>CM038042.1:53113670-55513670 GCA_021397845.1 Areca catechu
TTTTGAAGATTAGCATGCAGATTAGGACCTAGAAAAGTAGCGAAGAAGGACCGCCGGGGCTGAGAAGCCTCGGTTAGGGCAAGTTCTCCTACAATAAAACTACTGGAGGTAGAGGGTGTTCCTGATAATGTCTGTGAAGATCGTAGTGAAGGGGTCTCTCTTCCTCGACGGATGCGGCCTGGACAACCGAGCCAATGACCGCGGATACCCGGCTTTCTGCTCGGTGGTCCGATTGAGGCTTGGCTGGAGTCGTTGGATCGTATGAACTATGGGACCTGCAAACGACCTGTTAGGGTTAGAAAATTCACAAAGGAACAAGAAAACAAAGAAAAAACAGCAAGTGAAGGCTTCTTTTGGAGTGGGCATCTAGGGATCTGGAGGGTTTGTTGGCAACAGGAAGATGATTGCAAACACCGGGAAGAAGAACTCTCACAAACCCCTTTATGCACACAGCAGGGTATCTCACAACTCAATAGAAGAACTCAAGGTTTTAATTTATATCAAAAGTTAGGTTTCATACAAGAGGCTAGGGTCCCTAAAATAGACCCTTAACCTTGGGCTCCAAGTAAGGGCACATAAGTCTTTACATAAGAATCCTTTTCCCTCTCAAACCCTAGCTAGAAAATAATGAAACATTAGGTAGAAAAAATCCTAAAAATTCTCTTGACTTGGCAAACACTCCAAGGATGCCTAGGGGGGCGTGTTGGGCTTCTAGGAGTAGCAAGAGGCCGGCCCAAAGGGGCTCGGGTGCATGGGTTTGGGCCTCTGGAAGCTGGGGTGGCTTGGTAGCCGGGTAGCAGGAATATTTCCTGGTATCTTACTTCTTAGAGGCTTGGGCTTGGCACCTGGGCTGATTTCTTTGGCTAGGATGCAGATGGACCTCTAAAATCATGGATTCCTTGTTATGAATATATTTTGGCATCTGGAAGGGAATCGGGCATCTGGAGGGCATCACAAGGAATCAGGGTTTTTTTGGATTTTTCCTCCTGGGGTCTTCAAATCTTCAAGCTGGGTTGGACTTGTGCTATACTTCCATGTCTTCAATCTGGTTGGACTTGGTCTTCACTGTTATGATGTGGTCTTGAGTCTTCAATATGGTTCAATAGGACCAAAAAAATAAAATTAGCTCGACATGAGCTGACTAACCACTAGACTGAACTAGCTTAACATGAGCTTATTGTACAGAACTGAAATAACAACTCAAAACTAAAATAACAACTAAAATGGACTCAGATGGCTAAGAAACTTATTACAGATGGACTCATAAATTATTGATCAATTCACAGAGGGTTTAAAAGCCTCTGTCTTATTCTGGTTGCCTCTGGTGTCCCCAACCAACTCTCCCGGGGTGGGAGGAACTCGACCCTGTCGAGTGAAGATCAAGCTGGCTCACATATCTCTCGAGGAGGTCTGGTTGACGTGCTACAAGTCCTCTCGAGAAGCCATGAATCGTCCGACTCTGGCCGTCCTTGCCATCGGACCAGGAAGAGTTGATAACCGCGGCCCGGGTCATAATGGCTTGATCATCCAGGATACGCTCAATCCGTTCTCCTTCTCAGGGCCAAATTTATTAGTGGACACTCTGGGTTAGGGTCACTCACAATAAAAAGGAATAGGTTCAAAAGCCTCACTAGGTATCACTGCCGGTTCCCTGTACTCAACCAGGTCTATAATATTGAAGGTAGAACTAATGCCCAAATCCGATGCATGTCTAACACCTGGCATTTGATCCACTTCTCTATCACTTTAAAAGGTCCGGCTCTGCGAGCATGAAGCTTCTTTTAGGCCTAAGCCTAACAGATAGAATCCACTACATCAATTCTTTGATCCATCTTCGGAATTAGCCAGTTGTTTAAAATTTGTGTAGGTGGTGAACATGCTGAGCACATGCAAACTCCTAACAAATGATTCAAAGGACTCATACTAATACCTAATAGACTCAACTTTGCATTCCTATCGAAGGAAATTTATTAGACTTTTATGGACCTAAACCTAAGAGACTATAGACTCTCTAGGTCTGACATAGTGTGGTGTGCACAAGAGTATTTACAATGGACTCCAAGCAAATGCCAAAGGGTATGCCAGAAGTATAATGCAAACCTAACATGCGTAATGAATGCATGCAGTACGCTAATTTCAACTAATGCAATCTAATGATCCTAGAAATGTTGGAGAAGTCTGGAAAGGGCAGAAAATAAGAAGTGGGTTCAGAATTAGTTTGGTAGGTAGAGAAAAAGGTTCATGGTTAGTTGGATAAGTAGGATAAAAGACGGGTTGTCAGGAACTAATCCTATACTAATGAGGTTAACCTTACGAGGTTGAGCAAATATCTACAGTGTTTGCATAATGGAAGGATGGGTCACCAATTTCGGAAAGGGTCCTTAATGAAAACTATAGGAGGGGACTCATCTTGAAGGTATTGATTCAAAGAGATCAGGTCCTTAATAAATTCTTCGGTTCTTGTATTTTTGGACTAGACTCTATAATTTGGCTCTCCTCTATGGTTTCCTCAGGTAAGGCTCTAGCAGCAGTACCTAGGTTCTCTTCCTCTATTTTTCTTCCACTATAGCTTTAGGTTGATGTGGTTAGGATCAACTATACCTCTAGGTTGGCTTCTACCTGGGTATCTATTGGGTCAGCTAATTCTAGGTCATCTAAAGGTGTCTCCTCTTCTCCCTCATACTCATCCACTAGGCTCGCATCAGCTTCATACACTTCCACGTTAATGTAAGCCTTGTCAATCTCAAGAATGGTTGGAGAAGGTCGGTTAGGGAAAAATTGGCTAGGTCCTGGTTTCTGATATGGACCTCTATCCTAGTAGGTTTAGGTTGCCTAAGGGGTAGTGGCTCACTACTGGGCTCATATTTTGCGGTACTAATCCTATGGGGTTCAAGTTGACTATGGAAAACTTGACTAGTACTTGATTGATACCTAGGGGTTATGGTTCTCTGGGCTCATAGGACAAGGGTGCAGATCTATTGGTCATGGGATTAGAGAATCTGGGGTCATAGGATTTTGGGTCAGCTCCATGGTCAGGTTCTAAGGATGGATCATGGTATGGGTCCTCCTAAGGTTGGACTCCCTATATGGGTCAGGATATGGGTTCTCCTAGGGTTGGACTCCCTATAAGTCAGAATATTGGGTTCTCCTAGGGTTGGGCTCTCTAGATGGGTCAGAGTATTGGGTTCTCCTAAGATTGGACTCCATATATGGGTCAGAGTTTTGGGTTCTCCTAGAATTGGACCCCTATATGGGTCAGAGTATGGGTTTTCCTGGGTTCAGTATCATAATAAGGGTCATGGTAAGGGGTTCTTCTAGGTTCAGTATCATAATAAGGGTCATGGTAAGGGGTTCTTCTAGGTTCAGTATTATTGTATGGGTCAGGCTGAGGCTCTCCTAGGTTCACCTCTCGGTATGGATCAGGGTTTGGGGTCCTCCTAGGTTGAGGATTGTAGTACGGGTCAGGATAAGGGGACTCAGGATCTGGATCAGACTGTGACCCATGTGTTCTTTCTATGGTCCCTACATGGCCTTCTAACTGGTCAAACCGATCAGCAAGATGGTCAATTCTATTGTTGGTTTGGGTACTAGACTGAGTTAACTGGGTAGTCAATTGGCCATGGATTGGGTTAGATGCTCAGTGAGTGCTTTTATTTTGGCTTGCAAATTTCCATGGTTTCAGACATTTATGAAAGAGGGTGGGTGATATGAAACCCCTGATCTAGTGCTCATGCAAGACTTGATCAGACCGACTACAGCTGAGACTAGACCTAAGTCTAACTAATGCTCAATCAGGGTGGCAAACTAGCATATAGTAACCCTGTACTCAGCCAGGCAGGTGTAAGGGGAGTGTTAGGTCCTTGATTGCCAATCCTAGACACAAATCAGAGATTGGCCAGGTAGGCGGACCAGCACACAACCCTTCAGGATTGAATCCCTAAACCACCATTCTAGACACTGAGCACAAGGCACACACGGGTTCGCTTGCACAATGATCTGACACTTCGCACGGACCCAACTAGTTTTGTCCCTAGCCCACTAGGGCAAATTAAGTCTAGTTATTTTAGGTTAGGCTTGGGTCCGAATGCAAGGGATGTGGTTTTGAGCTAAGGAGAGGTTATCAACTCCTTCCCTTATCTGATATAGCAAGAGTGCCCTTAAAAGTAATTATGCAATGATGGCAGGCAGATGAGGATGCAAATTAGGATTTAGATGTTTTTCGTATTTTGGAGAATATGTAATTTTTTTTTGTATTTTCTTAAATAGAAGAAACTTGTAAATCATGGCTAATATGCTGAAAATATACTAAAATTAAAAGATATAAAAGATGCTAAACAAAACCCTAAAACTTCCAAACTTGCCTTGCTGAAAAAATAGTGCCGAAAATTGAAGGATCTATTTCGGCTTGCAGAATTTCTCAGGCCATAATAAAATCTGAAAAATTTGTCAAATTATTGTGAATAATGATGAATCCAGTAAAATAAATTTCAGAATTTTTGAGTTTCTAACGGAAGAAACAATTAAAATAACAGAGTATATCAGACTGAAAAATTGCAGAAAACAAGCCCTAATCTAAGCTCTGATACCAAATGATGGGGAACTAATATCCATGCAAATCTTTTTTAATTTTTACATGTTTAGTTAGTTGAATAATTCCAGAATTTCAGATCAAAATTATTTGTAGGGAATTTTGTATGAATTTTGAAGATCAGCATGTAGATTAGGACCTAGAAAAGTTGCAAAGAAGGACCGCCGGGCTGAGAAGCCTCGGTTAGGTCAAGTTCTCCTACAATAAAACTACTGGAGGTAGAGGGGTGTACCTGACAATGTCTGCGAAGATCGTAGTGAAGGGTCTCTCGTTCCTCGACGGATGCGGCCTGGACAACCGAGCTAATGACCCGCGGATACCCGGCTTTCTGCTTGGTGGTCTGATTGAGGCTTGGCTGGAGGTCGTTGATTCGTAGGAACTCTGGGACCTGCAAACGACCTGTTAGGGGTTAGAAATTCACAAAGGAACAAGAAAACAAAGGAAAAATAGCAAGGGAAGGCTTCTTTGGAGTCGGCGTCCAGGAATCTGGAGGGTTTGTTGGCAGCAGGAAGATGATTGTAAACACGGGAAGAAGAACTCTCACAAACCCCTTTATTCACATAGCAGGGTATCTCACAACTCAATAGAAGAACTCAAGGTTTTAATTCATATCAAAAGTTAGGTTTCATACAAGAGGCTAGGGTCCCTTAAAGATCCTTACCTTGGGCTCCAAGTAAGGGCACATAAGTCTTTACATAGGAACCTTTTCCCTCTCAAACCCTAGCTAGAAAATAATGAATATTAGTAGAAAAAATCTCTAAAAATTCTCTTGACTTGGCAACACTCCAAGGATGCCTAGGGGGGCGTGTTGGGCTTCTAGGAGTAGCAAGAGGCCGGCCCAAAGGGGCTCGGGCGCATGGGTTTGGGCCTCTGGAAGCTGGGGTGGCCTGGTAGCTGGGTAGCAGGAATATTTCCTGGTATCTTGCTTCTTAGAGGCTTGGGCTTGGCGCCTGGGCTTGATTTCTTTGGGCTAGGATGCAGATGGACCTCTAAAATCATGGATGCCTTGGTATATGAATATATTTTGGCATCTGGAAGGGATCTGGGCATTTGGAGGGCATCTGCAAGGAATCAGGGTTTTTTTGGATATTTTCTCCTGGGGTCTTCAAATCTTCAAGCTGGATTGGACTTGTGCTATACTTCCATGTCTTCAATCTGGTTGGACTTGGTCTTCACTTGTATGATGTGTTCTTGAGTCTTCAATATGGTTCAATAGACTCAAAAAAATAAATTAGCTCGACATGAGCTGACTAACACTAGACTGAACTAGCTCAACATGAGCTGACTAGTACAGAACTGAAAAAAAAAAAATAACAACTCAAAAGACTCAAATAACAACTAAATGGACTCAGATGGGCTAAGAACTTATTACAGATGGACTCATAATTATGGATCAATTCACAGAGGGTTTTAAAAGCCTCTGTCTTATTCTGGTGCCTCTGGTGTCCCCACCAACTCTCCCGGGGTGGGAGGAACTCGACCCTGTCGAGTAAAGATCAAGCTGGCTCACATATCTCTCGAGGAGGTCTGGGTTGAGGTGCTACAAGTCCTCTCGAGAAATCCATGAATCGTCCGACTCTGGCCGGCCTTGCCATCGACCAGGAAGAGTTGATAACCGCGGCCCGGGTCATAATGGCTTGATCGTCCAGGATACGCTCATCCGTTCTCCTCTCTCAGGCCAAATTTATTAGTGGACACTCTGGGTAGGGTCACTCACAATAAAAAGGAATAGGTTCAAAAGCCTCACTAGGTATCGCTGCCGGTTCCCTGTACTCAACCAGGTCTATAATATTGAAGGTAGAACTAATGCCCAAATCCGAATGCATGTCTAACACCTAGGCATTTTGATCCAACCTTCTCTATCACTTTAAAAGGTCCGGCTCTGCGAGCATAAAGCTTCTTTTAGGCCTAAGCCTACCCAGATAGAATCCACTACATCAAATTCTTTGATCCATCTTCGGGAATTAGCCATTTTGTTTAAAATTAGTGTAGGTGATGAACATGCTGAGCACATGCAAACTCCTAACAAATGATTCAAAGGACTCATACTAATACCTAATAGACTCAACTTTGCATTCCTATCGAAGGAATTTATTAGACTTTTATGGACCTAAACCTAAGAGACTATAGACTCTCTAGGTCTGACCATAGTGTGGTGTGCACAGAGTATTTACAATGGACTCCAAGCAAATGCCAAAGGGTATGCCAGAAGTATAATGCAAACCTAACATGCGTAATGAATGCATGCAGTACGCTAATTTCACTAAATGCAATCTAATGATCCTAGAAATGTTGGAGACGTCTGGAAAGGGCAGAAAATAAGAGTGGGTTCAGAATTAGTTTGGTATGGTAGAGAAAAAGGTTCATGGTTAGTTGGATAAAGTAGGATAAAAGACGGGGTGTCAGGAACTAATCCTATACTAATGAGGTTAACCTTACGAGGTTGAGCAATATCTACAGTGTTTGCATAATGGAAGGATGGGTCACCAATTTCGGGGAAGAGGTCCTTATGGAAACTATAGGAGGGGACTCATCTGAAGGTATTGATTCAAAGAGATCAGGTCCTTAATAAATTCTTCTGGTTCTTGTATTTTTGGACTAGACTCTATATTTTGCTCTCCTCTATGGTTTCCTCAGGTAAGGCTCTAGCAGCAGTACCTAGGTTCTCTTCCTCTATTTGTTCTTCCACTATAACTTTAGGTTGGATGTGGTTAGGATCAACTACCTCTAGGTTGGCTTCTACCTGGGTTCTATTGGGTCAGCTAATTCTAGGTCATCTACAGGTGCTCCCTCTTCTCCCCCATACTCATCCACTAGGCTCGCATCAGCTTCATACACTTCCACGTTAATGTAAGCCTTGTCAATCTCAAGAATGGTTGGAGAAGGTCGGCTAGGAAAAATGGGCTAGGTCCTGGTTTCTGATTATGGACTCTAATCCTAGTAGGTTTAGGTTGCCTAAGGGGTAGTGGCTCACTACTGGGCTCATATTTTGGGGTAAAATCCTATGGGGTTCAAGTTGACTATGGAAAACTTGACTAGTACTAGATTGATACCTAGGGGTTATGGGTTCTCTGGGCTCATAGGACAAGGTGCAGATCTATTGTCATGGGATTAGAGAATCGGGGTCATAGGATTTTGGGTCAGCTCCATGGTCAGGTTCTAAGGATGGATCATGGTATGGGGTCCTCCTGAGGTGGACTCCCTATATGGGTCAGGATATTGGGTTCTCCTAGGGTTGGACTCCCTATAGGGTCAGAATATGGGTTCTCTTAGGGTTGGGCTCTCTAGATGGGTCAGAGTATTGGGTTCTCCTAAGATTGGACTCCATATATGGGTCAGAGTATTGGGTTCTCCTAGAATTGACTCCCTATATGGGTCAGAGTATGGGTTTTCCTGGGTTCAGTATCATAATAAGGGTCATGGTAAGGGGTTCTTCTAGGTTCAGTATCATAATAAGGGTCATGGTAAGGGGTTCTTCTAGGTTCAGTATTATTGTATGGGTCAGGCTGAGGGGCTCTCCTAGGTTCAACCTCTCGGTATGGATCAGGGTTTGGGGTCCTCCTAGTTGAGGATTGTAGTACGGGTCAGGATAAGGGGACTCAGGATCTGGATCAGACTGTGACCCATGGGTTCTTTCTATGGTCCCTACATGGCCTTCTAACTGGTCAAACCTATCAGCAGATGGTCAATTCTATTGTTGGTTTGGGTACTAGACTGAGTTAACTGGGTAGTCAATTGGGCCATGGATTGGGTTAGATGCTCAGTGAGTGCTTTTATTTGGGCTTGCAAATTTTCCTTGGTTTCAGACATTTATGAAGGAGTGGGTGATATGAAACCCCTGATCTAGTGCTCATGCAAGACTTGATCAGACCGACTACAGCTGACTAGACCTAGAGTCTAAACTAGATGCTCAATCAGGGTGGCAAACTAGCCTATAGTAACCCTGTACTCAGCCAGGCAGGTGTAAGGGGAGTGTTAGGTCCTTGATTGCCAATCCTAGACACCAATCAGAGATTGGCCAGGTAGGCGGACCAGCACACAAGCCCTTCAGGATTGAATCCCTAAACCACCATTCTAGACACTGAGCACAAGGCACACACGGGTTCGCTTGACACAATGATCTCACTTCGCACGGACCCAACTAGTTGGTGTCCCTAGCCCACTAGGGCAATTAAGTCTAGTTATTTTAGGTTAAGGCTTGGGTCCGAATGTAAGGGATGTGGGTTTGAGCTAAGGAGAGGTTATCAACTCCTCCCCTTATCTGATATAGCAAGAGTGCCCTTAAAGTAAATTATGCAATGATGGCAGGCAGATGAGGATGCAAATTAGGATTTAGATGTTTTTCGTATTTTTTTGGAGAATATGTAATTTTTTTTTTGTATTTCTTAAATAGAAGAAACTTGTAAATCATGGCCTAATATGCTGAAAATATACTAAAATTAAAAGATATGTAAAAGATGCAAAACAAAACCCTAAAACTTCCAAACTTGCCTTGCTGAAAAAACAGTGCCGAAACTTTGAAGGATCTATTCGGCTTGCAGAAATTTCACAGGATAGAATAAAATCTGAAAAAATTGTCAAATTACTGTGAATAATGATGAATCCAGGAAAATAAATTTCTGTATTTTTGAAGTTTTCAACAGGAAGAAACAATTAAAATAACAAGTATATACAGAGACTGAAAAATTGCAGAAAACAAGCCCTAATCTAAAATCTGTGATACCAAATGATGGGAAACCATATATGCATGCAATCTTTTTTTGTTTTACATGTTGAGTTAGTTGATTATTCCAGAATTTCAGATCAAAATTATTTGTAGAGAATTTTGTATGAATTTTTGAAGATCAGCATGTAGATTAGGACCTAGAAAAGTTGCAAAGAAGGACCGCCGGGGCTGAGAAGCCTCGGTTAGGTCAAGTTCTCCTACAATAAAACTACTGGAGGTAGAGGGTGTACCTGACAATGTCTGCGAAGATCGTAGTGAAGGGGTCTCTCGTTCTCGATGGATGCGGCCTCGACAACCGAGCCAATGACCCGCGGATACCCGGCTTTCTGCTTGGTGGTCTGATTGAGGCTTGGCTGGAGTCTTTGGATTCGTAGGAACTCTGGGACCTGCAAACGACTGTTAGGGGTTAGAAAATTCATAAAGGAACAAGAAAACAAAGGAAAATAGCAAGGGAAGGCTTCTTTTGGAGTGGGCGTCCAGGGATCAGGAGTTTTGTTGGGAGCAGGAAGATGATTGTAAACACCGGAAGAAGAACTCTCACAAACCCCTTTATTCACACAGCAGGGTATCTTACAACTCAATAGAAGAACTCAAGTTTTAATTCATATCAAAAGTTAGGTTTCATACAAGAGGCTAGGGTCCCTTAAATAGATCCTTAACCTTGGGCTCAAGTAAGGGCACATAAGTCTTTACATAGGAATCCTTTTCCCTCTCAACCTTAGCTAGAAAATAATGAAATATAGGTAGAAAAAATCTCTAAAAATTCTCTTGACTTGGCAAACACTCCAAGGATGCCTATGGGGCGTGTTGGGCTTCTAGGAGTAGCAAGAGGCGGGCCCGAAGGGGCTCGGGCGCATGGGTTTGGCCTCTGGAAGCTAGGGTGGCCTGGTAGCCGGGTAGCAGGAATATTTCCTGGTATCTTGCTTCTTAGAGGCTTGGGCTTGGCTCCTGGGCTTGATCTCTTTGGGCTAGGATGCAGATGGACCTCTAAAATCATGGATGCCTTGGTATATGAATATATTTTGGCATCTGGAAGGAATCTGGGCATTTGGAGGGCATCTGCAAGGAATCAGGGTTTTTTTTGGATTTTTTCATGGGGTCTTCAAATCTTCAAGCTGGATGGACTTGTGCTATACTTCCATGTCTTCAATCTGGTGGACTTGGTCTTCACTGTATGATGTTTCTTGAGTCTTCAATATGTTCAATAGGACTCAAAAAAAAAAATTAGCTCGACATGAGCTGACTAACACTAGACTGAACTAGCTCACATGAGCTGACTAGTACAGAACTGAAATAACAACTCAAAAGACTCAAATAACAACTAAAATGGACTCAGATGGGCTAAGAACTTATTACAGATGGACTCATAAATTATTGATCAATTCACAGAGGGTTTAAAGCCTCTGCCTTATTCTGGTGCCTCTGGTGTCCCCACCAACTCTCCCGGGGTGGGAGGAACTCGACCCTGTCGAGTGAAGATCGAGCTGGCTCCCATATCTCTCGAGGAGGTCTGGGTTGAGGTGCTACAAGTCCTCTCGAGAAATCCATGAATCGTCCGACTCTGGTCGGCCTTGCCATCGGACCAGGAAGAGTTGATAACCGCGGCCCCGGGTCATAATGGCTTGATCGTCCAGGATACGCTCAATCCGTTCTCCTCTCTCAGGCCAAATTTATTAGTGGACACTTTGGGTTAGGGTCACTCACAATAAAAAGGAATAGGTTCAAAAGCCTCACTAGGTATCGCTGCCGGTTCCCTGTACTCAACCAGGTCTATAATATTGAAGGTAGAACTAATGCCCAAATCCGAATGCATGTCTAACACCTAGGCATTTGATCCAACCTTCTCTATCACTTTAAAAGGTCCGGCTCTGCGAGCATGAAGCTTCTTTTAGAACTAAGCCTAACCAAGATAGAATCCACTACATCAAATTCTTTGATCCATCTTCGGGAATTAGCCAGTTTGTTTAAAATTAGTGTAGGTGGTGAACATGCTGAGCACATGCAAACTCCTAACAAATGATTCAAAGGACTCATACTAATACCTAATAGACTCAACTTTGCATTCCTATCGAAGGAAATTTATTAGACTTTTATGGACCTAAACCTAAGAGACTATAGACTCTCTAGGTCTGACCATAGTGTGGTGTGCACAAGAGTATTTACAATGGACTCCAAGCAAATGCCAAAGGTATGCCAGAAGTATAATGCAAACCTAACATGCGTAATGAATGCATGCAGTACGCTAATTTCAACTAAATGCAATCTAATGATCCTAGAAATGTTGGAGACTTCTGGAAAGGGCAGAAAATAAGAAGTGGGTTCAGAATTAGTTTGGTAGGGTAGAGAAAAAGGTTCATGGTTAGTTGGATAAAGTAGGATAAAAGACGGGGTGTCAGGAACTATCCTATACTAATGAGGTTAACCTTACGAGGTTGAGCAATATCTACAGTGTTTGCATAATGGAAGGATGGGTCACCAATTTCGGGGAAGAGGTCCTTAATGGAAACTATAGGAGGGGACTCATCTTGAAGGTATTGATTCAAAGAGATCAGGTCCTTAATAAATTCTTCTGGTTCTTGTATTTTTGGACTAGACTTTATAATTTGGCTCTCCTCTATGGTTTCCTCAGGTAAGGCTCTAGCAGCAGTACCTAGGTTCTCTTCCTCTATTTGTTCTTCCACTATAGCTTTAGGTTGGATGTGGTTAGGATCAACTACCTCTAGGTTGGCTTCTACCTGGGTATCTATTGGGTCAGCTAATTCTAGGTCATCTAAAGGTGTCTCCTCTTCTCCCTCATACTCATCCACTAGGCTCGCATCAGCTTCATACACTTCCACGTTAATGTAAGCCTTGTCAATCTCAAGAATGGTTGGAGAAGGTCGGCTAGGGAAAATTGGCTAGGTCCTGGTTTCTGATTATGGACTCTAATCCTAGTAGGTTTAGGTTGCCTAAGGGGTAGTGGCTCACTACTGGGCTCATATTTTGGGGTACTAATCCTATGGGATTCAAGTTGACTATGGAAAACTTGACTAGTACTAGATTGATACCTAGGGGTTATGGGTTCTCTGGGCTCATAGGACAAGGGTGCAGATCTATTGGTCATGGGATTAGAGAATCTGGGGTCATAGGATTTTGGGTCAGCTCCATGGTCAGGTTCTAAGGATGGATCATGGTATGGGGTCCTCCTAAGGTTGGACTCCCTATATGGGTCAGGATATTGGGTTCTCCTAGGGTTGGACTCCCTATAAGGGTCAGAATATTGGGTTCTCCTAGGGTTGGGCTCTCTAGATGGGTCAGAGTATTGGGTTCTCCTAAGATTGGACTCCATATATGGGTCAGAGTATTGGGTTCTCCTAGAATTGGACTCCCTATATGGGTCAGAGTATTGGGTTTTCCTGGGTTCAGTATCATAATAAGGGTCATGGTAAGGGGTTCTTCTAGGTTCAGTATCGTAATAAGAGTCATGGTAAGGGGTTCTTCTAGGTTCAGTATTATTGTATGGGTCAGGCTGAGGGGCTCTCCTAGGTTCAACCTCTCGGTATGGATCAGGGTTGGGGTCCTCCTAGGTTGAGGATTGTAGTACGGTCAGGATAAGGGGACTCAGGATCTGGATCAGACTGTGACCCATGGGTTCTTTCTATGGTCCCTACATGGCTTCTAACTGGTCAAACCTATCAGCAAGATGGTCTATTCTATTGTTGGTTTGGGTACTAGACTGAGTTAACTGGGTAGTCAATTGGGCCATGGATTGGGTTAGATGCTCAGTGAGTGCTTTTATTTGGGCTTGCAAATTTTCCATGGTTTCAGACATTTATGAAGGAGGTGGGTGATATGAAACCCCTGATCTAGTGCTCATGCAAGACTTGATCAGACCGACTACAGCTGACTAGACCTAGAGTCTAAACTAGATGCTCAATCAGGGTGGCAAACTAGCCTATAGTAACCCTGTACTCAGCCAGGCAGGTGTAAGGGGAGTGTTAGGTCCTTGATTGCCAATCCTAGACACCAATCAGAGATTGGCCAGGTAGGCGGACCAGCACACAAGCCCTTCAGGATTGAATCCCTAAACCACCATTCTAGACACTGAGCACAAGGCACACACGGGTTCGCTTGACACAATGATCTGACACTTCGCACGGACCCAACTAGTTGGTGTCCCTAGCCCACTAGGGCAAATTAAGTCTATTTAATTTTAGGTTAAGGCTTGGGTCCGAATGCAAAGGATGTGGTTTTGAGCTAAGGAGAGGTTATCAACTCCTCCCCTTATCTGATATAGCAAGAGTGCCCTTAAAAGTAAATTATGCAATGATGGCAGGCAGATGAGGATGCAAATTAGGATTTAGATGTTTTTCGTATTTTTGGAGAATATGTAATTTTTTTTTTTTGTATTTTCTTAAATAGAAGGAAACTTGTAAATCATGGCCTAATATGCTGAAAATATACTAAAATTAAAAGATATGTAAAAGATGCTAAACAAAACCCTAAAACTTCAAAACTTGCCTTGCTGAAAAAATAGTGCCGAAAATTTGAAAGATCTATTTCGGCTTGCAGAAATTTCACAAGCCATAATAAAATCTGAAAAAATTTGTCAAATTACTGTGAATAATGATGAATCCAGGAAAATAAATATCAGGATTTTTGGAGTTTCTAACAGGAAGAAACAATTAAAATAACATAGTATATACAGACTGAAAAATTGCAGAAAACAAGCCCTAATCTAAGCTCTGATACCAAATGATGGGGAACTAATATCCATGCAAATATTTTTTTATGTTTTACATGTTGAGTTAGTTGATTAATCCCATAATTTCAGATCAAAATTATTTGTAGGGAATTTTGTATGAATTTTTGAAGATCAGCATGTAGATTAGGACCTAGAAAAGTTGCAAAGAAGGACCGCCGGGGCTGAGAAGCCTCGGTTAGGTCAAGTTCTCCTACAATAAAACTACTGGAGGTAGAGGGGTGTACCTGACAATGTCTGCGAAGATCGTAGTGAAGGGGTCTCTCGTTCCTCGATGGATGCGGCCTGGACAACCGAGCCAATGACCCGCGGATACCCGGCTTTCTGCTTGGTGGTCTGATTGAGGCTTGGCTGGAGTCGTTGGATTCGTAGGAACTCTGGGACCTGCAAACGACCTGTTAGGGGTTAGAAAATTCACAAAGGAACAAGAAAATAAAGGAAAAACAGCAAGGGAAGGCTTCTTTTGGAGTGGGCGTCCAGGGATCTGGAGGGTTTGTTGGCAGCAGGAAGATGATTGTAAACACCGGGAAGAAGAACTCTCACAAACCCCTTTATTCACACAGCAGGGTATCTCACAACTCAATAGAAGAACTCAAGGTTTTAATTCATATCAAAGGTTAGGTTTCATACAAGAGGCTAGGGTCCCTTAAATAGATCCTTAACCTTGGGCTCCAAGTAAGGGCACATAAGTCTTTACATAGGAATCCTTATCCCTCTCAAACCCTAGCTAGAAAATAATGAAATATTAGGTAGAAAAATCTCTAAAATTCTCTTGACTTGGCAAACACTCCAAGAATGCCTAGGGGGGCGTGTTGGGCTTCTAGGAGTAGCAAGAGGCCGGCCCAAAGGGGCTCGGGCGCATGGGTTTGGGCCTCTGGAAGCTGGGGTGGCCTGGTAGCCGGGTAGCAGGAATATTTCCTGGTATCTTGCTTCTTAGAGGCTTGGGCTTGGCGCCTGGGCTTGATTTCTTTGGGCTAGGATGCAGATGGACCTCTAAAATCATGGATGCCTTGGTATATGAATATATTTTGGCATCTGGAAGGGAATCTGGGCATTTGGAGGGCATCTGCAAGGAATCAGGGTTTTTTTGGATTTTTTCTCCTGGGGTCTTCAAATCTTCAAGCTGGATTGGACTTGTGCTATACTTCCATGTCTTCAATCTGGTTGGACTTGGTCTTCACTTGTATGATGTGTTCTTGAGTCTTCAATATGGTTCAATAGGACTCAAAAAATAAAATTAGCTCGACATGAGCTGACTAACACTAGACTGAACTAGCTCAACATGAGCTGACTAGTACAGAACTGAAATAACAACTCAAAAGACTCAAATAACAACTAAAATGGACTCAGATGGGCTAAGAACTTATTACAGATGGACTCATAAATTATTGATCAATTCACAGAGGGTTTAAAATCCTCTGTCTTATTCTGGTGCCTCTGGTGTCCCCACCAACTCTCCCGGGGTGGGAGGAACTCGACCCTGTCGAGTGAAGATCAAGCTGGCTCACATATCTCTCAAGGAGGTCTGGGTTGAGGTGCTACAAGTACTCTCGAGAAATCCATGAATCGTCCGACTCTGGCCGGCCTTGCCATCGGACCAGGAAGAGTTGATAACTGCGGCCCCGGGTCATAATGGCTTGATCGTCCAGGATACGCTCAATCCGTTCTCCTCTCTCAGGCCAAATTTATTAGTGGACACTCTGGGTTAGGGCCACTCATAATAAAAAGGAATAGGTTCAAAAGCCTCACTAGGTATCACTGCCGGTTCCCTGTACTCAACCAGGTCTATAATATTGAAGGTAGAACTAATGCCCAAATCCGAATGCATGTCTAACACCTAGGCATTTGATCCAACCTTCTCTATCACTTTAAAAGGTCCGGCTCTGCGAGCATGAAGCTTCTTTTAGAACTAAGCCTAACCAAGATAGAATCCACTACATCAAATTCTTTGATCCATCTTCGGGAATTAGCTAGTTTGTTTAAAATTAGTGTAGGTGGTGAACATGCTGAGCACATGCAAACTCCTAACAAATGATTCAAAGGACTCATACTAATACCTAATAGACTCAACTTTGCATTCCTATCGAAGGAAATTTATTAGACTTTTATGGACCTAAACCTAAGAGACTATAGACTCTCTAGGTCTGACCATAGTGTGGTGTGCACAAGAGTATTTACAATGGACTCCAAGCAAATGCCAAAGGATATGCCAGAAGTATAATGCAAACCTAACATGCGTAATGAATGCATGCAGTACGCTATTTTCAACTAAATGCAATCTAATGATCCTAGAAATGTTGGAGACGTCTGGAAAGGGCAGAAAATAAGAAGTGGGTTCAGAATTAGTTTGGTAGGGTAGAGAAAAAGGTTCATGGTTAGTTGGATAAAGTAGGATAAAAGACGGGGTGTCAGGAACTAATCCTATACTAATGAGGTTAACCTTACGAGGTTGAGCAATATCTACAGTGTTTGCATAATGGAAGGATGGGTCACCAATTTCGGGGAAGAGGTCCTTAATGGAAACTATAGGAGGGGACTCATCTTGAAGGTATTGATTCAAAGAGATCAGGTCCTTAATAAATTCTTCTGGTTCTTGTATTTTTGGACTAGACTCTATAATTTGGCTCTCCTCTATGTTTTCCTCAGGTAAGGCTCTAGCAGCAGTACCTAGGTTCTCTTCCTCTATTTGTTCTTCCACTATAGCTTTAGGTTGGATGTGGTTAGGATCAACTACCTCTAGGTTGGCTTCTACCTGGGTATCTATTGGGTCAGCTAATTCTAGGTCATCTAAAGGTGTCTCCTCTTCTCCCTCATACTCATCCACTAGGCTCGCATCAGCTTCATACACTTCCACGTTAATGTAAGCCTTGTCAATCTCAAGAATGGTTGGAGAAGGTCGGCTAGGGAAAAATTGGCTAGGTCCTGGTTTCTGATTATGGACTCTAATCCTAGTAGGTTTAGGTTGCCTAAGGGGTAGTGGCTCACTACTGGGCTCATATTTTGGGGTACTAATCCTATGGGGTTCAAGTTGACTATGGAAAACTTGACTAGTACTAGATTGATACCTAGGGGTTATAGGTTCTCTGGGCTCATAGGATAAGGGTGCAGATCTATTGGTCATGGGATTAGAGAATCTGGGGTCATAGGATTTTGGGTCAGCTCCATGGTCAGGTTCTAAGGATGGATCATGGTATGGGGTCCTCCTAAGGTTGGACTCCCTATATGGGTCAGGATATTGGGTTCTCCTAGGGTTGGACTCCCTATAAGGGTCAGAATATTGGGTTCTCCTAGGGTTGGGCTCTCTAGATGGGTTAGAGTATTGGGTTCTCCTAAGATTGGACTCCATATATGGGTCAGAGTATTGGGTTCTCCTAGAATTGGACTTCCTATATGTGTCAGAGTATTGGGTTTTCCTTGGTTCAGTATCATAATAAGGGTCATAGTAATGGGTTCTTCTAGGTTCAGTATCATAATAAGGGTCATGGTAAGGGGTTCTTCTAGGTTCAGTATTATTGTATGGGTCAGGCTGAGGGGCTCTCCTAGGTTCAACCTCTCGGTATGGATCAGGGTTTGGGGTCCTCCTAGGTTGAGGATTGTAGTATGGGTCAGGATAAGGGGACTCAGGATCTGGATCAGACTGTGACCCATGGGTTCTTTCTATGGTCCCTACATGGCCTTCTAACTGGTCAAACCTATCAGCAAGATTGGTGCGGGCACCAAACTCAGAAGAAGACTTCAGAGCTCCATTTGGATCTCTGATTGACATTGCCCGAGAAATTAGGGTTTGTAATAAAGGTTGACCTGGTCAACCAGTTTATTTAAATTTTTTATTTCTTGAGTCACCATTTAAATTTTGTTGAGTCATGTTGACTCGGTGCAAGTCCCAATGTGGTTTCAATTTGGTCCAAAATGGTGCCACATTTCTCTTCCAATCAACTCAAGGTTCAAGCAAGTGGAGGCCACACTCCAAGCCACACGCCCAGCCACACTCCGAGCACACGCCAGAGTCCAGGAGGCACCATAGAGGCATCCCAGTGTCATGGTCCCCACATCCAAAGAAGAAAAAATCAAATTGGAGGCTAAATTAAAGGAGGCGCCCACACCTGCCTAATTTACCTAAGCAAAGAAGGAAGAAAACTTCTCTTGGAGAAGAAATCAAAGAAGGACATCCAACCTACTCCTAATTGAAGTTCAAATCAAAATCAAAGAGCTTAACTTGGAGTGGAAGAAAAGAAGAAATACCATAAGAAGAAGAGGACTCCAAATCCAAATCCAACTCCAAAGGAGGTGCCATAAAAGTTCCAAAACAATTCCTTTATGGCCGTCCCAATTTTTTTTGGACTCTTGGTCGGCCAAGGGAGAGGATTTTCTACCTAATCTAGGGGTTGGAAGAGTTTAGTCCCACATGGGAATTTGTACAAGCTAGGAGAAAATTTTAGGTCTATATAATAGACCTCTCTTTGTAACTTTAGAAAATGAATGAAGAAAAATTATTTTTGCTATTCTCTTGTGTTGAGTGACCTAGGTTTCTCTTCTTCCGCACTATTCTAAGTGTTGAGCTCCGTGAGGGGGTAATCCGGGTTCCATTGGAGCCTTGAGGAGGTAAGAGATCTCCATCTTTATCCAAAACCCTAGGTTAGCCACTTGAAATTCCAAAACCCTAGCCACCTTTCATTATTTTCCATCCACCAAACCCTAGATCCAACCATCTCCCACGGCCTCTCTCTCTCTACAAGTCCAGGCCATCCACCTTCATCCAGATCCAGTCCGGCTACTTCAGATCCAGAGCAAGTTCCAAGGAAAATCACATCAGCATCCAGGAGAATCCAGTTTTCAGCAATTTCGATCTTCAAGTTCATCATCCTGGTAAATCTTTTCCTTGACTCTCTGATTCCATCAATTATTTTTCTTCTCTTCCAGATCTTGAGTTCAGGAGAAGCCAACCCGCCAAAGGACCAGTACTGGAGGATCCATTGTGAAGAAATCTGAATCCGAGGATCCAACAATCTGCTCGGGAGAGTTCTTCCACCAAAATCTGTGAAGATCATTGTCTGGTTAAGTAAACCATCTCTTCTCTTTATTTCTGTTCTGCTGAAAGTTCGGAGCGAAACCCTAGGTCTGGGAGTTTCTCAACCCCCAGCGATCCATTGCTTCTGAACTACTCTGATACTTTAGTTTCCCTAAAATTGTGCTTTCAATTATCATATTAGTCTATTTCAATGTTTGGTTAACTTTTCTTTGATTTGAAGCCAACTTCTACAAACATATAAAAACAACAAAAAAAAATTAGTTAATCTTAATCTACTTCCGCATCGCGTCCCTTTATTTGTCCTGCATCAAAGATGGTCAATTCTATTGTTGGTTTGGGTACTAGACTGAGTTAACTGGGTAGTCAATTGGGCCATGGATTGGGTTAGATGCTCAGTGAGTGCTTTTATTTGGTCTTGCAAATTTTCCATGGTTTCAGACATTTATGAAGGAGGTGGGTGATATGAAACCCCTGATCTAGTGCTCATGCAAGACTTGATCAGACCGACTACAGCTGACTAGACCTAGAGTCTAAACTAGATGCTCAATCAGGGTGACAAACTAGCCTATAGTAATCCTGTACTCAGCCAGGCAGGTGTAAGGGGAGTGTTAGGTCCTTGATTGCCAATCCTAGACACCAATCAGAGATTGGCCAGGTAGGCGAACCAGCACACAAGCCCTTCAGAATTGAATCCCTAAACCACCATTCTAGACACTGAGCACAAGGCACACACGGGTTCGCTTGACACAATGATCTGACACTTCGCACGGACCCAACTAGTTGGTGTCCCTAGCCCACTAGGGCAAATTAAGTCTAGTTAATTTTAGGTTAAGGCTTGGGTCCGAATGCAAGGGATGTGGTTTTGAGCTAAGGAAAGGTTATCAACTCCTCCCCTTATCTGATATAGCAAGAGTGCCCATAAAAGTAAATTATGCAATGATGGCAGGCAGATGAGGATGCAAATTAGGATTTAGATGTTTTTCGTATTTTTGGAGAATATGTAATTTTTTTTTTTGTATTTTCTTAAATAGAAGAAAACTTGTAAATCATGGCCTAATATGCTGAAAATATACTAAAATTAAAAGATATGTAAAAGATGCTAAACAAAACCCTAAAACTTCCAAACTTGCCTTGCTGAAAAAACAGTGCCGAAAATTTGAAGGATCTATTTCGGCTTGCAGAAATTTCACAGGCCATAATAAAATCTGAAAAGGTTTTCAAATTACTGTGAATAATGATGAATCCAGGAAAATAAATTTCAGAATTTTTGGAGTTTCTAACAGGAAGAAACAATTAAAATAACAGAGTATATACAGACTGAAAAATTGCAGAAAACAAGCCCAAATCTAAGCTCTGATACCAAATGATGGGGAACTAATATGCATGCAAATCTTTTTTTATGTTTTACATGTTGAGTTAGTTGATTAATTCCAGAATTTCAGATCAAAATTATCTGTAGGGAATTTTGTATGAGTTTTTGAAGATCAGCATGTAGATTAGGACCTAGAAAAGTTGCAAAGAAGGACCGCCGGGGCTGAGAAGCCTCGGTTAGGTCAAGTTCTCCTACAATAGAACTACTGGAGGTAGAGGGGTGTACCTGACAATGTCTGCGAAGATTGTAGTGAAGGGGTCTCTCGTTCCTCGACGGATGCGGCCTGGACAACCGAGCCAATGACCCTCGGATACCCGGCTTTCTGCTTGGTGGTCTGATTGAGGCTTGGCTGGAGTCGTTGGATTCGTAGGAACTCTGGGACCTGCAAACGACCTGTTAGGGGTTAGAAAATTCACAAAGGAACAAGAAAACAAAGGAAAAACAGCAAGGGAAGGCTTCTTTTGGAGTGGGCATCCAGGGATCTCGAGGGTTTGTTGGCAGCAGGAAGATGATTGTAAACACCGGGAAGAAGAACTCTCACAAACCCCTTTATTCACACAGCAGGGTATCTCACAACTCAATAGAAGAACTCAAGGTTTTAATTCATATCAAAAGTTAGGTTTCATACAAGAGGCTAGGGTCCCTTAAATAGATCCTTAACCTTGGGCTCCAAGTAAGGGCACATAAGTCTTTACATAGGAATCCTTTTCCCTCTCAAACCCTAGCTAGAAAAAAATGAAATATTAGGTAGAAAAAATCTCTAAAAATTCTCTTGACTTGGCAAACACTCCAAGGATGCCTAGGGGGGCATGTTGGGCTTCTAGGAGTAGCAAGAGGCCGGCCCAAAGGGGCTCGGGCACATGGGTTTGGGCCTCTGGAAGCTGGGGTGGCCTGGTAGCCGGGTAGCAGGAATATTTCCTGGTATCTTGCTTCTTAGAGGCTTGGGCTTGGCACCTGGGCTTGATTTCTTTGGGCTAGGATGCAGATGGACCTCTAAAATCATGGATGCCTTGGTATATGAATATATTTTGGCATCTGGAAGGGAATCTGGGCATTTGGAGGGCATCTACAAGGAATCAGGGTTTTTTTGGATTTTTTCTCCTGGGGTCTTCAAATCTTCAAGCTGGATTGGACTTGTGCTATACTTCCATGTCTTCAATCTGGTTGGACTTGGTCTTCACTTGTATGATGTGTTCTTGAGTCTTCAATAGGACTCAAAAAAATAAAATTAGCTCAACATGAGCTGACTAACACTAGACTGAACTAGCTCAACATGAGCTGACTAGTACAGAACTGAAATAACAACTCAAAAGACTCAAATAACAACTAAAATGGTCTCAGATGGGCTAAGCCCTTATTACAGATGGACTCATAAATTATTGATCAAATCACAGAGGGTTGAAAAGCCTCTGTCTTATTCTGGTGCCTCCGTTGTCCCCACCATTAGACTCCCTAGATGGGTCAGGATATTGGGTTATCCTAGGGTTGGACTCCCTATATGGGTCAGAATATTGGGTTCTCCTATGGTTGGACTCCCTATATGGGTCAGAATATTTGGTCTCCTAGGGTTGGACTCCCTATATGGATCGGAATATTTGGTTCTCCTAGGGTTGGACTCCCTATATGGGTCAGAATATTGGGTGTTGGGTCTACTAGGCTTATAGGGTATGGGTGCATAGGATCTATGATCATGGGATCTAGAGTCATAGGATCTAGGTTCACAGGTTTTGGATTCATAGGTTCTAGGTTCATAGGATTTGGAGTCATAAGATCTATAGGTTGTGGGTATACTTGGCTTAGAGGATGTGGGTAAATAGGATCTATCTTCCTAGTCTACAAAATCCTGATTGGGTCTTCTAGCACTAACCTTAGGGATTGGGTCAGGATGATGGCCTCTCCTAGGTTCAGCCTCAAGGTATGGATCAGGGTTTGGGGTCCTCCTAGGTTGAGGATTGTAGTACGGGTCAGGATGAGGGCCTCTCCTAGGTTCGACCTCATGGTATAGATCAGGATTTGGGGTTCTCCTAGGTTGAGGGGACTCAAGATCTGGCTTGGACCGTGACCCATGGGTTCTTGCTATGGTCCCAAATGATGCGGGACTAATATGCATGCAATTCATTTTGTATGTTTTATATGTAGGGTTAGGTGATTAATTCCCGAATTTCAGATCAAAATTTGTTGTAGGGAATTTTGTATGAATTTTTTAAGCCAAGCATGCATATTAGAACCTAGAAAAGTACAAAAGAAGGATCACCGGGGCTGAGAAGCCTCGGTTAGGGCAAGTTCACCTACAATAATAAGACTAGAGGTAGAGGGGGTGTACCTGGCAATGTCTGAAGTACCCGGTGAAGATCGCAGCGAAGGGATCTCCCATTCATCGATGGATGCGGCCTGGAAAATCGAGCCAAAGACCCGCGGATACCCGGCTTTCTGCTCGGTGGTCCGATTGAGGCTTGGCTGGAGTCGTTGGATTTATAGGAACTCGGGGACCTGCAAACGACCTGTCAGGGGTTAGAAAACTCAAAGGAAATCAAGAAAACAAAGGAAAACAGCAAAGGAAAGAAAGTTTTGGATGGGGCTGGAAGGATGGTTGGCGGCAGGAAGATGGTTGCAAACACTAGGAAGAAGAACTCTCAAACCCCTTTATGCACACAGCAGGGTAATCACACAAAGCAATTGAAGAACTAAAGATTTATTTCATATATCAAAATCTCCCTTCATACAAGAGGCTAGGGTCCTTTAAATAGATCCTTAACCTTGGGCTCCAAGTAAGGGCACATTAGTCTTTACATAAGAATCATTTTCCCTCTCAAACCCTAGCTAGAAAATAAGGAAACATTAGGTAGAATAATCCCTAAAAATTCTCTTGACTTGGTCAACACTCCAAGGATGCCTAGGGGGGCGTGTTGGGCTTCTAGGAGCAGCAAGAGGCCGGCCCAAAGGGGCTCGGGTGCATGGGTTTGGGCCTCTGGAAGCTGGGGTGGCCTAGTAGCCATGTAGTAGGAATATTCCCTGGTATCTTGCTTCTTTAGGGCTTGGGCTTGGCACCTGGGCTTGATTTCTTTGAGCTAAGATTCAGATGGACCTCTGGAATCATGGATGCACTTATCTATGAATATACTTTGGTATCTGGAAGGGAATCTGGGCATCTGGATGGCATCTGCAAGAAATCAGGGTTTTCTGAATTTTCCTCCTTGGGTCTTCAAATCTTCAAGCTGGGTTGGACTTGGGCTATACTTCCATGTATTAAATCTAGTTGGACTTGGTCTTCAGTTGTATGATATAGTCTTAAGTCTTTAGTATGCTTGGACAGGACTCAAAATAATAAAATTAGCTCAACATGAGCTGACTAGCATTGGACTGAACTAGCTCAACATGAGCTGACTAGTACAGAACTAAAATAACAACTCAAAAGACTCAATGGTGCGGGCACCAGACTCAGAAGAAGACTTCAGGGCTCCATCTGGATCTCTGATTGACCTTGCCCGAAGAATTAGGATTTTCTGGTTTTGTAATAAGGGTTGACTTGGTCAACTCAATTTTATTCTTGAGTCTGTATTTCCCTGCAATTTAAATTTTGTTGAGTCATGTTGACTCAGTACAAGTCCTAGTAGTGGTCTAAGTCTTCTCCAGGTTGGTGCCACTTTTTTTTTCAGTCAAGTCAAGGTCCAGGGTGCCACATTTTTTCTCTCAGGCCCAAGCAAGTGGGTGCCACACTCCCAGCCACACGCCAGAGTCCAGAAGGTGCCACATCTCCATCCAGTGTCTTTGGTCCCTACACCACAAGAAGTAAGTTCCTTTTTTTCCTTGCACCACTTGGGAGAGAAATCCATCAAGATACCTCAATCCAAGGAGGAGCCAATTTATTTCCATATAAACCCAAGCCAGGATGGCAAGAATTTTTCTTGAAGAGAGGATCAAGGAGGTGCCCCACAATGTTCCATAAAAATCCAAGTTATAAAAGGGAAGAGAGCATGTCTTGGGGAGGAATTCAAGGAGGTTCCCAAAAGTTTCCAAAAGTGCCAAAGCCATGAAAGGAAGAAGCCTAAACTTGTGGAGCAAGACAAGGAGGTGTCCAAATGAGTCAAACCATGAAGGGAAAATCCTTGATTCATGGAGAGATACTAGGAGACACCCCCATAACCTGCCATTTGGAGCTGATTTTCAAGTTTTCTTGGAGTTTTTGGGCTGCCCACTCATGGAAGGAGTCTTGGGAAGAGAATTTAATTCCTAAAGTGTGGGTTAGTCCTATCAGTCCCACATGAGAAATGTATAAAATTTTATTTCTTTGTTATGTCTATATATTCAACTCTATGTAACTCTTGAATTAAATGATGAATGAAATCAATTTCTTTGCGAGCAACTTTGTGTTTCTCTCTTCCGCACTTGTGTTCAGGTGTTAAGCTCCGTAAGGGAGTAAATCTAGGTTCCCTAGGAACATTGAACAGGTGTGAGATCTCCAACCCCAAAACCCTACCAAACCCTAGGTTAGCCACTTCAATTCCAAACCCTAGCTGCCCATTATCTTCTTCATTCCACCTATCATCCAAACCCTAATCTACCTCATCATCTCACGGCCACTCTCTTCCAAGTAGAGGCCGACCACCAACATCCAGGTCCAGATCGGCTACTTCGAATACAGAGCAAATCCCAGAGGAAGTCAGATCAGCATCCAGGAGAATCAGGATTTCAGCAACATTAATTTTTTTCATGTTCTTCTTATTTGGTAAATCCTTTATTTGAGTATCTGGTTCCTTAACTTGTTCTTCTTCTTTCCCAGATCCTGAGTTCAGGAGAAGCCAACTCTGCCAAAGGGCCAGTATTGGAGGATCCATTGCGAAGATATCCGAATTCGAGGATCCAACAATCTGCTCGAGAGAGTCTTTCCACCAAACTCTGTGAAGATCACTGACTGGTACATAACCCTTCCCTTCTCGTTATTTATGTCCTGTTGGATGTTCAGAGGGAAACCCTAGGTCTGGGAGTTTCTCAACCCCCAGCGATCCTTTACTTCTGAACTACTCTGATAATGTAGTTTCTTTGAATTGTGCTTTCAATTATTATATAGTTTCTTTCAATTTAGTTTAACTTTCCATTGAGTCAAAGCCGACTTCTGAAAATATATATATAAAAAATAAATAAATAAATATATTAATTTTAATTTACTTCTGCATCGCATCATCTTTTTCATACTGCATCATTTTGGTATCAGAGCTTTCGCTCTACATCATTTTTGGTATCAGAGCTTTCGTTCTGCATCAATTTTGGTATCAGAGCTTTCATTCTGCATCACTCAAATAACAACTAAAATGGACTCAGATGGGCTAGGCCCTTATTACAGATGGACTCATAAATTATTGATCAATTCATAGAGGGTTGAAAAGTCTCTATCTTATTCTGGTGCCTCCGGTGTCCCCACCAATTCTCCCGGGGTGGGAGGAACTCGACCCTGTCGAGTGAAGATCAGATTGGCTCACATATCTCTCGAGAAGGTCTGGGTTGAGGCGTTGCAAGTCCTCTCGAGAAATCTACGAATCGTCCGACTCTAGCTGGCCTTGCCATCGGACCAGGAAGCATTGATAGTCACGGCCCCGGGTCGTGATGGCTTGATCATCCAGGATACGCTCGATCCGTTCTCCTCTCTCAGGCCAATTTGTTAGTGGACAATCTGGGTTAGGGTCACTCACAATGAAAAGGAATAGGTCCAAAGGCCTTACTAGGTATCGCTGCCGGTTCCCTATACTCAACCTGGTCTGTAATATTGAAGGTAGAACTAATGCCCAAATCCGAAGGCTTGTCTAACACCTAGGCATTTGATCCAACATTCTCTATCACTTTAAAAGGTCTAGCTCTGTGAGCATGAATCTTCTTTTAGGCCTAAGCCTAACCAAGATAGAATTCACTACATCAAATTCTGTAATCCATCTTCAGGAATTAGCCAGTTTATTTAAAATTAGTATAGGTGGTGAACATGCTGGGCACATGCAGATTCCTAACAAATGATTCAAAGGACTTATACTAACACCTAACAGACTTGACTATGCATTCCTATAGAAGGAAATCTTATTGAACTCTTTGGATCTAAACCTAAGAGATTATAAGTTCCCTAGGTTTGATCCTAGCTTGACATGCACATGAAAATTTACAGTTAACTCCTAGCAAATTCCAAAGAGTATGCCAGAAGTATGATGCAAACCTAACATGCGTGATGAATGCATGTAGTATGCTAATCTCAGTTAAATGCAATCTAATGATCGTAGAAATGCTGGAGGCGTCTGGAAAGGGCAGAAAATAGGAAGTGGATTCAAAATTAGTCTGGTAGGGTAGAGAAAAAGGTTTATGGTTAGTTGGATAAAGTAGGATAAAAGATGTGGTGTCAGGAACTAATCCTATACTAATGAGGTTAACCTTACGAGATTGAGCTATATCTACAGGGTTTGCATAATGGAAGGATGGGTTACCAATTTCGGGGAAGAGGTCTTTAATGGGAACTATAGGAGGGGGCTCATCCTAAGGGTACTGATTCAAATAGTTCAGGTCCTTAATAAATTCTTCTGGTTCTTGTATTTTTTGACTAGACTCTATAATTTGGCTCTCCTCTATGGTTTCCTCAGGTAAGGCTCTAGCAGCAGTACCTAGGTTCTCTTCCTCTAATTGTTCTTCTACTATAGCTTTAGGTTGGATGTGGTCAAGGTCAACTAGCTCTGGGTTGGTTTCTACATGGGTATCTACTGGGTCAGCTAATTCGAGGTCTACTAAAGGTGTCTCCTCTTCTCCCTCTTACTCATCCACTAAGTTTGCATCAGCTTCATACACTTCCACGTTAATGTAAGCCTTGTCAATCTCAGGAATGGTTGGAGAATGTCAGCTAGGCAAAAATTGGCTAGGTCCTGGTTTCTGATTATGGACACTAATCCTAGTAGGTTCATGTTTTCTAAGGGGTAGTGACTCACTACTGGGCTCATATTTAGGAGTGCTAATCTTATGGGGTTCAAGTTGACTAACGGAAACCTGACTAGTACTAGATTGATACTTAGGGATTATGGGTTCTCTGGGCTCATAGAACAAGGGTGCAGATCTATGGGTCATGGGATTATAGGATCTGGGGTCATAGGATTTTGGTTCAGCTCTATGGTTAGGTTCTAAGGATAGATCATGATATGGAGTCCTCCTAAGGTTGGGCTCCCTAGATGGGTCAAGATAATGGGTTATCCTAGGGTTGAACTCCCTATATGGGTCAGAATATTGGGTTCTCCTAGGGTTGGACTCCCTATATGGGTCAGAATATTGGGTTCTCCTAGGGTTGGACACCCTATATGGGTCGGAATATTTGGTACTCCTAGGGTTGGACTCCCTATATGGGTCAGAATATTGGGTGTTGGGTCTACTAGGCTTGTAGAGTGTGGGTGCATAGGATCTATGATCATGGGATCTAGAGTCATAGGATCTAGGTTCACAGGTTCTGGATTCATAGGTTCTAGGTTTATAGGATTTGGAGTCATAAGATCTATAGGTTGTGGGTATACTAGGCTTAGAGGATGTGGGTAAATAGGATCTATCTTCCTGGTCTAAAAAATCCTGATTGGGTCTTCTAAGACAAACCTTAGGGATTAGGTCCGGATGATGGCCTCTCCTAGGTTTAGCCTCAAGGTATGGATCATGGTTTGGGGTCCTCCAAGGTTGAGGATTGTAGTACGGGTCAGGATGAGGGGCTCTCCTAGGTTCGACCTCATGGTATAGATCAGGGTTTGGGGTTCTCCTAGGTTGAGGGGACTCAAGATCTGGCTCGGACTATGATCCATGGGTTCTTGCTATGGTCCCAAATGATGCGAGACTAATATGCATGCAATTCTTTTTGTATGTTTTATCTGTGGGGTTAGGTGATTAATTCCCAAATTTCAAACCAAAATTAGTTGTAGGGAATTTTGTATGAATTTTTGAAGTCAAGCATGCAGATTAGAACCTAGAAAAGTACTAAAGAAGGATCGTCGGGGCTGAGAAGCCTCGGTTCGGGCAAGTTCTCCTACAATAATAAGACTGGAGGTAGAGGGGGTGTACCTGACAATGTTTGAAGCACCCGGTGAAGATCGCAGTGAAGGGATCTCTCGTTCCTCGATGGATGAGGCCTGGAAAACCGAGCCAAAGACCCGCGGATACCCGGCTTTCTGCTCGGTGGTCCGATTAAGGCTTGGCTGGAGTCGTTGGATTCGTAGGAACTCGGGGACCTGCAAACGACCTGTCAGGGGTTAGAAAACTCAAAGGAAATCAAGAAAACAAAGGAAAATAGCAAAGGGAAGAAAGTTTTGGAGGGGGCTGGAAGGATGGTTGGCTGCAGGAAGATGGTTGTAAACACCGGGAAGAAGAACTCTCAAACCCCTTTATGCACACAGCAGGGTAATCACACAAAGCAATTGAAGAACTCAAGATTTATTTAATTTATCAAAATCTCCCTTCATACAAGAGGCTAGGGTCCTTTAAATAGATCCTTAACCTTGGGCTCCAAGTAAGGGCACATTCGTCTTTACATAAGAATCCTTTTCCCTCTCAAACCCTAGCTAGAAAATAAGAAAAAATTAGGTAGAAAAATTCCTAAAAATTCTCTTGACTTGGTCAACACTCCAAGGATGCCTAGGGGGGCATGTTGGGCTTCTAGGAGTAGTAAGAGGCCGGCCCAAAGGGGCTCGGGTGCATGGGTTTGGGCCTCTGGAAGCTGGGGTGACCTGGTCGCCATGTAGCAGGAATATTCCCTGGTATCTTGCTTCTTTAGGGCTTGGGCTTGGCACCTGGGCTTGATTTCTTTGGGCTAGGATTCAGATGGACCTCTGGAATCATGGATGCCCTTATCTTTGAATATACTTTGTGGTGCGGGCACCAGGCTCAGGAAGAGGCTTCTGCTAATGCCAAGTTCTTTGTGGATAGAAGACTAGAAATTTAAGTCCTGTAATAAGTCTATGAGTCCTGTATTTATTTTATTTGAATAATTGAGTCCTGTTTTATTTTAATTTGGGTCCAATTAGAGTTAAATTGGCTTTGTATTGAGTTGGGTTCAAGATCTACTTGCATTGGGCTTCAATTAAGCAAGAATGAGTGCAACCAACTTCACCAACTACTTGGAGCACCATATCATCAAAGCACCATGCCACCTTGGAAGACAAGTCATGCCAACTTGGAGGATAAATCATGCCACATCACCAAGACACATCAACCATGAATTTTCAAATTTGAATGAAGCTCCACTCTTTATGGGTGCCCACCTTGTAATTAGGAGATTTAAATTTGAATGGGCCACTCCTATCTTCATGGGACACCCCTTGATTTTCTCCATGAAAAGTGTTGCATTTTGAATTTAAAAAGGAACTTAAGGTTTATAAAAGCTCCTAGAATTCTCTTGTAATGGAAATGATGAATGAAATGAAATTTTTTTTCTAAGAAAGCTTTCTTCCATTGCTAGCCAAAGACCCTTGAGAGAAGGTAGGTGTGAGACCTAGGATACTTAACCAAACAAGCTACTAGTCCCTTTTCCAATCCCATTCGGCCACCCTTGAAGAATCCTCTTCAAGCCTCTCCAATTTCAACCTTCCCATCTTCCAAAAGAGATCATCTATAATGGAGTTCTCCACGCCAACAATTGAAGATGATTCAAGCAAAGGACGCCAAAGGAGATCTACTTAAAGCCAAATCTAAGCCATTTCTTCCATTCCTAATTTCCTCTTCCATTTCTCAATTCTTCCACCTAAATCTTTTAATTTTACTATGTATCTATGCAGGATCCCCGGGTCTCCTAGTTTTCAAGGTGAAGGTCTACTGTGCCAAGGAATCATAAACAATGTGCCTTTAGATCTATAGTAACTCCTTGCTATTCTTAGTACTTCATCTTGAGTGTCCCTTTTCTGAATTTCAGATTATTAATAGCCGGATAGCCATCTTTATAGTTTTCTTTCAGATCTGAAATAGGAATGTAGGCTAGTCCTAACCTGTGTGGTTTCCTAACCACGAAGATCCCTTCTTAATTACTTTGAGAGATTCTTTTCTAGTCTAGTTCTTTTCCTTATGTTCCTTTCATATAATTCTATTTCTTTTACGTAGAATAGCTACATGTTTATCTATTTCATTTTTATTTAGTCCATCTAATTCTTCAAATGCATCATTCGATACATGTCTCCCATCATTTTGGTATCAGAGCATGGTAGGTTAGGGTTACTTTTGAATTTGTGCATTTAGGTAGGTTGCTGAAATTTTCTGCATGCATAGCATTCTTACATGCTACTTAGTTATTATTTTTAAAATCCAATCTAGATCTAAAATTCACGCCTCCTGAGCGGGTGTACACCAGTACACTGTCATGACCCATGGGAATAATAAGCCCCTGGCCGGACGTGAATTTTTAGGTTGAAGTTTGGTATGTAAATGCCTTTGTTTGTTTAAATTCTGCTTGCTATATTTCTGAATGAGCTGACTGAGATTTGCATAAAAGTCTGAATGAAAGTAGTTAATTTTTATTAAAAAATTTTTTTTTCTACTCCATATTAAGTTATTTATAGTCACGTAAAATTTCATCTTCAGAAAAAAAATAAAAAAAAAATGAAAATTCTCGCATCCCATCACTATCACTGAAATTCCTTTATGTTCAGTCCTGTTTTTTTAATCTAGATTTCAGTATCTGCTCAGCATAGTATAAAATTTATTTTTAAATTTCCTTTTGTATGGCATATCATCTAGAAGTTAGCAATCTTCTACGAGTTTTTTAAATTTTTTTGAATCTGTTATATTGCACTTTTCCATCACTTGAGAACTGCAACACACTAATTCTGCACCTGAAATTTGGATCCATATGTTTGTTGCATTCATTTCATGGTAAACAAAATTAAGGGCATCAAATTGACATAGGGTCAGGAATTCATTACCTGTCCCTAGCCTAAAAATCATCAACTTGCATAACGAGCCCAACCCTAATTAAAATGGATTAGACATTTAATTGCTCTAGCGAGCTAGGGACACCCACAAGGTCGGGTCGAGTCAAGTGTCAAGCCAACTTTGACACCCCGTCTGTGTGTGCTTGTATCTGGTGTCTAGGCAAGTGGTTTAGAGACTAGAGCCCGAAGGAAAGTGGGTTGGTTCGCTTACCTGGCCAATTTCAAATTGGTGTCTAAGGCAAGCAAAGAGGAACCTCTACTAACCTTACATTTACCTGGCCAGGTGCCAAGTTACTACAACCCGGATTGTCAATTTGACATTATATTTGATTTGTACTCTAGGTCTAGCAAAACCCCTTGTCTGAGTTGAGTCCGTGTGCATGGCAACTAGATCAGGAGCACCTTATCAGCAAACCCAAGCCCAATCTAGTGTAACCATGGAACAAAACTTTGAGAGTCTAATGAAATCCTTGAATGACCAAATGACCAGGCTGAACCAAAACTTAACTGATCAATTAGCCCAAACCAATCAAAACTTGACTGATCAGATAACCCACATCACTGCTAGACTTGATTGATTAGAAGCTCATACCCCTGGAGGAAATCATGAAGTCCAAAATGAGTTAGAGCCTAAATCCGAGTTTGAGACACCCATCAACCCTAGAAGAACTCTTCATCAAGACCATTTCTTCAAGCCAAATCCTAGGAGGCCCAATCCTTATCGAGTCCATGACCCAAATCGTAGGATAGCACACCATGATCTAGTCTATGAGCCAAACCCTAGGAGACACAATCAGGATCAGACAGACCGTGATGAGCGAACCTTTAGGAGTATTAGATTGGAAGCACCAACATTCGATGGAAATCTGGATCCTAAGGTTTATATAGATTGGGAGGGAGAGATGGATCAGTACTTTGATTGGTATGACATGACAGAGGAGAGAAAATGCAAGTTCGCGAAGCTTAGGTTAATTCGTCAGGCTAGGCTGTACTGGGGAAATGTCGAGAGGTTCATTAGGCAAAGAGGTGATGTTCCCATAGTAACCTGGAGGGCAATGAAACTTAGTGATACAGAACAAAAAGATGATGCGATGCGGAAGTAAATTAAAATTAATGTATTTTTATTTATTTATTTATTTTCAAAAGTCGGCTTTGACTTAAAGGAAAGATAAACTAATGCTGAAAGAAACTAAGAAATGACAGAAAGCACAATTAAAAGGAGTGGATTATCAGAGTAACTCAGAAGTAGGATCGCTGGGGACTGAGAAACCCCCAGATCTAGGGTTTACTCCTCTTTCAAGAAACAGACGAAGAGAGAAGAGAAGGTTTTATACCTGATTGTGATATCTCTCGTTGCTTCAATTGAAGGACACTCTCGAACAGATTGTAGGATCCTTGGAGACAAGGTATCTTCGCAATGGATCCTCGGATTGTAGTCCTATGGCAAGGTTGGCCTTCTTCTCGAACTCAGGATCTGGAAGAAGAAGAACAAAAAAAAAAGAACCAGAAACTCAAAGAAAGACACTGACCTGAGGACTTAATGAAGATTGTTGGATGTAGAAGTTTCGGAGATCTTGATACTGATCTGACTCTTCTTTGAACTTGCTCTGTAGTTGAAACAGTTGATCTGAACCTGGATGCTGGTGGCCAGGTTCTATGTGGAAGAGAGGGGCCGTGGGATGTAAATGGAAAATTAGGGTTTGGTGGTGGTGGAGTAGAGATGGGTGGACTAAGCTAGGGTTTTGGGGTTGGAGATCTCACACCTCCTCAAGGTTCCTAGGGAACCCAGATTTACTCCCTCACGGAGCTCAACACTTGAATACAAGTGCAGAAGAGAGAAACACAAAGTTGCTCACAAAGAAATTGATTTCATTCATCATTTTTTCAAGAGTTACATAGAGTTGAATATATAGACATAACAAAGAAATAAAATTTCATACACTTCCCATGTGGGACTAATAGGACTAACCCACACTTTAGGCATCAAATTCTCTTCCCAAGACTCCTTCCATGAGTGGGCAGCCCAAAAACTCCAAGAAAACTTGAAAATCAGCTCCAAATGGCAGGTTATGGGGGTGTCTCCTAGTATCTCTCCATGAATCAAGGATTTTCGCTTCATGGTTTGGCTCTTTTGGACACCTCCTAGTCTTGCTCCACAAGTTTAGGCTTCCTTTCATGGCTTTGGCACTTTAGAAAACTTTTGGGTGCCTCCTTGATTTTCTCCCCAAGACATGCTCTCTTCCCTTTTATAACTTGGGTTTTTATGGAACATTGTGGGGCACCTCCTTGATCCTCTCTTCAAGAAAAATTCTTGCCATCCTGGCTTGGGTTTATCTGGAAAGAAGTTGGCTCCTCCTTCGATTGAGGTATCTTGATGGATTTCTCCCCCAAGTGGCGCATGAAAGAAGGGACCTGCTTTCTTGTGGTGTGGGGACCAAGGCACTCTGGATGGAGATGTGGCACCTCCTGGACTCTGGCGTGTGGCTGGGAGTGTGGCACCCACTTGCTTGGTCCTGGGAGAAAATGTGGCACCTTGGAGAAGACCTAGACCACTACTATGACTTGTATTGAGTCAACATGACTCAACAAAATTTAAATTGCAGGGAAATACAGACTCAAACTAAAATTGAGTTGACCAAGTCAACCCTTATTACAAAACCAAAAAACCCTAATTCTTCGGGCAATGTCAATCAGAGATCCAGATGGAGCCCTGAAGTCTTCTTCTGAGTCTGGTGCCCGCACCAATTCTCCCGGGGTGGGAGGAACTCGACCCTGTCGAGTATGGATCAAGCTGGCTCTGGTATCTCTCCAAGAGGTCTGGGTCCAATTCTTGTAATTCTTCTCGGGAGATCCAAGAGTTATCAGAATCTGGCCTTCCTTGCCAGCGGACCAGGTATCTTTGGTATCCTCGATTATGAGTAGAGATAACCTGATCATCCAGGATCTTTTCAATCTACTCTTTCCTCACAGGCCAGTTTGTTGGTAGACACACAGGGTTGGGTTCACTCTCAAGAGCAGGATTAGGCTCAAAAAGGCTCACTTGGAATCACAGCTGGCTCTCTATACTCTACTAGGTCTGTAATGTTGAAAGTGGAGCTAATGCCTAGTTCTGAAGGCAACTCGAGCACATAGGCATTGGACCCTACTCTCTTCACTACTCTAAATGGTCCAGCTCCTCTAGCATGTAACTTTCTAACGGTTCCAGGAGAAAACCGCTCAGGCCTTAACCAAATCATTACATAGTCTCTCTCAATAAAAGTTTTGACTCGCCTTTGAGAATCAGCCAACTTCTTATAAGTTTCATTACTTAAATTTATTTTGGCATGAATTTCTTTATGCAAGTCCTTTACATGCTATGCAAGTGCATCAAGAGACTTGTGTGTGTGGACTAATAATGAAATCAAATCAAGTGGTGTGTGAGGCTTGTATCCATGAACAATTTCAAAGGGACTCTAGCCTATAGACCTATTGATCAAAACATTATATGCAAATTTAGTCCTGGACAAAATACAAATCCCAATTCCTGGTGCTCTCAATAAAACCAAAATCTGAGTCAAAGCCTAGTAAAGGGTCAAGAAAAACTAAACTAGACTGACGACGCATTCCTAAAGAATGGACTTTATTCCAAAGGAACCCTAGGTCTAAACCTAACAAACTACGGCTCTCTAGGTTTGACCTTGGGTTGGAGGATGGCATGCAGAGCATGAAAACTTATTATGGATGCCTAGTAGGTGCCATAAGGTCTTCCAGAAGTAGGTGGCAAACCTACTAGGTTCTAAGGAGTCTTGCAACCTAGAGATCTCAGTAAAGTGTAATCCCATAGCTCTAGAAACATGAGAAGATTCAGGGAAGGGTAGGAAATAAGAATCAGAGTTTTGAGGTGGATTATCAGAAACAAGAAACAAACCTTGGTTATTCAGGATGACCTTAAAATGAGGACATTGTTCTATAGGTGCACTCATCCAAACCTCATGATTTGCTCTAGGAGGGTCTACAAGTGCAAGTTCTAGGGTAGGCTGGGTGCTCCTAGAAGGTGGAAGGTTATCAGGAAGGTCTTTGGAATGTTTATCTAAAAAGTCCTCTAAGCTACTGTCTTTTTCTTGTTCTTGGACCTTCTCAATGGGCAATTCTTGTGAACCCCTTCCTTCTTCACACTTCTCTACCAGATTTGACTCAGGGGTGTCTTCTTTGGATTCCTCAATGAGTTCAGGGGTATTCTCACTTAAACTTTCATTGGGTGTAATTTCTTCTTCCTGAACTTCCTCAAAAGGGTCTTCTCTTAGGGTTAGCTCCTGAATTCCTTGAGTGGCAGGGGTCCCCTCAATAACCCCATTAGGTAGGAGTTGGTTAATTGAATTATCGAGAGAGATATCCTCAAATTCTTCTTCTTCATATTCATCTATCAAACTTATGTCAGGCTCATATATTTCTTCCTCAATCTCACTGAAAGGTTTTAATCTATTCTCCTTTGATTCCTCTTTAAGTACGGCTCTGGTCGGGTCAACTAATTTTGGGATGACCATGCCTAACTCCATCTCAGTGTTATCCTTCTGGTCAAGAGGTGACACAAGTGGGAATTGACAAACAAGAGTCTGGTTCACTACGGGTGTCGGATCAATCAAAACTTGACTCAAGTTGGTAGAGGTTGGCTTTAAGTCCAAAGTACTTGATTGGTTATATCTTAAAGACCACTCATAGTCTTGGGCTTCTTGGTTGGCTCGGTCTAACTTATTGGTCCTTTCAAGGCATAGCTTCCTATAAATGTCTGGGTGTAACCCAACCCTAAACCTCGATGTGATCTGAGCTTTGGTCTCAATGGTATTGCATTTCATGTCATACCACTTGAAGTCCTCAATATATTTAGACACAGGCCTATTACCTTGTTGCAATTGGTACCATTGGTCTAAAAGTCTTTTCTCATAGGATCTATCTAGGTACCTATCTCTCAACTTACTTCTCATATCTCTCCAAGTATATATTTCCTCTTTTCTTTGATAACACTCATGCTCAATAGCATACCAATGCGACCTAGCATGTTTGGTGAACTTGGTTTTGGCCAACCTAACTTGTCCTAATTCCGATATGTTAGTGCACTCAAAATACCGATCCATTTGTTCTTCCCACTTAATATATGACTCTTGTCTTCCATCAAAAGTGGGTGCATAAGGTTCGGTGTTCCTAACGGGTCCCTTCTCTAAGTCAACCAAGTATGGGTATAGGCTCCTAGGGTTATGCTCGGGATCATGGTATAAGGTTTTTTGAGGCTCCTGGCATGGGTGAGGTTGGGGCCTATTAAATTTTGGATCAGGGGTCCAATTTTGATGTCTACGTTTCTCAAGTCCCTGGGCTCGGTCTCTAAACTCGGCAAAACCCTCATTCATATCCTGACTCAATTTGGTCATACTTTCGGTAAGAGTTCTAATCATGGCCTCTAAATCAGGTTGGGTTTGACCAGGTTGGAAGGGTACTCCATTCCGGGTGGACATGATGATGCAAGCAAGCACACAGAATGTGACTAGACTAAAGCGACTACTAGCTCACTAGACCTAGAGTCCAAACTAGATGCCCAATCAGAGTGGCAAGCTAGCCTGTAGTAACTCGGGACTCAGCCAGGCAGGTGTAAGGGAAGTGTTAGGTCCCTAAATGCCAATCCTAGACACCAATCAGAGATTGGCCAGGTAGGCGGACCAGCACACAAGCCCTTCGGGATAGAATCCCTAAACCACCATTCTAGACACTAAGTACAAAGCACACACAGAGTAACTAGACAAACTGACTCAACATTAGCCTAGACCCGACTTGTTGGTGTCCCTAGCCCACTAGGGCAAATTAAGTCTAATAAATTTTAAAATTAGGCTTAGGATCGAATGAATGGGTGGTGGTTTTGGGCTAAGGAGAGGTTATCAACTCCTCCCCTTATCTTAGATGCTCAATTGTCCTTAAGATGAATTAGGAGATGATCACTCAAAAAAAAAAACTGAATTGCAGAAACACAGAAACAGAGTTGCTGTAATTTAACTCTCAGAAATTCCACAGAAACCAATAAATTATAGTAAAATTATGTAAAATAGTTTCAATTATATGGTTCAAGAAAAACAAAAATCATGAAATTTAGAGTTACCTGTAATAAGAAACAATTCCTACAACAGGGTAGTTACAGACTGAAAATAGAATGCTTCCCCCGTTTATAATTCCTGCTACGAAGTTGTAACCCAGCGGATCCCCTACACGCCCTAGGAACACCCCGTGGAATGGGAAGAGGAGGCTTGCACCTCGCTTAGTTCCTAGGACCGGACGTCCTGGGGAGTCTACTTCGAGCAGACAAAGTAAAAAAGAGAGACACTCAAAATATGCAAGCAAGTCAGAAACCCTAGACAGGGCTCTGATACCAAAATTGATGCAGAACGGAAGCTCTGATACCAAAAATGATGCAGAACGGAAGCTCTGATACCAAAATTGATGCAGAACAAAAAGATGATGTGATGCGGAAGTAAATTAAAATTAATGTATTTTTTTTATTTATTTATTTTCAGAAGTCGGCTTTGACTTAAAGGAAAGATAAACTAATGCTGAAAGAAACTAAGAAATGACAGAAAGCACAATTAAAAGGAGTGGATTATCAGAGTAACTCAGAAGTAGGATCGCTGGGGATTGAGAAACCCCCAGACCTAGGGTTTACTCCTCTTTCAAGAAACAGACAAAGAGAGAAGAGAAGGTTTTATACCTAACTGTGATATCTCTCGTTGCTTCAATTGAAGGACACTCTCGAACAGATTGTAGGATCCTTGGAGACGAGGTATCTTCGCAATGGATCCTCGGATTGTAGTCCTATGGCAAGGTTGGCCTTCTTCTCAAACTCAGGATCTGGAATAAGAAGAACAAAAAAAAAAGAACCAGAAACTCAAAGAAAGACACTGACCTGAGGACTTAATGAAGATTGTTGGATGTAGAAGTTCCGGAGATCTTGATACTGATCCGACTCTTCTTTGAACTTGCTCTGTAGTTGAAACAGTTGATCTGAACCTGGATGCTGGTGGCCGGCTTCTATGTGGAAGAGAGGGGCCGTGGGATGTAGATGGAAAATTAGGGTTTGGTGGTGGTGGAGTAGAGATGGGTGGACTAAGCTAGGGTTTTGGGGTTGGAGATCTCACACCTCCTCAAGGTTCCTAGGGAACCCGGATTTACTCCCTCACGGAGCTCAACACTTGAATACAAGTGCGGAAGAGAGAAACACAAAGTTGCTCACAAAGAAATTGATTTCATTCATCACTTTTTCAAGAGTTACATAGAGTTGAATATATAGACATAACAAAGAAATAAAATTTCATACACTTCCCATGTGGGACTAATAGGACTAACCCACACTTTAGGCATCAAATTCTCTTCCCAAGACTCCTTCCATGAGTGGGCAGCCCAAAAACTCCAAGAAAACTTGAAAATCAGCTCCAAATGGCAGGTTATGGGGGTGTCTCCTAGTATCTCTCCATGAATCAAGAATTTTCCCTTCATGGTTTGGCTCTTTTGGACACCTCCTAGTCTTGCTCCACAAGTTTAGGCTTCTTCCTTTCATGGCTTTGGCACTTTAGGAAACTTTTGGGTGCCTCCTTGATTTTCTCCCCAAGACATGCTCTCTTCCCTTTTATAACTTGGGTTTTTATGGAACATTGTGGGGCACCTCCTTGATCCTCTCTTCAAGAAAAATTCTTGCCATCCTGGCTTGGGTTTATCTGGAAAGAAGTTGGCTCCTCCTTGGATTGAGGTATCTTGATGGATTTCTCCCCCAAGTGGCGCATGAAAGAAGGGACCTGCTTTCTTGTGGTGTGGGGACCAAGGCACACTGGATGGAGATGTGGCGCCTCCTGGACTCTGGCGTGTAGCTGGGAGTGTGGCGCCCACTTGGTTGGTCCTGGGTGAAAATGTGGCACCTTGGAGAAGACCTAGACCACTACTATGACTTGTATTGAGTCAACATGACTCAACAAAATTTAAATTGCAGGGAAATACAGAATCAAACTAAAATTGAGTTGACCAAGTCAACCCTTATTACAAAACCAAAAAATCCTAATTCTTCGGGCAATGTCAATCATAGATCCAGATGGAGCCCTGAAGTCTTCTTCTGAGTCTGGTGCCCGCACCACTTAGGCTTAGAGAGAAGTACCTTCCTATGTCCTACCACCAGAGACTTCTAGATCAGTGGCAGAGATTGACCCAGGGAACCAAGAGTGTAGCCGAATACATTGCCAAATTTGATGAATTTGTAATGAGATGCAATGTAGATGAGTCTGAGTCAGTTACTTTGTCGAGATTTAGGGCAGGATTGAGAGAAGAGATCCAGAAGTAGTTATTTCTGAGAGAAGTCCATGACTTAGAGCTAGCTTACCAGGTAGCACGAGATGCCGAGAGATTCATAGGGGACCATTTTATCGCAAACCCGAACCCCCTAGAACTACTGCACCTAGTCAGCAGCCAGGAAAAAATCAGATGCAACCCAGTCGACCCAACCCTAGCACCCCTCTGACCCGTAGATATGATAGGGGTAAAGCACCAGAAGTTCAGAGGACTCCAAATTCTAATGTGGCTTGCTATAGATGTCATAAGTTAGGCCATTACGCTAGCAATTGTCCAACTAGGGCCTTACACATAGGAGAATTAAAAGAAAGTGAGTCTGAACCCAAAGAACCCTAGGTGATAATGTCAAGGAAGTATATCAGGCTGAGGACAATTTGGCTGAAGAGTATGAAGGAGATGATGAATAAATAGAGCCTGATATGTTGGGAGTAGTTAGATGCATCCTTACCCAAAACGCGACACAGGAAGATTGGCGTAGGACTAACATCCTACAAACATTCATCAAGTTAGGGGATAAGGTATGTAAAATAATCATAGATAGTGGGAGTTGTGTAGATACCATATCCACTAGTGCTGTCAAAACTTTAGGCTTGTCCACAGTTCCCCATCCGACTCCATATAAGGTTTCTTGGATAGACTCCACTTCGAATCCTATCAAACATAGGTGCCTAGTCCAAATCCAGTTACAGTCCTATCAGGAGAAAGTGTGGTGTGATGTCTTACCAATGGGAGTGAGCAGTATCATCCTAGGTCGACCCTGGTTATTTGACCATGACGCGACCCTATACTACCGATCAAATTCTAGCTCATTCATGCACCTGGGAAAGAAGTTTGTGATTAACCCAACACCACCTAAGGACACTGTTAAGAGAGGATCAAGCCACCTAAAGGAAAAGAAAATGGGAGTCAATTTGATCACTGAAAAGGAAATTGAGAAAGAACTCACTGAGGGTACACATGTTTGGATTTTAACCACTAAGAAAATTTAGGAGCCTTCCCAAAAAGAACGCCCTCAGGAAGTGGCTAAAGTGTTAGAAGACTTTAAGGATGTATTTCCATATGACCTACTTGACCAGCTTCCACCACATAGGGACATCCAGCACGCCATTGACTTGGTCCCAGGAGTCACCCTACCCAACCTTCCACAATATAGGATGAACCCTACCGAACATTTAGAGTTACAAAGACAAGTAGGGGATCTCCTTAGGAAAGGATTTATTAGAGAGAGTTTGAGTCCCTGTGCAGTACCAGCATTACTGACCCCTAAGAAAGATGGCACTTGGAGGATGTGCATTGATAGTCGTTCCATTAATAAGATCACAATGAAATATAGGTTTCCCATACCCCGTTTGGATAACATGTTAGATATGATGGCCGGAGCAACAATATTTTCAAAGATTGACCTTAAGAGTGGCTATCATCAGGTTAGGATTAGACCAGGGGATGAGTGGAAGACTGCATTCAAGACCAAGGAGGGTCATTTTGAGTGGGTAGTAATGCCTTTCGGACTGTCCAATGCTCCAAGTACCTTTATGCGGATTATGAATCAAGTCCTACGGTTATTTATAGGAAAGTTTGTCATAGTTTACTTCGACGACATTCTTATATATAGCAGGACCCAGAAGGACCATTTGGACCACTTGAATCAAGTCTGTTTAGCTCTTAGGGAAAATAGTCTCTTTGCAAACCTTAAGAAATGTGACTTTTTTACCCATAGAGTCATTTTCCTAGGTTTTGTTGTCACACCTGATGGAGTTTCTACTGACCCTGAAAAGATCAAATCAATTATTGAGTGGCCAGTGCCAAAAAGTATTCATGAAGTACGAAGTTTTCATGGCCTAGCTACTTTTTATAGAAGATTCATTCGAGGGTTTAGTACCATAGTTGCGCCAATCACAGATTGCATTAGGAAAGGCCAATTTGAATGGACAAAAGCTACTAATAGTGCCTTCCTAGATGTTAAGAAGAAAATGACACAAGCACCTATCTTAAGATTGCCTGATTTTTCCAAGGTTTTTGAGGTTGCTTGTGATGCATTTGGAGTTGGAATAGGTGGAGTTTTAAGCCAAGAGAGCCATCCCATAGCTTTCTTTAGTGAAAAATTAAATGAAGCCAAGCTTAAGTATTCCACCTATGATAAAGAGCTCTATGCGGTAGTGCATGCTTTAAGGTATTGGAGGCACTATCTACTACCGCATGAATTTGTCCTGTTTTCTGATCACGAGGCCCTTAGATTCCTTAGTTCCTAGAAAAAGCTGAATCCTAGGCATGCCAAGTGGGTCGAATACATCCAGGCCTACACGTTTATCCTAAAACATCGTGCTGGAACTGAGAATAAGGTGGTCGATGCATTAAGTCGTAGAGCCCTACTTCTGAACTCGATTAGCACTGAAGTCGTTGGATTTGAAAGACTTACGGATGAGTATGATAATTGTCCAGACTTTAGTGAAGTTTACCAAGCTCTGAAATTAGGACCATCTAGTGACCACAATGAGTACACCCTTTTAGATGATTATCTATTTAAGGAAAACAAGCTTTGTGTTCCAAAGACTTCCTTGAGAGATTTTCTAATTTGGGAAACCCATGCTGGAGGTTTGGCTGGCCATTTTGGAAGAAACAAGACCATATTGATAATTGAGGAGAAATTTTACTGGCCAGGCCTTAAGAGACAAGTAGCCAATATTGTTGCCCGATGTAGGACATGTGCGGTTGCCAAACATCAGAGACAAAACACCGAGTTATACATTCCTTTACCTGTGCCGGATTGTCCATGGCAAGATCTTAGAATGGACTTCGTTTTAGGACTGCCCAAGACCCTTAGAAAACACGATTCAATCTTTGTAGTGGTCGATTATTATCGAAAATGGCCCATTTTATACCCTGTTCCCAAACTTTTGATGCCTCCAGGGTAGCCAAGCTTTTTCTCGATCAAGTAGTCAAGTTACATGGATTACCTAAAACCATTGTTTCAGATAGGGATGTCCGTTTCACAAGCTATTTTTGGAAAACTCTTGGCACCTACTAGGAACAAAACTAAAATTCTCAACTGCTTACCACCCTTAGACGGATGGACAAACTGAAGTTGTAAATAGAAGTCTAGGGAACTTATTAAGGTGCCTTGTTGGAGAGAATCTGGAAAATTGGGATTTACTTTTACCTCGTGCTGAGTTCGCATACAACAGCTCGGTCAATAGGTCTACTAGTAAAAGTCCCTTTGAGATTGTCCATGGTTACAGACCTAGGAGACCTATCGACCTTATCCCATTACCCACACACGCACGTGTATCTGAGTCTGCCGAGTCATATGCACAGCATCTTAAAGAATTACATAAGGAAATTAGTAAGAAAATTCAAATGAGTAATGAAGTTTATAAGCATGTGGCTGATTCACATAAACAGATAAAGGAATTTAATGAAGAGGACTTTGTCATGATAAAACTTAGACCTGAAAGGTTTCCACCAGGAACTATGAAGAAATTGCATGCCCGGGGAGCTGGTCCTTTCAAAATAATTAAGAAAATAGGATCTAATGCATATGTATTAGAGTTACCACCTGATTATGGCATTAGCTCCACTTTTAATGTTTCTGATCTGAAAGAATTTAAAGAACCGGCATTAATTCCGAGAGAGCCTTTTGAACTTCACCCTGCCTTTGAGAGTGAAACCCTACCTGAGTGTCCACCAGCAATTTCACTAGACCGGAGAGACAAGATTGAATGTATCTTAGATGACCAAGTGATTACTACTAGAAATAATGGTTACCAGCGTTATCTAGTTCGTTGGCATGGTCGACCGGAATCTGAAGACTCCTGGATTACCCGAGAGGATCTACAACAAATTGATCCAGATATATTAGAAAAATACCACAGTCAAACCGATCCTTACTCGACAGGGTCGAGTTCCTCTCACCCGGGGAGAATTGGTGCGGGCACCAGGCTCAGGAAGAGGCTTCAACTAATGCCAAGTTCTTTATGGATAGAAGACTAGAAATTTAAGTCCTGTAATAAGTCTATGAGTCCTGTATTTATTTTATTTGAATAATTGAGTCCTATTTTATTTTAATTTGGGTCCAATTAGAGTCAAATTGGCTTTGTATTGAGTCAGGTTCAAGATCTACTTGCATTGGGCTTCAATTAAGCAAGAATGAGTGCAACCAACTTTACCAACTACTTGGAGCACCACATCATCAAAGCACCATGCCACCTTGGAAGACAAGTCATGCCAACTTGGAGGATAAATCATGCCACATCACCAAGACACATCAACCATGAATTTTTAAATTTGAATGAAGCTCCACTCTTTATGGGTTCCCACCTTGTAATTAGGAGATTTAAATTTGAATGGGCCACTCCTATCTTCATGGGACACCCCTTGATTTTTTACATGAAAAGTGTTGCATTTTGAATTTAAAAAGGAGCTTAAGGTTTATAAAAGCTCCTAGAATTCTCTTATAATGGAAATGATGAATGAAATGAAATTTTTTTTCTAAGAAAGCTTTCTTCCTTTGCTAGCCAAAGACCCTTGAGAGAAGGTAGGTGTGAGACCTAGAATACTTAACAAAACAAGCTACTAGTCCCTTTTCCAATCCCATTCGGCCACCCTTGAAGAATCCTCTTCAAGCCTCTCCAATTTCAACCTTCCCATCTTCCGAAAGAGATCATCTATAATGGAGTTCTCCACGCCAACAATTGAGGATGAATCAAGCAAAGAACGCCAAAGGAGATCTACTTAAAGCCAAATCTAAGCCATTTCTTCCATTCCTAATTTCCTCTTCCATTTCTCCATTCTTCCAACTAAATCTTTTAATTTTACTATGTATCTATGCAGGATCCCCGGGTCTCCTAGTTTTTAAGGTGAAGGTCTACTGTGCCAAGGAATCATAAACAAGGTGCCTTTAGATCTATAGTAACTCCTTGCTATTCTTAGTAATTCATCTTGAGTGTCCCTTTTCTAAATTTCAGATTATTAATAGCCGGATAGCCATCTTTATAATCTTCTTTCAGATCTGAAATAGGAAAGTAGGCTAGTCCTAACTTGTGTGGTTTCCTAACCACGAAGATCCCTTCTTAATTACTTTGAGAGATTCTTTTCTAGTCTAGTTCTTTTCCTTATGTTCCTTTCATATAATTCTATTTCTTTTACGTAGAATAGCTACATGTTTATCTATTTCATTTTCATTTAGTCCATCTAATTCTTCAAATGCATCATTCGATACATGTCACCCATCACTTTGGCATCTGGAAGGGAATCTGGGCATCTGGAGGGCATCTGCAAGAAATCTGGGTTTTCTGAATTTTCCTCCTGGGGTCTTCAAATCTTCAAGCTGGGTTGGACTTGGGCTATACTTCCATGTATTCAATCTAGTTGGACTTGGTCTTCACTTGTATGATATAGTCTTGAGTCTTCAGTATGCTTGGACAGGACTCAAAAAAATAAAATTAGCTCAACATGAGCTGACTAGCATTGGAGTGAACTAGCTCAACATGAGCTGACTAGTACAGAACTGAAATAACAACTCAAAAGACTCAAATAACAACTAAAATGGACTCAGATGGGCTAAGCCCTTATTACAGATGGACTCATAAATTATTGATCAATTCATAGAGGGTTGAAAAGTCTCTATCTTATTCTGGTGCCTCCAGTGTCCCCACCAAGTTGTATAAATGTGATTTCAACCAAAGCCCTTAGAGACTTAGGCTTGACCCCTATTCCACATCCTAATCCATCTAAAGTCTCTTGAATAGATTCTGCTTCAATCCCCAACAAGTCCAGATACCAGGTTCCCATTCAAATCTAGTCCTATCAGGAACAAGTTTGGTGTGATATTCTTTCCATGGGGGTAGGTAGTTTCATTTTGGGTAGACCATGGTTATATGACCATGATGTAACTTTATATGGTCAATCCAATTCTTGTGCCTTCACCAATCTAGGAAAGAAGCTTGTCATTAACTTGACCCCACCCAAGGACAATATCAAAAGAGGGTTTAGTGGCTTGAAAGAGAAGAAGCAAAGGTTAAATTTAATTAATGCCAAGCATGTGGAAAAAGAAATCAAAGATGGATCATCCATGTGGATTTTGACCCTCGGGGAAGCCCAGAAACAAAATCATGAAGAACAACCAGAGGAGATAAAAGAAGAGGACCCAAAATTAGTCAATGATAAGGGTTTAAGACAAGAAATCATTAAGGAATCATCAATTGTGGTGATGACCTGTTAGGAAGTCTAGAAGCAAAACCTTAAGGAACGAACCCAAGAAGTTATAAAAAATTTAGAGGAAATCCAAGACAAACTTCCTAAAGTTTTTTTTGATCACTTTTTATCTCTGGACGACCAGCATGCTATCAATTCAGTCCCACGATATAGGATGAACCCTACTCAACATTCCAAGATGGCACACTTTTTATCCTGTTCATGAATTTTTGATATTTCTAAAGTGGCCAAACCATTTTTAGAAGAAGTGGATAAGTTATAGAACCAACTAAACCCTGCTGTATCAAATAGGGTTATCAGAATCATCAGCAATTTTAGAAAGCCCTATGACACAAATCTGGAGATAAATTGAATTCTTTCACCCACCATTAAAAATTAGGAACTTTATTCCTTAGCCAACAATAATGTTTAGTCATTAGTTAATAAAGCCCATTTGAGTTTGTCTATAATAGCTCAGTTAACAGGTCCACTGGAAAAAGTCCTTTTGAGATTCTTCATGGGTATAAACCTCGAAAGCCTATTGACCTCATTCCATTACCCATGCATGCATGAACATCCGATTCTGCTAAGTCATATGCACAACACGTTAAGGATCTACACAAAGAAGTTAGCAAGAAAATTCATATAGGCAATGAGAGCTACAAGCATATGGCTGATCTTCATAGAAGGGTCAAAGAATTCCAAGTAGGGGACTTTGTGATGATCACGCTAAAACCTGAACAGTCTTCACCAAGAACTATGAAGAAACTTCATGCCCGTGGTGCAGATCCTTTCAAAATAATAAGAAGAATAGGACCTAATGCTTATGTGCTAACCTACCCTTTGACTTTGGCATTAGCTCTACTTTTAATATCTCAGATCAGGCAGGTTACAAGAAGCCCACAATGATTCCCAGTGAGTTCCTAGAACCTGATCCATCCCTTGAAAGTGAACCAATCCCAGAGTATCCAGCAGCCACACTATCAAAGCGGGGAGGAAAAATTGAAAGGGTCATAGATGACAAGATTGTCATTACCCGAAATAAGGATTACCAACGATACTTGATCCATTGGTAAGGCAGACCTGATTCTAAAGATTCATGGATCACTCAAGAAGAACTACAAAGGATCAATACATATCTACTTGAATACTACCAAAGCCTAAAAATCCATACTCGTTAGGGCCGAGTTCTTTTCACCCAGGGAGAATTAATGAGGACATTGGAAAGAGGAAGAAATTACAAACTAATGATCTTTGGTTGTAGTCCCATTTCATTTTTTCAGGTTTCCACAAAATCATGAAGCATCTCTTGAAGACCCTAATTTTATGAAGCAAATTAAAGACCCCTTCTCCAAGCCCATGGGCCGACCAAGCCTTGAAGAAATTCTCTACCATGAAAGCCTACATGGAGACAAAATTTTAAAGACCATGTGGAAGGATGAGATAAAGCCAAGTGTTGCAAGGAAATAATGCTACATAGAATTTCTAGAATTCTCTTGTTAGGATTAGTTGTTAGGATTGGTTGCTAGAAAAACTAATCTTGTAATTAGCCACCAACTAAGCATAAGTTAGTTGGTTCCCTAATCCATGTTCTTGCTACCCAAAGGAGTTGGCCTTGACCTATAAATAGGGTCCAAGGCCCCCCCTCTTATAAGCATGAATTGAGTTGAATGAATGAAATTTTTCTTGTTTGAATTCTCTTCCATCTTGCCTAGTTCTCTTGAGTTCTTCCTAAGAAGTTTGAGTGCTTTCTTTGATTTTCTTTGGAGTGTTGAGTTTGATCTTAAATTGGAGTGAGTGCTTTGAGTTTTGGAGTGCCATAGTTTCATTTCCAAGTTCTTCTACACAAGATCCAAATAGTCCAAGAAGAGGAGGAAGTGCTGCCCAAAAATTCCAGCAATTCTCTTCACTTCTCTTATTAATTCCTTCCTTTTTCTCTCAATTTTCTTTGAATTTCGACCTCACCTTGACTCTTTACAGGTTCTTCTTGGTGATTTGAAGACAAAGATGAAGGCTCCATGCCAAGGATCCAAGCTCCAATGGTGAATCCAAGAAGGGAGTGGAGATCTTGCCTCTAGCCTTCAATTTTTTGAGTGGTGAGTGATTCCCTTCCACTTGAGCTTAATTTCTCTTCATTGTTGGGAAAAAAACCTCTTGATCCTTAGATCTGAGGTCATTAATTTGTTTAGCCTAGTTGAGGATTTCTATGCCCTTAGATCCTCTCTTTTATTTTTTTTGAAAGGAAGCTTGCACAAGGGTGTCAGATTTTCTGTTCACCTAGTCTCTAGCTCAAATTTCTTCATCCCTTCCATCCATGAATTCGGCCATATTTGGAGCTCTAATGCTGATATATTGTTGCTAGGTAAGTAGATCACATCCCCACACACCCATTTCATCGAATTCATCCCCCATCACCAGAGATTGAGAAACCCCGTAGAACTTAGCTCTCGAATCAATAACAACTTAGGAGTTTAAGGGTTGCAAACCTTAAAAGCTCTGAAGCACCCGATGCCGAGTTCACTGGGTCTCGCGGATGCAGCCTGGATGATCTAGCATTCAATCACATGGATGTGCCAGTTTTCTGTCCGAAGGTCTCGAAAGCAAGGGAGACTGACTCCATGTTCATGGTACCTAGAGGACCTGCGAGCAATCAAGGGGAAGGATTAGGAATCAACAAGTAGCAGGAAAAAATAAAGGAAGAATGGTTGAAGATGATGTTGATTGGAGGTCTTCTTGCTGGGCACCTAGATGGATCATCTAGTTGACCTCCAAACTCGAAGATGGAAGATGGATTGGTGGAAGAGAAGGTAACTTGAGGCCTCACACCTTTCGATGCCCGAAGGCAAAGGCGCTCCCTCACGGAGATCGACGTCTTAAGGAATGAAGGCAACTAAAGAAGAGTAGCACTCAATGGTTTTCTTTTCATTCATCAACATTAGTCCATACAAGGGAGGGGTAAGGCCCATTATATAGGCACCTTAAAATCCATTCAAATGAAAAAAATACAAAGCTTCATGAAGAGGGCACCCAAATTCAAATTTTTTTCTTCTCTTGGCTGACCAAGATTTTGTGGCTTGATTTGGGCTTGAAAGATGGGAGTTGTCTCCTTGATTTTTGGGTCAAAGCATTTCTTCCATAGTCGACCAGGCTCTTTGGTAAGTAGGCTTGATATGGGGCTTAAAACAAGGATCATGTCTCCATTACCCATCGACATTCCTTGGCTGCCCATAGCTCCTTTGGAAAGAGGCTTGATAGGTGGAAGGAAGGGAGGAAAGAATCAAGGAATGGCACCCACAAATTTTGGTGGAGAAACCGGAGGCACCAGAATAAGACAAAGGCTTTTCAACCCTCTGTGAATTGATCAATAATTTATGAGTCCATCTGTAATAAGGGCTTAGCCCATCTGAGTCCATTTTAGTTATTATTTGAGTCTTTTGAGTTTCAGTTCTGTACTAGTCAGCTCATGTTGAGCTAGTTCAGTCCAGTGTTAGTCAGCTCATGTTAAGCTAATTTTATTTTTTTGAGTCCTATTCAACCATATTGAAGACTCAAGACCACATAATACAAGTGAAGACCAAGTTCAACCAGATTGAAGACATGGAAGTATAGCCCAAGTCCAACCCAGCTTGAAGATTTGAAGACCCCAGGAGGAAAAAATTCAGAAAACCCTGATTCCTTGTAGATGCCATCCAGATGCCCAGATTCCCTTTTAGATGCCAAAATATATTTATATACCAAAGCATCCATGATTCTAGAGGTCCATCTGCATCCTAGCCCAAAGAAATCAAGCCCAAGCACCAAGCCCAAGCCCCTAAGAAGAGAGATACCAGGGAATATTTCTGCTACCTGGCTACCGGGCCACCCCAGCTTCCAAAGGCCCAAACACATGCGCCCGAGCCCCTTTGGGCCGGCCTCTTGCTGCTCCTAGAAACCCAACATGCCCCCCTAGGCATCCTTGGAGTGTTGGCCAAGTTAAGAGAATTTTTAGGGATTTTTCTACCTAATATTTTCTTATTTTTTAGCTAGGGTTTGAGAGGTAAAAGGATTCTTATGTAAAGACTTATGTGCCCTTACTTGGAGACCAAGGTTAAGGGTCAATTTAAAGGACCCTAGCCTCTTGTATGAAGTGAGATTTTGATATATGAAATAAACCTTGAGTTCTTCAATTGCTTTGTGTGATTACCCTGCTGTGTGCATAAAGGGGTTTGAGAGTTCTTCTTCCCGTTGTTCGCAACCATCTTCCTGCCGCCAACCATCCTTCCAGCCCCCTCCAAGACTTTCCTCCCTTTGCTATTTTCCTTTGTTTTCTTGATTTTCTCTGAGTTTTCTAATCCCTGATAGGTCGTTTAAAGGTCCACGAGTTCCTACGAATCCAATGACTCCAGCCACGCCTCAATCGGACCACCGAGCAGAAAGCCGGGTATCCTTGGGTCTTTGGCTCAATTTTCCAGGCCGCATCCATCGAGGAATGAGAGATCCCTTCGCTGCAATCTTCACCAGGCACTTCAAACATTGTAAGGTACACCCCCTCTACCTCCAGTCTTATTATTGTAGGAGAACTTGCCCTAGCCGAGGCTTCTCAGTCCCGGCAATCCTTCTTTAGTACTTTTCTAGGTTCTAATCTGCATGCTTGGATTCAAAAACTCATAAAAAATTCCCTACAACTAATTTTGATCTGAAATTTGGGAATTAAACAACTAACCCCACATATAAAACATACTAAAACAATTGCATGCATATTAGTCCCGCATCATTTGGTATCAAAGCTTAGATTAGGGCTTGTTTTCTGTAATTTTCAGTCTATATATGCTCTGTTATTTAAATTATTTCTCCTAGAACCAAACTCTAAAAATTCTGAAATTTATTTTGGTGGATTTAGCATCATTCACAGTAATTTTTAGAATTTTTTCAGATTTTATTATTGCTTGTGCAGGTTCTGCAAGCCGAAATACAGCCTACAAATTTTTGGCTCTGTTTTTTTCAGCGAGACAAGTTTGGAAGTTTTAGGGTTTTGTTTAGCATTTTTTGCATATCTTTTAATTTTAGTATATTTCTTGCATATTAGGCCATAATTTGCAAGTTTTATTCTATTTAAGAAAATACCAAAAAAAAAATTACATATTCTCCAAAAATACCAAAAACATCTAAACCCTAATTTGCATCTTTATCTGCCTGCCATCATTGCATAATTTACTTTTAAGGGCATTCTTGCTATATCAGATAACGGAAGAAGTTGATAACATCTCCTTAGTCCAAAACCACATCCCTTGCATTCGGTCCAAAGCCTTAACCTAAAATTAACTAGACTTAATTTGCCCTAGTGGGCTAGGACACCAACTGGTCGGGTTCGTGAAAGTGTTAAATCACTGTGTCAAGTTAACCTGTGTGTGCCTTGTGCTCAGTGTCTAGAATGGTGGTTTAGGGATTCAATCCCAAAGGGCTTGTGTGCTGGTCCGCCTACCTGGCCAATCTCTGATTGGTGTCTAGGATTGGCAATCAGGGACCTAACACTCCCCTTACACCTGCCTGGCTAAGTACAGGGTTACTATTGGCTAGTTTGCCACCCTGATTGAGCATCTAGTTTAGACTCTAGGTCTAGTCAGCTGTAGTCGGTCTGATCGAGTCTTGCATGAGCACTAGATCAGGGGTTTCATATCACCCACCTCCTTCATAAATGTCTGAACCCATGAAAAATTTGCAAGCCCAAATAAAATCACTCACTAAGCAACTAACCCAATCCATGGCCCAGTTGACTATCCAGCTAACTCAGTCTGGTACCCAAGCCAACAATAGAATTGACCATCTTGCCAATAGGTTTGACCAGTTAGATGGCCGTGTAGGGACCATAGCAAGAACTTATGGGTCACAGTCTGAGCCAGATCCTGAGTCCCCTCAACCTAGGAGAACCCCAAACCCTGATCTATACCATGAGGTCGAACCTAGGAGAGCCCCTCATCCTGACACGTACTATAATCCTCAACCTAGGAGGACCCCAAACCCTGATCCATACCTTGAGGCTGAACCTAGGAGAGGCCATCGTTCTGACCCAATCCCTAATGTTAGTCCTAGAAGACCCAATCAGGATTTTGTAAACCAGGAAGATAGATCCTATTTACCCACATCCTCTAAGCCTAGTATACCCACAACCTATAGATCTTATGACTCCAAATCCTATGAACCTAGAACCTATGAATCCAGAACCTGTGAACCTAGATCCTATGACTCTAGATCCCATGATCATAGATCCTATGCACCCACACCCTATAAGCCTAGTAGACCCAACACCCAATATTCTGACCCATATATGGAGTCCAACCCTAGGAGAACCCAACATTCTGACCCATATAGGGAGTCCAACCCTAGGAGAACCCAATATTCTGACCCATATAGGAAGTCCAACACTAGGAGAACCCAATATCCTGACCCATATAGGGAGCCCAACCTTAGGAGGACTCCATACCATGATCCATCCTTAGAACCTGACCATAGAGCAGACCCAAAATCCTATGACCCCAGATCCTATAATCCCATGACCCATAGCTCTGCACCCTTGTCCTATGATCCTAGGGAGCCCATAACCCCTAGGTATCAATCTAGTACTAGTCATGCTTCCCCTAGTAAACTTGAACCCCATAGGATTAGTACCCCTAAATATGAGCCCAGTAGTGAGCCACTACCCCATAGGCAACCTGAACCTACTAGGATTAGTGTCCATAATCAGAAACCAGGACATAGCCAATTTTTTCCTAGCCGACCATCTCCAACCATTCCTTAGATTGACAAGGCTTACATTAACGCAGAAGTGTATGAAGCTAATGCAAGCTTAGTGGATGAGTATGAGGGAGAAGAGGAGACACTTTTAGATGACCTAGAATTAGCTGACCCAATAGATACCCAGGTAGAAGCCAACCTAGAGGTAGTTGACCTTGACCACATCAAACCTAAAGCTATAGTGGAAGAACAAGTAGTGGAAGAGAACCTAGGTACTGCTACTAGAGCCTTACCTGAGGAAACCATAGAGGAGAGCCAAATTATAGAGTCTAGTCCTAAAATACAAGAACCAGAAGAATTTGTTAAGGACTTGATCTCTTTGAATCAGTACCCTCAAGATGAGCCTCCTCCTATAGTTCCTATTAAGGATCTCTTCCCTGAGATTAGTAACCCATCCTTCCATTATGCAAACCCCATAGATATACCGCAACCTCATAAGGTTAGCCTCATTAGTCTAGGATTAGTCCCTGACATGCCTTCTTATATCGAACTTTATCCAACTAACCTTGAACCTTTTTTCCTACCCTACCAAACTAATTCTGAACCCACTTCCTATTTTCTGCCCTTTCTTGACACCTCCAGCATTTCTATGATTATTAGATTGCATTTAACTGAGATTAGCATACTGCATGCATTCATCACGCATGTTAGGTTTGCATCTTACTTTTGGCACACTCTTTGGAATTTGCTAGGAGTTCACTGTAAACTTTCATGTGCATGTCAAGCTAGGATAAAACCTAGGAAACCTATAATCTGTTAGGTTTAGATCCAAAGAGTTCAATAAAATTTCCTTCTATAGTAATGCATAGTCAAGTCTGTTAGGTGTTAGTATGAGTCCTTTGAATTATTTGTTAGGAGTCTACATGTGCCCAGCATGTTCACCACCTACACTAATTTTAAACAAACTGGCTAATTCCTGAAGACGGACCAAAGAATTTGATGTAGTGGATTCTATCTTGGTTTGGCTTAGGCCTAAAAGAAGCTTCATGCTCACAGAGCCGGACCTTTTAAAGTGATAGAGAAGGTTGGATCAAATGCCTAGGTGTTAGACATGGCTTCGGATTTGGGCATTAGTTCTACCTTCAATATTATAGACCTGGTTGAGTACAGGGAACCGGCAGCGATACCTAATGAGACTTTTGAACCTATTCCTTTTCATTATGAGTGACCCTAACCCAGAGTGTCCACTAATAAATTTGGCCTGAGAGAGGAGAACGGATCGAGCGTATCCTGGATGATCAAGCAATTATGACCCGGGGCCGCGGTTATCAACGTTTCCTGGTCTGATGGCAAGGTCGGCCAGAGTCGGACGATTTGTGGATTTCTCGAGAGGACTTGCAGCACCTCAACCTAGACCTCCTCGAGAGATATGTGAGCCAGCTTGATCTTCACTCGATAGGGTCGAGTTCCTCCCACCCCAGGAGAATTGGTGGGGACAACGGAGTCACCAGAATATGACAAAGGCTTTTCAACCCTCTATGAATTGATCAATAATTTATGAGTCCATCTGTAATAAGGGCTTAGCCCATTTGAGTCCATTTTAGTTGTTATTTGAGTCTTTTGAGTTTCAGTTCCGTACTAGTCAGCTCATGTTGAGCTAGTTCAGTCCAGTGTTAGTCAGCTCATATCGAGCTAATTTTATTTTTTGAGTCCTATTCAACCATATTGAAGACTCAAGACCACATCATACAAGTGAAGACCAAGTCCAACCAGATTGAAGACATGGATGTATAGCCCAAGTCCAACCCAGCTTGAAGATTTGAAGACCCCAGGAGAAAAAATTCAGAAAACCCTGATTCCTTGCAAATGCCCTCCAGATGCCTAGATTACCTTCCAGATGCCAAAACATATTTATATACCAAGGCATCCATGATTTTAGAGGTCCATCTGCATCCTAGCCCAAAGAAATCAAGCCCAGGCGGCAAGCCCAAGCCCCTAAGAAGCAAGATACTAGGGAATATTCCTGCTACCCGGCTACTGGGCCACCCCAGCTTCCAAAGGTCCAAACCCATGCGCCCGAGCCCCTTTGGGCCGACCTCTTGCTGCTCCTAGAAGCCCAACATGCTCCCCTAGGTGTCCTTGGAGTGTTGGCCAAGTTAAGAGAATTTTTAGAGATTTTTCTACCTAATGTTTCCTTATTTTTTAGCTAGGGTTTGAGAGGGAAAATGATTCTTATGTAAAGACTTATGTGCCCGTACTTGGAGCCCAAGGTTAAGGGTCTATTTAAAGGACCATAGCCTCTTGTATGAAGGAAGATTTTGATATATGAAATAAACCTTGAGTTCTTCAATTGCTTTGTGTGATTACCATGCTGTGTGCATAAAGGGGTTTGAGAGTTCTTCCCGGTGTTTGCAACCATCTTCCTGCCACCAACCATCCTTCCAGTCCCCTCCAAAACTTTCTTCCCTTTGCTATTTTCCTTTGTTTTCTTGATTTTCTCTGAGTTTTCTAACCCCTGATAGGTCGTTTGCAGGTCCAAGAGTTTCTACGAATCCAACGACTCCAGCCACGTCTCAATCGAACCACCGAGCAGAAAGCCTGTTATCCGTGGGTCTTTGGCTCGGTTTTCCAGGCCGCATCCATCGAGGAACGAGAGATCCCTTCACTGCAATCTTCACCGGGTACTTCAGACGTTGTCAGGTACACCCCCTCTACCTCCAGTCTTATTATTGTAGGAGAAATTGCCCTAACCGAGGCTTCTCAGCCCCGGCGATCCTTTTTTAGTACTTTTCTAGGTTCTAATCTGCATGCTTGGCTTCAAAAATTCATATAAAATTCTCTACAACTAATTTTGATATGAAATTCGGGAATTAAACAACTAACCCCACATATAAAACAGACAAAAAGAATTGCATGCATATTAGTCCCGCATCAAATTTAGCATTTCCTTCTTGCCTTGGCCGACCACTTGTCATGGGGATATGGCGCCATATGGGATGGATGAGGTGGCACCAAGTGGCATCTTTCATTTCTTGGGACATGGCTTGACCCATTACAAATTATACTAGACTTGAAGAACACTCTGGCTTGGGTCCAATCTTCAAACAGACTTGGATTGGAATCATTATAGGACCCATAGACACAACTTGACCAAATTGGTCAAGGTACAAGACTAAAACAAAATACATGACTTAAATTAAAAATTGCTTAGGCTTGAAGCCTTATTACAGGACCCAAAAATTGGAACCATAGTTAGACATCCACAGAGGGCTGAGGAGCCTCTGTCGGATTTTGGTGCCCACACCAAACCCTCGACAGGCCGAGCGGTCCGAAGACAAAAAGAAAAGAAGAACAACATAAAGGACTACTCCACCGGCTCCTTTTCGGGGTGATGCTGGGTACACCAGCATCCTCTCGGACTCTTAATGGAGGAGCTACTTCAACGGTGACCACAGGCTCTTCCTCCTTTGCCTCGACAGTGCCCTCACTTGGGTGCTCGATCGGAGCTATTGGAAAGGCGAGGCCATCCAAGTTCAGCTCCGGGAATAGCTAGCCCGCCCGAGACTAGCAGAACTCATAGCCCTTGAGGAACGAGTTAGTTGCCACCTCCTGGACCTCACTGGCATATTCTACCGAGGCCTTGAAGTTTGGCACTGCCTCGTGGCCTCCTTTTTGGCAGCCTCCATCATGGCCACCGCCTCCGTGGCCTTCTCCTCAGCAGTGGCAGCCCATGTCCGCACTGCCTCTAGCTGAGCTTGGAGGGCCTTAGACTGCTCTGCCAAGCCTTGAGCTCTTCTGACCAAGCTATCTTGGCCTTGAGCTCCTCGGCTTGGCACTTGACCTGTTCCTTCTCCCGAGCTAGGGATGCTTCGAGAACTTTGATGTGCCCCTCAGTATTCGCTACCTTAGCTCTAAGCTCCCAATTATTTTCCTCCATGACTTGGGCCTTATCAGTCTTCTCCTTGGCCTCAACCACCAGTGATGCAATCTCCTGCTCCTTCAAGCACTCCCTTTTGGCCCAGTGCGAGTAGCAGTCGCGGATGAGCAGAAGGTCTGTCCCGAGAAGCACCAATAAAGACATCAGCCATGCAAAAAAAATAAGAATAAAAAAGAAAGGGAAGAATCCTTCAATGAAGAGGTGAGGGAAGGTGCCGAGGATGGCATCTGGCAATGATCACCCTCCCCTTTTATATCGGTCATGCGACTAGACACTGAAGTCCATCATGCACACAACCAGGGAACGGTCCTAGGTGATGGAGGAATTCAACACCACCTTGATGGACACCTTACGGGCCCCAGTTTTTGGCTTTACCGGGACCGCCGTTGTGCCCTAAGTGGTAGCCGAAGATGTCTCAGAGCCCCTATTAGAGCTCACCATCGTGTCCGACGGTGCCGCCGATGGTTGTTCACCCCTCTCTTCCTCTTTTGTCTCCACCTCGATGACTTCTGGAGGTGGGGGCGAGATAATGATAGCAGTAGCAGGCCGAGCCCGGGCACCCACATCGAACTCCCAGACTGGAGGTGGGATATGTTGCCTTGGCAGCTCGAGGACTAGTCTGGCAACTCTCCCACATGGGCTGGAGCCAGCAATGGGCCCCGGCCTTATGCTGGGCTCATTCCATGCCCTTTTCGGTAGGGACTCCCAAGGTCTTGCTGGTGCGCTCCTCTTCTGCAAGGACTGGACGAGTTGCTCCATCGAGAACTTCATGCCCACAAGAAGAAGAAAGCCAAGGTTAGCCTCAAACCTGAAGAGACCTACAAAAGAAGAAAGGAAAGTTTATACCAAACTTACCCAACTCCCAAATTGGGCTGACCCCATCTTCAAATAGGTTCTGCTTTGATAGCAGATCCTTAAGAGAAGGGATTTGGTCAGCAATGAGCCGGTCATAAACCTCCCGATCAGTTGCTTCGACCTTGGAATTTTGATTCGGAGTTTAGTCTGGATCACTCCAGGACCAATCGACTCGTTCAATGGAAGCAAAGAAGTACTTACTCATCCATCCTTTGATAGAAGATGGAAGTTCAAATTTAATGCCCTTCAGGCGAGGAGAGAGGAACCACCACCCATCCTTGGTCATGTGGCATTTCATGGTGAAAAAGGCCCTGAACAGAGAAAAATGGGCAACAATCCCATAGAAATGGCAGAAGATAATGAAGCAAAAAATGGTCCTAACCATATTATGGACCAGTTGAGCAGGGACAAGGTGGTAGTTGTTTAGTACAAAAAATAAATGATGGAAAGGAAAACAAAGACCCCCTACGAGGGACTCCTCGTAGAGGGCAATATGGCACGGGCCACTGGAGGTGACCCATTCCCCCGGTCTTGGGACCGAGAACCAGATAGAGTCCGGTATGCCCAAAGCTTCTCAGATTATCTAAAGGTCCTCCCTGGTCATCACCAAAGTGACACTGCCGGGCCTAGTCAAACGAGAAGGGTTAGAAGGGACTTCGGGAATAGGGGGAGTAGGAAGGCAAGCCCTGGGCTCTCCTATCACTATTTTGGTGGGGCGAAGCCCTCTACAAACATAAAGAGGAACTTCTTCCTTCTCATCGGAGGAAGGAGTCCTCGATCGAGAGGGCCCTGCCTTGTCGGGGTAGTTAAAAGGATGATGACTCTTACCCAAGTGGGTCATCCAAAGGCCGAACAAAGAAGGAAGGAAGGAAGAAGAAAAATAGGGTCTAGAGAGGCCCTAAGCATGAACTCAACCTAGCCAAAGAAGAGAAAGGATAGGATGCGGAACTAAAATGCATGCGATTATTTTTTTTATGTTTTAGGGGGTGGACGAAGTGGTTAAATCTGGAATATCAGATCAAAATATGATGTAGATAATTCTATATGAATTTTAAAAACTACATATGCAAATCAGGACCTAAGAAAGCAATAAAGAGGGATCGCCGGGGCTGAGAAGCCTCGGTTAGGGCTAATTCTCCTACAATAAAACTACTGGTGATAGAGGGGGTGTACCTGGCAACGTCTGAAGTGCCTGATGAAGATCATAGTGAAGAGATCACTTTTCCTCGATGGATGCGGCTTGGAAAACCAAGCCAGAGACCCGTGGATATTCGGCTTTCTGTTCGGTGGTCCGATTGCGCCCGGTTGGAGTCGTTGGATTTGTAGGAACTCGGGGACCTACGAACAACCAACAAGGGTGAGAAAACAAAGTGGAAAACAAGAAAAAATCTCATGAAAACAACAAGAGGCATGTGCAAGAAAGGCTCAAGGAGGTTGGTCAGCTAGGGTTTCTTTGGGCAGCACTTCAGCAGGACTTCAAGATCCCTTAATGCACACAGCAAGGAGGCTCACAGTAAGAGAAAAAGTCAATAGAATTTTATATATCAAAGATTGATCTCATACATGAGACTAGGGTCCTTTAAATAGACCCATAGCCTTGGGATCCAAGTAAGGATACATAAGTAATTACATAGGAGTCTTATTCCCACCCAAACCCTATCTAGAAAATAAGAAAACCCAGGATAGAAAAAATCCCTACAATCTCTCCCTCTCTCCTTGCCTTGGTCGGCCAAGAGGGTGACTCTAAGTGGCTGACCAAGGGTGGTCACCATAAGGTCTTGGTCACCCTAGCTCCCTCCTGGGCCTGGACTGGCCCAATTTTGCTTCCGGCTGGTCCAGGGCTTCAAGATTTCTGATTTCTCCTCCTGGGGTCTTCAAATCTTCTAATTGGGTTGGACTTGGGCTACTCTTCCAGGTCTTCAGTTTGATTGGACTTGGTCTTCACTTGTATGATGTGGTCTTGAGTCTTCAGTGTGATTGGACATGACTCAGAAAAATAAAATTAGCTCAACATGAGCTGACTAGTACTGGACTGGACTAGCTCAACATGAGCTGACTAATACAGGACTCAAATAAAGATAACTTAGATGAACTATGCTATATTACAATGGTCTTGAAAGTATCTAAGTGATCCATAGAGGGTTGAAAAGCCTCTGTCTTATTCTGGTGCCTCTAGTGTCCGCACCAATTCTCCCGGGGTGGGAGGAACTCGACCCTATCGAGTGCAGATCAGGCTGGCTCACATATCTCTCGAGAATGTCTGGGTCGAGGCGTTGCAAGTCCTCTTGAGAAATCCACGAATCGTCCAACTTTGGCCGACCTTGCCATTAGACAAGGAAGCATTGATAGCCACGGTCCCGGGTTGTAATGGCTTGATCATCCTGGATACGCTCGATCCGTTCTCCTCTCTCAGGCCAATTAATTGGTGGACACTCTGGGTAAGGATCACTCTTAACAGAAGGGATAGGTCTGAAAGCCTCACTGGGTATAGCTGTCGGTTCCCTGTACTCAACCAGGTCTGTAATATTGAAGGTATAACTAATGCTCATATCCGAAGGCAAGTCTAACACATAGACATTTGATCCAACCTTTTTTAACACTTTAAAGGTTTCGGCTCCACGAGCATGAATCTTCTTAACGGTCCCGGGTAGGAATCGCTCAGGCCTAAGCCTAATCATGATAGAATCCCCTACATCAAATTCCTTGATCCTTCTTCGGGAGTTAACCAATTTTTTATAAGTTTCATTGCTTAGGTTTATCTTTTGGCTAATGTCCTTATGCAAGTCTCTAATATGCTGTGCGAATGACTCTGCAGACTCTAAGAGTCGTGCATGAATAGTTAAAGGAATCAGATCAATGGGGCGATTATGCTTGTACCCATGGACTATCTCAAAAGGACTCTTACCTGTTGTCCTATTTACTGAACTGTTGTAGGCAAACTCTGCTCTAGGCAACAATAGATCCCAAGTTCCAATATGTTCACCTACCAAGCATCTAACGAGGTTTCCTAAACTATGGTTCACTAGATGATCCGGAATGAATATGCATACGATTATTTTTTGTGTTTTAGGGGTTGGATGAGGTGGTTAAATCCTGAATATCATATCAAAATATGAAGTAGATAATTATATATGAATTTTAAAAGCTACGCATGCAGATCAGGACCTAGGAAAGCAATAAAGAGGGATCGCCAGGGCTGAGAAGCCTTGGTTAGGGCTAGTTCTCCTGCAATAAAACTACTCATGGTAGAGGGGGTGTACCTGGCAATGTTTGAAGTGCTTGATGAAGATTGCAGAGAAGAGATCACTCATCCACGATGGATATGGCCTAGAAAACCAAGTCAGAGACCAGCGGATACCCGGCTTTCTGCTTGGTGGTTCGATTGCGGCCCGGTTGGTGTCGTTGGATTTGTAGGAACTCGGGGACCTGCAAGCAATCATCAGGGGTGAAAAAAAAAAGATGGAAAATAAGAAAAATCTCAGGAAAATAACAAGAGGATTGTGGAAGAAAGGCTTGAAGGAGGTTGGTCAGCTAGGGTTTATTTGGGTCATCTCTGTGTAGATTGGTTAGCTCCTGGGTATTGACTAGGGTATCTAGTTGGCTAAGGTTTACGATAGATGGGCCCCGTCTAGAAACACTCATGATCCCAAGCAATCTGGTAAGCATGGTCCAGGTCTCTAACCTCTCTCATATATACCTCCTTCTTAATGTCATCTCTCAGTCCAGCCCTAAACCTAGACAAAACAACATCCTCAGACTCGTTTAAATCACATCACCTAGAATACTCATCAAATTTTGCGATGTACTCATCTATACTACTACTACCCTAATTTAGTCGCTGCCACTGATCCAGTAAACCACAACAATATGAAGGTGAAACGTATTTTAACCTAATCTTACCCTTCATGGCCCACCAGGTGACTATAGGATCATGCCCTCCTAGTCTAAGGGTTCTCTCAACACTAGCCCAATGTAACCTGGCCTCCCGGACCAACTTAAGCTTAGCAAACCTAAACTTACGCTCCTCCGTCATGTCATACCACTCAAAATTTTGATCAATCTCTCCCTCCCAATCTATATAGACCTTAGGATCAAGACATCCATCAAAAGTGGGGGCATCAAGCTTAATGTGTCTATAAGATCTATCTTCTTAGTCAACAAAATCCTGATTGGGTCTTCTAGGATGAACCTCTGGGATTGGGTCATGATGATAGGCTCTCCTAGGCTCAGCGTCAATGTATGGATAAGGGTTTGGGGTCCTTCTAGGTTCAGTATCATAATAAGGGTCATGGCGAGGGGTCCTCCTAGGATGGAGTGGTGACTCAAGATCTGGCTCAGACTGCGATCCATGGGTTCTCTCTATGGTCCCTACATGGCCATCTAATTGATCAAACCTATTAGCAAGATGTTAAAGTCTATTGTTGGTTTGGGTACCAAACTAAGTTAACTGGGTCATCTGGGTAGTTAACTGGGTAGTCATCTGGGCCATTTAATCAGCAAGGACTTTAATCTGGGCTTCAAGATTGTCCATGGATTCAGGTAAAAGTGGAGATGGTGGATGATATGAAACCTGGTGGGGACACTGGAGGCACCAGAATAAGACAGAGGCTTTTCAACCCTCTATGAATTGATCAATAATTTATGAGTCTATCTATAATAAGGGCTTAGCACATCTGAGACTATTTTAGTTGTTATTTGAGTCTTTTGAGTTGTTATTTCAGTTCTGTACTAGTCAGCTCATGTTGAGCTAGTTCAGTCCAATGCTAGTCAGCTTATGTTGAGCTAATTTTATTTTTTTAAGTCCTGTCCAAGCATACTGAAGACTCAAGACTATATCATACAACTGAAGACCAAGTCCAGCTAAATTGAAGACATGGAAGTATAGCCCAATTCCAACCTAGCTTGAAGATTTGAAGACCCCAAGAGGAAAATTCAGAAAACCCTAATTTCTTACAGATGCCCTCCAGATGCCCAGATTCCCTTCTAAATACCAAAGTATATTTATAGATAAGGGCATCCATGATTCCAGAGGTCCATCTGCATCCTAGCCCAAAGAAATCAAGCCCAGGCACCAAGCCCAAGACCCTAAGAAGCAAGATACCAGGGAATATTCGTGCTACCTGGCTACCAGGCCACCCGAGCTTCCAGAGGCACAAACCCATGCGCCCGAGCCCCTCTAGGCCAGCTTCTTGCTGCTCCTAGAAGCCCAACACGCCCCCCTAGTTGTCCTTGCAGTGTTGACCAAGTCAAGAGAATTTTTACGGATATTTTCTACCTAATGTTTCCTTATTTTTAGTTAGGGTTTGAGAGGGAAAAGGATTCTTATGTAAAGACTTATGTGCCCTTACTTGGAGCCCAAGGTTAAGGGTCTATTTAAAGGAGCCTAGCCTCTTGTATGAAAGGAGATTTTGATATATGAAATAAACCTTGAGTTCTTCTATTGCTTTGAGTTATTACCCTGCTGTGTGCATAAAGGGGTTTGAGAGTTCTTCTTCCCGGTGTTTGCAACCATCTTCCTGCCACCAACCATCCTTCCAGCCCCCACCAAAACTTTCTTCCCTTTACTATTTTCCTTTATTTTCTTGATCTCCTTTGAGTTTTCTAATCCCAGACAGGTCATTTGCAGGTCCCCAAGTTCCTACGAATCCAACGACTCCAGCCAAGCCTCAATCAGACCACCGAGCAGAAAGCCGGGTATCCGCGGGTCTTTGGCTTGGTTTTCCAGGCCGCATCCATCAAGGAACGAGAGATCCCTTTACTGCGATCTTCACCGGGCATTTCAAACATTGTCTGGTACACCCCCTCTACCTCCAGTCTTTATATTGTAGGAGAACTTGCACTAACCGAGGCATCTAATCCCCAGCGATCCTTCTTTAGTACTTTTCTAGGTTCTAATCTGCATGCTTGGATTCAAAAATTCATATAAAATTCTCTACAACTAATTTTAATCTGAAATTTGGTGATTCATCACCTAACCCCACATATAAAACATACAAAAAGAATTACATGCATATTAGTCCCCCATCATTTGGTATCAGAGCTTAGATTTTTGCTTATTTTCTATAATTTTTCAGTCCATATATACTCTGTTCTTTAAATTATTTCTCCCTGAACAAAACTCCAAAAATTCAAAAATTTAATTTTCTGGATTAATAATAATTCACAGTAATTGTATTAATTTTTTAAGATTTTATTTCGACCTGTGAGTTTTCTGCAAGCCAAAATAAAGCCTGCAAATTTTTGGCTCTGTTTTTCATCAAGACAAGTTTGGAAGTTTTAGGGTTTTGTTTAGCATTTTTTGCATATCTTTTAATTTTAGTATATTTCTTGCATATTAGGCCATAATTTTCAAGTTTTCTACTATTTGAGAAAATACCAAAATAAAAAAAAAATTACATATTCTCCAAAAATACCAAAAAAAAATATCTAAACCATAATTTGCATCCTCATCTGCCTGCCATCATTGCATAATTTACTTTTAAGGGAACTCTTGCTATATCAGATGGGGGGAGGATTTGATCACCTCTCCTTAGCCCAAAACCACATCCCTTGCATTCAGTCCCAAGCCTTAACCTAAAATTAACTAGTCTTAATTTGCCCTAGTGGGCTAGGGACACCAACTGGTCGGGTCCGTGCTAAGTGTCAGATCATTGTGTCAAGCTAACCTGTGTGTGCTTTGTGCTCGGTGTCTAGAATGGTTGTTTAGGGATCCAATCCCAAAGGACTTGTGTGTTGGTCCGCCTACCTGGCCAATCTCTGATTGGTGTCTAGGATTGGCAATCAGGGACCTAACACTCCCCTTACACCTGCCTGGCTGAGTACAGGGTTACGATAGGCTAGTTTGCCACACTGATTGAGCCCTTAGTTTTGGACTCTAGGTCTAGTTAGCTGTAGTCGGTTTGATCGAATCTTATATGAGCATTAGATCAGGAGTCCCATCTCATCCACCATCTCCCTGAACCCATGGATAAGAAGGAAGCTAGGATTCAAGCCCTTATAGATCAAATGGCCCAGATGGCTACCCAGATGATTACCCAGATGACCCAGTTAACTCAGTCTAGTACCCAAACCAACAACAGAATTGATCATCTTGCTAATAGGTTTGACCAGTTAGAAGGCCGTGTAGGGACCATACAAAGAACCCATGGGTCACAGTCTGAGCCACATCTTGAGTCCCCTCAACCTAAGAGGACCCCAAACCCTGATCTATACCATGAGGTCGAACCTAGGAGAGCCCCTTATCCTGACCCGTACTACAATCCTCAATCTTGGAGGACCCCAAACCCTGATCCATACCGAGAGGTTGAACCTAGGAGAGCCCCTCAGCCTGACCCATACAATAATATTGAACCTAGAAGAACCCCTTACCATGACCCTTATTACGATACTGAACCTAGAAGAACCCCTTACCATGACCCTTATTATGATATTGAACCCAGGAGAACCCAATACTCTGACCCATATAGGGAGTCCAATCCTAGGAGAACCCAATACTCTAACCCATATAGGGAATCCAACCTTAGGAGAACCCAATATTTTGACCCATATAGGGAGTCCAACCCTAGGAGAACCCAATATCCTGACCCATATAGGGAGCCGAACCTTAGGAGGACCCCATACCATGATCCATCCTTAGAACCTGACCATAGAGCTTACACAAAATCCTATGACCCAGATCCTATAATCCCATGACCCATAGATCTGCACCCTTGTCCTATGAGTCCAGAGAACCCATAACCCCTAAGTATCAATCTAGTACTAGACATGTTTCTCCTAACCAACTTGAATCCCATAGGATTAGTATCCCTAAATATGAACCCAGTAGTGAGCCACTACCCCTTAGTCAACCTGAGCCTACTAGGAGTAGTGCCCATAAGCAGAAACCAGGACCTAGCCAATTTTTCCTTAGCCGACCTTCTCCAACCATTCCTGAGATTCACAAGGCTTACATTAATGCAGAAGTGTATGAAGCTGATGCAAGCTTAGTGGATGAGTATTAGGGAGAAGAGGAGACACCTTTAGATGACCTAGAATTAGCTGACCCAATAGATACCGAGGTAGAAGCCAACCTAGAGGTAGTTGACCTTGACCACATCCAACCTAAAGCTATAGTAGAAGAACAAATAGAGGAAGAGAACCTAGGTACTGCTACTAGAGCCTTACCAGAGGAAACCGTAGAGGAGAGCCAAATTATAGAGTATAGTCCTAAAATACAAGAACCAGAAGAATTTATTAAGGACTTGTTCTCTTGGAATCAGTACCCTCAGGATGAGCCTCCTCCTATAATTTCCATTAAGGACCTCTTCCCTGAGATTAGTAACCCATCTTTCCATTATGCAAACCCCATAGATAGACCGCAACCTCGTAAGGTTAGCCTCATTAGTCTAGGATTAGTCCCAAACATGCATTCTTATATCGAACTTTATCCAACTAACCTTGAACCTTTTTCCCTACCCTACCAAACTAATTCTGAACCCACTTCCTATTTTCTGCCCTTTCCTGACACCTCCAGCATTTCTAGGATTATTAGATTGCATTTAACTGAGATTAGCATACTGCATGCATTCATCATGCATGTTAGGTTTCCATCTTACTTTTAGCATACTCTTTGGAATTTGATAGGAGTTCACTGTAAATTTTCATGTGCATGTCAAGCTAGGATCAAACCTAGAGAACCTATATTCTTTTAGGTTTAGGTCTAAAGAGTTCAATAAAATTTCCTTCCATAGGAATGCAGAGTCGAGTCTGTTAGGTGTAGGTTTGAGTCCTTTGCATCATCTTGTTAGGAGCCTGCATGTGCCCAGCATGTTCACCACCTGCACTAATTTTGAAACAACTAGCTAATTCCCGAAGATGGACTAAAGAATTTGATGTAGTGGATTTTATCTTGGTTTGGCTTAGGCCTAAAAGAAGCTTCATGCTTGCAAAGCCATTCCAATTAAAGTGATAGAGAAGGTTGGATCAAATGCCTAGGTGTTAGATATGCCTTCGGATTTGGGCATTAGTTCTACCTTCAATATTATAGACCTGGTTGAGTACAGGGAACCAGCAGTGATACCTATTGAGGCTTTTGAACCTATTCCTTTTCATTGTGAGTGACCCTAACCCAGAGTGTCCATTAATAAATTTGGCCAGAGAGAGGAGAACGGATCGAGCGTATCCTAGACGATCAAGCCATAATGACCCGGGGTCGCGGTTGTCAAAGTTTCCTGGTCCGATGGCAAGGCCTGCCAGAGTCGAATGATTTGTGGATTTCTTGATAGGACTTGCAACGCCTCAACCCAAACCTTCTCGAGAGATATGTGAGCCAGTCTGATCTTCACTCGACAGGGTCGAGTTCCTCCCACCCCAGGAGAATTGGTGGGGACACTGGAGGCACCAGAATAAGACAGAGACTTTTCAACCCTCTATGAATTGATCAATAATTTATGAGTCCATCTGTAATAGGGGCTTAGCCCATCTAAGTCCATTTTAGTTGTTATTTGAGTCTTTTGAGTTGTTATTTCAGTTCTATACTAGTCAGCTCATGTTGAGCTAGTTCAGTCCAATGCTAGTTAGCTCATGTTGAGCTAATTTTATTTTTTGAGTCCTGTCCAAGCATATTGAGGACTCAAGACTATATCATACAAGTGAAGACCAAGTCCAACTAGATTGAAGACATGGAAGTATAGCCCAAGTCCAACCCAGCTTGAAGATTTGAAGACCCCAGGAGGAAAATTCAGAAAACACTGATTTCTTGCAGATGCCCTCCAAATGCCCAGATTCCCTTCCAGATGCCAAAGTATATTCATAGATAAGGGCATCCATTATTCCAGAGGTCCATCTGCATCCTAGCCCAAAGAAATCAAGCCCAGGCGCCAAGCCCAAGCCCCTAAGATGCAAGATACCAGGGAATATTCCTGCTACCTTGCTACCAGGCCACCCCAGCTTCCAGAGGCCCAAACCCATGCGCCCGAGCCCCTCTGGGCCGGCCTCTTGCTGCTCCTAGAAGCCCAACACACCCCCCTAGGCATCCTTGGAGTGTTGACTAAGTCAAGGGAATTTTAGGGATTTTTTCTACCTAATATTTCCTTATTTTCAAGTTAGGGTTTGAGAGGGAAAAGGATTCTTATGTAAAGACTTATGTGCCCTTACTTGGAGCCAAAGGTTAAGGGTCTATTTAAAGGACCCTAGCCTCTTGTATGAAGGGAGATTTTGATATATAAAATAAACCTTGAGTTCTTCTATTGCTTTGAGTGATTACCCTACTGTGTGCATAAAGGGATTTCAGAGTTCTTCTTTCCGGTGTTTGCAACCATCTTCCTGCCGCCAACCATCCTTCCAGCCCCCTCCAAAACTTTCTTTCCTTTATTGTTTTCCTTTGTTTTCTTCATCTCCTTTGAGATTTCTAACCCCTGACAGGTCGTTTGCAGGTCCCTGAGTTCCTACGAATCCAACGACTCCAATCAAGCCTTAATCGGACCACCGAGCAGAAAGCAGGGTATCCGCGAGTCTTTGGCTCAGTTTTCCAGGCTGCATCCATAGAGGAACGAGAGATCCCTTCACTGCGATCTTCACCGGGCACTTCAGACGTTGTCAGGTACACCCCCTCTACCTCCAGTCTTTATATTGTAGGAGAACTTGACCTAATCGAGGCTTCTCAGCCCCGGCAATCCTTCTTTAGTACTTTTCTAGGTTCTAATCTGTATGCTTGGCTTCAAAAATTCATATAAAATTCCCTACAACTAATTTTAATATGAAATTTGGGAATTAATCACCTAACCCCACATATAAAATATACAAAAAGAATTGCATGCATATTAGTCCCCCATCGAAACCTCTTTTCTAGTGCTCATGCAAGACTCGATCAGACCAACTACAGCTCCCTAGACCTAGAGTCCAAACTAGATGCTCAATTAGGGTGGCAAATTAGCCTATACTGTACTCAGCCAGGCAGGTGTAAGGGGAGTGTTATGTCCCTGATTGCCAATCATAGACACCAATCAAAGATTGGCCAGGTAGGTAGACCAGCACACAAGCCCTTAGGGATTGAATCCTTGAACCACCGTTCTAGACACTAAGCATAAGGCATACACATGTAAGCTTGACACAATGATCTGACACTTAGCCCGGACCCGACCAGTTGGTATCCCTAGCACACTATGGCAAATTAAGTATAATCGATTTTAAGTTAGGCATGGGACCGAATGCAGGGGATGTGGTTTTGGGCTAAGGAGAGGTGATCAAATCCTCTCCCCATCTGATATAGGAAGAGTGCCCTTAAAGGTAGTTTATGCAATGATGGCAGGCAGATGATGCAAAATTAGGGTTTAAGTATTTTTGGTAGCTTTTATATATGTAATTAATTTTTTTTTATTTTTTTTGCAGAAATATGATTTGCAGCCAATGACCTAATATGCTAGAAACATACTATAAATAAAAGATATACAAAGAGATGCTAAACAAAACCTAAACTAATGCGGAGAAAGGGGGCCTAGGGATGCTAGAGATGGGATGCTTATGATGCAAAGGAACTTTTTTTTTTTTTAGGGTTGAAGAGTTTTTTTTTTAGTTGTTTTTCTTAGGGTTTTGATTCCCGATCACAAGCAAAGATAAGAAATAAGAGAAATGCATAACGAAAGCTTACACTAGCAGTTCAAATCCCTAAATAGTGAAAATGAGAACAGGATCCCGGGATTAAGAAACCCCGGTAGGACTAATCTCGAAACACAATACCTACTTAGGAGATAGAGAGAGCAAACCTCACACGTCTGAAGCGCCTGATGCAGAGATCGCTCAACTCGACGGATGCGGCCTTGATGCCCGAGCAGTCGAACCCATGGAAGCACTGGCTTTCGGTAGGAAGGTCATGATGTCAAAGCTGACTATCTCCGGTGCCCGAGATGCCAGGGAGGACCTGTAGGCAAACAAAATAAGGATTAGCGAAAAAGGAGAGATGTACTGAAAGACACTGAGATGGGATTGAGAAGGGGCTTCGAGGCCGATGTCCGGCTGGATTCCGAAGTCGAAAAAGGAGATAACTTGGGGCCTCGCACCCCGCGACATCCCAGAGGTTGAAGGATCGTGGCCTCACACCACTCGACGTCCAGGAGGATGAAGAATTTGCGACGCCCTAGGATGACGAATAGGTGGCCTCACACAACTCGACGTCCCTAGGGACGAAGGCAACTTCACTCAAACCTTGTCTAGGAGACAATGGTTGGAGGATAGAAAACTCAAATTCTTTTTTTCATTAATCATTCAATAGCCTTACAAGGGAGGGATTGGGTCCTTTAAATAGGCACCCAAGGCCCATTTGAATTTCAAACAAAACCAAATTACAAACTTTCTTGGGTGGCACCAAAAACATTTGACCTTCTCCTCTCTTTGGCTGACCAAAGGTGATTTGGATTGGGCGTGGCATGTGGGAGGGCTTGGAGAGGGGGATTGGCTTCTTGACTTCCTTCATTTGCATGCTCATTTTGGGAAGAAAACGTGGAACAAGGCTTGCTTGAAGGGATGTGCTTCCTTGGATCCTTCAACGCCCACTTTGGAGTGATTCATGGCCAACCAAATGGAGGGAGCTTTGGGCATTCCAAGGTTGAAGGCTTGGAGAGGGGAGTGTGACCTTTGACCTTCCATTCTTGCATGATCACTTTGAGAAGAAGGCTTGGAAGAGGGCTTGCTTTGTGGCTTGGTCTCTTCAAGGATCTTCAACGCCCCACATTTTGATGGATCATAGCATGATGTGGGGGAGGGAAGAGGGGGATGATGTCCTCTCCTTCCAAGGTTGCCCAAGAGAAAAAGGCAAGGGGAGCGCGTGTGGAAAGCATGAGGGCACCACCTTGTTTCCCTCCTTGGATGCCCAAGTGGCAACTTATGTGGCACCACATACGTGGCTGAGGTGGCACCTGAGTTAGCATCTGAAAGAGGTGGTTTGGTCCACAAGGATTTGACTTGGTCTTGAAAGACAGGTTGACTTCAATTGGGCTTGGGCCCAGTCCAAACTCAGACTCGAACCAAAAACAAATACAGGACTTATGACCTAACTTTACCCAAATTGGTCAAGGTACAAACTTAGACAAGGTACATGACTAGAAATTATGAAATTGCTTTGGCTCATAGCCTTATTATAAGACTAATAGAAGTGGAACCCTAATCTGAGATCCACAGAGGGTTGAAGAGCCTCTGTTGGATCATGGTGCCCACACCATAAACCTTCCAAAGTTGTTTTGCTGAAAAAAATACAGCCAAAAATTTGCAGGCTGTATTTTGGTTTGATGAAACTGCACAAACTGAAATAAAATTTGAAAAAGTTTTATAAAATGATTTTAATTAAGATGAATCCAGAAAAGCAAAAATTGAAATTTTTAAAGTTCTGAGCAGAGAGAAACAATTAAAAGAACAAAGTATATACGGACTGTAAAAGATGCAGAAAACAAGCCCTAATCTAAGCTCTGATACCAGATGATGCGAAACTAATATGCATGCGATTACTTTTTAGTTGTTTTAGGGGTTAGATGAGGTGGTTAAGTCCCAAATATCAGATTAAAATATGATGTAGATAATTCTATATGAATTTTAAAAGCTACACATGCAGATCAGGACCTAGGAAAGCAGTAAAGAGGGATCGTCAGGGCTGAGAAGCCTTGGTTAGTGCTAGTTCTCCTATAATAAAACTACTAGTGGAAGAGGGGGTGTACCTGGCAATGTCTGAAGTGCCTGATGAAGATCACAGTGAAGAGATCACTCATCCTCGATGGATGCGGCCTGGAAAACCAAGCCAGAGACCCGTGGATACCCGGCTTTCTGCTCGGTGGTCCGATTGCAGCCCGGTTGGAGTCATTGGATTCATAGAAACTTGGGGACCTATAAACAACCATCAGGGATATAAAATCAAGGTGGGAAACAAGAAAAAATCTTAGAAAAATAGCAAGAGGCACGTGGAAGAAAGGCTTGAAAAAGGATGGCTGGCTAGGGTTTCTTTGGGCAGCACTTCAGCAGGACTTCAGGATCCCTTAATGCACACAGCAGGGAGGCTCACAGTAAGAGAAGAACTCAATAAAATTTTATATATCAAAGATTGCTCTCATACAAGAGACTAGGATCCTTTAAATAGACCCATAGCCTTGGGGTCCAAGTAAGGATACATAAGTAATTACAAAGGAGTCTTATTCCTACCCAAACCCTAGCTAGAAAATAAGGAAACCCAGGGTAGAAAAAATCCCTACAATCTCTCCCTCTCTCCTTGCCTTGGTCGGCCAAGAGGGTGACTCTAAGTGGCTGACCAAGGGTGGTCACCATAAGGTCTTGGTCACCCTAGCTCCCTCCTAGGCCTGGGCTAGCCCAATTTTGCTTCCGGCTGGTCCAGGGCTTCAGGGTTTCTGATTTCTCCTCCTAGGGTCTTCAAATCTTCAAGCTATGTTGGACTTGGGCTATTCTTCCATGTCTTCAATCTGATTGGACTTGGTATTCACTTGTATGATGTGGTCTTGAGTCTTCAGTGTATTTGGACAAGACTTAGAAAAATAAACTTTGCTCAACATGAGCTGACTAGTACTAGACTGGACTAGCTCAACATGAGCTGACTAATACAGGACTCAAATAAAGATAACTTAAATGAACTAAGCTTTATTACAATGGTCTTGAAAGTAGCTAAGTGATGCATAGAGGGTTGAGAAGCCTCTATCTTATTTTGGTGCCTCTAGTATCCGCACCAGGACTTAGGAGGACGAACCGAATGGTCTTGAAGGTATGGGACACTCGAGGGAGAGGAGGAAGAAGACTCTGGTCCATCACTAGGTGTGAAGAATTCGAAAGGAGTGATGTTTCAGGAAACTTTATTTTTTTTTGAAATGGCCAGACAGCAACCGTATGCCCCCTCAGAGTCACCTCCATGAGATTGCTGCCACGTGTCGAGATCAGCGAAGAAAGATGCTTCAGTTTGCCAGAAACTATTTTGGGTTCTACATCGATCATTATGCTTCCTCGGACTTGCTGATGTGTCATCCTCGCATTGGCCTCAAGGCCCGTTCCATGAAGCAGCAGTGATCATGGTATTAATGGCATCTAATTTTCACATTTCCATGTCAGCTCCGCATTTAGTCCTTTCATCCTGAACGCGTCGCACCACGGGACTTGGGAGTGGGGGGCAATTGATGTGGCAAGATCGCTAACATGGAGTCCCTGTCAGATCCAGCCAGATGGCATGCCGGTAGAAGCTACCATGTCAGACCCTCTCTTCAAGCTCCTTCACCGGGCAGCTACCTCGAGGTTGAGCCCGCCTCAACCGAAGTCGAGCCTGCTCTCTTTAAGCTCCTTTGTTGGGCAGCTCCCTCAAGGTCGAGCCCACCTCGATCGAAGTCGAGCCTGCTCCTTTCGAGCTCTTTTGCTGGGCGGCTCCCTCGAGGTCGAGCCCACCTTGTTCAAAGTCGAGCCTGCTCTCATTAGCTCATCCACCGGGCAGCTCCCTCGAGGTTGAGCCCACCTTGTTTGAAGTCGAGCCCGCACTCATCGAGCTCGTCCGCCAGGTGGCTCCCTTGAGGTCGAACCCACCTCGATCGAAGTTTAACCCGTTCTCTTCGAGCTCCTTCACCGGGCAGCTCCCATGAGGTCGAGCCCACCTCGATCGAAGTCGAGTCCGCTCTCTTCGAGCTCCTTTATCAGGCGGCTCCCTTAAGGTTGATCCCACCTCGGCTGATGTGGGATGTGAAAGTAAACTGATGCAGGTGGTTTGACAAGATCCTACACTAGGCATGCAAACATCTACGAGAGCAGATTGGATTTTAAAACAATTTTTAAAATTCACGCAGCGGGTATCTGCTCCGCTAGGAACTAATCTAAATCTAGTTGCATTTAGGCATGTATAAGCATATAAAATATTTATAAAATATTAAACAATTTAATCTATCCATGCATGATTAAAAAATAATTTTCCATACCTTTTATTCTTCCTGGAATAACTCTGGAATAAACCTGGAATAGAATGGAAAAACTGGAATAAAGTTATTCCAATCATCTTCCTCCTTGGAACTCTGTTTTTGGCTTGCGAAATGTCATCGGAACACCTCCTTCCGGACCTCCATTTGCTCCCAAATTTGAGCAGCAGCAACTTTGACAAGTCTTCTTCGATTTGCCACCGATTACTACAATCAAATCTAAGCCAAAAAATTAAAATAAATCATCAAAGTTTGCTGCCAGATTTCTATAGTAGAACTGGGCAGCAGACTTTGGCCTTCATTTTGGAGCAGCTGGAGCGATCCCGGCTCGCGTGGTTTGCTCCTAGGAGTAGAATGGTACTCCCTCTAGAGGGGAGTCATGCCCGGGGCTCTCGGATCAGCCTCCATGCACGGTGCTAGCAGCCGGAAGAGGGCTTTATGGTCACATAATTCTGCAGCACTGGGCAGAACTTGAGCACTTCAAAACAATGGATTTTCTCCCCTTCTAAAGCTCTAAACCCAGCCCCAAAGGTCTCTCCTTAAGCCTCTCAAAGAAGAAGGATAGGACAAGGTATAAAGACCCCTCTCAAATGTTCTCACGGTGAAAAGTTTTCCAATGTTGAAACTCAACTCACCACCAAACAAGGGAGGGATGGGTTGTATAAAAACGCTGCAGCAGAGAGAGGGAGGTGGAGCGTCGGTGAGGTGGAGAGACGGTGGCTTTTAACCCAATTAAACAGCCATAAACCCAGGATTAAATCCAGTGGAACCAGCGGGTGGAAGAAGAGGAAAATGCCTAGCGATTGGCGTTCGGCGCTTGGAATTCTCTCCCATTCGTTTGGCCTTCCAACAAAACTAATGACTGTGTAAAATGGTCAATGGAGTAAAACAAACACCGGTCCAACCAAAAAATTGGTTCAAACATAATTAAAACCAACCCATTTCGGTTCAATCCCATTAAACCAAATGGTTCAATTCAATTGAACCTGGTTCAGGGAATAAAATTGGTTCACAACCAATTGGAGGCCGAAACGAACTACGAATCAGTTCAAAACTGATTCAGAAAAATCCTGGCGCAGTGCTGGTCAACCCGGAACATTTTCCGATTGACACAGACAAGCGCAAGAAATGGAAAAGTGTGCTCAAAAAATACTATGACCATTAAACCGAGATGATTCCCAATCATAATCGGTATCCGGATCAGAGAGTTATCCTCTGTGGCGTGTGACCTCATAGGTTCGAACCTAAACGATAGCACTAGAACAATTTCTAGTACCAGCATAGGAAACCATCCAGCAATGGGTCCCGGCGTCCGGATAGGTCGAAGATGTAGGAGCAAACTATCGAACCTCTGGCATATGGTTATCGTATAATTCATCCCTTTGACCTCTAATGCTCAGGATGACTGAGATTGGGCTGCCAACCAAGACTGAGTCAGTCGACTACGTGTCTCAACCTCGCAAGCCCAGTGACTCTTCACTAGGACTACCCCGGTCGAGGATTTGCTAAATTGAGATACTACGAGACATTCAATCAAACTGTTTGGACAGGTTAATTCCATCTTGGTCCATCACTGCTCCACAAGTACTTGCCTATACCCAGAAACCTTCCATCACCGGATTAAAAATCTGTGTAGTCTTGCACCAAAGCACAGGGAGTTGCTTGCAAGCTACCGTGATGACCTCAGGTCGGAGGGACACATATACCCATATCCAATCGTGAGTTTCCCTTTGGCAGAAAGGGGCTGCATGGAGTCATGTTCAATGAGATATCACATATTCCACTTGCAGATCACATCAGTGTCACCACACTCATTTGGTCAAGAGGACAACCAAACGATGTGAACTACAACAACCTATACTTGATATATTTCTGTCCAATACAATATATCCTTTGGTTGTGAACAGGGTTTAAGGACCACTCGATACATCCTCTCTGTATCGAAGTCTGTGTCGTCCTAAGGACTTCATCATATGGAAAGAGTTCATTTCAAGGAAATTTAGTATGTGATGAGCTGCCAAAAATTATTATTTTAATAATTCATAAAATGAGTACAATACTGAGCACAACCGCCTACTACCCAGGCGATTAGATTTGGGACACTACTCCCAACAACTCCCACTTGTACTAAAGCCAATCAGAAGAGTATCTAATACCCATTTCCCATTTACAATAGTCGAACTCTTTTATTCCGAGGGCTTTAGTGAAGTGGTCAGCCAGATTTTCTTTTCATCAATCTTCAGAAGATTGATGTCGCCTCGTTCCATGATCTCTCGTACGAGGTGGTAGCGCCGCAAAATATGTTTGGTGCGGTGATGAGCTTTTGGCTCCTTAGCTTGAGCAATGGCTCCAGTGCTGTCACAGTACACCGGAACAGGACCATCTAGGGAAGGTGCCACCCCTAGCTCTCCAAGGAACTTCCGCATCCAGATAGCTTCCTTTGCCGCATCTGATGCTGCAATATATTCTGCTTCGCATACCGAGTCTGCAACAGTTGCCTGCTTAGAACTTTTCCAGCAGATCGCTCATCCATTTAGGGTAAATACAAACCCTGACACACTCTTGCTATCATCTCTATCTGACTGAAAACTGGAGTCAGAGTACCCCACAAGTTTTAAGTCAGGTTCTTCATAAATCAGCCATTGATCTTTAGTATTTCTTAAATACTTAAGGATGGACTTAACCACCTTCCAATGCACCTCACCTGGGTCAGACGGGTATCTGCTCACTACTCCTAGTGAGTATGCCACGTCTGGTCTAGTACAAGTCATAGCATACATGATAGAGCCTACTGCAGAAGCATAAGGTACTCTACTAATGCGCTCTCTTTTCTCAGGAGTTGTCGCACAATCCTTCTTGGAAAGAGTAATTCCAGAACCTATCAGAAGATAGTCTTTCTTGAAATTTTTCATGTTGAACCATTTTAACATAGTGTCAATGTACGTAGAATGGGACAATCCCAAAAGCTTCTTAGATCTATCTCTATAGATCTTCATACCTAGTATGTAAGAAGCTTCACCCAAGTCCTTCATGGAGAACTGAGATGATAACCAGACCTTTATTCCTTGTAATACTGCGACATCATTCCCGATTAAGAGAATGTCATCAACATACACTACTAGGAATACAATCACAAAACCATTAGCCCATTTATAGATGCACGGTTCTTCTCCGTTCCTAACGAAGCCATACAATTTGATACACCTATCAAACCGTAAGTTCCAACTTCGAGATGCTTGCTTGAGTCCATAGATGGACCTCTGCAACTTGCATACTTTTGATTCATCTATGGATGTGAACCCTTCAGGCTGTATCATATACACCTCCTCTTCTAGCTTCCCATTCAAGAAAGCAGTTCGAACATCCATCTATCAGATCTCGTAATAAAAATATGCTGCCAAAGCAAGCATGATCCGAATGGACTTGAGTATTACCACAGGGGAGAAAGTCTCGTCATAATCGATACCATATCACTAACGATACCCCTTGGCAACCAGACGGGCTTTATAGGTCTCTACCTTCCCATATGCGCCCCTTTTCCTCTTGAAGATCCATTAACACCCGATGGGTTTTATTCCTTCAGGCGGATCAACCAATGTCCAAACATTTTTGATTTCCATGGACTCCATTTCGGATCGCATGGCTCCAAGCCATGCCTCAGAGTCAGATCTCTGAAGAGCATCCATATAGGTGATCAGATCCTCATTGTTCTCATCGAGCTCAATGGGATCACCGTCCTGGACCAAGAAACCGTAGTATCTGTCTGGGTGATACGGTATTCTACCGGATCTCCTAATGGGTTCTGGGTGTGATTCAATCACAGCCGGTTCTACGATGTCCTTAGAGTGTGTAGGTTCTTCTATTGGCTGAACTTCATCAAGTTCAATCTTAGAAGCTATAGTTCCTTCTCCAAAGAACTCCTTTTCCAAAAAGATAGCTCTAAGAGCAATGAACACCTTTTGTTCATTCTCCAAGTAGAAGAAATATTCTTTGGTTTCCTTAGGATAACCAATGAATAAACACCTGTCAGACTTAGGACCAAATTTGTCTGAGTCTAAACGCTTTACGTAAGCCGGACAACCCCAGACTCGAAGGTGTGAGATTGAGGGTTTACGCCCATTCCACATCTCATACGGAGTGGAAACAACAGACTTACTTGGAACATTATTTAATAAGTAACAGGCTGTCTGAAGCGCATATCCCCAAAAGGATAGCGACAGAGTTGCAAAGCCCATCATGGATCGAACCATGTCCAACAAGGTTCGATTCCTCCTTTCAGACACACCAATCAACTATGGTGTTCCTGGAGGAGTCCACTGAGAGAGAATTCCTTTCTCCTCAAGATATGCCAAAAAAGCATCAGATAAGTATTCACCACCTCGATTAGATCGAAGAGATTTAATACTTTTTCCAGTTTGCTTTTCTACTTCATTACAGTATCGTTTGAACATTTCAAACGACTCAGACTTATATCTCATTAAAAAGACATAACCGAACCTTGAAAAGTCGTCTATAAAAGTAATGAAATATTTGTATCCTTCTCTGGCACTAACTGACATCGGTCCACATACATCAGTATGTATTAGACTTAGAAGTTCTGTAGCTCGTTCACCCTTTCCAGTAAAAGGTGACTTGGTCATTTTACCAAGTAAATAGGATTCACAGGTGGGCAGTGATTCAGAATCACTGACCTCGAGAAGTCCATCTCCTCGCATCTTGTTTATCCTATTTTGGTTAATATGACCTAGCCTACAGTGCCAAAGATACAAATCATTGACATTATCTATCCTTGGGCATTTGCTAGAAGTGTACATTACACTAACAAACCTTGATAGTACGTATATGCCATTATTTAATCTAGCTTTCATTATAATAGAGTTATTCAAAATAACATTGCAAAAATCTCCTTTTATTGAAAGTTCAAAACCACAATTGGCCAAAAGACCTACAGAGATTATGCTCATAATGAAACTAGGACAATAGTGATAGTCGACTAGTTCGACAGTACAAGACTCAAAGACAAGATGCAGGACTCCGATCACCTGTACTGGAACACGATTTCCATTCCCGATGCTCAGAAACTGTTCTCCATCTTCAAATCTTCTGCTAACTTGAAGTCCCTGTAATGAATTACAAACATGAATTGGACTACCAGTATCCAATACCCAGTTAGCAGTATCAACAATTGAGTAATTACAAGGTTTTATCATATAAATACCTTGTTCAGCAGACTTCTGCTTCCTTGGCATGTTCGGATCAAGGGACGCAATATAAAGAGGACAGTTCCTCTTCCAGTGTCCCTTCCTCTTGCAGTAGAAATACTCTGTAGAAGACTGATTAGCCTTATACTTCCTGGTCTGACTAGGGCCAGGAACATTCTGCACCTTCTTTCCCTTTTTATTTGTTTTCTTTTTCCCTTTCTTAAAGGGATGATGACCTCTACTACCTCCCACTAAATTTACCACCCCCTTATTCAGTTGGTGGTCTTTCTCGAAAGTCTGCAGTAACCCCAAAAGACTATGGTAGTTAACTGCAGGCTTGTTCATTCTATAATGATCGAGAAAATCAAGATAGGAGGAGGGAAGAGAATTTAGGATCGCATCCTTGCCGAGCTGCTCGTGCAAGGGGCATCCGAGTTTGCCCAACTTTTCAATCAGCTCGATCATGTACAATACATGATCAGTGACTGAACCGCCATTCGACATCTTGGAGTTGTAGATGGCACAAGACACTTTGTACCTTTCTACATCATCCGGGGTGTCGAAGGATTCCTTTAACTTTTGAAGGATTTCATCAGGTTGGGCCTCCTCGAATTTACGACTGAACTCGTCGTTAATTGCCGCTAACATAATGCATCGGACAGTAGTCCGATCAGAGACCCACTTCAGATAAGCATCTCTGACCGCACTCCATGCATTAGCTGGAGGGATTTCAGGTGCCAGATCTGCTATTACATAGAGGATACGTTTATGCTCCAGAACAATTCTCAATCTTTGATACCAACTATCGAAGTTGTGTCCCTTTAACTTCTCGTTATCGAGAAGTGACCGGAGCAATAAATTTGAAGACATCTGAAAAGAAAATAAGACCAAATTAGTTTATGAATTAATAACTTAACCAAAAGACTTGGATTTTAGTCTAAAGGTTTCTCCCACTAATTTTTCAGATTGGTAGCCTCTAACTCCAATCCGTGAAAATACTTTTTCTCAAGTGGGTACTGAAATCCAATTGGCCTCGCATGAGACCGACTATGGCCGGCTCACCCATACGAGCCTAAAGGTAGGTTCGTAAACCAATTGTTTCCCTAAATAATTTTCAGTATTTTATTTTGCCCCAGAAAGCACCCCAATCGGTCTAGGGGCCTCCTATTGCGGGTCTCTGGTTAGGTCCGCCAATAAAATGACAAATCCAATGCTTCCAGTAAACCTAAGACCAAGCCCGACTATGGCCGACCCACCTGGTCCTGTTAAGGAGGTTGCACTGAACCATCATTGATCAGATAGAAATTCCAGTCATCGGATGTACACCCGTTCTATGGAACTGTCGATGCACACCAAGCTAGTGGACACATTTCTATCCAACTTAATGGGAAGCTAAGACACTATCAACTCCTTGACTTAGTCTTTTTAAGGACCTAATAATTTTAGAGGACATTTTAGTTGTGATAGAAGAAAGGAGACAAGGACATGGATCATCCTCCCACTGAATCAATCAGATTCTAGGAGGGTTGAAATAAATCAACAAATGATCCATGGGCACCTATTAGATCAGTCAGACCGATCAACCTGGGTGACATGGGTTAACTCGAGTCATTGAGCTTTTCCAATCAGTTCTGGTCGACTCGACTAGCCAGGTAGGTGAGATCATGGGTGAGCATCCGCCATTAACCATCTTTCCTAGACACAAACCAAGTTGGCCAGGAAAGAGGTAGCCTCATACAGCCATGATCACAATGTCAAACCTACCTCGACACCAGTCGGTTTACCAGACTCGATCAGACTAGCCTAAAGACTCGGGCATCCACTGAGCCACTAATTGGATCCATTTTAGATGAACGGATCAACTAGTCTAACTATTAGATCGTTCGAAAGAAGGACCTTAAACAACATTTGTTTAATCTTCTTCTTATTATCCAGTTCAACTAAACTTATGTCTAACCTAGTATTGGACCCAACTAGCCAGCTAACCCAATTAACCCAAAAATGGCTTATGCAAATTGTATTAGATTTCATAAACCTAAAAATATTTTAATAAGCCAAACACTTAATTAAAATATTTTTTAATTAAGTCTTTATGTAAAACATTTTTACATACCAAATCATGCATCAAAAAATATTTTACAAATATTTTATAAAACATGACTAAATCATGTATCTGCAAATTAAAACAATTTTAATTTTTTAATATTCTTTAAGGATCCTTCTGAAGAGGCCAACATAGACGATCCACATCGTGTCAAAGACACACGGTCATGGTGAAGGTCTCAACTAGGTTCCAAAAAGAAAACTTGATATATTTTTAAGATTAAACAAATTTTAATCTATAAGCATGCATACTATATTTATTAGATTACTAATTCAACGTGGCTCCGATACCAATGAAAGTAAACTGATGCAGGTGGTTTGACAAGATCCTACACTATGCACTGCAGGAGCAGATTGGATTTTAAAACAATTTTTAAAATTCACGCAGCGGGTATCTGCTCCGCTAGGAACTAATCTAAATCTAGTTGCATTTAGGCATCTATAAGCATATAAAATATTTATAAAATATTAAATAATTTAATCTATCCATGCATGATTAAAAAATAATTTTCCATACCTTTTATTCCACCTGGAATAACTCTGGAATAAACCTGGAATAGACTGGAATAACTGGAATAAAGTTATTCCAGTCGTCTTCCTCCTTGGAACTCTATTTTTGGCTTGCGAAACATCGTCAGAACACCTCCTTCCGGACCTCCGTTTGCTCCCAAATTTGAGCAACAGCAACTTGGACAAGTCTTCTTCGATTTGCCACTGATTACTGCAATCAAATCTAAGCCAAAAAATTAAAATAAATCACCAAATTCTTCTGCCAGATTTTTGTAGCAGAACTGGGCAGCAGACATTGGCCTTCATTTCGGAGCAGCTGGAGCGATCCCGGCTCGCGCGGTTTGCTCCTAGGAGTAGAATGGTACTCCCTCTAGAGGGGAGACATGCCTGGGGCTCTCGGATCCGCCTCCACGCACGGTGATAGCCACCGGACGAGGGCTTTAGGGTCACAGAATTCTGTAGCACTGGGCTGAACTTGAGCACTTCAAAACAATGGGTTTTCTCCCCTTCTAAAGCTCTAAACCCAGTCCCAAAGGTCTCTCCTTAAGCCTCTCAAAGAAGAAGGATAGAACAAGGCATAAAGACCCCTCTCAAATGTTCTCATGGTGAAAAGTTTTCCAATGTTGAAACTCAACTCACCACCAAACAGGGAAGGGATGGGTTGTATAAAAAGGCTGCAGCAGAGAGAGAGAGGTGGAGCGTCAGTGAGGTGGAGAGACGGTGGCTTTTAACCCAATTAAATAGCCATAAACCCAGGATTAAAGCCAGCGGAACCAGCGGGTGGAAGAAGACGAAAACGCCTAGCGATTGGCGTTCGGCGCTTGTAATTTTCTCCCATTCGTTTGGCCTTCCAGCAAAACTAATGACTATGTAAAACGGTCCATGGAGTAAAACAAACACCGGTCCAACCAAAAAATTGGTTCAAACCTAATTTAAACCAACCCATTTTGGTTCAATTCCATTAAACCAAATGGTTCAATTCAATTGAACCTAGTTCAGGGAATAAAATTGGTTCACAACCAATTGGAGGCCGAAAAGAACTCCGAATCAGTTCAAAACTAATTCAGAAAAATCCTGATGCAATGCTGGTCAACCCGGAACATTTTCTGGTTGACACAGACAAGGGCAAGACAGTAAAAAATGTGCTCAAAAAATATTGTGACCATAAAATCGAGACGATTTCCAATCGTAATCGGTATCCGTATCAGAGAGTTATCCTCTATGGCATGTGGCATCATAGGTTCGAATCTAAATGGTAGCACTAGAACAATTTCTAGTACCAGCACAGGAAACCATCTAGCAATGGGTCCCGGCATCTGGATAGGTCGAAGATGAAGGTATAAACTATCGAACCTCTGGCATATGGTTACCGTATAATTCATCCCTTTGACCTCTAATGCTCAGGACGACTGAGATTGGGCTGCCAATTCAGACTGAGTCAGTCGACTAAGTGTCTTAACCTCGCAAGCCCAGTGACTCTTCACTAGGACTACACCGGTCGAGGATTTGCTAAATTGAGATACTGCGAGACATTCAATCCAAACTGTTTGGACAGGTTAATTCCATCTTGGTCCATCACTGCTCCACAAGTACTTGCCTATACCCAGAAACCTTCCGTCACCGGATTAAAAATCCGGGTAGTCTAGCACCAAAGTACAGGGAGTTGATTGCAAGCTACCATGATGACCTCAGGTTGGAGGGACACATATACCCATATCCAATCGTGAGTTTCCCTTTGGCAGAAAGGGACTGCACGGAGTCACGTTCAATGATATATCACATATTCCACTTGAAGATCACATCAGTGTCACCACACTCATTTGGTCAAGAGGACAACCAAATGATGTGAACTACAACAACCTATACTTGATATATTGCCGTCCAGTACAATATATCCTTTGGTTGTGAACAGGGTTTAAGGACCACTCGATACATCCTCTCTATATCGAAGTCAGTGTAGTCCTAAGGACTTCATCACATGGAAAGAGTTCATTTCAGAGAAATTTAGTATGTGATGAGCTACCAAAAATTATTATTTTATTAATTCATAAAATGAGTACAATACTGAGCACAAGCGCCTACTACCTAGGAGATTGGCTTTGGGACACTATTCCCAACATGATGAACCTAGGACTGGCAGGAATACTGGAAAATATTACCTAATTTTTTTGTATTTTTTTAGAGATTTAATTTTGAGGCTAAAGTCTCAAAAATAAGTAAAGACTAGCAGGAAAATTAGTAATGAAAAGATCAAACATACCTGCATCTGAACTCATGCAAAATAATAAAAGAAGGATCTCGAGGATTGAGAAACCCCCTGTTAGGATAGCGTACCTTCAATGAAATCAAAAATCAAGATGGGAAAAGATTGTACCAAATAACAATTCGAAGTTCCGATCGAAAATGGGGTCACACAACACTCTCGATCATTGCCTGGAAGATAAGCCTATTGTCCACGAATCAGTTAGCTATCTTGGTCAGTCCTAGAGGCAAAGAGAGCCTCCTCTTCGGAGGTAAACACTTCAGGGATCCTGTAAGCATCAGCCATTAGTTAAGAAGCAATAAGAAAATAGAAGTATGGAATTAGGATTTGAAAGAAAGAAGAATCAGGGTTTGCAGAAGCTGGTAGCTGGAAGGTGGAAGAAGACTCCTTACTTGTGGATGGCTAAGGCTTCCTTCCTTGGGTGTGTTAGAGCTTGAGTAGTGGATGCTTTGGGAGGCTAAGGCTTGGAGGGATTACGGCACACAAGTTTCACTCACACTCACTTCAAAGAAGAACACACAAGCTACAAAAATTCACCAGAGTTTATTTCATGAATAAGAGTTGATTACAAGAGGGGGAGGGGTAGGGTATTTATAGATGTTCCCATGCCCTCTCCTTGTTAGGATAGGATTACAAAGTTTGACAAGGAGAAGGATTACAAAGTTGATTAGAACTAGGAGTACACAATTTGAGTAGAAAAAAATAAAATCTCCTTATTAGAAGTGGACTTCTCTTATTCTTTGACTTGGTCAAGGGGCTCCCTCTTGGGATTGGATGCCAAAATGGATTTGGCGTGGGCTTTGGGTAGCAAGAAGCGGCTTCCAATATGCTTTGAGCAGCCTCCAAGAAGGCTTGGCGCATGGACCTGGTGCATGACTTCCCTGGTGGGCTGGAAATCTTGGATGCCTAATTGAATTTGGACTGGAGAATATTCCATGGTGGTGCCTGGAATCTTCATTTGTGGGGCTTCATGGGCTTGGGCTTGCTTTGTTCTAGGATGGCTTGGTGAATGCCTTAGCTGGTGATCCTCCTCTTGTATAAGATTGGACTAACTCAAACTTATAGGACTCAATTAGACTCATGAGGTTGAGACAACTCATTTGGGCTTCTTGTCTTAACTTATTACGGGACACAACTCCACTCAACTGGACTGATTTCATTACAAAACTTGACACATTATTAAGGGCTCAAAACCCTAATTAGTAAACCAGATAGGGCCCAGTAATCTATGTCAAATCCTGGTGCCCCCATCATCGACCAAAGTCGAGCTTGCTCTCTTCGAGCTCCTTCTCCGAGAGGCTCCCTCAAGGACGAGCCCATCTCGACTGAAGTTGAGCTCCCTCTCCTTGAGCCAAGCTCTCTTCGAATGAGAGGACCAATAGCCAGAGGCCGTCCCCATGGCTGAAGCCCATAGTGCTTTAGGGGATTCAGAAGCAGGGAAAGAGAATGTCACCACCTCCCTTGGGCGGCAGTGTGTCACCCAAGGTCCACGGAGGGGCACCCCTTAGGATGCCATGATTACTCCTACTACTATTTATACTAGATAGGAAAGAGCGCCCTGGCTAAGGCACTATAGTTCCCAGTCAACCGTTTGCACCACCCGAATGAGGAAAACATGCTAGAAGACTCAAACCAGGAGGTGACTGCTACCAGATCGAGGCCATGCCAAATTTCCTGAAGTAGAGCGTCCGGCTGGGAGGTCAGGGCCTGGGACATTACTCTCTATCATGGATGTGGAAGACACCCAGGTGCATGTCATAGAGAGCTGTTGAACATTAACCCCCCGGCACCTGCAGAGATGGAGAAACCCAAGGTAGGTGGCTGGAGGGATCCATGGCCTAAAAAAGATTCCAATGGTCTTCGAAGGGGTAAGCAAACAAGGGCAAGTGAATAGAAAAGCAATCGAGAGGTAGAGTGCTCTGGGGCTAACAGAGACTCACTGAAAGAGTCTCAACGGACACAGCCACCACAGCTCAAGCCTTCCTCCACCACTACATCTCTCACCCTACTATTTCTTTCTAAAGCAAGATCTCCTCCTCCTAGCATGGAGTCTGACCAAGGGGCCCACAGGGAGGATCTGTTCCCCTAGATCGCCACTGACTCGATCATCGAAGTGCCCCCGCCGAGATCCCCGACCTGGGTCTCTTCTTTTTCGCAGGTATGGGCGTGTGAACTGGGTTTCGGATGATGAGGTCAGCAACCAGTGCCATCTCCAAGCTACAGGCCACATGGTGTAAGCTACAACAGTGAGAACCCTTTCCACCTCAAATATTTAATTGATATTGGTAGTGAGTTTATTTATTTAGTTTTATTACATTAATATATTAACTGATTGTTCTTAGCCAAAACTTATGGGGAGTTTCATAATTATCCACAATCCTAATTTGATGCGGGACTACTTATGTATGCAAACTATTTATTTGCTATTAAGCAATGAATTAAGAGTTTATATCCTGAAATTTGAGCCAAGATTCTAAGTAGAGAATTCTACAAAAAAATCAAAAACACATGCATGCAAAAACATACCCTAAATAGTGAAAAGAAATGATCGCCAAGGCTTAGAAGCCCTGGTAAGGCTAGCTCTTCTGCAATATCATAGCTTGTGAGTCAACGGGGTGTACCTGGCAATGATTTGAAGATGAATCCAAGAAGAGATTGATCTGCGCTCCTAGATGCATCCCGAAAAATCAATCCTGAGACCTCGCGGTTCCGCGACTTTCAGCCCATTGACCCAAAAGCTGGTCGAATGGAATCCTAGATTCGTGGACTCTGAGGGACCTGCAAAATACCTATCAAGGGTTAGAAAACAATGAAGAAATAAGGTAAAAGACTGAAGGAAGAAAGGAAGAAGAGGGCTGGATGTGGGTGGCCAAGTTGTGGAGGCATCCAAGGTTTAAGCAGGGTTGGCAGCTAGGGTTTCGTTGGAGACTTGGAGGCAGGGCGCAGGAGGACAAAGCACATAGCAATGTTGAGGAAACTCAAGAAATTTTCATTAAAAGTTATCAAATTACATGAAAGGTAGGGCCTTTATATAGGCTTACAAAACTTAGGTCCCAAGTAAGGGTATTCAAGTAACATTCTTTGAATCCTTTTCCCTCACAAACCCTACCTAGAATAGATGGAAAGTCCTCATATCAAAGCACTACAACTCCCTCCCCTTCTCAAATGAAAGAGTCTCAACGGACACAGCCACCACAGCTCAAGCCTTCCTCCACCACTACCTCTCTCACCCTACTATTTCTTTCTAAAGCAAGATCTCCTCCTCCTAGCATTGAGTCTGACCAAGGGGCCCACAGGGAGGATCTGTTCCCCTAGATCGCCACTGACTCGATCATCGAAGTGCCCCCGCCGAGATCCCCAACCTGGGTCTCTTCTTTTTTGCAGGTATGGGCGTGTGAACTGGGTTTCGGATGATGAGGTCAGCAACCAGTGCCATCTCCAAGCTACAGGCCACATGGTGTAAGCGGCAACAGTGAGAACCCTTTCCACCTCAAATATTTAATTGATATTGGTAGTGAGTTTATTTCCTTAGTTTTATTACATTAATATATTAACTGATTGTGCTTAGCCAAAACTTATGGGGAGTTTCATAATTATCCATAATCCTAATTTGATGCGGGACTACTTATGTATGCAAACTATTTATTTGCTATTAAGCAATGAATTAAGAGTTTATATCCCGAAATTTGAGCCAAGATTCTAAGTAGAGAATTCTACAAAAAAATCAAAAACACATGCATGCAAAAACATACCCTAAATAGTGAAAAGAAATGATCGCCAAGGCTTAGAAGCCCAGGTAAGGCTAGCTCTTCTGCAATATCATAGCTTGTGAGTCAACGGGGTGTACCTGGCAATGATTTGAAGATGAATCCAAGAAGAGATTGATCTGCGCTCCTAGATGCGTCCCGAAAAATCAAGCCTGAGACCTCGCGGTTCCGCGACTTTCAGCCCATTGACCCAAAAGCTGGTCGAATGGAATCCTAGATTCGTGGACTCTGAGGGACCTGCAAAATACCTATCAAGGGTTAGAAAACAATGAAGAAATAAGGTAAAAGACTGAAGGAAGAAAGGAAGAAGAGGGCTGGATGTGGGTGGCCAAGTTGTGGAGGCATCCAAGGTTTAAGCAGGGTTGGCAGCTAGGGTTTCGTTGGAGACTTGGAGGCAGGGTGCAGGAGGACAAAGCACATAGCAATGTTGAGGAAACTCAAGAAATTTTCATTAAAAGTTATCAAATTACATGAAAGGTAGGGCCTTTATATAGGCTTACAAAACTTAGGTCCCAAGTAAGGGTATTCAAGTAACATTCTTTGAATCCTTTTCCCTCACAAACCCTACCTAGAATAGATGGAAAGTCCTCATATCAAAGCACTACAACTCCCTCCCCTTCTCAAATGCATTAGGCGACCAAGAGAGGTGACCATAAGAGGGGGTGCCAACCAAAGGGGTGACCATAAGGAGGGATGCCACTTGATGCTTCTCATGGGCTTTAGGTGGCCCAAGTTTCTCTAAAGGTGCGTGCTTGCTTTAGGGCTTCAAACTTGTCCTTTTGATCTCCCTTCTTGGAAAAATTGATGTGGAGATGAAGTGGCAAAAGTGAAATGGCAAGATGGGACTTCCATGGAACTTGGCCCTCTTCATGCTTTTCATGGTGGTGCAATTGTATAGGTGACTGGATTCCATGCAATGGTTGGAGTGTCATGCTAGCTGGATCCATAAGCGACTTGAGTCTTCTTCTTACAAAATTGGACTGGACTCAATACAAGTCTTACAGGACTCATAAAACTCAAAGTGATAAAACTTATAATGAGCATCCCAAAATTTGACTCAATACCCTAATGGTATGAGAAACTCTAAATACAGGACTCAAATGTTGAAAGGCCCAAAACATGACTCAGGAACCAAAGTAGGGACTTAAGTGGGCTAAAGCCCTTATGTTGCCTAGAGATGATGCAACCCAAGAGGGGGATGAATTGGGTCTTTCAAAAATTTAAACAATTATGTGCTGGTCTTGATGTGTTTGTGAAGCAAAGTGATTAAGCGCAAAATGAATATGCAGTGGATAATAGTAAATTAAATGCAAGGAATAAAGAGCAAGTAATAGAGAGAGCAATCACACACAAACACAAAGTTTTATAGTAGTTCAGTGCACTCCAAGGCGCCTACATTTACTCTCTAAGTTTTTCTTGGAAATTCTACTATAATCACCAAGATTACAGTCGATTAGTTTTCCGAGCTCACTAATCAAAACCCGACTTGTTTTCACAAGGTGTACAAGTCAAAACCTCCCTTGGTTTTGCAAGCTAACCAAGAATATAATTGGTTTTAAGGCTCACCAACAACCATCCTTAGTTTTGCAGGCTAACCAAGAACCTAATTGATTTTCCAAGGCTTACCAAAAATCTCATTGATTTTCCAAGGCTTACCAAAAATCTCTTTGATTTTCCAAGGCTCACCAAAAACCTTAATAAATAAAGTAAGAATAATATGAAAAGAATACAAGAAAAACTTTCTTAAATATAGCAAACATCTTTTTGAAGCTCTTTGAATGTTGATGAAGATCTTGTCTTCAAGTTGTTGAAGCCTTTGATTGTAGCTTGATGATGTGAACTTGGATGCACTCTCTTATCTTTGGAAGCTTGAAGGCTTGAACCACTCAACTCTTGAATCCTTGAAGGATATTCAATAATCTCACCAAAGGATTGCTTTTCCATTTGATTTTTGGTATTTAAATAGCTCTCCAAATCATAGATGATAGTTTATGACTGTTGGGGATGAAAATATGGCCATTTGAAGCAAGTTGGAAAAGTTTTGTAGCTTTTGAAAAACTAGCTGTTACTCCAAGTGTCGACACTTGAGACTAGTGAGTCGACACTTGAGTCTGCACGTATCGACACTTGGTTTGCAATTGTCGATACTTGACACAAAAACATTCAAAATATATATTTCTATATTTTCAAATATCTCAGGCCTTGAGTCGAACTTGGTTTGCTGGTGTCGACACATGATCTTCAGGTGTCAATCATGTGTTGACACTTGGTTCCCAGGTGTCGACACTTGCTTGTGCCAGTGTTTAACTTGCTGAAACTTCTTCAAAATCAAACTTTAAGTCCTTCCAAGTCTTCCTTATGTTCCAAAGTCTTTATAACTTGATTTTTCATTAATTTAAGAACATTCTTCAACTGATAAACATGTATTTCTTCATTCAACGTGGATGAGTACTAATATCTGATGAACATACTAAAACACACAATTAGTACTCATATATACTTAAGTATTTTGTCAATCATCAAATCAAGACCAGAGTTAATAGTCTTCCCCTTTTTGATGATGACAAAACCTTTAAGTGATAAATAGGGTAAGCTTAATAAGATAAACATATAACCTCAAAATCAATAAGCATTAAGCTCCCCCTCAAATATGATCCAAAAAATATTTTTCAAAATATGCAAAATTTTTAAATTTTTTTCCTCTTACTAATTCTCCCTCTTTAAAATATGCAAAATTTTCAAATTTTCTCCCTCTTACTAATTCGTCCCTTAAGATTATAACATTTTGCTTTATTCTTCACATTTTGCACTTTCTTTCATTTGTCATATGATTTTTCATGTTTATCATATCTTTCCCTTTTTCATACTTAACATTTTTCTCCCCCTTTTTGTTATCATGAAAAAAAAGGTGAAAGGCAATATAAAATGGTAATGAAGGTGGAAAGAATAGCAAGTAGATCATCAAAATCAATGCAAGAAATTAATTAATCATGATACCAATTAAATATGATACTAATTGAACATATTACCACAAAAATGATATGCACATGCAAGAACTAATTCAATATATATATTAGTTCTAATATGTTTATTATCCATTCACTTCACTTATTCATGGGATAAGGCCACAGCAGCACCCCAATACGTCATAAGAGACCCCAGTGAATGGGAAGAGAGGGTCTTTAAACCCTACTTAGCTCTTATGACCAGATGGCATGGTGACTAACCCAATCTGAAGCAGTTACTAGGAGCTCTTCTTCTTTAAGATTCATAATAAATCTTGATACCAATTGAATGTAACTCCCCTCAAAAAATTAGATTTAAAAACAAGGAGGAGTATCAGAGCAATATAAGTAAAGTATGATATCAAAGAAAAAATATTCAAAGCATCATATGTATATAATGACAATAAATCTTTGGATGCTCCCCCTAAATGTTATTCTCCCTTAAAAATTTGCATCCATTTGGGAAATAAAATATGAAAGCACATGCATCAAGATTTGAAATTTTCAATATATTCATAATTTTCAAAATATAAAGGATTGATCATTTAAAAACTTTTTAGCATGATTTAAAATCCATTTGCAATGATTTGATATCTATACAAATTCTAGAAGTAATTTAATAGCAAGTCTAGCTACTAGAGCAAGGGTTTATCAATATGCATACCTTCTTCTTAAATGTAACCCTTAACTACTAGTTCTATACTTAATCCAAATCATTTCTAGCTTAAGCATAGATTCCAAAAAAAAATGAAAATACATAAATCATAACATCTCACTCGAAATAGTTTAAAACTATATTAATCAAAATCAAGTAAAAGTCTAATAATCATAAGTTTAATCATGAAAGCATGAAATTCATCAACATCAAAAAGTTCATAATCATAACCAATGACTATAAATCTAAACTTGATTCTAATTAAATATTTAAAATAATTTTTCAAAGTAATTGATACAGCATTTATAACAAATATTCAACTACTTTTTCAATTATGAAAGGAAATGTTTAGAAATTTCCAATATATATAATCCTTCCTTTACCATTTAGTCCAAAATGTAGCTTGTCCACTTCTTTATGTTGTCTTGTACACCCACTTTTAAAAAATAACTTCCTTTTTTCATGTTGGGCTATAAGACATTCCTGCAAAACATACTAAGTGGACAATTTTGGTACCCAAACTTTCCTAGATCCTTTAGGATTAGTAAATATGGTTCCTTTTGGAACCCAAATTTTTCTTAATCAAAAAGGATATGCATTAACCCTAAATTTTTCATAATTAAAGTATGCAATATTGGAAGAAGTAGCAACAAAGAAATTCTTGTTTTTCAACTAAAGATTTTTGCTTCTCTTTAAAAGCTAATCATTTGATACAAAAATCTTGGGTCTTTTTAAAATTTCTATTTCATTTAGTAAAATATTTTTTTCATTTGAACACTTATTGCATAATTTTTTCAAATCAAAATTATATTTTTCTAAAACTTCTTTTTCTTTAGAAAGATTATTCTTATCAATTTCTAAAACATCAATCTTTACATTTAAATTATGATTTTCATTGGCAAGATTTGTATTCTCAAGAGAAAAAAAATCTACATGTCTTTATAATTTCTTGTGCTCAATTTTTAATATTTTATGTTCATGCACAAGATCATTAAATGTATCATGTAATTCATCAAAGAAAAAATCATAATCATTTTTAGAATATACCTCTTCATTATTTGCCATGAAGCAAAGATGGACAACTTCTTGTTCATCATCCCAACATGAATTTTCGCTATCGCTCCAAGTTGCCATCATTGCCTTAATTTTTTTTTGGCCTTTGAGGGCTATTATCTTCTTCTTCTCTTGATCAGCAACCACTTTCTTTTGCCATAAATTCAACTCATGGGTCATGAGTGAACCAATAAGCTCCTCCAATAGTAAGGTATTAATATATTTGGCTTTTTGGATCGCCGTTACCTTTGGATCCCATGATATTGACAAAGATTTAAGAATTTTATTAACCAAATCAGCATTAGTATAGACTTTGCCAAGACTTTTAAATTCATTAATAATAGTCATAAATCCAGTATACATATCAGATATATATTCATAGTGCATCATTTCAAAGATTTCAAAAGAATGTACAAGCAAATTAATTTTAGCATTCTTCACTTGAAGAGTACCCTCATGAGTAACCTCAAGCGTGTCCCATATTTCCTTCGCTGATGTGCATGTGGAGATCCTATTAAATTCATTAAAGGCCAATGCACAATAAAGCAAGTTCATTGCTTTAGCATTAATTTCAGATTACTTAATATCATATTCATTCCAATTCTCTTCTAGCTTTTGAATGAAAATTTCATTAATCAAAATGGAAGGAATATGAGGACCATTAATAAAAATTTTTCAAAGATAATAACTAATAGATTGAATATAGATGTGCATGTGAGTTTTCCAAAAAGTGTAATTAGTGCCATTGAAAAATGGTGGTCTAACACTAATACCTACAAGGGTTGCTATGATCTTTTAACTCAAAACTGTTGGATTCTTTACAAAGAACCATGTTTAGATACCAACGATGTTGGATTCTGGGCTCAGATACCACTTGTTGCCCAGAGATGATGCAACCCAAGATGGGGGGTGAATTGGATCTTTCAAAAATTTAAACAATTATGTGTTGGTCTTGATGTGTTTGTGAAGCAAAGTGATTAAGCTCAAAATGAATATGCAGTGGATAATAGTAAATTAAATGCAAGGAATAAAGAGCACGTAATAGAGAGACCAATCACACACAAACACAAAGTTTTATAGTGGTTCGGTGTACTCTAAGGCACCTATATCCACTCTCCAAGTTTTTCTTGGAAATTTCACTATAATCACCAAGATTACAGTCGATTAGTTTTCCGGGCTCACTAATCAAAACTCGACTTATTTTTACAAGGCTTACATGTCAAATCTTTCCTTAGTTTTGCGGGCTAAACAAGAACCTATTGGTTTTAAGGCTCACCAACAACCTCCCTTGGTTTTGTAGGCTAACCAAGAAACTAATTGGTTTTTCAAGGCTCACCAAAAATCTCATTGGTTTTCCAAGGCTCACCAAAAATGTCTTTGGTTTTCTAAGGCTCACCAAAAATCTCTTTGATTTTTCAAGGCTCACCAAAAATAGTGGGACACCGGAGGCACAAGAATAAGACGGAGACTTTTTGACCCTCTATGAATTGATCAATAATTTATGAGTCCATCTGAAATAAGGGCTTAGCCCATCTGAGTCCATTTTAGTTGTTATTTGAGTCTTTTGAGTTGTTATTTCAGTTCTGTACTAGTCAGCTCATGTTGAGCTAGTTCAGTCTAATGCTAGTCAGCTCATGTTGAGCTAATTTCATTTTTTTTAGTCATGTCCAAGCATACTGAAGACTCAAGACTATATCATACAAGTGAAGACCAAGTCCAACTAGATTGAAGACATGGAAGTATAGCCCAAGTCCAACCCAGCTTGAAGATTTGAAGACCCCAGGAGGAAAATTTAGAAAACCCTGATTTCCTGCAAATGCCCTCCAGATGCCCAGATTCCCTTCCAGATGCCAAAGTATATTCATAGATAAGGGCATCCATGATTCCAGAGGTCCATCTACATCCTAGCACAAAGAAATCAAGCCCAGGCGCCAAGCCCAAGCCCCTAAGAAGCAAGATACCAGGGAATATTCCGACTACCTAGCTACCAGGCCACCCCAGCTTCCAGAGGCCCAAACCCAAGCGCCCGAACCCCTTTGGGCCGGCCCCTTGCTGCTCCTAGAAGCCCAACACACCCCCCTAGGCATCCTTGGAGTGTTGGCCAAGTCAAGAGAATTTTTAGGAATTTTTTCTATCTAATGTTTCCTTATTTTCTAGCTAGGGTTTGAGAGGGAAAAGGATTCTTGTGTAAAGACTTATGTGCCCTTACTTGGAGCCCAAGGTTAAGGGTCTATTTAAAGGACCCTAGCCTCTTGTATGAAGGGAGATTTTGATATATGAAATAAACCTTGCATTCTTTAATTGCTTTGTGTGATTACCCTGCTGTGTGAATAAAGGGGTTTGAGAGTTATTCTTTCCGGTGTTTGCAACCATCTTCCTGCCGCCAACCATCCTTCCAGCCCCTCCAAAAATTTCTTTCCTTTACTATTTTCCTTTGTTTTCTTGATTTTCTCTGAGTTTTCTAACCCTAATAGGTCGTTTGCAGGTCCCCGAGTTCCTACGAATCCAACGACTCCAGCCATGCCTCAATCGGACCACCGAGCAGAAAGCCGGGTATCCGCGGGTGTTTGGCTCAGTTTTCCAGGCCGCATCCATCGAGAAACGAGAGATCCCTTTGCTGCAATCTTCACCGGGTACTTCAGAAGTTGTCAGGTACACCCCTTCTACCTCCAGTCTTTATATTGTAGGAGAACATGCCCTAATCGAGGCTTCTCAGCCTCAGCGATCCTTCTTTAATACTTTTTTAGGTTCTAATCTGCATGCTTGGCTTCAAAAATTCATATAAAATACCCTACAACTAATTTTGATCTAAAATAATTAATCACCTAACCCAAAATATAAAATATAGAAAAAGAATTGCATGCATATTAGTACTGCATCATTTGTTATCAGAGCATAGATTAGGGCTTGTTTTCTGTAATTTTTCAGTCCGTATATGCTCTATTTTTTTAATTATTTCACTCGGATAAAAACTTCAAAAATTCTGAAATTTATTTTTCTAGATGCATGATAATTCACTGTAATGTTAAGAGTTTTTGCAGATTTTATTATGGACTGTGAAAGCTTTTCAAGCCGAAATACAGCCTGCAAATTTTTGGCTCTGTTTTTTCAGCAAGACAAGTTTGAAAGTTTTAGAGTTTTGTTTAGCATCTTTTGCATATCTTTTAATTTTAGTATATTTCCAGCATATCAGGCCATGATTTGAAAGTTTTATTCTATTTAAAAAATACCAAAAAAAATTACATATTCTCTAAAAATACCAAAAAATATCTAAACCCTAATTTGCAACCTCATCTGCCTGTCATCATTACATAATTTACTTTTAAGGGCACTCTTGCTATATCAGATGGGGGGAGGATTTGATCACCTCTCCTTAGCCCAAAACCACATCCCTTACATTCGGTCCCAAGCCCTAACCTAAAATTAACTATACTTAATTTGCCCTAGTGGGCTAGGGACACCAACTAATCGGGTCCGGGCTACGTGTCAGATCATTGTGTCAAGATAACCTGTGTGTGCCTTGTGCTCAGTGTCTAGAACGGTGGTTTAGGGATTCAATCGCAAAGGGCTTGTGTGCTGGTCCGCCTACCTGGCCAATCTCTGATTGGTATCTGGGATTGGCAATCAGTGACCTAACACTCCCCTTACACCTGCCTGGCTGAGTACAGGGTTACTATAGGCTAGTTTGCCACCCTGATTGCGCATCTAGTTTGGACTCTAGGTCTAGTCAGCTGTAGTCGGTCTAATCGAGTCTTGCATGAACACTAGATAAGGAGTTTCATATCATCCACCTCCTTCACAAATGTTTGAACCCATGGAAAATTTGCAAGCCCAAATGAAAGCCCTAGCTAATCAAATGGCCCAGATGGCTACCCAGATGACTACCCAGATGACCCAGTTAACTCAGTCTAGTACCCAAACCAACAATAGAATTGACCATCTTGCCAATAGGTTTGACCAGTTAGAAGGCCATGTAGGGACCCTAGGAAGAACCCATGGATCACAGTCTGAGCCAGATCTTTAGTCCCCTCAACCTAGGAGGACCCCAAACCCTGATCTATACCATGAAGTCGAACCTAGGAGAGCCCCTTATCCTGAACCGTACTACAATCCTCAACCTAGGAGGACCCCAAACCCTGATCCATACCGAGAGGTTGAACCTAGGAGAGCCCCTCAGCCTGACCCATACAATAATACTGAACCTAGAAGAACCCTTACCATGACCCTTATTATGATACTGAACCTAGAAGAACCCCTTACCATGACCCTTATTATGATACTGAACCCAGGAGAACCCAATACTATGACCCATATAGGGAGGCCAATCCTAGGAGAACCAAATACTCTGACCCATATAGGGAGTCCAATCCTAGGAGAACCCAATACTCTGACCCATATAGGGAGCCCAACCATAGGAGAACCCAATATCCTGACCCATATAGGGAGTCCAACCCTTGGAGAACCAAATATTCTGACCCATATAGGGAGCCCAACCTTAGGAGGACCCCATACCATGATCCATCCTTAGAACCTGATCATAGAGCTGACCAAAAATCCTACGACCCCAGATCCTATAATCCCATGACCCATAGATCTGCACCCTTGTCCTATGAGCCTATAGAACCCATAACCCCTAAGTATCAGCCTAGTACTAGTCATGCTTCCCCTACTCAACTTGAACCCCAAAGGATTAGTTTCCCTAAATATGAACCCAGTAGTGAGCCACTATCCCTTATAGAACCTGAACCTACTAGGATTAGTGACCATAATCAGAAACCAGGACCTAGCCAATTTTTTCCTAGCCGACCTTCTCCAACCATTCCCGAGATTGACAAGGCTTACATTAACCCGGAAGTATATGAAGCTGATGCGACCCTAATGGATGAGAATGAGGGAAAAGAGGAGACACCTTTAGATGACCTAGAATTAGCTGACCCAATAGATACACAGGTAGAAGCCAACCTAGAGATAGTTGACCTTGACCACATCCAACCTAAAGCTATAGTGGAAGAATAAATAGAGGAAGAGAACCTAGGTACTGCTACTAGAGCCTTACCTGAGGAAACCGAAGAGGAGAGCCAAATTATAGAGTCTAGTCCTAAAATACAAGAACCAGAAGAATTTATTAAGGACTTGATCTCTTTGAATCAGTAACCTCAGGATGAGCCTCCTCCTATAGTTCCCATTAGGGACCTCTTCCCTGAGATTAGTAATCCATCATTCCATTATACAAACCCTGTAGATATAGCTCAACCTCTTAAGGTTAACCTCATTAGTATAGGATTAGTTCCTGACACCTCGTCTTTTATCCTTCTTTATCCAACTAACCTTGAACATTGTTTCCTACCCTACCAGACTAATTTTGATTCCACTTCCTATTTTCTGCCCTTTCTAGACACCTCCAGCATTTCTAGGATTATTAGATTGTATTTAACTGAGATTAGCATACTGCATGCATTCATCATGCATGTTAGGTTTGCATCTTACTTCTGGCATACTCTTTGGAAATTGCTAGGAGTTCACTGTAAATTTTCATGTGCATGTCAAGCTAGGATCAAACCTAGGGAACCTATAATCTATTAGGTTTAGATCCAAAGAGTTCAATAAGATTTCCTTCTATAGGAATGCATAGTCAAGCTTTAGGTGTTAGTATGAGTCCTTTGAATCATTTGTTAGGAGTCTGCATGTGCCCAGCATGTTCACCACCTACACTAATTTTAAATAAACTGGCTAATTCCCGAAGATGGATCAAAGAATTTGATGTAGTGGATTCTATCTTGGTTAGGCTTAGGCCTAAAAGAAGCTTCATGCTCGCAGAGCCAGACCTTTTAAAGTGATAGAGAAGGTTGGATCAAATGCCTAGGTGTTAGACTTGCCTTCGGATTTGGGCATTAGTTCTACCTTCAATATTACAGACCTGGTTGAGTATAGGGAACCGGCAGTGATACCTAGTGAGGCCTTTGGACCTATTCCTTTTCATTGTGAGTGAGCCTAACCTAGAGTGTCCACTAACAAATTGGCTTGAGAGAGGAGAATGGATCGAGTGTATCTTGGATGATCAAGCCATCACGACCCGGGGCCGTGACTATCAATGCTTCCTGGTCTGATGGCACGGCCAGCCAGAGTCGGACGATTCGTAGATTTCTCGAGAGGACTTGCAACGCCTTAACCCAGACCTTCTCGAGAGATATGTGAGCCAGTCTGATCTTCACTCGATAGGTTCGAGTTCCTCCCACCCCGGAGAATTGGTGGGGATACCGGAGGCACCAGAATAAGACAGAGGCTTTTCAACCCTCTATGAATTGATCAATAATTTATGAGTCCATATGTAATAAGGGCTTAGCCCATCTGAGTCCATTTTAGTTGTTATTTGAGTCTTTTGAGTTGTTATTTCAGTTCTGTACTAGTCAGCTCATGTTGAGCTAGTTCAGTCAAATGCTAGTCAGCTCATGTTAAGCTACTTTTATTTTTTTTAGTCCTGTCCAAGTATACTGAAGACTCAAGACTATATCATACAAGTGAAGACAAAGTCCAACTAGATTGAAGACATGGAAGTATAGCCCAAGTCCAACCCAGCTTGAAGATTTGAAAACCCGGGAGGAAAATTCAGAAAATCCTGATTTCTTGTAGATGCCCTCCAGATGCCCAGATTCTCTTCCAGATGCCAAAGTATATTCATAGATAAGGGCATCCATGATTCCAGAGGTCCATCTACATCCTAGCCCAAAGAAATCAAGCCCAGGCGCCAAGCCTAAGCCCTTAAGATGCAAGATACCAGGGAATATTCCTACTACCTGGTTACCAGTCCACCCCAGCTTCCAGAGGCCCAAACCCATACACTCGAGCCCCTTTGGGCCGACCCCTTGCTGATCCTAGAAGCCCAACACGCTCCCCTAGGCATCCTTGGAGTGTTGGCCAAGTCAAGAAAATTTTTAGGGATTTTTTCTACCTAATGTTTCTTATTTTCTAGCTAGGGTTTGAGAGCGAAAAGGATTCTTATGTAAAGACTTATGTGCCCTTACATGGAGCCCAAGGTTAAGTGTCTATTTAAAGGACCCTAGCCTCTTGTATGAAGGAAGATTTTCATATATGAAATAAACCTTGAGTTCTTTAATTGCTTTGTATGATTATCCTACTGTGTGCATAAAGGGGTTTGAGAGTTCTTCTTCCCGGTGTTTGCAACCATCTTCCTGCCGCCAACCATCCTTCCAACCCCTCCAAAACTTTCTTTCCTTTACTATTTTCCTTTTTTTTTTTGATTTTGTCTGAGTTTTCTAACCCCTGATAGGTCGTTTGTAGGTCCCCGAGTTCATACGAATCCAACGACTACAGCCACGCCTCAATCGGACCACCGAGCAGAAAGCCGGGTATCCGTGGGTGTTTGGCTCGGTTTTCCATTCCGCATCCATCGAGAAACGAGAGATCCCTTCACTGCGATCTTCACCGAGCACTTCAGATGTTGTAAGGTACATCCCATCTACCTCCAGTCTTTATATTGTAGGAGAACTTGCCCTAACCGAGGCTTCTCAGCCCCGGCGATCCTTCTTTAGTACTTTTCTAGGTTCTAATCTGTATGCTTGGCTTCAAAAATTCATATAAAATTTTCTACAACTAATTTTAATCTGAAATTCAGGAATTAATCACCTAACCCCAAATATAAAACATACAAAAAGAATTGCATGCATATTAGTCCCGCATCAAAAAACCTTAATAAACAAAGTAAGAACAATATGAAAAGAATACAAGAAAAGCTTTCTAAAACAAAGCAAATATCTCTTTGAAGCTCTTTCAATGTTGATGAAGATCTTTTCTTCAAGTTGTTGAAGCCTTTGATTATAGCTTGATGATGTGAACGTGGATGTACTCTCTTATCTTTGGAAGCTTGAAGGCTTGAACCACTCAACTCTTGAATCCTTGAAGGATATTCAATAATCTCACCAAAGGATTGCTTCCCCAATTGATTTTTGGTGTTTATATAGCTCTCCAAACTATAGATGTCCATTTATGATCGTTGAGGATGAAAATATAGCCATTTGGAGCAAGTTGGAGAAGTTCTGCTGCTTTTGAAAAACTAGCTATTACTCCAAGTGTTGACACTTTAGACTGGTGAGTCGATACTTGAGTCTGCACGTGTCGACACTTGGTTTGCAGGTTTCGATACTTGACACAAAAACCTTCAAAATGCATATTTTTGTATTTTCAAAAGTCTCAGGTCTTGAGTTGACACTTGGTTTATGGGTGTCGATACTTGATCTTTAGGTATTGACACTTGCTTGTGCCAGTGCTGAAACTTGCTGAAACTTCTTCAAAATCAAACTTTAAGTCCTTCCAAGTCTTCATTATGTTCCAAAGTCCTTATAACTTGATTTTTTATTAATTTAAGGATATTCTTCAACTGAAAAATATGTATTTTTTCATTCAACATATATGAGTACTAAGATCTGATGAACATACCAAAACACACAATTAGGACTCATATATACTTAATTATTTTGTCAATCATCAAAATCATGACTAGAGTCAACACCTTACTACAAAACTGGACTCAAATACTGAAAATACTAATCAGATAACCACAGAGGGTTGAGAAGCTTCTATCTAAGTCTGGTGCCTCTGGTGTCCGCACCAATTCTCCCGGGGTGGGAGGAAATCGACCCCATCGAGTATGGGTCGCTTTGGCTTGGTATCGCTCAAGGAGGTCTGGGTTGAGGTGCTGCAAGTCCTCTTGAGTAATCCATGAATCGTCAGATTCTGCTCAACCTTGCCATCGGACTAGGTAGCGTTGATAGCCACGACCCCAGGTCAAGATAACTTGATCATCCAGGATACACTCGATCCGTTCTCCACTCTCAAGCCAATTAATAGGTGGACACTTTGGATTAGGTTCACTTTCAAATGATGGGGTAGGTCCAAAGGCCTCATTAGGAATCACTACCGGTTCCCTATATTCAACCAAGTTCGCGATATTTAAGGTATAGCTAACACCAACATCTGGGGGTAGATCTGCACATAGGCATTGGGTCCTACCTTTTTCAACACTTTAAAGGGTCCAGCTCTGCGAGTATGTAACTTCTTAATGGTCCCATATGGGAACTGCTCAAGCCTAAGCCAAATCATTACAGAATCCCCTACATCAAACTCTTTGGCTCTCTTTCAGGAATTAGCCAGTTTTTTATATGTTTCAAAATTAGTGCTTAATGCAGATCTCTAACATGATGCACCTGTGACTCGTACTGATACCTAGCAAAGTGCAGACTCAACTATACATTCCTATTGAAAAAAATTTTATTGGACTCCTTGTGGTGGGGACACCAAAGGTACCTAAATAAGACAGAGGCTTCTTAACCCTCTGTAGATTACTTAGTCGCATTTAAGTCCATTTATAATAAAGGCTTAGTCCATTTGAGTTATCTTTTTCTTACTTGAGTCCAGTACTAGTCAGCTCATGTTGAACTAGTTTTTTTTCGAGTCCTATATGTAGCATTTGATCCATACCATTAGGATTTTGGATCAGTCGGTCAAGTTAGCTCATGTTGAGCTAATCATTTTTCGAGTCTTGTAATCATGTCCAGTTATATTGAGTCTGTTTGAGTCAAGCCCAGTCAAAGAAGACTCAAGCATGTGAAGGACACAACCAAGCATGCCACCTCAGCAGCCACATGGAGCCCAGTCACACCCTGGATTATGCCACCTAGGATTACTTAGAGGATCAAGAAGTTGGCCCATGCATGTGGAGTTGATGACCACACACCAGCACACCCCTTCCACATCCTAAGCACACCAACTCCACATGCCAGCATGATAACAAGAAAAGTCAAAACAGATAAACATGAATCCCATGATTTATGCTAGCTTGCTTAGGAAAGAAGTGGTCCCCCCCTTTTGATGTCCACACTTACCTTGTTTGGAGAGATTTTGTATGGCATGAGAGTATTTTCTTCCATATACTTAGCCCCACACTTTAGGAAGAAAGTGGACAAATCTTATTTTACTTGTTTTCTTTTGCTTGGGCCCTAAGTCTCATGACTCTATATAAGGGACCCCTTGTATGAAGATTTAATAACAATTTTGATATGAAATAAGATTTGATTCTCCAATTACTGTGTGCTACCTTGCTATGTGCTTGAAGGGATTCTGTATGAGCCCTTCATCTTCCCGGTGTCCTGCGACTGCTTCCTGCCGCCATCCTGCTCTCCAAAACCCTAGCCGCCCACTCCAATCAACAACTTCCTTATGTTATTTTCTCTTTATTTCTTCTTCCCCATGGTATTTTCTAACCGTTGGAAGGACATTTGTAGGTCCATCGACTTCGATGAATCCAACGACTACAGCTAGGCCACAATCGGACCACCGAGCAGAGAGCCAGGTATCCACAGGTCTCTGGCTTGGCTTTCCAGGCTGCATCCAGAGTGAGAGCATTCTCATCGCGTACGACCTGCACCAAGTGCTTCCACCATTGCCAGGTACACCCCCTCTGTCACCAGTAGCACTATTGTAGGTGAACTAGCCAAACAGAGGCTTCTCAGCCTCAGCGGTCCTTTTTTTGTTACTTTTAGGTCCTATCTTGCATGCTTTAGTTTTTTATCTTGCATAGTTTTCCCTTCTTAGATTCTTGGTCTATTCTTCGAGATTAATCATACAACCTAATATTAAAAATATAACAAAAATACTTGCATGCATATATAGGTTCCACATCACTTTGGGCCTAAATCTAATAGACTATAGACTCTCTAGGCTTGACCCTAATTTGTCATACACATGAAAATTTATGGACTCCTAGCAAATGCCATAAGGTCTTCCAAAAGTAGGTCGCAAACCTAACATACTAAAAGAACTGGTGCAACCGAACAACCTCAATAAAATGTAATTGGAAAGTTTGGGAAACATTAGAAGCCTTAGGGTATGATAAAAAATAAGAATCGGAGTCTTGGGATAATCCATTGGAAGCATGAAATGGACCTTGGTTACTAGGGATGACCTTAAGATTTGAACATCGATCTAAGGGTGACATAAGGTCCACTTGAAGGATGGGGAATTTGGTTATTGCAAGTGCAGTGTCATTAAGAAAGGATGACTTAGTTAGTTCAAGAAAAAGGTCATCGACTGGGGTTAGAGGAATGAACTCTTTATGAGAGTACTGAATGAGGTCTCGGGCTAGGGCTAAAGGAGTGGGCTCTTCCTGAGGGTATTGACTTATTAGAACCAAGTCCTCACTAATTTTTTGGGGTTGTTCCTTAGGGATTTGTTCCTGGACCTCCTTTATGGACAACTCTTGTGAACCCTCACTCTCATTAACTATGTTTGATCTTGGCTTAGTCACTTCTTCTTCAAATTCTATAGTGGGTTCAGGATCTTTTTCTATTAGGTCCTCAGTGATTTCACTCTCTTGTTTCTCTTCTTCAGGATCTTCACTCCTATCATTCATATGAACTAATGGGGCGGTAGGAGTTGGTTGGTCTAAAGGAAGTCGACTACGGTTTGGTTTGGGCTCAGAGGTACTAATCCCGTTGAGCTCAACTTGATAGTTCATGGGTTCTCTCTGACATTATTCGAATTCCTTTGCAAGTCGATAGGCATCATCCCGGTCAAAAATTCTCCAATGGAATTGTTCCTACTGGATGTCCTTACGTAGGCCATCTTGAAATCTAGTTATGATCTTAGACTCGGGTTCAACTGTGATACATCTCCTAATTAACTCATTAAATTGGTCAATGTATTCAGACACGGTTTTATTACCCTGTCTCAACTTATACCATTGGTCCAAAAGTTTGTGCTCATAAAATCTACCTAGGTACTTTTCTCTTAATCTACTTCTCATGGATCTCCAAGTAAGTATTTCATCTCCTCTTTGATAATAATCATCCTCAATAACTTCCCAGTATCACCTGGTATGTTGGATTAGCCTAAGTGTAGCAAAGTTAACCTTTCCTAACTTCGACATTTCATTCCACTCAAAATATCAATCCATGCTTTCCTCCCAATCAATATGCACCACATGATCTAGGCTTCCATTGAAAGTGGGTGCATAAGGTTGGGCATGTCTAAAGGATCTTTTCACTGGGTCCACCAAGTATGGGTATGGGCTTCTATGGTTAGACTCAGGGGCAAGATCATGACGATAAGCTCGTGGATCAAAGGTATGGACCTAGGGGATTTGAATTCAGCATAGGTCCTATGGGCTCCTTCATGGGTCAAAGGATGTTCACCTATTTGATCAGGCCTATGGGTTCAAGAGAGTCAGGTCTAATATGGGCCTTAGAGGGTCTAACATTGGTGCGGGCCCAATGGGCCTCGTCCTGGGCCTCCGCTTGAGTAAACACTTGGCCCATTTGGGTAATTTATTCAGACAGGGCCCTCAATTGGGCCTAAACCTGGGACTCCATGACCAGACTGGGCTGGATGTGGATTGATGGACTAACAGGCTCCTAATCTAGACTAGACATGGGCTGATGGCCTAACGGACATGGGCTGATGGGCTAATGGGCTCCTAATCTAGTGGACATGCAACACACATAAGACAAACCAACTAAGGCTGCCTAGACCTAGAGCTCAAATAGAATGAGTCGACTCAACTTACACACAACACAACCCCTAGTCCTTCCACTAGCCAGGTAAGAGGTGGGATGGTGGGAGGCCCCCCTGCTTTCATACGAACCCAATTAAGGAACCACTGATCTGCTTAGGGCATTTGCCACTCGACCTCTAGCCTAGACACCAGCTTCTAGTAATAGGAGAGGTATTGGGTGCACTAGTCTTCCCACAAAGGTTGGACCCGACCTGTTGGTATCCCTAGTTCACTAGAGCGAAACAAATTAAGTCTAATTGACTTTAAATTAGGCTTGGGTTCGAATGCAAGGATTGTTGTTTTGGGCTAAGGAGAGGAGATCAAATCCTTCCCCCATCTAGCATAGTAGAATTGCCCTTAATATAGATTATGCATATGATGGCACACATGAAAACTAGGGTTTCTAATTTTTGTCTTTTACGTATTGGTTTGTATTTTTTTTTGCAGAAATTAATTTCCAGGAAAGTACCTAATATGCAAGAAATATGCAAAAAAATTAAGTATGTAGAGATTATGCAAAAAGAATCCTAAACATGCTGAAACTATACTTGCTAAAATTTTAGGGCAGAACAATTCTCAGGTAGTAAATCAAACATGTTGAAGACTTAGAAATCAAATTAATGAAAAAATTCTGATAAATATATTATTAATTATGAGAAATCCATAAAAATGAGAATCAAGAGTTTTGGAGTTACCTATATGTAGAAAAATTAAACGAACAGACCATATATAGGAATGATGGGATATAGAAATTAGCCCTAAAAGATGCTCTAATTCCAAATGATGCGGGACTACCTATGCATGCAAACTATTTTTTTGTTATTAAGTAGTAGATTAAGAGTTTATATCCCAAAGTTTGAGCCAAGATTCTAAGCAAAAAATTCTACAAAAAAATAGATTGCATGCATAAGTAGTCCCATATCATAATTTCTTTTAGATCTAATGTTTTTTTAAAAAAATTCTGATTATAGTTTAGTCCCTTCTGTATTGAGAAAATAATAATTAGCAAGCTTTGATTTATACTTTTGGTTTGATAATAATTTTTAAAAAAATTATTAAAAAAATAAAAATCTACATTGCATCGCTAAATCATATCATCCTGCATCAACATATCCTAAATTTTTGGAGGCATTATCTACCTCCATGAGAGTTTATCTTGTACTCAAACCATGAAACCTTTAGGTTTTCTAATTCGTAAAAATACTTAAGTTCGAAACCTGGAAAGCGGATTAAATTTCTTTGGGTCTATACCTTTATCATATGGCATGAAGTAGATGTAGATACTAAAGCTAATATGACCTCTTATAGGTGGTAACTATAAAAATTATGGACTTTAAAAAAAAAAATATGATGAATGCCCAGATATAAAAAAATAAAATAAAAAATAAAAAATAATAATATTATACACCCTAACCCATCCATGTTAGGACATCTGAATCAGCCAAAGCATTTACACAGCATGTAAGAGATCTGCATAAAGAAATTATTATTAAAATTAATGTCAGCAATCAGATCTATAAATAATTAGCTGATTCACATAGACAAGTGGTGGAGGTACCAGGATTATACACAAATTATTAGGCCCTATTTGGTTTACTTAGTCATGTGTCAAAGTTTTAGAAATTTTGTAATCAATTAAGATTGAGTCCTATAAAAAAAGTTGAGGATAGTTGATTTGTTTCAACCCTCAACCTTAGTCCAGTTTTGAGTCCTGTACTTTATCCATGAGTCCAGTATATGTCCAAATTTTGTACAAGAGAAAAGGATACCATATTTTGGAATCCACCAGGCCATATCCAGGAGTCAGAGGCCACTACATTAGATTTTTGGATTTTGTGTGACACCACAGGATCCAAGATGCCTTTCGGAAACCCTGATTCCTTCCAGATGCCCTCCAGATGCCCAGATTCCCTTCCAGATGCCAGAGTATATTCCTAGACCAGGACATCCATGATTCCAGAGGTCTACCTGCATCCTAGCCCAAAGAAATCAAACCCAAGTGCCAAGCCCAAGCCCTTAAAAAGCAAGATACCAAGGAATATTCCTTCTACTAGGCTACCAGGCCATCCAAGCTTCCAAAGGCCCAAGCCCATGCACCCAAGCCCCTTTGGGCCATTCCCTTGCTACTCCTAGAAGCCCAACATGCCCCCCTAGGCATCCTTGAAGGGTTGACCAAGTCAAAGATCAAGGGAGGTGTCCTAAAGTGAGAAGGAGAAGACTAGTCTGACCTAGTTAGGATTCCTAGTTTTTTAAGCTTTATAATTCTAACATAGCTAGGGAAGGACATGTAATCTAACTAGGAAAAGGCTTGTTAACCTATGTGTAACCCTAGTTAGAAGAGGGCATGAGAGCTCTATAAATACCCCACCCCTTTTACTCCTGTAATCAACTTTTCCTTATGAACACAACCTTGCTAAATTTTCGAGTAACTGCCGTGTGTTTGGTATTCTAGTAGTGGTTCTCTTATTCTTGTGTGCTCTCATTGTGTCCCTTGGTCGAATCCCTGCTGCCCTAGCACCCTTCTGCATCCTTGGAGATTAGCCATTACCAAAGGAAGATGCCCCAGCTACTGCCCCAATCAAGCAACTGCTTCTTCCCCAGGACACCCACACCTAAACCTAATTTTGTTTCCTTCTAAACCCTTGTTTTTATTCCTTTGTTTAATTGATGTTTTGATTGACCCCTAAAACTTACAGGATCCTCGAGGTGCTTCCCCTCCCCAGAGGAGGCTTTCCTTGCCTTCAGGATCGCCCAGATCAGCCATCAGATTCAAGGGAACCGAGGCTTCATCATCCAGGATCCAATCAGAGTGTGAGTGATCCCTTCAATTACTGAATTTATAATCTCTGACTGGTAAGAAACCTTCCCTTCTCTTAATTTCAGATTTATTGAAGATTAACTATTCTAAGTTGGAAATTTCTCAATTTTTGGATCCTGTCTTTTAATTATCTTGCGTGATTAAGCCTGTGATATGATGATTCTTAGAATTGCTGATTACCTGCTAATCTTTACTTTACTTTCGAGAAATTTGCCTACAAACCTAATTATAAAAATCACAAAAAATTAGTTTACTATTTATCCTGCATGATTTGTAATCTTAGAGTCATCCCACAACAACAAGCTTATGATTTTACAGTAGGAGATTATGTTATGATATGAATTAGGCCAAAGCAATTTTTTTGGAATCGTTAAGAAACTACATTCCCAAGAAGCAGGGCCTTTTAAGATCTTAAAGCAACTAGGATCAAATGCATATATTATGGATCTACCATCTGATTATGGCATTAGCACTATATTTAATGTATTGGAACCAATAAAATATAAAGGACCAATATAATACCCAGTGATCCTTTGAGCCTAACTCTTTTGATGAGAGTGATCCCCCATCCAAGTGTCCACAACCAAGAGTTTCTCAAAGACACGATCGGAAGATTCTGGAAAGTAGGTCATTTCTACCAGGAGTCATGATATCAGAGATATCTGGTGAGATGGCAAGGCCACCCTGAGTTTGAGGATACATGGATTACCCAAGAAGAACTGCAGTAAATTAATCCTGATATTCTTGAGCATTACTAAAGCAATATGGAGCTTGACTTGATGGAGTCAAGTTCTTCCCACCCTAGGGAAATGATGAGGACATCACCCATCATAGATCTTGATGACCATTTTTAAGCAGACATTTATATTCTTTTATTTTATTTAAATGTATTGGGATTAGTTATATTTTTATTTTATTTTATTATTCTTGTATCCAACTTATGCATGGATCTCAGAGCATGAATACTGGATTTATCTGCAGTCTATTTTAGATTAGGCTCGTTGTTTCAGATTTGATTGGAGTCTTAGCATTTTGGTTTATCTAGTCTCTAATTTGTTGGAGAGTCCCAGAGTTTTGATCTCCAATTTGTGGAGGACTAATGCTTATATAAGAGTCCAATGTATTAGTTGAAGAATCAACAAGAATTGAATAAAGTATTTGGGTTTCCCAACTCCCTTCTTTCAACTCCTCTTCTTCTTCTCTTCTCTTCTTCCTCTCTTCTTATTTTTCTACTTCTCCACTCTTCTTCTCCTCCTCTATTCTTCTTCTTCTTCTTCTCTCTCTCCAATTCTCATTCTTCCTCTTCTCTTCTCTTTCCCCTCTCTCTTCCCCTTCTTCTTCTAATTTGAGAATCAAACCACCCTTTTACAAGCAACCTTCCCTAACAATCTTGGCCAAATCCCCATCATTGGCAAATCGACACATCCACCCCATCACCAATGCTTCCAACTGCAAATCCCATGCCACCGATGGTAATCGACCAAGCTGACGACCATCCACTCACTGTCCGGTAACCATTCTTGTAGTAGATCATCACCACCACCTCCACCATACCATTCTTCTCATCAGAGAACACCACTGTGTCCACCCCGTTGCTCCCCATCCTTGATGCCACAAGTTTTTCTGCCACCCTTATCACCTCCGATAACCAATACCCATGCTAGAATTGCTTAGCTCTTTCTCACAACCATTGCCAACTGCCAGAACAGAGCTCGTGCCACCATCCGACCATTCCATCCTTCACTCCGGTGATGGCAAACTCATCAGCCCCGGTGAGAAGCCTTCTTCCCTACCATATTCCACCCAACCATTAGTCCATAAAGAAGATGCCCACATGAACATGAAAGCATAGTCAACTTTCATTGCCAACTTCAAGCAAGCTTCAGAGAAAAAAAAAAAGAAAAGCGGGAAAAAAGGATTTTGTTGCCCAGGTGGCTTTCCCAAGAGGTGTATGAATTAGGAATTAAAAATTTTATGCAATAATGTGCTTTGAAATCTCTTTTAAGGTGTGTGAGTGCAGTAATAAAATATTTAAATGCAGAAGCAAAGTCAGATCAGAAAAGCACAACACAAACACAACAATTATAGTGGCTCGGAGCAACCCAGCTCCTACATCCACTACCCAAGATTACCACTTGGGATTTCCAATATCCCCCAACGAAATACAATCAGATTGTGATATGGAACTAGGATGCATGCATAATTATTTTTTATATTTTTAAGGTTAAGTTATGAATCTAAGTCCTGAAAAACAGACCAAGAACCAAAGTAGGGAAGTCTATGCAAAACAAGAAGCTAAAGCATGCAAGATAGGACCTAAAAATAATAGAAAAAGAGAATCACCAAGGCTGAGAAGTCTCGGTTGGGCTAGTTCACCTCCAATAAAGCTATTGGCAGGTAGAGGTGGTGTGCCAGACAATGGTTGATATGCCCGATGAAGACTGTAGATGAAGGGATTGCTCTGACTCCCAGATGTGGCCTGGATGATCAAGCCAAAGACCAGCGGATTCTTGGCTTTCAACCCAATGATCCGATCACTGCCGGGTTGGAGTCGTTGAATTCGTAGAAGTTGAGGGACCTACAAAAAGCCTTTCAAGGGTTAGAGATTGAAAAGAAATGTAGAAATAAATAGGAGAGCAGCAAGGGAAGAAAGAGTTTTGATGTTGGTGGCCAAGGTTGGAGAAGGCTTCTAGGGTTTGTTCATGGCTGGAGACTAGGTGCAGGGAATAAGGAAGAAGAAAGGGCTCTTATAGAATCCCCTTAGCACATAGCAAAGCACACAGTAGTATTTTGTAAACTCAATAATATTCATGAAAAGGTGTCTTCATACAAGAGAATAGAGTCTCTTAAATAGACTCACAAACATGGCCCCCAAGTAAGGTTACAAAAGACATTTCCCAAGAATTTGAATCCCACCCAAACCCTAGCTAGAATACATTGTAGGTCTTAGGATTAAAATCCCTCAAATTTCTCTCCCTCTCTCTTGCCTTGGTCGGCCAAAGGTGGTGACTCTAGTGGCTAACCAAGGGGGTAAGCATAAGAAGTGGCGCCCCTTGATTCCTCTCATGGGCCTTGGCTGGCCCAAATTGCTTCCAGTTGTAGTCTAGGGCTTCAAGCTGTTCTCCAAGGTTCTCAGATTTTGAACTTCTTTTGCTAGGCCTTCCATGGTCTTCATAGCTTCAAGTAGGGTTGGTCTTCACTTGTACAGGCTTTGTCTTCACTTGTATGAGTCTTCACTGGACTTGGACTAACATGTACATGACTTAGAAAAAAGACTAGCTCAACATGAGCTGACTAGTACAGGACTCAAATAGGCTAAGCCCTTATTACAAATGGACTCAAATACTACTAAGTAATCCATAGAGGGTATAAAAGCCTCTATCTTATTCTGGTGCCTCTGGTATTCCCACCAATTATACTGGGATGGGAGGAACTCGACCCTATCGAGTAAGGGTCACACTGGCTCACATATCTCAGGAGAATGTCTAGGTCGACGCATTGCAAGTCCTCTCGAGAAATCCATGAATCATCCGACTTTAGGGCCTTGCGATCGGACTAGGTAGCGTAGATAGCCGCGGCCTTGGGTCTTGATGGCTTGATCGTCTAGGATACACTCGATCTTTTTCTCCTCTCTTAAGCTAATTAATTGGTGGACACTCTGGGCTAAGGTCACTCACAATGGAAGGAGTAGGTCCAAAGGCCTCACTGGGTGTCGCTGCCGGTTTCCTATACTCAACCAGGTCTGTGATATTAAAGGTAGATTTAATGCCCAAATCCGGAGGCAAATCTAACACATATGCATTTGGTCCAACCTTCTCTATCACTTTAAAAGGTCCAGCTCCGCGAGCATGAAGCTTCTTTTAGGCCTAAGCCTAACCAAGATAGAATTCCCTACTTTGAATCCATTGGTACTTATTCAGAATTATTCAGTTTGTTAGATATTTCATTACTTAAATTACTCTATGGCTAATATCCTAATGCATATACTGTGTGGTGTTCAGTGCAGGTGTGGATATGCTGGGCACATGCAGACTCTTAATAGGAGATGTAAAGGACTCAAACTAAAACCTAACAAAGTGTAGACTATGCATTCTATTGAGAGGAGTTTTATTACCTCTTATGGGCCTAAACCTAACAGACTATAGACTCTCTAAGTCTGACCCTTGTGCGGTATGCACATTAGAATTTACAATGGACTCCTAGCAAATGCCATAAGGTCTTCCAAAAGTAGGTCACAAACCTAACATACTTAAAGAATTGGTGTAACTGAACGACCTCAACAAAGCATAATTGGAAAGTTTGGGAACATTGGAAGCCTTAGGGTAGGGCAGGAAATAAGAATCGGAGTCTTGGGGTAATCCATTGGCAACATGAAATAGACCTTGGTTACTAGGGATGACCTTAAGATTTGAACTTTGATCTATGGGTGACATAAGTTCCACTTAAAGGATGGAGAATTTGGTCATTGCAAGTGCAAGGTCTTTATGAAAGGATGACTTAATCAGTTCAAGAAAAAGGTCATCAATTGGGTTTGGAGGAATAAACTCTTCATGAAGATATTGAATGAGGTCTAGGGTTGAGACTAAAGGAGTGGGCTCTCTTCCTGATGGTATTTGACATATAGGAACCAAGTCCTCACTAATTTCCTGTTGTTCTATTACTCCAGGACTAGGCTCTATAATTTCATCTTCGCCAAGGGTTTCCTCAAGCAAGGTACTAGAGTGATCCTCCTGAAAGTCTTCTCCTTCATATTCATCTACTAAACTAGGATCAGCCTCATACACTTCTATCTCAGGCTCACTAATGGGTTCTAGGATCTTTTCCTTGCAAACTAATGAGATAAGAGTACTAGGATGGTCTAAAGAAAGTCGGCTAGGTTTAGGTTCAAGGAAATTAACCTTGTTGACCTAGATTGACTGATCATGAGTTCCCTCTAATATAACTCGAATTCCCTAGCTAGGTGATAGGCTTCCTCTAGGTCCTGAATTTGCGAATGAAACAGCTCCCACTGGATATCCCTATGCAGGCCATCTCGAAATCTAGCCATGATCTTAGACTCAGGTTCGACTGTGTTACATCTCCTACTAAACTAGTTAAATTGGTCAATGTACTCAGACACGATCATGTTCCCTTTTTTCAATTTGTACCATTGGTCTCAAAGTTGGTACTCATAAGATCTACCTAGGTACTTCTCTCTCTCAATTTACTTCTCATGGCTTTCCAGGTATGAATTTCATCTCCCCTTTGATAACATTCATCCTTAATGTCTTCCAAGTATCGCCTAGCATGTCGGATTAGCTTATATGTACCAATCTAACTTTTTCTAACTTCGTCATCTGAGTGTACTCAAAATACTGATCCATTCTTTCTTCACAATCAATATACACCTCAAGATCTAGGCTTCCATCAAAAGTGGGTGCATAGGGTTGGGTGTGTCTAAAAGTCTTTCCTCTGGGTCCACCAAGTATGGGTATGGGCTTCTAGGGTTAGACTCACATGCAAGATCATGATAATAGGCTCTTGGATCAAGGAATTGGGCTTAGATGATATATGCTTAGTATGGGCCATACAGGCTTCTAATTTAGGCTTCAAGATTATCCATGGGTTCAGCCAAAGGTGGAGATGGAGGATGAAATGGGACTCCTGATCTAGTGCATACGCAAGACTCAACACTAACTCGACTACAACTGCCTAGACCTAGAGCCCAATCAGAATGGGTTGACTCAACTAACACACAACTCAACTCCTAGTCCTTCAATTGGCCAGGTAAGTGGTGGTATGATGGGAGGCCCCCTGCTCTCGCAGGGACCCAATTAAGGAACCAACGATCCCTTAGGTCTTTTGACACTATACCTCTAGCCTAGACACACCATCTAGTAATAGGAGATGAATTGGGTGCACTAGTCATCCCACAATGGTTGAACCCGATCGGTTGGTGTCCCTAGCCCACTAGGGCAAATCAAGTCTAGTTTATTTTTTATTAGGCTTGGATTGAATGCAAGGGAGGTGGTTTTGGGCTAAGGAGAGTTATCAACTCCTCCCCTTATCTGACATATAGAAAGTGCCCTTAAAGTATTTTATGCAATGATGGCAGGTAGATGAAAATGCAATTAGGGTTTAAGTATTTTTTTGGTGTTTTATTAATGTATGTAATTTTTTTTTTATTTTGAAATTTTCTTAAAAAGAAAGATAATTTGCAAATGATGATCTAAAATGCAGGAAACCATGCAAAAATTTAAGATATGCAAAAATTATACTAAAAGAACCCTAAACTTTCTGAAATTAGCTTTGCTGCCAAAATAGGCAGAATTGTTCTCAGACAGTATTCTGGCTGGGAGAAAATCCACAGACCACAATAATTCCTGAGAAAAATTTGAAAATTAATTTCAATCATAAGGAATTCAGAAAATAAATTTTAGATTTTTTGAGTTCTATGAAGGCAAAAATAATAAAACAGCAGGTGATGTACTAAGAAGGCCGAGATGCAAAAAACCCTAATAAACTCTTTGTGTTCTTCTTCAAGGGTCAATTAACAGCGGCACCCCTACATGCCATAGGAGATCCCGTAGATTAGGAAGAGAGGGTCTTGCAGCCTTACTTGTCTCCTATGATCGGATGGCCATGGTAAAGCACGTGATCTGAATATGCAAAGAGAACTAAGCCCAAACAGGCTCTAATACCAAATGATGCGGAACTATGATGCATGCATATTATTTTTTTGTGTTTTTAAAGGTTAAGTTACGAATCTAAATTCCAAAGAACAGACCAAGAACCTAAGTAGGGAAGTCTATGCAAAACAAGAAGCAAAAGCATGCAAGATAGGATCTAAAAGTAATAGAAAAAGAGGATTGCTGAGGTTAAGAAGTATCGTTCGGCTAGTTCACCTCCAATAAAGCTACCAGTAGGTAGAGGGAGTGTACCAGACAATGGTTGATGCACCTAATAAGACCGTAGATGAATGGATCGCTCTCGCTCCCCATGCAGCATGGATGATCAAGCTGGAGACCTGCGGATTCTCGCTTTCACCCAGTGATCCGATCACTTCCCGCTAGAGTCTTGGATTTGTAGAAGTCGAAAGACCTGCAAACAGCCTTTCAAGGTTAGAGATTGATGAAGGGATAAGAAATAATTGGAGAGCAGCAAGGGAAGAAAGAGTGTTGATGTTGGCGGCCAAGGTTGGAGAAGGCTTCTATGGATTGTTGATGGCTGGAGACTGGGTGTGCAGGGAACAAGGAAGAAGAAGGGGCTCACACACAGAATCCCCTTAGGACACAGCAAAGCACACAACAGTATTTTGTAAACTCAACATTATTCATCAAATAGTGTCTTCATACAAGAGTATAGAGTCTCTTAATGGACTCACAAACATGGCCCCCAAGTAAGGTCACAAAAGACATTTCCCAGGAATTTGAATCCCACCCAAACCCTAGCTATAATACATGGTAGGTCTTAGGATTGAAATCCCTCAAATTTCTCCTCCTCTCTCTTGCCTTGGTTGGCCAAAGGTGGTGACTCTAGTGGCCAACCAAGGGGGTTAGCATAAGAAGTGGCACCCCTTGGTTCCTCTCATGGGCCTTGGCTGGCCTAAATTTCTTCTGGTTGAGGTCTAGGGCTTCAAGCTGTTCTCCAGGGTTCCCGGATTTTGAACTTCTTATGTTGGCCTTCCATGGTCTTCATATTTTCCAATATCTTAGTCTTCACTTGTACTGGCTTGGTCTTCACTTGTATGAGTCTTCACTGGACTTGAACTAACATGTACAGGACTCAGAAAAAAGATTAGCTCAACTTGAGCTGACTGGTATAGACTCAAATAATAAAAAGACAACTCAAATAGGCTAAGCCCTTAATACAAATGGACTCAAATACTACTAAGCAATCCATGGAGGGTTTAGAAGCCTCTTTCTTATTCTAGTGCTTCTGGTGACCCCACCAGATTATTTTCACAGGCTCACAATCCAAACCTTTACACTTTGGTTTTTCCGGGATCACCAAAAAAATATAACTTGGTTTAACAGGATCACCAGAACCCAACTTGGTTTTTAACACGGGATCATCAAGAACCTAACACATGGTTTTTAACAAAGGCTAACCAAGAACCTATTTGGTTTTTCAACTGGGCTCACCAATAACCCTACAATTCAAATGAATTGAAAAGAAAAGCAACAGAATGACAAACAATTTTTGTCGAATGGTGCCGATGCAACTCGAGAGAAGCCCACTTGAATACACTTCAATGCACTTTAATGGCTTCAATAGCTTCTTTACTCGTTGCTTCAAGTATTAGATGAGAGTTGGTGAAGGCTTGAAGGCTATCTTGAATGCTCTTAGTGCTCTCTTGCTTGTTGACGACTTGGTTGGATATTCAATAATGCATTAACTCTCTTAAAACCTTTTTCAAATAGTTCAAATCTCTCCAATATATAATCTTGTTCCTTTCTCAAGTAGTTTTAGTGGTTGTAGACTGTTGGGACATGACATTTAATCGTTGGAGCAATTTTGAATTAAAAATCAAGTTCTTGAACTAGCCATTATATGCTTGTAACGGCCATTCGAGTCGGCTCGAATCCTCAGAGTTGTTTCTGGTTGAGTCGACCTCTTCAATCCAGTCAGCTCTGCTTACACAGTGTCTTGATTCCTCACTCTGTAAAGTCAACTTGCCTAATTCTAGTCAACTTGGATCCTCAGCCTTCAACATGTCAGTCTAGACGAGTTGGCTAACTTCCATTATAGTCGACTCGGTTGGCTATTGCTCTCAGAACAAATTTTTTTGACTCTGGAGGAGTCGGCTCGATATTTTGAAGAGTCAGCTCGGATATCTAACAATATGATAGAGTCGGCTCGGACTCCCCTTGGATCGGCTCATCTTTTGATATAGGAAATAGTACTCTGGATGAGTCAGCTAGGGTTCCTTAGTGTCTGCTCGGATGTCTGCATGCCATGGGCCAGAGTTGGCTCTCTTCCTCTCTTCGAGTTGGCTCGGATGAATGTTTCAATGATTTGTTTATCATCAGAATTCATCCAGCATGTCTTCAAGCTTCAAGATGTCTTCAAACTTAACAAATTTTTAAGAAATTAAAAGCTTGAAACACATTCAGAAGTAACCAAATTTTCAATCTTTCTCAACTTTTTTCTTTAGGTTCTTCCTTACAATATTCAATTACAACACAACTTAAAACAAGTAATAAAAATGTAGGAATTGAAATCTGAACCTTGAATTCATCCAACAAAAACTTGTAAACCACTTGAAGAGTTGGTAGTTAAACAAATGCATGCACCAATATTTGTTATCATCAAAAATCACTTATGGGGTCAACAAGCTCTCCCTTTTTGATGATGACAAATATTGGCATGAAAAATTTCTTTACAATTACATGTATAATAGTATTTTAAATTAAGTATGCATATGTTATCAGAGCTAATTATATTTGCAATAAGTATCAAAGCTCTTGTTAAGAAACTTTATAATATCAATGTTATTGCTTTATGTATATGATGGAAACACCAAAGCCACCAAAATAAGACAGAGGCTTCTCAACCCTCTGTGGATCACTTAATGACATTAAGTCGATTGTAATAAAGCTTAGTCCAGCTAAGTTGTCTTTATTTAGTCTTGTATTAGTCAGCTCATGTTTGAGCTAGTTTAGTCCAGTGTTAGTCAGCTCATGTTGAGCTAATTTTATTTTATTTTTGAGTCCTGTCCAAGCATACTGAAGACTCAAGACCATACCATACAAGTGAAGACCAAGTCCAACCAGATTGAAGACATGGAGTATAGCCCAAGTCCAACCCAGCTTGAAGATCGAAGACCCCAGGAGGAAATTTTAGAAAACCCTGATTCCTTTTAGATGCCCTCCAGATGCCAGATTTCCTTCCAAATGCCAGAATATATTCATAGACCAGGCATCCATGATTCCAGAGGTCCCACCTGCATTGTAGCCCAAAGAAATAAAGACCAGGCGCCAAGCTCAAGCCCTTAAGAAGCAAGATACCAGAGAATATTCCTGCTATTGGCTACCGGCCACCCTAGCTTCCAGAGGCCCAAGCCCATGCGCCCAAGCCCCTTTGGGCTAGCCTCTTGCTGCTCCTAGAAGCCCAACATGCTCCCCTAGGCATCCTTGGAGTGTTGACCAAGTCAAGAGAGGAGGAGAGAATTTTTATGGATTTTTCTACCTAGTTTCTTACTTTCCTAGCTAGAGTTTGAGAGGAAAAAGGGATTCTTTTGTAATGTCTAATGTACCCTTACTTGGAGCCCAAGACTAAGGGTCTATTTAAGGACCCTAGTCTCTTGTATGAGGATTGATTTTGATATATAAATAAATTTGAGTTCTCTTCAATTGCTGTGTGTTGCCCTGCTATGTGCATAAAGGGGTTTTTGAGAGTTTCTTCTTCATCCGTGTTGCAACTATCTTCCAGCCGCCAACCATCCTCCTGAGCCTGGCCGCCCTCCTCCAAACATTCTTCCCCTGTTGTCTTCTATTATTTCCTTGTTCCCTTATGTGTTTTTCTAACCCCTGATAGGTCATTTGCAGGTCCCTGAGTCCTACAAATCCAAGACTCCAGCCAAGCCTCAATCGGACCACCAAGCAGAAAGCCGGGTATCCACGGGTCTTTGGCTCGATTTTCTAGGGCTGCATCCATTGAGGAATGAGAGATCCCCTCACTACGATCTTCATCGGGCACATCAAACATTGCCATGTACACCCCCTCTGCCCTCATAATTTTATTGTAGAGAACTTGCCCTAACCGAGACTTCTCAGCCCCGGCGATCCTCTTTACTGCATTCTTAGGTCCCTATCTACATGCTTAGTTTCTAAAATTCATATAGAATTCCCTACAACTTATTTTTGATATGATTTTTGGGATTTAATCACTAACTCCACATATAAAACACACAAAAAATAATTGCATTCATTTTAGTCCCACATCAGTATATCAGAGTATTAAATTTTGTATTCTTCCAAGTATCACAAATAGCACAACATGAAGTATCAGAGCTCAAAATCGAAAGAATTAGAGCTAATTCTAGAGCTAAAATTTAGAACAATCAGAGCAAATGTAGGTTTTGGTGCAAAGCCATTTTTTTAACAAAAATTCTCCCCCTTTTTTATAGGTTCTTAAATTATGACATTTAGCTCATTTTTAACACAATCATTTATACTCTCCCCCTTTTCCATTCTTTTCATACACTTATGACATTCTCCCATTTTGAATATTTTCCATGCATGAAACTAGTTGTAGATATTTTTCAAGGTCAAAGTAATCATGTTAGCTCTCAAATTTTTCATGTCAGCTCAAAGTTCTCCCCCTTTTTGTCAAAAAATAAAAAGGTATTGAAATAAAGCTTAATTTTTGAAATAGAATGATAAGTTTTTAATATTTGTTTGAGATAATTTCACTTTTTCAATTTCATTTTGATATTCGAATTAAAATTATCACATTAGCATTGTAAACATTGCATAACCTCAAAATAATTCAAGACAGTGCTAGTAGATACCAAATAACTTCATTGCATTTAAAATGATCAATACAAGTTACAAAACATGAAAGGAAGTACAATTAATCACTATCTATGTCTAATCTGGTGCTAGTGGAATGTCTAGGTATCTTAATTCCAGGAGGCATTGATGCTATAGGATCTGGATCTAGTACATCAGAAGGTATAGGAGCAGGATGAGATCCCTGAGGCCTAAGGTGTGGAGCTGGCTGTTTGGTATGTGCAGACTGACCAGCAAAGGGAGTGGACTGAGGCCTAGGTGTAGATTATGGAGCAGGTCTATGCTATGGAGCTACAAATGCTACAATCACTCTGTTTTACAGCTGGTCTAGCTTGAATTGCACAGAATCAATTTCTTCATCCAATTTCTTTATGTCCTTGTGCAATTGAACTACTTCAGATGCCTGTGCATTGGCAAATGCCTCTGCAGATCCCCTTAACCTTCCAAACTCTACTCTCAAGATTCCAATGCCCTTAGTATAATCTTCTTCCATCCTTTTAACTTCTTCCAATGAACCCATTTTAAATCTAAGATCATTCAATTCAGTTCTGAAATCTTCAAGTGTATGATTGACAGAGTTCTTAATAGATTCAAACTTGATGATACCATATCATGATTGGGATGACGATCAGGCTGTGATACACCATTAGAGGTCTCAAGAATGCCTACTATGCTGCACAGATCTCTTATTTCCCTTCCAAACTGGTCTAGCCATATCTTTACTGATTGGCGAAGCTCGCCAAACATATTAGATAAAGTGTAAGTCAGTGTGTCAGTCAGGGTGCTCAACTGCTGAGTGATAAAATCCTACAAAACTGATGTATCAACTGAAGGTGCAGGTGGTCTAGGAGCAGTAGGTGCTGATGGAGTTGTAGGTAAAGAAGTCTCAAGGTGCGCTATCTCCATGGCTTCAAATGAAGTATGCTCAGACCTAGTAGATGCAAACTCAGTCTCAATTGGCTCAAAAAAATGCTTGGTAAAGTGCCAAACTCACCAATAGGAATGTCAAAAATCTTCTCTAAGATAGGAACAGTCTCCTCAGGTGCTCATAGACCTACAATGGAGATCTCTCTAGGTAGATCTTCACTCTCATCTTCTGAATTACTGCTGCTGCTGGAAGAGGCAGCAATTGCCCTTACATTAGTCCCCTTTTCTTCCATACTCCTAGTACAAATATAGCTCATTCTTAACAGTGACTTGGAGGTGTATGTATGGTGCAGTGGCTTACCAACTTTCCCTTCAAGGCTTATTCTTGAGGCTTGAAATAGCAAAGTTATACCATTCCATAAGGAGATAAGCCTTTACCTTTTGGCTGCCTCTTTCATCTGCATGATCATTATGAAGGGTAGGTTAAGTAACTCTCCTTGAATAACATTCTCCATGAAGCTTAAGTCTCTTTCACTAACCCAATCAATCTCTCTGTTCTTGGGAGAAATATCCTACTTATAAATTGTGTAGTAATCTCATTTCAATGACAATGTGTTGGCCATCACAATACCTATCCACCAACATCTTCTTTGCCAAGAATTGTTTGTAGAGTCTTTTCTCTGTCCTTTGAAACTAAATGCTTAATTCCATTAGTAGAATTTCCAGCAAATTGTTCAACCTCTCTTCAGTTTCTATAACCTCTTTCCTTTCACAGTTGATTCAATGTGATAGGGCTCTAATCTGAGTTTTTCATAAAAAGCCCTAACAAGTGTTGGATAGGTTGTAATATTCAAGGAACAAAAATTTGTCAAACCTTGTACTTCAATCAAATTTTTGATTTTCAAACCAATCTCTTCCAGAAAGTTAATATAATTCTCCTGTCGCTAGTCATAGGTCTATTTGACATAGAACTACTTGTCTTGGAGATGGAGCCACGGCCATTGGTTCTCTTTCTTCTCTTCTTCTTCTATTGCTCGAGTTGGCTCTTCCCCCGACATTTTGCTTCTTTCTATCTCTATAGACGGTGTCGTCCATTTTGATTTCTTTCCCATAACTGTTTTAGGAGCCATTGCAATAATTTGGCAAGAAAGAGGAATTTGAGGCTTTAGGAAAGGATTTAGGAGTAGTGGAGATAGTTTCAAGAAGAGTGTTAGGGTTTGGAGAGAAATGACAAGCATAAAAGTTAGAAAGTTATTTGGCTCTATTGAAAAACTGTAAATCCGACATCCGAGTCATCTCGGTTAGCCATAAAATTATTTGAGTCGGCTCGTCCAGAGCAAACTCAGAAGAAACAAGAAATCGAGTCGGCTAGGCAAACCCTAAATTGACATAGTTGGCTCTCTAGAGCAAGATCCGAAAAACCAGAGATTCGAGCCGGCTCGACCAGAGCAAAATTGCCCGAGTCGACTCGAATATAAACTTTCCATAAAAGTTAAAATGATTCAAAATTGAAATAAATTTAATAAAATCATAAGAAAAGTTGTTCAAGGATTTAGAGTTGATGTAGGAGATTTTCTAGATAGTTTTTTCTTAATTTTTGAAGGAATTAGGTTAGGAAAATCTAGAAGGGATCACAAAGACCTAATTCACCTCTAAGCATTTCAAATTTATCCTGATTGAGTGGCTTAGTGAAAATGTCAGCTAGTTGGTTCTTAGTAGTGATAAATTCAAGTTCAATGTCACCATTCAAAACATGTTCTCTGATAAAATGGTATCTAATCTCTATATGCTTAGTTCTAGAATGCTGAATTAGAATTTTTGTCAAATTTATAGCACTTATGTTATCACAATTGATTGAAATTTTAGATTGTGTAACACCAAAGTCTTCTAGTTGTTGTTTAATTCATAACACTTATGCACAAAAACTCCCTGTAGCAACATACTTTGCCTCAGCAATAGAAAGTGCTACAGAGTTTTGTTTCTTATAGTGCCATAAGATTAAATTCAACCCTAGAAATTGGTATGTGTCGCTAGTACTTTTTCTATCAATTCTACAACCAGCATAATCAGCATCCGAAAATCCAATTAAATTCAATGAAGAATGTTTTGAAAACCATAGACCTAAATTACTTGTACCTTTCAAATATTTGATAATCATTTTAACAGCAATCATATATGATTCTTTAGGATTAGATTGGAATCTAGCACATACACATACGCTATACAAATATCAAGTCTACTTGTGGTTAAGCATAATAAGGATTTGATCATACCTCTATAGAGCTTTTGGTCAATATTGGATCCATTTTTATCTTTGTCCAATCTACAAGATGGGCTCATGGGTGTGTTCATTTGTTTGCTTGACTCCATACCAAACTTTTTATTATCTCTTTGGTGTACTTGGCTTGGTTGATAAAGATTCCTTCCTTTGTTTGTTTCACATGAAGTCCAAGGAAATAGTTAAGTTCACCCATTAGGCTCATTTCATTCTTCCAGCATTAACTTAGCAAATTCTCTACAAAGAGTTTCATTAGTTGCACCAAATATAATATTATCAACATAAATTTATACAACTAATATATCATTATTTTTCTACTTGATGAAATGAGTTTTATCAATATTTTCTTTTGAAAAATCATTTTCAATCAAGAAAGTGCTAAGTTAGTCATACAAGCTCTAGGTGCTTGTTTCAAACATATAAAGTATTATTTAATTTAACACATGGTTTGGAAAAACATGATCTTCAAAACCTGGTGGTTGTTTTACAAAAACTTGTTCATAAATGAAACCATTTAGAAATGTACTTTTTATATCCATTTGAAAATGTTTAAAATTTATGTAGCAAGCAAATACAAGAAGTAATCTAATGGCTTCTAATCCTGCTACAGGTGCATATGTTTCATCAAAATCAATGCCCTCTTCTTGGTTATATCCCTTAGCCACTAATCTAGCTTTGTTTCTTACAATATTTCCTTGTTCATCTAACTTGTTTCTATGGACCCATTTGGTTCCTATTATTAAATGGTCTAAAGGTCTATCAACTAATGTCCATACCTTATTTCTTTCAAACTAGTTTAATTCTTCATACATGACCATCATCCAATTTGGGTCATTTCAGCTTTTTCTAAGGTACGAGGGTTTATTTGTGATACAAAGGCTAAGTAATCATATGCATCTCTATGTGATGACCTAATCCTAATACCTTATGAAGGATCACTAGTTATTAATTCTCTTGAATAAGAAGTTACGTACCTCCATTCTCTTGGTAGATCTGCATGATCCTTACTTATCATTTCTTCTCCTTCTTGAGTTGGTCTTTCTTGTATGCTCAAGTTTTCCATTTCCTTATGAATTGTACCTGCATCATTGTCTATGCACTCTTCTTTCTTAGAAGGTGAGGGATTAGTTTAATTAAAAATCATATTCATGGACTATTCTACAGTAAGATTTTTTTATTAAATACTCTATATGCTTTGCTATGTGATGAATAACCAAGGAAAATTGCTTCATCAGATTTAGCATCAAATTTTCTTAGATTATCTTTACCATTGTTAAGCACAAAGCATTTACATCCAAAAATATTAAAATAATTAATATTAGGTTTCTTTTCATTCCAAAGCTCATAGAGGGTTTTCTCCAAAATAGGATGAATTAGAATGCAGTTTAAAATATAATAAGCAATGTTCATCGCTTCTGTCCAAAAGTATCTTTGAAGATTGCCTTCACATAACATTATTCGGGCCATCATTTCGAAAGTCCTATTTTTTCTCTCTACACCACCATTTTGTTATGGTGTTCTAGGAGCGGAGAAGTTGTGATCAATGTCATTTTCGATGCAATAATCATCAAAAACTGATTTTTAAATTCGGTGCCATGATCACTTCTAATAGAAATTATTAAAAGATTTTTCTGATTTGAAATCTTTTTATGGAATTTTTGAAGTATTTTAAAGGTTTCATCTTTATGAGCAATAACAAAATCCAAGTAAATATAAAGAAATCATCTACAATCACAAGGGCATATTTCATACCTCCTAGGCTTGCAGTCCTAGTTGGTCCAAATAAGTCCATGTGAAGTAGCTCAAGAGGTCTAGTAGTTGAAATCATATTTTTGGGTTTAAAACTTCTCCTAGTTTGTTTACCCATTTGACATGCATCATAAATATGATCAAAGTCTACGTTAAACTTAGGCATGCCTCTAACTAGGTTTTTGGAAATTAACTTGGCAATTATATGCATGCTAGCATGACCTAATCATCTATGCCAAAGTAAGCAAGACTCCTTGGTCTTAGTATTCATTGCAACTAGACTGGAACTACTTGTCATGGCAAGATCATTAAGGTCTACCACAAAATATTTCAAGTTATGTCCAATGAACTTACTGCTAGAATCAAGAGAGTTTGTTACAATATACATAGATGATTCAAAGATAACCTTGAAGCCTTTATCATATAATTGACTGATACTTAACAAATTATGCTTCAATTTATCTACTAGCAATACATTTTCAATAAAAATACCGGGGGTTATCTTGATCTTTCCAATTCCAATTATTTTTCCCTTGCCATTATCTCCAAAAGTAACCATACCTCCATCTTTCATTTCTAGGAAGATAAATTGATCCTTGTCACCCATCATATGCCTTGAGAAGCCACTATTAAGATACCATCTTTTCTTTAATTTTTGGGCTGCAAGACATTCCTGTAAGATAATCAAGAAGTTCTTTTAGGTACCCAAGATAACTTGGGTCCTTACAGGTTAGCAGAGGTGGTTCCTTTGGAAACCCAAATCTTTCTTATTTTACTTTTGACATTTCTAAAAATATTGCATTCAAAAGCTTTATGTCCTAACCCTTTGCATGCAAAACATTAAGCTCTAGAATTCTGAAAAGATGCAGATTTTGAAGTTATAGATGTTGATGAATGAGATGCAGATGTAAAATATTTTCTATTTGAGCTCCTAGGAACATACAATGTAGTTTTAGAAGTAGAAGCAGAAGTAGAAGCATTCGGTGCAAAACCTTTTGGTATCACAAAAGTAGTAGATAAAATTCCATTTAAATTTGAAGAATTAAAATCGATTCCATCTTTGTTTCCAGAAATTCTTTGATCTTTTAAAATTAACTCAAGCTTTTAGAAGATAATGTAAGTTTTTCAACAAGTGGCTTAAGTTTTTTGAACCTCCATTTTCAAATTAATATTTTCATTTGTCAAAGCTTTGTTTCTGTCTAGATATGTATTATTCTCAGTTTTCAAAGCTTTGTACTTTTCAGAAAAGACATGTAAATCTTTTGCAATAAGTTATTCTTTTCTGAAATCTCTTCTTTTTCACTTAGTAAAGAATCATTGATATTCTTTAAACTTTTAATCTTTACTCCAGCATTTTTGAATTCACATAATAATAAATGAAAAGCAAAACTCAATTCATCAAATGTAAATTCAGTTTGAGCATTGGGGGATGTTACCTCGTCTTCGAGACCCATTAGACATAAATTTGTGTTTTTGTGGTCTCTTCCTCTTCAGATGAAGTGGATTCTTCGCTATCACTCCATGTGGTAACCATCACCTTCTTCTTCTTTTTCTTGAAGAATTTCTTTAGTAGTGGACAATCTTGATGAATGTGCCCGGTTTCTTACATTCATAGCATGTTAGCATGTGGGCACTTGATCATTATCCTTTTCTTTATCCTTGTCCTTGTCCTTAGAGTGCTCTCCTCATTTATAGAATTTCTAAAATATCTTCCTTTCTTCTTTCCCATAAACATTCTAAATGTTTTCTCGACCATTGCGATATCTTCGTCTTCTGGATCATCTTTAGAGGAGGTGGAGTCATCTTCCTATTCCTCATTTTTCTTTGAGTCCAATGCAGCTTTGAAGGCAATTATCTTCTTCTTCTTTTGATCGTCATCAGTTCTATGCTGCATGGCCAATTCGTGAGTGATGAGAGAACCCATTAATTCATCCAGAGATAAGGTGTTTAAATCTTTCGCTTCCTAGATGGCCGTCACTTTGGGGTCCCATTTGTCCAGAAGTAATCTTAAGATCTTCTGTACTAAGTCAGCATTTGAGTAAAGCCTACCAAGACTTTTCAAACCATTAATAATATCTATAAATTGAGTAAACATGAAGGATATGGTTTCAGTAGATTCCATTTTAAATAATTAATAATAGTGTACAAGAAGATTTATTTTCAAAGTCTTCATTTGGAAAGTTCCTTCGTGGGTCACTTCAAGTTTATCCCAAACTTTCTTTGCTGAAGAGCAAGTGGAAATTCAATTAAACTCGTTGGCATCCAAAGCACAGCATAATAGATTCATTGCTTTGACATTTAATTTCTCTAACTTCATGTCATGTTCATCCCAGTCCTCTTCAGGCTTCAGGACATCCACGCCATGTATTCTAATCCTAGAAATATATGGCCCTTTTAAATGACCTTTCACAATTAAAAATCGACAGCTTGTATATAGATTTTCATTCTAGCTTTCCAATAAGAATAATTAGTGCCAGTGAAGAGTGGAGGTCTATTAGTAGATTGGCCTTCGGTCAAGGATGTACTCATTGGATGAGCCATCAATCTTTACTCTAAATGTATTCAGAGACACTGCTTTGATACCAGTTGTTGCCCAGGTAGCTTTTCCAAGAGAGCGATGAATTAGAAATTAAAAAATGTATGCAATAATGTGCTCTTTGAAATTCCTTTTAAGGTGTCGAGTGCAGTAATAAAATATTTAAATGTAGAAGCAAAGTCAGATAAAAATGGACAACACAAATACACAACAATTATAGTGGTTCGGAGCAACCTAGCTCCTACATCCACTACCCAAGATTATCACTTGGTATTTAAACTATATCTCTCACTGGAATAGTCGAATAGTTTTCACAGGCTCACAATCCAAACCTCTACACTTTGGTTTTTCCGGGATTACCGAAGAAACCCAACTTGGTTTTACCAGGATCACAAAAACCAACTTGTTTTTATCACAGGATCACCAAGAACCTAACACTTGGTTTTAACAAAGGCTAACTAAGAACCTATTTGGTTTTTCAACCGAGCTCACCAATAACCCAACAATTCAAAATAAATTAAAAAGAAAAGCAACAGAATGACAAACAAATTTTGATGAATGGTTGCCGATGCAGCTCGAGAGAAGCCCACTTGAATGCACTTCAATGCACTTTAATGGCTTCTATAGCTTCTTTACTCAGTGCTTCAAGCTTCAGATAAGAGTTGGTGAAGACTTGAAGGCTATCTTGAATGCTCTTAGTGCTCTCTTGCTAGTTGACTTGGTTGGATATTCAATAATGCATTAACTCTCTCAAAAACCTTTTTCAAATAGTTTAAATCCTATAAATATATAATCTTTTACCTTTCTTAGAAAGTTTTAGTCGTTGTAGACTATTGGGATGTGACATTTGACCGTTGGAACACTTTTTGAATTTAAAAACCAAGTTCTGGAACTAGCCATTATATGCCTGTAACTGCCATTCGAGTCAGCTCGGAATACTCAAGTCGGGTCAGATCCTCAAAATTGTTCTGGTTAAGTCGACTCTCTTCAATTCAGTTGGCTCGCTTGCACAGTGTCTTCATTCCTCACTTTGTAGAGTCGGCTCACCTGATTCTAGTTGACTCGAATCCTCGGGCCTTCAACATGTTAGTCTGGACAAGTCGACTAACTTCCATTCTAGTCGACTCGGTTGGTTGTTGCTCTCAGAACAAACTTTTTTGACTTTGGAGGAGTCGCTTGATCTTCTAAAGAGTCGAATCGGATATCTAACAATATGATAGAGTCTGCTCGAACTCCCCTTGGGTCGGTTCGCTTGCCTGATACAGGAAATAGTACTCTGGACGAGTCAGCTTGGGTTCCTTAGAGTCGGCTCGGATGTCTGCGTGCTAGAATCCTCATGCATGCCATGTGCCAAAGTTGGCTCGGATGAATGTTTCAATGATTTTTTCAGTCTATCTCCATAATTCATCCACCATGTCTTCAAGCTTCAAGATGTCTTCAAACTCAACAAATTTTGAAGAAAATTAAAAGCTTGAAACACATTCAGAAGTAACCCAATTTTACAATCTTTCTCAACTTTTTTTCTTTGGGTTCTTCCTAACAATATTCAATTACAACACAACTCAAAACAAGAAATGAAAATGTAGGAATTGAAATCTAAACCATGAATTCATCCTACAAAACTTGTTTGCCACTTGAAGAGTTGTTAGTAAAACAAATGCATGCACCAATGTTTGGTTTTCATCAAAATCACTTATGGGGTCAATAGTTTTAAAATCAACATTTTGGGCTTCACATCATTGGATTCCCGAGCATCTTGATTACATGGCACATGATCAAAGTGTCCACACATTTTTCAGAGCAATTCCAGAAGACTGCACCAACTATAATTTTGGATTTATTGGACCAGATTTAAAATTATTCTGATTTGAAAAATTATGATCGCAATTATTGTCTTTTGGTATTCCAGGTCCAAAGACTTTACTAGACTTGCCATCTAGCCAAGATTATAACCCAACATGGTCAATGCTTCCTCTTCCAATTTTGACCATGATCATGTTTGTAAGCATCCTATTTAATTTAATAAATTTAGTTGATATTAGTAGAGCTATTTCCTTTAATTTTATTAGAATTATATATTAATTGTTTGTGCATAGCCTAAACTTATGGGTCATTTCGCAATTACCCATAATCCTTTTTTAAGATCTATGGTATTTTATTATTACTTATAGTTATTTTTTTAAAAAAAAATGATTATAGCTTAATCCCTTCCATATTCATAAAAAAATAATAAATAGCTAATTTTGATTTATAGTTTTAGTCTATTGATAATTAAAAAAGGAAAAAAAAATCTACATTAGTTCCATCTTTGCATCCCTAAATCAGCCCATCCCGCATTAGTACTGCTTTGCCCTGCCCATATTTCATATAGAGTTTTGTCTACGAACTTGCTAGGAACTCTATTTAGAATATAAAACCAACACTAATGCATATCCTTAGAAGGATATAGACAGACTTGCAAATCCCATCATATAGATCGACAGGATTCATGATCTCACGTTCCTCCTCCTCAGACACTCCATTATGCTAGAATATCCTGAGAGTAGTCCATTTGAGAGAATCCCATTCTTTACCAAATATGTCATTGGTATATTCACCTCATTTTAGATCGAATTAGATCGAATAATATATTTATCAGTTTGTTTCTCTACTTCATTACAAAATGTTTGAATATCTTAAATGACTCAGACTTATACCTCATCATCTTAAATGACTCAGACTTATACCTCATCAAGTAGATGTACCCATACCTTAATATGTCATCAGTAAATGTGATGAAGTAGTGGTATCTGCCTATAGCTAAAGTGTTCATAGGTCCACATACATCAATATGTATTAGACTTAGAACCTGAGTGGCTCTTTCACCCTTTCTAGTAAAAGGTGACTTGTCATCTTTCCAAGAAGACAGGATTCGCAGGTCGACAATGATTCAAAATCATTAACTTCGAGAATTCTCTCTTTGGATAACTGTTCATCCATTTCTTATTAATATGACCTAGCCTACAATGCCAAAGGTAGACATCAGATACATTTTTAATTTTGGATATTTATTGGATATATACATTACATTCATAGGCTATGATAGAACATAAATGACATTCTTCAATTGTCCATGCATTATAGTAGTACCATTCAAAATGATATCATAATGACTATCTTTTATTGATAAATGATAACTATTTTTGGTCTAAAGGCCTAGAAAAATTTTATTTATCAAAAACAGGACAATAGTGACAATCACCTAAGACAATAATACTTGAATCAAAAACAAGCTCGAGTATTCCTAAAGCTAGAACTGGAATAAATCTTCCATCTCCAATGTTCAGGTATTTCTCATCATTTTTGAATCTTCTACTAACCCGAAGTCCCTGCATTAAATTACAAATATTAATAGGGCTTCTAGTATCTAATACCTAGGTAGTAGTATCATAAATAAAAAATTACAAGGTGTTATCATATAATACCTTGTCTAGCAACACCTTGCTAGTTCTTTTCTTTCTTGGCCTGTTCAGGTCCAGCGAGACAATGTAAAGAGGACAATTCCTCTTCCAGTGCCCTTACTTCATATAGTCAAAGTATTCAACTTGAGCATGGTCGGCTTTCAACTTCTTGGTCTGACTTGGCATAGTCGCTGGAGTACTTTGCACCTTGTTCTTATTCTTTTTCTTCCCTTTCTTAAAGAGACAACATCCTATTGAGTATTCCACTACATTCACCTACCCCTTATAGAGATGATGATCCTTCTCATAGGTTTGTTGTAACCCCAATAGATCGTGATAGTTTACTATAGGCTTTATCATTCTATAATGATCAAGAAAGTCATTGTAGGATTTTTCACAAAGTATTAAGTATTGCATCCTTCACCAACCATTCATGTAAGGGAAATCCAAGTTTGCCCGGAGCTCTATCAGTTCAATCATGTGCAATATATGATCTATGATCAAGGCCCCTTCTCTCATCCTAATGTTAAAAATGGCATAAGATATTTTTGTACCTTTCAACATCATCAAAAGTGCTGAAGGATTCTTTTAACACTTGAAGTATGTCCTCTAGCCGAGCATCCTCAAACTTGTGATTCAATTATCATTCATAGATGCCCGGATAATACAATGGACCATGGTTCGATCATTAACCACTTCTAATAATATCTCGGACTGCATTATGAGCATTCTGAGCAGGCTTCTCAGGTGCCGGATCTATATGCATGTACATAATTTGTTCATGCTCTAATATTATTTTTAACTTTTGATACCAGCTATCAAAATTGGGTCTCATTAATTTTTCAATGCCTAGCAATGAACGGAGTGACAAAGTGGTGGCCTTATTTATCTGAAAGAAGAGCAAGACCTAATTAGTATATTTGAATCATTTAATTAAAGTACACTTGGACATTAGTCTAATGGTTCTCCCAGTATTTTTGATCAAATTGGTAGCCAATATTTCCAATTCGAAGAATTGCACCAATTTCTTAGCAAGTACCATAATCTAAAAGACTACACACGAGCCTGACTTTGGCTGGCTCATCCTAAAGACTTGGACATTAGTCTAATGGTTCTCCCACTATTTTTATCAAATTGGTAGCCAATACCTCCAATTCGAGGAATTGCACCAATTTCTTAGCAAGTATCATAATCTAAAAGACTACACATGAGCCTGACTTTGGCTGGCTCATCCATGTGCATCTAATGATAGGTTCTTAACCATTATTTTTTAAAAATAATTGATAATTATTTTTTTTAAAAAAATTTGATAATGTTTTCTCTAGGAACTAATCAGTAAGCCCTTGGGATACCACTAGAAATCCTGGTTAGGTCCAACCATTAACATGAATGGACTGAGTACTTCTGGCCAATGATGCCCAAGCCCGACTTTGATAGGCTAACCTGACCATCATTTAGAAAGGACTAAGCCATTATAATTGAATAATAATTCAATAGCTAGATGAATACCAAGTCTTTGGACCTCCAATGATCATCTTAACTATTGGACTTTTTATCACTCTTTTAATGGGAGTCCATAACTCAATATGTCCATATTTTTATCAATTAAGGATCTCATAATTTTAGAGAATTTAATTAGAGAAAAAAGAAGAAGATATGGACTAATCAACAATCCTCCCACTGACTTCATCAAGAGTTGAATTACGTTAGTCTAAGGGCACCTAGATCGGCTAAACTGATCTCCTTACTAGCATGGGTTAACTTGAATCGATGAGCTATCTAATCAAATTATGATTGGCTATATTGCTAGGTAAGTGAGATCAATTGGGTGTTCTGCATTAACCTCTTTTCTTAGATACCAACAAGTTGGCCAGGTAGGTAGCCCCAATCAATGACCATGATCAAAATGCTATACTTACCTTTGCTACCAATTAATCCATCAGATTTGATTAAACTAGCCTAAGGACTCGGGTATGACCACTGAGCCATAATCAGGTCCATTTATTATAATATGGACTTGGTCAAACTATCACTATAGATTTGATCTAGATAAAAACTTGATCTAATCTTAATCACTTTTAGTTAGATTAAATCTAATTCTCTATTAGGTCCATATTATTCTAGATTCTAACCACAGGTCTAACTTGATTATTTAACTTGATTAAAGCCAATCCAAAGCCCATGACTTATGAACATGATTAGATCTTTAATTCATAATTCTAAAGTAATCTTAGATCTCTTAATTCTACCAATTAGTCAAGATTAAGTTTGCTAAATTTTAGATCTAGATAATTTAAATGCATCTTATAAATATTAAAACACTTTTTAGATCTCAACTATACGATACAGTCTTATTGAAATTAATTTTTTGTTTCATAAATATAAAAACAATCCTAATATATTATTTTCAAATCAAAAATAGTAAATTCTTGAAGATTAAATCATTAAAAAATAGATCTAATTATTAAAAATAATTTTAATTATTTTTTTTACCTCATTTGTTCATGGGACATAACCACAAGCAGCACCCTTACATACCATAGGAGATCCCATGAATGGAAAGAGTGGGCCTTTTAACCCTACTTTTCTTCTATGACTAGACGGCCATAGTGATCAACTCAATCCAAAGTAGTTACTCGAATTAAAAATATAACTAACATGTAAAATTCTACATCTACAAATCATGTTATGAAAAACTCTGCTCTTATACCATTATTAGAAAATGCCTAGGATTTCATGCATGAATTTTTTTATAATTCTAGCAAAAATACGTATATTTTTAAACTATTTTAAATTTTAAATATTCTTTTAGAATAATTATAATAAATTTCAAGCAGGATCTTAACATGATATGTAGTAACAAATAAAATTAGCATGTATCGATCTACCTGATTCAAGCATTAGATCTAATCTATAAACAATATGAAATCTCATTTCATATATGATCGTAGATCGATGATTGCCACTACTGATGGCACATGATAAGGGTCCTACGTGTCATTTCATAGCCATACAGGATGTCCAGTCTCTATGAATTGTCCACACGAAGCTCCGACACAATCAACCTCTAGGGACTGTTAGATCCCTTTGAAGGCCACTAGATGGCTGAAAATAATTTATTTCCTGGACTTTCTTGAGCCTTCCAAGAAAACCAAGAAGAAAAATGAAGAGGTCTAGATTTAAAATTAAGAAAAACCAAAAATAAGAAAACCCCTTTCTTATATTTCTTCTTCTTTTCTTTTTCCCTAGACCATAGCACTCAAGAAGGTTTTAGCACCAATCTTTCACTCATGATTTTACACATTTTTTCAGTGCCATTTCTCATCAGATTCATGCCAATTTAAATCCCCTTTGGTTTCCCAATCCAAAAGAATTCTAACAAAATTAGGCATGCGGATTAGGATTGGATTAAGTAGACTTGGATGAGATTAAGAAATACTAGCCTAGTTTGACTAGTCTTTATCATTCCATGCCCCACCAAAAAAGACCCATAAAAACTTCTTAATTTTTATCTAAAATCACTAGTACAAGGGCCTTCTTTTCAATTATTTTTATTTAGATTTTCTAAAAAATCAAGAGTTAATAATATTTTGAGAGTTTAAGATCAAGTAGAGTTAGGATAAGGCAAAAAGTTTGATTCCCGGTCAAACTCCTTTAATTGAAATTCAAAACTCATCCTAAATTAATCTAAATCAGATAAGAAAGGAGGGAGTGCATGAAAACATATTTGGCATGAATTTTCCATGAATTTGTTCAAATAAATGGCATAGAGATCCTAGAGAAAATCTAGTTGTGCTAGTTAAGAGTTTGACCAAGCTTTGACCAAAATTAGTTAAGAACCAAAACTAATTTGGTTATATCTAATTTAACCAACTTGGACATAACCCAATTATATCCTAATTAGGTTTAATTAAATTTCTATTAAATTTATAATTAACTGAGCCCAAGTCAGAATAAAACTGTAATTATAAATCCTTAGCGATTAGGTCATCTAATAACCTAATTAGGTGAATTCTAATTGAACCAAATTCAATTAGACTTGATCTAAACCTCTTTACTCAATCAGATTAAATTAATTAGAAATCCAATAATTAATTAATTATTTTATAATTAATAAATTAATAAATTAATAATTTATAATATTTGTACAGGATTAATTATTTATTATTTTATAATTTTATCACTGATGATTCTTAATCGTTAGTCGGCTATCATGATCGGTTTAAAAACTTCAATTATGTGTGACCCCATAGGTTTGAAAACTAAGCCAATAGTCCAGGAACTAATTTATGAACTAATCTATGCAACCATCTAGCAATAGTGCCCGATGTCCAGATAGGTCGAATGTTTGCAAAGCAACATTCAAGAATCCAAGCATATGATTTCTGTATAATTCACCCTTTAACCATATTACTCAGAATGATTTTAAAGATAACTATCAACTCTAAATAATACATCCAAATATGTCTTAACCTACTAAATCTTGTGACTCCTGACAAGGATTGCACTGGCCAAGGTCTTGCTAAATTGAAATATGGCATAGCATTGTCTCCAACATCTTGTAATGGTCAATTCCATCTAGACTCACCACTGATTTAATAAGTAGTTGACTGCACCCAGTAACCTTTCATCACTAGATTAAAAATCCAGGTAGTCCGGTACCTAAGTACAATTAGTTGCATGTAAATCACCTGGATGATCTCAAGTCAGAGGGATACTATACCATTAACCTTCTATGAGATACTCTCGATAGTAGAGTACAACAGAGTTGGTCAAATTCGGTGCAACATATACCTACACTCCTACATGTCATACTAGTATCTCCATACTCCTTAGCTATAATGACAACCACCCATATAGCATACAATAATCTATGCTCGATTAACATTGTCATCATAAATAACAACGTATCATTTGATTACGAACATATTAAAGAACTTCTCGATAAATCCTTCTTTATCGAATTGAAGTAGTTCTAAGGATTTCATTTCAAAAGAGTCCAAAGGGAGGAACAAAATGAGATGAATTACCAAAAATAACTTTTATTTCAATAATGATTCATGTAGAAATTATAAAGAGCTCAACCATCTACATACAAACGATTGTCTATAGGACACATTTCCTAACAAGTTCACCACGTTGAATCTTTTTAACACTTCTCTATGTATAATTTTTGTGAAAGGCCAACTTTTAACCAAAATTAACATGGAAATCATTTCTAATTAGGAGGATGTCATCCACGTATAATACAAGGAATATCACAGCCCTTCCACTGACCTTCTTGTATACACAAGGCTCCTCCTCATTCTTGATAAAATCAAATGATTTGATCGCATCATTGAAATGAGTATTCCAACTCTGAGAAATTTGTTTAATCCATAAATAGATCGATACAGATTGCAGACCTTGTGATCTCCATCATTAGAAGGAAAATCAAAGGCTACTCCGTATAGATATCTTTCTCAAGAAATCTATTAAGGAATACAATTTTCATATCCATCTATCATATTTCATAATCATGAAATGCTGTAATGGCAAGCAGTGCATGGATGGATTTCAACATGACTACCAGTAAAAAGTATCTTGATAGTCAATGCCTTTGCACTAACTATACTCTTTCATCACCAGCCTAACTTATAGGTCTCTACCTTACCATATGTATTATTTTTTTTTGTTGATCCCTTTATACCCAATAGGTACTATCCCCTTAGGTGGATACACTAAGGATCAGACCTAGTTCAACTGCAATTGAGTCAAATTTTGACTTCATAGCACTCAATCATTTCTCAGAGTCAAAATCTAACATCACCTAATCATAGCTCTTATGATCAATTATTTGATCCTTGTCTCCTACAAGAAATATTCTTCTTTGTCCTCTATAAGCATACTTAAGTATCTTTTAGGAGGACAAGAGACCCTACTAGACCTACGAGGTGGTGGAGTAAACTACATCCACTAGTTCATTGAATTCGACCTGATCTTTAGCTTGTTACTCTTCAGAGACTTTCTCTTCAATCTTTATTAACCTCCCACTACCACCATCCTAAACAAACAATTTTTTGAGGAATGTAGCATGTAGGCTCATAATTATATTGTGATCCTTTGGGATGTAAAAGTAGTGTCCTATAGATTTTTTAGGATACCCTATAAAGCAAGCTTTCATTGATCTAGACTTTAATTTGTCTGCTATTAGTCTCTTGGTATAGGCTAGGCATCCCAAAATCTTGAGATGGCCAAGACTTGGTTTCTTACCGTGCCATATTTATATGAAGTGGTAGGAATGAACATAGAGAGAAACCAATATTTAAAATGTAAATCAAAGTTTACAGGGCATAACTCCAAAAAAATAAAGGTAGGTTTGTGAAGCTCATCATGGATCAGATCATATCCAATAAGGTCCTATTCCTCCTTTCTGACTCACCCTTGAGTTGAGGTATACAAAGAGGGGTCTATTGTGAGACTATGACGTTATCCTTGAGATAACCTAGAAATTCTCTACTAAGGTTTTCACCCCCTGATCTGACCAAACCTTAAGAAATTTTTTTGTTTGCTTTCTACTTCATATCTGAACTCCTTGAATTTATCAAACGCTTCAAACTTATGTCCTAAGAAACATATACCTATACTGTAAGTAATCATCAGTAAAGTAATGAAGTATTAGAAACCATCCTTGGTTGGTACATCAAATAGTCCACATACATTAGTGTGCAATAGGACAAGTAACTCAGTAGCCCTCTTCCCTTGACCTGTAAAGGGTAATTTAGTCATTTCCTTGAAGCATGATTCATAAATTAGTTATGATCCAAAATTTATTGATTCTAGGATACCATCCTTTTCCAGTTTATTAATCCTATCCTCTCCAATGTGACCAAGCAAAGGTGCCACATATACTTTAGGTTTAGATCATCTCTAGATTATTTATATCTTATGACATTTACTATTTGCTCGTTAATATTCATAGATACATCAGTATATAAATAGTATAGACTATTAATCAAAAGAGCTTTTATAATTTATTTATTTTTGAAATAAATGAATAAAAATCTTTATTAAATATATAAATTCATAATCTTCTTGTGCTAGCATAGAGATAGAAATCAAGTTGCTACTAGCTACAAGTATATGATAACAGTCTTTAAAACTAACTAAATCCTAAAAGTAATAATAGAGGGTATGCTCCCACGGTAATTGCAGCAACTTTTGTATCATTTTGAACATACAAGATCATCTCTCCTTCCCTCCCTCAATACTTTACTTCTTAACAGAACCTACATTAAAGTACAAATATGAGAACTTGAACCAGAGTCTAATATCCAATTCGAGGTAGAAGACTATAAGGTTGATTCAATAACAAGCATAGACATACATTCTAAAAGTGTGTGATGCGGGATGACTCTAAGAATGCTAAATATAGGAAAAATAATAAATAATTTTTTTATGATTCTTATAATTTAGGTGGTAGGCTAATTTCTCAAAAGCAAAGTAAAGACTAGCAGGTAATCAGCAATTCTAGGAATCATCATATCATAGGCTGAATCATGCAAAATAAATAAAAGACATGACCTGAAAATTGAGAAATTCTTGGCTTAGGATAGTTAATCTTTAATAAATCAGAAATTAAGAGAAAGAAAGGGTTCTTACCAGTCAGAGATTATAAATTTAGTAATTGAAGGGATCAGTCACACTCTGATCGGAGCATGGAAGAAGAAGCCTCGGTTCCCTTGAATCTGATGGCTGATCTGGAAGGTCCTAGAAGCAAAGAAGGCCTCCTTAGGGGAGATGAAGTACCTCGGAGATCCTGCAAGCATCAGGGTCAATCAAAATAGCAAATAAAAAAAGAGAAAAGGAACTAGGGTTTGAAGGAATTGGGATTAGGGTTAGGAGATGGCAGCTGGGGAGGAAAAAAGCTCCTTGTCTTGGATGGTAGCTAGGGCTTCCTTTTCTTAGGCATGGCTGGTCTCCAAGGATCCAAAAGGATGCTAGGGCAGCAGGGATTTGATCGGGGTACACTAGGAGAGCACTCAAAGTAAAGAACCAAAACCAAAAACACCAACATAAGGTAATAACTCCAAAATTTTAGCAAGTTGTATTCATAAGAATGAGATAATACAAGAGGGGGAGGGGGTAGGGTATTTATAGAGTTTTCATGGCCTCTCCTAAAGGGATTATAAGTCTTCTCCTAGTTAGAATAGATTTAGATAATTTAAGTGGGAGAAAAACTATAAAATAAACCTAAAACTAGGAGTATATAAGTTGAATGATATAAAAACTCAAACTCTGATGCGGGGCTAATATGCATGCAATTCTTTTTGTAAGTTATATGCGGGGTTAGGTGATTAATTCCCAAATTTCAGATCAAAATTAGTTGTAGAAAATCTTGTATGAATTTTTGAAGCCAAGCATGCAGATTAGAACCTAGAAAAGTACTAAAGAAGGATCGCCGGGGCTGAGAAGCCTCGGTTAGGGCAAGTTCTCCTACAATAATAAAAACTGGAGGTAGAGGGGGTGTACCTGACAACGTCTGAAGTGCCCGGTGAAGATTGCAGTGAAGGGATCTCTCATTCCTCGATGGATGTAGCGTGGAAAACTGAGCCAAAGACCCGCAGATACCCGACTTTCTGCTCGGTGATCCGATTGAGGCTTGGCTGGAGTCATTGGATTCATAGGAACTCGGGGACCTGCAAACGACCTGTCAGGGGTTAGAAAACTCAAAGGAGATCAAGAAAATAAAGGAAAACAGCAAAGGGAAGAATGTTTTGGAGGGGCTGGAAGGATGGTTGGTGGCAGGAAGATGATTGCAAACACCGGGAAGAAGAACTCTCAAACCCTTTATGCACACAGCAGGGTAATCACACAAAGCAATAGAATAACTCAAGGTTATTTCATATATCAAAATCTCTATTCATACAAGAGGCTAGGGTCCTCTAAATAGACCCTTAACCTTGGGCTCCAAGTAAGAGTACAATTGACATTACATAAGAATCATTTTCCCTCTCAAACCCTAGCTAGAAAATAAGGAAACATTAGGTTGAGAAAATCCTTAAAAATTCTCTTGACTTGGCCAACACTCCAAGGACACCTAGGTTGGCATGTTGGGCTTCTAGGAGTAGCAAGAGGCTGGCCCAAAGGGGCTCGGGTGCATGGGTTTGGGCCTTTGGAAGCTGGGATGGCCTGGTAGCCAGGTAGCAGGAATATTCCCTGGTATCTTGCTTCTTAGGGGCTTGGGCTTGGCACCTGGGCTTGATTTCTTTAGGCTAGGATGCAGATGGACCTCTAAAATCATGGATGCCTTGGTATATGAATATATTTTGGCATCTGGTAGGAAATCTGGGCATCTGGAGGGCATCTGTAAGGAATTAGGGTTTTCTGCGTTTTTCCTCCTAGGATCTTCAAATCTTCATGGGGTTGGACTTGGGCTATACTTCCTTGTCTTAAGTCTGGTTGGACTTGGTCTTCACTTGTATGATGTGGTCTTGAGTCTTCAATATGGTTGAATAGGACTCAAAAAAATAAAATTAGCTCGACATGCGCTGACTAACACTGGACTGAACTAGCTCAACATGAGCTGACTAGTACAAAACTGAAATAACAACTCAAAGACTCAAATAATAACTAAAATGGACTCAGATGGCTAAGCCCTAATTACAGATGGACTTATAAATATTAATCAATCCACAGAGGGTTGAAAAGCCTCTGTCTTATTCTGGTGCCTTTGGTGTCCCCACAAACTCCTTGTATTTGAACTCTTCCACCATGTTGGACTTGGTCAACTCATAGAGGACGCCTATCCTAGGTGTGCTGGGCTTCAAGGGGCAGACAGGGGTCATCCTCCTTTGGATTGGTACATGTGCTTTGGGCCCTAGAAGGTGGGGTGCCCTGGTGTCAGCATATTCCTTGGAATCGTGGTTCTTCATGCTTGGGCTTGCTTCCTAGGCTTAGAATTTTAAAGCCTGGAGTGCTGAAATAACTTGGAAAACTTGGGCTCCTGGCATATGAAATATTTTGGAAGCATTTAGAGGGAATCTGGCATGTGAAATGGCATTTGGAGAGAATCAGGGCACTTGGAGGGCATCTAGAGGGCATTTAGGGCTCCTAGGTGTTAATTGAGCTTCCATAAGCTGATGTAATTGCCTCTGGCTAATGAACGAGGCATGGTGGAACTCTAAAATAGGGTAACCTCATCGCTTTTACAAAACTTGGACTCATACTAGACTCATATTGATGTACAGGACTCAATATACTAGACTAGGTCGAGACAAATCAACTAGTCTCACCTTATTACAACTCAATCTTACATTCTTACAAAATTATGACACATGACTAAGTAAACCAAATAGGGCCCAGTAATCTGTGTCTGATCCTGGAGCCCACACCAATTCTCTTGGGATGGGTGGAACTCGACCCCGTCGAGTGTGGGATAACTTGGCTCTCATAGTGCTCGAGTAAGTCGAGGTTGAGGCACTACAGATCCTCACGGGTGATCCACGAGTCCTCAGATTCTGGTCGACCTTGCCATCGATCCAAATACCTCTGATAGCCTCTATTTTGGGTATATATGGCTTGATCGTCTAGGATTCTCTCAATCTTTTCTTCACTATTTGGTCAATTAGTTGGTGGACACTTGGGGCAGGCTCACTCTCAAGGGAAGGGATAGGTCCAAAAGGCTCACTAGGAATCGCTGCTTACTCCCTATACTCTACAAGATCTAAGATGCTGAAGGTGGAACTAATGCCTAAGTTGGGTGGTAACTCAAGCACATAGGCATTGGATCCAACTTCCTTTGTTATATTAAATGGGCCAGCTCCACGAGCATGAAGTTTCTTTACGATCCCTGGAGGGAACCATTCAGGCCTATGCTTGATCATCACAAAATTTCCTGCAGAAAATTCTTTAGCTTTCTTTCGAGAATTAGCTAAGTTCTTATTTAGTTCATTACGTAGGTTTATCTTTGGCTAATTTCTTTGTGCAAATCCCTAACATGCAATGTAAAAGACTCAGCTAACTCAGAAACTCATGCATGTGAGGGTAAGGAGATTAAATCAAAGGGTTATTGGGTTTGTATCCATGCACAACCTCGAAAGGACTCTTCCGTATGGACCTATTACAGAACAATTGTAAGCGAATTCAACTCGGGGTACAATAGGTCCCAATTTCCCGTGTGTTCACCTACGAGGCATCTAAGAAGGTTTTAAGCTTCTGTTCACTACCTCAGTCGACCATCAGTCTATGGGTGGTAGGCTGTAGAAAATATATATTTAGTTTAATAAGTGCCAAAGGATTTTCCAAAAGTAAATAACAAAGTGAACATCCCTATCTGGCATTATAGTTTTAGGCAATCCATGTAATCTAACCACCATGGTCAAGGAAAAGACGGGCTACTAGATGCATCAAAGGTTTGAGAGCAGGGTGTAAAATGGGTCATTTTAGAAAACCTATCGACCACTACAAATATTGAATCATGTTTCCTGAGGGTCTTAGGTAGGCCTAAAACAAAGTCCATGCTTAAGTCTTGCCAAGGACGGTCTGGTACGGGTAGAGGGTATATAATCCAGTGTTTTGTTTCTACTATTTGCAATAGCACAGGTTCTATATATGGACACTATATTGGCAACGTCCCTCTTTAAACTAGACTAAAAGAACTGGTCCTCTATAGCTAAGATAGTTTTATTTCTTCCAAAATGACCAGCAAGGCCTCCAGCATGGGTTACCCAGACTAAGAATTCTCTAAGTGATGTTTTAGGAATACATAGTCTTTGTTTTTAAACAAATAACCATCTCAAAGGGTATATTCACTGTGGGTACTAGATGGTCCTTGAGCTAAGGATTGGACAACTTCACTAAAGTCTGGACAAGTTGTATATTCATCTTTTAACTTATCAAATCCAATGACTTTAGTGCTAATGGTATTCAATAGTAAGGCTCGTTTGCTAAGGGCATCAGCTACCTTGTTTTCAGTTCTAGATTGTGTTTAAGTACAAAGGTATAGGCTTGTATAAATTCTACCCACTTAGCATGCCTAGGGTTTAATTTCTTTTGGAAGTTCAAAAATTGGAGTACTTCATGATCAGAATATAGAACAAACTCCTGGGATAGTAAATAATGTCTCTAGTATCTAAGAGCTAGTACTATCGCATAAAACTCTTTGTCATAGTTTGAGTACTTTAATTAGCCTCATTAAGTTTCTTATTGAAAAAGGCTACTGGTTGATTCTCTTGGCTCAGAACTCCTCCTATGCCTACTCCTGAAGCATCACAAGCTACCTCAAAAACTTTGATGAAATAAGGTTACCTCAAAAACATTGGTGAAATAAGGTTACCTCAAAATAGGTGCTTGCGTCATTTTGGTTTTAATCTCTAAGAAGGCTCTGTTTATAGCTTTGGTGCAATCAAAACTACCCTTCCTAATACAATTAGTAATTGGTGCTACTACGGTGCTAAATCCTCGAATAAATCTTATGTAGAAAGTGGCTAGACCATGGAAACTTCTACCTCATGGACACTAGTGGGTTTTGGCCATTCTATAATGGATCTGACCTTTTTCGGGTCAACTGCCACACCTTCAGGGGTCACCATAAATCCTAGGAAGATAACTTTATGGGTCATGAAATCACACTTCTTTAAATTTGCATAGAGGTTCTCTTTCCTAAGGGTCATGCAAACTTGTTTCAGATGCTCTATGATCTTCCTTGGTTTTACTATAAATCAGGATGTCATCAAAATACACTACCATAAATTTATCTATGAACATCCTAAGGACTTGGATCATAATTCTCACGAAAGTGCTGAGGGCATTGGATAACCCAAAAGGTATTATGGCCCACTCATATAGACCATCTTTGGTTTTAAAAGTTGTTTTCCATTCATCCCCAGGTCTAATTCGAACCTGATGGTAGCCACTCTTAAAGTCTATCTTTGAAAGATTGTGGATCCTGCCATCATATCCAACATATCATAGCTGGGGATGGGAAACCTATACTTCACAGTAACTTATTTATGGCATGGCTATCAATACACATTCTCCATGTGCCATTTTTTTTAGGGGTTAATAGGGTTGGTACAGCATAAGGACTTAGGCTCTCCGTAATAAATCATTTTCTAAGAAGCTCACCTACCTGTCTTTGAAGCTCTAAGTGTTAGTTGGGTTAATCCTATAATGAGGTAGGTTAGGAAAGGTAGCTCCTGGGACTAAATCAATTGCATATTGGACGTCCCTAAGAGGTGGTAAATGGTCAGGTAAGTCTTTAGGAAATATATCATTAAATTCATTCAAGACTCCCTTGACCTCCTGAGGGTACTCTCTATCAATAGGATCAGATACTTTCTTTACAGCTAACAACCAAACAGTAGTACCCTCAGATATCTCCTCTATCTCTCTTGCAATGATTAAGTTAACTCCAGACTTCTTCTCCTTAAGTGAGTTAGATCCTCTCTTAATTAATTCCTGAGGTGGGGTAGGGTTTATGGTGATCTTCTTTCCATGGAAAGTAAACATGCAAGCATTAGTTCGGCCATAAAAAGTGGCATCATGGTCATAAAGCCATGGCCGTCCTAGGATGATACTACTTACCCCCATGGGCACAACATCACAACACACTCTATTTTGGTATGACTGAACCTAGAGTTGAACTTGGAATCTAGATTTAATGGGTATAGAGGTGGAATCTATCCAAGATACCTTATAGGGGCTTAGGTGAGGAACTGGGTGTAAGCCTAAGGTTTTGACTACCTTATGGGATATGGCATTCACACAGCTCCCAATATCTATAATTATTTTACACACCTTGTCCCCAATCATTACTAAAGTCTGTAGGATATTAGTCCTACACAATCTCCTAAGTTTTATTTGGGGATAGGTTGCATCTAACTACCCCTCCGAGGTCTGTTTGTTCAAAATTCTCCTCATCACCTTTGTATTCTTCAATAAAGTTTGGTTCAACTTCATAGACCTCTTCTTCTTCATCCTCATTGGGTTCAGGCTCATCTTCCCCGAGCTCCCCTATATGCAAAGACCTGTGGGACACTGGCTAGCAATGTGACCTACCTTATTGCACCTAAAACAAGCATTGGGACTTGGGCTTGGGTTCTTCTGAAAAATTAGTGCCTTACCCTTATCATTCCTCAAAGATGCTGAGTTACTTGAGCTAGCCTGACTCGAACTCCGGTTAGGATGAGATGGATTAGGGTTGGGATGGGTTGGATTGGGTTTGGGTCGACTTGGGTTTAGGTTTGGCCGACTTTGGTTAGGGTTGGGATGAGTTTGGTTATAGCTAGGTCAGTTTGGGTAGAATTGACTCTGGTTGGACCTAAAGCTAGGAGTGTTGGACTTAAAGGGTTCAGGTCTCCTAACTATAGGTATTTTATGAAATCTCTCAATATTTTCAGCTACACGATAGGCATGGGCCATGCTTTCAACATCCCTATGGTACAGCTCCTTTTGGATATCCGCTCTAAGACCGTTTCTAAACCTAGAGAGGGTAACTGACTCAGGTTCATCTATGCCGCATCTTTGGGCACACTCATCAAACTGGGCTATGTATTCACTCACAGTTTTGGTCCCTTATTTTAATCTCTGCAATTGATCTAAGAGACACTGCTGATTGTATGGGAGAACATACATAGCCCTAGGCTTTAATTTCATGGCTTCCCAAGTGGTAATGGGTAGGTTGCCTATCTGATTATTGAGTCGTTCTACTTGATCCCATTATAATCTAGCTTGATCAGTTAGCCTGAGCTTGATAAACTGACACTTTTTCTCGTCACTCAAGGCATAAAATTTGAAGTACCTATCCATACCTCCCTCCCAGTATATATAGACCTTTGGATCTAGGTTGCCATTGAAGGTGGGTGCGTCTATCTTGATGCTCCTAAGAAGCCTATCATCCTGATCTTGGTCCTTATGATTGGGTCTCCTATGGTTAGGGTCATGATATTGATCCTAATGTTGGTTTCCCTATGGTTAGGCTCCCTAAATTGATCCTGATTCTGGGGCCTCCTAGGGTTATGTTCTATAAGGGCTCATGGGTTTGGACCACTCTGGGGTTGTGAGAAGTAGAAGGGGCTGAACCAAAGTCTGGCTCGGTGTTAGACTCCTGGGTTTTCTCTACAGTCTCTAGTCGGTTCTCAACTTGGGCTAATCTTGTGGTTAATTGGTTGATCCAAGTGGTTGCTTGGTCAAATTATTAGTCCACTTGGTGAATCTTTGGTTCATTTGGTCAAGCTTAGTATCGGATTAGTCAAACCTATAGTCTATTTGGGCAAGTTGGGCTTGGGTTTGGGTATTTGATTGGTTCATTTGGGTAGCTGGGCTAACTGGGTTTGGGATTGGGTAGTTAATTGGGTAAGCTAGTTTAGGATGGCCTCCAATTGGGATCCATAGTTAGGCTGGGCTGAGGTTTGGACTTTTTGTATTGGGTTCCAAATCTAGTGGTCATGCAACAAATCAAACAATCAAAGTGAAATGATGCAGCCAAGTATGCAAAAGAAAAAAAAACTGGTACAATCTAGGGTTTCCTAGACTTAGAGCCAAAACTAGGTGGGTCAGCTCAACTTACACCAAATTCATTAGCTAATCCTTCCATTGGCCAGGTAGGGGATTGGAGTGTGGGAGGCCCCCTTGCTTTCACAGGGACCCAATTAAAAATCACAACACCACTTAGGTTGTTTGACTCTGGACCTCCAGCCTTAGACACCAGCTTTCAGTAATAGCTAAAGGATTAAATGTACTAGTTGACCCACACGGTTCAGACCCGACCTGTTGGGTGTCACCTAGCCTACTAGGGTAAATTAAGTCTAATTAATTTTAATTAAGGCTTAGATGGAAATGCTGGGTGGTTGTTTTGAGCCCAGGATAGGCTATGACGTCCTGCCCTGATGTTATATTGATTGCCCTTAAGATTAGATTAAAAAATGATGAACATTCAATGGTCCTGATGCAATCTAAATAATCAAAAATAAAATGATTTTTTAATTATTTATGAGATGTCAAGTTAAGTTTAAGTTTACTGCGGTTAGCAAACAATGTTTGGCTTGGGACTGGGGGGTTTGGAAGTTGATTAGCTTTGAGTTTGTCAAGTACAAAATTAGTAGAAATCGGAGAATTAGGATTTCAGTTGATGCCAAATTTGATACAGTTACCGATACAAAAAAAAAACAAAAAAAATTTATAACAGAGGATGGACGGTGTTGATGATACCTACCAATTTCATGTAGAAAAAAAAATCATATGATGATACAAATTCTAGGGTTTTTGGACTGCTACAGAAATTTTTAGGATTCTATTAGGGGTTTTAATATGCAAATTTTAATGATGTAGGTTTTCTACAAAATTAATTAAAAATTTTTATAAAATAGAGGACACGACAGAAAAAAAATTCATGCAAATTTTATATAAAAACAAAATTCCTAGATAGTCAAAATCAGATGCAAAATAGATATCTAATGCAGTTGATAGGATGCAGAAAATAGGATTTGTGAATGGAAAGCAGATAAAAACAATCCTAAACCCGTTCTGATACCAAACTGATGCGGGATGACTCTAAGAATGCTAAATATGTAGGAAAAATAGTAAAATAATATTTTTTTGATTTTTATAATTTAGGTTGGTAGGCTAATTTGTGAAAAGTAAAGTAAAGACTTGCAAGTAATCAGCAATTCTAAGAATCATCATATCGCAGGCTGAATCATGCAAGATAAATAAAAGACAGGACCCAAAAATGGAGAAATTCCTGGATTAAGATAGTTAATCTTCAATAAATCAGAAATAAGAGAAGGGAAGGGTTCTTACCAGTCAGAGATTATAAATTCAGTAATTGAAGGGATCACTCACACTCTGATCGGAGCCTAGAAGAAGAAGCCTCGGTTCCCTTGAATCTGATGGCTAATCTGGGCAGTCCTGGAAGCAAAGAAGGCCTTCTTAGGAGAGGTGAAGCACCTCAAGGATCCTGCAAGCATCAGGGTCAACAAAATAGCAAATAAAAAAAGAGAAAATGAACTAGGATTTTGAAGGAATCGGGATTAGGGTTAGGATATGGTAGCCGGAAAGGGAAGAAGCTCCTTGTCTTGGATGGCAGCTAGGGCTTTCTTTTCTTAGGCATGGCTGGTCTCCAAGGATGATAAAAAATGCTTGGGCAGCACGGATTCGACCGGGGTACACAAGGAGAGTACTCAAACTAAAGAACCAAAACCAAAAACACCAACACAAGGCAAAAACTCCAAAATCTCAGCAAGTTGTATTCATAAGAAAGAGATAATACAAGAGGGGAAGGGGATGGGGTATTTATATAGTTCCCATGCCCTCTCATAAATGGATTACAAGTATTCTCCTAGTTAGAATAGGTTTACATAATTTAAGTAAGAGAAAGATTATAGAATAAACCTAGAACTAAGAGTATACAAGTTGAATGAAATAAAAACTCAAACTCCTTCTTGTATTTGAACTCTTCCACCATGTTGGACTTGGTCAACTCATGGAGGATGCCTATCCTAGGTGTGTTGGGCTTCAAGGGGCAGCAAAGGGTCATCCTCCTTTGGCTTGGTGCATGGGCTTTGGGCCCTGGAAGCTGGGGTGCCTTGGTATCAGCATATTCCTTGGAATCTTGGTTCTTCATGCTTGGGCTTGCTTCCTGGGCTTGGAACTTTAAGGCCTGGAGTGATGGAATAACATGGAAAACATGGGCTCCTGGCATAAGGAATATTCAAGAAGCATCTAGAGGGAATCTTACATCTGAAATGATATTTGGAGGGAATCAGGGCACTTGGAGGGCACCTGGAGGGTATTTAGGGCTCTTGGGTGTTAATTGAGCACCCAAAAGCTGATGTAATTGCCTCTGGCTCCTGAATGAGGCCTGGTGGAACTCCAAAATAGGGTAACATTTTTTTTTGTACAAAATTTGGACTCATACTGGACTCATATTGACATACAGGACTCAATATACTGGACTAGGTCGAGACAAATCAACTAGTCTCATCTTATTAAACTCAATCTTACTTTCTTACAAAATTGTGATACTTGACTAAGTAAACCAAATAGGGCCCAGTAATCTATGTCTAATCTTGGTGCCCCACCAGTGTGTCCTTCTATTTCTTCAGCTCTCCAAGTACAGCGGATTGTTCCTTCTAGAGACCATCAGTATTGTAGTAAAAACACTTTTGCTCTATTTTTCTCTTTATCAGTAGTAGTCTTTCTTTTTTAATAGCTACTATCCTTCTTAAGCTTACTATCCTTCTTCTGTTTCTTAGTAGGCTTCTTTTTCTTCCAAGCAAACTTGCTCTTGGATAAAGATGCTTGTTCCATAGCAAGAATAGAGCCTCTTAAACTCTTCAAGGTCTTCTCATTACGTATCAGAATGTTTAATAATTAAGGCAAAGTGTAACTCAATTTGTTCATATCATCATTCATCACAAACTGAGCAAATGAGCTAGTCAAGGACTGAAGAATCAAATCGACTTGTAGTTCTCTTTGAATTGATATGCCTAGCTTCTTAAGCTATTTGATGTCTTTGATCTTTATCAAGCAATGATCATGGACTAACCGCCCTTCACACATTTTCATGTAAATAGTCTTTTTGAGACCCCAAAGCATGCAGTACAATTCTACTCACCATACAACTCTTGCAAGTGAGTAATTATAGCCTTGGCAGTTGGCATATCCTCATGTTGCAACTTATTTAACATTAAACCCAGCTTGTAGCACTTCACCTTATTATTATCTTCCATCCATTTTTCATGTGCTACCATCTAGTGAGAACTAGGATGGTCAGGTAAGACGTGGGATCTTGGTCGAGCACATAGTCCAACTTCTCAAAACTCAATATTATTTTATGGTTCTTGAACTGGTCCTTATAGTTAAGGCCAACAAGTTAGTTTGTTTCAAGTATATGGGCTAATGGATTAGAAGCTGACATGCTTTAGCTATGAAAGAGTAGAGATTGGATTAGACTTTTGTACTTAATAATAAAAACTATTCTAGAGATTTTAAGAAATAATTTAGACTCCCACTAATTTCATGAGTTTTATACTCTCCCATGGAGATGCAAAAACCATTATGCGACCAAGAATTTTAGTGGGTGCTATAGTCCCACTGATATATGGTTCCTCACCATACCCGATTATTGGTAACTCGCTATATCAATGAGTGGATACACTTGTCTAATGTAGCTTATGCATATTGTAGCGACTCGATCTCTAAGTCATGAAACCTCACTGTGCTTGGTAATTGATCAAATCCTTAGTTAAGTCTGATCCCCCATTCATGCTTAGACAAAGTCATCATTGGGTCCCTCACCATGACTGATTGTTGGGCCCAACCCCATCTATACCTATCAACATCTCATGCTAATAGGGTGGTTGTATCTTCTTGGTGCAACTAAACCACTATAACTAGTCAAGAACAGTCAACACAGTAGGATACCTGTATATCTACAATGGTGGAAGACCTAAGACTTGACATTAATGGAGAGGTTTGAGTTCAACTCTCATCTACATTAGTCAACCCAATCATATGTCTAACTAAACTAGTTGGCATGGGTAAATTTGAATCAAAAGCAACCTAATCAAAAATTTAATTTACCAAGTTGGCCAGGTAAGTTAGATCCATGGAAGGATTCTACCATTTAAACCTCTTTCCTTAGACACCAATCAAGTTGGCTAGGTAAGAGTTAGCCCCAATCAATGTCTATTATCTAAACTTGCCTTTGATACCAATTGATCAATAAAATTGATTAGGTCAACTTAATGACTCGGGCTTGCCACTAAGCAAAATTAGGTCTTAAATAATCAATTCACATCAATTGTGAATCGATATGACCAAACTATATCTTAGATTAATTTTGAGCCACTTTAACTTAACCCTAATTAAACATTAATCAGGTTTAATCAATTGCACAAAACTAAAAAATGGTTCTAACCTAATCTAATCAAAATTCTAATATGAAGCCTCATTAGTAGACCTAATTTAGAAACCCAAACCCGCATACATAAAATAAAATTTGAACCTAAATGAATTTTAGATTAAGTTTAATTTCACGGAGTTAATGTTTTACGATCATGAATTGTCGGTTTAGATCTAAACACTAATTCATGCATCTCATACAAATTATTTTAGATCAAACCGATTAAGTTACATCTTATGTAATTTATTTTAGATCTAAAATATGAACCTATTACTTAGCCATGTTCTTCTTTATTGGTCAAGTCATAAGCAGCACCCCTACATGCCATAGGAGATCCATTGAATGAGAAAAAAGGGCCTTTAAACCCTACTTGGCTCTTATGACTGGATGGCCATGGTGATTGCATCTAATATGAGTACTTGGCTAAATCAATTATAATTATTAATTATAAATTAATTAAATTATTTTTAGATCAAAATTAGAAACATGATGAATCAGCAATATATTAAAAATTTAAATCTAAACATATCGATGCTAGTTTCAAAATAATTTTTCAAAAATAGCAAAAGTTGTAATATTAAAACCTTTTCAATAATCACAAATTAGCTCAAACCCATTTAATCCTTCATATCTAAAAGAGATTTAGATCTGATTTTATTGCAAAGATATCAAAAATGTGGCTCTGATACCATTATTAGGATATATGATTGACGATAAGCATGCTATTCTATTTCGAAAACCCTTATCACAACGAAACCAAATACATGTACAATAATTTTTATCTAAGCATGATGATTTAAATAATATTAACATCTAAAACAAATCCCTAATATATTTGAATAATTAAATCTAGTCATATTTGAAAATACAAAAATTATCGGAAGAAGAAATCAACTTACCTATATCGCTAAATCCTTCTTCTAATGAGGGATCTATCGGATCAATCGATCTGCCAGGATTTATTGAAGCCACACACATGCCCAGTCTCTACTAACATCAACATAGAGCCTTTCTAACTGAATGACTAAGGCCTCTAGACTGCTAGATCCTTGATGGTCTATCTTCTCCCATGGATATAACCTCTTCTTCTAGTCAAAAACTAGAACTCAATAGCCTACTCTCCTATTCTCTCAAAAAATTAAATACTAAAACATAATATAATATTTTTATGATATTTTTGTAAAGTCCATGGGCTTTTAGCTTTCTATAGAGGTTTAAAACTTAGTTTTTCATAGAGTGTCAAAATATGGACAAAAATTAGAAGAGATATGTGTTGATTAAAATTCTGCATAGCCTCTCTTGTTCCCTTCTTAAACCCAGGCCAAAAACCCCTCCATCACCACCACTAAAAATATAGATAAATATGGATTCTTATCTGGTTTGGTTAATGGTCAAATCATATAAGAGTCTATATTTATCAAAAAGGAGAGAGAGTACTAATAAGAAAGAGGGGTGCAAACTTGGTCCCTCCCTCTTCTCATCATACATGCTGGTGCGGGCACCTGACTCAGAAGAAGACTTCAGGGCTCCATCTGGATCTCTGATTGACTTTGCCCGAAGAATTAGGATATTTTGGTTTTGTAATAAGGGTTGATTTGGTCAACTCAATTTTAGTCTTGAGTCTGTATTTCCCTGCAATTTAAATTTTGTTGAGTCATGTTGACTCAGTACAAGTCCTAATAGTGGTCTAGGTCTTCTCCAGGTTGGTGCCACTTTTTTTTCAGTCAAGTCAAGGTCCAAGGTGCCACATTTTTCTTCCAGGCCCAAGCAGGTGGGCGCCACACTCCCAGCCACACGCCAGAGTCCAGGTGGCGCCACATCTCCATCCAGTGTCTTTGGTCCCTACACCATAGAAGTAAGTTCCTTTTTTTTTCTTGCACCACTTGGGAGAGAAATCCATCAAGATACCTCAATCCAAGGAGGAGCCAATTTCTTTCCAGATAAACCCAAGCCAGGATGGCAAGAATTTTTCTTGAAGAGAGGATCAAGGAGGTGCCCCACAATGTTCCATAAAAACCCAAGTTATAAAAGGGAAGAGAGCATGTCTTGGGGAGGAATTCAAGGAGGTTCTCAAAAGTTTCCAAAAGTTCCAAAGCCAAGAAAGGAAGAAGCCTAAACTTGTGGAGCAAGACTAGGAGTGTCCAAATGAGCCAAACCATGAAGGAAAAATCCTTGATTCATGGAGAGATACTAGGAGACACCCCCATAACCTGCCATTTGGAGCTGATTTTCAAGTTTTCTTGGAGTTTTTGGGCTGCCCACTTATGGAAGGAGTCTTGGAAAGAGAATTTGATGCCTAAAGTATGGGTTAGTCCTATTAGTCCAACATGGAAAATGTATAAATTTATTTTCTTTGTTATGTCTATATATTCAACTCTATGTAACTCTTGAATTTAATGATGAATGAAATCAATTTCTTTGTGAGCAACTTTGTGTTTCTCTCTTCCGCACTTGTGTTCAGGTGTTAAGCTCCATGAGAGAGTAAATCCGGGTTCCCTAGGAACCTTGAGGAGGTGTGAGATCTCGAACACCAAAACCCTACCAAAACCTAGGTTAGCCACTTCAATTCCAAACCCTAGCTGCCCATCATCTTCTTCATTCCACAAATCATCCAAACCCTAATCTACCTCATCATCTCACGGCCCCTCTCTTTCAAGTAGAGGCTAACCCCAGCATCCAGGTCTAGATTGGCTACTTCGAATACAGAGCAAATCCCAGAGGAAGTCAGATCAGCATCCAGGAGAATCAGGATTTCAGCAACATCAATTTTTCAAGTTCTTCTTATCTGGTAAATCCTTTCTTTGAGTATCTGGTTCCTTAACTTGTTCTTCTTCTTTCCTAGATCCTGAGTTCAGGAGAAGCCAACTCTGCCAAAGGGCCAGTATTGGAGGATCCATTGCGAAGATATCTGAATCCGAGGATCCAATAATCTGCTCGAGAGAGTCCTTCCACCAAACTCTGTGAAGATCACTGCCTGGTACATAACCCTTCCCTTCTCTTTATTTCTGTCATGTTGAAAGTTCAGAGCGAAACCCTAGGTCTGGGAGTTTCTCAACCCCCAGCGATCCTTTACATCTGAACTACTCTGATAATCTAGTTTCTTTGAATTGTGCTTTCAATTGTTATATAGTTTCTTTCAATTTAGTTTAACTTTCCTTTGAGTCAAAGCTGACTTCTGAAAATATAAAAAAAAAAAAATAGTCTTAATTTACTTCCGCATCGTATCATCTCTTTCGTTCTACATCAATTTTGTATCAGAGCTTTCATTCTGCATCATTTTGGTATCAGAGCCCTGTCTAGGGTTTCTGACTTGCTTGCATGTTTTGAGTGTCTCTCTTTTTTACTTTGTCTGCTCGAAGTAGACTCCCAGGATGTCCGGTCCTAGGAATGAAGTGAGGTGCAAGCCTCCTCTTCCCATTCCATGGGGTGTACCTAGGGCATGTAGGGGATCCGCTGTGTTACAACTTCGTATCAGAATTGTAAACAGGGAAAGCATTCTATTTTCAGTCTGTAACTATACTATTATAGGAATTGTTTCTCATTGCAGGTAACTCCAAATTATATAATTTTTAGTTTTCTGGAACCAGTATAATTGAAATTATTTTACATGATTTTACTGTAATTTATTAGTTTCTGTGAATTTTTGAGAGTTAAATTACAGCAATTCTATTTCTGTGTTTCTGCAATTCAATTTTTTTTTGAGTGATCATCTCCTAATTCATCTTAAGGGCAATTGAGCATCTAAGATAAGGGGAGGAGTTGATAACCTCTCCTTAGCCCAAAACCACCACCATTCATTCAATCCTAAGCCTAATTTTAAAATTATTAGACTTAATTTGTTCTAGTGGGCTAGGAACACCAACTAGTCAGGTCCAGCCTAGGGTTTAGTCAGTTTGTCTGGTTACTCTGTGTGTACTTTGTACTCAGTGTTTAGAACGATGATTCAGGGACTACGTCCCGAAGGGCTTGTGTGCTGGTCCGCCTACCTGGCCAATCACTGATTGGTGTCTAGGATTGGCAATTAGGACCTAACACTCCCCTTACACCTGCCTGGCTAAGTCCCGAGTTACTACAGGCTAGCTTGCCACTCTGATTGGGCATCTAGTTTGGACTCTAGGTCTAGTGAGCCGTAGTCGCTTTAGTCTAGTGACATTCTGTGTGCTTGCTTGCATCATCATGTCCACCCGGAATGGAGTACCCTCCCAACTTGGTCAAATCCAACATGATTTAGAGGCCATGGTTAGAACTCTTACCAAAAGTATGAACAAATTGAGTCAGGATATGACCGCTACTGTTGCCCAGTTTAAGGAACAAGTCCATGAGGATCTTACCCAGCTTAGGGATCGAGTCCAAGTACTTGGGGAACCTAGACATCAGAATTGGACTCCTGACCCAGATTTTAATGTGCCTCAACCTCACCCACACCAGGAGCCTAGGAGGACCTTATACCGTGATCCCGAGCATAACCCTAGGAAGCCTAACCATGATATCTATAGTGTGGATCGTGTCTATGAGAGGTCCTTACAATATTCTAGACCAGTCACTCAACAACCCAAGTCTTCTAGATCAAACCATTTAGATCCACACCCATGCCCAAGTAAGGTCTCTACTAGCTTGAAACCCAGTATGACCCAGGTTCCTATATCGCAAGAATGTTGGTTTTGTGGAGAAAGAGGCCATAAATCTATTCAGTGCCCATGCATAGGACTAGCTTGTGCACAGCTAAGAGGTAAGAATCCTAAGGATGACATTAATGAGGTAGAACCCAAGCCTACCAATGAGAAAGAAAGGTTAGGTATGACAAGCCCAGAATCAGTTGACCCGATTACCACTGACCCAAAACCCATTGAAGATGGCATCGAGGAAGTATATGATGCTAGTTGAGTCTAGTTGATGAATATGAGGGGGAAGAACTTGAAGAATATGACATCGATACTATTGGTTCCTTACCTGAGGAGACCTTGGAGAGCAACCAAGTGGTAGGACCTAGTTCAGAAATTCAAGAGATTTGTGAGAATCAGGTTCGTTTAGTCAAATACCCCCAGGAAGAAACTCATAGTGTTAGCTCGAGCTATCAGTTTACCCTCTAATGACAGTCATTCCCAAGTACCAATTGAAGATCTTTGCACTGAACTGTTTAAGTTTGCCCACCCTATGGTAGATCCTCTCCTTAGGATGACTGAATCAAGCCTCTTACAATTGGACCTTGTCCCATGCCTAGCCACTAAGGTCTCTCCCGTAATCTCAGTTGAACATCCTTGTCTTGAGCGGATTGATTCACCCAGTCCTGTAGAAGTCCTCCTTATAGCCCCAGACCCCTTCCTTCGCATGACTGACCTACCCTTCTATAAAGTATACCTTTCCGTACCCATAGGTCAAATTTCAAGTCTTGAGGTCATCATCCATAGGCTCTTCCATGAATCATTCTCTAATCCATTTCTTGAGAAAGTGGATCATTATTTGCTTAGAGAACAAACCTTAACTGTTGCAATCACATGTCCTAGGCTACTCCCCGAACCATCTCTTGATCCATTCCTGGGAGTAGCAAACTTTTCCTTTCGTAAGGATGACCAGTTGACATTCATAAATCACCATTCAAACCTTCAGGTCACCAATTCAAGACTCCACCTCATATTTCCTCCCTTTCTCTAGGACTTCTAATGCTTCTTACACCATCCAAGTATACTTTGTCGAAGTCTTTAGAGTGAACCACGTGTCAGAATCTATTAGGTTTGCCACCTACTTCTGGAAGACCTTATGGCACCTACTAGGCACCCATGATAAGTTTTCATGCTCTGCATGCCATCCTCCGACCCAAGGTCAAACCTAGAGCCGCCGTAGTTTGTTAGGTTTAGACCTAGGGTTCCTTTGAATAAAGTCCATTCTTTATGAATGCATCGTCAGTTGAGTTTAGGACATTGTCTCAGATTTTGGTTGAGTGAGAATACCAGAATTGGGATTTGTATTTACCTAGGGCTAAATTTGCATATAATGTTTCGATCAATAGGTCTATAGGCTAGAGTTCCTTTGAAATTGTTCATGGATATAAGCCTCACACACCACTTGATCTGATTTCACTATTAGTCCACACACACAAGTCTCTTGATGCACTTGCATAGCATGTAAAGGACTTGCATAAAGAAATTCATGCCAAAATAACTTTAAGTAATGAAACATATAAGAAGTTGGCTGATTCTCAAAGACGAGTCAAAACTTTTTTTGAGAGAGACAATGTAATGATTAGGTTAAGGCCTGAGCGGTTTTTTTCTGGAACCGTTAGAAAGTTACATGCTAAAGGAGCTGGACCATTTAGAGTAGTGAAGAGAGTAGGATCCAATGCCTATGTGCTCGAGTTGCCTCCGGAACTAGGCAATAGCTCTACTTTCAACATTACAGACTTAGTAGAGTATAGGGAGCCAGCTGTGATTCCTAGTAAGCCTTTGAAACCTAATCCTGTTATTGAGAGTGATCCCGACCCTGTGTATCCACCAACAAACTGGCCTGTGAGGAAAGAGCAGATTGAAAAGATCCTGGATGATCAGGTTATCTCTACTCGTAATCGAGGATACCAAAGATACTTGGTCCGTGGCAAGGAAGGCCAAATTCTGATGACTCTTGGATCTCCCGAGAAGAATTATAAAAATTGGACCCAGACCTCTTGGAGAGATACCAGAGCCAGCTTAATCCATACTAGACAAGGTCGAGTTCCTCCCACCCCGGGAGAATTGGTGCGGGCACCAGACTCAGAAGAAGACTTCAGGGCTCCATCTGGATCTCTGATTGACCTTGCCCGAAGAATTAGGGTTTTCTGGTTTTGTAATAAGGGTTGACTTGGTCAACTCAATTTTAGTCTTGAGTCTGTATTTCCCTGCAATTTAAATTATGTTGAGTCATATTGACTCAATACAAGTCCGAGTAGTGGTCTAGGTCTTCTCCAGGTTGGTGCCACTTTTTTTTCAGTCAAGTCAAGGTCCAGGGTGCCACATTTTTTCTCCCATGCCCAAGCAGGTGGGCGCCACACTCCCAGCCACACGCCAGAGTCCAGGAGGCGCCACATCTCCATCCAGTGTCTTTGGTCCCTACACCACAAGAAGTAAGTTTGTTTTTTTTTCTTGCACCACTTGGGAGAGAAATCCATCAAGATACCTCAATCCAAGGAGGAGCCAATTTCTTTCCAGATAAACCCAAGCCAGGATGGCAAGAATTTTTCTTGAAGAGAGGATCAAGGAGGTGCCCCACAATGTTCCATAGAAATCAAAGTTATAAAAGGGAAGAGAGCATGTCTTGGGGAGGAATTCAAGGAGGTTCCCAAAAGTTTCCAAAAGTGCCAAAGCCATAAAAGGAAGAAGCCTAAACTTGTGGAGCAAGACTAGGAGGTGTCCAAATGAGCCAAACCATGAAGGAAAAATCCTTGATTCATGTAGCGATACTAGGAGACACCCCCATAACCTGCCATTTGGAGCTGATTTTCAAGTTTTCTTTGAGTTTTTGGGCTGCCCACTCATGGAAGGAGTCTTGGGAAGAGAATTTGATGCCTAAAGTGTGGGTTAGTTCTATTAGTCCCACATGAAAATGTATAAAATTTTATTTCTTTGTAATATCTATATATCAACTCTATGTAACTCTTGAATTTAATGATGAATGAAATCAATTTCTTTGTGAGCAACTTTGTGTTTCTCTCTTCCGCACTTGTGTTCAGGTGTTGAGCTCCGTGAGGGAGTAAATCTGGGTTCCCTAGGAACCTTGAGGAGGTGTGAGATCTCCAACCCCAAAACCCTACCAAAACCCTAGGTTAGCCACTTCAATTCCAAACCCTAGTCGCCCATCATCTTCTTCATTCCACCAATCATCCAAATCCTAATCTACCTCATCATCTCACGGCCCCTCTCTTCCAAGTAGAGGCCGACCACTAGCATCCAGGTCCAGATTGGCTACTTCGAATACAGAGCAAATCCCAGAGGAAGTCAGATCATCATCCAGGAGAATCAGGATTTCAGCAACATCAATTTTTCAAGTTCTTCTTATCTGGTAAATCCTTTCTTTGAGTATCTGGTTCCTTAACTTGTTCTTCTTCTTTCCCAGATCCTGAGTTCAGGAGAAGCCAACTCTACCAAAGGGCCAGTATTGGAGGATCCATTGCGAAGATATCTAAATTCGAGGATCCAACAATCTGCTCGAGAGAGTCCTTCCACCAAACTCTGTGAAGATCACTGCCTGGTACATAACCCTTCCCTTCTCTTTATTTCTGTCTTGTTGAAAGTTCAGAGCGAAATCCTAGGTCTGGGAGTTTCTCACCCCCAGCGATCCTTTACTTCTGAACTACTCTGATAATCTAGTTTCATTGAATTATGCTTTCAATTATTATATAGTTTCTTTCAATTTAGTTTAACTTTTCTTTGAGTCAAAGCCGACTTCTGAAAATATATAAAAAAAAAAAATTAGTCTTAATTTACTTCCGCATCACATCATCTCTTTCGTTCTGCATCATTTTGGTATCAGAGCTTTCGTCCTGCATCACGTGCCAAGAGGGAGGCATTTTTTTTATATCTCCTTTGATTTCTGCATGAGATTAGAGAGAGAGACCTAGTTGACTGGATCTCCTAGTGGCTGGCTTAATTTGACTCAATTTTGACTAATTTTTTAAATCATTTCATGCCCGAATAGAATCAAATTCAAAAAGGCTATTGACCTGGTCAACTCGATCAACAATTCAAGTCAAACTTGAATTATGAATCAAATTAACTTTAAATAAATTTTTAATAATTAAATTTGATTTAATTAAGTCAAATAATGGAGTCAAATATTATTACAATATTTATAAATAGGTCTATCATGCTAAAGTTAGCAAGTTTTAAAATTAACAGGTGCTAATTTCAATAAGTACCAAAATTAGTAGATACCAAAATTGGTTTGTATTGAATATGTACCACTTACATAAGCCTATGCTTAAGTTATTTCAACTCTTATTATGTGTGACCCCTCAGGTCTATTCTATCTAATAGTGAGATATACTGTGATCTCTATTATAGTATCATCAAAACTCTTTTGATAGACTGAAACAAATTCAACTCAACCCTAGCTTAGATAATTGATCGAAAATGATCCTAGTAAGCTCTCACAATCCATCAGAGATACCAAGTAGTATGTAGTAGTAACCAGTAGAATAAAAATAAATCTCTAGATATAGTTATTATGTAATCAAATTCTTCTATCGATATCTCGATAAGATGCAGGTCATGGAAGCTCATCAAATCTTAAGCATCCATCATATGCCAAACTTAATTAGCTTAAGTCAATTATGATTCTATGAAAGCTCCTTTTCAATATCACACTACTATGGTGATAGATTCAAGGACTTAATCGATTAGGTCGCATAGCATTATACCTTAACTACTAAGGTCGATAGATTCTATATAAGTGTACTTCTAGTCGTACAGTGAAACTACTGCAACCAACGAATATCATAAGGTTCTAAATGGTCAGACACTATATTTATTTACTGTTAAACTATAGCACCCTCATTGTGATTAGCCGAGATATCATAGATTAAGGAATTACTCACACAATTACAGCATTTGAGAAGTCACTGATGAGTGAGTAAATACCATATGACTTCTCAAACTTGATCATGCATAGTGACATTTTCACCAATAACCAGTTGTGCTCTTGTTCCAGTGTCTCTACATTGTAGACTCAAGACTCGTCTATCCAGAAGGAAGGCAATCATGCATCGATCTTGATGGATCGATCACCATTCTCATGATGATCCAATGATTAAGAGCTTTTACAAGTTAATCTATGATAACATATGTCTTAAATTCTCAACTCATGAGAAGATGTGTCATTGTCCATTAACTTTATGAATGATTCATAGACATATTAGATATGAATGAAAGAAGTAAAGTTCATGCCAACTTAGCTTTTAGGTCATTCATTGATGAATCTTGAAAAATGGCGAACACTACTAAACTGACCTTGAGATGATTTGACTGAGTGCAACAATGTATCCGATGTGCTGCTACACTTCCTTCTTAGAGGTCAGATACTGCATGTTGAGTATTGCATATATCTTAGAGGTCAGATACTGCATCTTTATATTTTTTTTAATACCTTGCTTGGTCACCATGAATTTAAAAAGTTGTTGACAGTGACACTGAAAGTGCACTTACTCATACTCAGCTTCATTTGATGTTGATGAAGGGTATTGAAGACTTCTCCCAAGTCTTTAATGTAGTTGGCTTCTTTAGAGTTCTTAATGAGCATGTCATCGATGAGACCTCCATGTTCTGACCAATCTGATCTTTAAAGACCTTATCAACTAGTCATTGATAGGTAGCTCCTACATTTTTCAAACTAAAATGCATTACTTTATAACAATAAATATCTCTGTCGATTACAAAGATAGTATTCTCCTTATTTTTGAAGCCATCCTTATTTAGTTATAGCCTAAGAAGTCATCCATGAAGTGAGTAGCTTGTTTCCAGAAGTGGCATCAATTAACTAATCAATCTTAAGCAATGGGAAGCTATTCTTTAAGAATGCCTTGTTTAGATTGATGTAGTTGATACAAATCCTTCACTTTTTATTGGCTTTCTTGACAATGACAATATTTACCAACTAGTTAGAATAATAAGCTTTCCAAATGAATCTAGCTTCCAAGAGCTTGTCGATTCCTTCGTTAATGATCTACTTTTCAGGTGCAAAGTTTCACTTTTTCCATCGGACATGCTTGAACTTTGGATCGACATTCAGTTTGTAGATGATGACCTCTATAGTGATCCCCGACATGTTTGATGCCATCAAAGCAAAGATGTTTGCATTTTGCCATAAGAACTACAAAAGTTGGTTATGATCTTCTTTGGGCAGAAGGGCCCTAATCTAAATGGTCTTTGCAGGATCATCCTTTACTGAAAGGAGAGTGATTACTCGGCTGGTTCTTCCCTTTTTTCCAGCTCTCTTTGATCTAGTTATTCGGTAGCTGGTACTTCACTGGCTCTTCACACTTTAGGTGCCATCATGAAGCACTATCGTGCCATCTATTGGTCTCCACACATCTCATCAACTCCATTCATTATGGGGAAGTAAACGAGAAGGCATTTGGTTGAGATGATTGCATCTAGATAATTTAGCCTTGGTCACTCAAACATGATGTTGTATCCGAGGGCACCCAAATAATGATGAAGCTAAGAAAGATAGTGCCATATCGGGGGGCAATTCTAGTAGCATTGAAAGAGTGATTTCTCCTTTGATCCTAATCAAATTTCTAGATATGTTGACCAAGGGTATAGAGACTCATCTTAATTAGTTTTTTAATAGATTCATCTAAATAAAAGCATCATAAAACAAGATATCAATTGAGCTTCCATTATCCACTAAAAATTTTTTATATTTTTTCTCACTATTATCACAAAGATGACAATAGCATCATCAAAGAGATTTTGAGCCTCGAATAAATCTACATTACAAAAAGAAATTATATTTTCTTCACTCTCCTCTCTCCTTGACCTCTTTAAAAAGTGCTCTACCTCTAAGAGATCATGTCGACTTGTCCCTCTATCGATTGCTTATCGATCTTAGCCTATGTTAGTTGTAAGGTGGGGTTCTAGGCATCAAGTTAGACTCCTCCATGTACATACTTTTCAAGATAGGCACCCGAACAAGATCTTCAATTTCTCTCTTTAGCTGGAAAACAATCTTCAATGTCATGGCCATAATTTTGGTGGAAGTGGTAATACTTTCTTTTATCACTAAAGGCCAAAGGCTTTATCGGATGGGGCTTTTGCAAATATTGCTCTCCTTCTATCTTCATAAGTATTTTAGATCTGGGGTAAGGAGAAGAGTGTAATTACTATTTTCCCAGTAGGGTTCCTCAACTTGGGACTTTATTGGTGGGACAAGTTAGGCTTCTCGGCTTATGCTTTACGGGGCTTTTCTCATGCTTGATTCTTTTTTAACTTCTTGTCAGCCCCTCACCAAATGAGAGCTCCCTCATCCATGTAGATGTACTTCTATGTATGAACCAATAGCTCTGAATAAGACTTAGTCTTATCTAGAGTGTAAGTGAATCGAGAGGGATGGAGTCCTCTCTTCAAGGCCAGCATGGCTATGGACTTGTCTAGATGGCAGATATTCAGCATGGTCACTTTGAATCAGGCCACAAAGTCTTTTAGTGACATCCATCCTGTTGGAGGATGAAGAAAAGACTTTTGGGTTTGCATAGCATCTCTTACTGGTATTAAAGTAAGCCATGAACTTGCTTTCTAGCTGCTTGAAGGAGTAGATACCTCTTAGCTCGAGTCAGGAATACCATGCTCGAGGTGCTTTGCATAGAGTGGTTGAAAGGTGATGCAGAGTAAGGCATCGAAGGCCCCTTGAATTTGCATGAGAACCTTGTATCTCTCTAGATGGTTTAACGAGTCGGTGGTGTCATCATAGGGCTCCAGCTGTGGCATCTTAAACTGAGTAGGTGTCAGTTCCTCCAAAATGCATTAGGAAAGAGGAGGATGAGTATAAAACTCTATCAGGTCCTAGCTCGTTCCCTAGAGATCAGTAAGTCAGTAGTTGATGTTAAATAGCTTGCGATAATAGTCGTCAGGCATTGTTCAACCAATCACTAATAGCCTCATCAGTAGATCTCTCTTGGAAAGATTCAAATAATGGCTCAGATGAATATTGGGAGCACTCGTCTCGCTTTGACTTTTTCCCTCATCGTCGTTGCTCATGCTAGGCACTTTCTCAATGCGATATAGGAAACCTTGATTGATGGATGGTCCATCGATGAAAGGACCTTCTAAGAGACCAATGGCTTACTTGGCAGGATGAAGGGGACTATGACCGATGAGTAGTCCGTCAGTGAGTAAACATCCACTATGGAGAGCAACGACTAGGATGAGAGTAGCGGCGGGATTGGCTACGATCTCTTGTTGCTGTTGCATCACTACATGCCATTGCTGCTACTGCTACTGCTACAATCCTTGCACCACCATGATCAGGGTTTGGACCTACTATGCAGGGTAGTGATCGGTCCTGCTGGTTGTCGGTGGTGGGGGTGGTGGAGCAAGTACCTCCACTATTGGATGGTGCGAGGCCTGTCCGGTATGACTGGTGGAGGCATCTTGGGCTCACATTCACTCCTATGGCTCCAAGCTCCAGAATCTTTTTGATGCTTGCTGATGAACCCCCTACTTGACGCATCAATCTATTACAACAAATCAACCTCTACTACATATGGTGAAACGAAGATTTGCTCCCGGTGTCTCTTGAGCAAAGACCTGTAAGAACAATCTCTTAATCGGTCATGACCGGTGGGGGACTCTCTGATACTGAAGTTAGTGAATAAGAGAGATAAGCTATAGCGACCAGAGCTGAGAGCAATTATGAGACTGAATGAACATGAGATAATGTAAGGATGCATTACTTTCGTCGGGATCCCCTTTTACCAATTAATTATAGAGTTATGCAAAATAACTGAATATCATTAGGAGGTGTTCTCTAATGTATAATGAATTTATGGTGGAACATTGAGATCTTATCTGCTGGAATCTTTTCTATTGGTATCTTCCTATTAGGATAGCATATTCTATTGGATCTTGCATCCATGACCTTGCTTGCCATGATCCTTTGTTGGGACAGCTATGATCTCTGCTAGGATAACTATGGTCGATCGGTTTTTACCACTTACTCGGATGTCATGGACTCTGAGTACTTGAACGACTTGCCTTTACCGAGAGAGAGGGGGAGCATTAACATGATACCCAAGCATACTTGACTAAATTTATTGTAGAAGTTAGTCAGGGCCGAATAAATATCCAGTGGATGCAAGTAAAGAGATGTCAATCAAGCCCAACTATTTATCATATCTTAATATAGGGTATTGAAGATAACCGATGGAGTGGCCAAACTAGTCATCCTCCGCTTACTGATTGTCAAGTGGTTCAATAATTAGTAGCCATCTCTTTCTGGTTGATAGCATAGTTGATGATATGGTTCTTTCTTAGTTAGTAATCGGATGACCATCTCCGTTTCAATCTATAATCCAGTGGCCTTCTCAAGAGCAAGTAAGCAATGAGCATCCTTCAAAGGTTCAAGCTTTGTAATTTATCCAAAACTAGTGACTGCAGACATTGTCATAATCATAAGTGTTTTCCGAAGCACCACATAAAATCTACAGTGCTCAAGAATATATGTTGTACTTCAGACGTCAGAAGCATAGAAGGTGTGTAGGCTACAACCTACCTCTTCTCTTCCCTGGTTCTTATCTAATAATCAAGTTGGGTAAACGTTCATGTTCAACAATTTATGAAACTTCTGACGACAATTGTGAAACTCATTCTCTTCTAATCTCGAGAATACAATAAAATTCTTCATTCGATGTTTCTGGTAAAGATATACAAGTGATGGGCAATGCAACCCGGGCATCCTTCAACGGATAGTTGTAAAAATCTCCAGCCTTCATGGAGGCCGGTTCAAACCCAAGTCTCAGAAGTATCCGATACAATCAGTTCTAGGCTATCATCAACCTAAGCGAGCAACTACACCCATTAAATGCCTGTTTGGCACTACCCAGCCGGATCCAGCAGAATAGATAGAGAGTGTACAGGGGAGAAAGTACGGAGTAAGAGGACAAAAGAGGCTCCAAGATGCTCCATTAACCTGCTCACGTGGAATTCACATGCAAAGGAAAGAATGAAAAGGCCATTACCAAAATACGTTCAGGTGACCCAAGATCATGAGCAAATTGAAATATTATGATTGCAGATTCATGATTATTCTAAGAAATACTTCTCTTTTAGAAGGGAAAAAAACAATATAGCTTGCGAACCAACAGCTGCAGAGGACCAACGGGTCTACCACTGCCAGAGGCATGGATAAGAAGACAAACAAAACGTCTTGATCTCAAACTTTCTCAATCTCCTTTCCTGGTAGGCATCCGATAGTCATCGCAACATTCATTGGATACATTAATAATCTGTGATGAAAGGACACGAATTTGCACAAATTTGGCCAACGTACCCATGTTTTTCTACTACCTTGAGCAACATATATATTTGTTTCCGACTTTTGCTTTCTGCCTCCTGTCTTCGGTTTTCCCGGTTCAACTTCAGCAGCACAACCTGCCACTAGTTAACTTTCTATTTCTTAACCTGTTCAGTTAACGTTTACCAGTGCCGGATAAAATATTACAATCTTTGTTACATATCCTTGGCCTTCGGAACGTTTTTTTAATTCAAAGGATTCTCATGTCCTGTCAAAAAAGAAAAAAATATAGACCATGAAAATCGGCATAATTTGACTTTAAATTGCCGAGCCTTGCAAGCCCCGGATTCCCAATGGAAATATCACAGCAATACACCCTCCCTGCTCACGTTCCCAAATATTGAGGTGCCGAAAACTGTACGGAACCACCCAAACTGACCAAAATAAAGGTATCCACATCAAAGAGACAACCTATAGATTTAACAAAGAGAATGAAAAGATGTTCATAAACGTCAACGATCCAAAAAAGCAATCTTCATACACAATAAGAGTTTCTGGGCACATCATATAGGTTAGCCATATGCACTGGGCATGGGGTTGGGGGTAATTTAACCTGAAACCGATATTGACATAAGACACCACCGTGGCTAAGATTGAATGAACTTGTATTCAAGTATACTTTAACAATCAGTCTTCAAACTCATGCACATGATCCAAAAGATAGTTTGCTGCCAACTCCTCATTCTTGTTGCAGGCAAAGAAGACCTCCAACCCAAGTGCCCGATTGAAGCCCATTGCCTCAAGCTAACATAATCAAATGCAATGAAGTTAGAGGACACAAAATGTCAAAATATATAAATGTCTAGCAAAACTTTTCATAAGGAAATGATCTAACAAATTAAGATAGCTTGAGTACCCAGCATGACCGATGACCTATTAATGTAAAAAACTCACAGAAGTCAGACTTTACGGGCTTGATAAAATTTATTGTTGCTATGCATTCCATTAGAATATAGCAATCCTACATTGGTGAGCACTCTCATACCAATATCATTCAATAAGAACATTTGAGAAATCCCTACAGTTAAGGTGGCGATTTGGCAAAATAATAGATTAAATAAAGAACTTTTGAATTATAACCTAATATAATTTTCATGTTAGTACAAAGAAAGGATTGAACTTTATGGGGACAAAAGTTATAGCATAGGTGTGGTGGGGGCACCAGGATCCGACACAGATTACTGGAACCTATCTGGTTTACTGCTTAGGATTTTCTTGAACCCTTAATAATGTTTCAAGTTTTGTAATCAAGTTAGTCCAATTGAGAGTTTTGAAGTTAGTTCAGTTGAGTGAGTCGTCTTGTAATAAGCTGAGTTGAATTGAGTCCCGTAATAAGTTGAGACAAAAGTCCAATTGAGTTGTCTCAACCCCAGTCCAGTCCAATTGAGTCCTGTAAGAGTCCAGTAAGTATGTTCTTTAAGTCAAATCTTGTACAAAGAGGAGGATACCAAGTTCTGGATTTTATTTAGGCCTCACTGGGCCTTGCAAGCCACCCCAGTCCAAGATTCCCCAGATGCTCAAAGAATATACCAGCTCCATTGCACCACATGATACCAAGAATATTCCAGGCACCCTGGCCCAAGAAAACTCTCAATCCCAGAAGCCCATAGCACCCAGGCCTCTCCAAATCCACATTCAGATGAAGCCCAGAATTCTAGCCACTAGGGAGACATACACTAAAGTCCATGCGCCAAGCCTTGGAGGCCCGAGCCCATGCGCCCAAATCTTGAAGGCCACGCCCAAGCCAGCTCTGGAGGATGCCCGTTGCTGCCCCAAGTCCAAGCCAACTCCATTTTGGCGCCCAAGCCCAAGGGAGAGCTCTTTGACCAAGTCAAATAAGAGAGAGAAGTCCAAATAAAACAAGGAGATCAAGTTTAATTCCCATTCAAATTGTATTCTCCTCGTTTTAAACAAATTTGTAATCCCTCTCCGACTCAAATTGGTAATCCTTTCCTAATTAGGAGAGGACATGGGGAATATTTTAAATATCCCATCCCTCCCCCTCTTGTAAGTATCTTTATTCATGAATGAACCCTGCTGAAATTTTAAGCTTGCTAGCTTATTCTTGTGCTCTTGTGTTGAGTGTGTGAGTTTTGTTTGTGAGCTCTAATTCATCCAAGCCCTAGCTATCCCAAAGCACTCTCTTCCAAACCATAACGCACCAAGGAGAAGAAGCCTAAGCCGTCCATCAGCAAGAGGCCTTCTTCCCCCTCCAGCGCCAGTAGCAGAAATCCTAATTCCCTCTTTCCCTAACCCTAGTTCCTTTTCTTTTCCTTTCTTTATTTATTTTCTTGCTAATCTCTAACGCTTGCAGGATCCCCGTGGTACTCACCTTCAGTTAGGATCCCCAAGGTATTCACCTCCAAGCCCTAGCCATCCCAAAGCACTCTCTTCCAAACCATAGCATGCCAAGGAGAAGAAGCCCTAAGCCATCCATCAACAAGAGGCCTTCTTCCCCTTCCAGCCGCCAGCAGCAGAAATCCTAATTCCCTCTTTCCCTAACACTAGTTCCTTTATTTTCCCTTTCTTATTTTTTTTCTTGCTAATCTCTAATGCTTGCAGGATCCCCGTGGAATTCACTTCAGGAGGAGGCCCTCTTTGCCTCCAGGACTGATCCCAAATAGCTACCGAACTGAGGATCTGAAGGGCTTGTCTTCCGGGCGACGATCTCGATTGCTGTGTGACCCCTTCATCAACATGATCTTCGAATCGGTGCTTGGTAAAATCCACCCCCTCCTAATTTCTGATTTGTTAAGGTACGCTATCCTAACCAGGGATTTCTCAATCTCTGAGATCCTTTCTTTTATTATTTTGCATGAGTCTTATGCAGGTAGGTTTGATCTTGTCATTACTAGTTTACTTGCTATACTTTGCTTGATTTCGGGATATTAGCCTGCAAATTAAAATTCTAAAAGAATTACACAAAAAATTAGTTTCTATTTTCCTGCAATCATAGTAGTCTTAGGATCATCCTGCATTAGTTGGTATCAGAGCTAGTTTAGGATAGTTGCATCTTCATCAAAAACACCAAAAAAAATTCATCTCTGATTTTCTACATTTTATCTTTTGCATTAGGGGTCTAGGTTTTGGTCAATTTCGTCCATCTAGGCATTTTATTTTGCGCTGAAATTTGCACGACGTGTCCTCTATTTTTTCCTAATAATTTTCATAATTTTTATTTATTTTTACAGAAATAAAAGGTCCTAAAATTTAGTATCTTAGAAACCCTAACTGAAATCCTAAGTTTTTAGCACACAGTCCAAAAACCCTAGGATTATATCATCATCTGATTTTTTCTCTGAATCAAATTTTGTAAGGATCATCATCACCATCCATCCTCTGTTCTGTAATTTTTTAGATTTTCTATGCTTTGAAAACCATGTAAAATTCTGCATCAAACCGAACCCTAATTTTCTGATTCTGTGATTTCTGCACACCTGACTGAACCTAACCTAATCAACTGCCAAACCCCTCAAATCCCAAGCTAAATTTTATTTGCTAACTTAATCAACTTAAACCTAACTTGCCATCTCATTAAAAGACAAATTTTTTTTTTTTTTCTGATTGTTGTCAGATTGCATCAGGACCTCGAATGTTTATCATCTTCTCAAACTAATCTCAAGGACATTTCTCTATCTCAGATCAGGGTAGAAGGTCATTACCTGTCCTGGACCCAAAAACACCACCATCATCCAAACCCAAGCCTTAATTAAAATTAATTAGACTTAATCTGCTCTAGAGAGCTAGGTGACACCAACAGGTCGGGTCCGAATTGTGTGGGTAAACTAGTGCACTCAATTCTCCAACTATTATTAGAAACTAGTGTCTAAGGCTAGGGGTCCAAAGTCAAATGACCTAAGCATGTTATGGTTCCTAATTGGGTCCCTACGAAAGCAGGGGGCCTCCACACTCCCAACCCTACCTGGCCAGTGGAAGGATTAGTTGTTGAATTGGGTGTAAGTTAGTCGACCCACTCAATTTTGGCTCTAGGTCTAGCAAAACCTAGAATGCACTGATCCTTGCATGATTGACTACACCATACCACTTTGAGTGGTTGATTGCATGACCATTAGGTTAGGAGTCCAGTACAACCAGTCTAAGCCCAAACCTAGTTCAATCATGGAACCTAAACTTAAAAATCTTCTAAAAGCCATGAATGAACAGATGGTTGCCAAATTAACCACCTAGATTAACCAATCAAATACCCAAACCCAAAATCAGGTTGCCCAGATGAACTTCAAGTTTGACCAATCCAATATCCAAATAAATCAAAGACTTGACCAATTGACCAAACAAACAACCAAGCAACCAATAGGAGACAGCCATATAACCCATAGGCTAGATCAGGTAGCAAATCGATTAGATACCATAGAAAGAAACCAAGAGTACAATACTGAACCTGATCCTGAGTCACCCTGTTCCACCTCTCATAACCTTAGGGGAGCCCAACATCAAGACCAGTTTATGGAACCCAACCCTAGGAGAACCCAATCTCAGGACTAGTTTGTGGAACCCAATCCTAGGAGGATCCCATGCCAAGAACCATATCAGGAACCCAACCCTAGGAGAGTCCAAAACCATGACCCTATCCAGGAACCCAACCGTAGAAGGCCCCACCATGAAGTTTGTGATCAAGATGATAGGGCCATGAGAAACATTAGGGTAGAGGCACCCACCTTTGATGGTAGTCTTGAACCAAAAGTCTATATAGATGGGTAGGATACTGGATTATAATTTTGAGTGGTATGACATGAGTGAAGAGGTGAAGCACAAATTTGCAAAGATGAGGTTGATTCATTAGGCTAGGCTACATTGGGCTAACCTTGAGCATGCCAGGAGACAACAAGATCTACCTCCCATTACCACCTGGCAAGAGATGAAATTGAAACTTAAGGTGAAGTACCTTCTTGAATCCTACAATCAGAAGCTCCTAAACCAATGGAATAGGATACGTGAAGGGAATAGGTCAGTAGCCGATTACATCGCCCGTTTGATGACTTCGCCATTAGGTATAATGAGTCAAAATCTCTAGCATAGACTTGTCTAGGTTCAGAACAGGATTACATGAGGATATCCAGAGAGCGCTGTATATAAGGGAGGTCACCGATTTGGATCAAGTATACCAAATAGCTAGACATTATGAATAATTCCAAGTGGACCTACATATCAGTGGTTTGAACCAATTAGGAACAATACCCCTTTCTCAAAATCAAACCCGAGCCAGGTATACCAAGGTCGACCCAATCACAACCCAGTTTGATTTAACCCTAACCAGTTAGGTCAAACCCTAACCCGTCCGACCAAACCCTAACCCAATTTGATCCAATCCCAATTCAACCCATCCAACCCTACTCCACTTTGACCCAACCCATGTCTGTTCGATCTTATTCAAGCAATTCTGCACTAGTTAGAGTTGTAATGGTAAGGCACCAGCATTTCGAAAAGCCCCAAGCCCCAGTCCCAATGCCTGCTTTAGGTGTAATAAGATAGGTCACTATGCTAGCCAATGTCCCACCAGATCATTACACATAGGGAGCTTGAGTAGGAAGAACATGAACCCAATAATGATGAGGAAGAAGAAGAGATTTATGAAGCTGAGGCAGACTGATAGAGGCATATGAAGGAGGTAAGGAGGATTTGGATCAGTCTGACCTAGTAGGGATAGTTAGATGCATCTTGACCCAAACCTAAACCGAGAAAGATTGGCGTAGGACTAGTATCTACAAACCTTTGTGAAAATTGGAGATAAGGTATGCATGATTATAATAGATAATGGGAGTTGTGTCAATACCATCGCTGCCAATACAGTAAATCTTTAGGATTGACCCTAGTTCCCCATCCTAGCCCCTAAAGTCTCATGGATAGATTCCACCTCCATTCCCATCAAGTCGAGGTGCTAAATCTTGATTAAACTACAATCATATGAGGAGAAGATTTGTTGTGACATCTTCCCATGAGAGCCAGTAGCATAATCTTAGGTCGACCATGGCTTTACGATCATGATGCATCCCTGTTTGGTCGAACCAATACCTGTACCTTTAGTCACCATGGAAAGAAATTTGTGATTCACCTGACTTAACCCAGAGACTTGATTAGGAGAAATTCTAGTAGCCTTAAGGAGAAGAAATCAGGAATTAATCTAATTAAGGCTAAGCAATTAGAGGAAGAAACTTCTGAAGCCATTGAGGAATCAAAGAAAAATGAATCTAAACCCACTATAGTATTTCGAGAAGAAGTGATTGAGCCAGGATCAAACATTATAGATGAAAATGATGGTTCACAAGAGTTGTTCATAGAGAAATCCAAAAATAAGTCCCTAAGGAACAACCCCATGAGATAGATGTTAGGTAGTGAAGTAATATGGGTTTTTAGTCCAATCAATCCACAGACCTACATCATTTAGCACACCTACATTAACCTCTACATAGCATTTGCATCAAGAAATTAGTCAAAAGATGTAACCTAAGTAATGCACTATAAAAACATGGCTAATTCTCGGAAACAAGCTAAAGAGTTTTCTACAGGGGATTATGTGATGATCAGGCTTAGGCCTGAGCAGTTCCTGCCAGGGACTGTAGAGAAATTACATGCTTCCAGAGCCTGACCATTCAAAAATATAAAGAGAGTTGGATCCAATGCCTATGTGCTCAAGTTGCTACCCAATTTGGTATTAGTTCCACCTTCAATAATTCAGACATTTTGGAGTACCGGGAGCCAGCAGCGATACCTAGCGAGCACTTTGAGCCTATCCCTTCCTTGAGAGTGAACCAACCCAAGAGAGTCCACTTACAATTGGCCTATTAATGAGGAAATGATTGAGCACATCCTGGACGATTAAGCCATCAATACCTGGAACAAGGCTATCAACGGTATTTGGTCCGATGGCAAGGTCGGCTGGAATCTGAGGACTTGTGGATCACTGAGAGGATCTGCAATGCCTCAACCAAGACCTTCTTGAGCAATATGAGAGCTGCATTGTCCCTTACTCGATGGGGTCGAGTTCCTCTCATCCTAGGAGAATTGGTGGGGGGCATCAAGATCCGACACAGATTACTGGACCCTATCTGGTTTACTGATTAGGGTTTCTTGAACCCGTAATAATGTGTCAAGTTTTGTAATCAAGTCTTGTAATAAAGTTAGTCCAGTTGAGAGTTTTGAAGTATTGCCCAGAAATGGAGCCCAAGAGGGGGGTGAATTTGGTCTTAAAAAAAATTAAAGCAATTATGTGCCAGTCTTTGAAGTGATTATGAGCAATGTGAATAACTCAAAGATGTGCAGTGGATATAAGAAAATTAAATGCAAGAGTAAGAAAAGAATAGCAATCACAAACAAACACAAGTTTAATAGTGCTTCGGTGCAAACCAAGAACTTAGTCCACTCCTTAAGCCACCCTTGAAAATTCCACATAATCTCTCCAAGATTTAGCCACTATTTTACAAGGCTCACAAGTCAAAACGTAAGTTGGTTGTCACTAGGCTCACCAACAACCTTTACAACTTGTTTTGTCTTCGGGCTCACAAGTCAAATCCCAGTTGGTTTTGTCCCTTTGGCTCACCAACAACCACAACAACCTACTTTCAAGAAACCTTGAAAGCTAGGTCAAACAATGAATAAATTCAGAGATACAATAAATAAACACTACAAACTCTCTTCAAAGAATAGAAAGTGAAGCTTTGAGGCTCTAGTAGATACTTGTCTTGTCTTTTCTTTGGAATCTTCTTCAAGCTTTCTTTCTGGAAGATGAAAGGATAGGCTTGTAAGCATTTTCAGAAAATCTCTCCTTTTATGGCTTTTGAAGTGAAGTTCTTGGAATATTGACTTTTGAATGTTCAATGGAGTTCAATGGTGTTCAATGCTTCATGAATGAATTTGGTGAAGCTTAAATACCTCAAAAACATCCAAAAAATGGTTTGAGACGTTGGAGAATCAAAACTAGACATGGTGAGCTTGAAAAGACAAATTGCAACTTAGAAAAAAAGATCCGTTAGAGCTGTCAGAACCCGTGAGTCAAACACTTGGCTCTCAGGTGTCGACACTTGATCCTGTAGGTGTCGACACTTGAATTTTAGGTGTCGACACTTGATAGAAAAATTCTCCAAATGGCATGTTCTGGATTTTTCAAAAAGTCTCAGGCCTTGAGTCGAACTTGATTCCAGGTGTCGACACTTGGAACTCAGGTTCGACACTTGGCATGCCAAACAAAAATTTTTGCACGCCATTCATTGAAGTGTCAACACTTTGCAATACTTGAGTCGACACTTGAGTATGAAATTGCCAAAATGAGTGCTAAATACTCAAAACATAAGGATATATAATCAAACTTATGATGCACTTAGGTAAATAATAATTGAGCATTTTTTAGCCCTTTTTCATGATAAGAAAGACTTCTTAAGACCATGAATTTTGCCTTGCTTAAAATACCTTTCCTTTTGATAATTTGAGGTGCCTTGTATGTGAAACTCAGAATTCAAATTTGAAATAGTTAGTACAAAATATATACTCAACATTTTGTTAATCATCAAAATCAAGGACAAACCCAACATGAAGTTAGGTTATACAACACAATCTTCATAGAAGAGAGGTATTGGTTAAGTATGAAAATTAAATTTACTCTCCCCCTTAGTGAGTTAAGATAATAAACATTTTGTATCAGAGCATATATGAAACATTTTGAATCAGAGTATTTCTTAATTAAAGAACTATTTTGTATCAGATTCATTTCGTATCATAGCATTTTTTAATTGAAGAAATATAGAATTCAAAACTTTATATCTTACTCCACCTTTTTGTCAATCATTAAGCAATAAAGGGAGTAAACTCCCCCTCAATAAATTTATTAACACGAAGAAGGGCCATGATACAAGATTAGTTTTGCAATAATTAACAGGTATCAGAGCCAAGGAGTAAGGTAACAGAGCCAATATAGTTAGAACAAAATTTAAACATTATAAATTCAATCATCATAAGAGTAAATGAACAATCAAGTGAGAAAGTGGAATACAGATATATATATATATATAAGAGTGTTTTCAGTATAAAATTTGCTGAAACAATCAGCATACACTAAAACATACAACAAGATAAGTACCATAGTGAAGCACATAAACATGAAACATAAGATAAGTACTAATACATCAAACAACAGAGTAGTCATCTGTGAGGCTAATCCTCATCAGATGGGATCTCAAATGATATAGGTCCAGTAATCCTATACCTATGAACTAGGGCTCTAGGGGTCTTCATGATACTACGACTCCTAGTCCTAGTGGAAGGTCCTATACAGGGCACAACCCTGGATGAACATGTGGAAGGCGGTGGAAGAGCCTCAGCAGGTGTCATGAAAATAGGAGCAGTGGAGATCGATGTGTCAGAAGGATCAGCAGGTGGAATAGCAGGTGTCTGAGTCTCTTAGCTGACTAGCTCAAAGTCCTCTGCCCTGTCATCACTGTCACTATCAATAACATATGTGCCTCTATCATCACCACGAACATCTCGGTCATCACCATCAACTATGTCATCATGTTCGTCTGGGTGGTCACCATCATTATCATCATCATCAGGAGGTGGGTCTACAGGTGCTGCTGCTGTAGGTAGGAGGGATCTCAATAACTCCTCGATATGTGCAAATCCCATCTCCATGGTCCGACGCATCTCAACATGCTCCTCAGCAGTATGGGTTGTAAGGACCTCTATCTCAATACGCAACTGAGTGGTATGGACACCTAAGCCTATCATCTCGCTACTGATGTCTGTAAACTTTTGTCTGACTAGCTCTCACTAGATGCTGCTGCTGGACGAGGAGGTGCAACTGATTGCACTGCCTCAGCATCATGAATCTCATCATCCTCATCTAGCTCTTGGCCAGACACTCTATGTACCCAGCGACCAGAGATCAATCTGTACCCCATACGATGGAGTGATTGCTCATCATATACATCCATATGAAGGATATCCTTGGAGGTCTACCCCTCTAAAGGAACTGAGTGAGCTCGGAACAAGCATGTCAACGCCATACCGTAGGATAAGCAATGTCTCCTCTGAGTGACGGCATCTCTCATCTGAACAAGTATCAATGCTAGAAGGTCAACTTTGTCCTCTGAATCAAACAAGTCATCACCATCAACTCACACTCTGTGATGAAATCAAACCTCCTGGTCTTCGATAGAATGATCCGAGCAGTGATATGGTGAAGTAGATGCATTGATGCGGAACCTATATATGCATGCAAGTATTTTTTTTATATTTTTAATGTTAAGTTGTATGATTAATCTCAAAGAACAAACTAAGGAACAATGTAAAGAGTTCTATATGAAAATAAGAGGCTACAGCATGCATAACAGGACCTAAAAAGCAAAGAAAAGAGGACCGCCGAGCCTGAGAAGTCTCAGTTGGGCTCATTCATCCTCAATAAAGCAACTGGAGAATATAGGGAGTGTACCTGGCAATGTCTGATGCACCTGGTGCAGATCGCAGTGAAGAGATCACTCGTTCCTCGATGAATGCAGCCTGGAAAATCAAGCCGGAGGCCCGCTGATACCCGGATTTCTGCTTGGTGATCTTATTGCGGCTCGGCTAGAGTCATCGGATTCATTGGAGTTGAGGGACCTGCAAACAACCTATCATGGGTTAGAAAACTCAAATGGAAAGAAGAAATAAAGGAAAAACAGCAAATGGAAGAGGGAATTTAAAGTGGGCAGCCAGTGCTTTGGAGAGCAGGCTGGCGGCAAGAGGCTGTTGCAAGACACTGGGAAGAAGAAGCCCCATACAGGACCCCTTAAGCACATAGCAAGGTAGCACACAGCAGTTGTTAAAAACTCAATTGTATTTCATATCAAAAATTAACTTCTCATACAAGAGACTAGGGTCCTTTAAATAGACTCTTAGTTTTGGGCTCCAAGTAAGGGTACAATAATATTTACCTAGGAATTCTATTCCCACCCAAACCCAATCTAGAAAATAAGAAACCATAGGTAGAAGAAATCCCTAGAACTTCTCTCCCTCTCCTTGCCTTGGTCAACCAAGAGGGGTGACATTAAGTGGCCGACCAAGGGGAAGGTCACCATAAGCAAATGGCGCCCTAGCTTCTCTCCTGGGCTGGATTGGCCCAATTTGCTTCCAGCTACGGTCCAGGGCTTCAGGGATTCTGATATCTCCTATGAGGTCTTCAAATCATCAGGATGGGTTGGACTTGGGCTTCACTTCCATGTCTTCAAACTGGTTGGACTTGGTCTTCACTTATACGATGTGGTCTTAAGTCTTCAGTGTACTTGGACAGGACTCAAAAAAATAAAATTAGCTCAACATGAGTAGACTAAACTGAACTAGCTCAACATGAACAAACTAGTACAGGACTCAAGTAAAACAACCACAACCTAGATGAACTAAGATTTATTATAAATGGACTTGAATGTAACTAAGTGATCCACAGAGGGTTGAGAAGCCTCTATCTTATTCTGGTGCCTCTGATGTCCACACCAATTCTGATGCAGAACAAATAAAGGGATGCGGTGCGGAAGTAAATTAAGATTAACTAATTTTTTTGTTGTTTTTATATGTTTGTAGAAGTTGGCTTCAAATCAAAGAAAAGTTAACCTAACATTGAAAGATACTAATATGATAATTGAAAGCACAATTTTAAGGAAACTAAATTATCAGAGTAGTTCAGAAGCAACGGATCGCTGGGGGTTGAGAAACTCCCAGACCTAGGGTTTCGCTCCGAACTTTCAACAGAACAGAAATAAAGAGAAGAGATGGTTTACCTAACCAGACAATGATCTTCACAGATTTTGGTGGAAGAACTCTCCCGAGCAGATTGTTGGATCCTCGGATTCAGATATCTTCGCAATGGATCCTCCAATACTAGTCCTTTGGCGGGTTGGCTTCTCCTGAACTCAAGATCTGGAAGAGAAGAAAAATAATTGAAGGAATCAGAGAGTCAAGGGAAAAATTTACCAGGTTGATGAACTTGAAGATTGAAATTGCTGAAAACTGGATTCTCCTGGAAGCTGATGTGATTTTCCTTGGAACTTGCTCTGGATCTGAAGTAGCCGGACTGGATCTGGATGAAGGTGGACGGCCTGGACTTGTAGAGAGAGAGGCCGTGGGAGATGGAAGGAGCTAGAGTTTGATGGATTGAAAATAATGATGGGCGGCTAGGGTTTTGGATTTTTAAGTGGCTAACCTAGGGTTTTGGATAAAGATGGAGATCTCTCACCTCCTCAAGGCTCCAATGGAACCCGGATTACCCCCTCACGGAGCTCAACACTTAGAATAGTGCGGAAGAAGAGAAACCTAGGTTACTCAACACAAGAGAATAGCAAAAATAATTTTTTCTTCATTCATAGATTGTTTGCAACTTACAAGAGGGATGTAATTTATAATGCTTTACAAGGGAGAAGGGTTTCATATTTTCCCATGTGGGACTAAAGGAGGGGATCTCTAAATTAGGGCAAATCCCTTACATATGGTTGGCCAAAATACCAAAAATTAGGATTTGGGTTATAAATGGCAGGTAGATGGCGCCACCTTGCTTGGAATTTTCAAGAAAATTTTCTTCCTTTCCTGGATGAACTCTTTTGGACTCCTCCTTTTCTTCCAACCTAAGTCAAGGCTCTTCCCATCTTTGTTTTAGGTGTTTTTGGCAGGTAATGGGCTCCCCTTGATATTCTCTTCCAAGAAAAACTTCTTCCCTTCTTTGCTTGGAATCACTTGGGAAAGTCTTGGCCGCCCCCTTGATTTGTGCTCTTTTCTTTATCTGGTGCATGAAAGAAGGAAGTTGCCATCTGTGGAGTGGGGACCAAAGGCTGCTGGATGTGGATATGGCGCCCCGTGGACTGGGAGTGTGGCTGGGAGTGTGGTGTCCACTTGCCTGGTCTTGGGAGAAAATGTAACATCCCTGGTTGAAACCCTAGTCCACTACTGAGTCAACATGACTCAACAAAATAAAATGCAGGTAATGTAGACTCAAGCTAAATTGAGTTGATCTAGTCAACTCTTATTACAAACCAAAAACCCTAATTCTTCGGGCAAGGTTAATCAGAGATCCAGATGGAGCTCTGAAGTCTTCTTCTGAGTCTGGTGCCCGCACCAATTCTCCCAGGGTGGGAGGAACTCGACCCTGTCGAGTAAGGCTCAAGTTGGCTCTGGTATCTCTCCAAGAGGTCTGGGTCCAATTCCTGTAATTCTTCTCGGGAGATCCAAGAGTCATCAGAATCTGGCCTTCCTTGCCAGCGGACCAGGTACCTTTGGTATCCTCGATTACGAGTAGAGATAACCTGATCATCCAGGATCTTTTCAATCTGCTCTTTCCTCACAGGCCAGTTTGTTGGTGGACACACAGGGTCGGGATCACTCTCAATGATAGGGTTAGGCTCAAAAGGCTCACTAGGAATCACAGCTGGCTCCCTGTACTCTACTAAGTCTGTAATGTTGAAAGTAGAGCTAATGCCTAGTTCTGGAGGCAACTCGAGCACATAGGCATTGGATCCTACTCTCTTTACCACTCTAAATGGTCCAGCTGCCCTAGCATGTAACTTTCTAACGGTTCCAGGAGGAAACCGTTCAGGCCTTAACCTAATCATCACATAGTCTCCCTCAATAAAAGATTTGACTCGCCTTTGAGTATCAGCCAACTTCTTATAAGTTTCATTACTTAAATTTATTTTGGCATGAATTTCTTTATGCAAGTCTTTTACATGCTGTGCAAAATTCTCAGCAGACTCGGAGACTCGAGTGTGGACAGGTAAAGGGACTAGGTCAAGAGGTGTGTGAGGTTTGTACCCATGTATAATTTCAAATGGACTCTTACCCGTAGACCTATTGACCGAGTCATTGTACGCAAATTCTGCCCTTGGTAGGTATAAATCCCAATTTCTGGTGTTTTCACCAACAAGACATCTCAGCAGATTTCCTAGGCTACGGTTCACTACTTCAGTTTGGCCATCAGTTTGGGGATGATAGGCAGTTGAAAACTTAAGTTTTGCCCCTAACTTATGCCAAAGGGTCTTCCAAAAGTAACTGGTGAACCGGACATCCCAATCTGAAACGATTGTCTTAGGTAGGCCATGGAGTCTAACTATCTCATTGAAGAAAAGTGTGGCTACCTTAGACGCATCAAAGGTTTGGGAACAAGGCAAGAAGTGGGCCATTTTAGAGAATCGGTCGACTACGACACAGATAGAATCATGTCTCCTCTGGGTCTTAGGTAAACCTAACACAAAATCCATACTCACATCTTGCCAAGGACGATCTGGGACAGGGAGTGGGGTATAAAGGCCAGTGTTTTGTTTTCGCTGTTTGGCAACAGCGCAGGTTCGACATCTAGCTACAATATTAGCTACATCCCTTTTCAAGCTAGTCCAGAAAAAGTGGTCTTCAATAGCTAGAATGGTCTTGTCTTTTCCAAAATGGCCGGCTAAACCTCCAGCATGGATTTCCCAAATCAAAAATTCCCTAAGAGAAGTTCTAGGGATGCAAAGCCTATTTTTGAAGAACAAAAAACCATCTACAAGGGTATAATCCTGGTGATTACTAGATGGTCCTTGAACTAGATCCTGATACACAGTTGTGAAATCCGGACAAGACTCATATTCCTCTTTGATTTGCTCAAACCCTATGACCTCAGTTCTAACAGAAGTTAATAACAGAGATCGGCGACTAAGGGCATCAACTACCTTATTCTCAACTCCAGCCTTATGTTTCAGGACAAAAGTATAGGACTGGATATATTCTACCCACTTAGCATGCCTAGGGTTAAGCTTCTTTTGGGAGTTCAGAAATCTAAGAGCCTCATGGTCCGAAAATAGTATAAATTCCTGCGGTAGCAAATAATGTCTCCAGTAACGCAAAGCTTGCACCACCGCATAAAATTCCTTATCATAGGTAGAATACCTAAGCTTAGCATCATTAAGTTTTTCACTAAAGAATGCTATGGGATGATTCTCTTGGCTTAGGACTCCACCTATTCCTACACCTGAAGCATCACAGGCAACCTCAAATACTTTAGAAAAATCGGGTAATCTCAGAATGGGTGCCTGGGTCATTTTATCCTTAAGATCTAGGAAGGCTTTATGGGCTGACTTAGTCCAATGAAATTCTCCCTTCCTAATACAATCAGTGATAGGAGCAGCTAAAGTACTAAACCCCTTGATGAATCGCGTATAGAAGGTAGCCAAGCCGTGGAAACTTCTAACTTCATGCACATTGGTTGGCTCTGGCCAGTCTACTATGGACCTAATCTTCTCAGGATCGGCCGCCACGCCGTCAGGGGTTACTACAAAACCAAGAAAGATAACTCTACTAGTCATGAATTCACACTTCTTAAGATTACCATAGAGTCTATCATTCCTCAAAACTTGGCAGACTGCTCTAAGGTGGCCTAGGTGATCTGCTGGGGTCTTACTATAGATCAGGATGTCATCAAAATAGACCACCACAAATTTTCCTATGAAAGCTCTAAGTACCTGGGTCATAATTCTCATGAAAGTACTAGGGGCATTGGACAACCCAAAAGGCATAACAACCCATTCATAAAGACCATCCTTAGTTTTGAAAGCAGTTTTCCATTCATCCCCGGGTCTAATCCTAACCTGATGATAGCCGCTTTTGAGATCAATCTTAGAAAAAACCATTGCACCAGCCATCATATCAAGCATGTCATCTAGTCTAGGGATGGGAAACCTATATTTGATTGTAATTTTATTGATGGCACGACTATCAACACACATCCTCCACGTGCCATCTTTCTTTGGGGTCAGTAAGGCGGGATTGCACAAGGGCTAAGACTTTCTCTAATAAACCCCTTCCTTAATAATTCTCCAACCTGCTTTTGCAGTTCTTCATGCTCAGATGGATTCATCCTGTAATGGGGCAAGTTGGGCAAAGTAGCTCCTGGGATTAGATCTATGGCATGCTGGATATCCCTAAGAGGTGGAAGGTGGTCTGGCAAATCCTCGGGAAAGACATCCTCAAATTCTTTTAACACAGGTTTAACTTCTTGAGGAGGCTCTGAGGGTTCTGAAGTTCTAAGTTCCTTAGCAGTCAACATCCAGATGGGTGAACCACTATGAATTTCTTGTTCTAGATCCTTAGCACTGATTAGGTTCACTCCAGTTTTCATCTCCTTAACCTTACCGGCTCCTTTAGTTACCTTGTCCTTAGGGGGAACTGAATGGATCGTAATCTTCTTCCCATTGAAACTAAAGACACAGGTATTGGATTTTCCTAAGAGGGTGGCATCATGATCATACAACCAAGGTCTTCCGAGAATTATACTGCTCACCCCCATGGGTAAGACATCGCACCAAATCTTTTCGTGATAAGATTGCATTTGGATTTGGACTTGACATCTAGACTGGATGGGTATGGAGGTAGAATCTACCCAAGAAACCTTATAGGGATTGGGATAGGGAACTGGGATTAAGCCTAACATCTTGACAGTGCTAGTAGAGATGGCATTTACACAGCTCCCACTATCTACGATGATCTTACATACCTTATCCCCTAATTTAAGAAAAGTCTGTAGAATGTTAGTCCTACGCCAATCCTCTTGAACTAGATTCTGGGATAGGATGCATCTTACAACTCCTAATTGGTCAGATTCATTGGGTTCCTCCTCTCCTTCATACTCCTCAACCAAATTCATTCCGGCCTCATAAACTTCTTCTTCAAATTCCTCACTGGGCTCGGAATTATCATTCTCTCCCTCTTCTATGTAAAGGGATCTCCGTGGGCACTGGCTAGCCTTATGACACTAGAAACAGGCTATGGCAGTACACTGACTGGAAATGTGACCTGGTTTCTGACACTTAAAACATGTGATATTTGAACTAGGGGTTCTCTGGGTGTCAGGTGCCTTACCTTTGTCCATGGGCCTAGGGGTAGAAGTACCCTGAAAAGGTTTACTATGGATAACTTGGCTAGGTCCATTCCTTAGGATTGGGGCACTAACCCTATAAGGTATAGGTCCTCTTTGAAATTTCTCAGTGTTCAGTGCAATCTGGTAGGCTTGGTCTAGATCAGTAACCTCTCTCAGAAATAGTTCTCTCTTGATATCTTCCCTCAGTCCAGCCCTAAATCTAGACAAAGTGACTTCGTGGGCTTCACTCACATCACATCTCATTAGGTATTCATCAAAAGTAGCTATGTAGTCTGAGACAGATCGGTTTCCTTGTTTCAGGTTTTGCCATTGGTCTAACAGGTTTTGCTGGTATGAAATGGGTAGGTATTTATCTCTCAGTTTTTCTTTCATACCCTGCCAAGTGGTTATGGGCTCAACATTCCATCTCCTAGTGGTTAGCTCAATGTTCCCCCAGTATAACCTAGCTTGACGCACTAATTTCATCTTGGCAAACTTGTATTTCCTCTCCTCAGACAAAGCATACCACTCAAAGTATTGGTCCATCTCACCCTCCCAATCAGAATACATCTTAGGGTTCAGACTACCATCAAAAGTGGGTGCATCTAATTTGATGTTCCTGATGAACCTATCATCTCTATCTTCAGGCTCTGGGTCAGGCCTCCTATGATTAGGTTCAGGATCTCTATATAAAGGCCTTCTAGGCTCCTGATGTGGGTGAGGTTGAGGCACATTAAAATCGGGGTCAGGAGTCCAATTCCGATGTCTAGGTTCTTCAAGTACTTGGACTCGGTCCCTAAGTTGGGTAAGATCCTCATTAATTTGTGCGCTAAACTGGGCCACAGTGTTTGTCATACCCTGATTCATTTTAGCCATACTTTCAGTAAGAGTTCTGATCATGGCCTCTAAATCAGTTTGGGTTTGACCAGGTTGATATGGCACTCCATTTCTGGTAGACATGATGATTCAAGCAAGCACACAAAATGAGACTAGACTAAATCGACTACTGGATCACTAGACCTAGAGTCCAAACTAGATGCCCAATCAGAGTGGCAAGCTAGCCTGTAGTAACTCAGGACTCAGCCAGGCAGGTGTAAGGGGAGTGTTAGGTCCCTGATTGCCAATCCTAGACACCAATCAGTGATTGGCCAGGTAGGCGGACCAGCACACAAGCCCTTAGGAATGGATCCCTGAACCACCGTTCTAGACACTGAGTGCTAAGCACACATAGAATAACTCGGCAAACTGACTCAACACTAGCCTAGACCCGACCAATTGGTGTCCCTAGCCCACTAGGGCAAATTAGGTCTAACTGATTTTAAATTAGGTCTAGGTTCGAATGATTGGATGGTGGTTTTGGGCTAAGGAGAGGTAATCAACTCCTCCCCTTATCTTAGATGCTCAATTGCCCTTAAGTAAATTATGAGATGATCACTCCAAAAAGAATTGAATTGCAGAACACAAAAAATAGAGTTGTTGTATTTTAATGCTCAGAATTTTTACCGAAACCAATAAATCACAGAAAAATTATAAAACATAGATTCAATTATACTGGTTTCAGCGAAGCAAAAATCATGTAATTCGGAGTTTTATGCAGGGAGAAATAATTCAGATAACAGGGAAATTACGGGCTGCAACTAGATTGTCTTACCCGTTTAAATCCCTGCTACGAAGTTATAACCCAATGGATCCCCTACACGCCCTAGGAACACCCCATGGAATGGGAGGAGGAGGCTTGCGCCTCGCTTAGTTCCTAGGACCGGACGTCCTGGGGAGTCTACTTCGAGCAGACAAAATAAAAAGAGAAAATAATCAAAACAAGCAAGCAAGCAAATCAGAAACCCTAGACTGGGCTCTGATACCAAAAATGATGCAGAACAAATAAAGGGATGCGGTGCGGAAGTAAATTAAGATTAACTAATTTTTTTGTTGTTTTTATATGTTTGTAGAAGTTGGCTTCAAATCAAAGAAAAGTTAACCTAACATTGAAAGATACTAATATGATAATTGAAAGCACAATTTTAAGGAAACTAAATTATCAGAGTAGTTCTGAAGCAACGGATCGCTGGGGGTTGAGAAACTCCCAGACCTAGGGTTTCTCTCCGAACTTTCAACAGAACAGAAATAAAGAGAAGAGATGGTTTACCTAACCAGACAATGATCTTCACAGATTTTGGTGGAAGAACTCTCCCGAGCAGATTGTTGGATCCTCGGATTCAGATATCTTCGCAATGGATCCTCCAATACTGGTCCTTTGGCGGGTTGGCTTCTCCTGAACTCAAGATCTGGAAGAGAAGAAAAACAATTGATTGAATCAGAGAGTCAAGGGAAAAATTTACCAGGTTGATGAACTTGAAGATTGAAATTGCTGAAAACTGGATTCTCCTGGAAGCTGATGTGATTTCCTTGGAACTTGCTCTGGATCTGAAGTAGCCGGACTGGATCTGGATGAAGGTGGACGGCCTGGACTTGTAGAGAGAGAGAGGCCGTGGGAGATGGAAGGAGCTAGAGTTTGATGGATTGAAAATAATGATGGGCGGCTAAGGTTTTGGATTTTTAAGTGGTTAACCTAGGGTTTTGGATAAAGATGGAGATCTCTCACCTCCTCAAGGCTCCAATGGAACCCGGATTACCCCCTTACGGAGCTCAACACTTAGAATAGTACGGAAGAAGAGAAACCTAGGTTACTCAACACAAGAGAATAGCAAAAATAATTTTTCTTCATTCATAGATTGTTTGCAACTTACAAGAGGGATGCAATTTATAATGCTTTACAAGGGAGAAGGGTTTCATATTTTCCCATGTGGGACTAAAGAAGGGGATCTCCAAATTAGGGCAAATCCCTTACATATGGTTGGCCAAAATACCAAAAATTAGGATTTGGGTTATAAATGGCAGGTAGATGGCGCCACCTTGCTTGGAATTTTTCAAGAAAATTTTCTTCCTTTCCTGGATGAACTCTTTTGGACTCCTCCTTTTCTTCCTCCCTAAGTCAAGGCTCTTCCCATCTTTGTTTTAGGTGTTTTTGGCAGGTAATGGGCGCCCCTTGATATTCTCTTCCAAGAAAAACTTCTTCACTTCTTTGCTTGGAATCACTTGGGAAAGTCTTGGCCGCCCCCTTGATTTGTGCTCTTCTCTTTATCTGGTGCATGAAAGAAGGAAGTTGCCATCTGTGGAGTGGGGACCAAAGGCTGCTGGATGTGGATATGGCGCCCCGTGGACTGGGAGTGTGGCTGGGAGTGTGGTGTCCACTTGCCTGGTCTTGGGAGAAAATGTAACATCCCTGGTTGAAACCCTAGTCCACTACTGAGTCAACATGACTCAACAAAATAAAATGCAGGTAATGTAGACTCAAGCTAAATTGAGTTGATCTAGTCAACTCTTATAACAAACCAAAAACCCTAATTCTTCGGGCAAGGTTAATCAGAGATCCAGATGGAGCTCTGAAGTCTTCTTCTGAGTCTGGTGCCCGCACCAAATTCTCCCGAGGTGGGAGGAACTCAACCCTGTTGAGTGAAAATCAAGCTAGCTCACATATCTCTCAAGGAGGTCTGGGTTAAGGCATTACAAGTCCTCTCGAGAAATCCATGAATCATTCGACTCTGGCCAGCCTTGCCATCGGACCAGGTAGCGTTGACAGCCATGGCCCCGAGACATTAAGGCTTGATAATCCAGGATACGCTCGATCCGTTCTCCTCTCTCAGGCTAATTTATTGGTGGACACTCTGGGTTAGGGTCACTCATAATGGAAGGAGTAGGTGCAAAGGCCTCGCTGGGTATCATTGCCGGTTCCCTATACTCAACCAGGTCTGCAATATTGAAGGTAGAACTAATGCCCAAATCCGGAGGCAAATCTAACACATAGACATTTGGTCCAACCTTCTCTATCACTTTAAAAGGTCCGACTTTGCAAGCATGAAGCTTCTCTTTTAGGCCTAAGCCTAACTAAGACAGAATCCACTACATCAAATTCCTTGGCCCTTCTTCGGGAATTAGCCAGTTTCTTTCAAAATTAATGCAGGTGGTGAACATGCTAGGCACATGCTGGGCATATGCAGACTCTTAACAGGTGATGCAAAGGACTCATACCTATACTTAACAGACTTGACTATGCATTCCTAACGAAGGAAATTTTATTGACCTCTTTTGGACCTAAACCTAAGAGATTATATGTTCTCTATGTTTGATCCTTGCTTGACATGCACATGAAAACTTACAATGGGCTCCTAGCAAATTCCATAGGGTATGCCAGAAGTATAATGCAAACCTAACATGCGTAATGAATGCATGCAGTATGCTAATCTCAACTAATTGTAATCTAATGATTCTAGAAATGCTGGAGGTGTCAAGAAAGGACAGAAAATAGGAACTAGGTTCAAAATTAGTCTGGTAGGGGGGAGAAAAAGGTTTCGGGTTAGTTGGATAAAGTACGATATAAGAAGGCATGCCAGGAACTAATCCTAAACTAATGAGGCTAACCTTATGGGGTTGCGGTATATCTATGGGGTTTGCATAATGGAAGGATGGGTTATTAATCTTAGGGAAGAGGTCCTTAATTGGAACGATAGGAGGGGGCTCATCCTGGGGATGCTGATTCAAAGAGATCAGGTCCTTAATAAATTCTTCTAGTTCTTGTATTTTAGGACGGGACTCTATAATTTGGCTTGCCTCTATGGTTTACTCAGACAAGGTTCTAGCAGCAATATCTAGGTTCTCTTCCTCTAATTATTCTTCCACTACAGCTTTAGGCTGAATGTGGATAGGGTCAACTACATCTAGGTTAGCTTCTACCTGGTTATCTATTGGGTCAGCTAATTCTAGGTCATCTATAGGTATCTCTTCTTCTCCCTCATACTCATCCACTAAGTTCACATCAGCTTCATACACTTCCGTGTTAATGTAATCCTTGTCAATCAAAGGGATGGTAGGGGAAGGTCGGCTAAGGAAAAATTGGCTAGGACCTGGTTTTTGATTATGGCACTACTCCTAGAAGGTTTAGGTTGCCTAAGGGGTAGTGGCTTACTACTGGGCTCATATTTAGGGGTACAACCCTATGGGGTTCAAGTTGACTAGGAAAAACTTGGCTAGTACTAGGCTGATACCTAGGGGTTATGGGTTCCCTAGGCTTATAGGATTTGGATCTAGCTCTATGGGTCTTGGGTCTACTGGACTAATGGGATATGGGCTCATAGGTTCTAGGTTCATAGGATTTGATTCATAAAATCTATAAGTTGTGGGTCTCTTGGACTGATAGGACTTGGATAGGTACTTTCTCCTTAGTTCAAGTTTCATATCACTCTAGGTAGTTATGGGTTCGTGGCCTTCTAGCCTAAGTATTCTCTCAACATTATCCTAGTCTAACCTGGCCTGGTGAACTAACTTAGCTTTAGCAAACTTGAACTGACATCTTTCAAAATCGAAACCCATATTTTGTTCAAAATACAGGTCCATATATCTTTCTCAAGCAAGATAATCCTCACACTCAGGATCACAAAATTTAGATGCTACCAACACAACATACCTAGTTGCTCTCCTAAGGTTAGGCTCCAAATAGGGGTCATGATAAGGGGTTCTCCTAGGGTTGGGCTCCCTATATGGGTCAGAGTATTGGGTTCTCCTAGGATTGGACTCCCTATATGGGTTAGAGTATTGGGTTCTCCTAGGGTTGGACTCCCTATATGGGTCAGAGTATTGGGTTCTCCTAGAGTGGGGTGGTGACTCAAGATCTGGCTCAGACTGCGACCCATGGGTTCTCTCTCTGGTCCTTACGCGGTCCTCTACCTGATCAACCCTATTGGCTAAGTGATCAAGTCTATTGTGGGTTCGGGTATCGAACTGGGTCAACTAAGTCATTTGGGTAGTCACTTGGACCATCTGGTCTACAAGGGCTTGAATTTGGTTTCTAGCTTATCCATGGATTCAGGCAAAAGTGGAGATGGTAGATGATATGAAACCCCTGATCTAGTGCTCATGCAAGACTCGATCAAAACAACTATAGCTCCCTAGACCTAAAGTCCAAAACTAGATGCTCAATCAGGGTGGCAAACTAGTCTATAGTAACCCCGTACTCAGCCAGGCAGGTGTAAGGGGAGTGTTAGGTCCCTGATTGCCAATCCTAGACACCAATTAGAGATTGGCCAGGTAGGTGGACCAGCACACAAGCCCTTCAGGACTGAATCCCTGAACCATCGTTCTAGACACTAAGCACAAGGCACACACAGGTTAGCTTGACATAGTGATTTGACACTTAGCCCGGACCCGACCAGTTGGTGTCCTTAAGCCCACTAGGGCATATTAAGTCTACTAGATTTTAAGTTAGGGTTGGGACCGAATGCAGGGAAGTGGTTTTATGCTAAGAAGAGCTGATCAAATCCTCCCCCCATCTGACATAGCAAAAGTGCCATTAAATGTAGCTTATGCAATGATGGCAGGCAGATGATGCAAAATTAGGTTTTAAGTATTTTAGGTAGCTTTTATATATGTAATTTTTATTTTTTTATTTTTTTGTCCTTTTGCAAAAATATGTTTTGCAGTGAATGACTTAATATACTAGAAACATACTAAAAATAAAGATATGCAAAGAGATGCTAAACAGAATCTTAAACCTTCCAAAATTGTCTTGCTGAAAAACAGAGCCAAAAATTTGTACGCTATATTTCGGCTTGCAGAAATTGCACAAATCGAAATAAAATCCAAAAAAATTCAGTAAAATACTATGAATTATGTTGAATCCAAAAACATAAAAATTGGGATTTTTGGATTTCTGAGAAAAGAGATATAATTAAAATAACATAATATATTTTAGAAGGCTGAAAATTTTAAAAAAAAACTAAGAACTCCTTGTGTTCTTCTTCACGAGCCAATTCACAGCGGCACCCCTACTGCCATAGGAGATCCCGTCAATTGAGAAAGAGGGTTTTGAATCCCTAATAATCTCCTATGATCGGACGGCCATGGTGAAGTGCCTGATCTGAGTATCCAAAGAGAACCAAGCCCAAACAGGCTTTGATACCAAATTGATGTGGAACCTATATATGCATGCAAGTATTTTTTTTTATTTTTAATGTTAACTTGTATGATTAATCTCAAAGAACAGACTAAGGAATGATGTAAAGAGTTCTATATAAAAATAGAGGCTACAGCATGCATAACAGGACCTAAAAAGCAAAGGAAAGAGGACCGCCGAGGCTGAGAAGTCTCGGTTGGGCTCGTTCATCTTTTATAAAGCTTCTGAAAAATATATGGGGTGTACCTGGCAACAACTGATGCACCTAGTGAAGATCACAGTGAAGAGATTACTCATTCCTTGATGGATGCGGCCTGGAAAATCAAGTTGGAGGCCCACGGATACCCCGCTTTCTGCTCGGTGATCCGATTGCGGACCGGTTGGAGTCGAGGGACCTACAAACGACCTATCAAAGGTTAGAAAACTCAAAGGGAAAGAAGAAATAAAGAAAAAATAGCAAATGGAAGAGGGTGTTTGGAGTGGGTGGCCAGGGCTTTGGAGAGCAGGCTGGCGGTAGGAGGCTGTTGCAAGACACCGAGAAGAAGGCTCATACAAGACACCATAAGCACACTACAGCTATAGAAAACTCAATTGTATTTCATATCAAAAATTAACTTCTCATACAAGAGACTAGGATCCTTTAAATAGACTCTTAGTCTTGGGCTCCAAGTAAGGGTACAATAGTATTTACCGAGGAATTCTATTCCCACCCAAACCCTAGCTAGAAAATAAGATAACATAGGTAGAAAAAACCTTTAGAATTTCTCTCCCTCTCCATGCCTTTGTCAGCCAAGAGGGGTGACTTTAAGTGGCTGACCAAAGGGAAGGTCACCATAAGCAAGTGGTGCCCTAGCTCCTCTCCTGGGCCTGGACTACCTTAATTTACTTCCAACTGTGGACTACCCTAATTTACTTCCAACTGTGGTCCAGTGCTTTAGGGCTTCTAATTTTCCTCTGAGGTCTTCAAATCTTCAGGCTAGGTTGGACTTGGGCTTCACTTCCATGTCTTCAAACTAGTTGGACTTGGTCTTCACTTGTATGATGTTGTCTTGAGTCTTTAGTGTACTTGGATAGGACTAAAAAAATAAAATTAGCGTAACATGAGCTGACTAGACTGAACTAGCTCAACATGAGCTGACTAGTACAGAACTCAAGTAAAACAACCACAACTTAGATGAACTAAACTTTATTACAAATGGACTTGAATGTAACTAAGTGATCCACAGAGGGTTAAGAAGCCTCTATCTTATTCTGGTGTCTCTGGTGTCCCCACCATGGATCACTACAAACAATTGGTTCGCGGTGACCGTAGCCATGCCATGAACATCATCTTGCTCTAAGATGCATTTGAATGCCTCCTCACGATCCTCGACAGTAGTAGTAACAATCCCACAGTGCGGGATCTCCCATAAGTGACTCAGTACCTTCGCTGAAAGTGGAATCCGGATGCCCCTCATTATCGTACACCAAAGCATTTATCAGTAGTCGAGAATCCCATAGAACTCTTGGACCAGGTATGGATAATACTTCTTGTGTATGGTGCAGAAGGGGATCAACCCAGCATCTTGAAGAACCTGCCCAATCTGAAAGCCCTATTTGTCGAAAAATCCAAAATCCACTTGCCTGCTAGCTGTGATCACCTTCCCAGACATTCTCTCTACTGAAGGTGAAGCTGGAGCTACTGAACTGCAAGTCTGATGTCCGCTGTCATTTCTAGCTTTTGTTCTCCTTTCTTTTGAAGCATGTCCTAGTTTCCTTTTATAAGCCAACTGCTTCCTAGGAGCCATGATAACTAGCTGAGGGAAGGAAGTAGAATGGGTAAAGATATGGAATAAGGAATAGTCAAATGGGAGTTGAGGAGAAACAGGGAGAAAAAGAGCCAAAAACAAGTGATCAGCCCAAAATGTGAGCAAAAAAGAGAGAAATCAGTGCTTGGTTTTGGTTTGAATCAACAAGGATTCAAAGAAAAATAATTAGGGTTTGCTTCAAAAGGGAAGAAATCAAATGGGGTTGAAATCAATCCAAAAATTTCAATGCAACAGTTAAACCGTGAGGAATCGTGCAAAAACAAGTCATGAACCGAAAAAATAAAGTAGAAAAATAGTCCAAAAGAGGAAAAGACCAAGATCCCGAGCACAATCCCAAGAACCAAGGACAAAACACTAATTTTCGGAGGGAAAGAGGGAAATCATGAAAAACGATGAAGAATCGATTGAAAAACTGTGGATTTACTAAAGAAAATGAAAGAAGGTGAAGGGATTTACCAAAAAATGAATGGCACGAGGGGAAGAACACTATTCTGTGGCCTAAGGATGGTTGGGGGACCATTAGGGCATGAGTGGAAGGAGGGAAATATAAAACAAAAGGTTCGTTGAAGCCCTAAGAAAACTGAACTTTCCGCCCGAGTGTTGACACTTGGGATTTTTCAAGTGTCGACACTTGGGATTTTTCCAAGTGTCGACACTTGGCAAGAAAATCCCAGAAAAATCCAATAAAATCATTAAAAGTTCAGGAAACTCTAATGAGGAGTTTAGGATTTAAAGAATATGAATTTGAGCACTAAGAATTTGGCATGGATAAGGTTTGAGAGAGTTCTAAGAAAAGGGATCTATGATTCCTAACTCTCTTCTAATCATGCTAAATCTTTCTTCACTCAAAGGTTTGGTAAAAATATCGGCTAATTGAACATCAGTACCAACAAATTCAAGCATCACATTAGAGTTTTGCACATGATCTCTTATGAAGTGATGTCTTATTTCAATGTGTTTACTTCTTGAATGTTGCACAGGATTCTTAGTTAAATTGATTGCACTAGTATTGTAACATCTTATGGGTGTCTTAGTTAGTTTGATTTCAAAATCTTCGAGTTGTTGTTTGATCCATAGAATTTGAGCATAACAGCTTCTAGCTACTATATATTCAGCTTCCACCATAGATAGAGCAACCGTATTTTGTTTCTTGCTACTCCATGAAATCAAATTGATACCAAGAAATTGACAAGTTCCACTAGTACTTTTTTGATCAAGTTTATACACAACAAAATCAGCATCAGAATAAGTAATCAATTGAAATGATGAATCTCTAGTGTGCCAAAGACCAATATCAATAGAGCCAGACAGATAACTAAGTATGCATTTAATAGCTAAAAGATGAGATTCTTTAGGGTCAGATTGATATCTAGCATGCATACAAACACTAGACATAATATCTGGCCTACTAGCAGTTAGATACAACAATGAACCAATCATTCCATGATATAGTTTTTGGTCTATAGATTTACTTGATTCATCTTTGTCAAGTCTACAATAGGAGCTCATAGGCATACCTAATGGCTTGGTGCTCTCCATCCCAAACTTCTTTAGTATTTCTTTTATGTACTTAGCTTGGTTGATGAAGATCTCCTCTTTTGTTTACTTTATTTGGAGTCCGAGAAAGAAATGAGTTCTCCCATCATGCTCATCTTGAACTCACCCTTTATCAACTTAGCAAACTCTTGACAAAGACACTCGTTAGTAGCACCGAATATGATATCATCCATATAAACTTGTACTACTAGAAGATCATCATTCTTCTTTTTCAGAAATAAAGTAGTATCTACATTACCTCTAGAAAAATTATTTTTAAGAGAAAATGAACTCAATCGATCATACCAAGCTCTTGGAGCTTGTTTCAAACCATAAAAAGCTTTATGATGTTTAAATACATGATTTGGAAATTTATGATTTTCAAAACCTAGGGGTTGTTCAACATAAACCTCTTCTTCGATAAAACTATTTAAAAAAGTACTTTTGACATCCATTTGAAATAATTTAAAATCCATAAAACATGCAAATGAGAATAATAGCCTAATTGCTTCAAGTCTAGGCACAGGAGCAAAGATTTTATCAAAATCAATCCCTTCCTCCTGATTGTATCCTTTGGTAACTAGTCTAGCTTTATTTCTAGTGACAATACCATTTTCATCAAGCTTATTTCTAAAAACCCATTTTGTGCCAATTATTGAAATATTAGTAGGTCTATCAACCAAAGTCCAAACATTGTTTCTTTTGAATTGATTTAGTTCATCTTGCATAGCATTAATCCAATTGCAATCATTTTCAGCTTCTTTAATATATTTAGGTTCTATTTGAGATATAAAAGCTAAGTAATCACATATATTTCTAAAAGATGAATGAGTACTTACACATTTTAATGGATCAACAATGATAAGTTCTTTGGGGTGTCCATTAGCATACCTCTATTCTTTAGGTAGAGAATTAACTATAGATGTGTTTTTATTTCCTTGTGCTTTATCTCTTTCATTGTCATCTTGCTCTTTGGTGGGTTCTTCATTGTTGTTCACTTCTTCATTTCTATTGATACCTGTATAATCATCAAGAATATCTTCTTTTCTAGAAGATTTTGGTTAGTTTCATCAAACACCACATGAATGGATTCTTCAACAATAAGTGTCTTTCTGTTGAAGACCCTATATGCCTTGCTAGATGTAGAGTAGCCTAAAAAGATACCCTAATCTAATTTGGCATCAAATTTGCTTAGATTATCCTTACCATTGTTTAAGATGAAACAACAGCATCCAAAAATCAGAAAATATTTAATTGAAGGTTTTCTATCCTTCCAAAGCTCATAAGGTGTTTTCTTTAAAATAGGTCGGATCAAAACATGATTTAAAACATAACATGCTATATTTATGACTTTTGTCCAAAAATATCTAGGTAATCATTTTTGCAAAGCATGGTGCATGCCATTTCTTCAAGTGTTCTATTTTTTCTTTCTAACACTCCATTTTGTTGAGGTGTCCTAGGTGCAGAAAAGTTATGATGAATGCTATTTTCACTACAAAACTTTTTTAATTCATGATTTTCAAATTATGTACCATGATCACTTCTTAAAGAAACAATTGAAACACTTTTTTTATTTGAAACTCTTTTATGAAATCTAATGAATGCTGAAAAGGTTTCATCTTTATGAGCTAAAAACATCACCAAGTAAAATGAGAGAAATCGTCTACAATAACTAGACCATACTTCTTACCTCCTAAACTAGATGTTCTAGTTCATCCAAAGAGGTCCATATGAAATAATTCTAAGGGTCTAGATGTAGAGACTACTCCTTTAGGTTTGAAAGATGATTTTGTTTGTTTTCCAAGTTGACAAGCAGTGCAAATCTTATCTTTTTCAAAACTAAGTTTTGGCAAATCTTTTATCAAATCCTTTTATAAAATTTTGAAATCAAATGCATGCTAGCATGTCCTAGTCTACGATGCCAAAGCCAACTAGTGTCACTGATCTTGGCATCCATTGCCACTAGGCATTTACCATTTTGAACATGTAGATCATCTAGATCTATCATATAAATGTTGCCATGCCTATGACCAATAAACTTGATGCCATTGTTATCTAGACTAGAAACAATGTACATGGAAGATTCAAAAATGACTTTAAAATTCTTATCACAAAATTGACTAATGCTAAAATAATTATGCTTTAAACCAACAACATATAAAACATTATCTATGAAAGTAGAAGGGATGATATGGACTTTACCAATTCTGATAATCTTGCCCTTTCCATTATCACCAAAAGTAACATTACCACCACTTTGATACTCAAGTGAGGAAAACTGCTCCACATCTCCAGTCATGTGCCTTGTGCAACCACTATCGAGGTACCACAATCTTCTTTTGTTGGTTGCAAGACACACCTATAATAAAATCAAGTGGAGACTTTAAGTATCCAAGTCATCTTGGGTCCTTTAAGGTTAGTGGTGATGGTTCGTTTTGGAATCCAAACATTTTTAACTTTGCTAATTTTTCTTTTATTATATAGATATGATTTATGTCCTACTTTACCACATGAATAACAAGTAATTGAAGAGAAAGCAGGTACAAAGAAATTCTTGAAAAATCTTTGTTTCTTTTGTGGTTTGAAACCCAAACTGGCCTTGTTGAAAATAGCACTTTGGTTATTTAAAAGCATATTTAGTTTTTCAGAACTGTAAGAAAATTTTTCAACTAAAGGTTTTAATTTTTCAAGTTCATTTTTATATTTAATGTTTTCTTCCAAAATCTCCTTGTTTTGTTTTGTAAAATTTTCATTTGAAGCAAGGGAGTTTTTCTTTTTCAAATCTTCCTTTTCCTTTTCTTGAGTAGGGGCAGTCCATCTTGAAGTGGCCTTTGTTTCTTGCATTCAAAATATGTGGGCTGCTCATTTCTTTTTCTTTGTCCTTTTCTTTGTTAGGCTCTTCCTTTTGAGGTTTCTTCTTGAAGTTATACTTCTTCTTTCTCATGAACCTCCTAAACTTTCTAGCCATGAAAGCCGTCTTATCTTCTTCATCTTCTTCTTCGGACTCATCACTTGACTATTCTCTTGTGGTGGACTTGAAAGCAATAACTTTCTTCTGCTTATCAACGTCCACATTCTTTTGCATTAATGAGAGCTCATAGGTCATCAATGAGCCCAACAATTCCTCGAGAGGAAGAGTATTGACATTCTTGGCTTCTTCTATAGAGTGACCTTTGTATCCCAAGAAGCCAGAAGGGATCTGAGGAGTTTATTTACAAGTTCACCATTAGAAACAATCTTTTCTAAACTTCTCATGCCATTCACAATATTAGTGTACCTAGTATTCATCTCACTAATAGATTCAGTAGGTTTCATTTTGAACATTTCATATGTGTGAATGAGCATGTTAACTTTAGTAGATTTCATTTAATGTGTACCCTTATGGGTGACCTCAAGTATGTCCCATATTTTCTTAGCAGAAAGACAATTTGAGATTCTATTGAATTCACTCGGATCCAAAGAGCAAAACACTAGATTCATAGCCTTCGCATTATGCTCTATTTACTTAATGTCATTCTCATCCCTATCATCTTCCATTTGGGGAGTGGGAATACCATTAATCAAGATAGTAGGCTGATGAGACCTTTAACAATAGTCCTCTAAAGATTATAATCAATGGATTGAATGAAATATGCATGCGTGTCTTCCAATACATGTAATTTATGCCATTAAACAAGAGGGGACGGTTAGAGGGTTGACCTTCTACAACACCCAAACCTATTGGGGCTGCCATGATCTTTCACTTAAGATCATTGGACCTACAAGTAGAGTACCGGTGCTCTGATATCACTTGTTGCCCAGAAAAATGGAGCCCAACAGGGAGGTGAATTGGGTCTTAAAAAAAATTAAAGTAATTATGTGCGGTCTTTGATGTGTTTGTGAGCAATATGAATAACTCAAAGATGTGCAGTGGATAAAAGAAAATTAAATGCAAGAGCAAGAAATAAGAATAGCAATCACACATAAACACAAGTTTTATAGTTGTTCGGTGCAAACCAAGCACCTATATTACTCTCCAAGCCATCCTTGGGAATTTCACTATAATCTCTCTAAGATTATAGCTGTCTTGCTTTACAAAGCTCACAAGTCAAATCTAAGTTGGTTTGTCATCTAGGCTCACCAACAACCTTTATAACTTGTTTTGTCTTCGGGCTCACAAGTCAAACCCTAGTTGATTTTATCCCTTTGGCTCACCAACAACCACAACAACCTACATTCAAGAAATCCTAGAAAGCTAGGTCAAATAATAAATAAATTCAGAGATACAATAAATAAAACACAACAAACTCTCTTCAAAGATAGAAAGTGAAGCTTTGAGACTCTAGTAGATGCTTGTCTTATCTTCTCTTTAGAATCTTCTTTAAGCTCTTTTTTTAGAGGGATGAAAGGATAGGCTTGTAAGCTTTTTTAGGGAATCTCTCCTTTTATGGTTTTTGAAGTGATGTTCTTGAGGGAATATTGACTTTTGAATGTTCAATGGTGTTCAATGATTCATGAATGAGTTTGGTGAAGCTTAAATACTTTAAAAACTTCAAAAAAATGGTTTAAGATCGTTGGAGAATCAAAACTAGCAGTTAAAAGCTTGAAAAGATAAATTTGTAACTCAGAATAATAGATTCGTTAGAGCTGTCAGAACCCGTGAGTTGACACTTGGCTCTCAGGTGTCGATACTTGGTCCTGCAGGTGTCGACACTTGAATTTCAGGTGTCGATACTTGGAGCTCAGGTGTCGACACTTGATACAAAAATTCTCCAAATGGCACGTTCTGGATTTTCAAAAAGTCTCAGGCCTTGAGTCGACACTTGGATTCTAGGTGTCGATCGATACTTGGAACTTAGGTGTCGACACTTGGCATGCCAGACAAGGATTTTTGTGTGCCATTCACTGAAGTGTCGACACATGGCAATACTTGAGTCGACACTTATGTCTGAAATTGCCAAAATGAGTGCCAAATCACTTAAAAATATAAGGATATATAATCAAACTTAAGATGCACTTATGTAAATAATAATTGAACATTTTTTAGTCCTTTTTCATGATGAGAAGACTTCTTAAGACATGAATTTTGCCTAGCTTCAAGATACTTTCCTTTTGAGAATTTGAGGTGCCTATATCTTGAAACTCATAGCTATATTTGAAACATTAGTACAAAATATGTACTCAACGTTTTGTTAATCATCAAAATCAAGAGCAAACCCGACATAAAGTTAGTACAGTTAAGTGAGTCTTGTAATAAGCTGAGTTGAATTGAGTCTTGTAATAAGTTGAGACAAAAGTCTAATTAAGTTGTCTCAACCCCAGTCCAGTCCAATTGAGTCCTGTAAGAGTCTAGTAAGTGTGTTCTTTTAGTCAAATCTTGTACAAGAGAAGAGGATACCAAGTTCTAGAGTTTTATTTAGGCGTCACTGGGCCTTGCAAGCCACCCCAACCCAAGATTCCCTAGATGCTTAAAGAATATGCCAGTTCCATTGCGCCACATGATACCAAGAATATTCCAGGCACCCTGACCCAAGAAAACTCTCAATCCCAGGAGCCCATGGTGCCCCAGGCCTCTCCAAATCCATATTCAGATGAAGCCCAGAATTTCTAGCCCACCAGGAAGACATACACTAAAGTCCATGCGCCAAACCTTGGAGGCCCAATCCCATGCACCAAAATCTTGAAGGCCACGCCCAAGCCTAGCTATGGAGGACGGCCCTTGCTGCACCAAGTCCAAGCCCACTCCATTTTGGTGCCAAAGCCCAAGGGAGAGCTCTTTGACCAAGTCAAATGAGGAGAGAAGTCCAAATAAAATAAGGAGATCAAGTTTAATTCCAATTCAAATTGTATTCTCCTAGTTCTAAGCAAACTTGTAATCCCTTTCCCACTCAACTTTGTAATCCTATCTTAATCAGGAGAGGAGATGGGGATCATCTATAAATACTCCACCCCTCCCCCTCTTGTAAGCATCTTTTATTCATGAATGAAACTCAGCTAAAATTTAAGCTTGCTAGCTTGTTCTTGTGTTCTTGTGTTGAGGTGTGTGAGTTTTGTATGTGTGCCCTAATTCATCCAAGCCCTAGCCATCCCAAAGCACTCTCTTCCAAACCATAACATGCAAAGGAGAAGAAGCCCTAAGCCATCCATCAGCAAGAGGCTTTCTTCCCACTCTAGCCACCAGCAGCAGAAACCCTAATTCCCTCTTTCCCTAACCCTAGTTCCTTTCTTTTCCCTTTCTTATTTGTTTTTTTGCAACCTCTGATGCTTGCAAGATCCTTGTGTTATTCACCTCCAAGAAGGAGGCCCTCTTTGCCTCCAGGACTGATCCCAAATAGCTGCTGAATTAAGGAACCGAAAGCTTGTCTTCCAGCGACGATCCCGAGTACTATTTGACCACTTCATCGATAGGATCTTTGAATCGGTGCTTGGTAAAATCTATCCCCCTCCTAATTTCTGATTTATTGAAGGTACACTATCCTAACTAGGAGTTTCTCAATCTTTGAGATCCTTTCTTTTATTATTTCGCATGAGTTCATATGCGGGTAGGTTTGATCTTGTCATTACTAGTTTACCTGCTACACTTGATTTCAGGACATTAGCTTGCAAACTAAAATTCTAAAAAAATTAGAAAAAAATTTAGTTTATATTTTTTTACAATCATGGTAGTCCTAGGATCATCCCGCATTAATAGGAAGCCAATACAACTCAGCTCAACTAAGTCTTATTCCCAGACTACTTAAGGTTGGCAACATGAATCTTTTGCCTCCATTTCACTTAGTTTAGAACCATACTTTCTAAGAGATGTTGAGATATCGAGTCATTCCTACATCCTATGTAATCTTGGTCTACCTCTACCCCTCTTCATTGCTTCTACATGCATTGAAGTTGTTGTTTCTGTTGGTGCATCTCTTAACCTACATTGTACATATCCAAACTATCTAACTTGTACCACTCTTAATTTATTCTCAATTGATGTTACTTCAGTCTTGTTACAAATAGCTTTATTTCTTATTTTATCTTTGCTTGTATATCACACATCCATCTTAACATTCTCATTTCGACCATGTTGTACACATGTTCTTTACTAACTAACCAAAATTATATACCATAAAATATAGCTAGTTGTATGGTTGTTCTATAAAATTTTTCCTTCAAGTTGGTAGGTGTCCTACAGATGAGGGACGGACTCGATGTACAATGGATTATTTGGAAAAGATGAACACCTAAACAAACTAGGACCATGGGAGGGCTAAGAAGCCTCCCGGGACTGGGGCGAAACTGATACTAAAATCCTAAAATAGTTGAACTCTTTTGTTTTCATTTTCTTGGTGGAGAAACAATGGGATGGAGGGTAGGAAAAATGGACACTCTAGGACTGGGGACTCACCTTCACGAAGAGACGTCGCACCTCTAGGGCATCTCACCCACCCCATTACATGTAATATAGGGCATCCCACCCATCTCACTACATGCGGAGCCTAGGGCGTCCTACCCAAATCGCTACCTGGGGCCGTAAAGGAAAATAACTAAGACCTAGAGGGGGACTTGATGGGAAAGGGGATAACTAGGGCCTTGTGTCCCTCGATGCTCGCATGGAGTGAAGGAAGTAGGGTCTCACACCCCTCGACACCCAGGTGAAGGAAAGACGGGCCTCAGCCTAGAACCAAGACCAGTGGCTAAATCAAAAATTCTTATCAATCTTAATTATTATAGGGGGAGAGGGGGCCTTTATATTGGCAAACAAAACCCCTCAATTACTTAGTCTACAAGCAAACCAAAAAGGAAAATAAGTTATATCAAAATCCATGCTGCATCAAAATGGGTGCTGATCTACTTTGAGAAGCATGTTGGCTTGATGAAGTAATCTAAAAAGCGTGCTACTTTGAAAACTGAAGTACTCCAGAAACTGTGTGGAGTCAACTCACGGTCGTGCACAAAGGGAGGAATGATCTCTGCCGAGCACCGGTGGACGGCCGACGGTCGGGAAGCAGGCGACGAACGGGGCTGGTGGACGGCGAGTAGTGGACAGCAGGTGGGTAGCGGCACAGGAGTGGCACGGCATGCACAGGAGTATCGTTTTAGCTTCACACGACCGTGGGGCCCCTGGCACCAGCGAGGACCTCCGGTGGCCAGGGAGCACCGGTGGGCGGCGGGATGGCGGCATGCGGGTGGCGGGCAGGTGGTGGAGCGGTGGCACGGCATCCATGGGCATGCCATTTCATCTTCCCATAAGCATGGGGCCATGGGCACCGGCGTGGGCCACCGGTGGCCGGGCACGTGCCGATAGACGATGGGGGTGGTCGGTAGCAGGCCGGCGGTAGCAAGTCACAGCGGCGGCCATGGGCGACGGTTGTCTTCCCACGGCCATTCCTTCGTCTTCTCATGGGCGTGGATGGCGGACGGTCGAATTTCTAGTGATAGTGGGGCCGGCGGGTAGGCCGGCGAGGATGGCCGGGGGTCGGGCAGCCCGAATCTGGGGGGGCAGGATGGTGGGCTAGGGTTTTGGAATTTAGAAAATCATAGGAGAAAGATGGAGTAAGCTGGAATAAGGTTGGGATAAAGTTGGGATAAGTTGGGATAAAGCTGGAATAGTGGGGATAGGTGGAATAATGGGAATAGGAGAATTAAAAAATGTGAGAAAAATAAGAAAAAATGAAAAAATATCTGGACCTGCCTTGGATCCCATCATTCTCCTCGACCGTGAAGAACTCGACTCCGTCGAGTTCGAAAATGGAGCATACCCTAATCCACAACTCGCTCTAATACCAAATTGATAAGGAGGAACTCGATGTACCCTGAATTATTTGGAAAAGGGAAACACCTAAGCAAACTAGGACCATGGGAAAGCTAAGAAGCCTCCCGGGACTAGGGCAAAATTGATACTAAAATCCTAAAATAGCTGAACTCTTTTGTTTTAAATTTTCTTAGTGGAGGAACAATGGGATGGAGGGTAAGAAAAATGGACACTCTAGGACTGGGGACTCACCTTCACAGAGAGACGTCGCACCTCTAGGGCGTCTCACCCACCCCACTACATGTAATCTAGGGCATCCCACCCATCACTACATGTGGAGTCTAGGGCGTCCCACCCAAATCGCTACCTGGGGTCGTAAAGGAAAATCCCTAAGACCTAGAGGGGGATTCGATGGGAAAGGGGATAACTAGGGCCTCGTGCCCCTCGACGCTCGCATGGAGAGAAGAAAGTGGGGTCTCAAACCCCTCGACACCCGCAGGTAAAGGAAAGACGGGCCTCAGCCTAAAACCAGGACCAGTGGCTAAACCAAAAATTCTTATCAATCTTAATTATTATAGGGGGAGAGGGGGCCTTTATATAGGCAAACAAAACCCCTCAATTACTTAGCCTACAAGCAAACCAAAAAAGAAAAATAAGTTACATCAAAATCCATGCTACATCAAAATGGGTGCTGATCTGCTATAAGAAGCGTGTTGGCTTGATGAAGTGCTCTAAAAAGCATGCTACTTTGAAAACTAAACTGCTCCAGAAATCATGTGAAATCAACTCACGGTCGTGCACAGAGGGAGCAACGATCTCCGTCGAGCACCGACGGACGACCGGCGACCGGGAAGCGGGTGGCAGACGGGGGCTGGCAGATACAAGCGATGGATGGCCGGCGGCGGGCTATAGGCGGGGTGGCGGCACAGGAGTGGCACGGCACGCACAGGCATGCAATTTTGGGTTCCCAAGGCCGTGGGGCCTCGGGCACTAACGAGGACCTCCGGCAGCCAGCGAGCACCGTTGGGCACGGGACGGCGACAGGCGGACGGCAGAGCGGCGGCATGGCACACACGAGTGTGCCATTTTGTCTTCCCACGGGCGTGGGGCCACGGGCACGGCAAGGACCTCCGGTGGCCGGACGTGGGTGCCGGCGGATGGCAGGCGGGTGGCCTGTAGCAGGCAGGCAATAGTGTGTGGCCGTGGGATGGTTGGTCTTCCCATGGCTGTCCTTTCATCTTCCCACGGGCATGGGCGATGGACGGTCAATTTTTCTGCGAGAGCGAGGCCGGCGAGCACCGACTTGCCCTGGATCCCTATCACCTACGATCACATGATATCTCAATTGCATTTCTTCATTTCATCCAACCAGCTCAAAGCTTATGGATAACATCCTTTTTAGTCTCCCCTTCTTATAATAATCAATCCTAAATACCAAATATGATCACTCTTGAAACTTACTACATGACCCTCAATTTTTATTCCATCTTCATCTCTATTTCTCTTTTTACTAAAATTTTCATGTATTCCATCTTGGTCCGACTTAACCTAAACCACTAAGATGTTAAACAGGATTCTAAGTTGATATGTTTTCTCAAATTACCAGGCTGATTTTTTCTTGTTGAAGGGTGAATCTCTAAGTTGATATGTTAAACAAAATTTTAAGTTTGCTTGAATTCTTCATAGTTGAAATCAACTTCATGGTTGAACACAAGATGTTGAAATGGAGTAGGAAACCTCCATACCAACACTTTAAGATTCACATAGTATGATCATCTTTTTGATCATCACCTTTCAAGGGAAAAGAGTGATTTCCTATAGCTTTAGGAATGAAAAAGGCAAAAAAGAAAAACCCCCACTTTCAACAAAACTACAGGTCACTCGAAGAAGTACTAAAAGAAGATAAAACAATAAAAAACAATTTCAGCTCCATGTGGAAATTAAGGTGTAAGATATCCACAATCACAAAACCACAACCACAACACTAAATCCTAATAACTTAAAAAACAAATGTTAACTCCTATCTTGATTTTGATAAATAACAAAATACTTATGTATATTTGAGTACTAATTATGTGTTAAAAGTGTTTATCAGAACAAGGTACTCATAAAAATTGTAATATGTTGAAAGTTTAAATGCTTGTCATCTTGTTAAAGAAGTCACTTATATTGATGGAATTTCAAGTTAAATGGACCTTGGCACATAAGAATGATCTTGAAGGATTCAATTCTTGGATTTGGAGAAGTTTCAGTAGAGTTTCTATAGAGTTTCAACCAAGTGTCAACTCAACGTGTTGACTCACAGAAGCATGAGCTAATACACAGAAGAAGTTTCAACCGGCATGCCTGAAGTGTCAACTCATGAAGACCAAGTGTCACTCATGTGTTGACTCAAGTATCGACACAAGGCCTAAGATCAAAAATGATACAGAACATGCTAAATTCAAGGTTTTGCTCAAGTATCGACTCATGAAGATGAAGTGTCGATACACCAGAGCACTCTAGAAAGCTTCGGAAGATAATTTTGACCTAGTGTCGACTCATGTATCGACTCATGACCTGAAGTATCAACACCTATAGGTCTGGATGAATAGTAATGGCTAGTTTTTTGAAATGCAGAATTGGTCCTTTTTGTTCCTAATAGCTATTTTCTCCTCTCCAATGGTCGGTCATAAACGGTCATTTAAGGCTTGGAAAGGTATTTCAAGTGGACCAAACTCAAGGAAGAAGTAATTCATTGCAAATCTTTTAATTATTCATTAAGAGTTTATTACTTTTGAGTGAAGTTGAGCCTTCAAGCATTCAAGAAGCATTCAAGTTCAATCTTCAAGTATCCATTAAGGCTTCAACAACTTAGGGACAAGCTTTTTCAATAGCAATCAAGAACTTCAAAGGGATATTTTCTTTTAATTTGAAAGCTTATTTTATCTTTACTTTGAACTTGAGTTTATTATTGTTCCTAGTGTTGGCTTAGGCTCCTTAGTTTTGATGATTAACAAAAGGTTGAGTATATGTTTGGACTAATGTTTCATTTCAAGATAAGTTTCAGGACTTAGGTTATTCAAAAAGAGTATCAAGAGTACAATGATGAAACCAAGCTTGCCTGATTTGGGAAAGAGCTCTTCTACCATGAACAAAATCAAATTTCTCATATTGGACCTTCTTATTAAGAAGTAATTGACAAAAGAAACAATGGCTTAGAGAAACTCAAGCATGGCATGCACCTCTCCAGAGTTTCAAAAAATTTCAGACCAAAGGTCGACCCCTAGAGGTCGACACCTTGCCAAAGGTCGACCACCAGAGGTCGACTCATGAAGAAAAGAAAAGTTCAGCAAGGTCGGCACGGCAAAATTTCAGTGGCACGCTCCAGAGGTCGACCACCAGAGGTCGACACCTATCCAGAGGTCGATACCAGAGGTCGACTCATCGCTTGAGAATTCAAACTAGGCAGAACTATGGTTTTTTGGATTTTTGCCTAAGATAAACTGGAGGTCCACTCATGAGATTGACACTTGATCCAGAGGTTGACTCATGAGGTCGGCTCATGGCATAACGGCTAGTTTTTCTGAACTTTTGATTTGATTTCTAACGGCCATAAATGGCCATTTTTTTTATTCTAACGGTCTTGTGGAGTTGTTTCAGCTAGAATGAAGTATTTAACCTCCACCTAACTTCAAAAAAGACAAGGAGACAAAGTGAAAAAGAAGAGAGTGAAAGTACAAAGCCTTCAATCAATTCTAAGCCAAAAAGAGTGAGAAAACCAAGAGATTCCTTAGCCAAAAGATTTCCATCTTTGAGGAATCCAACTTTCAAGTGTTTGACATTTAGTGAGGTTCAAGATTCCAAGAGAAAGGCTTGAAGAGTCTCCATCAGAGCTACATCGAATTACTTTTTGCTCAAAAGGAGTTTGTCTTGTTTTATTCATTGTATTCATGTTCTTTTTGTCCTAGGCTAGTTTCAAGGGAATTTGAAACTAGTGTGAGGTTTGTTGGTGAGCCAATTGATAAAACCAACTAGGGTTGCTTGTAAGCCCGAAGCCAAAACAAGTGTGTAAGGTTTTGACTTGTGATCCTTGGAAAACAAGTCGGCTGTAATCTAGAAAAGATTATAGTGAAAATTTTCAAGTGGAGCTTGGGGAGTGGATGTAGGTGCTAGGTGCACCGAACCACTATACTTCTTGTGTGTTTGCATTGCTTTACTCTTCTTTTGCTCTTTAATTGTTGTTATCTTTCATTGCTTCCGTTGCACAATTACTTGAGCACTATCACTCTTCACTTTTGAACTTGATAGCACATATATTGCTTTAATTTTTAAATACCCAATTCACCCCCCCTCTTGGGCACCATATCTGGGCAACAAGTGGTATCAGAGCACCGGTACTCTCTTGCAGGTCCTATGATCTTGAGTGAAAGATCATGGCCGCCCCAATTGGAATGGGTGTAGTTGAAGGTCAAGCATCAAATTGCCCTCCTTTCTTTAATAGCACAAACTACACTTACTGGAAATCTCGTATGCGCATTTACTTACAAGCTGTAGATTATAATATATGGAGAGTAATTACTAAAGGGCCACATCAGCCCACTCACTTGGTTAATGGCATTATCACCTCAAAATCTGAAGAAGAATGGGATGACAATGACATCAAACAAGCTGAGTTAAATGCTAAGGCGATGAATTTGCTATTTTGTGCACTTGACCCAACTGAATTTAACAGAATATCAAATTGTGTTTCTGCCAAAGAAATTTGGGATACACTTGAGGTTATCCATGAAGGTACACACCAAGTGAAGACTACAAAGGTGAACATGCTCATTCATTCGTATGAGATGTTCAAGATGGAACCAACTGAAAGTATCAGTGAAATGTATACTAGATTTACCAATATAGTAAATTGTATGAGAAGTTTGGAAAAAATTATATCTAATGGTGAACTGGTTAACAAACTTCTCAGGTCTCTTCTGGCTTCATGGGATGCGAAAGTAACAGCCATAGAAGAAGACAAGGACGTCAATACTCTACCTCTTGAGCAGCTTCTTGGATCACTGATGACTTACGAGCTTTCACTAAAGAAGAAGATAGTGGACAATGACAAGAAAAAGAAAGCCATAGCCTTCAAGTCCACTACAAAGGAAGAGTCAAGTGATGAATCAGAAGAAGAAGCTGATGATGATGAGACAGCTCTCATTACAAGAAATTTAAAAAATTCATGAGAAAGAAGAAAGGCTTCTACAAGGAAAGGCCACAAAAGGTGATCACAATAAAGATAATGAGAAAGAAAAAGAAAGGGATCCACCCATCTGCTTCGAGTGCAAGAAGCCTGGACATTATAAAACAGATTGCCCTTTGCTTAAGAAGAGTCGAAGGATGTTGAGAAAGAAAGACATGATGGCTACCTGGAGTGAGAGTGAGGACTCCAGCAATGATGAAGAGCAGCAGGGAGTTGCCAACCTGTGTTTCATGGCCAATGAAGATAATGAGGTGTGCCTTGCAACCAAAAATAAAAGAAGAATGTGGTATCTGGATAGTGGTTGCTCAAGGCACATGATTGGGGATGTGAAGCATTTCTCATCACTAGCAGCTATTGATGGTGGAAACGTTACTTTTGGTGATAATGGAAAAGGAAAAATCATCGGAATTGGTAAAATCCATATCACCCCTAATGCTTATGTAGATAATGTATTATTTGTTGATGGCTTGAAGCATAATCTTTTCAGCATTAGTCAGTTTTGTGACAAGGGTTTTAAAGTTATTTTTGAATCATCTTTGTGCATGGTATCTAGTCTTGATGTCGATGGCATCAAGTTCACTGGTCATAGGCATGGAAACATTTACATGGTTGATCTTGATGATCTAGCCATGGAATTGGTCAATGCCTAGTGGCTAGGGAAGCCAAGGCAAGTGAAACTAGTTGGCTTTGGCATCATAGGCTAGGCATACTAGTATGCAGTTGATTTTAAAATTAAGAAAAAGAATCTTGTAAAAGAATTGCCAAAACTCACATTTGAAAAAGATAAGATTTGTGCTGCATGTCAATTTGGAAAACAAACTAAATCTACTTTCAAACCTAAAGGAGTAGTATCTACTACTAGACCCCTTGAATTATTGCATATGGACCTCTTTGGACCAACCAGAACAACTAGTTTGGGAGGTAAAAAATATGGCTAGTAATTGTAGATGATTACTCATGATTTACTTGGGTAATGTTTTTAGCTCATAAAGATGAAACGTTTTCAGCTTTGTTAAATTTCATAAAAGGGTTTCAAATGAAAAAGATCTCACTATTGTTTCTTTGCGTAGTGATCATGGAACTGAATTTGACAATCATGATTTTGAAGCTTTTTGTAATGAAAATGGCATTAGTCATAATTTTTCTGCACCTAGGACACCTAAACAAAATGGGGTGGTAGAAAGAAAGAACAGGACACTTGAAGAAATGGCACGCACAATGCTTTGCGAAAATGATTTACCTAGATATTTTTGGGCAGAAGCCATTAATACTTCCTGTTACATTTTAAATCGTGTTTTAATTCGACCTATTTCCAAGAAAACACCATATGACCTTTGGAAAAATCGAAAACCTAATCTCAAGTATTTTCGTGTATTTGGTTGCCGCTGTTTCATATTAAACAATGGCAACGATAATATCAGTAAATTTGATGCCAAGTCAGATGAGGGTAACTTCTTAGGATACTCTACATCTAGCAAGGCATACAGGTCTTCAACAGAAGAACTCTTCTGGTTGAATAATCAATTCATGTAGTATTTGATGAATCTAATGAAAAATCTTTTAGAAAAGAAGATTCTATTGATGATGAAATAGGTACAAAGAAGCTTGAACAATTGACAATCAATGAAGATGAGCCCAAAGGAGATGATGATCAAGAAAATGAAGATCAAACTCAAGAGATCAATGCAACTTCACCAAAACCATTACCTAAAAAATGGAGGTATGCACACGGACACCCCAAAGAGCTAATAATTGGTGATCCGTCAAAGGGAGTAAGTACACGCTCTTCTATTAGAAATGTTTGTGATTATTTAGCTTTTGTATCTCAGATAGAGCCTAAGTTAATTGAAGAAGCTGAAAAAGATTGTAACTGGATTAATGCCATGCAAGATGAACTAAATCAATTTAAAAGAAATAACATTTGGACTTTAACTGAAAGACCCCTTAATGTTTCTGTAATTGGCACAAAATAGGTTTTTAGAAATAAACTTGATGAACATGGTATTGTAACTAGAAACAAAGCTAGACTTGTTGCTAAAGACTACAACCAGGAAGAACGGATTGACTTTGATGAAACCTTTGCTTCTGTTGCTAGGCTAGAAGCAATTAGACTTTTACTTGCTTTTTCTTGTTTTATGGATTTCAAGTTATTTCAATGGATGTTAAAAGTGCTTTTTTTAAATGGATTTATTGAAGAGAAAGTTTATGTTGAACAACCTCCTGGTTTTGAAAATCATGAATTTCCTAACCATGTTTTTAAATTACATAAAGCATTGTATGGTTTAAAGCAAGCTCCTAGAGCTTGGTATGATAGATTAAGTTCATTTTTGATGAAGAATAATTTTTCTTGAGGTAATGTAGATAATACATTATTTTTGAAAAAGAAAAATGATGATCTCTTAGTAGTACAAATCTATGTAGATGATATTATTTTTGGTGCTACTAACGAATGTCTTTGTCAAGAGTTTGCAAAGCTAATGCAGAGCGAGTTTGAGATGAGCATGATGGGAGAACTCAACTTCTTTCTCGGACTCCAAATTAAGCAAACCAAAAAGGGGATCTTCATCAACCAAGCAAAGTACACAAAGGAAATATTGAAAAGTTTGGGATGGAGACTACCAAACCAATAGGTACCCCTATGAGCTCTTCATGTAAATTAGACAAAGATGAATGTGGTAAATCAATAGACCAAAAATTATATAGAGGAATGATTGGTTCATTGCTATATCTAACTTCCAGTAGACCAAATATAATGTTTAGTGTTTGTATGTGTGCACGTTTTCAGTCTGTTCCCAAAGAATCACATCTCTTAGCTGTAAAACGTATATTTAGATACTTATCTGGGTCAATTGAAATTGGTCTTTGGTACTCTAGAGAGTCATCATATGAATTAATTGAATATTCTGATGCTGATTTTGCTGGGTGTAAACTTGATCGTAAAAGTACTAGTGGAACTTGTCAATTCATAGGAGTTAATTTGATTTCATGAAGCAGCAAGAAACATAATTCGGTTGCTCTATCTACGGCGGAAGCCGAATATATAGAAGCTGGAAGCTGTTGTGCTCAGATTCTATGGATCAAACAACAACTCGAGGACTTTGGCATCAAACTAACTAAGACACCCATAAGATGTGATAATACTAGTGCAATCAATTTAACAAAAAATCCTGTACAACATTCAAGAAGCAAACATATTGAAATAAGACATCACTTCATAAGAGATCACGTTCAAAACTCTAATGTGTTGTTAGAATTTATTTGTACTGATTATCAATTGGCTGATATATCACAAAACCATTGAATGAAGATAGATTTTGTATGATCAGAAGAGAACTGGGAGTCATTGATCCTTTTGCTTGAAACTCTTCAATTTTCATCAAAATTCCTCATAAATGATTTATAAATTCTCAAATATGTTTAAAGCTTATTTTTTAAATTTTATCAATTTTTTAAATTTATCGAATTTTATTTTGGCTAATTTATTTTTGGAGGTCGATGCTTAAGTTTTCGAAGGTCGACACTTGAGGTCGACCCCTGAGATTTTTAGAGGTCGACACTTGAGGTCGACCCTGAGAGTTTTTAGAGGTCGATACTTGAACAGAAATTTTGTTTTTTAAAACCCGTCCGCAAGCCTTTTTTCTTCCATTTCCTTCCTTTTCTCCTTCGTGTGGTCCCCCTCCAATGCTCCTAAACCTCTAAACAGTGGATTTCCAACCCTCTCCTTCATCTTTTTGGGTAATCTTCTCCTCTCCTCTTGTTCTCCTTTGAACCAAACCGTTTTTGACCGTATACTTTGTTTTTGGACAACCGAAAGCTTTTGCCTCTATCCACCCTCTAATATCGGTTGTTTTTCATTGAAATTACTTATTTCCTTCCGCCGTTTCTTGCATTTCCTCCATTTACTCTCGATTTCTCCATTTTCACAAACCCTATCTTACCATTTCACCATTTCTTCTTTTGCTCAACCCGTGAACCTCTCTTCTCCTCCCTTTTCTTGGTTCCTTCCCTCTTAGCCTTGCATTATCCTACTTTACCCCTCTTCCATCCATATGGGTCCAAGAAAGCACTTGGCAGTAAGAAAAAGGAGAATGGAACAAGGCCAAGGTAGCACTGAGTGACGAAGAAAGGTCAGACATGAGCGTGAGCCGACCCCAGAGCCATCTGCACCAGTGCCAGCCAGCTTAGTGCGGAAGAGCATTACGAGTGGGAGGTGTGTGGACATACCTTTCTGGGATCAGCATCACTTTTTTATAGGAGATGTGTTGAGAGATGCAGGTCTGGTTCACTTCTGCACGATGACTGAGAGATTCTACCTAGACCTCATCAGGGAGCTCTATGCATCCATGGCAACTGATGGCATTGGATGGTCAGCCACTATTCGTGGGATCGAGATTCCAGTGACACCGGAGGTCATCAGTCATGTTTGGAGGATTCCACTTCATGGCATAGCTGCCACTTCGATCAGTGATAGAGAGCATGCCTTCAGATATATTCTAGAGCGTAAGGATGTTAGCGGCATTTCCACAGTAGCCGCTAACCAGCTTTCACTGGAGATGAGAGTGCTGCATCATATCATTGCCCGTATCTTGATTTCGAAGAGCGAGAGGTTCGAGTTTATCACTGAGCGTGAGCTGGTGTTGATGGTGTCCCTGAGACAGCGGACTCCCATCAACCTTCCCAGGATCATGCTTCAGTAGATGGGTGAGGCAGCATCTCACAGGAGACTAGTTCAGCCATATGGCATGGGGCTGACACAGCTATTCAGGGAGCATGGAGTTTCTTTTGATGGTATACCTTTCAGTCAGCTGCAGCATACTGATACATATGGAGAGAAATCCCTACATCGATGGGATTTCGACTGATTGGTGACCGTTGGGTGCGACGAGAGTCTGGCCAGGAGCCAGATGAGGAGGATGAGTCTCGAGCTGTGAGGCAGGGCCTTCAGAGCCTACTGATCATGGTACACCTCCTCGCCCAGCACCAGAGTCAGAGACTGCGGAGCCTGAGCCATTCACGCCACCACCCTCATCAGCTCCAGCACCTACTGCTACTGCTACACCACGGAGGACTACAGCGAGCATATCGGACTTTGACTAGAGAGTGACTGATAACATTTCAGAGGTCTGGACAGAGATTGCTGGTGTACGACAGGAGCTACATGGTCTGCGGATCCACACAGATATGCGCATTGGAGCTCTCTCAGCTAGTGTAGATGCAGGATTCCGACAGATCCTCAGCCTACTAAGATTAGCATTGCCACCAGGGACTGTAGATCTGACAGTACCTCCTCCACATTCTGATGATGATGATGATGACTCCAGTGGATACAGTGACAGTGATGGAGATCAGCCTAGAGCAGGTAGCTCTGATGTTCCACCTGCAGATCCGATTCCAGAGATTCCCCCTTCAACTGATCCTCCTTCTATTGATCTTCCCAGTACAGATCCTCCAGCTACAGATGTGCCAATAGATACTGAGTTTACTGAGTCACTTTTTGAGACTATTACAGGGATTCCGGATGATAGAGATGAGCATACAGAGATAGATATTGATGATCCCACTGCTTATGAGCTAGTCAGCAGGCACACTCCAGCTCAGTCTACTTAGCATACTGATCCATCTACTCCTTCTGCTACTGCTTCTGTTAGGACACCTGTGGAGCCTTTTCCTCGGACCTATAGATCTCGTAGGACTACCCCTAGGTCTGGTCCCTCTTTGAGGACTCGAAGTCTCACTCATAGGACTCCAAAATCCTCATCTAGGATTTCGGTTCCTATCTCTTTTGATATACCTTCTGATGAAGAGTAGCCTCATAGATTTGATGTATGATATACTAGTTTGCTTTGTATATTCTGATATATCAGTGTTTTGTGCTTACTATGTAAGCAATTTTGTAACTGAATACACTCATTTATATACTTATCTACATTGTGATATTTTACTGTCTGATACCAGCTCTTAGCATTTATCTTTTTAAACCCTCAAATAAGAATATCTTTGTTATATCGAATGCACAAATTAAGGGGGAGCATGTATCTTATGCAACTAAGTACTTCATTGTAATGGAACATAATTTTCTTTAATATATCTTTTACTACAAAGAATGCACTTTTTGATTCTTGACAAAAGGGGGAGTATGGTAAAGTTTGTAAAGCATATATGGTGAAGTATAGTAAAGTATATATGGTTCTTATCTTTTTAACTCATGAGAATGTTTTCACAAAAAGAAAGAAGTAGACGAAAAGTGGTAAAGTATAGTAAAGCTATTATGGTTCTTATCTTTTTGACTCATGAGAATGTTTTCTCAGAAAGAAAGAAGTAGATGAAAAGTGGTAAAGTATAGTAAAGTATATATGGTTCTTATGACTCTTTTATAGTGTATAGTAAAGCTATTATGGTTCTTAACTTTTTGAATCATGAGAATGTTTTCACAAAAAAAAATAGTAGATGAAAAGTAAAATTTTTATGATATACTCATGCATGTGAGGTTTCTTTGAAAATTTTTATTAGTGCTATATTTCGCTTTTGAACTTAATTGCATATATACTCAAGGTTTTGTCATCATCAAAAAGGGGGAGATTGTTGGCTTTGGCTCCTTAGTTTTGATGATTAACAAAAGGTTGAGTATATGTTTGGACTAATATTTCATTTCAAGATAAAGTTTCAGGACTTAGGTTATTCAAAAAGAGTATCAAGAGTACAATGATGAAACCAAGCTTGCCTGATTTGGGAAAGAGCTCTTCTACCTTGAACAAAATCAAATTTCTCATATTGGACCTTCTTATTAAGAAGTAATTGACAAAAGAAACAAAGGCTTAGAAAAACTCAAGCATGGCACACACCTCTCCAGAGTTTCAGAAAATTTCAGACCAAAGGTCGACCCCCAGAGGTAGACACCTTGCCAAAGGTCGACCACCAGAGGTCAACTCATGAAGAAAAGAAAAGTTCAGCAAGGCCGGCACGGCAAAATTTTAGTGGCACGCTCCAGAGGTCGACCACCAGAGGTCGACACCTGTCCAGAGGTCGATACCAGAGGTCGACTCATCGCCTGAGAATTCAAACTGGGCAGAACTATGGTTTTCTAGATTTTTGCCTAAGATAAACTGGAGGTCGACTCATGAGGTCGACACTTGATCCAGAGATCAACTTATGAGGTCGACTCATGGCATAACGGCTAGTTTTTCTGAACTTTTGATTTGATTTCTAACGGCCATAAACGGCCATTTTTGTGATTCTAACGGTCTTGTGGAGTTGTTTCAGCTTAAATGAAGTATTTAACCTCCACCTAACTTCAAAAAAGACAAGGAGACAAAGTGAAAAAGAAGAGAGTGAAAGTACAAAGCCTTCAATCAATTCTAAGCCAAAAAGAGTGAGAAAACTAAGAGATTCCTTAGCCAAAAACTTTCCATCTTTGAGGAATCCAACTTTCAAGTGTTTGGCATTTAGTGAGGTCCAAGATTCCAAAGAAATGCTTGAAGAGTCTCCATCAAGAGCTACATCAAATTACTTTTTCTCAAAAGGAGTTTGTCTTGTTTTATTCATTGTATTCATATTCTTTTTGTCCTAGGCTAGTTTCAAGAAAATTGATACAAGTGTGAGGTTTGTTGGTGAGCCAATTGATAAAACCAACTAGGGTTGCTTGTAAGCCTGAAGTCAAAACAAGTGAGTGAGGTTTGTTGGTGAGCCAATTGATAAAACCAACTAGGGTTGCTTGTAAGCCCGAAGCCAAAACAAGTGTTTAAGGTTTTGACTTGTGATCCTTGGAAAATAAGTCGGTTGTAATCTAGAAAAGATTATAGTGGAAATTCCCAAGTGGAGCTTGGGGAGTGGATGTAGGTGCTAGGTGCACCGAACCATTATACTTCTTGTGTGTTTGCATTGCTTTACTCTTCTTTTGGTCTTTAATTGTTGTTATCTTTCATTGCTTCCGTTGCACAATTACTTGAGCACTATCACTCTTCACTTTTGAACTTGATAGCACATACATTGCTTTAATTTTTAAAATACCCAATTCACCCCCCCTCTTGGGCACCATATCTGGGCAACACCTAGTTTCAAGTAGATTGGAACTAATGCTTTGGTTATTGATGAGCCTTATGAAAACCAAATAGGTTGTTGGTGAGCCTTGTGAAAACTAACTAGATTTTTGGTTAGCCTTGTAAAAGCAAAGAAAAGTTTTGATTAGTGAGCCCAGGAAAACTAATCAACTGTAATCAAGTTGGATTATAGTGAATACCCAAGTGGACCTTGGGGAGTGAACGTAGGTACTTTGGAGTGTACCAAACCACTATATATTCTTATATTTGTGATTGTTTATCTTCTTATTCTTTCATTTATTTTATACTTCTGCTACATACTTAAATTGAACACATAAATACTTGCAAACATACTAGCACTTATCTTTAATCTTTGCAAAAAGTTTTAAAACCCAATTCACCCCCCTTTTGGATTGCTTTAACTAGGCAACAAGAGGTATCAGAGCCTTGTACTCAGCTTATAGGTCTAACCACCTTGAGTTAATGATCTATGGTAGCCCCTGTAGGTTCTATTGTTGTTGAGGGTCAAGCCTCAAATAGACCACCCTTTTTTAATGGCACTAATTATACTTATTAGAAACCTGCATGAGAATTTATATGGATTCAATAGATTACAATCTTTGGAAAATTATTGTAAAAGGTCTCCATGTTTCTTTAACGATGGTTAATGACATTTCCATTCCAAAACTAGAAGAGGATTGTGATGAAAATGACATTAAGCAATCGGAGCTTAATGCTAAAGCTATGAAACTACTTTTTGTGTATTGGATCCCAGTGAATTTAATAAGATTTCCACATGCGTATCTGCAAAGAAGATTTGAGACACTCTTGAGGTTACTCATGAGGGTACCTATCAAGTAAAGAATACTAAAGTAAATATGCTCATTCATATATATGAAATATTTAGAATGGAGCCAAATGAATCTATAACTAATATGTATACTAGATTTTTCTAATATTGTAAATAGTATGAGAAGTCTTGAAAAAGTTATGACTAATGCTGACCTTGTAAATAAAATTATCAGGTCATTGCCAACATCTTGGGATCCGAAGGTCACTGTAATACAAGAAGCAAAAGATGTTGAAACACTTCCCTTGGAGCAACTTGTCAGTTCATTCATGACTTATGAGTTGAACATGAAACAAAAAGCAATGGATGCAGATAGAAAGAAGACGACCATCGTATTCAAATTCACTACACCAAATGAGTCTTCAAGTGAAAAATTAGAAGAAGGTGAAAATGAAGATGAAGAGGCATTAGTGGCTAGGAAATTCAAAAGATTCAAGAGGAAAAAGAAGTTCTCTTACAAAAAGAAGCCACACCCTAACAAAGAAAAGAACAAAGAAAAGGAAAAGAGGAGAAGGATCAACTAATCTACTTTAAATGTAAAAAGCCCTTACACTACAAGGTTAATTGTCCTCTCCTTAAGAAGTTTAAAAAGAAATTCAAAAAGAAATCTATGATGGAAACATGGAGCTATAGTGAAGACTCCATTTCAGAGGAAGAACAACCAGAAGTCACCAACCTTTGCCTCATGGCACATAAAGATGGGATATAATCTGAATTTGAATTTGAATTCATATTTGAAGAACTTAGAGATGCATTTGATGAACTTGTGCATGAATATAAATTGTTAAAAATTGAGTACAAGAAATTAAAAAAGCATGTTGATTCCTCTTCTGTTGAAAACACCAATCTTGTTGAAAAAAATAATGATCTAAAAGCAAAATAATGCTTTATCAAAAGAATGCGAAGATTAATGTTTTAGAAAAACAAAAGAATGCTTTATCAAATGAAATATAAGTTTTAAAAGGATCCAAAGTTGTTACAAATAATGAACTTTTAAAGAAAAACAAAGATCTTGAGGTAGAAAATAAAAAGTTTAAAGATGTGCTTGATAAAGTTAAATCTTTTGTTGAAAAGTTTACATTTATCTCTGAAAAGTCAAATTTATTATTGAACAATTTAAGAGCTATGTTTGATAAAGTTGGACTTGGTTAGAAGCAACAAAAGAAACAAAAATTTTTCAAAAATTTCTTTGTTCCAGCATTATCTAATGTTACTTGCTTTAGTTATAAAAATTTGGACATAAAGCTTATCAATGCAATTTAAGAATGTTAAATAAGTTTAGAAAAGTTTGGGTTTCAAAAGAAACCATTGCTACTAACCTTAAAGGATCCAAGATGGCTTGAGTACCTAAAACAAAACTTGATCTGTTTTGCAGGTGTGTCTTGCAACCAAAGAGAAAAAGAGATTGTTGTGTCTTGACAGTGGTTGCTCAAGACACATGATAGGAGATGTGAAACATTCACTTCTCTAGAAGCTTTGAATGGAGGGAGTTTAACTTTTGGAGACAATGGTAAAGAAAAATTATTGATATCAGTAAAGTTTACATCTCCCCTTCTACATTCATTGATAATGTTTTATTAGTTGAAGGATTAAATTATATTTTGCTTAGCATTAGTTAGTTTTGTGGCAAAGGTTTTAAAGTAATTTTTGAATCATTCCTTTGCATGGTTTCTAGTATCAATAATAATGGAGTGAAATTCATTGGAAATAGGCATGGCAATATCTACCTTGTTGATCTTGATAATTTATTTTTTTTAATGGTGAATGCCTAGTTACAATGAATACCACAATTAATGAGACTAGTTCACTTTGGCATCGTAGATTAGGTCATGCAAGCATGCATTTACTTTCTAAATTATGCAAAAAGGATTTAGTTAGAGATTTACCAAAACTTAGATTTGAAAAAGACAAAGTTTATGATACTTCTAATTTGAAAACAATCAAGAACCTCTTTTAAATCAAAAGGAATTATTTCAACTTCTAGGCAACTAGAACTACTCCATATGGATCTTTTTGGACCAACTAGGACCACAAACCTAGGAGGCAAGATATATGGATTAGTGATAGTTGATAATTTCTCTCAATTTACTTGAGTTTTATTTTTAGCACATAAAGATGAATCCTTTTTTACTTTCATGATGTTTTATCGAAAGGTTTTAAATAAAATGGATACTTCTATTATTTGTGTTCAAAGTGACCAGGTACTAAATTTGAAAATCAAAATTTTGAAGATTTTTGTAATGAAAAAGAAATTGAATACAATTTTTTTGCACCTAGGATACCTCAACAAAATGAGATGGTTGAAGAAAAAAATGATCTACCAAGATTTTTGGGCCAAAACTATTAGTACTGCAAGTTATATTTTAAACCATGTTTTGATTAGACCAATTTTAAAGAAAACATCGTATGAGCTTAGAAAGAAAGAAAACCTACCTTAAAGTATTTTCATGTATTTGGTTGCAGATGTTTTATTCTAAATAATAGAAAAAATAATTTGGGTAAATTTGATGCTAAGTCAAATGAAGGTATCTTTTTAGGATATTCTACATCTAGCAAGGCATACAGAGTTTTTAACAAAAGAACACTACAAGTAGAAGAGTCCATGCATGTACTATTTGAAGAGTCTACTAATAGGTCCTCTAGAAAAGAGAATACTGTTAATGATTGTGCAGGTATTGAAGAACGTAAGAAGCTAACTTTGGATGATCATCCTTCCAAAGACAACGAAGAAGATCAAAGCAAGGAAAGTGAAGAAGAAGCCATAAGATCTCCACCAAAGGACAAAAGTCTACCCAAAGAATGGAGGTATGCTCATGGACATCCTACGGAATTAATTTTAGGAGATCCATCGAAAGGGGTAAGAACTAGATTCTCTATTAGAAAAAATGTGATTACATTGCTTTTATCTCATAAATTAAATCTAAATATATTGAAGAAGCTGAAAAAGACCAAAACTGGATGATTTCTATGCAAGAGGAACTAAATCAATTTGAAAGAAATAAAGTTTGGACATTAATAGAAAAACCATCTCATACTTTGATAATTGTCACAAAATGGGCATTTAGAAATAAATTGGATGAAAATGGTATAGTAACTAGAAACAAGGTAAAATTGGCAGCTAAGGGTTATAATCAAGAAGAAAATTGATTTTGATGAAACCTTTGCTCCAGTAGCTAGACTTGAAGCCATTGGATTACTTCTAGCTTTTACATGTTTTATGGATTTCAAATTATTTCAAATGGAAGTTAAAAGTTCATTTTTGAATGGTTATATGGCGAAGAAGTTTATGTTGAATAACTACGTGGTTTTGAAAATCATGCACATCCTGATCATGTATTCAAATTACATAAAGTACTTTATGGTTAAAAAGAAGCCCCCCATGCATGGTATGAAAGACTTAGTAAATTTTTAATTGAAAATGGTTTTACTAGAAGTCATGTTGATACAACCCTATTTTTAAAGAAAAAGGCTGATAATCTCTTAGTTATACATATCTATGTCGATGATATTATCTTTGGTGCCACTAATGAATCTCTTTATCAAGAATTTTCTAAGCTAACGAAGGAAGAGTTCGAGATGAGCATGATGGAAGAATTGAGCTACTTCTTTGGACTTTAGATCAAGCAAACAAATAATGGGATCTTCATTAACCAAACCAAATACACAAAAGAGATTCTGAAAAAATTTGGGATGGAGAAGACTAAGCCTATGGTACAACTATGAGCCCTTCATGTAAACTCGACAAGGATGAATCTGATAAGAAAGTTGATCAAAGATTTTATAGAGGCATCATTAGATCATTACTGTACTTAACTGCTAGTAAACCAGATATTATGTTTAGTATGTGCATGTGTTCTATGTATCAGTCTAAGCTTAAGGAATCACATTTAATGGCTACTAAGCACATTCTTAGATTTTTATCAAGTACTCTTGATATTGGATTATGGTACTCTAAGAATTCAGCTACTAATTTGATTGCATATTCCGATGCTTTTTGCCACCTAGATCATCATGGCTCGTAGCTTCGGTGCATCGCCACTACGTCGGGTGCCTCCTCCCACCGGGGGTGCTCCCTCCTCTTTGGGGTCGGCCCCTCGGCCTACTCGACCTACAAAATAGAGGAGACCCGGGATGGGGATTCCGGTTAGAACACTCCGACGATCAAGTTAGTGGGATGATTGAGGGAAACAAAACCTCTGAGATAGAGAGCTTGGAGGACTCCCTTACCTTAAGGGAACATGATAAAGATATTCAAATAATATAAAGAATAAGATGATAATGCCTGAGCAGTAGAAAGAAGGAATGGAGAGCAGGAGCGAGGAGGTTCTCCGGCTGGTCCCTTGGCTGCTGAGCTCTTAGTGGCCTGCTTGCTTATCTCTCCCCACTCCTCCTACATCTGCCTCTTACCTTTCTTACCTTACGGCTTGTGTGATGACCTTGACCGGACCTGGGGTTGCGTCCCAGTGACCTCTCATGGTGTGTTCTCCAGAGGGGGTCGCCGCTGCTCATAGCTTCTCCTTTTTCTCTCCCCCCCTCTTGAAATGGTCCTTCCGGAGGAGGAGGCAATCCTTGGGCCTCTTGAAGCCTCTCCTTATCTCGCGGACTGGTCCTCCTTCCATCCCTAGATGAGCTTTTTGGAGAGCTCTCGTGAGAGCTCTCTCTAGAGAACCTTCTCATCCAGAACTTCTCTCCCTTCCCTCTTTCCCAGCATTGGGGGTGTCATTTTTTTTTTGCTTGCCCCCAGGGGAAGGACCTGTGCTGCTGAGCCCCATGCCATCATGAGAAGTTCCCATTCTCGGAGGGACCGCCCAAGCATTGCCGGGCCTATATCTTCATTAGAATTTTCCTTCTACGAAAACTCTGGGCCTCATGCCACGTGAGTCGGCATCCTCAGGCCATGCGGTAGTCGACATAGTGGCATGTTATGGGGCCCTGCATCTGATGGGGCTTACCTCATGCAGAGCATGCAGGCGGTGTGTTGCAGAACTGGCATTGGTGGTAGGACATGTGCCATCTTCCAGAGGTTGCAAGTGGATAGGGACCTCCCTGCCGTGGTTTGAATTCTTGTTGATACTTCCCTCCTTCATCGCTGGTAGGAATTCTAGCCTTCGTATGGTAGGGAAAGATCTCCCAAAGAGGTCTGTCTTCGACAGCATGAGCTCGACCCCGACCGGGAGTTGACCTTAGATGGAGGGCTCACCCTGTGAGCTCAACCCTGGTTGGGAGCTGGTGTTGGATGGAAGGCTCGCTTTGATTGCATGAGCATGTCCTCAACCGGGAGCTGACGTCAAATGGAGGGCTTATCCCATGAGCTTTACCTCAGCTGGGAGCTAGCCTTAAATGGAGGGCTCATTCCATGAGCTCGACCCCGGCTGGGAGCTTACCTTGACAGGGGGGCTCACTTCATGAGCTCGACCCCAGCCAGGAGCTGATCTCAGCATTCCACCAAGGGCTGCATCTAGGTGGCAGTCCCCACCCATGCGACTGCTGGCTGGTGACTGTGTATGCTCCATGTCAGTAGATGTTGCCATATCAGATGCCCTCCACTCCCGAGCCTGAAGAACGAGGCATCGCTCGGGATGATTAGAGTAACAACCATGTTGACGTGGAGGGACACACCTTCTACACCATCAATGCTTCGACTGGCCATGCCCGAAGATCGTGTCTTTTCATTAATGGGGCATTACGCTCAGTTTTTTAATTAAGGGATCATCAATGCCTTGGTAGGATCAAGGCATCTGTTCCATGAACCAAAGCATTGGGATGTGCCTGAAGCAGACACGTCATGACTTCCTGATGGGGACATCACTAGCACTAATCCTAGAGCAGCATTGATCTTGAAGTAGCATGAATTTTGATGCAGCATGAATCTCGATGCAGCATATATTTCAATAAATTCAAATTCAAAAAAATTAGTTTATTAGGATTAGTTATTTGAAATTTGATTTAGGATTAGGATGGTTAGGATTAAGATTTGGATAGGCCTTATATTGTATTTGAATTTGGACCATCCATATCTTTTTATCTTGTATTCAAATTCAAATGAGGGTTGGAAAGGTCTATAAATACCACCCTCATTTTTTTGTAAAAAAATAGTTTGGTGAATAAAAATAAGTTTTTTTCAAAAGGAGTGATTCTTTTCTTTCGCTCCATAAGGAGAGGGTCTGAGGCCCAGTCCCAGGACATGATGAGAGGTCATGTCTAGTTGTCCCCTTCTGGTGGGAACACCAAAGGCACCATAATAAGATAGAGGCTTTTCAATCCTCTATGAATTGATAAATAATTTATGAGTCCATCTGTAATAAGAGCTTAGCCCATCTGAGTCTATTTTAGTTGTTATTTGAGTCTTTTGAGTTGTTATTTCAGTTCTGGACTAGTCAGCTCATGTTGAGCTAGTTCAGTTCAATGCTAGTAAGCTCATGTTGAGCTAATTTTATTTTTTTTTGAGTCCTGTCCAAGCATACTGAAGACTCAAGACTATATCATACAAGTGAAGACCAAGTCCAACTAGATTGAAGACATGGAAGTATAGCCCAAGTCCAACCCAGCTTTAAGATTTGAAGACCATAGGAGAAAAATTTAGAAAACCCTGATTTCTTGCAGATGCCCTCCATATGCCCAGATTCCCTTCCAGATGCCAAAGTATATTCATAGATAAGGGCATCCATGATTCCAGAGGTCCATCTGCATCATAGCCCAAAGAAATCAAGCCCAGGCACCAAGCCCAAGCCCCTAAGAAGCAAGATACCAGGGAATATTCCTGCTACCTGGCTACCAGGCTATCCCAGCTTCCAGAGGCCCAAATCCATGCGCCCGAGCCCCTTTGGGCCGGCCCCTTGCTGCTCTTAGAAGCCCACACGCCCTCCTAGGCATCCGTGGAGTGTTGGCCAAGTCAAGAGAATTTTTAGGGATTTTTCTACTTAATGTTTCTTTATTTTCTAGCTAGGATTTGAGAGGGAAAAGGATTCTTATGTAAAGACTTATGTGCCCTTACTTGGATCCCAAGGTTAAGGGTCTATTTAAAGGACCCTAGCCTCTTGTATGAAGAGAGATTTTGTTATATGAAATAAACCTTGAGTTCTTCTATTGCTTTGTGTGATTACCCTACTGTGTGCATAAAGGGGTTTGAGAGTTCTTCTTCCCAGTGTTTGCAACCATCTTCCTGCCGCCAACCATCTTTCCAGCCCTCTCCAAAACTTTCTTTTCTTTGCTGTTTTCCTTTATTTTCTTGATTTCCTCTGAGTTTTCTAAACCCTGAAGGTCGTTTGCAGGTCCTCGAGTTCCTACGAATCCAACGACTCCAGCCAAGCCTCAATCGGACCACCGAGCAGAAAGCCGGGTATCCGCGGGTCTTTGGCTCGATTTTCCAGGCTGCATCCATTGAGGAACGAGCGATCCCTTCACTGCGATCTTCACCGGGCACTTCAGACATTGTCAGGTACAACCCCTCTACCTCCAATCTTATTATTGTAGGAGAACTTGCCCTAACCGAGGCTTCTCAGCCCCAGCGATCCTTCTTTAGTACTTTTCTAGGTTCTAATCTGCATGCTTGGCTTCAAGAATTCATACAAAATTCCCCACAATTAATTTTGATCTAAGATTCGGGAATTAATCACCTAACCCCACATATAAAACATACAAAAAAATTTCATGCATATTAGTCCTGCATCATTTGGTATAAGAGCATAGATTAGGGCTTGTTTTCTGCAATTTTTCAGTCCATATATGATCTATTTTTTAAATTATTTCTCCTTGATAAAAACTCAAAAATTCTAGAATTTATTTATATAGATTCAACATAATTCAAAGTAATTTTTAGAATTTTTTCAGATTTTATTTCGGACTGAGAATTTTCTGCAAGCCGAAATGCAGCCTACAAATTTTTGGCTGTGTTTTTTTCAGCAAGACAAGTTTGGAAGTTTTAGGGTTTTGTTTAGCATCTTTCCCATATCTTTTAATTTTAGTATATTTCCTGCATATTAGGCCATAATTTACAAGTTTTCTTCTATTTAAGAAAACACCAAAATAAAAAAAAATTATATATTCTCCAGAAATACCAAAAACATCTAAACCCTAATTTGCATCCTCATCTGCCTGCCATCATTGCATAATTTACTTTTAAGGGCACTCTTGCTATATCAGATGGGGGAGGATTTGATCACCTCTCCTTAGCCCAAAACCACACCTCCCTTGCATTCGGTCCCAAACCTAAACTAAAATCGATTAGACTTAATTTGTCCTAGTGGGCCAGGGATACCAATTGATCGGGTCCAGGCTAGTGTTAGATCACTGTGTCAAGTTAACCTGTGTGTGCCTTGTGCTCAGTGTCTAGAACGGTGGTTCAGGGATTCAATCCCGAAGGGCTTGTGTGCTGGTCCGCCTACCTGGCCAATCTCTGATTGGTGTCTAGGATTGGCAATCAGGGACCTAACACTCCCCTTACACCTGCCTGGCTGAGTATAGGGTTACTATAGGCTAGTTTGCCACCCTGATTGAGCATCTAGTTTTGGACTCTAGGTCTAGTCAGCTATAGTCGGTTTGATCAAGTCTTGCATGAGCATTAGATCAGGAGTCCCATCTCATCAGCCATCTCCCTGAACCCATGGATAAGCAGGAAGCTAGGATTCAAGCCCTTATAGACCAAATGGCCCAGATGTCTACCAAGTTAATTACCCAAATGACTCAGTTGACCCAGACTAATAGCCTCAACCCAACTCAACCTTGTGAAACCACAGAGCCCAACCCTATGAGAACCCACTACTCTGACCCATATAGGGAGTCCGATCCTAGGAGAACCCAATACTCTGACCCATATAAAGAGCCCAACCCTAGGAGAACCCCTTACCATGATCCCTACCGTGAGGTTGAACCTAGGAGAGACCATCGCCATGACCCTTATTATTATACTGAACCTAGGAGGACCCCAAACCCTGATCCCTACCGTGAGGCTGAACCTAGAATAGCCCATCATCATGACCCTTATTATGATACTGAACCTAGGAGGACCCCAAACGCTGATCCCTACCGTGAGGTTGAACCTAGGAGAGCCCATCGTCATGACCCATTCTATGATACTGAACCTAGGAGGACCCCAAACCCTGATCCCTACCATGAGGTTGAACCTAGGAGAGCCCATCGTCATGACCTATACTATGATACTGAACCTAGGAGGACCCCAAACCCTGATCCCTACCAAGAGGTTGAACCTAGGAGAGCCCATCGTCATGACCCATACTATGATACTAAACCTAGGAGGACCCTAAACACTGATCTATACCTTGAGGCTGAACCTAGGAGAGCCCATCGTCATGACCCAATCCCTAAGGTTAGTCCTAGAAGGACCAATTAGGATTTTGTAGACCAAGAAGATAGATCCTATTTTCCCACATCCTATAAGCCTAGTATACCCACAACCTATAGATCTTATGACTCCAAATCCTCTGACTCTAGAATCTATGAACCCATATCCCATGAGTCCAGTAGACCCATGACCCATAGAGCTGAACCCAAATCCTATGATCCCAGATCTTATAATCCCGTGACCCATAGATCTGCACCCTTGTCCTATAAGCCTAAGGAGCCCATAACTCCTAGGTATCAATCTAGTACTAGTCAGGTTTCCCTTAGTTAACATGAATTTCCATAGGATTAGTCCCTAAATATGAGCCCAGTAGTTAGCCACTATCCCTTAGGCAACCTGAACCTACTAGGATTAGTGTTCATAATCAGAAACCAGGACCTAGCCAATTTTCCCCTAACCGACCTTCTCCAACCATTCTTGAGATTGACAAGGCTTACATTAACGCGGAAGTGTATGAAGCTGATGCGAGCCTAGTGGATGAGTATGAAGGAGAAGAGGAGACACCTTTTGTAGACCTAGAATTAGCTGACCTAGTAGATACCTAGGTAGAAACCAACCTAGAGCTAGTTGACCTTGACCACATCCAACCTAAAGCTATAATAGAAGAATTATTAGAAGAAGAGAACCTAGGTACTGCTGCTAGAGCCTTACCTGAGGAAACCATAGAGGAGAGCCAAATTATAGAGTCTAGTCCTAAAATACAAGAACCTAAAGAATTTATTAAGGACCTGATCTCTTTGAATAAGTACCCTCAAGATGAGCCTCCTCCTATAATTCCCATTAAGGACCTCTTCCCTGAGATTAGTAACCCATCCTTCCATTATGTAAATCCTGTAGATATAGCTCCACCTCGTAAGGTTAACCTCATTAGTATGGGATTAGTTCCGGACACCCCATCTTTTATCCTACTTTATCCAACTAAACCTTTTTCTCCACCCTACCAGACTAATTCTGAACCCACTTCCTATTTCCTATCCTTTCCTGAGTCTCCTCATGTGTCTAGAACTATTAGGTTACATTTTGTTGAGGTTACTAGGTTGCAAGGATCCATAGAGCCCATCCCATTTGCTACCTATTTTTGGCAGACCCTCTGGCACCTATTAGGAGTTACTAGCAAATTTTCTTCTGCATGTCACCCATCAACCACGACTCATGCCCCCATGCCCAAGTGGTAGTTAAGACCTAATAAATCTCTTTAGTCGAGTTTGTTAGGTGTAGGTTTGAGTCCTTTGAATCATTTGTTAGGAGTCTGCATGTGCCTAGCATGTTCACCACCTACACAAATTTTAAATAAACTGGCTAATTTCCGAAGATGGGTCAAAGAATTTGATGTAGTGGATTCTATCTTGGTTAGGCTTAGGCCTAAAAGAAGCTTCATGCTCGCAGAGCCGGACCTTTTAAAGTGATAGAGAAGGTTGGATCAAATGCTTAGGTGTTAGACTTGCCTTCGGATTTGGGCATTAGTTCTACCTTCAATATTACAGACCTGGTTGAGTATAGGGAACCGGTAGCGATACCTAGTGAAGACTTTGGAACTGTTCCTTTTCATTATGAGTGACCCTAAACCAGAGTGTCCACTAACAAATTGGCCTGAGAGAAGAGAATGGATCGAGCGTATCCTGGACAATCAAGCCATCATGACCCGGGGCTATGACTATCAACGCTTCCTGGTCCGATGGCAAGGCCGGCCAGAGTCGGACGATTCATGGATTTCTTGAGAGGACTTACAGAACCTCAACCCAGACCTCCTCGAGAGATATGTGAGCTAGCTTGATCTTCACTCGAAAGGGTCGAGTTCCTCCCACCCCGAGAGAATTGCTAGGGACACCAAAGGTACCATAATAAGATAGAGGCTTTTTAACCCTCTATGAATTGATAAATAATTTATGAGTCCATCTGCAATAAGGCTTAGCCCATCTGAGTCCATTTTAGTTGTTATTTGATTCTTTTGAGTTGTTATTTCAGTTCTGTACTAGTCAGCTCATGTTGAGCTAGTTCAGTCCAATGCTAGTAAGCTCATGTTGAGCTAATTTTATTTTTTGTTGAGTCCTGTCCAAGCATACTGAAGACTCAAGACTATATCATACAAGTGAAGACGAAGTCCAACTAGATTGAAGACATGGAAGTATAGCCCAAGTCCAACCCAGCTTGAAGATTTGAAGACCCCAGGAGGAAAATTTAGAAAACCCTGATTTCTTGCAGATGCCCTCCAGATGCCCAGATTCCATTCCAGATGCCAAAGTATATTCATAGATAAGGGAATCCATGATTTCAGAGGTCCATCTGCATCGTAGCCCAAAGAAATCAAGCCCAGGCACCAAGCCCAAGCCCCTAAGAAGCAAGATACAAGGGAATATTCCTGATACCTGGCTACCAGGCCACCCCAGCTTCCAGAGGCCCAAACCCATGCACCCAAGCCCCTTTGGGCCGGCCTCTTGATGCTCTTAGAAGCCCAACACACCCCCCTAGGCATCCTTGGAGTGTTGGCCAAGTCAAAAGAATTTTTAGGGATTTTTCTACCTAATGTTTCCTTATTTTCTAGCTAGGGTTTGAGAGGGAAAAGGATTCTTATGTAAAGACTTATGTGCCCTTACTTGGAGCCCAAGGTTAAGGGTCTATTTAAAGGACCTAGCCTCTTGTATGAAGAGAGATTTTGATACATGAAATAAACCTTGAGTTCTTCTATTGCTTTGTGTGATTACCCTACTGTGTGCATAAAGGGGTTTGAGAGTTCTTCTTCCCAGTGTTTGCAACCATCTTCCTGCCGCCAACCATCCTTCCAACCCCCTCCAAAACTTTCTTTCCTTTGCTGTTTTCTTTGTTTTCTTGATTTCCTCTGAGTTTTCTAACCCCTGACAGGTCGTTTGTAGGTCCCCGAGTTCCTACGAATCCAACGACTCCAGCCAAGCCTCAATCGGACCACCGAGCAGAAAGCCGGGTATCCATGGGTCTTTGGCTCGATTTTCCAGGCCGCATCTATCGAGGAACGAGCGATCCCTTCACTGTGATCTTCACCGGGCACTTTAGACGTTGTCATGTACACCCCCTCTCTATCTCCAGTCTTATTATTGTAGGAGAACTTGCCCTAACCGAGGCTTCTCAGCCCCGACGATCCTTCTTTAGTACTTTTCTAGGTTCTAATCTGCATGCTTGGCTTCAAAAATTCATACAAAATTTCCTACAACTAATTTTGATCTGAAATTCGGGAATTAATCACCTAACCCACATATAAAACATACAAAAAGAATTGCATGCATATTAGTCCTGCATCACCTTCCTTGATTCCATCTTCTTTACCCCCATGACCTTTGAGATTCGCCCTAACACCTCCAAATATCGAGGTGGGTGGAATGACCTAGAGGTGAGAGGTCTTTTTGTTATTTTGAGTCTCAAAGTCTATGAAAGTCTAGATTTTCTTACCTTCCATCTCCATTATTCCTTCACCACCACCCTAGGAAAATAAAAAATATATATACATAGTGGTACCCTAATCTAGGTTACTTCTAGGCTCACCAAAGATTCTACCCCTTATCTGTCCCACATCAATTTGGTATTAGAGCCAGAAGATTAGAGTATTGTCTTCTTCCCAAATCATCCCAAATCCCCCCACCAGCCCCGGTGAGTCCCTCCAGTCTACATCGACCCATCTTTTCTATCCTTTCATCTTCCCATATCCAAAAAAAATTAAAATATCCCAACTAGTTCATCTAAGTCACCTTCAGATTTTTTCTTCCCCTTCTTCTGATCCTATCATTGAGCATCTCTATGCCAGCGCTCCGCCTTTCCCCCCTTGAGTCCACTGTCCATCGCCTCCACCACCAAATGGAAATCCCATCACAGGGCCCGCCTCCACCTTGCTTATGGCTTTACCTCTTTCCCCACCCTAGAGCTGAGATCTCCTCTTTCTCTCCTTGTGATCTCCATTAATGGAGGAAGAGAGAGCTCGGTCCCCTATTTTCTATTACAAAATCTTACCATTAATTCTTTGATTCCTTTCCCTTCTTGCTCTACTTCTCATCTGCACCAAGTCCTACCTGGTCACCAGCATCACCTGGCTTGAGGATCCGCTGCCTCCTAACCTTGTCACTGCCGGCAACCTCGAGGCCCTCACCGTCGAGGTTGAGACCAACATGCGGGACGTCATCCGGGTCCTGCTGGACACCCCATCTCCCGACGAACCCATTCCCCTGTGAAACCCTAGATCCTATTGCCTAGAAGAAGCACATTGCCATGCTCGAGCGCCTCTCCAACCTTCACCACTCCTGCTTCCAACAGTCCATCGCTCACCATGATATCTTCGCCACCTCCTTCCCAGCCTTCGAGTCTGTCTGCTCCTTCCTCGATCGCTTATCTAACTCCAAGCACTCCATCGAGGCTGCCCTCTCCCGTTGTCATGTCCTAGCCTCCGATATAGCCTTGGCCCCCAAACTAAAGCCTGAGCTCGAGCAGGTCTCCACCTCCCATCGTCGGTGTTGGTGAAGATCACTGCTTCCATTGAAATCATCAGTGAAGTCCGTCGGTCTTCCTTGGTCTCCATCCAAGAAGAAGCTTCATCGTACAATCATGAAGGCAATTACCCTTCACTGTTGCCGACTTCAAATTCCACTTTACGATCCTTAAAGCCACAAGGATTTCAGAGTTGCACGAGTTTCAGAGTTGCTAGAGTTCAAAGCTACATAGATTTTAGAGCTATAATTTTCAAAGCAGGATAAAATTAAAGCATAGATCTCAAAGCATAGTCCCTGCTGATCCAAACTCGGCGGAGTCGAGTTCTCCCCACCATAGAGAAATGATGGGGACATTGCCAGCACTGATCCCAGAGTAGCATTGATCATGAAGCAGCATGAATTTTGATGCAGCATGAAGCTCGATGCAGCATAGATTTCAATAAATTCAAATTAAAAAAACTTAGTTGATTAGGATTAGTTATTTGAAATTTGATTTAGGATTAGGTTGGATAGGATTGAGATTTGGATAGGACTTATCTTGTATTTGAATTTGAACCATCTTTATCTTTTTATCTTGTATTAAATTTCAAATGAGGGTTGGAAATGCATATAAATATCACCCTCAGTCCTTTGTAAAAAAATAGTTTAGTGGATAAAAATAAGTTTTTTTAGAAAAAAGTGATTCTTTTCTTTCGCTTCGTAAGGAGAGGGTATGAGGCCTAATCCCAGGACATGATGAGAGGTCATGTCTAGTTATCCACTTCCTTGATTTCATCTTTTCTACCCCCATTTCATTTGATATTCATCCTAACACCTCAAAGTATCGAGGTGGGTAGAATTCCCTAGAGGTGAGTGGTCTCTTCGTTAGTGTGAGTCTCAAAGTCCATGAAAGTCCAGATTTCCTACCTTCCATCTCCATTATTCCTTCGCCACCACCCTAAAAAAATAATAATAATAAATAGTGGTACCCTAATCTAGGTGACTTCTAGGCTCACCAACAATCCTCCCCCTTATCTGTCCCACATCACTTCTGGTTGGCTGTGCAGCTTTTAAATGGCCTTCGGGCATACGCGAACAGGGTTCCTTAAAGCTTCCTTCCTCCTTCTCCAGCCCCCTTCTTGTTCTAGCATTGGCCTTATGTTCTCCTTCTCTATCCCTCTCCTTCGGCCTGTGCTAAGGGAGGGCTCTTGGTAGACTTCAGGATTTCAGTCCGAGGCCTGGAGGGCCGAATGAAGGCTCTCCAAAAGTGACTGGCTAGCGTCAAGGCGTGGGCATCTGGTTTACTAAAGAAATCCACCGAGCTCGAAACTTTCCCGTCAGATGTGAAGGGGGAGATTCTCCGATCACGTAGCTGGGACAGAGAAAGATGTTGCCTCAAAAGTGGAGGTAGCTAAAGCCACCTCCCGGTTCACAAGATCAGATATCTTATAGGAGGAGGTGGTGGCCCGAGTCATGTTTGCTATGGAAGGGGCCACGATTGTTGTGGTGCTGACAGGAGTATCCTAATGTGGGGCTATTGCAGCCTCCCTTGGAATCATGAGATCGGTGAATTCCAAGGAGGATGACGTGGTAGAAGCGGAGCTGATGCCAGGCTTTAGAGATCGGATAGACTCCTGAGGAAGGGCACCCTTCCATTCGGGTAGGAGGGATTGGCATGTCCCTAGCCACTCCTCAAGGGTAGACTGCAGGGCTGACCTACCCTGCCAGTGCCTCCTACACCAATCATGGAGGTTAAGGTCAGAGCCCTCCAATTGGCGTTGCACCGATGTTGAGGGGACATGCTCACCAATATGGGAAGGAGCGGAGATGGGGCTTCACCCCATCTTCCTTTCATCTTGTATCTTAGGATTTCAGGAGGTCTCCCAGCCTGTCGGGAGCCTCCATAGGATGTAAGAGACTTTTGATCAATGAAGGTGCCTCTTCCTTTAGAACTACTACTCCCACTTTCTTTCTTCTTTTTTTTCTTTTTTTTTTTGAGCTTGAATCTACTGCTCGGCCTCCAAGGCTACTGGGGGCCTCTCTCCAAAGTGAGGGACGTTTTGATGAGGGTGATTTCTCTTCTCCTTTCAATCAGAATGCTTAGTGTTCCATCCACTTTGCTTGTTGTTTCTCCATTTTTTGGCTTGGATTGCTTCTAGGGGGTCTCCTTAGCTTGCCAAGACATGAGCTAGGTGGCCGACAATGGGAATTCAGGGATTCCTCACCAACATCCCCGGGCCATGAGCAAGGCAACCAGACATAGGGCTTCTGGAGTATCCCAGCTCAGTTCGCCATGCTATGGTCAAGGGGTAGATGGTAGGACTTCTAGAGCTTCATGGCAGACATCTCCAGACCATAAGGCAATGAATGCGAGGCTTCATGTGCTTCCTGGCTTATAAGTGCCAAACTATGAGTTTCATGATAGATGGTAGGGTTCCAGGAATCCCCAACCGCACATCAAGATTATGAGAGAGGTGACTGAGCGCGGGTCATCAGAAGGACCCGGCTTAAAGATTACCTAGATACGGGCATCTTGGTAGATGGCGGGTTGCCCTGTCATCATCTCTGGCATATGAGCCCAGCCAAAAGGTGCAGGCCCGATGGAGTGGGCTCAGCCAGAGAATGCCAAACTGTGAAGTCACATGGTAGGTGGCAGGTTACCTTGTCCCCATCTCCGGGCTATGAGCTGGGCCAAGGGCATCAAGCTTCTCAACTTACCATGCTATGAGTCACGTGGTGGATGGCATCTTGGTGCCGCCTTCTGGCTATGAGCGTGTCTAGTGAAGGCGAGCCTGATGGAGGGCCCGGCTTACTGATGAGAAGTTGCCATGCTATGAGTCTTGCGGTAGATGGCATCTTAGTGCCGCTTTCGGGCTGTGAACATGGCTGATGAAGGTGGGCCTAATGGAGAGCCTAGCTTGTTAATGAGGATGCCGAACTGTGAGTCACGTGGTTGGTGGCGGGTTGCACTACATTCACCTCCAGGCTGTGAGCTCGGCTGATGAAGGTTGGCCTGATGGAGGGCCTAGCTTGTTGATGATGATGCCAAACTATGAGTCACACTGTAAGTGGTGAGTTGCCCTGCCGCCGTCTCCACGCTGTGAGCTTGGCTGATGAAGGTGGGCATGGTGAGGGTCCTGGCTTGCTGATGAGGAGTTGCCATGCTGTGAGTCTCACGGTAGACAACATCTTCGTGCTGCCTCCAGGCTTTGAGTATGCTGGTGAAGGTGGGCCTGATGGGGGACCCAGCATGTTGATGAGGATGCCGAACTGTTAGTCATGCAATAGGTGGCGGGTTGCCCTACCACCGCCTCCGAGCTGTGAGCTCATCTGATGAAGGCGGGCCTAATGGAGGGCCTGGCTTGTTGATGTGGAGTTGCCATGCTGTGAGTCTCACGGTAGATGACATCTTGGTGCCACCTCCGGGCTATGAGCACGGTTAATGAAGGCGGGCCTGATAGGGGGCCCGACTTGTTGATGATGATGCCAAACTATGAGTCGCGCGGCAGGTGGCGGGTTGCCTTGCCATCGCCAAAAGGCTGTGAGCTTGATTGATGAAGGTGGGCCGGATGGGGGGCTAGCTTGTCGATGAGGATGCCGAATTGTGAGTCACGCAGTAGGTGGCAGGTTGAGCTGCCTTCGTCTTCAAGATGTGAGCTCGACTGATGAAGCCAAGCCAGATGGGGGGCCTGGCTTGTTGATGAGGATGCCAAACTGTGAGTCACGCAGTAGGTGATGGGTTGCCCTACCGTTGCCTCTGGGCTGTGAGCTCGATTGATGAAGGTAGGACTAATGGATGGCTCAGCTTGCTAATGAGAAGTTCCCATGCTGTAAGCCTCATGGTTGATAGCATCTTGGTGCCACCTTCGGGCTGTGAGCATGGCTAGTGAAGGTGGGCCTGATGGGGGGCCCAGCTTGTTGATAAGGATGCCGAACTGTGAGTCACGCGATAGGTGGCGGGTTGCCTTGCCGCTGCCTTTAGGCTGTGATCTCTGCTGATGAAGGTGGGCTTGATGGAGGGCCCGGTTTGCTGATGAGGAGTTACCATGCTGTGAGTCTTGCGGTATACGGCATCTTGGTGCCTTCTCCATGCGATGAGCACGGCTAATGATGGTGGGCCTGATAGGGGGCCTGGCTGGCTGATGAAGTCACTGAACTTGAGTCTCGTGATAGGTGGCAGGTTGCCATACCGCTGCTTTCGAGCTATGAGCTCGACTGGTGAAGGTGGGCCTTATGGGGGGCCTGGCTTTTGCCCGCTGGACTTTGAGTCAGATGGAGACGTCCTTGTATATGTGAAAGGCAAAGTTGCACGAAAAAGGGACTTAGGTAATTGAGGAAAAGATTTACATCACTAGTAGCGCTCTCTTAAATTGCTCATGTTCTCGGATCGTGAGCATCGGGAGGTGCGAGGACTGGCAAGGTAGTAGGCTTCATCCGGTCGGGCTTCTACCCCTTTGCTGGGGTCCTTTACGGGGGTTGCAGTAGCATGCCATCTTCTATTAGCAAGCTATCCCTCGTGGTCAGGTCCCGTCTCTTGTTAGTCTACGCCCTAGGGAGGTGGCTACTGTCGTTCCACTGGTTGGAGGGCCTGGTGAAAGGAAAGCAAAACGAGCAAACATAGCAAAAAAAATATATTTTAAAATAAGCACAGTGGAAGGCTTGGTAGATTGATCAAAACGATCTACCAATCTTCCTACAATAGGAAAAGTATGATAATGTAGCATGCAAAAGACATCACAAGCAGGAAAAGAACCAATAAGCATTAGGATACCTTACCGTTACAACTTTAGGAGGTTATGAAAAGCCCTTGAGCCATACTCGTGTCTGGCCTCTATGGGTAGTTCACACCAGGGCTCGATTCTGATCAACTCCCTTAGAGTGCTAGCTCCTTGGGATCCTTGAGGTTGATCTACTTCTTCTTGGAAGACAAGGAAGAGAGGTGGAACCCTTCCTAACTAGCTCTCTTCGCAAGACCTAGCTTTAGTGCTAGGTAGTCACACACCCAAAACCCTAGTCCTCCCAAGTCCCTTTTCTTTTCCCTTTTAGAATTTCAGTAATCTTGTTCAATAAGAAAACTCTTTCTTTTTTCTCTCTCAACCAGCAGCCCCTAAGACAAACCTTATTTATAGAGGCAGCCATGAGAAGGAGGAAGAGGAAGGAGGAGTGATGGAGGGAGAAGGTCAAGGGCCATACTAAATTGGCTCTAAGCTCATAAGGCAAGAATGACTATCATTCCATGAAATCTTGGAGACAAAACTAGCCAAAATTTGAATTTTGAATTGAGGTCAAAACATTCCAAAGAATGACCATCTTTCCATGAAGGCTTGGACCCAAAACCAACCAAAATTCGAAATTCAAATTGAGGTCAAAACTTTCCAAAAGATCTTTCCAGAATTTTTGCTCGTCACAGCCAAGTGTCGACACTTCCTAGTGTCGACTTTTCAAGTGTCGACACTTGCAAGTGTTGATACTTCCATGTGTCGACACTTGGAACATGGTCAATCATATTGACCTCCAGTGATGGCAAACAATTATCAATCATCAATCAACCTTTAGATCAGATAGAAATCCCTATGGTGTATGACCCATAGGTTCGAACACTAAGCCAGTAGCACTGTAACACTTCCTATACCAGTAAAAGTCATATCTAGCAATGATACCTGATATCCGGATAGGTTGAAGATTGCAGAGCAACTTTCTAGAATCTCTGGTATATGGTTATCATATAATTCATCCCTTTGACCTCAAAATGCTTGGGATGACCTAGTGTTTGACTGCCAACCCTAACCTGGTACATCAAGATCATGACTTAACCTTACAAGTTCTGTGACTCCTCACAAGAACTATCATAGCCAAGGTTTTGCTAAATCGAGACATTGTGAGTTATTCACTCCAAACTATTTGGAGGGGTCAATCCTATCTTGATCCACCACCGCTCCATAAGTACTTGACTGTACCTAAAAGCCTTTCATCACTAGATTAGAAATCCAGGTAGTTTGGCACCAAAGTACAGTGAATTGCTCGCAAGCTACCATGGTGACCTCAGGTCTGAGGGATACATATACCTATATCCTTTCATGAGCAACCCTGGTGGGGACACCTTCTCAGAAATTCAGAATTCTCTTTGGATCTCATAGGAAGATCCGGGCCTTGAATCATCTGGCACCATTTTGTTGCACCCGGCATCTATTTTGGAACCCTTTTTTTTGTGGATCTTAAAGCAAGCCTTATAAAGGAGAGATTTAATGAAGAAACTAAGATACAAAGGTGGGATTTTTTTCCGCTTTTTAAAGCATGAGGGAGCCAAGCTTGCTGCCGATGCCTGCAGCCCCAGCTTTTAGCCTGCAGCAGCCCCCTTCCATCAAATCACCTGCAGCAGCCCCCCTTCCATCAAATCACCTGCAGCCCCAGCTTTTAGCCTGCAGCAGCCCCCTTCCATCAAATTAGCCTGCAGCAGCCCCAGCTTTTGTCAAATCACCTGCAGCAGCCCCAGCTTTTGTCAAATCACCTGCAGCAGCCCCAGCTTTTGTATTTTCTATTTTGATCTTCATGATTTGTATTGGATCCCCTCTTAAGTCTATAAAATGAGGGGAGGTCCTCTTGTATGAAAGGAAAGAAAAAAAAAAAATTTTGAAATGAAATGCAGCTACTTCTCTTCTCCAAAGCCTTCATTATTCCAGTAATGTTGAGAGGTGTGAGGCCTTGAGTCTTCCTTCGTTGCAATCGCAATGTCGCAGAGCGTGAGGTTCTACTTCCTTCGTTGTCTTTGACAACGTCGCCAGGCGCGAGGCCCTGTTTATCTCCTTCGATACTGCCCGAATTTCAGAAAACCTCCTTGCATCCCTCCTCTATCTTTTCTTGATTGTTATTTTGATACTTCACCCCGAACTAATCCGCCTTCGTGTTTTGTAGGGTTCTCTCCGGTACCGAGCTTCCGAGACGATCTTGCCACTACCAAGAGCTTGGAATTTCTGATTGATTCGGTGTATTGGTTATTGACCGTCCAAGCCGCATCTTCCGAGGACGTGTGAACAATCGTGTGTTGCAAATACTGTCGAAGGACCCTTTTCCCCCCCCCCCCCCTCTTCCATACTCTAGATCTGCAATATTGAATGTGTGCAAGTCCTAAGATCGAGGGTTTCTTAATCCTTGAGTCCTGGGTTAAACCTCACTTTGTTTTGTTGGTTTCAGCATGAGGGGTTGCGCGGTTTGACCCTATGATCTTTAAATCGCTTTCTTAATACATGCTTAATGAACACCTAGCTTGTTTACATCCTAAAGAGTGATTTTCTTGCATGACTAGCATTAGGGTTCCCCATCATATTTGGTATCAGAGCCAGGTTAGATTAGGACTTGTTTTCAGTCTCTACACATCAAGATTTCTGTTTTCCTATATATCTGCCTGTAATTTACTTAAATCTCTATATAAAAGTAGTTAGTTTATCTTGCTTATATTTTTTTTCTTGTAGCATTTTTAGTTATCTATCTTTGTCTAAAATTTCGTCTTTATAAAAAAATTAAAAAAAAAAAAATTAAAATTCCTGAAAGTCGTTGCTGTCCTGTTTACTGTTTACTATTTTCATATATGTCTGCCTGTAATCCACTTAAATTTCTATATAAAAGTAGTTAGTTTATCTTGTTTATATTTTTTTCCTTGTAGAATTTTCAGTAATATATCTTCATTTAAAATTTTGCCTTCAGAAAAAATTACAAAAAAGTTAAAATGTCTGAAAGTTGCTGCTGTCTGCATGCTGTTTGCTGACCCTTCCGTTTTAGTTATGTTCCAAGACATGTTTAGAATAGCATAGGTTTTATTTGTCTAAATCCTTTCATATGGTATGTTATTGATGTGTTGAGTATCTACTGTGATTTTTCTGGAATTTTTAGAATTTTTTGCATAACATTTTTTTCCCCACCTCTAACTGAAACACACTGGCTTTTCTGCACCATTAGACTAGGGTTCATTGCATGTGTCATTCCATCTCATGATAAATCTATTTAATGGCGGCAATATCATAACATAAGGGGAGGACTTCATTACCTCTCCTTAGCCCACAACAACCACCCTCATTTTCGAACCCAAGCCTTTAAGTTTAAAATCAATTAGCAACGTACTGCTTTGCTCTAGAGAGCCATAGGGACACCAACACGGTCGAGTCAAGACTTCGAGTCTACTTCTTGTGTCAGTCTATCTTGTGTGTGCCTCTATTCTTGGTGTCTAGGTTGGTGAATCTAGGGCTTGTGAGTTGGTCCGCCGTACCTGGCCAATCCCCGATTGGTGTCTAAGGTTGGCAGAAAGGGACCTTTCACTCCCCTACATCTACCTGGCCAAGGATAAGGGTTACTACAAGGTAGCCTGTTGCATTGAGTTGGGCCCCAGTTGAGATTCTAGGTCTAGTTACCCTTAGTCGGATTTCTGCTTGTGTGCTTGATTCATGTCTACTAGGGCAGGGACATCATACCAACCTGAGACACCTATGGATAATCCTCAAGAGGCTTTACTAAGGACTATGTCAGAGCATTTTGCCCAAATGTCAGCCCAGTTATCTGCCCAATTGACCAGTCACTTGGATAACCGGTTGAACCAGTTGGAGGCTAGATTGGATACCATAGAGGGAGCCCAGCAGCAGCGTTCTGACACCCCAGCTTCGATGACACACCCTAGGAGGGCTAGGAATTTTGATCCTTTCGAAGAACCTACCCCTAGGAGAGAGAGAGCTTTTGACCCATTTGAGGAACCATATCCTAGGAGGGCCCAGCAACCTGATCTATGCCGAGATCATTCCCCTAGAAGACCCCGTCGGGAGTTTGTTGATCTGGAAGATAGGGCTTTTAAGAGCATTAGACTTGAAGCCCCCACATTTGATGGCACCCTAGACACCAAGGTATACCTGGACTGGGAAAAGGAAATGGACCAGTATTTCGAGTGGTACGAGATGACGGAGGGTAGGAAATTTAAGTTTGCCAAGCTTAGGTTAATTCGCCAAGCCCGGATGTATTGGGATACTGTTGAGAGACTAATGAGGCAAAGAGAACAGGAACCCATAGCCACCTGGGGAGAGTTAAAAGCCAAGCTTAGGGAAAAGTACATACCCGTGTCTTACCACCAACGCCTTTTGGATCAGTGGCATAGGTTGATTCAAGGAAACAAGAGTGCCACAGAGTATATTGCCCAGTTTGATGAGTTGGCCATGAGGTGTGGGATGAACGAATCTGAGGCTGTGATTTTGTCTAGATTTAGGTCTGGTTTGAGAGAGGAGTTGAAGAGAGAGCTTTACCTGAGGGAGGTAAAAGATCTAGAGCAGGCCTACCAAGTAGCTAGGGATTTTGAGCAGTTTCATAGGACTCCCGCCTATCGAAAGATCGAACCCACTAGGAGTCTATACCCTAGACCAGCCCAGTCTAATCCAGGCCATCCAAACCTGAGTCGACCTGACCAAAATCGGACTGACCCTAGTCGACCCGGGTCTAGTAGACCCAGCCTTGTTAGACCCATTCCCAGCCGACCTCAAGACAATAAGGGTAAATCTGTAGAGGTCCCCAGAAAATCTGGCGTTTGCTTTAGATGTCACCAGTCCGGCCATTACGCCAGTGAATGTCCCACTAGATCCCTCCATATAGGTGATTTAGAGGGAGAAGAGAACCCCGAGACTGTTCATGAGTTGGAAGAAGAGGTGTATGAGGAAGGACTGACTTTAGCAGAGGAGTACGAAGGAGATGAGGAAACCTGTGATCCCACTACCTTGTGTGGAGTTGTTAGACGCATCCTTGCCCAATCTAAGGAACAAGAAGACTGGCGTAGGACCAACATCCTACATACTTTCATTAAGGTTGGAGAGAAAGTTTGCAAGGTTATCTTAGATAGTGGTAGTTGTATCAATGCCATTTCCGCCAGCACCGTCAAGACTTTAGGGCTAACACCAGTCCCCCATCCTAGCCCTTACAAAGTATCCTGGATAGATTCTACCTCCATTCCCATCAAGCTCCAGTGTCAAGTCCTCATCCAGTTGCAGTCGTATCAGGAAAAAGTGTGGTGTGATGTGCTGCCAATGGGGGTTAGCAGCATCATCTTAGGAAGACCCTGGCTTTTTGACCATGATGCCACCCTGTTCGGTAAGACCAATTCCTGTTCCTTCAACCACTTAGGAAAGAAGATAGTGATCCATCCCGTTCCCCCTAAGGATGAGGTTAAGAAGGGAGCTAGCTCTTTGAAGAAGAAAACTCCTGGATTGAATTTAATTAACGCCAAAGAGCTACAGAAGGAGATTATAGAAGGTTCCCCTATTTGGATCTTGACTGCTAGAAAGATTAGGGAATCTACAGTAAAAGAACCCCCTCTAGAAGTTTTGGAAGTTTTGGAAGAATTTAAGGATGTATTTCAAGATGATCTGCCCAACCAACTTCCACCCCTTAGGGACATCCAGCACGCCATTGACCTTGTCCCAGGATCCACCTTGCCTAACTTGCCCCATTATCGGATGAACCCCACAGAACACTTAGAGCTCCAAAAGCAAGTTAGTGAGTTGCTGAATAAAGGTTTTATCAAGGAGAGTTTGAGTCCTTGTGCCGTCCCAGCCCTTTTGACACCCAAAAAGGATGGCACATGGCGAATGTGCATCGACAGTCGAGCTATCAACAAGATCACCATCAAGTACCGGTTTCCCATACCCCGTCTAGACGACCTCTTGGACATGATGGCTGGAGCCACCATTTTCTCCAAGATTGACCTTAAGAGTGGCTACCATCAAGTTAGAATCCGACCCGGGGATGAATGGAAGACATCATTCAAAACTAAGGATGGTTTGTACGAGTGGGTAGTCATGCCTTTTGGGTTATCCAATGCACCCAGCACTTTCATGAGAATCATGACCCAGGTCCTTAGGATGTTCATCAGTAAGTTTGTGGTAGTCTATTTTGACGACATCCTGATTTACAGCAAGAATGAGAAGGACCACCTGGACCACCTTAGGTTAGTGTGTTCGGCTCTTAGGAAAGACAGCTTCTTTGCAAATCCTAAGAAGTGTGAGTTTCTGACCCGTAGGGTTGTCTTCCTAGGATTTGTCGTGACCCCACAAGGAGTAGCCGCTGATCCCGAGAAGATCAAGTCAATAGTTGAGTGGCCTATACCAACCTCTATTACTGAAGTTCGTAGTTTCCACGGACTAGCCACCTTTTATAGACGATTCATTAGGGGTTTCAGCACTGTTGTCTCACCCATCACTGATTGCATTAGGAAGGGAGCCTTCCAGTGGACCAAGGCGGCTGACAAAGCCTTCTTAGAGCTGAAAGAGAAAATGACCCAGGCCCCCATCCTAAGATTGCCCGATTTTTCCAAAGTGTTTGAGGTAGCATGTGATGCCTCAGGGGTAGGAATAGGAGGAGTCCTAAGCCAAGAGAACCACCCAGTAGCCTTTTTTAGTGAGAAGCTCAATGAGGCTAAGCTTAGGTATTCTACCTATGACAAGGAATTTTATGCCTTAGTGCAAGCACTAAGATATTGGAGGCATTACCTTTTACCAAATGAATTTGTGTTGTACTCTGATCACGAGGCCTTAAGGTATCTGAGTTCCCAAAAGAAGTTGAACCCTAGACATGCTAAGTGGGTAGAGTATATCCAGGCGTATACCTTTGTTTTGAAACATCGAGCAGGAACTGCCAATAAGGTTGCCGACGCCCTGAGCCGCCGATCTTTACTTCTGAGCACTGTTAGAACTGAGGTTGTAGGGTTTGACCAGATTAAAGAGCAGTACGATACCTGTCCTGATTTCGGAAAGATTCATCAAGTCTTGAGTATCGGACCATCTAAGGAACACAGTCAGTACACCTTGTTAGATGGTTATCTGTTTAAGGAGAATAGGCTATGCATCCCAAGAACGTCTGTAAGGGAATTTTTGGTCTGGGAGACACACGCAGGAGGTTTAGCTGGCCATTTCGGGAAGAACAAAACCATCCTAGCTGTAGAGGAACATTTCTTTTGGCCAAGTCTGAAAAGGGATGTCACCCAAATTGTGGCCAGGTGTCGAACGTGCGCTGTTGCAAAACAGCAAAAGCAGAACACTGGTTTGTACACCCCTTTGCCCGTCCCTAGTTGCCCTTGGCAGGATTTGAGTATGGATTTTGTGTTAGGATTACCTAGAACCCAAAGGAAGCATGACTCCATTTTTGTTGTGGTTGATAGGTTTTCCAAAATGGCCCACTTCTTGCCCTGTAACCAATCATACGATGCTTCTAAGGTAGCCAAGCTATTTTTAGATGAGGTCATTAGGATTCATGGCCTACCGAAAACCATCACTTCTGATCGAGATATTAGGTTCACCAGTTACTTTTGGAAGACCCTTTGGCACATGTTAGGGACCAAGTTGAAATTCTCCACTGCTTATCATCCCCAAACTGATGGTCAAACTGAAGTTGTGAATCGAAGCCTAGGAAACTTGCTTAGGTGTCTTGTAGGCGAAAACATTAAAAACTGGGACTTACTGTTACCAAAAGCCGAGTTTGCCTATAATAGCTCTGTGAATAGAACTACTGGTAAAAGCCCATTTGAGATTGTCCTTGGGTACCAACCCAATAAGCCCATTGATCTGATTCCCCTGCCTTTGCATGGTAGAGCATCCGAGTCAGCTGAGTCTTTTGCACAGCATATTAGAAATCTGCATCAGGAAATCACTCAAAAGATTAAAACAAGTAATGATGCTTATAAAAGACATGCTAATTTAAGAAGGCGATTCAAGGAATTTTCTATTGGGGATTATGTCATGATAAGACTCAGACCAGAACGGTTTCCCTCGGGAACCGTAAAGAAGCTGCATTCCCGTAGTGCTGGACCTTTCAAAATTATTGAGAAAGTTGGACCCAACGCCTATGTGCTTGAGTTACCCCCTGATCTAGGCATTAGTTCTACTTTCAATATTTCAGATTTAATTGAGTATAGGGAACCGGCAGTAATACCTAGTGAGGCATTCGGGATTGATCCTTTGATTGAGAGAGAACCTCCCCAAGAGTGTCCACTAAATTGGCCTGAGCGAAGAGAGAAGATCGAGCGAATCTTGGACGATCAAGCTATCAGTACTCGACGAAATGGATATCAACGCTACTTGGTAAGATGGCAAGGTCGCCCCGAATCAGAGGACTCATGGGTTACCAGGGAGGACCTACAACGTATCGATCCGGATCTTTTGGAGGAGTATCAAAGCCGAACAAACCTCTACTCAACGGAGTCGAGTTCTTCCCACCCCAGGAGGATTGGTGGGGACACCTTCTCAGAAATTCAGAATTCTCTTTGGATCTCATAGGAAGATCCGGGCCTTGAATCATCTGGCACCATTTTGTTGCACCCGGCATCTATTTTGGAACCCTTTTTTTGTGGATCTTAAAGCAAGCCTTATAAAGGAGAGATTTAATGAAGAAACTAAGATACAAAGGTGGGATTTTTTTCCGCTTTTTAAAGCATGAGGGAGCCAAGCTTGCTGCCGATGCCTGCAGCCCCAGCTTTTAGCCTGCAGCAGCCCCCTTCCATCAAATCACCTGCAGCAGCCCCCCTTCCATCAAATCACCTGCAGCCCCAGCTTTTAGCCTGCAGCAGCCCCCTTCCATCAAATTAGCCTGCAGCAGCCCCAGCTTTTGTCAAATCACCTGCAGCAGCCCCAGCTTTTGTCAAATCACCTGCAGCAGCCCCAGCTTTTGTATTTTCTATTTTGATCTTCATGATTTGTATTGGATCCCCTCTTAAGTCTATAAAATGAGGGGAGGTCCTCTTGTATGAAAGGAAAGAAAAAAAAAAAATTTTGAAATGAAATGCAGCTACTTCTCTTCTCCAAAGCCTTCATTATTCCAGTAATGTTGAGAGGTGTGAGGCCTTGAGTCTTCCTTCGTTGCAATCGCAATGTCGCAGAGCGTGAGGTTCTACTTCCTTCGTTGTCTTTGACAACGTCGCCAGGCGCGAGGCCCTGTTTATCTCCTTCGATACTGCCCGAATTTCAGAAAACCTCCTTGCATCCCTCCTCTATCTTTTCTTGATTGTTATTTTGATACTTCACCCCGAACTAATCCGCCTTCGTGTTTTGTAGGGTTCTCTCCGGTACCGAGCTTCCGAGACGATCTTGCCACTACCAAGAGCTTGGAATTTCTGATTGATTCGGTGTATTGGTTATTGACCGTCCAAGCCGCATCTTCCGAGGACGTGTGAACAATCGTGTGTTGCAAATACTGTCGAAGGACCCTTTTCCTCCCCCCCCCCCTCTTCCATACTCTAGATCTGCAATATTGAATGTGTGCAAGTCCTAAGATCGAGGGTTTCTTAATCCTTGAGTCCTGGGTTAAACCTCACTTTGTTTTGTTGGTTTCAGCATGAGGGGTTGCGCGGTTTGACCCTATGATCTTTAAATCGCTTTCTTAATACATGCTTAATGAACACCTAGCTTGTTTACATCCTAAAGAGTGATTTTCTTGCATGACTAGCATTAGGGTTCCCCATCAAACCCTTTGGCAGAAGAAAGCTCTGCAGTTGGTCGCATTCAGTGAGATGTCATACATTTCACCTGTATATCACATCAGTGTCTCTACCTCCTTGGTTAAGAGGACAACCAATAAATGTGACATACAACAACTAAACTTGATACATCGCCGTCCTACAATAATGTATCCTTTGGTTGTGAACTAGTTTAAAAACTACTCGATATATCTTCTCTATATCAAATATAATGTACTTCTAAAGTGTCCATCACACAAGAGTTCTTTTCAAAAAATACATATGTGATGAATAGCCAAAAGAATAACTTTTATTCATTAAGAAATTTATATATAATTACAAAATAGCACAACCGTCTACAGTCTAGATGGTTGGTTTTGGGACACAATTCCCTTTCATTAAGAAATTCATATATAATTACAAAATAGCACAACCGTCTATAGTCTAGATGATTGGCTTTGGGACACAATTCCCAACTACTCCCACTTGGACTAAAGCCAATCAATACATAATCTTATTCTTATTTTCCATTTACAACTGTCGAACTCTTGAACTTTGATGGCTTTAGTAAAGTGGTCGGCTAGGTTCTCCTTTCCATTGATCTTTTGAAGGTCAATGTCACCTCGTTCCACGATCTCTCATATAAGGTGATAGCACCATAGAATGTGTTTTGTTCGATGATGAGACATCGACTCTTTGGCTTGAGTAATGGCTCTAGTGCTATCATAATACACTAGAATAGGACCATCCAAGAAAGGTCCACTACCAGCTCATGAAGGAACTTTGGCAATCACACTACTTTCTTTACTACATTCGATGCTGCAATGTATTCTACGTCACATACTAAGTTTGCCACAGTAGGTTGCTTGGAACTTTTGTAGCAGATTGCTCCTCAATTTAGGATAAAGATAAATCCTGACACACTCTTGCTGTCATCCCTATCTGACTGAAAACTGAAGTCAGTATACCCCATAAATTTTAAATCAAGTTCTCCATAAATCAGCCATTAGTCCCTAGAATTTTTACTTAAGGATGGTTTTTACCACTTTCTAATAAGCTTCACCAGGGTCAGACTGGTATCTGCTCACTATGCCTAGTGAGTATGCCACGTTTAGTCTAGTACATGTCATGGCATACATGATATAACTCACTACCGAAGCATATGGGATTTTACTCATATGCTCTCTCTCCTTAGGAGTTGTCACACAATCCCTTTTGGAGAGAGCAATTCTAGTGCCTATCAAGAGATAACCTTTCTTGAAATTTTTCATGCTAAACTGCTTCAGCATTGTGCTGATGTACGTAGACTGGGATAGTCCTAGAAGCCTCTTAGATCTATCTTTGTAGATCTTCATAACCAGTATGTAAGAGGCTTCACCCAAATCCTTCTAAAGAATTAAGATGATAACCAGACCTTTATTCCTTGTAGTGTTGAGATGTCATTTCTGATTAATAGAATGTCATTCACATATAACACAAGGAACATAATCACAGAATCATTAATCCATTTGTAAATGCAATGTTTTTCTCTGTTCCTAACAAAGCCATACGACTTGATACACTTATCAAATTGCATGTTCCAACTCCGTGATGCTTATTTCAGTCCATAGACGGACCTTTGAAGCTTGCACAGCTTTGACTCGTCTATGGATGTGAACCCTTCAGGTTATATCATATAACTTTCTCTTCTGGCTCATCATTCAGGAAAGTTGTTCGGACATCCATTCGCTAGATTTTATAGTCAAAGTATGCTGCTAAAGCAAGCATGATCCGAATGAATTTGAGCATTGCCACAAGAGTGAACATCTTGTCATAGTCAATACCATAATGTTGATGATATCCTTTTGTAACCAGAGAGGCTTTATAGGTCTCTACCTGCCTGTCTGCGCCCCTTTTTTTTTTGAAAATCCATTTGCACCTAATGGGTTTTATCCTCTCAGGTGGATCAACCAATGTCCATACATTATTTATTTTCATGGACTCCATTTTGGATTTCATGGCTCCTAACCATTTCTTAGAGTCGGACCTCTGCATCGCATCCATATAGGAGATCGGATCCTCATTATTCTCATCGAGTTCAAGGGATCACCATCCCGGACCAAGAAACTGTAGTATCTATCTGGTCAACTCGGTACCCTATCGGATCTCCTTAATGGTTCTTGTGTGGGCTCTGGGTGTGAACTAATTACAACCGACTTTATGTTATCCCTTAAGTGTGTCGGTTTCTCTACTTGTTGAACATCACTAAGTTTAATCTTAGCGGCTATAGTTCCTTCACCAAGGAACTCCTTTTACAAAAAGATAGTCCTAAGATTGACGTATAGCTTTTGTTCCTTGACCAAGTAGAAGTAATACCCTTAGACTCTTTTAGATACCCAACAAATAGGCACTGGTCAGACCTAGGTCCAAGTTTATCCGTTCCCAGATGTTTAACATATGCCGGGCAACCCTATACCTGAAGGTGTGAGAGTGTCGGCTTACATCTAGTCCATATCTCATATAGGATTTTGCTAACGGACTTACTCAGACCCCTATTCAAAAGGTAAAAGGCTAATTCTGGAGCGTATTTCCTAAGGGATATTGGTAGAGAAGCAAAGCCCATCATGGACCGAACCATGTCTAACAGGGTTTGATTTCTCCTTTCAGACACTCCATTTAACTGAGGTGTCCACTAAGAGAGAATCCCATTCTCCTTAAGATAAGTTAGAAACTCACCGAAAAGATATTCACTGCCTTTATCTGATCGAAGGGTTTTAATATACCTTCCAGTTTGTTTTTCTACTTCATTACAATATCATTTGAATAATTCAAACGATTCAGATTTATGTCTTATCAAGAAGACATAACCATAGCTCGAAAGGTCATATGTAAACGTAACGAAATAACTATACCCAACTCTAGCACTAATATTCATGGATCCTCATACATTAGTATGTACCAGACTTAGAATCTCTTTGGCTGTTCACCTTTTTTAGTAAAAGGTAATTTTATCATCTTTCCAAGAAGATAGGACTCACAGGTGATGAGGGACAGGATCAGGGTAGGATCGTCGGCGAGCTGAGAAGTCATCGAAAATTAGGGTATCCTATTTCTTTTATTTTAAATTTTTTTTTATCGTGGTGGCGAAGGAAAAATAGGGATGGAGGGTAGCAAAATTGGACACTCTAGGACTGCGGACATACATTCACGGAGAGACATCTCACCTCTAGGGCATCTCACCCGTCCTACTACATCTACCCTAGGGCATCCCACCCATCTCACTATATGTGGAGCCTAGGGCATCCCACCCAAATCGCTACCTGGGGCCATAAAAGAAAATTCCTAAGACTTAGAGGGGACTCGATGGGGAAATGGGATAACTAGGGTCTCACACCCTCGAAGCCCGAAGGTGAAGGATAGACGGGCCTCTCACCCTCCCCATACGGGGCGAACGAAAAGAAAAACTCTTTTCTTAAAAACTAACTTGATTAACTAAACAATTTTTTTTACAAAGGACTGAGGGTGGTATTTATAGACCTGTCCAACCCTTGTTTGAATTTGAATATAGGATAAAAAGATAGGGATGACTCAAATTCAAATATAAGATAGGATAAGATAAGCCTATCCATATCTTAATCCTAACCCACCAAATCCTATTCAAATTTCAAGAAAATAAATCACAAACTAATTTATTCTAGATATCCTCCGAGATTCGTGTAGCTCCAAGATTCATGCTTGCTTCGAGATCCATGCTGGTGATGTCCCTATCATTCCCTTGAGGTGGGAAAAACATGACTCCATCGAGGTAAGCTGGCTCTAGGATGCACATAACTTGTAGAATGATTTTTTTAGCTCTACTCTGAGATCTGTGCACTTTAAAGAGTGTGTAGCTTTGAAGATCATGCACCTCGAAATTGATGCGGCTTTGAACTTCGTGCGATTCAGAAACTCGTGCAGCTTTGAAGATTATGTGCTTCGAAATTGGTCTGACGTTGAACTCTGTGCGACTCTGAAACATGGCCTGGTGAATCGAACTGAAATAGGGTCTAGCAGAGGACCTGATGAAGAAGACTGCAGAGCTTTGAGATTGGTGCAGGGATCCCTTAAGTGAACTCGGCAGCAAGGGGGGATTTGCATTCACATTTGTGCAATCCCTCTCCTTCTTCTTCACGGACCGAACAAGCACAGGGGCACGCGGAGGGGTGTCGCCGGTAGGCGTTCACCAATGACGATGCTAGGGTGAAGATGGCGACCGGCGATGGTGCTGGAGAGGTAGAAGGTGGCGCAGCTAGGAGAAGTGCACACGGATGGAGGCAGATCCCATGAAGGGGACTATGGCATGCTGGGCTTGGTGGTGGTCTTTCCGGTAAGGTTTGCAGATCGAAAGATGGAGGTTCGATGGGCTGGACTACAGTGGAGGTGTTCTAATTGGTGGTGAGGATGGCGGAGGTGGAGCCTAGCGGAGATGAGAAGGAGACTCCAAGGTGGATGGGCTCGGCAACTAGATCTTTGAATCTGATCAAAGGCATGGCGGCGGAGGAAGGCATCGACCACGGAGCAAGCGGCAATGATCTAGGTCAGGGAGGTGGTGGTGAGGATGGAGGCGGCGAGATCCTAGGCATGGTTTGGGCATCCATGGGGAAGAAGGATTGGGGAGGGAGCTCCTCCAAAGCAGGAGCTGGTGCTGGAGCCACTGGCGGAAGCTTTTTAAGGTCATCATTGGGGATCTTCACAGGCTCCAGCGCCTTGTCCGGGGTGGGATAGGAGACGGTGTCGGTGGAGGCAGGAGCAGGGAGGGCCTCCGAGCCATCTGGCAGTTCAGTGGGACTGGGATGGACTTGGCCAGCAATGGCTTCGGAGGAATTATTCGGGTGGGGCATTGATTTAGATGGGGTGTTGTGCGATGGTGGAATGGGTGGGAGGAATTGGTGATGGACTGGATTATTTGTGAGTAGAAGTTTTCGGGATTGGAATAGCGAGGGGAAGAGAGAAGATTTCAATAATCTAGAGAAATAGGGCAGCAAATATGAAGAACAAAAGAGAACGGGATCAAGCACAGGCACAAGGAAGACAGAGAACGGTGGAACTAGTGAGGGAAATCTTGGATAGGGAAGGAAAAGTACCCTAACCAAACCTGGCTCTGATACCAATTTGATGAGGGACATGATCAGGGTACGATTGTCGGTGAGCTGAGAAGTAAGCGAAGATTAGGGTATCCTATTTTTTTTGTTTTAATTTTTTTTCTAAGGAGGTGGCGAAGGAAAAATAGGGATGGAGGGTAGGAAAATTGGACACTCTAGGACTGGGGACGTACATTCACAGAGAGACATCTCACCTCTATGGCATCTCACCCATCACACTACATGTAGCCTATGGCATTGCACACATCTCACTACATGCGGAGCCTAGGGCATCCCACCCAAATCGCTACCTGGGGCTATAAAAGAAAATCCCTAAGACCTAGAGGGGACTCGACGGGGAAATGAGATAACTAGATTCTCACACCACTCGACGCTCTAAGGCAAAGGACAGACGGGCCTCTAACCATCCCCATACGGGGCGAACAAAAAGAAAAGCTCCTTTCTTAAAAACTCACTTGATTAACCAAACTGATTTTTTTACAAAGGACTGAGTGTGGTATTTATAGACCTGTCCAACCCTCATTTGAATTTGAATATAGGATAAAAAGATAGGGATGACTCAAATTCAAATATAAGATAGGATAAAATAAGCTTATCTATACCTCAATCCTAACCAACCAAATCCTAATTCAAATTTCAAAAAAATAAATCCCAAACTAATTTATTTTGGATATCCTTCGAGATTCGTGCATCTCCGGGATCCATGCTTACTCCGGGATCCGTGCTGGTGATGTCCCCATCAATAGGTTGGTAGTGAACCACTTTCACTAATCTCGAGGAGATCCTTGCTTTTTAATCTATTTATCATGTTCTTATTAATGTGACGTAGCCTACAAGGCCATAGGTAAGCATTGCTGACATTATCTATCCTAGGATGTTTGCTAGACATGTACACTACACTAATAGATCATGATAGTACATAAATGCCATTGTTCATATGTCCATTCATCACAACATAACCATTTCAAATGATTTTGCAAATGTCATTCTTTATTAATAGTTCATAACCATACATGGCTAATTGGCCTACAAAAATGACATTCAAGATGAAAGACGGATAATAATGACACTCATTCAAAATGATTTTACAAGACTCGAAAACTAATTTGAGGAATCCTAACGCTAGGACTGGAACTTGGCTTCCATTTTCCACATTCAAGAATCTCTCACCATCCTCGAAACTTTTACTAACTTGAAGTCCCTGCAAAGAATTGCAAATGTGAATTGGACTTCCTATATCCAATACCCAGTTAGTAAATATCACAGATAGAGAAACTACAAGGTGTTATCATATAAATTCCTTGTCTAGCACCGTCCTGCTGCTTTCTCTTCCTGGACCTGTTTGGGTCAAGGGATGCAATATAAAGAGGACAGTTCCTCTTCTAATGACCCTGCTTCTTATAGAAGAAGCACTCCGCTTGGCTCTTATTAGCCTTCACACTCTTGGCCTGACTAGGCCCAAAAGCATTCTAACATTTTTTCTTTTATTCTTCTTTTTTCCCTTCTTGAAGGGATGATGCCCTGCTGAAGATCCTCCCACTAGATTTACCATTCCTTTATTCAGATAGATAGGAAGAGAGTAGGAAATTCAAAATCACATCTTTCCCGAGCTGTTCATGTAATGGACATCCGAGCTTGCCCAGGCACTTAATAATCTCGATCATATACAATACATGATCAGTGACTGAGGCCCCATCATGCATATGTGCATTGTAGATAGCACAGAAGACCCTGTACCTTTCAACATCATTTGGTATGCCGAAGGACTTCTTCAACCTTTGAAGTATTTCCTCTGGCTGGGCTTCTTCGAATTTGTGACTGAACTCACCATTCATTGCTACCAACATAATGCATTGGATAGTTGTCCTGTCGAATAGCCACTTCTGATAAGTGTCTCTAACCAAACCCCGATCATTGGGAGCAAGGGTTTCAGGTGCTATATCTGATATCATATACAAGATCCATTCATATTCGAGGATTATCTTGAGCCTTCGATACCAGCTATCGAAGATGGGACCCTTGAAATTTTCGTTATCAAGAAGAGACCGGAGTGATAGGTTGGAAGACATCTGAAAGGAAAACCAAAACTTGTTAGTGTATATGAGTAATTAATCTAAAGACATGGACTTTAGTCTAATGGCCCTCCCACTATTTTGTTCAGATTGGTAGCCTCTACCTCTAATCTGAGGAATCACTTTAATTCCTTAGTGGGTACTAGAACCCAATAGAAATACATGAGCCCAACTTTGGCCAGCTCAGCTATGCGCTTCTAAAGATAGGTTCTTCAATCGATTACTTCTCCAAGTAACTTCCAGTATTTAGGTTTTGCCCCAAGGTGCACTTCAATCGACCTTTGGGCCCCTTATTGAAGGTCCCGATTAGGTCAAACCATTAACATGATAAAATTCAATGCTTCTAACTAACTAATAGACAAGCCCGACTTTGGCCAGCCCACCTAACTACCGTTAAGAGAGTCGTACTGAGCTATCATATTAGGAACATTAATTTCAATAGCCCGATGAACACCTGATCTTTGGATCTGCTGATGAACACCCAATAATTGGACCCATTACCATCCCACTTAATGGGAGGCTAAGACACAGTTATCCCCATAACTTCATCTTTTTATGGATCTAATAATGTAGAGGGTTTAATTATAATATGATAGAAGAAGAGATGAAAAGATATGGATCAACCTCCCACTGACCACATCAGTTATCAAAGAGGATTACACATAACTAATGATCCATGGGCACCTAAAATCAGTCAAGACTGATTAACCTTGGGTGACATGGGTTAACACGAGTCAGTGAGCTATCCAATCAATTCTGATCGACCACATTGGCAAGGTGAGTGAGATCATGGGTTGGGTTCTGCCATTAACCATCTTGCCTTAGACACTAACCGAGTTAGCCAGGTAAGAGGTAGCACCAAAGAACTAAGATAATATAACCAAACTTACCTTGGACACCAATTTGTTCATTAGACTTGATTAGACTAGCCTAAAAATTCAGGCTGTCCACTGTGCCACAAATTAGGTCATTCTAGATTTATGGACTAATCAATCTAACTATTAGAGAGATCTATAGAGAAGAAATCCTAACTCAATATTTGATTAGATTAGTTCTCTACTTAGTCCAATGCATCTAAACTTTGGTCTAACCCAATTAAGGACCTAATAAAAGCTAACCCATGACCCTTAAGCCTTATTGAAATAATTTAAAATCTTTGAATCATATTTCTAGAGTTCTTTGTCATTCAAGGTAACTTAATACTCGATTAAGTTCAATAGCCTTTATAAATTAAAATAATTTTAATTTATAATATAAAATAATTTTATAATGAATCAAAATTTGAATTCATTATTTTTCTGCATTCTCAGGTCAAGTGTCGATACTATGCACTTATGAGTCGACTCAAGTGTCGACACAAAGCCTGAGACAGAGTGTTAATAGAAAGTCATATTTTCTGCATGCATGCATGAGTCGACTCAAGTGTTGATACTTGGGTCGACTCAAGGCATGTCACAAGGCAAAAGCATTTCAAATCCAAATTTTTTTAAAAAAAACTTTTAATCAAAATCGATCAAAATAAAACTCTTAGATCTCATCTAAATTTATTTTATGATCATAACATTAGATTAAAATATTTTAATCTACATTTTTTTATATTTTTTTTCTTCATGAGTCAATCACAAGCGGCACCCCTATACACCATAGGAGACCCCATTGAATGGGAAGAGAGGGTCTTGCAGCCCTACTTCTCTCCTATGACTAGACGACCATGGTGAAGCACTCAGTCCAAGTACTTTAAAAAAAAACTATGATGTCAAAGCATGCTAGCATTATTATACTATAAAGAACCTGGCTTTGATACCATTGAAGGGAAAGCAAAACAAGCAAGCATGGCAAAAAAAATATATTTTAAAATAAGCACAGCGGAAGGCTTGGCAGATTGATCAAAATGATCTACCAATCTACATGTAACAGGAAAAAATATGATAATGTAGCATGCAACAGACATCATAAGTAGAAAAAAAACCAAAAGGCATAAGGATACCTTACTGTTATACCTTTAGGAAGAGGTTGTGTAAAGCCCTTGAGCCACACTCGTGTCTAGCCTCTATAGGTAATTCACACCAGGGCATGATTCTGATCAACTCCCTTAGAGTGCTAGCTTCTTGGGATCCTTGAGGCTAATCTACTTCTTCTTGGAAGATAAGGAGGAGAGATGAAATCCTTCCTAACTAGCTCTCTTTCCAAGACCTATCTTGAATGCTAGGTAGTCACACATCCAAAATCCTAGTCCTCCCAAGCCCCTTTTCTTTTTCCTCTCAGAATTTCAGCAATCTTGTTCAACAAGAAAACTCTTTTTTTTTCTCTCTCAACCAGCAGCCCCAAAAAAAACCTTATTTATAGAGGCAGCCATTAGATGGAGAAAGAGAAAGGAGTGATGGGGGGAGAAGGTCAAGGGCCACACTAAATTGGCTCTAGGCTCATAAGGTAAGAATGACCATCATTCCATGAAATCTAGGAGCCAAAACTAGCCAAAATTTGAAATTCGAATTGAGGTCAAAACCTTCCAAAGAATGACCATCATTCCATGAATGCTTGAAGTCAAAACCAACGAGAATTCGAAATTTGAATTGAGGTCAAAACTTTCCAAAAATTCTTCTCAGAATTTTTGCTCGTCACAGCCAAGTGTCGACACTTTCTAGTGTCAACTTTCTAAGGGTCGACACTTGCAAGTGTCGACTTTCCAAGTGTTGACCTTGCAAGTGTTGACACTTCCAAGTGTCGATACTTGGAAGTATCGACACTTGAAACATGGTCAATCATATTGACCTCTAGCAATGGCAAACAATTCTTAATCATCGATCAGCCTTTAGATCAGATAGAAACCCCTATGGTGTATGACCCCATAGGTTCGAACACAAAGCCAGTAGCACTGGAACACTTCCAGTACCAGTTAAAGTCATCATCTAGTACTGATTCTCGATGGTGCGGACACCAAGGCCAGAAGAAATCGATAGGTCAAATCCACATCCCTATGGATCATTTGTGAATAAACTAAGCCCAAGCCTTAATCACTTGTAAAATAAGCCCTAAGCCCCAATTTTAAAACCCTAATTTCAATTTGGGGCTTAGTCATTTTTTAAAATTATATTATTTTGATCCAGTTGGGTTTGACCCCAAACCCTATTTATTAATTTGATTCATGTATATATACAGACAAACCCTATTTACTAGCTTGAGCCAATATTTAGTTTTTGTTATGCCTATTGATCAAATTGGGTTCCAATTGATCAAGTTGGGCTTGAGGTTAGTTACAATTGAGTCCTTATAATTAGTTAGTTGGTTTAATTAGTTATTGAGTCATGTGATTAGTTTTTTTAGTTAAGTCTTGTAATACAAGAGGGGACCTAAATCAATATCCCATGTGACACCATGTGCCAACCAATTCAGATGCCAAGTGCCAACGAATTCAAGACACAATGTGCCAACCCAATTTAAGACAAGTGCTAACTAATTCTTGGCGCCACAACATCACATGCCATGTCATGCCATGTCACTAGCCACTTGGAGTGTATGTCACACCACATCACCTCGGTTAGTCAGCTCAATGTCAAAAGAAGGTTGTCTCTCATTTTTATTAAGACATCTAGACATCCAGCCTGGTGCGGGCACCAGACTCAGAAGAAGACTTCAGAGCTCCATTTGGATCTCTGATTGACATTGCCCGAGAAATTAGGGTTTGTAATAAAGGTTGACCTGGTCAACCAGTTTATTTATTTTATTTATTTCTTGAGTCACCATTTAAATTTTGTTGAGTCATGTTGACTCAGTGCAAGTCCCAATGTGGATTCAATTTGGTCCAAAATGGTGCCACATTTGTCTTCCAATCAAATCAAGGTTCAAGCAAGTGGAGGCCACACTCCAAGCCACACGCCCAGCCACACTCCGAGCACACGCCAGAGTCCAGGAGGCGCCACAGAGGCATCCCAGTGTCATGGTCCCCACATCCAAAGAAGAAAAAATCAAATTGGAGGCTACTTTAAAGGAGGCGCCCATACCTGCCTATTTTACCTAAGCAAAGAAGGAAGAAGACTTCTCTTGGAGAAGAAATCAAAGAAGGACATCCAACCTACTCCTAATTGAAGTTCAAATCAAAATCAAAGAGCTTAACTTGGAGTGGAAGAAAAGAAGAAATACCATAAGAAGAAGAGGACTCCAAATCCAAATCCAACTCCAAAGGAGGCACCAAAAAAATTCAAAAAAAATTCCTTTATGGCCGTCCCAATTTTTTTTGAACTCTTGGTCGGCCAAGAGAGAAGATTTTCTACCTAATCTAGTGGTTGGAGGAGTTTAGTCCCACATGGGAATTTGTACAAGCTTGGAGAAAATTTTAGGTCTATATAATAGACCTCTCTTTGTAACTTTAGACAATCAATGAAGAAAATTATTTTTGCTATTCTCTTGTGTTGAGTGACCTAGGTTTCTCTTCTTCCGCACTATTCTAAGTGTTGAGCTCCGTGAGGGGGTAATCCGGGTTCCATTGGAGCCTTGAGGAGGTGAGAGATCTCCATCTTTATCCAAAACCCTAGGTTAGCCACTTGAAATTCCAAAACCCTAGCCACCCTTCATTATTTTCAATCCATCAAACCCTAGCTCCATCCATCTCCCACGGCCTCTCTCTCTCTACAAGTCCAGGCCGTCCACCTTCATCCAGATCCAGTCCGGCTACTTCAGATCCAGAGCAAGTTCCAAGGAAAATCACATCAACATCCAGGAGAATCCAGTTTTCAGCAATTTCAATCTTCAAGTTCATCAACCTGGTAAATCTTTCCCTTGACTCTCTGATTCCATCAATTGTTTTTCTTCTCTTTCAGATCTTGAGTTCAGGAGAAGCCAACCCGCCAAAGGACCAGTATTGGAGGATCCATTACGAAGATATCTGAATCCGAGGATCCAACAATCTGCTCGGGAGAGTTCTTCCACCAAAATCTGTGAAGATCATTGTCTGGTCAGATAAACCATCTCTTCTCTCTATTTCTGTTCTGTTGAAAGTTCGGAGCGAAACCCTAGGTCTGGGAGTTTCTCAACCCCCAGCGATCCATTGCTTCTGAACTACTCTGATAATTTAGTTTCCTTAAAATTGTGCTTTCAATCATCATATTAGTATCTTTCAATGTTAGGTTAACTTTTCTTTGATTTGAAGCCAACTTCTACAAACATATAAAAAAACAAAAAAAAATTAGTTTACTTTCGCATCGCGTCCCTTTATTTGTTCTGCATCATTTTTGGTATCAGAGCTTTCGTGCTGCATCATTTTTGGTATCAGAGCCCAGTCTAGGGTTTCTGATTTGCTTGCTTGCTTGTTTGGATTGTTTTCTCTTTTTATTTTGTCTGCTCGAAGTAGACTCCCCAGGACGTCCGGTCCTAGGAACTAAGCGAGGCGCAAGCCTCCTCCTCCCATTCCACGGGGTGTTCATAGGGCGTGTAGGGTATCCATTGGGTTATAACTTCGTAGCAAGGATTATAAACGGGGAAGACAATCTAGTTGCAGCCCGTAATTACCATATTGTCTGAATTATTTCTCCCTGCATAAAACTCCTAATTGCATGATTTTTGCTTCCTGAAACCAGTATAAGTGAACCTATTTTTCATAATTTTTCTGTGATTTATTGGTTTCGGTAAAAATTCTAAGCATTAAAATACAGTAACTCTGTTTTTTGTGTTCTGCAATTCAATTCTTTTTGGAGTGATCATCTCATAATTACTTAAGGGCAATTGAGCATCTAAGATAAGGGGAGGAGTTGATTACCTCTCCTTAGCCCAAAACCACCATCCAATCATTCGAACCTAGACCTAATTTAAAATCAGTTAGACCTAATTTGCCCTAGTGGGCTAGGGACACCAATTGGTCGGGTCTAGGCTAGTGTTGAGTCAGTTTGCCGAGTTATTCTGTGTGTGCTTAGCACTCAGTGTCTAGAACGGTGGTTCAGGGATCCATTCCCGAAGGGCTTGTGTGCTGGTCCGCCTACCTGGCCAATCACTGATTGGTGTCTAGGATTGGTAATCAGGGACCTAACACTCCCCTTACACCTGCCTGGCTGAGTCCTGAGTTACTACAGGCTAGCTTGCCACTCTGATTGGGCATCTAGTTTGGACTCTAGGTCTAGTGATCCAGTAGTCGATTTAGTCTAGTCTCATTTTGTGTGCTTGCTTGAATCATCATGTCTACCAGAAACGGAGTGCCATATCAACCTGGTCAAACCCAACCTGATTTAGAGGCCATGATCAGAACTCTTACTGAAAGTATGGCTAAAATGAATCAGGATATGACAAACACTGTGGCCCAGTTTAGCGCACAAATTCATGAGGATCTTACCCAACTTAGGGACCGAGTCCAAGTACTTGAAGAACCTAGACATCGGAATTGGACTCCTGACCCCGATTTTAATGTGCCTCAACCTCCCCACATCAGGAGCCTAGAAGGCCTTTATATAGAGATCCTGAACCTAATCATAGGAGGCCTGACCCAGAGCCTGAAGATAGAGATGATAGGTTCATCAGGAACATCAAATTAGATGCACCCACTTTTGATGGTAGTCTGAACCCTAAGGTGTATTCTGATTGGGAGGGTGAGATGGATCAATACTTTGAGTGGTATGCTATGTCTGAGGAGAGGAAATACAAGTTTGCCAAGATGAAATTAGTGCGTCAAGCTAGGTTATACTGGGGGAACATTGAGCTAACCACTAGGAGACGGAATGTTGAGCCCATAACCACTTGGCAGGGTATGAAAGAAAAACTGAGAGATAAATACCTACCCATTTCATACCAGCAAAACCTGTTAGACCAATGGCAAAACCTGAAACAAGGAAACCGATCTGTCTCAGACTACATAGCTACTTTGATGAATACCTAATGAGATGTGATGTGAGTGAAGCCCACGAAGTCACTTTGTCTAGATTTAGGGCTGGACTGAGGGAAGATATCAAGAGAGAACTATTTCTGAGAGAGGTTACGGATCTAGACCAAGCCTACCAGATTGCACTGAACACTGAGAAATTTCAGAGAGGACCTATACCTTCTAGGGTTAGTGCCCCAATCCCAAGGAATGGACCTAGCCAAGTTATCCCTAGTAAACCTTTTCAGGGTACTTCTACCCCTAGGCCCATGGACAAAGGTAAGGCACCTGACACCCAGAGAACCCCTAGTTCAAAATCACCTGTTTTAAGTGTCAGAAACCAGGTCACATTTCCAGTCAGTGTACTGCCATAGCCTGTTTCAAGTGTCATAAGGTAGGTCATGTTGCTAGCCAGTGCCCACGGAGATCCCTTTACATAGAAGAGGGAGAGAATGATAATTCCGAGCCCAGTGAGGAATTTGAAGAAGAAGTTTATGAGGCCGGAATGAATTTGGTTGAGGAGTATGAAGGAGAGGAGGAACCCAATGAATCTGACCAATTAGGAGTTGTAAGATGCATCCTATCCCAGAATCTAGTTCAAGAGGATTGGCGTAGGACTAACATCCTACAGACTTTTCTTAAATTAGGGGATAAGGTATGTAAGATCATCATAGATAGTGGGAGCTGTGTAAATGCCATCTCTACTAGCACTGTCAAGATGTTAGGCTTAATCCCAGTCCCCATCCCAACCCCTATAAGGTTTCTTGGGTAGATTCTACCTCCATACCCATCCAGTCTAGATGTCAAGTCCAAATCCAAATGCAATCTTATCACGAAAAGATTTGGTGCGATGTTTTACCCATGGGGGTGAGCAGTATAATTCTCGGAAGACCTGGTTGTATGATCATGATGCCACCCTCTTAGGAAAATCCAATACCTGTGTCTTTAGTTTCAATGGGAAGAAGATTACGATCCATTCCGTTCCCCCTAAGGACAAGGTAACTAAAGGAGCCGGTAAGGTTAAGGAGATGAAAACTGGAGTGAACCTAATCAGTGCTAAGGATCTAGAACAAGAAATTCATAGTGGTTCACCCATCTGGATGTTGACTGCTAAGGAACTTAGAACTTCGGAACCCTCAGAGCCTCCTCAAGAAGTTAAACCTGTGTTAAAAGAATTTGAGGATGTCTTTCCCGAGGATTTGCCAGACCACCTTCCACCTCTTAGGGATATCCAGCATGCCATAGATCTAATCCCAGGAGCGACTTTGCCCAACTTGCCCCATTACAGGATGAATCCATCTGAGCATGAAGAACTGCAAAAGCAGGTTGGAGAATTATTGAGGAAGGGGTTTATTAGAGAAAGTCTTAGCCCTTGTGCAGTCCCAGCCTTACTAACCCCAAAGAAAGATGGCACGTGGAGGATGTGTGTTGACAGTCGTGCCATCAATAAAATTACAATCAAATATAGGTTTCCCATCCCTAGACTAGATGACATGCTTGATATGATGGCTGGTGCAATGGTTTTTTCTAAGATTGATCTCAAAAGCGGCTATCATCAGGTTAGGATTAGACCGGGGATGAATGGAAAACTGCTTTCAAAACTAAGGATGGTCTTTATGAATGGGTTGTTATGCCTTTTGGGTTGTCCAATGCCCCTAGTACCTTCATGAGAATTATGACCCAGGTACTTAGAGCTTTCATAGGAAAATTTGTGGTGGTCTATTTTGATGACATCCTGATCTATAGTAAGACCCCAGCAGATCACCTAGGCCACCTTAGAGCAGTCTGCCAAGTTTTGAGGAATGAGAGACTCTACGGTAATCTTAAGAAGTGTGAATTCATGACTAGTAGAGTTATCTTTCTTGGTTTTGTAGTAACCCCTGACGGCGTGGCGGCCGATCCTGAGAAAATTAGGTCCATAGTAGACTGGCCAGAGCCAACCAATGTGCATGAAGTTAGAAGTTTCCACGGCTTGGCTACCTTCTATAGGCGATTCATCAAGGGGTTTAGTACTTTAGCTGCTCCTATCACTGATTGTATTAGGAAGGGAGAATTTCATTGGACTAAGTCAGCCCATAAAGCCTTCCTAGATCTTAAGGATAAAATGACCCAGGCACCCATTCTGAGATTACCCGATTTTTCTAAAGTATTTGAGGTTGCCTGTGATGCTTCAGGTGTAGGAATAGGTGGAGTCCTAAGCCAAGAGAATCATCCCATAGCATTCTTTAGTGAAAAACTTAATGATGCTAAGCTTAGGTATTCTACCTATGATAAGGAATTTTATGCGGTGGTGCAAGCTTTGCGTTACTGGAGACATTATTTGCTACCGCAGGAATTTGTACTATTTTCGGACCATGAGGCTCTTAGATTTCTGAACTCCAAAAGAAGCTTAACCCTAGGCATGCTAAGTGGGTAGAATATATCCAGTCCTATACTTTTGTCCTGAAACATAAGGCTGGAGTTGAGAATAAGGTAGCTGATGCCCTTAGTCGCCGATCTCTGTTATTAACTTCTGTTAGAACTGAGGTCATAGGGTTTGAGCAAATCAAAGAGGAATATGAGTCTTGTCCGGATTTCACAACTGTGTATCAGGATCTAGTTCAAGGACCATCTAGTAATCACCAGGATTATACCCTTGTAGATGGTTTTTGTTCTTCAAAAATAGGCTTTGCATCCCTAGAACTTCTCTTAGGGAATTTTTGATTTGGGAAATCCATGCTGGAGGTTTAGCCGGCCATTTGGAAAAGACAAGACCATTCTAGCTATTGAAGACCACTTTTTCTGGCCTAGCTTGAAAAGGGATGTAGCTAATATTGTAGCTAGATGTCGAACCTGCGCTGTTGCCAAACAGCGAAAACAAAACACTGGCCTTTATACCCCACTCCCTGTCCCAGATCGTCCTTGGCAAGATGTGAGTATGGATTTTGTGTTAGGTTTACCTAAGACCCAGAGGAGACATGATTCTATCTGTGTCGTAGTCGACCGATTCTCTAAAATGGCCCACTTTTTGCCTTGTTCCCAAACCTTTGATGCGTCTAAGGTAGCCACACTTTTCTTCAATGAGATAGTTAGACTCCATGGCCTACCTAAGACAATCATTTCAGATAGGGATGTCCGGTTCACCAGTTACTTTTGGAAGACCCTTTGGCATAAGTTAGGGACAAAACTTAAGTTTTCAACTGCCTATCATCCCCAAACTGATGGCCAAACTGAAGTAGTGAACCGTAGCCTAGGAAATCTGCTGAGATGTCTTGTTGGTGAAAACACCAGAAATTGGGATTTTACCTACCAAGGGCAGAATTTGCGTACAATGACTCGGTCAATAGGTCTACGGGTAAGAGTCCATTTGAAATTGTACATGGGTACAAACCTCACACACCTCTTGACCTAGTCCCTTTACCTGTCCACACTCGAGTCTCCGAATCTGCTGAGAATTTTGCATAGCATAAAAGACTTGCATAAAGAAATTCATGCCAAAATAAATTTAAGTAATGAAACTTATAAGAAGTTGGCTGATACTCAAAGGCGAGTCAAATCTTTTGTTGAGGGAGACTATGTGATGATTAGGTTAAGAGCTGAACGGTTTCCTCCTGGAACCGTTAGAAAGTTACATGCTAGGGGAGCTGGACCATTTAGAGTGGTAAAGAGAGTAGGATCCAATGCCTATGTGCTCGAGTTGCCTCCAGAACTAGGCATTAGCTCTACTTTCAACATTACAGACTTAGTAGAGTACAGGGAGCCAGCTGTGATTCCTAGTGAGCCTTTTGAGCCTAACCCTATCATTGAGAGTGATCCCGACCCTGTGTGTCCACCAACAAACTGGCCTGTGAGGAAAGAGCAGATTGAAAAGATCCTGGATGATCAGGTTATCTCTACTCGTAATCGAGGATACCAAAGGTACCTGGTCCGCTGGCAAGGAAGGCCAGATTCTGATGACTCTTGGATCTCCCGAGAAGAATTACAAGAATTGGACCCAGACCTCTTGGAGAGATACCAGAGCCAACTTGAGCCTTACTCGACAGGGTCGAGTTCCTCCCACCCTGGGAGAATTGGTGCGGGCACCAGACTCAGAAGAAGACTTCAGAGCTCCATTTGGATCTCTGATTGACATTGCCCGAGAAATTAGGGTTTGTAATAAAGGTTGACCTGGTCAACAGTTTATTTATTTATTTATTTCTTGAGTCACCATTTAAATTTTGTTGAGTCATGTTGACTCAGTGCAAGTCCCAATGTGGTTTCAATTTGGTCCAAAATGGTGCCACATTTGTCTTCCAATCAAATCAAGGTTCAAGCAAGTGGAGGCCACACTCCAAGCCACACGCCCAGCCACACTCCGAGCACACGCCAGAGTCCAGGAGGTGCCACAGAGGCATCCCAGTGTCATGGTCCCCACATCCAAAGAAGAAAAAATCAAATTGGAGGCTACTTTAAAGGAGGCGCCCATACCTGCCTATTTTACCTAAGCAAAGAAGGAAGAAGACTTCTCTTGGAGAAGAAATCAAAGAAGGACATCCAACCTACTCCTAATTGAAGTTCAAATCAAAATCAAAGTGCTTAACTTGGAGTGGAAGAAAAGAAGAAATACCATAAGAAGAAGAGGACTCCAAATCCAAATCCAACTCCAAAGGAGGCACCAAAAAAATTCAAAAAAAAATTCCTTTATGGTCGTCCCAATTTTTTTGAACTCTTGGTCGGCCAAGAGAGAAGATTTCTACCTAATCTAGTGGTTGGAGGAGTTTAGTCCCACATGGGAATTTGTACAAGCTTGGAGAAAATTTTAGGTCTATATAATAGACCTCTCTTTGTAACTTTAGACAATCAATGAAGAAAATTATTTTTTGCTATTCTCTTGTGTTGAGTGACCTAGGTTTCTCTTCTTCCGCACTATTCTAAGTGTTGAGCTCCGTGAGGGGGTAATCCGGGTTCCATTGGAGCCTTGAGGAGGTGAGAGATCTCCATCTTTATCCAAAATCCTAGGTTAGCCACTTGAAATTCCAAACCCTAGCCACCCTTCATTATTTTCAATCCATCAAACCCTAGATCCATCCATCTCCCACGGCCTCTCTCTCTCTACAAGTCCAGGCCATCCACCTTCATCCAGATCCAGTCCGGCTACTTCAGATCCAGAGCAAGTTCCAAGGAAAATCACATCAACATCCAGGAGAATCCAGTTTTCAGCAATTTCAATCTTCAAGTTCATCAACCTGGTAAATCTTTCCCTTGACTCTCTGATTCCATCAATTGTTTTTCTTCTCTTCCAGATCTTGAGTTCAGGAGAAGCCAACCCACCAAAGGACCAGTATTGGAGGATCCATTACGAAGATATCTGAATCCAAGGATCCAACAATCTGCTCGGGAGAGTTCTTCCACCAAAATCTGTGAAGATCATTGTCTGGTTAGATAAACCATCTCTTCTCTCTATTTCTGTTCTGTTGAAAGTTCGGAGCGAAACCCTAGGTCTGGGAGTTTCTCAACCCCCAGCGATCCATTGCTTCTGAAAACTCTGATAATTTAGTTTCCTTAAAATTGTGCTTTCAATCATCATATTAGTATCTTTCAATGTTAGGTTAACTTTTCTTTGATTTGAAGCCAACTTCTACAAACATAAAAAACAACAAAAAAAAATTAGTTTACTTCCGCATCGCGTCCCTTTATTTGTTCTGCATCATTTTTGGTATCAGAGCTTTCGTGCTGCATCACAGCCATCTAGACAACCAGACATTCAGACATTTAGACATCAGAACATTTAGACAACATTTGAAGTTCAAGCTTATCCAAAAGGGAGGGTGCCTCAATTTTTTTCTCTTTTTGTCACCCATTGAAACCCAAGATTAATGCCATTTGAGAGAAGTAAGATAGAAGGACTCTCATCTTATTTAGTGCCTCCCCTCATCCTTATTTGTTGCCACATGAAGAGATGCACCTCATCCATTCAAAATTCAAGCCGCTTCTATCCAAGTTCCAAGGATTATCTTATCAGCTTTCAAATTCAAGATGAAGTCTAAGAAGGGATTAACGCCCAAGAAGGAGAAGAATTGATGCCAAGAAAAAGGAAATTAGCACATCAAGCTTCTTATTATCGCCCATATATCCAAGGCTCGCTAATTTTAAGAGGAGTAAGCAAGAAGGACTCCTCATTTCTTTGTTGCCCAAAATTCAAAGGAATTAGCGCCCCTTGTTTGCATGAAGAAAGAGACAATGCGCCCACATTGGTTCAAGTTTTGTTGCCCAATGTAGTCAAATTCAATAGTCCAAGATGCCAAAGGAAGGATTCCATGGTCTTTGATGTCCAAGGGAAACAATCATTGGAGTTTCTTTCCTTACTCTACTTGTAGATGTTCTATAAATAGCACCATCACCCCTTTGTATTCATTAATTCAATTAATAAAATAAAAGTGAGAGTTTCTCCCAAATTCCTTTTTTCTTTGAGAGCATCGCGGGGGTGAGGCCCTAAATTCCTTTGTTCTTCGGAGCATCGCAAGGTGTGAGGCCCTAATTATCCTATTTATCCCACCATCAGAAACCCTAGCCGCCACTTCCATCTTCTTTCCCTTCCAACTTTTTTCCTTTCAATTTTATTTTTCCTTCCATGCCTTTAACCTAACTCTTGTGAGCATTTGTGACTAATTGTAGGATATCAAGATCGGTAGTGATGGTGTTCTTTGCCTTGGAATCAGTTGAGTTAAAAATCGAAGCCTAAAGATCGACTATTTGGAAGTCTGCCACAACATCCTAGAGAGTCCAATCAGATCCACAACAAGAGCGATTATAATCTTCACTGGTAACGTAAAAAACATTTCCTAACTCTTAATTTCTGATCCTTCGATAAGTAGAACCCTAGTTTAAGATAGTTTTTAATCACCAAATCCTATTTTTTTGTTTATTTGTTAGATCTACTTTGCAGGCTAATACTAGTTGACTAGTTTTACTTTATGACTACTTTGAGTCTTTAAGCTAAAAAATTTAGAAAAATTAATCACTATTATATTATATAATTAGTTTAATAATCAATAATTTAGTTTTTTCATATTGTCCTGCATTAGTTTTGGTAGCAGAGCGGGGTTAAAACTTGGATTTAACTACTAGTTCTGAAATTTCTGCACATCTAGCTTTAGGCTGAAAATAAAATGCATAAAAACCATCATAAAAAATTTTAAAAAAATTATTAATTAATTTTATTAATCCTCTATTATTCTACTATCTAATATTAGAAAAAAATAAAAAAATTTTTTATTTCATTATTTTTTTGATGGAAGGAAATGACGCCTCCTGAGGGGTATATGCAAGTATACTATCACGACCATGGGAGTAATGAGCTACGGCCGGATGTGATATCCCGAGATTAAAAATTTAAAAATTGATTAGATCTAAAATTTAATTATTAAAAAAAAATTTATTATTTCTATTATTTTTAATTATTTTAGTTTCATGCATATTAGGGTTTCATATCGTGTGATGCATCATCCCGAAATCTAATCTTAAGGGCATCTATTATCTCATATCAGGGCAACATTTCATCACCTGTCCTGAGCCCACAACAACCACCTTTTGCATCAAACCTAAACCTAATTAAAATTAATTAGAAACCTAAAGCAGTTTAGGGACACCAACAAGGTTAGGTTCCAAGTATGTGGAAAAGCTAGTGCACCCAATCCTTTGATTATCTCTTGAATCTGGTATCTAAGGCTTGAGGTCCAGAGGCAAATGCCTAATTAGACTTGTGGTTTTTAATTAGGACCTTATGAAAGTAGGAGGAGCCTCTCATGACCCTACCTCTTACTTGGCCAGTGGACTGGGTAATTGTTGAATTGGTTGTAAATTGAGCTAACCCATTCTACTTGAGTTCTAGGTCTAGGTGACCCTAGTTCGATTTTGTGTGTTTGCATTGCATGACCTCTATATTAGGAGCCCTTACCATTAGGCCAACCCAACCTAGTGTGACCATGGAGTACAACTTTGAAACCTTTACGAGGATCGTGAATGATCAGTTTGTCCTGATGAACAATAAGTGTGACTGACTATATAAGCGATTCGAAAATCTAGAGAAACTAGTAGACCCATAACCCATAGAGCTGAACCCATATCATATGATCCTAAGAGACAAAATCCATCAACCCAAATCCACTAGGATCAGTACACTTAGTTAGAACCCTGTAATCAGTCAATTTACCCTTAGTCGACCCACCTCTACTATTCCATTGGTTCACCAAGATGCCATTGAAGTGGAAGTATATGAAGCTGATGTGAGCTTAGTAGATGAATATGAGGATGAGAAGATATAAGAGGTAGTCCTAGAGTTAGCTAACCCTGATCCTACCTAGACTAAAGCTATACTGGAAGGACCATTAGAAGAAGAGAACTATGAGGAACCTAACCCTACTACAAGGACCTTTCCTGAGAAAACACTAGAAGAATACCCAATCATAGAGCCTAGTCCTGAAATTCAAGAACCCGAAGTAATTAGTGAGGACTTGATCTTTTCAGTCTAGCACCCTCAGGTTGAATCACCCCTTTGGTCCAATTGAAGATCTTTTTCCTAAAATCAAACTCATCTTTCCATAAGGCTGACCTTTATTACCTATTCATGTAACCCAATGTCCAAATCTTAAGGTCAACCCCATTAGTCTAGGACAAATCCCCGAACCCTCTTTTATTTCTTACCCTACTAGGTTACCCATGAATCCACTTTTTATTTCCTACCCTTTCCTGAAGCTTCTAATGTTTTTAGAACAATTAGGTTACACCTTGTTGAGGTTAGTATGTTTCATCATCCTTTGACCGTGTTAGATTTTCCACCTATTTCTGGAGAACGTTATGGCACTTATAAGAGTTCATGTTACGTTTTCATCTGCATGTCACCCACCGACCAAGGGTCAAGCACAGAATTAAACTAAGGACTTAAAAAGATAATAATAATAATAATAATAATAATAATTATTATTATTATTATAATAAATAAATAAATTATCTTCGCTAGTAATGCATAGTGAGTCTATTAGATGTTTGCAGAGTCATATGTACAATACATTAAAGAATTGCATAAGAATCACATGGTTGATCCAAGAAAAAGACTCAAGGAATTCAATGAAGGAGGCTTTGTCATGGTTAGGCTATGACCTGAATAGTTCCCACCTAGAACCATGAAAAAGTTACATGCCCGTAGTAGTGGACCATACAAAGTAATTAGAAAAAATTTGACCTAATGCCTACGTGCTTGATTACCTCCTGAACTAGGTATTAGTTTAACTTTCAACGTTTCAGACCTTATAGAGTATAGGGAGCCAATGTTGATTCCAAATGAACCTTTTGGGCCTAATCAATCCTTTAGAGTGAACCAACCCATGTGTGTCTACCTGCCATACTACCAGCTCGGAGAGATAGGATTGAGCGGATCTTGGATGACAAGATTATCGCTACTCAGAGCAAAGACTATCAACTATATCTGATTCGTTGGCAAGGATAACACGAGACTAACGATTCTTGGATCACCAGAGAGGACTTGCAAAGAATTGACTCTGACTTACTGGAGCACTATATAGCAAAGTTGACTTTATACCCCTGGTTTCCATATTTTATCTTCTAGTCCATTATTTGATATTACTCCTCCAGTCCCTGCACCAGTTCTTGAATTTGCTCCTGACATTGCCTTTTCTTCAGCACCAGCCAGAGTGAGAGCACGTGCCAGAAACCAAAGTCAAGGATGTGGTGATATATCTAGAGCATCCAGACCCGACTTTTAGATCTCCGGTTAATGTGGCCGCAACCCCGACCCTATAATATTATAGGACTGATCATTTTAAAGATTGGGTATTCCTCTAATTAGGAAAGCACCCTTAGGATTGATCAGTATATTAGTATACTTGTATATCAGTCTTCAGTGTATTAGTCTTTTAGTTATATATTATTTGTATCAAATTTTGAATCTTATGTATCAAATATTTGAAATTTTTTATATTAATATTTCAGTATTTATCTACGTACTTCTACTTTACTACAATGTTTTATCTCTACTTTATTTTATTTTCATCTTTTTCATGATGACAAAAAGGGGAAGAATTAATGAATGGAAAAAGGGGAGAGTATTTGCAAAAGAAAAGGTAGAATGATAAACAAAAAAAGAGAGAGAATGAATAGTTTTATGGTGGTTTCTCAATCCCTAACTCTTAATTTCTAATCCTTTGATAAGTAAAACCCTAGTTTACGGTGGTTTCTTACTCACCAGATTCTTCTTTCCTAACTAGTTTGTTAGTTCGATATTGCAAGCGTATACTAGCTGACTAGTCTTGTTTATTTAATTGCTTTGAGTCTTATTCTAAAAATCTAGAAAATTTTTTTTGATTAATCACTAAAATAAGATTTAAATTAGTAATTTAATTTTGCATATTGTCTACATCACTTACCCCATACCAGGCATGCCAATCTGTTGGTCGTGGAATCTTGAAACTACCCTACCTGGCATGCCAATATGTTGGTCACCAGGATCTTGAAACTTCCCTACCTGACACACCAATTGTTGGTTGCTAGGATCTTGAAACTTTCTCCTACTTGGTGCGCCAATCTATTGCACCAAGATTACAATGGCCTGTTGCTCGATGTCAGGGCGTTCCTCCTCCACCGGCTTCGCGCACCCTCCATTCCTTCCTTCTTGCAAGACAAGGGAGACCCAAGCCAGAGATTCCAACGAGGACACTCCGATGATCATGTTAGTGGGATGATCAAGGGGAACAGATAAGACCTCCGCATTGTAGGGCTAGGGGACCCATCCGCCAGGAGGGGATGACTCGATGTGGAAGCATAAAAGAAATTGAAAGAGTAGGGATCGAGAGCGAGGAATGACGACTTACCTCTCCCTTACTTCCCCCACGTTCTTACCTTCTTCTCTCTCTCAGAAAGGAAGGAACATCCCCCTTCTCCCTCGCTCCCTCCACTTTATTTTCCTCTACTTCCCCGTTTATAGGAGGGGCGCTTCTATTATTTCAGGAGGGACCACCTAAGCATTGCAGGTCCTAAGTCTTTGGCTGGATTACTCTCTTGGGGAGGCTTTGGGTGTCATGCCATGGTGGTGGGTGACTGTTGGTGGTATGGCCATGGGCGTGGCGATATGGCCATGGGCGTGGCGATATGGCCATGGGCATGGCGATATGGCCGTGGGCGTGGCAGCATGCCACCAGGCCTGGGGCCTGGTGATGGTCGTATCGTACCTCTGATGGGGTTGGCACCGCTTGTGGAAGGTTGTGGGTGGCCAGGCTTTTGCTATGACATGATTTGAACACCTGCTTTATGGTAGAAACTCCATACATAAGACTCCATGTTAGGACATGAGCATGGCCTCGGCCAGGAGCCAACCTCAGATAGGGGCGCACCTAGTGAGCTTAGCTTCAGCTGGAAGCTTGACCTTGACAGAGAAGCTGATCTTAGACAGGGGGCTTACCTAATGAGTCTGGCCTTGGCTAGGAGCTTGACCTTGGCAGAGAGGTTGATCTCAAACGAGGGGCTTGCCCAATAAGACCGACCATGGCTGAAAGCTTAACCTCGGCAGGGAGGCTGATCTCAGATGGGGGGCTCGCCCAATGAGCCTGACCTCGACTTGGAGCTTGACCTCAGCAGAGAGACTGATCTCAGATGGGGGGCCTTCCCAATGATCCCGACCTTGCTGGGAGATTGACCTCGGCAAAGAGGTTGATCTCATATGGGGGGCTCGCCCAATGAGCCCGGCCTCAGCTCTTCATCGGGCCTCCCCGCTGGATGGCGGGTCTCTTGTCGTTGTGGCCGCATGCATGCTCCATATTAGCGGATGTCACCATATCATCTCCCCTTCTACTTTTATTGATAATGTTTTATTAGTTAAAGGATTAAAACATAATTTGCTTAGCATTAGTTAATTTTGTGACAAAGGTTTTAAAGTAGTTTTTGAATCATCCTTTGTATAGTTTCTAGTCATGATGATAATGGAGTGAAATTCATTGGAAATAGGCATGGTAATATATACCTTGTTGATCTTGATAACCTGTCTTTACATGATGGTGAATGCATAGTTGCAATGAATACCATTATTAATGAGACTGGTTGGCTTTGGCATCGTAGATTAGGTCATGCAAGCATGCATTTACTTTCTAAATTATGCAAAAAAGATTTAGTTAGAGATTTACCAAAACTTAGATTCAAAATAGATAGTTTATGATGCTTGTCAATTTGAAAAATAATCAAGAACCTCTTTTAAATCAAAAGGAATTATTTCAACTTCTAGGCTACTAGAACTACTCCATATGGGTTTCTTGGACCAACTAGGACACAAGCCTAGGAGGCAACATATATGGATTAGTGATAGCTGATGATTTCTCTCGATTTACTTGGATTTTGTTTTAAGCACATAAGATGAATCTTTTTCTACTTTCATGAAGTTTGATCGAAAGGTTTCAAATAAAAAAGATATTTTGTTATTTGTGTTCGAAGTGACCATGGTACTGAATTTGAAAATCAATATTTTGAAGATTGTTGTAATGAAAAAGGAATTGAACATAATTTTTTTGTACCTAGGACACCTCAACAAAATGGGATGGTACAAGAAAAAAATAGGACTTTAGAAGAAATGGGACGTACAATGCTTTGTGAAAATGATCTTCATAGATATTTTTGGGCCGAAGCTATTAATACTGCATGTTATATTTTAAACTGTGTTTTGATCATACCAATTTTAAAGAAAATACCCTATGAGCTTTGGAAAGAAAGAAAACCTACCTTAAAGTATTTTCGTGTATTTTGTTGTCAATGTTTTATTCTAAACAACAGAGAAGATAATTAGGATAAACTTGATGCCAAGTTAAATGAAGGAATCTTTTTATGATACTCTACAACTAGCAAGACATACAGAGTTTTTAACAAAAGAACACTAGTAGTAGAAGAGTCCATGCATGTAGTGTTTGAAGAGTCTACTAACAAGTCCTCTAGAAAAGAGGATACTGTTGATGATTGTGCTGGTATTGAAGAACTTAAGAAGTTAACTTTGGATTATCATCCTTCCAAAGACAACAAAGAAGATTAAAACAAGGAAAATGAAGAAGAAGCCACGAGATCTTCACCAAAGGATAAAAGTCTACCCAAAGAATGGAGGTATGCTCATGGACATCCTAAGGAATCACTACAAAAAATGTCACATGCACCTATGCTTTTTAGACACGTAAAATACATATATGAGTAAAAGTTCAAATTCTAAAAAAAGAATTATATATATATCCATATTTGGCAAACATGAAAATGCTATAATCAATTATAACTCACGTTTCAACTATTAAACGTGAGTAAATCAAATATAATAAATAAATGTTGGAATGCTAAGAAAAAAATGTCTAAAAAAATTAATACTAATTCTAGGTCTGGAGCAATTCCTCTTCCTCCTCCGATCCCTCACACCTCCTCCTCCTCCTCGTCCTCCTTTGATCCCTCCCTCCTCCTCCTCCTCGTCCTCCTTTGATCCCTCACTCCTCCTCCTCCTCTTCTGCTAGGGACAACCCCCACCCAACGTCATCCCCTCATACATGGGGAATCGGTGGGAGCTCCTCATCATCATCCCTGCCCGTCCGGGTTCCCTAGCAGGAAGCACCATGGCATCGCCTCCCACTCCGCCATCATGCACCGCATCATCTAATCCCCATGTGCTGCTGCACTCTAATGCAGTAGCCTCACTGCCCACCTCAGCTCTCTTGCCGCCACCTTGCCCATTGCTATTGCTGTCGGGATGCTTTGGATCGCATTCCCGAAGTATGATGGATCCACCCGTGGTACCACCCGGTGCTGGCAGTTCACCGCCATACGAAGCGTCATCATCGCCTCAAGTCAGAGGTGCTTCCGAGCTCGCATCACCGACCACCACAGCAGGGCACACAGCGATTGGAAGGATGAGATCTCCTTCTCTGCAGCCACCACCACGGTCGCTGTCGTCGCTTTCTTCAGGTCGTGGATCTGCTTCCAATATATTTCATCAATCGAATCGTGGGTCCAAGTGTTAGCCCTCGATTTAGATACAATAGTGACCACAGCAGAGGGGGACGAGGAGGAAGAGGAGGAGGGAGATTTGTACATGGTCATAGCAGGAGACGGATCAGGGTGGAGGGAGAGAATGGTTAGAGAAGCAGTGGCAGTGGGGGAATTCGTGAAGGAGGAAAGGTATGGAGCCATCTTAACTTGCCTTTCCCCTCTAATGCTGCTCTCTCTCTCTCTTTGTAGGGAAGAGATTGATGATTGCGGTTAGGCATATGAAAAGGGATTGATGATTGCTGTGATTCCATTTACCTCTAAGGTTAGGCCATCTACAAGGGTTGATATTTTTCAGCATGTTCATATGCTCTTCATCGTGTTAATACATCAAATGTATTGTAGATTCAAGAACCATGCCAGTCCAGTTTAGCATATCTTCTTCTAGTTCCTAACCTACCCTACCTCTCTAAATATATTTAAATGATAACTTGTACACAGATGTTTGCCATTGCCAAACTAATGGCTCCTTGTTATGGTAAATGTATAGCTTAAGCATTACTGAATTAGTTGTTTTTAAAGCAAAGCCTTATGATTGATGTCTCAGTTATCTAATGGTAGCAGTATCACGTTTTTCATGTTCTTATAACATAGATTCGCATGACTATCTTTTACCCCTATTTGAGACTCAAATTGACTGTTTGGAGACATAGGCATAGCTAGGTACAATGTTTAAGACCTTGTTTGAGATGTCACACATTATAAGTCTGCTTTTATGGATGTCGATAGCTTCCTTACCAAAACTCAGATCAGAGAACTACAATGCATGAAACACATATAAAAGTTCACTTCAACCATGTAGAGATATTGACATAGCCTACACATTATTTTGCAGCATGCACATAACCTTGAGTTGTTTTCAATGTCTGTAAGTGATTGTATTATAAATGAGGTCTAGCTTCCACACAATACCTTAATAACCATGGGTGATTGTATAAAATCTTTGAGTGTAGTTTTTGTCAAGTGAATGCTTGTCCTCCCAAGATCATCCCTCTTACCTATAAATCAAGTGGATGGAGGTTCTAATTAACTTTAAGTCTTATATATATAGTGTATCCTAAAAATTTTAAAAATCTAGCTAACTAGAAATATGAGGTGATATTATAATTGGGAGGTGAAGATTCATTTAGATATCAAGTTAATGACTAGGGTTTCAAGTTAAATTTGTTGTTGCTTCATAATATGGAGGCCTTCCAAAAGGTAATGTTTGTATCGATTTCCATTGCTACTCATGATCTATGATTCATGACTTATTATTGTCAGTAGTTTTTTTGTCATGTAGATTTACCTATTTTATTATCTTTATCTTATCATGTGCTTGACTGATTGGAGGGTAAAGAAGTTTTTTAACCTATTTTGAAATTGGTTTAAGGTTTGTATATGGAGGCTATGATGATTTTGGGATGTATGTTTTGCTGATTCAATTGTTTCTAATGGCAGCAATCTTGGATGGCCTTCTTCTATAGGCAACCGATTGTAGTCGTTTTGATTTAGTTACAGATTAAATAGTAGATCTGAGCCTCCTCGTTCTTTTTCTTTATTTATTGTTCTAATTTTTTGATTCAGGTTAACAGTTTATTTATATAGTAAACATGTTAAATGGGTTGGGTCAATTCGGGTTATATTATTAAATTATTTGTTCATTAAACAGGTTAAATAGGTCAGGTTAAGTAGGTTTGCAGATTACCTGTTTAATAAATGGGTTAAACGGGTCAGGTTGGGTAACATGTTTATTAAATAGGTTAGCTTCAGGCTTTAAAAATGACTTCTTATTTCTCTTAGTGACATGACCAAATTGTTATGCTTTAAGAGTTTTTCATCATTGCAAATCTTTCATTTTAATACCATATATAGTTTTGCTATGATCAATAATGGCATTTTAAATATTTCTATTAAACAATTTATTGAAAGCTTAAATTTTAATCAAGACGATCATGTTTGGTTGTCATTTGTATCTCTTTTGCTTAACAATTCTGAGATGGAGCATATACATGACGGGAAATGGAATTTTACCAATGACAATCCTTTTTTTTCGATTCTAAGTTCACTATTTCTACTTCTTATGATTCTGAGTTTAGTACCTTAGCTAATTATGTTTTTCAAACCTTTTTCTATTGCTATTCTCTAACTTTGATGGACATCCAAAACTTTCATGCATGCCTTATTTCTACAGATTCATTCGATTTTGGATGTCATTGTATCTTTCTTTCCTCTTATTCTTGCAAGGACACATTACTAATTATGAATTTTCATCAGAACACTAAGTATCTATATCTATCTATTTTTGTTTTTCCTTCTACTTGCTATGCTTGGAATGTCGAATTGTGCCAAGATTACGCCAATACATGCTCTTATGAACTAATTAGCAACATACTCTATGAAAAAGCTTCATTCCCAGGTTATTCTAGGAGCTTTGTTCAAGTTACTACATGAGTGTTGTCTTTATTTCTACAAGCATGGGTTCTCTATTTTATAATCAAGCACCAGAATTCACCAAAAATAGATAAAATATCATTTATTAATAGAAAACATAATCTAGAGGTATCTATGATATCATTATTTTATACAGTAATTATAATTTAATATTTTTTAAGAAAGTTAGCTAACTTTCTATTATTTCTAGAATGGTGATAAAGTTGAACTAAACTCATCTCAAGTGAACATATTATCCATTCTTGAATCATCTAAAATTTAAGTAAAATTTATTTTAATGAATTTATAGATTTAAATAGAATGGTTCAATATTATTAAGTGGTGAATCATCAGGACTTATTCATTGTATTATATGAAATGAGTACTTGCAGGGTGAAGAAGTAATTTTATTGGATATCTCACAGAAAGAAGTAGCAAAGGAATATTTATTTCTGATGATAAAGACAAGATGTTGATAGACAAAAGTTTGGGAGATGTGTTTTGTGAGGTTTTATTTCTTATGCAATTGTGCCCGATGCTCCATTACTTGTAAAGGACAAAAGTCGATCTTTAATAAAATATACTGTGGGCACTCACATTATTTGGTGGAAAGATTATGTATGTATGTATATATTATTAGTTTAATAATGATTTATACTATCTTGAAATGATGTATATTTATATGATTCCTTTATTTTTGCAGATTCAGGTGATATAATGGAAGGTGTCAAGGAAGAAATGGAGATTTTACAAAGTTTATTTATGTTTATTCTCTTTATGGTGTAGCAAAATAATTGGAAATTATTTTATGATATATTTTAAGTTCTAGTATTTACTTTCTTTTGAAATCAGTACTATATTTTATTTGTTGTTCTTTGGATTTGATGAAATTAATAAATTTGTTGAGATAATATTTTGTGAGACTATCTATGTATGTTAAACTATGTTTAATATAATGATGAAAATTATCTTATTTATAATTATTTTATGTCTTTTATTTTTATTTGTTATTACAGGTCATCCATATTTTGAAATTGGATTGAGCATGACTATATTTAATTATATACCTACATTTTATTATTGATAGTATAGGTTCATTTATACACATTTTGTTAATTCCAATGAATTCTAATTTGTATGTATTCAATTATCCACATTTCTAATTCGTATGTATTTAATTATCCATATTTTATAAAGAAGGGTATAGACTAGATTTATACCCATGTATATAATTTTACCTACGTTAGATATTATGTGGGTAAAGCTATAGCCACGCCGGACATACCCATGTTTAACCAAATATTTGTACCAACGTGGGTGTAGACATATATCCATGATTTTTAAGCTTTTATCTACGTAATTTCTACATTGGTGTAGCTCATTTTTTTTGTAGTAAATTAATCTTAGGAGATCCATCAAAAGGGATAAGAACTAGATCCTCTAGTAGAAATGAATGTGATTACATTTCTTTTGTCTCACAAATTGAACCTAAATGTATTGAAGAAGCTGAAAATGACCCAAACTAGATTATTGCTATGCAAGAGAAACTAAATCAATTTGAAAGAAATAAAGTTTGGACATTAATAGAAAGACCATCTAATACTTCTATAAATTAGCACAAAATGGATATTTAGGAATAAATTGGATGAAAATGGTATAGTAACTAAAAATAATGCTAAACTGGTAGCTAAGGATTATAATCAAGAAGAAGGAATTGATTTTAATGAAATCTTTGCTCTAGGAGCTAGACTTGAAGCCATTAGATTAATTCTAGCTTTTGCATGTTATGAATTTCAAATTATTTCGAATAGATGCTAAAAGTATATTTTTAATGGTTATATAGTTGAAGAAGTTTTTGTTGTACAACCACCTGGTTTTGAAAATCATGCACATCCTGATCATGTTTTCAAATTACACAAAGCACTTTATGGTTTAAAATAAGCCCCCCATGTATGGTATGAAAGACTTAGTAAATTTTTATTAAAAATGATTTTACTAGAGGTCATACTGATACAACCTTATTTTAAAGAAAAAGGCTGATAATCTCTTAGTTGAACAAATCTATGTCAATGACATTATCTTTGGTTCCACTAATGAATCTCTTTGTCAAGAATTTGCTAAGCTAATGCAGGGAGAGTTCGAGATGAGCATGATGGGGGAATTGAGCTGCTTTCTTAGACTCCAGATCAAGCAAACAAATGAAGATATCTTTATCAACCAAACCAAATAGACAAAGGAGATTTTGAAAAAGTTTGGGATGGAGAATACTAAGCCAATTGGCACACCTATGAGCCCTTCATGTAAACTGGACAAGGATGAATTCGGTAAGAAAGTTGATCAAAGATTCTATAGAGGTATCATTGGATCATTACTGTACTTAACTGCTGGTAGACCAGATATTATGTTTAGTGTATGCATGTGTGCTAGATATCAGTCTGAGCCAAGGAATCATATTTAATGATTGTTAAGTCCATTGTTAGATATTTATCTGGTACTCTTGATATTGGATTATGGTAATCTAAGAATTTAGATATTGATTTGATTGCATTTTCCAATGTTGATTTTGCTGAATGTAAGTTAGATAGGAAAAGTACTTCTAGAACTTGTCAATTCTTTGGAGTTAACTTAATCTCATAGTTTAGCAAGAAATAAAATTCAGTTGCATTGTCTACAGTTGAAGCTGAATACATTGCAACTAGAAGTTGTTGTGCTCAAATCCTATGGATTATGTAACAATTCAAGAATTTTGGAATCAAATTAACTAAGACACGAATAAGATATGATAATACAAGTGCAATTAATTTAACAAAGAATCTAGTTCAACACTCAAGAAGTAAGTATATTGAAATTAGACATCATTTTATTAGAGACCATGTTCAAAACAATGATGTTATGCTTGAATTTGTTTCTACTAAAATACAATTACCTGATCTACTGACCAAGCCACTTAACAAAGAAAGGTCCAGTATGATTAGAAGGGAATTAGGGGTCATTAATCCTATTGATTAGATCTCTATCATTTCTTATAACCTTTGAATTTTCCTTGAAATTTCTTGATCAAAATAATCTTGAAAATTATATTTAATCATCTATTGGCTATTAAAATAATTTATCTTGATTTCCTGTGAATTTTTCCTTATTTTCTTGGTTTTTTAAATAAAGTGTCCATACTTTGAAGTGTCGACACCTCCAAGTGTCAACACTTAGACTGAAGTCATGAGTCAACACTTGATTGGTGGGAACCGATGATTAAATAAGGAAATCGATTGGTTTCTCTCCATTTTCTCCTAAATCCCTTGAGTCGATACTTCCCCACATAGTTTCCCAACTTCTATTTGTTCCCATTCCATGTTCTTACTATTTTATTCTTGATTTTGAGCCCTCTTTTCCTCTTGTTTTCTCTATTCTTCATGGTTTTACCGTGAACCCTTATGCATTTCCCTTTCCACCCGTGTTTCCTTCTTCTTAGATGATGGGTCCCAAGAAATAGTTTGTTAGGAGGCCTCGACCTTCCATTCAAGATACAGAGCGGTGCACGAAAGCTCATCATGAGGATCAGGCAGCAGAGGCAGCAGCTTTGTAGGAGATTCCTATCCGACCACTAATCCCTGGAGCAGACCGGATGGCCTCCAAGTCCATTATCAGAGGTCGGAGGGTAGATTTTGAGTTCATGGATCGATAGCATTCTTGGATAGGCAACTAGCTGAGGGACGCAGGGCTTGCTCACTTCTATTCACTCAGGGAGAGATTTTACCCAGGTCTGACATGAGATTCAAACCAAGGTCCTCCTGATCAGACCTTCATTTCCTATCTTAAACCCTATCATCTTGCCATCCTTGCTATCCTCATCTCTCCCTCAACCCCTCCCATCAGACCAATGATTCCTAGCCTTATTTTCCTCATCAGGGAGCTAACGGTGCCAGTGATCATCCATCGACCTCCACCTCTTCTCTCAGCTATCCAAATCAAAATCCTCATCACCGAAGCTAATACGACCATCATCACAGTGCCTTCTTTCTCTTATTAGGGAGCCGACAGTGCTAGTGATCATCTGTAGAGCTCCGCTTCTTCCCTCGACCATCAAAATTGGAACCCTCATCCCTAGAGCTGCTATGACCGTTGTCGCAGTGCTTTCTTTCATCTTCACGAAAATCTCTAGAATTGACACTATCGGATTGGGGATTGCCACGACTGTTTCGAGCATCGGGATCGGAGGTACCGTGGCACCGAGACTTCCAACCTTCGTGATAGCCTTGTTTGTGGTCTTCAGACTCGAAGGCTGAGAGGGTCTCAGAGGCAGCGAATTAGCTTGTTCTACCCCCTTATCTCCCCCCTGCCATCACCAGTTGCCGGAGACATTACCATCGCCGCCTTCCCTATCACTAGACCTGTCTTCACATCGCCCATAAATGAAGAGGAAAACAAGCCCCTCATGTTATCACGGTCCATGGGTAGCCTGTAGACTACGTGGTCCATAGACTTGGCCCATATACCATGTTGTCTACAGATCCGGTCCATAGACCCGATCCAAAGACCCCAAAGAAAACTTTCGAAGTCTTACCTTCATTGTCATTGACTTGCAAGCAACTACATGGAGATTTTCGAGCCAATCTTGTGAAATATACAATCCCTTCATTGAAATTTATACTTTTTTAAATTACTAGAAATTCCTATCATTGCTTAGGCCGTTATTTACCTGTCATCATATTTCATACACACATTTTGTTATTGCATGCACCAAATACATTAACACCATATTTGACTCTACAATTTTATTATGAGCATCGCAACTAAAATTCTTAGTGATTATATCCTTTAGCCTAAGATCCAGCCTTTCTTCGCTACCATGACTATTGGCAATCTGGAAGATGCACATACCTCCATTGAACAAGAACTTCAATCTATCAAAATTATCCAAATGACATTCCAAGAGACTTTAAATAATATATGCCAGTCATTAGACCAACTTCGTGCTAAGATTATTGAGCTTCATACTAACCAAGGTAATAACCATGTAAACCTGGTGAATCTCATAAGTCAACAAATAGAACACCATCCTTAAGAGAGCAAGATTGGGCAAACAACCACTAAAAGACTTTAATCATCTAAAACTAGTTATTTTGTTGACCCCTAGAATGATTTTGATAATAAGAAAACATTGGAGCATGTATTTGATAATGACACTTTTCTATTATTTAAGAAGCTTTTGTAGGATGATTAAAATGCACAATCATTCTTCCTACATCATTGTAGTGTATCAATTTTCTTTTAGAAAAAGTTTTATGTAATGAAGAGCCCAAAGTAAATTTGTTTGTACATTTTTGCAAATGGGCCAATCATATGTAATTTTTAAGTTTAAAATTTTTAGATTAGACTTAGAAGAAGTTGGAAGTTGTTTGAAAGATTTTAGAAAAAACTTGGAGAAGTTTGAATGCTTTTGGATGAAATTTACTCGAGCCAACTCGATAAATAGAGCCGACACATTATTTTGGCATGACATAAGCATTTTTGATACTCAGCCGCTCAAGCCAACTCAATGAAGACCAGAGTCGACTCCTCCAAAGTTGCTAAAATTTTTTTTCTGATATGTTGCCCAGGTGGCTACGCAAGAGGGGGGTGAATTGGGACTTTTAAAAAATTAAAGCAAGTTATGTGCAATTAAAAATTCTTTGCAAGTGGTAGGTGCTGTGACAAAGTAGTAAATTGTGAAAGCTAAGTAAAAGAAAGGAAGCAAAACACAGACACAAAATTTATAGTGGTTCGGAGCAACCCAGCACCTACGTCCACTACCCCAGATACCACTTGGGATTTCTACTATATTCATACCCCAATACAGTAGGATTGTTTTACAGGATCATAATTTAAAACCTCTAAAATTTGGTTTTAACGGGATCACAATGAAAAAACCCAACTCCCTTTGGTTTTAAACTGGCTCACCAAAGAAACCTAACTTGGTTTTACCAGGATCACCAAGAACCCAACACTTATTTTTTATCAAGGCTCACCAAGAACCTATTTGGTTTTTCAACCGGGCTCATCAATAACCCAGCAATTCAAAAAATGAATTGAAGTAAATGCAACTAAAATGACAAACTCAATTAGTTGGATAGTTACCGGTGCAGCTTGATGGAAGTCCACTTGAATGCACTTGAATAAGCTTTAATTTCTTAGTGGCTTCTTCAAAAGTTTCTTCAAGCTTCAGATCAGAGTTGGTGAAGACTTGAAGGCTGACTTGAAAGCTCTTGTGCTCTTTTGCTGTTGGTAGTTAGGATATTCAATGAAGCTCTCTTTTCTTTGAAGAACTTTAAAAAAAAAACTTTTTTTAGGATATTCAAATCCTTCAAATATAAGGTCTTCTATCACTCAAAGGCAGTTCTTGCTGTTGTAGACCTTTGGGAATGATTTGTCACCATTAGAGCACTTTTTGGCATTCAAAAATGATTTGGGAACTAGCTGTTGGATACCTGAAAATGATGTTCGAGTCGGCTCGGGTTTTTTCGAGTCAGCTCGGATCCTTCGAGTCGATAGGTCAAGTCACCAAAACTGTAATGCAGCGGCTCTTTGTCTCAGGGTGTAGAACTTTACTCTAGACGAGTCAGCGCTTGATAGCTCGGGTTGGCTCGGACTTCTTTCTTTGAAAAACTTGAGCTCGAGGAGTCAGCACTTTCCAACTTGGGTCGGCTCTTCTTCACAGATTTCGAAATGAATACTTTGGAAGAGTCGGCTCGATTCAGTTCAGGTCGGCTCACTTTCTCAGGTCTTCAAAATTAGGTTTAGTAGAGTCGGCTCTTTCTGGTTCGTGTCGGCTTGCCTGGCTGTTCTTAGAAAACTTCAGAAACTAGACCCTGGAGGAGCTGGCTCGGACATAATCCAGTCGACTCGGATTTACTAGAGTCAGCTTAGTTACCTTCGATTCGGCTCGGATTGCTGCATTCTAGAATCCTTACTGCGTGCCAGTAAGTTGAGTTGGCTCTTCAACATGCTAGGTTGGCTCAAGTATCTTCATCAGGATTTTTACACTTGAGCTCAAAGAAAAACTCTCACCAACGTTTTACATTTTCAAGCATACAAACTCAAAATAGTTTTATGGCACACATATATGAAGTAACCCTTTTTACATGATATTTTTTTAGCTTTTTCATTGGATTCTTCTTTACAAAGATATATTACAACACAACTCATACAAGAAACAATAGTGTAGGAGTTGAAGTTTGAATAAATTAAACCATCCTACAAAAACTTGTAAAACACTTGAAGAGTTGTTAGAAATAAATATACATGCTCCAATATTGGTTATCATCAAAATCACTTATGGGGTCAATAATCTCCCCTTTTTGATGATGACAAAATACTGGGCATGAAAATTTTTTTACATATTACAAGTATAGAAGTATTTGAAAGTTAAGTTTTCACATGTATCAGAGCTAATTGAATTGGAAAATAAGTATCAGAGCTTAAGAGATGATATCAAAGTATTAAACTTTTCATGCTTCATAATGTTTTAATTAGCACAAAACATGGAGTATCAAAGTTTTGAAAAAGATAATGATAGAATTAATTTGTAGATCAATAGCAATCAGAGCAAAACCATTTCAAGAGAATCTTCCCCTTTCTCTAGGTTTTAAAACAATTTAAGCAGTTAGATTGGATCTTTTGTTCTCCCCCTTTTTCATTCTTTTTATGTACTTTAAGAGTAGTTGGTAGGAAGCTCAACATATATACTGATTTTCCATTTCTCACATTTTCCATATTTCTCCCATTTTTCATTTCTCATATTTTTCATAATTCTCCCCCTTTTTGTCAATCAATCAAAAAGGTGGTTCAAATAAAACTCAGATTTTGAATTAGATTGAGAAAGTCTTTAAGATTTGTTTGAGATAATTTCACTTTCTCAAATTTGAAATTCTAATTAAAAATTCATCACATATGTATCAAATCATGACAACAAATGAAATTGCTAAAAGATCTTTCATTTCATTGATTATTTAACATACAAAGCAGGAAAGAAAAGTACATTCATATTTGTAAAAGATAACAAGTAGAACAAAGTCAGAAATACAACCAAAAGACTAACCAACTAAACTATTCTTCTCTTCTTCTACACTAGAAGAGGAAGAGCCTAGCTCTATATCCTTGTCAGATGTCTTGGTCTTCATGGGTTTAAACCTTAAATCCCTAAACCTAGTTCTAACAGTGGCTTTAAGAATCTTAGTATTGGTTTTGGGTTTCTTCTTGGTCTTAACAAGTTTGGGTGGATCAAATGAAGGAATAGGAGTAGGAGTATTAAGTGACTCCTTGAAGATATGTTCAGGAGCATCTTCAGCAGTGACAGTTTCCTTCTGGGATTGCAGTAGGATGCTTCTCATCTCTTCCTTAAAATTCTCCATTTCCTTTTCAATTTTTTGCTGGTGGAGCCTTTGTTTAGATCTCAATTCCTGCAAACTTGCATTAACTGTACTTTTCATTTCATCAATTGTAGAATTCATGTGATCTATCAATGAACTTGAAATTGCTTCCTTCTTCTGAAATATTAGCTTTTTGAGGTCAGATGGAGTAATCATTGTACCTTCAGTCCTTTCTTCAACAACAACAGCTTCATTATCTTCAGAAGAGGTAGCAGCAATCTGACTAGGCACCTTCTTTTCCATATTCCTTCTTGTAGTTTGTAACTCATTCTTTTCAATGAATTGAAAGAGTAAATGTCAAAGTGATGTAGTGGCTTGCCTATCTCATCTGCTAAGTCAATGCCAGCTTCTTCAAATAGTAAAGTAAAAATCATACCATAGGGAAGGCAGGCTTTGACTTTTCTAGCTGCTTCAGTCATCTGGATCATCATTATGTATGGAAGGTTCAGAGGCTTTTCTTCTATCAAATGTCCCATAAAGGTCATATCTTTGTCACTGACCCAATCAAAGAGACCAGTTATGGAAAGAAATATCCTGCTGATCATATTATGAAGAAGCCTCATTTCTTTTGACAGTAGGTTGGCCTTAACATGCTGAACGGAGCTCACGTCTTCTTTCTCCAAGATGAGCTTTAATTTGTTCTTTGTCAGGTAAAATGAGCTCAGTGGCACCATCCGTTGGTATTTGAAGTAAACTACCCAACCTCTCTTCATCCATAATTATGTTCTTCCCTTGACAATAGATTCCAAGTGATATTCTTCAATGACTATATTTTTGTAGAAAATCCGTACCAGTGAAGGGTAGGTCAAGATGTCCAGAGAACAGAAGTGCTTCCAACCCTGGCATTCTATCCATCTTCCAATTTTCATTTGCATTTCTTCCAAAAATGTAAAATCGATTTTCCTTCCACAAGTTAAAGGCTGATTGGCCATTGATACAATCTGTTCGGGAGGAGAAAGAGTCTCTTCTTCATATTGCTTAGTAGTTGATCTTTCCTCTTTTCTATTTTTTATCTTTCATCTTCACTGCGTGCACCTGATTCACCAACTCGAAGAACCTTCCTTGCAGATCTTTGAAAAGCCATTATAGTGGGATACAAGAAATCAAGGTTTTAGATAATGATTTTTGGGAGTTTGGTAAAGTTTTCGAGAGGGTGGAGTGAGTTTGAAGTAAAAGTGAGAAGAGTAAAGTATAGGAAAAGTCAGTTCAGAACTACCTAAATAGCGATTTCCCAACTTTCGAGTCGGCTCGCCTAACCCTAGAAACATCCGAGTCGGCTCGACCAGAGTGATAGGTAGAGAACTCAGACAATCGAGCCAGCTCGACCAGAGCAAAATTTGCTCGAGTCGACTCGAACAGAAACTTTCCATAATAAGTAAGATGATTCAGAATTTGAATTTAATACAATAAAATTTAAAGGAAAGTTGTTCAAAAGTCATGAATAAATGTAGGAGGTTTTCTAGATAATCTTTCCTTAATTCTTGAAGGAAATTAGGTTGTCTAAATCTAAGAAGGATCACAAATCCCTAATTCTCCTCTAAGCAATTCAAATCTATCCTGATTTAGTGGCTTAGTAAAAATGTCAGCTAATTATTTTTCTATTGGGATAAATTCTAGTTCAATGTCACCATTCAAAACATGGTCTCTAATAAAATGGTGTCTAATCTCTTGTGCTTAGTCCTAGAATGCTGAATAGGATTCTTGGTTAAATTTATAGCACTTGTGTTATCACACTTAATAGAAATTTTGCATTGTGTAACACCAAATTCTTCTAGTTATTGTTTAATCCATAACACTTGTGTACAACAACTCCCTACAGCAACATACTCTATCTCAGCAGTAGAAAGCGGTACCGAGTTTTGCTTCTTGCAGTGCCATGAGATTAAATTCAACCATAGAAATTGACATGTGCTGCTAGTACTTTTCCTATCAACTTTACAACCAGCCTAATCAGCATCAGAAAATCTGATTAAATTTAAAGATGATTTTTTTGAAAACCAAAGACCTAGATTACTTGTACCTTTCAAATATCTTAATATTCTTTTAACAGCAAGCATATGTGTTTCTTTAAGATTATATTGAAATCTAGCACATACGCATATACTATACAAGATATCCAGTCTACTTGCTGTTAAATATAATAAGGATCTGATCATACCTCTATATAGCTTTTGGTCAACATTGGATCCATTTTCATCTTTGTCCAATTTGCAGGATGGGCTCATGGGTGTGCTCATTTGTTTGCTCGTCTCCATACCAAATTTTTTGATTATTTCCTTGGAATATTGGCTTGGTTTAGTGAAGATCCCTTCCTTTGATGGCTTTACTTGAAGTCCAAGGAAGTAATTAAGTTCACCCATTAGGCTCATTTCAAATTCTCCCTGCATTAGCTTAGCAAATTCTTCACAAAAACTTTCATTTGTTGCACCAAAAATAATATCATCCACATAAATTTGTACAACTAATATATCATTAGCTTTCTTTTTGATAAAAAGAGTTTTATCAACATTTCCTCTTGAAAAATTATTTTCAATCAAGAAAGTGCTAAGTCTATCATACCAGGCTCTAGGGGCTTCTTTCAAACCATATAAAGCTTTGTTCAATTTAAACACATGGTTTGGAAAAGCATGATTTTCAAAACCTGATGGTTATTCTACAAAAACTTGTTCAGTGATAAAACCATTTAAAAATGCACTTTTCATATCCATTTAAAAAAGTTTGAAATTTATGTAGCAAGTAAATGCAAGAAATAATCTAATGGCTTCTAATCTTGCTACATGTGCATAGGTTTCATCAAAATCAATACCTTATTTTTGACTATATCCCTTAGCCACTAATTTAGCTTTGTTTCTAATTACATTTCCTTGTTCATCTAGTTTATTCTTATAGACTCATTTGGTTCCTATAATTAGGTGGTCTTTAGGTCTATCAACTAGTGTCCTAACCTTATTTCTTTCAAACTGGTTAATTCTTAATGCGTGGCTAACATCTAGTTTGGGTCACTTTCAGCTTCTTCTAAGGTGTGAGGCTCTATTTGTGATACAAAGGCTAGGTAGTCATATGAAGTCCTATGTGCAGACCTAGTCCTAATGCCTTGAGAAGGATCACCAATAATTAATTCTCTAGGATGGGAAGTAGTGTACCTCCATTCAGTTTGTAAATCTGCATGATCCTTACTATTTCTTCTCCTTCTTTAGTCGATCTTTCTTGAATACTCATGTCTTCCATCTCCTTTTGAATAGTATCTGTATCATTGTCAATACACTCATCCTTTCTACATGGTGAAGGGTTATTTCATCAAAGATAACAGGCATTAACTCTTCAATAGTAAGAGTCCTTTTATTAAATACCCTATATGCTTTCCTATGTAGTGAATATCCAAGGAAAATTGCTTCATCAGATTTAGCATCAAATTTTCCAAGATTATCCTTACCATTATTAAGAACAAAGCATTTGCATTCAAACATATGAAAAAAATTTATATTGGGTTTCTTTTCATTCCAAAGTTCATAGGGGGTTTTCTTCATAATAGGACGGATCAAAATGCGGTTTAAAATATAACAAGCAGTGTTCATCGCTTCTGTCCAAAAGTACCTTGGAAGATTACCTTCACATAACATCATTCGGGCAATTTCTTCCAAAGTCTTATTTTCCTATCTACAACACCATTTTGTTGTGGTGTTCTAGGAGCGGAGAAGTTATGATCAATGCCATTTTCAGTACAATAATCATCAAAAAATTGATTTTCAAATTCGGTGCCGTGATCACTTCTAATAAAAATTATTGAGAGATTTTTCTGATTGGAAACCTTTTTGTGAAATTTTCTAAACATTTTGAAAGTTTCATCTTTGTGCGCAATAAACAAAACCCATGTAAATCTAGAAAAATCATCTATTATCACAAGGGCATATTTCATACCTCCTAGGCTTGTGGTCCTAGTTGGTCCAAATAAGTCCATGTGAAGTAGCTCAAGAGGTCTAGAAGTTGAAATCATATTTTTGGATTTAAATCTCTCCCTAGTTTGTTTACCCATTTGGTATGCATCACAAACATGATCAAAATCAACTTTAAAGTTAGGCATGCCTCTAACAAGATTTTTAGAAATTAACTTGGCAATAGTATGCATGTTAGCATGACCTAATCTTCTATGCCATAATAAACAAGACTCCTTAGTCTTAGTATTCATTTCAATTAAACTAGAACTACTTGACATGGCAAGTGAAAGGGATATGCCCTACAAGCCAATCTATGTTGTATCTCCCAAACCATTGTAATTGACAATATTCTAATAAAGGCATTATTTTTCATCATACGCTGTGTTTATATTATATGATAAACCCCATAGATTAGGGCTATGATTTTAGGGTATGATGAGATCATACCAGTGAGACCTAAAGTCTTAAGACCTTAACATAAATATTCCTAGTCAAAGGAACCCTGAGTAGGGGATCAAGGTTTTTCGATAAGACTAGCACATCCGATGTATACTGGAAAGGGTGACTGCTCTCACAGTCACTTGTGTATGACACTAATACTGGGATGTGGATGCTCATTGGAGAATGAGTTCAAGGATATGATCCAACTTGAGAACATCTAATGGAGTCTTAGCTACATGTCAATAAAAGGTTCTCATAGTGGGAGTGGTACAAGTAATCCTTTGACCTGAGACTGCCATAAGTACCTTATGTACATGAACCCATGCTTTGGTTCAATCCTAATCATGACGCTGAGTCATGCACAGGATTGATACTGGGAATGTTGAATTGGATATGAAGGTAATGAGTAGGTCAACAAGGATTCGATCACTCTTTGTAAGAGGAGATTGCATCCAGCTAGTTAACAATCAGATGATGATTCAGGAATCTTTGATCAAAGTAGAGATATTAGAGATGGTTTCTAATATCAAGATAATTGAATCATCAATATAAGATTGAGCTAGAAATAAATATAATATTGGATTTGACATATATCCATATCCATATTTATATTTTTGGTGCAGGCTGATCAAAAGATTTATTGTACGGTAACTCTCTACTGAAGGGTAGTTTTGGTATTTCACCAGAATTTCTATATCTTTCGGGTAGACATGACACGTTGCTAGACGTCAATCTTGTCTTATGGGTTGATCAAATTTAAAGATCACTTATTAGGAAGAGTCCTAATTGATCAAGCCGGGTAAGCCCGGTTTGACCTAAATCGATTAGAAAGAGTTCTAATCAAATTAGGTCAACTTGTACTCGAACCCACTGCTGGCTAGATGTGGATCCCAATGGGTCACACACTTAAAATGATTGATCAAGAGTTTAATTTATAATTAAATCATCTTTGCAGGATAACACTCTAGCAGGTGTTGCAAACCCTAGCTTCTATTCGAATTGGATTTGAATTAAGGTTCCGGATTGGTTCAATTTGGGTTCTAATTGGATCTAATTAGACCCTAATTGAGGTTATAGGGATTATGGCTAACCCTATTGGCTAAGCATGCACCTAGGCTAGCCCCAACCCGCCCCTTAGCATTTTTCATGCCAAAATGCCAAGAGTCCATGCGCTAATGGACTCTTGGCGCGCCATTTGGAAGAGTCCATGGTGCATGGACTCTTGGCACGCTCCATAAAATACTCCGATGTTTTATATGGGGCGGCTTCCTTTCTCCTTATTAGCGCCTCACATGTGTGCCCTTGGATGGGAATCCAACGGCTGGGAAATTTTTGAGAAAGACAAAGGCGCTGACTCTTCCCGGTTGCGCGAAATAACGTCTCTTCGGAGACTAAAACATCGCGACTCCCTTCTTCTGAATTCTCATGACTTTTCTTTTAGGAAAGGCCGTGAGTTGAATCTGAAGGGCCGTGAGAAAGTGGGAAGGGGCATGAGAAAATGAGAAGGGCGTGAGATGGGTGTTTACGGATAGGTGTGTGGGCGCCTATCTGAGATCTATTTAAAGGGTCAGGAAAAATCATAACGGTAATCTGAGATGTTTTTCTTTTATTCCTTCTTCCTCTCCTAAAGACTCTTTCATTCTTTTCTTGCTCTTGCACTGTTCTTTTACAGAGTAAACCTCTGTCGAAACTCTGCTACTGAACAAGAATAAGAGTGAAAGTCTCCGACGGTAAAGGAAAGAAAGGAGTTCTGATTTATTCCTTCTTTCTTACATTAAGACATTATTGTCTTAATTTCTCCTCCAACTTAAGACAAGCCTATATCCTCTTAGGACAAGGTCTTTTCTTCAAGACAAGGGTGTCTAAAGGGCCAAGGTCTTAGTGGAAGGAGGAGAAGAGATCAAGGAAGGAAAGGAGGCTACCTCTTGTGTGGAAGAATTCAAGCCATTGTCCAAGCAATTGAGTTCTAGGAAGAAGAACTCAATAGGAGGAACCATTGAAAAGAAGATAGTGTTGCTTGATCATTGCTCTGTGTGGATCACCATCGGAGGGTGGACACCTGGATGCCTGGTGAATTAGTTAGCCCCTTCAACTTCAAGTTTGTTGGAATAAGCGATTACAGGTTGGTACCCTAATCCTAATTTGCATAAATATGCTTGTCATATGTTCTAGTCTTATTTAAGGAGTTCCTGGTTTAGGATTTTTGGTGTGAATTTAATTTCATCATTTTTGAAATTATTTTTCACAATGGTGCACCGGATTTCAATAGTGGTATCAGAGCCACCTTAATTAGGACTATAATCTATGATATTTTGTGTGTTACATATTAGGGTTTTTAAGTCCTAATATGCTATTACACTTAGCATATTTTTGGTTGCATATATGTTTTGGTGTATGCCACTAGTTAGGGATTTTCACTCAAACCCTAATTATTATAGAGATATGATTAGTTTTGAAGTCATCATACTGAAATAAGGTTGCCCTGGCATAATGGTGGATCCATTATGTGGTAAATGGTTGTCCCAGTATGATGACACACTAAGCACATATTGTTTATCAGAATGATATGATTGTGATATGTTCTATAAGAATGTGCTGGAAATTTTATAAAACCCTCCTCTTAAAAAATTATATTAAGTCATAGTATATTTAGCTAATAAGCATCACTAGTCATGATGAACAATTGATCATTCGGTGTCTAGAAAGGTGGTTCTGGGAAGGTAAAAAGAATTATGGTTTTTAATTGGTTCCGTTGACTGACCTGGCCAATTTTTATTGGTGTCTAGGAAAGCAACGGGGGGACTCCCACATCTCTTCCACTTGCCTGGCCGATTTGATTATATTTAAATCTTGACTAAAATGCTTAGTGTTAAAAATACTATATATTGGCCTTCCTTCATGCTGGATCATTATTGTGTTATGAACCACATTAGGTTTGTTGTGTTATCTGCAAGACCTAATATGGTGATTGACATAATACTAGTCTAGTGCACAGATATGCTTACAGTATATTCAGTATAATGCCTTGATGTGTTATCTGCAAGGGCATTATATTTGAGTACTAACTGTATAGAAATGAAAGGGTCTTGACTTAACTAGAACATTATGGTTTGTTATGTTTTCTGCAAGACTAATAATGTTCTAGAGGCCAAGTTATTTTTGAGAATTATATGAGATATAATTGGAAGAGTTTCCTACCTTGAGCTTATAAAAGATTTGTTGTGTTTTCTGCAAGATCTTTTATAGATTATTAGGATCTCAATCTCACTATGAAAATCGATCAGGGTTCTTCTCGATTATCATAGCGAGGGCTATGATTTTTGATAAAATAGTAGGAGACATAATTAAATTGAAGACCTAATTTAATTATGTAAGTCATTTCATGGTTGTTTGCTTATGTATTGTTCTTTATTAAATGTAGATAAATGGCATCATCATTATCACTGCGAAGTATCTTAGATACCAATAAACAGACTGGTCCAAACTATGTGGACTGGTTGAGAAATTAAAGATTGTGCTGAGTTCAGAAAAACTTTCTTATATTCTTGATACCCCTAGTCTTAATCCACTAGGGGACGATGCCACACAGGAAGATATGGCCACATACAAAATGTGGCAGAATGACTCCTTCACTGTCAAGTGTATCATACTGGCCTCTTTGACCAATGAGTTACAGAGACAGCATGAAAGCATGGATACTCAATCCATAATGCTCAATTTAAAAGAGCTTTATGGAGAACAAAGCAGAACTGCTAGATATGAAATATCTAAGCAGTTATTTCATGCTAGGATAACAGAGAGAATATTCGTTCAGGATCATGTTCTGAAGGTAATTGACTTAATCACCAGATTGGGTCAATTAGGTTTTATTATGGATGGGGATTGAATCAGGATTAATCCTGCAATCACTCCGGAGTCATTTTCTCAGTTTGTCTTGAATTATCACATGAACAAACTGAACAATTCCTTGCCAGAGCTGTTAAATATGTTAAAAACAGCAGAGAGCCATATTAAGAAAGAAAAGGCTCCACTTCTTCTTGTTGATAAGACCAATAAGAAGAAATCAAGCAAAAAGGGTTTTAATAGGAGGCTAAACCCTAAGGGTGGCATCAATAAGAATAAGAAAGGAAAGAAGGCCTCAAAACAGTCAACCTGTTTCTTTTGCGACAAAGCGGGACATTGGAAAAGGAATTGCAAGGCTTACCTTGCAACTATGAAGCCTGGTGTGGCAGATGCACCAAAAGGTATGTATGAGATACATGCTATATTGACATTAAATTCGTCTATATCAAATACTTGGGTATTGGATACTGCTTGTGGTTACCATATATGCAAATCTTTGCAGGACCTCCACAAGCTTAAAGTATTGAAGGAAGGTGACTTCAATCTCTATGGTGGTAGTGGTGATATCATCCAAGCAGAAGCTATAGGGACCTATATTCTGAAGTTGCCTTCAGGGAAGATCTTGGAGTTAATAAATTGTTACTATATGCCTAAGATTATTAGGAACATTATATCTATTCCTTTGTTGTTAAAACAAGGATATGTAATGGATGTAACGAGCACTGGTTGCTCGATAATGTTGTCTAATAAAGTTATTTGTTCTGGCATATTTAGTAATGGGCTCTTAACTTTTCTTCCAATGATAGTGTTTTTCATGTCAATAATAAAAGAAAAAGAAAAGACTTTAATGATACTTTACTTTGGCTTCATCGACTTGGTCATGTTAATGAGTCTAGGATAAGCAAGTTATACAAGGAAAAATTCCTTGATCAGTATGAGTATGAATCATTAGGAACTTGCGAATCATGTCTCAGGGTAAGATGACCAAGATTCCATTTACTGGACATGGAGAAAGGTCAACTGAGTTATTAGGACTTATACATACTGATGTATGTGGTCCAATGACAACTGAGGCCAGAGGTGGATACTCATATTTATCACTTTTACAGATGATTTATCTAGGTTTGGATATGTGTATCTTATGAAACATAAATCTGAAGCCTTTGATAAATTTAAGGAGTATCAAAGTATGGTCGAAAAACAAACCGTGAAAAGTATTAAAGTTCTTCATTCTGATCGAGGAGGAGAATACTTATCCACGGAGTTTTTAGACTATCTTAAAGTTAATGGAATTCTTTCTGAATGGACCCCTCCTTATACTCCACAGCTAAATGGTATAGCTCAAAGGAGGAATCGTACCTTATTAGATATGGTACGATCCATGACGTGCTTCACAAATTTACCCATTTCTTTCTGGGGTCATGCACTAGAAACTGCTGTTTACATTCTGAATAAGGTACCTTCTAAATCCGTTGTTAGTACTCCATATGAAATTTGGAGTGGAAAGAAACCGTATATTAAATATTTTAAGGTATGGGGATGTCCAGCTTATGTTAGAAGAAATTTTGGACATAAGTTGGAACCTAGAGCGGATAAATGTCTATTTGTAGGATATCCTAGAGAGGGTAGAGGATATCTGTTTTGCCATCCTACTAAACAAAAGATTTTTGGATTAAAGAAAGCTTCCAGGAGTTGGAACATCCGCTTTGATGAAACTATTAAAAGATTTGGTTTATCAAAAAAATGTGGATGAACCCTGTGTTTATAAGAAGACTAGTGGGAGTACCATAGTCTCCTTGGTTCTGTATGTAGATGACAAACTCCTCATTGGGAATGATGTCCTAATGTTACAATCAGTCAAGGTTTGTTATCAAACCAGTTTTTCATGAATGATTTGGGAGAAGAATCCTATATACTAGGTATTAAGATTTTAGAGATAGATCTAAGAGGATGCTAGGTTTATCCCAATCTAGGTACATTGACTTAGTGCTGAAAAGATTCAGTATGGATGGAAGTAAAAGAGGTTATCTTCCTATGAGTCAAGGCATACATCTTTCTAAATGAATGTCTCCTAAGACACGTGAAGAAAGAAATAGAATGAATTCTATACCTTATGCTTTGGCAATAGAATCCATAATGTATGCAATGTTATGTACAAGGCCTGATGTGGCATATGCTTTAGGCATTGTCAGTAGGTTTCAGGCTGATCCAGGAGAGGATCATTGGAAAGCAGTTAAAAATATTCTTAAGTACCTGAGAAGGACTAAGGATATTTTTCTGGTTTATGGTGGTTCTGATTTAACTAGAAGCTTATTCTGATTTTAGTTTTCAATCAGACCCTGATGATAGAAAATCCATTTCGGGATATATTTTTATCCTAAATGGTGGAGCAGTGAGTTGGAAGAGTACCAAGCAGCAGACTGTAGCTGACTCAACCACAGAGGCAGAATACATAGCTGTCAGTGAAGCCACCAAGGAAGCAGTTTGGATGAAAAAGTTTATCACAGAGTTGGGTGTTGTTCCTGAGATTGAAAACCAGTGCCACTTTACTGTGATAACACTGGAGCTGTTGCTCAAGCTAAGGAACCAAGAGCTCATCATAAGTCCAAGCACATTCTGAGACGCTTCCATCTCGTCCGAGAAATAGTAGAAAGACAAGATGTCTACATAAATAGAGTTGATACAAAGAACAATATAGCAGACCTGTTCACTAAGGCTCTACCACAGCGAGAGTTTGATCGCCACCTCGAGTGTATGGGATTAAAATTTAAAGGCGATTGGCTTTATTTCAAGTGGGAGATTGAAAGGGATATAACCTACAAGCCAATCTATGTTGTATCTCCCAAACCATTGTAATTGATAATATTCTTATAAAGCCATTATTTTTCATCATACGCAGTGTATATTATATGATGAACCCCATAGATTAGGACTACGATTTTAGGGTTATGATGAGATCATACCAGTGAGACCTAAAGTCTTAAAACCTTATCCTAAAATATTCCTAGTCAAAGGAACCCTGAGTAGGGGATCAGGGTTTTCCGGTAAGACTAACACATCCCATGTATACTGGAAAGGGTGACTGCTCTCACAGTCACTTGTGTATAACACTAATACTGGGATGTGGGTGCTTATTGGAGAATGAGTTCAATGATATGATCCAACATGAGAACATCTAACGGAGTCTTAGCTACATGTCAATAGAAGGTTCTCATACTGGGAGTGGTACAAGTAATCCTTTGACCTGAGACTGCCATAAGTACCTTATGTACATGAACCATGCTTTGGTTCAATCCTAATCATGACACTGAGTCATGCACAGGATTGATACTGGGAATGGTGAATTGGATATGAAGGTAATGAGTAGGTCAACAAGGAATCGATCACTCTTGGTAAGAGGAGATTGCATCCAGCTAGTTAACAATCGGATGATGATTCAGGGAATCTTTGATCAAAGTAGAGATATTAGAGATGGTTTCTAATATCAAGATAATTGAATCATCATATAAGATTGAGCTAGAAATAAATATAATATTGGATTTGACATATATCCATATCCATATTTATATTTTGGTGCAGGCTGATCGAAAGATTTAATTATACGTTAACTCTCTACTGAAGGGTAGTTTTGGTATTTCACCAGAATTTCCATATCTTCCGGGTAGACATGACACGTTGCTAGACGTCAATCTTGTCTTGTGGGTTGATCAAATTTAAAGATCACTTATTAGGAAGAGTCCTAATTGATCAAGCCGGGTAAGCCCGGTTTGACCTAAATCGATTAGAAAGAGTTCTAATCAAATTAGGTCAACTTGTACTCGAACCCACTACTGGCAAGATGTGGAACCCAATGGGTCACACACATAAGAGGATTGATCAAGAGTTTAATTTATAATTAAATCATCTTTGCAGGATAACACTCTAGCAGGTGTTGCAAATCCTAGCTTCTATTCGAATTGGATTTGAATTAAGGTTCCGGATTGGTTCAATTTGGGTTCTAATTGGATCTAATTAGACCCTAATTGAGGTTATGGATTGGGATATGGCTAACCTATTGGCTAACCATGCACCTAGGCTAGCCCCCACCCGCCCCTTAGCATTTTTCACGCCAAAATGCCAAGATTCCATGCGCTAATGGACTCTTGGCGCGCCATTTGGAAGAGTCCATGGCGCATGTACTCTTGGCGCGCTCCATAAAAAACTCCGATGTTTTTATATGGGGTGGCTTCCTTTCTCCTTATTAGTGCCTCACATGTGTGCCCTTGGATGGGAATCCAATGGCTGGGAAATATTTGTGAAAGACAAAAGTCGCTGACTCTTCCCGGTTGCGCGAAATAACGTCTCTTCGGAGACCGAAACATCGCGACTCCCTTCTTCTGAATTCTCACGACTTTTCTTTTAGGAAAAGCCGTGAGTTTGAATCTGAAGGGCCGTGAGAAAGTGGGAAGGGGTGTGAGAAAATGAGAATGGCGTGAGATGGGTGTTTACGGAGAGGTGTGTGGGCACCTATCTGAGATCTATTTAAAGTGTTAGGAAAAATCATAACGGGTAATCTGAGATGTTTTTCTTTTATTCCTTCTTCCTCTCCTAAAGACTCTTTCATTCTTTTCTTGCTCTTGCACTGTTTCCTTTACAGAGTGCACCTCTGTCGAAACTCTGCTACTGAACAAGAATAAGAGTGAAAGTCTCCGACGGTAAAGGAAAGAAAGGAGTTCTGATTTATTCCTTCTTTCTTACATTAAGACATTATTGTCTTAATTTCTCCTCCAACTTAAGACAAGCCTATATCCTCTTAGGACAAGGTCTTTTCTTCAAGACAAGGGTGTCTAAAGGGCCAAGGTCTTAGTGGAAGGAGGAGAAGAGATCAAGGAAAGGGAGGCTACCTCTTGTGTGGAAGAATTCAAGCCATAGTCCAAGCAATTGAGTTATAGGTAGAAGAACTCAATAGGAGGAACCATTGAAAAGAAGATAGTGTTGCTTAATTATTACTCTGTATGGATCACCATCGGAGGGTGGACACCTGGATGCCTGGTGAATTCAGTTAGTCCCTTCAACTTCAAGTTTGTTGGAATAAGTGATTACAGGTTGGTACCCTAATCCTAATTTGCATAGATATGCTTGTTATATGTTCTAGTCTTATTTAAGGAGTTCCTGGTTTAGGGTTTTTGGTGTGAATTTAGTTTCAATTTTTGAAATTACACTTCCGCTGCATTGCACCGGAACCCAACAGCAAGATCATTCAGATCTACCACATAAATATTTCCAAGTCTATGTCCAATGAATTTGCTACTAGAATCAAGAGTTGTTACTATACACATGATGATTCAAAGATAACTTTGAAGCCTTTATCACACAATTGACTAATACTCATTAAATTATGCTTCAACTTATCTACTAGCAATACATTTTAAATGAAAGTACAGAAGTTATTTTGATTTTACTAATTTCGATTATTTTTCCCTTGCCATTGTCTCAAAAGTAACCATACCTCCTTCTTTCATTTCCAGGGTGATGAATCGATCCTTGTCACCCATCATATATCTTGAACAGCCACTATCCAGATACCATCTTTTCTTCAATTTCTGGGCTGCAAGACATTCCTACAAGAAAATCAAGGAGTTCTTTTAGGTACCTAAGCTAACTTGGGTCCTTGCAGGTTAGCTGAGGTGGTTTCTTTGGGAACCCAAATCTTTTTTGATATATTATGGACATTTCTAATAATATTGTAATTGAAACCTTTATGTCCTAATTCTTTGCAAACAAAACATCTGATTCTAGAATTTTGAAATGATATATACTTTGAAATTCTAGATGAATGAAGTGCAGAAATAACAGGTTTTATATTTGAATTTTTTGAAAAATATAAAACAGGTTTTGAAATGGAAGTAGAAACTTTTGCCATAAAAGTTTTATGAGAAGTAAACTTGGGAACAAAATCCCTTTGTTCCATAAATTTAGTAGCTGAGACATAATTTGAATTTGAAGCATTAAAACCTATTCTAGCTTTATTACAAGAAATTCTTTGATCTTTAAGAATTAACTCAATCTTGTTAGAAGATAAATTTCATTTTTCAACAAGTGGCTTGAGTATTTCAACTTCCTTTTTCAGCTCAATGTTTTCTTTCAATAAAATTTTATTTTTGTCATGAAACTCACTGTTCTCAGTTTTTAAAACATTACATTTTTGAGAAAGGATATGAAGTTCTTTTTATAATAAACAATTTTTTTCTGAAATTTTCTCTTTTTCTTTAAGTAAAGATTCATTGATATGATTTAATGATCTAATCTTTACTTCTGCCTTTTTAAATTTAGATAATAGATCATGGAATGCAGAATTTAATTCCTCAAAAGTAAATTTAATTTGAATATCGGGGGAAGTTACCTCATCCTCGAGACCTATTAGACATAGATTAGCTATTTTCGTGTGGTCTCTCCTTCTTCAGTTGAAGTGGAGTCTTCACTGTCGCTCCACGTGGCAACCATCGCTTTCTTTTTCTTCTTTTAAAAAATTTCTTTAGAAGTGGACAGTTCGGACAAATGTGCCCCGGTTTCTTATATTCATAGCAGGTGGGGACTTGTTCTTATCTTTTCTTTATCCTTGTCTTTTCTTTTGAATGCTCTCCTTGTTTATGAAATTTTCTATTATATCCTTTTTCTCTTTCCCATAAACTTTCTGAATCTCCTCCCGACCATTGCAATGTCTTCATCTTCAAGATTGTCTTCGGAGGAGGTAGAGTCATCTTCTGTCTCTTCATCATCCTTTGATTCTAATGCAGCCTTGAATGCAATTATTTTCTTCTTTTTCTGATCATCATCTGTTCTATGCTGCATGGCTAGTTCATGTATGATGAGAGATCCCATTAATTCATCCATTGATAGAATGTTCAGGTCTTTAGATTCTTGGATGGTAGTGACTTTAGGATCCAATTTGTCAGAAAGTGATCTCAAAATCTTCTATACTAGATTAACATTTGAATATACCCTGCCAAGACTTTTCAAATCATTAATAATATCTGTAAATCTAGTGTACATGGCAAAAATACTTTCATTAGGCTCCATCTTAAACAATTCATAATTATGCACTAAAAGATTAATCTTTGAAGTTTTCACTTGTGAAGTTCCTTCATGGGTCACCGCAAGTTTATCCAAATTTTCTTTGTTAAAGAGCAAGTGGAAATTCGATTAAACTCACTTGTATCCAAAGCACAGTAAAGCAAGTTCATTGCTTTGGCATTCAATTCCCCTAATTTCATGTTGTATTCATTCCAATCCTCTTCAAGCTTAGGGACATCCATGCCATCAATTTTAATCATGGGAACCTGTGGCCCTTTAAGAATGATCTTCCATAATTGAAAATTAATAGCTTAAATATATATTTTCATTCACGCTTTCCAATAAGAATAATTTGTGCCTATGAATAGTGGAGGTCTATTAGTTGACTGGCCTTCCGCCAGGGATGTGCTCATGGGATGAGCCATCAATCTTTATTCTTGTATAATCAGAGACACTGCTCTGATACAAATTATTGCCTAGGTGGCTATGCAAGAGGGGGGTGAATTGGGACTTTTAAAAAATTAAAGCAAGTTATGTGCAATTAAAAATCCTTTGCAAGTGGTAGGTGCTGTGACAAAGTAGTAAATTGCAGAAGCTAAGTAAAAGCAAGAAAGCATAACACAAACATACAAAATTTATAGTGGTTTGAAGCAACCCAGCTCCTATGTTAACTACCCAAGATACCACTTGGGATTTCGACTATATTCACATCCGAATACAGTAGGATTGTTTTACAGGATCATAATCCAAATCCTCTACACTTTGATTTTAATGGGATCACCAAAGAAAACCCAACTCCCTTTGTTTTAAACAAGCTCACCAAAGAAACCTAACTTGGTTTTACCAGGATCACCAAGAACCCAACACTTGGTTTTTATCAAGGCTCAACAAGAACCTAATTTGTTTTTCAACCGGGCTCAACAATAATCCAACAATTTAAAAAATGAATTGAAGTAAATACAACAAAAATGACAAACTCAATTTGTCGGATAGTTGCCGGTGCAGCTTGATGGAAGTCCACTTGAATAAGCTTTAATTACTTCAGTGGCTTCTTCAAAAGTTGCTTCAAGCTTCAGATCATAGTTGGTGAAGACATGAAGGCTGACTTGAATGCTCTTGTTCTCTTTTGCTATTGGTAGTTAGGATATTCAATGAAGCTCTCTTCATTGAAGAATTTTCAACAAAACTTTCTTTTAGGATGTTCAAGTCCTTCAAATATAAGTTCTTCTATCACTCTAAGATAATTCTAGCCGTTGTAGACCGTTAGGGAATGATTTGTGACCGTTGGAGCACTTTTTGGCATTCAAAAATGATTTCTAGAACTAGACGTTGGATACCTGATAATGATGTTCAAGTCGGCTCGGATTTCTTCGAGTCGGCTCAGATCCTTCGAGTCGATAGGTCGAGTCGCCAAATCTTCAGTTCAGTCAGCTCTTTGTCTTAGGACATAAAACTTCACTCTAGACGAGTTGGCTTTTGATAGCTCGGGTTGGCTCGGACTTCTTTCTTTGAAAAACTTGAACTCGAGGAGTCGGCTCTTTTCAGCTTGGGTCAGCTCTTCTTCACAGATTCTGTAATGAACACTCTGGAAGGGTCGGCTCGATTTAGTTCGGGTTGGCTCGCTTTCTCAGGTCTTCAAAATAGGTCTGGCAAAGTCGGCTCTTCTGGTTCAGGTCGGCTCGCCTGGCTGTTCTAAGAAAACATCAAAAACTGGACTCTGGAGAAGACGACTTGGACATAATCTAGTCGACTCGGATTCACTAGAGTCGGCTCGGTTACCTTCGAGTCAGCTCAGATTGCTGCATTCCATAATCCTTGCTGCATGTTAGTAAGTTGAGTCTGCTCTTCAACATTCTGGGTTGGCTCGAGTATCTTCTTCATGATTTTTATACTTGAGCTCAAAGAAAAACTCTCACCAACTTTTTACATTTTCAAGCATACCAACTCAAAATAGTTTTATGGCACACACACGCAGAAGTAACCCTTTTTACATGATTTTTTCTTAGCTTTTTCATTAGGTTCTTCTTTACAAAGACATATTACAACCCAACTCAAACAAGAAACAATAGTGTAGGAGTTGAAGTTTGAACAAATTAAACCAACATACAAAAACTTGTAAAACACTTGAAGAGTTGTTAGAAATAAATATAGATGCTCCAATGTTTGGTTATCATCAAAATCACTTATGGGATCAACAACTCCCCCTTCTTGATGATGACAAAACACTAGGCATGAAAAATTCTTTACATATTACATGTATAGAAGTATTAGAAAGTTAAGTATTCATATGTATCAGAGATAATTGAATTGGAAAATAAGTATTAGAGCTCAAGAGATGATATCAAAGTATTAAATTTTCATGCTTCAAAATGTTATAATTAGCACAAAACATGGAGTATCAATGTTTTGAAAAAGATAATTATAGAATTAATTTATAGATCAATAGCAATCAGAGCAAAACCATTTCAAGAGAATCTCCCCTTTCTATAGGTTTTAAAGCAATTTAAGTAGTTAGATCTGATTGAATACTGGATCTTTTGTGCTCCCCTTTTTCATTCTTTTTATGTACTTTAAGAGTAGTTGGTATGAAGCTCAACATACATACTGATTTCCCATTTCTCATATTTTCCATATTTCTCCTATTTTTTATTTCTCATATTTTTCATATTTCTCCCTTTTGTCAATCAATCAAAAATGTGGTTTTAAATAAAGCTCATATTTTGAAATAGATTGAGAAAGACTTTAAGATTTGTTTGAGATAATTTCACTTTCTCAAATTTGAAATTCTAATTAAAATTCATCACATATGTATCAAATCATGACAACAAATGAAATTGCTAAAAGATCTTTCATTCATTGATTAATTTAACATACAAGCAGGAAAGAAAAGTACATTCATATTGTGAATTATCCATGCATCATCGAAGTGAAGATGACATTAAAAGAAAGAAATCAGTAGCCTTCAAAGCTGCAACTGAATTCAAGAAGCAAGAAGAAGAGAAAGAAGAAGAAAGCCCTCCTCTGATAAAGAACTTGAAGATAATGACTTTGCTTTAGTCATGAGGAGATTCAAAAAATTCATGGGCAAGAAAAAGTCAAGGTACTGGAGGAAGCACTACAGAAAGGGTGAACATTGCAAAGAGAAGGAGAAGGATAAAAAAAAAGAGAGGAACAACCAATATGCTATGAATGCAAGAAGCTGGGGTATTACTATTCTGAATGTTCCACATCGACGAAGGGTTACAAAAAGAAAAAGAAGAAAGCCATGATTGCAGCATGGAGTGATAGCAACGAATCCGCATCAAATGAAGAGGAAGAGAACTAAAACTACAAACATATGTCTCGTGGGTCTAGAAGATGAGGAAACTTCTACTGAACCTAATGATGAATTTACTTATGAAGAGTATATACCACATTTATGAGCTTTTATCGGAATATAAAAAGGATGGCTTAAAAATTAAAACCTTAAAAAATAATAATGATGTTTTAATAATGAGAAGAATGAAATTTCTGAAAAGAACAATCGTTTACAAAAAGAATTAAGCTGTATTTCTAAAAAATATACAAGTGAAAAGGTTGAATGCTTTGAAAAGAACAAGAGCTTGCAAAATAAAATGAGTCGACTTAATCCCCTAGTTGACAAATTAACTTTGAGTTCAAATAAACTTGAGTTGATTTTAAAGAGAATTAAATAATAGATCTATAATTGGATACAATTCGTTGAATACCAACAAGTTTTCTACTTCAAAATTTTATGTATCAAAGTTTTCAACTCCAAAACCTTTTGCATCAAGAGTTTCAAAAATTACATCTTTTCAAAAGCCAAAATATTTTGCTATTCTTGTAATGGGGTTTGACATAAATCTTTTGAATGCAATATGAGAAAGAAAAATAAAAATAAAGTAAAAAAGATTTGGTTTCCTAAAGGAACCACTCCTACTAACCCTCAAGGATTTAAGAAAGCTTGGGTATCTAAAAATATTACTGATTGTCTTGTAGGAATGTCTTGCTGTCCAGAATTCAAGAAAAAGATGGTATCTAGATAGCGGATATTCAAGATATATGACGGGTGACAAAATCAATTCATTATCCTAGAAATGAAAGAAGGTGTATTAGTAACATTTTGTGATAATGATAAGTGAAAGATCATTGGAATTTGTAAGATCAAGATAATCCCTTCTACTTTTATTGAAAATGTAATGCTAGTGGACAAGTTGAAGCACAATTTATGAGCATAAGTCAATTATGTGATAAAGGCTTCAAAGTTATTTTTGAATCTTCAATGTGTATAGTAACTAGCTCTCTTGATTCTAGTACTAAGTTTATTGGTCATAGACTTGAAAATATTTATGTGATAGATTTGAATGATCTAGCCATGTCAAGTAGTGCAAGTATAGTGGCAATAAATGCTAAAACCAAGGAATCTAGCTTACTATTCCATAGATTATTAGGTCATACTAGCATGCATACATTAGGTAAATTAATTTCCAAAGACTTAGAGGTTTACCTAAATTTAAAGTTGATTTTGAACATATTTGTGATGCATGTCAATTTGGTAAACAAACTAGGAAGAGTTTTAAATTAAAAAATATTGTTTCAACTTCAAGACCTTTAGAGTTACTATACGGGACTTATTTGGACCAACTAGGACCACAAGCCTAAGAGGTATGAAATATAGACTTGTGATGGTAAATAACTTTTCAAGATTCACATGGGCTTATTTCTTTTACATAAAGATGAAGCTTTTAAAGTATTTCAAAAATTTTCAAGAAAGTTTCAAATCAGAAAAATTTTTCAGTTGTTTCAATTAAAAGTGATCATGGCACTGAATTTGAAAATCAATATTTTGAAGAATTATACACTAAACATGACATTGATCATAACTTCTTAGCTCCTAGAACACCACAATAAAATGGTGTTATGGAGAAAAAAATAAAACATTGGAAGAGATGGCCCAAACTATGTTATGTGAAGGCAATCTTCCAAGGTACTTTTGGGCAAAAGCTGTGAACACTGCATGTTATATACTGAACCATGTTTTGATAAGATCAATTTTAAAGAAAATCCCCTATGAACTTTGGAATGATAGAAAACCAAGCATACATTAATTTCATGTTTTTGGATGTAAATGCTTTGTAATGAATAATGGTAATGATAACCTTAGAAATTTGATGCTAAATATGATTAAGGAATATTTTTGGTTATTCAACTTCAAGCAAAGCATATAGTCTTTGTTTGGTTACGGAATAGGGGGTCAAATAAGGTAATTTCCTCTTATTCTCCCAAACAACTCCAGATTCGAGGGAGAATAACAAGCATATCATATTCTGGTCAAAAGAGGTATTCCTAAATTTGTATTCCATGGGTCCCCATGGAATTACGCAATTCTTGATTCCGCATTCCAGGGGCAGCTTTGTCTTTGTTCTTATCCAGAAGGTTCTTTCTTTCTCCCCTCCCGAAGCCAGTCGAACCCTTGCCTTCATCTCTCCCTCCGTTCTCCCCTTCATTCTCCGGGCTTTCCCCTCGGCATCGAAGATCCGTCGAAGTACATGTGCGTAGCTTGAGGTAAGCTATTTTTTCATTTCTCCCTCCGTTCTCCCCTCCATTCTCCAGGCCTTTCCCTCCATTCTCCGTTCTCTGTTCTCCCATACTCTTGACCTTGCATGGGCCATGGAAAGCTTTTGCAAAGGGTTTTTATATGCTTTAAAGAGTGGATCTCAGTACATGGTGTTTGGAGCATGGTGTTTGGAGGGAGGGATCTCAGTACATGGTGTTTGGAGCACGGTGTTTGGAGGGAGGAAGAGAAGAAAGGGAGAAAAGAGAAGGTTTCTTTTTGTTGTTTTTTCCCCCCATTTTTGAGTTAGATCTAATTGTAGGATCTGGGAGGAGGCATATTGGGTCCATGAAGAGGAGTAGGGGTGGAGAGAAGAGAGAGAAGAAGGTTGTGAAGAGAGAGAAAGTGGGAGAGGAGAGGAGAGCAGAGGAGAAGAGGGTTAGGAAAAAGCAGGGGTGGTTCTTTGTTGCTTCTGTCCCATAAAGAGGGCGGCTTCAAGTCACGTTTCCACTTTCCTCCGGAGATTGCAAGGAGGCTGGGTCTAGCGGAGGCTGTCGATGGGTGGTATTTGTATCACCGTTCTCACCCATCTTTGTCACCAATTGACAGGGAGAAACATAGAGAGAGAGAGAGAAGCAAGTAAGATCTTTTTGAGCTAAGAAACAGAGATTAGAAGCATGCATTAAAATTCTTAGACTGTATTTCTTTTAGGTGAAAGTGGATATGACAACATTTTTAGTCCTTCTATTGCATTTTAATCAGCTAAATACTTAGGTTATTTATTGGAAGGATCACGAAATAGATATGTTATAGAGCTACTTTTTGGATTAACTATTCTAACATGCAGGGTAGTTTTTTTTTTTAATGGAGTTGGTTACAAGTCAAGTTATTTATTCTTGGGCAACTTACTTTACAACTAAATGCAAAGAGAAGAAAAATAACTAATACAAAAATTGTGGCAGAGATGAACTCATGGCAATACATATATCTTTGCTTTGCTTTGTGAAGTAATTTTTTTTAAAAAAAACAAGATTTAGAAAAAAAAATTAAGCCAAAAAAAAAGATTTGCCCTTGGTTTGAGAAAAAATAATTCATGTAGTAACTTTGTTCATAATTTTAATAGCATGTACTAGTACATTTTGATACAAATAATTGCTCTCACACACGTCTAACAAACAAAAAGTCATATTACAAAGTTAGTCTAAATTCTTTTATTAGAGTCGATTGACTTACTTGGGCTCGTTAATTGAGGGATTTCATTCCATCTTGTCATTTGCCTTCTTGTTATGGTCATTCTTTAGCTTTTTTTTCCTGCTTTTACTTCTAATTTTTTGGTTTTGTTCTCTCTCTCTCTCTCTCTATTCTGTTCCCTCTTTTTTTTTAGAACCAATCACTTTACCAAAGCTTTATATATGTACAACCCCTTGCATTGGTCATTGCATATCCTTAAGGCACCTAGGTAACATTGAACATATCCTTTGAATAATAGCACTATTGTGGTCAGCATATAATTGGCCACCTAGTCAACAATATTATTGACCTTCCTATAGATATGCTTAGCCATATAAGTGGTATTCGATGAAAGTCTCTAGTTGTTCATCAGCAAGGAGTTACTAACATCCTACTGTTCTGCTCCTTTTAGAATTATATTATAGCTTGCTTGTAGAAAAGTAATGATATCAACTAACTTTCTTATGAAACTATTAACATAGCTATTAGTACTAGTATATTAAAAGCTACTTCATTTATTAGTACCTAAACATTAATAATGTTTAGCAAAAAGTGCAGCCCTATAATGTTCTGTAGTACTTCATATTATTGAATGATACTCATTAATAATGACTCCACCTAGGGTTTATGAACTTGTATTTGTACATTTTCTCCTTCTGTTTCTGAGCATTTGTTTGGTTTATGTTACATTATTGGTGTGGTTGATATATGTTTGATAGAAACCCTAGGCTGATAGTTGGGATGGTATGAGAGAGATCTTATTTTTGGTCTTCACTATAATTCAAAGTTAATATATTTACATGATGTTTCTTGTAGTATTTTATCTGACGAGTTTTTCTTGGATTAAAGTTACAGTTGTTCCTAAAATATCCAATCACGTGATAAGAGTGAACAAGATATAGGAGGGTCCTCATGTCGAAGGCACCTATTGGACGGATTCCCTCGACATGATCATGATTGCCTTAATGCGGCAAAAATATGATGAAGGTAATTGTATAAATGGAACCTTCATAAAGGAAACTTGGAAAAAGATAACCTTGTCTTTTAATCAACAAACAAGGAAGAGTTTCACATACCCCAACATGAAGAACAGGCTAAAGGACTCAAAAAAAACCTTCATCTGTATTTCAACCTGGCTAATCGATCAGTTGGGCCGGGATCGTGTACTGAAGGTGCCTACTCCCGGTGATGAACAGATGTGGGAGGAGATCATTGTGGTGAGTCTTTGTAGCTAATACCATTCTAACAAGTGTTAACGCATATCAATTTATGTAGTTAACACATACACCTATATGACGTACGGTGATGAAGATCAAGCCTTATGCCCAGCATTAAGGATAAGACCTTGCCCTGTCTAGAAGATTAGAGATCTGTTTCGCTAGAAGCACAGCCTCTGTAGGCGTGGGGCCACAGTGTTTACCGGAACGGTGTAGTGGATTAAAATTCAACGTTCGTCGATGGTGAAGGACAGATGGCAAACTTTGATTCCTTGTATTAGACAGTCTCACAAAATACTGATCATGTATTTGCTGCTTCATTCTACCGTTGGAAGATTCTGATGAAAGTAGGTTAGATGAAGCACCCAACAGCCCACCCGCATGTACCTCTACACCCGTAACTGAACTAGTTTCTGAAGGACGGCCTTCCTCTTCTAGCGAAAAAAAGTAGGATGTCAAATTCCCAGATCGGTAGGTCATGTCGATCTCGGATTAGTAGTGATACAAGTGAGGCACTACAAGAGATTGCTGAACAAGGAAGAAGAAGATTGGAAATTGCAAACGAGCTTCTACATAGGGAGAAGCTTGGTAGGCAAAATATTTATTCTATTGCTCAATGCATAGCTATGTGGAGAGTTTACCCGAAATTACACCTGAATGAATAATAGGTGCATTCGAAATTTTCAAAAATGAGGACAATCGATGGTTCTTTATGAACTATGATGGGCATGTTTTGGATGCATGGCTTCGGCGATAACTGTCTGGATTTAATCAATGCCCTAGATCGATGCAAGCTCCTCCTGCATCAAATATCTATGTCCCAAATGTTTACACTCCCAATCCCATGCATGATGTCCATATAGCTGCCCCAAATTTTTATATGAATCCGTCTATGAATCCAAACATTCACTCTTACCACATATGTTTACTTCGACTTCTATGCAATCAAAAATTCAAGGTGGTACACCATCATTCATGGGCCAAGTTTTTAGGGCTAGTACTAGAGGTAGCCCAAGTGTACCTCATTCAACATCTCCTGAACACAGCTCGCAATTTTTCGGTACAAGCTCTTCTGCACCACGAAATTAGTCTAATGACACTTACAGACATGGTTGATGGATGACGTACTGTGTTTCTATGTCTGCTGAAATTAACATTTTCCTTAACTACTTTAAAGTTACATATGCTTGAACAACGTATTATTATAAGTGTTTTATGTTTGTATTGCTATTTTTATGTTTAATTAAATGTTCTATATTTATGTATGCTGTTATGTATCTTCATAGGATATATGTATGTGGTCTTTTTTGGCCTTAATATCAATGAAATAGTACTTAAATCTCTCATTTCGTATTTCTATATTGTTTATTTATAATTTTTTTCCATCAATCCAAATGTTCTATTAGTTTTAATGCTTACGGATTGATGATATGAATTATAGAGAAGTATATTTTATATTTCCATTTCTAATCCCAGATATTTTATTTAGATATCTCTCCCGAATCAGTTATTGCAATTCATTATTGATGAGGAAGATTTTTGGGATGATGTTGTAATGACATTGTTAAGTACTGGACTTATTCAATTGGAGGATTATTACATACATTACAGGAGACCATGTCGAACTCGTCCATTTTCAGGTCACAATCTGATTACAGACATTATGAAGGTCATCCTGACAAGGGTTACTCTCATTTTCGAATGACAAATAATATGTTCCAACAATTAGAACAGCTACTTGTCTCATAAGGAGTTATAAGTGCCACTCGAACCGTAACCTCTACCAAACAATTGGCTTTGTTTTGTATGTGTAGGGCATGGGGTCAGCAATAGAGTTTTGTCCAAAACTTTTCAACATTCAGGTGAGACGATATCAAGATACTTTAACAAAGTTCTTAAAGGGATTTGTTCCCTAAAGCATGATTCCATAGTCCAACCATCTGGTGATGTGGGTGTGCATCAAGAATCCGTGATAACAACCTCTTCTATCCATACTTCATGGTATAATTCAAAGCTTTATCTAATTACTATTGCTATGTTGTATTCGTGATATGATTTACTTTGGGTATGTGTCATCAAAGAATGCTGTAGGCGCTGTTGATGGTACACACATACCTGCTCTAATAAAGAAGAGCAAACAACCTCGATTCAAGAATCGCAAGGGAACACTTTCTAAAAATGTTATGGCAGCTGCTTCATTTGATCACACTTTTCTTTTTCATCTGTACTGGCTTGGAGGGCTCTGCAGCTGACATCCGTATTTTGCATTGGTGTGTGGAGTCCGGTGGTTTCATGGTCCCTGAAGGTAACGAATGCCTTACGAATAATTAATTTCATGTGATATCGTTGACACTGTCATTGAGTTAATATAAATGAATTATATGTTTCAAGAAAATATTACCTTGTTGACTCTGGATATGCGAATACCAATAAGTTCCTGGCTCTTTATCGGGGAAATAGGTACCACTTGAGTATATTCAACAATCTCGAACTCTTCGATATTCAAACAATCGAGATCTATACAACCATAGACATGCACAATTATGAAATAGTGTAGAGAAGGCCTTTGGGATTTTGAAGAAACATTTTAAGATTTTGAGGACTGCTGTACCGTTTCCATTCAAGATACAGAAGCGGATAGTAATGGCTTGTTGTATTATTCATAATTTCATAAGATGCAACCAGGGTAATGATAAGTACTTCAACATGTCATTAGCACCAATGCCTCCTGACCATGATGAGGATGACATAGATCCTTTGATAATTGTCAGTGATGATGAATGTCGCAGAGGGGAAAATCTACATAATTCTATATCGAACAAGCTATGGGTTGATCATCTACATCGGGGTATGGGCAAATGACATATTTTTTTATCCTAAACATTGGGATTTATTTCATAAATTGTTTGGCAAAAACTGTTGCTAATTTACATTACTACACTACGTATAAAGTGATGTTATTTTTTGTTATACAAGAAGGCGAGTTCCTCGTTAACTATCTCTAGTAATGACATCTCAAAAGTACTATGTCATTTTTGAGGGTCGCCGAAGGAGAATTTATGACTCATGTGCTGAATGTCAATATGAAGTATCTGGTTACACCCATGCATTATTTAAGAAGTTCATTACACAATCAGAGGCTGTCGATGCATTCGACAGATATGTACGAGGATTCAACAATCCTACTCTACCTGAATATGCTATCAATGAGGTTGAGGCAGACAACATTCATCATGATAGGGACAATAATAATCACTCGCGATGTGCCCTAATGTTTGTTGTAGTACTTGCCATCCTCATAGGCTATGTGCTGGGCTTGTTGACATATGCTCCTAAATGAAACTAGGATGTTATGGATTATTAATATTGTATTATTAAGATGTGTTAATGTTTGTTGTATGTTGCATTTTGTTGTCTGCATAAAGTATTCCTATATTTTTGTCATCTGCATAAAGTATTGATATGTTCTTATTGTCTGCATAAAGTATTGATATGTTTTTTGTTGTGTGCATAAAGTATTGCTATGTTTCTCTTGTGTGCCAATCATGTTTGAATGGTTTCAGGTGAGTCCGATACATTATTTGAAGTTTCTGGTGTTATGAAAGGAAAAGATGTGGGGCTGCCTATTGATGGAGCATGGCCTGGAGACAATAGTTGACCCTAATATTGGTTATGTCTACATACTATTGTAGACGCGATGCTCTAAGTCATATCAATTTTGAACGTATCGAGCCATCTTTTCCAATCTACATATTTCTTGGATTTTACAATTTATATTTTGTTATTTATATTCGTTCGATTTATGGAATGTGGCAATGATGATGGGCTGTCTATGGACGGAGCATTGCCAGGAGACAATAGTGATACTTGTATCCAGGTTTGTTACTATTGTAGCCGCAATGTTCATTGACGAGGATTCCATATTTTGCTGAGTCACAAATTTAATTTTCCATTGTAAGGCATTACTAAAGTGGCAGCCCTTAAAGTCCCGCTACATTGAGCTCGTTTTATTGTATTTGATTGTAAATATGTACTTGGTTTTTTAACTAAGGCAATGATGATGGCTTGCCTATTGATTGATTGAGCATTGCTGGAAGGTAGGAGTGGAATTACACATTTGTTGTTTCCAATATTTGTAGCTGTGATGCTCGATTGAGATTACATTCACTGTCCTGAGCTATTTTTCATATATATATTTGTACTAGTACTAATAATAGCAGCTTTCAGGTTGCTATACTTATATTCATGGTAGCCCTTATCGTTTCAGGATTTTGAAGTTTTATATGAATTATAGGTGTTTTTTACTATCATTGTTAAAATATTTTGTTCATTATGTACTTCATGTATTATCATTGTTTTCCTCTTGTTCCTGCCATGCCACTTTCATGGTAGAGACCGTGCCACCACTATACATGCCATGCCACTTTGACTGGTGGGTCATGTTCTGTTGGTTTTAAGGTATGACTTCCATGGATAGACATGTATACATGCTAATTACTCTGCCCTAATATTTATTGGAACCTTGCCTCAGTTTCACAGGTTTGTATATAAACAAATATAGAAAAGGTTAAAATTACTTCATTTGGTTGAGGTTTCTCTATTCATATTTAACATGCTATAAGCTTTTAAGGCAATTAAAAAGGTTGAGCTTGATTTCATAAGCGGATATGGGAGTCTATGTCTGAGATTGCAAGGGATCTGATTTCCAAAGGAGGATATGGGAGCTTAATTTCTTCTAAATTCTGGTAAATATTCTATATATTATTTTCTTATTTCACATTATACTGGCTTTAATCTACTGAAAGATCTATTTTGAAGCTGTAGTTACCATATTGATTGTTGAATGATTATATACTGCAGGCCGGAACATGGATATAAGATTATTGGGCTTGCTGACTATGATTAAATCTTTGATTATGCAACTATGATTAAATCGTTATTTCAGTAGTATGATAATGTTGAATTAGGTGACTACCCGATCTCTTTGGTATATTTATTTTGAGTAGAATAATATCCCCTAGCCTAGTCCAATCTGAATTCCAGTGAAGAACAAGATAAAAACAGAAACTTACTTTATTGTACCCTAGCCTCTGCTCTTAGCTTGAGTGTTGTAGCTCCTCTTAGACCTATACCCATCAGATATATTGAGGCAAATGAGGGGAAAAAACAACACAACTTTTAGTCTAGTCTTGATTAAGTTAAATATTACATTTGTGGATGTGTTTTCATGTACTAAGTTAGAGCCATGAGATTTTCCTGTTTTAGGAGACATTTTGGTTGCTAGAAGTGGAAGTCAAAGAGGGGATGGTTAAAAGAATGGAACAAACAAAAACCTATGAACCAAAAAATGCAACTCCAAGCATATATCATAAGACAATTTCAATATATTATGAAAAGGAACATTTTAATGCAAAATCAATTGTTTTCTTGTTACCCTTTTTGATGTCATTTGCATTGTCCTCTTGATAATTCTATTGCTAAAAATCCTATTTCAATCGGTAGTTTCAGCTAGTTTAAATGTTTTCCAACTTTTCTAACACAGCTTCTTCATGTTGTGTGACGAGGTATGTTTATATACATGATTTGGGATGTTCTTTGTTGGTTATGGCGATGATGATGGGCTACCTGTTGATTGAGCATTGCTGGGAGGCAGGAGTGGAACTTCACATTGGTTGTTTTCCTCTTGTAGCCGTGATGCTCAACTGAATACTTTCGCTTCCTTGAGTCAAAATTTGTAACTATATATTGTAACAACTACTTAAGGCAGCTGCAAAGATATTTGTTTATACTTTTGGTAGCCCTTATTGTTTCAATATGTTGACCATCATATGTTCCAGGATGGTTCAGGATGTTTGACGTGTTAGTGCACTGTATGGATTCTTGTTATTACGGTTTATGATGATGTTCTTGATGTTCCAGGATGTTTCAATTGTTAGTGCATTGTATCGCTTGTTGGTATTATGGTTTATGATGATGTTCATCATGTTGCAGGATGTTTCAATTGTTAGTGCATTGTATGGATTCTTGTTATTATGGTATATGATGATGTTCTTGATGTTCCAGGATGTTTAGTTTTTAGTGCATTGTATCGCTTGTTGGTATTATGGTTTATGATATGTTCGTCATGTTGCAGGATGTTTCAATTATTAGTGCATGCATGAGCTTCTTGTTATTACGGTTTATGATGATGTTCTTGATGTTCCAGGATGTTTCATTTGTTAGTGCATTGTATCACTTGTGGTATTATGGTTTATGATGATGTTCGTCATGTTGCAGGATGTTTCAAATGTTAGTACAACATATGGCTTCTTGTTATTATGGTTTATGATGATGTTCTTGATGTTCCAGGATGTTTAAGTTGTTAGTGCATTGTATCGCTTGTTGGTATTATGGTTTATGATGATGTTCGTCATGTTGCAGGATGTTTTAATTGTTAGTGCATTGTATGGCTTCTTGTTATTACGGTTTATGTTGATGTTCTTGATGTTCCAAGATGTTTCAGTTGTTAGTGCATTGTATCGCTTGTTGGTATTATGGTTTATGATGATGTTCGTCTTGTTACAGGATGTTTCAATTGTTAGTGCATTGTATGGCTCTTGTTATTATGGTTTATGATGATATTCTTGATGTTCCAGGATGTTTCAGTTGTTAGTGCATGTATCGCTTGTTGGTATTATGGTTTATGATGATGTTCGTCATGTTGCAGGATATTTCAATTGTTTGTGCATGTATGGCTTCTTGTTATTATGGTTTATGATGATGTTCTCGATGTTCCAGGATGTTTCAGTTGTTAGTGCATTGTATCGCTTGTTGGTATTATGGTTTATGATGATGTTCGTGATGTTGCAGGATGTTTCAATGTTAGTGCATTGTATGGCTTCTTGTTATTATGGTTATGATGATGTTCTTGATGTTCCAGGATGTTTCAGTTGTTAGCGCATTGTATCGCTTGTTGGTATTATGGTTTATGATGATGTTCATCATGTTGCAGGATGTTTCAATTGTTAGTACATTGTATGGCTTCTTGTTATTCTGGTTTATGATGATGTTCTTGATGTTCTAGGATGTTTCAGTTGTTAGGTTATATGTATCGCTTGTTGGTGTTATGGTTTATGATGATGTTCATCATGGTGCAGGATGTTTCAATTGTTAGTGCATTGTATGGCTTCTTGTTTTTATGATTATGATGATATTCTTTATGTTTCAGGATGTTTCAGTTGTTAGTGCATTGTATCGCTTGTTGGTATTATGGTTTATGATGATGTTCGTCATGTTGTAGGATGTTTCAATTGTTAGTGCATTGTCTAGCTTCTTGTTATTATGGTTTATGATGATGTCTTGATGTTCCAAGATGTTTCAATTGTTAAATTATATGTATCGCTTGTTGGTGTTATGGTTTATGATGATAGGCAGGTGTGCTTCTATAATGTTCAAGTGATTACGTGTCATTCAAGGTTTGTTTCCATAAGGTTTATATTATTTGTGTGGCAATGATGATAGGCAGCCTATTAATTGAGCATTGTTGGAAGCAGGAGTGGAAGGCGACATTTGTTGTTTTCCTCTTGTTGCCGTGTGCTCAAGTGAGATTACATTCGTCGTCCTGAGCTACTTTTCTAAAATACATGTTTGTACTATTTTACATTTTGGTAGATGTTGTGTGCTATGCTTATATTCTTGGTGGACCTTAATGGCCGTTCACCAAGATTGTTATGTTGCCTTGTCAAATTTCAGGTTACTTTTCTCGATTGTCATAATGAAATTTTATTGCACAGATTTGGCATTTCATATATCTAAATTCAGGTAGTTATGTGAATTATATATTTGCACTATTGATAAGTATTTATTGTTAAAGGTAACTTTTATCTTTGTTACAGGGGATATAATTCTTCAAAATATTCTGTCGAGCAGTTTGCATAATAATAGTTTATTATTGGTTGGTGCTCATGATTAAGGATTGAAGTGCAGCGCGTAACTATTTGCTAGTTAAATGTATTATTTTTTTTTTATACTTGTGGGAACTCAGGTTCATTTGTGTATTGTCTGGGCATGTATATTATATTCATGTTCTTATAAAAAGTACTTACCTTTTATACATTTATTATGATAATTCGGATTAATAATAAAATATATACTTTTGATGTGGATATTACATAGTTTGCTCATGTCACAGGATATTTTTACTGTATTATAAGATATCTGAATTGTATATCTGTCATTGCATACATAATTTAATTTAAAAATTTAGAAGTCAAATAATTGCGGCTTGTATTGCATGTAGTGTTGAATAATTGCTGCTTGTGTTGTAAAATATATTTATTTTGGCAGGGATTCATGTAGGTCATTTATTTATGCATTAACTGATAAACCTGTTTTTTAACAATGTCCACTGCGAAATTATCTAATTAATCTGATTTAAATACATTTAGTTCTTTTCATATATAAAAAAAATTTCAAATAGGATAATGAATGGTTACTGGATCATAATAATAAATTAAATAATATTTATTATTGTAGCGATATTAATTTAATATGTCGTAATAATCAATTATTTGTATAATATCATTTTAATACATTATAATTTGAATTCAATATTAATAAATTTATTTTAATTTTATATTTACATACACCAAATTAATAAATTATTTGGTATAACATGTTTTTAATACATCATATTACTAAATTTTATTAATATAATAATATATTTACTTCAATATAAATTAAAAAGAATTTTATAACTTATTTTATTAATATATTTGAGTAGGGGTATTTTTGGAATTTTAGAAAATTTCTTCCTTATTTTGGTGGAATACAAGCTTATTCCCATCTCATCCAAACACCATTTAAAATAATACTGCATTAATTGCACTGGAATAAGGTGGAATACTAGATTTTCATCCACCACAAATCGAGAATAACAATGAGAATAGCTATTCTTGGAGAATACATATTCCTATTCTCAGAATACCTATTCACCAACCAACACTACCATAGAGTTTTCAATAAAAGAATATTAATTATTGAAGAAATTATTCATGTGATATTTGATGAAACTAACTCCTCACATTCTAAAAAGAAAAGTGCATTGATAATGATGCAGGTATAATTGATAAAGCAATGAAGGACATGATCTTGAAGGACAAACAAGTAGAAAAAGGAAATGAAATGGTAAGCAAAGAGCATGGTGATTATCTAAGGAATGGATGTATGTACATCACCACCCTAAAGAGTTAATTATAGGTGATCCTACACAAGGTGCTAGAACTAGATCTTCACTTAGAGATGCACATGAGTATCTTACATGTATCTCACAAATAGAACCTAATTACATAGAAGAAGTTGAAAGTGACCCAAATTAGATGATGGCTATGCATGAAAAACTTAATCAATTAAAAGAAATAATATATGGATCTTAGTAATTAGACATTCTGAACATCCTATTATACGTATCAAATGGGTATATAGGAATAAATTAGATGAAAAAGGCAATGTAATTATAAATAAAGCTAGATTAGTTACCAAAGGATATAACCAGGAAGAAGGAATAGATTTTGATAAAATTTATGCACCTGTAGCAAGATTAGAAGCCATTAGACTATTACTTGCATTTCCTTGTTACATGGATTTTAAATTATTTCAAATGGATGTGAAAATCACATTTCAAAATGGTTACATTTTTGAAGAATTTTTTTAAAACAACTACCCAGATTTGAAACCATGCTTTTCCTAATCATATTTTCAAACTTAATAAAGTATTGTATGATTTAAAACAAGCACCTAGAGCATGGTATGATAGATTACATAATTCTTACTTGAAAATAATTTTATTAGAGGTTGTTTAAACACAACTCTATTCATTAAAATAAAAGAAAATGATATGTTAGTTGTACAGATTTATGTAGATGATATAAATTTTGGTGTAACTAATGAGAATCAGTGTGGAGAATTGCTGAGATTATGCAGGGCAAATTTGAAATGAGCTTAATGGGTGAGTTGACCTACTTCTTAGACTTCAAATTAAGCAAATAAAAAAAGAATACTCATCAACCAAGCTAAGTACATTAATGAGATTATCAAGAAGATTGGTATAGAGTCAGTCAAAGAAATCGGCACACCCATGAGCCCTACCTGCAAACTTGACAAGGATAAAGATGGAAACAACATTGATCAAAAACTTTATCAATGTATGATTGGATCATTGTTGTATTTAATAGCTAGTAGACCTGATATCTTGTTTAGTATTTGTATGTGTATTAGATTTCAATCTAATCCAAAAGAATCACATATACTTGCTCTTAAAAGAATTATAAGATATCTAAAAGGAACAAGTAATCTTGGTCTATGGTATTCTAAGCAATCATCCTTAAATTTAATTGGTTATTCTGATGCTGATTATGGTAGATGTAGAATTGATAGAAAAAGTACTAGTGGTACATGTCAATTTCTAGGGTTGAACATAATCTCATGGCACTATAAGAAAGAAAACTCTGTGCCACCATCTATTGCTGAGGCAGAGTTATGGCTACAAGGAGTTGTTATGCTCAAGTGCTTTAGATTAACCAGTAGCTAGAGGACTTTGGTATTATTCAAACTAAAATCCAATCAAATGTGATAACACAAGTGCTATTAATTTGACAAAGAATCCAATTCAGTATTCCAGAACTAAACATGTTGAAATTAGACATCATTTCATTCATGTATAAAATGGTAATATTAAACTTGAATTTGTTTCAACTGAAAATTAATTAGCTGATATCTTTACTACGCCATATAATGAAGATAGATTTAAAATGATTAGATGAGAATTAGGCCTGTGTGACCTTTTTTGATGTTTTGACCTAACTTCTTCAAAATTAAGGAAAAATTATCTAGAAGACCTCCATCACCAATCTAAGGTTGTCAACAACCTTATCTAGTGTAGCCCTAGAGATAGAAACCTTTTCATAAGTTTTTAGAGCCTTTTCTATATTTTGGCTCGAGTCGACTCGAGCAAGAGTCGAGCCAACTCGAATGCCGGGTACTCTTATAAGCCGATAACCCTAAAATTCTTTTTACTTCCCATTGACTGTTCAAATAGAACCCTAAGGGACCACACTCCCTTCATTTCCTAGGAGCAATCAAATCCTCCGATTTCTCCCATAGATTTGTATCCTATGGTACTAAGAAAGGCTGTAGGCAAGGTTTCCAAGCATGCGGCATCAAGGATAGTAGAGAAAGAAAGGAGATCAAAATGAAGAGTGGACGAGCCAACTCTTCATGAAACCTAGGAAGAACCTCAATAAGAGCAGCCAGTTTCTCAAAGGCACGTAATTCTCATGGGAAACCATCCAGTCATAAGTGGAAGAAAAGTTGATTTTACATTCTTTGAAAATCAAGGGTTTAGGATAGGTGATTGATTGAGTTACAAGGTTGGGATTATTTTTGTTCTCTAGATATTTCAACTTATCCCACACTTGTAAGAACATTTTTGAGAACCTATCAATTGGGGAGAACCAAATCTTATCAACTGTGAAAGGAATTCCTATGTGTATTGATGAAGACAGACTACGTTGGGTGTTACACATGCCAAAAGATGGAAAGTGTTTTCTAAACTTAAAGGATAAGCAACATACTCTAAGAACTGTGCTTGAAAGGACCAATGTCAGTGGAATAACAAATGTTCAAGCCAACATTCTGTCTTTAGAGATGAGATTGCTTCATAACATCAGTAGCAGGGTATTTTACCCCGTACTAGCAGATTCGACTAGGTTAGCGAGAGGGATATGATGTTCATGCGGTACATGATTGAGGGGGAGGCCCTTAATCTACCATATATCATGATGACATATGTTCGGGATATAGCTTGGAGAGCCGGAGCTTGGTTGCCATATGGGATGGCATTTAAACTATTGTTTCAAGACTTTGGAGTTGATATGACCGGAGAGGACAGTCGACCTCTACTTCACACTAATAGGTATTCAGAGAAATCCCTACATAGGATGGGATATCGTAGAGTAGAGGGAGTCTGGACTAGGAAGACTTTAGGTCAAAGAGTTGCACATTTAGATTTAGATGACTTAGATGAGGATGTTCCTACTGATGCACCTATAGCTTAGTAGACCATGGATGAGGATGAGTCAGATGAGGAGACTGGAGCACAGGATGAGATGGGTGGATAGCCTAGTAGCTCGAGGACTCCACCTAGCATATCAACTACTCCACTGCACCTTCCACTTTTGCTGGTAATTTCTACTCATACCACTGTTACTGTTGAGCAGTTCACTCAGTTCACTGAGACTCTGATAGCCAAATTTAGCTCCATGTTTGATGATATCCGTCAGATAGTAGGGCATGGGCTTCAGATGTTCCGTGATGTGATGAGGAGCTCATCTAAGAGTGGAGACAATTGAGATGAGCTAGAGGATATAGGATGATGATCGAATAGATCTTAGAGACTTGCATTCTGATTTTGGGAGATACAGTGGAGCAGTTGATTCCTTTGCCACACATCAGGCACTGACTCTACATGACATTCAACAAAGCATGCACAGGATGGAGACAAAACTTGGAGCATTTCTACTGGGATTCACTGGTGTGCGACCTAGCTTTGGTGCTTCTACTTCTAGTCAGCCACCTAGGCCACCTCCATAGCCTTCACCTAGAACTAGATAGCCACCTCCACATGCTAGACAACCTCCTAGAACTAGACCAGCTTTTAGGACTAGAAACTCTAGAGGACCTCCACCTCCTATTAGAAGATCTAGAGTATATGCTTCTAAAACTTTAGATATAGGTCTAGCAACAGTGATGAGAGTTACCATGATATTGGTTACTATTGATGTATTATGATTTGACTGTACTTTCTTGGATGTATATATAATATACTTTTTTTTTGGAAGTAATAAATATATGGTTTCAGTTCAATGTGCAATTATCTCTATTAATCTTTTGACTATTACCTTTTTGATTAATGACAAAAAGGGGGAGTGATATGTGAAGCATGGAAATAGCACAAAAATAATAAAGAAAATGTAGGAAAGGATCAAATGTAATAATAATGAAAATTTTTAAGCTCTGATACTCCTATTGTTAAATATTAAGTTCTGATACTCTTGTCTGATACTTAAGCACCAACTTTAAGTTCTGATACTTTTGTTAAACTTATCAATGTTTGAGCTCTGATACTTATGTTAATACCTTGAAAGCTCTGATACTATTATAGCTCTGATACTGTTGATACTCCTGTCAAATTATAAAAACTCTGATACTTATGTTTAAAGGCAAAATGAACTCTCATATATATAGCTTTGATACTTAAACTCTAGCTATGATACTCAAGCTATCTTCAATTGAATGCTTGACAGCTTTGATACTCAATTTTGACAGCTCTAATACTTAAATTTATCTGCTCTAATACATTGTGATATATAACTTGCTAAGCTCTGATATTTTAATCAAGCTCTGATACAGTTAGATCATAAACTGAACAGTCAATTCAAATTTCTTAATATATTGTATAGCATTAACTCTGATTCACTTAAAATGTAAAGATATTTATTTCCATGTCCAGTGTTTTGTCATCATCAAAAAGAGAGAGATTGTTGACTCCTGAAATTATTTTGATGATAACAAAATATTGGAGCATGTATTTGATACTAACTCTTTTCTAGTGTTTAGAAGTTTTTGTAGGATGATGCAAATGCACAATCATTCTACCTACATCATTGTAATGTATCAATTTTTTTTTAAAAAAGTTTCATGTAATGAAGAGACAAAAGTAAATTTGTTTGTATATTCTTGTAAAAGGGCTAATCTTATGTAATTTTTATGTTTAAAATTCTTAGATTAGACTTAGAAGAAGTTGGTAGTGTTTGGAATGAAGTTTGGAGAAGTTTGAATGTTTTTTATCAAAATTCACTCGAGCTGGCTCAATGAATAGAGCCGACTCATTATTTTGGCATGGCACAAGCATTTCTGATACTCAGTAACTCGAGCCAACACAATGATGACCTGAGCCGACTCCTCCAGAGTAGCTGAAATTTATTTTCTAATACACAGTCACCGAGCTGATTCAATGAGCATATGAGCTGACTCCTCCAGTGTGAGTAAAATTCTGTTCTAAGAAAACTAGTCTTTCAAATCGACTCAATTGAAGAGAGCCGACTCGACTAGAGTTCTGTTTTAACCTGTCTAAGAATTCGAGCCGACTCGATCCATCTGAGCCGACTCAAATCCCAGTTTCTGAAGTATAATGGCAAGTTCCGAAATGAAGATTTTGAATCTGAAAAGCCCTCCAACGGCTAGTTCTTATCTCCCAAGGCATTCTAATGGCTATTTTCAGCTGGGAACAGTAAAAAAGAATATAAATGAAGGATTAAAGTCATGAAAAACAAGGCCTTTTGAAAAAGAGAGAAAAAGAGAGCATTAAATTTCTAAAGAGCATTCAAGCAAGAACTCAAGTCTTCACCTACTTCCAATCAATCTCTTGAGTCAATCATTGGAGAAGTTTGAAAGCCTTAAAGAGCATTAAAGAAGTAATCAAGAAAGCTTCACCAAGAGCTTCAACTGCAACCATTTGGCAAAGTTTGGTTTGTCTTTAGTATTGCTTCCTTTGTAACTTTGTTTTGAGTTGTTACAAGTACAGCAGGGGATGTAGCTTGTGAATTGTTTTAGATTTTTTGGTGAGCCTTGAAAACCAAAGTTGGGTTGTTTGTTAGCCCGCGAAAACAATCATTGTATTGGGTTGTTGGTGATCCCGGTATAAAACCAAGATTAGGTTTTGCTTTGTGAGCTTTGTGTAAAACAACTGGCTGTATTCTATTATGAATATAGTAAAAATCCCAAGTGGTATCTTGGATAGTGGACCAAGGAGCTGGGTTGCTCCGAACCACTTTAAATTATGTCATTTGTGATTATTTTGTTTGTCCTCATTTACTTGCTTCTGCATTTAATTCTTCAAACACTTCACTCACCACACTAAGATTTCAAAAGGGCACATATTTGTGAAAAAGCTTTCAAACCCAATTCACCCTCCCTCTTGGGTTGGCCAACTGGGCAACATATTTCAAGAAAGAGTATGAGAGAGATTGTAAGAAGTCCGGAAGATGTGTTAGCATTATCATCATCATGCAATATATAGTCACCATTCCTATAAACTCTAAAGCATAGAAACACACTAGCATTTCCATACCTATGCCTAGATTAGGGATAAAGTTTGCAAGCTCATCATCAATAGAGATAGTTTCATGAATGTTATATCTAAATCTGCTATTTGTTGACTAAAGCTGAAGCTTCACCTCCATCCTCACCCTTATCAAGTTGCCTTGGTCGATAAAATATCATTCCCTATTAGTGAAGGCTATTTAGAGCTAGTTCAGATGGGAGCTTTTTCGATTGAGATTATTTGTGATGTGTTATCCATGGAGGTAGCAGTGTCTTGCTAGATCAATCCTAGATTTATGATGTAAATGCCCATAATTTTGGTAGGGAGAATACTAATATTTTTATGCATAATAAGAAGAAAATTATGTTAAACCATGCTAAACCTCATGCATCCTGGTCTTTAAAAAAATATAAGAGTTCTTCTTGAACTTCTAATCAGGAAAATACCACATCCTAACTTAAAAAAAATTGAGAAAAGTTTGGAGTCCGGGATCATGTTAGCAGTCATTCCTAAAGGTAAAATTAAATTAACCTCAAACTCCAAACATAACCCACTTTCTAAAATTGAACTATTGTTAGAAGATGTTGACTCCGTTATTGATTTTGATGATAAGCAAAACGGTTAAGTAAAAGTTGAGTACTAATAATTTTCTTAAAGTGTGTTTTTATAGAAAAAGGTGCTCACAAATTTGAAAAAGTTTGTTTGATTGAAGAAGCCAAGCTTAGATGAAAGATCTGCTCAAAGAAGACTTGGACAGTCAAAGTTTGCTTGAATGGATACTTGAGTGAGACATAAATTTGGTTCAGCACAAGTTCAAATATTTTTGTGAAGATCTCAGTAAGGTGTCGACTCAAAGTATCGACACATGACACAAGTATCGACACATGGCAGTGAAGTGTCGACTCAAGCCGGTACGTAAAGAAAGTTTTAGATGGTATGGCTGAAGTGTTAACACATGGACTTGAAGTGTCGATACATGGATCAACTCATCACCTGAGATTTTTAAGTCACAGAACTTGCTGAAGATGAAGAATTGCAGAAGTGTCGACACATGGATACGAAGTATCGACTCAAAGTGTCAACTCACCTGAGAAAGTGTCGACACATCTGAGATTTCCAGAAAGCCAGATTGAAGATATTTGAACTGGGTGTCGACTCAAGAAGTTCAAGTGTCGACCTGAAGTGTCGACTCATATCCTGAAGTGTCGACACATGAAGTTCTAGGAACAGTAATGGCTAGTTTTTCAAACACAGAACTTGTCTCTTTTCATCCCCAATGGCTATATTTTCGAGACTAATGGCTAAAAACCATATTTGAGGCCTTAGAAAGATATTTATATGCTCCAAATCAAATCAAAAGAAATATTATTGATGGAAATGAAATAGAAATATCCAAGAGAAAAGAGAAGAGAGCATTCACTCATATTCATTGAAGTTTAACCACTCTCAAGCAAAAGAAAGCCTCCAAGCATTCAAGAGTCTTCAAGAGCATTAAAGATCAACCATTCTTGAGCAATCAAAGAGGCTTCATCAAGTTGAAAGCATCACAACTACCGAGCTTCAAAGAGATACCCGCTTTTTATATAAAGCTTTTATTATTTCTACTTCAAAACTTATTTGTTATAAGGGTTTTTGGTTAGCCTACTGTAAAACCAAGGAAGGTTATTGGTGAGCCTTTGAAAACCAATTAGGTTCTTGGTTAGCCTGGAAAACCAAGAAAGGTTGGTGGTGAGCCTTAAAACTATTTAGGTTCTTGGTTAGCCCGTAAAACCAAGTAAGGTTTTGTCTTGTGAGCCTTGTGAAAATAAGTCAGGTTTTGATTAGTAAGCCCAGAAAACTAATCGATTGTAATGATTGAGATTATAGTAAATTTCAAAGGGGATCTTCGGGAGTGGATGTAGGTGCATTGGATAGCACCGAATCACTATACTTCTTTGTCTTTGTGGTTGCCTGTCTCCTCTATTGCTCTTACATTTATTGCTCTTTATTTCCTTTACACATTTACTTAAGAGCATTATATTTGAATTCATAGTAACTTGATTAATTATTGGATTGGATAACATAATATTGCATTGCATCAAGTAATTATTTTTTAGAGACCCATTCACCCCCACTCTTAGGTTGTTTACTGGGCAACAAGTGGTATCAGAGCCTTGTTCTCAGTTTATAGGCTTTACCCCTTGAGTAAAGACTATGGCATCTCCTATTGGTACTAGTGTAGTTGAGGGTCAAGCTTCAAATAGACCTCCATTTTTCAATGGATCAAATTATACATATCAGAAAACTAGGATGAGAATTATATGCATTCTATTGATTATAACTTATGGAGAGTAGTTGATAAAGGTCCTCATATTCCTTCAATTATGGTTAATGGTGTTTCCAACCTAAATCTCGAAGAGGATTGAGATGAAAATGATATAAACAATCCGAGATCAATGATAAGGCAATAAATCTCCTTTATTGTGTATTAGATCCTGGTGAATTCAATAGGATATCTATTTGCACTTCAGCCAAAGAAATATGGGACACACTTGAAGTTACCCATGAGGGTACCGATCAAGTATAAAATACTAAGGTGAACATGTTAGTGCATACTTATAAAATGTTCCGAAAGGAACTTAATGAGTCTATCACTAACATGTATACTAGATTTACAAATATTGTAAATTGAATAAGAAGTCTAGGAAAAGTAATGTCTATCACTAGATTTATGAATATTGTAAATTTCCAACATCATGGGATCCAAAGGTGATTGCAATCCAAGAAGCAAAGGATGTTGACATGCTACCATTAGAGCAGTTGGTTGGATCGCTCATGACTTATGAGCTGAATTTGAAGTAAAAATCAATGGACATGGATAAGAAAAAAAATGGGATTGCATTCAAATCAAATATACAAGAAGAATCTTCAATAGATGAGTCCGAAGAAGAAGAATTAGATGAAAGTGAAGAAGCTCTTCTTGCTAGGAATTTAGAAGATTTATGAAGAGGAGGAGTTCCCTTACAAGAAGAAATTTCAATCAAATAAAGAAAAGGGAAAAAAGAAAGAGAAAGAAAAGGAAAAAGAAAAGGAGAAAGAAATACCTATATGCTTCGAGTGCAATAAGCCGGGTCAATACAAATTCGACTGCCCTCTCCTAAAGAGGTCAAGGAAGAAGTTAAGAAAGAAAGAAATGATGGCCACCTGGAGTGATAGTAAGGACTCCAGTTCTGAAGAGAGCTGACTGAAATTGCAAATCTTTGTCTCATGGCACATCAAGAGCAAGATGAGGTAAATTCTGATACTGAAATAGATTTTACTTTTGATGAGTAAGAAATACTTTTGATGAACTTATGCATGAATACAAATTAGTTTGATCTGAAAATAAAAGATTGAAAAACCATGCAAATAGTTTTTGTCATGAAAATAATTCTTTATTAAATGAAGTTAGTGATTTGAAAACTAAATTATATATTTTAGAAAAGAAAAAATGCTTTAACTATGGAGAATGAAGTTTTAAAAGATCCAAAACTATTATTGTTGGGAATTGTGTCCCAAAGCCAATCACCTGGGTTGTAGACGGTTGTGCTGAGTATTTATTTATTTATGAATTAATAAAATATTATTTTTGGCAGCTCAACACATATTCTATTTCCCTGAAATGAGCTCATTCCTTGTGATGAAGTCCTTAGGACTACACTGACTTCAATACAGAGAGGATGTATCGAGTGGTCCTTAAACCAGGTTCACAACCAAAGGATATATTGTACTGGACGGTAATATATCAAGTATAGGTTGTTGCAGTTCACATCATTTTGTTGTCCTCTTGACCAAATGAGTATGGTGACACTAATGTGATCTGCAAGTGGGATATGTGATATCTCATTGAACATGACTCCGTGCAGCCCCTTTCTGCCAAAGGGAAACTAACGATTGGATATGGGTATATGTGTCCCTCAGACATGAGGTCATCACGGTAGCTTGCAAGCAACTCCCTGTGCTTTGGTGCTGGACTACCCGGATTTTAATCCGGTGATGGAAGGTTTCTGGGTATAGGCAAGTACTTGTGGAGCAGTGATGGACCAAGATAGAATTGACCTGTCCGAATAGTTTGGATTGAATGTCTCGCAGTATCTAAATTTAGCAAATCCTTGACCGGGGTAGCCCTAGTAAAGAGTCACTAGGCTTGCGAGGTTGAGACATGTAGTCGACTGACACAGTCTGGGTTGGCAGCCCAATCTCAGTCGTCCTGAGCATTAGAGGTCAAAGGGATGAATTATACGATAACCATATGCCAGAGGTTCGATAGTTTGCTCCCACACCTTCGACCTATCCGGACGCCGGGACCCATTGCTAGATGGTTTCCTATGCTGGTACTAGAATTGCTCTAGTGCTACCATTTAGGTTCGAACCTATGAGATCACATGCCATAAAGGATTACTCTTTGATCCGAATACCGATTATGATTGGAATCGTCTTGGTTTTATGGTCACGGTATTTTTGAGCACTTTTTCTCGTCTGCCCTTGTCTGCGTCAACCGGAAATTGTTCCGGGTTGACCAGCTCTATGCCAAGATTTTTCTGAATCAGTTTGAACTGATTCGGAGTTCGTTTCGGCCTTCAATTGGTTGTAAACCAATTTTTCCTTTAAACCAATGTTAAACCAGTTCAATTAGATTGAACCACTTGGTTTAAATGGTTTTCGACCGATTTTTTATTGGACCGGTGATTTTTTCCTCTCACTTGGACCATTTACACGGTAAAATCGCTGGGGGAAAAAAATCTTGCGACAAGAAGGCCAAACGACATTATGTTACTCGCTGGGCTGGCATCTCTTCTCCTCCCTCCACCAGCCTGGTTTAATCCCGTTTATTGCTGTTTTATTTTATGAACGGCAGCCTCCACTTCGTCGTCCTCCCTCCCTGCCTCTCCCTCTTCCCTCTGCTGTTTATAAATGCAGCAGGCCCTGTTCTTCGTGAACAAGAGTTTTTGGCTGGGAGTTGACGTTAGGTGTTTTTTTGGGCTGAAAAACCATGAGAGCTGGTTCCTTCCTTGGAGAGCTCATCATTCTTTCTACCATGGTTTATATGGCTGGGTTTTGGTGAGAGATTAGGAGAGAAAGATCCTTGATTCCCTGATCTTGCAAGTGCTCAAAATCTGCTCTGCAGCAAGGATAATTGCTGCAACTTACCGTGTCCATTGCTCCTTCCAGCGGCTAGCACCGCTCGTGGAGAAGGGTCGGTGAACCCCGGGCATGTCTCCCCTCTAGAGGGAGTATTCCTTTACTCCTGGGAGCAAGAGGGTCGAGCCGGATTCGTTGCTATAGCTCCTAATGCAAGGAAGAAGGCTGCTATTTTTTTGCAGTAGAATTTTTCTGGTAGCAACTTGGGTGATTTTATACACCCTATACATTATGTATTCTTGCAGATTTCGATTGGTGATCGAAGAAGACCCTTCTCCCTTGCCGCTGTTTCGATTCGGGAGGAAAAAGAGCTCCGGACATCGCCGTTTGGTCGCTGTTTTGAAGAGCAAAAACAGAGTAACCAACGTCCAAAGGAAGAAGACAACAGGAATAAAGTTATTCCTGTTATCCTAGCTATTCCAGCAGATATTTCAGAGTTATTCCAGGTGGAATAAAGGTATAAAAAATTTTATTTTATCATGCATAAATAAATGTATTTATTTATATATTTTACAAATATTATATGCTTTGTTACATGCCTATTTTAATACATGCAACTTGAATAGATTAGGTTCTGGGCGGAGCAATTTTCCGATGCATGATTTTTAAAAAAATATTTAAAATCCCCTATGCTCCCGTCCCTGTTTGCATGCCTAGCGTAGGACCTTGTCAAACCACCTGCACCCTATTTCTTTCAGTGGTATCAGAGCCAGGTTACAGGTATAATTTATTCATGTATGCATGTATGTAGATTAAAATTGGTTTAATATAACGATGTATCAAGATTCTTTTTGGAACCTAGTTGAGACCTTCACCATGACCGTGTATCTTTGACACGATACGAATCGTCTGTGTTGGCCTTTTCAGAAGGATTCTTAAAGGATATAAAATTAAAAAATTATTTTAATTTTTAGATACATAAAATTGTCCTGTTTTTAGCCATGTTTTATATTGGATATAAATTTGTAAAATATAATGATGCATGATTTTGTTATGTAAAATTGTTTTACATAAAGACTTAATTAAAAATTATTTTAATTAAGAATTTGGCTTAATAAATATTAGGTTTATGAAATCTAATTTGACATGAATAAGCCATTTTGGGTTAATTGGGTTAGTTCTCTAATTGGGTCCTTAACTGGGTTAGACCTAGGTTTAGTTGAACCGGAGATAAAAGAAGATTAATCAAAAGTTGATAAAGTTCCTCTTTAGAACTATCTAATAGTTAGATTAGTTGATCCGTTCATCTAAAATGGATCCAATTAGTGGCTCAGTGGATGCCCAAGTCTTTAGGCTAATCTGATCGAGTCTGGTAAACCGACTAGTGTCGAGGTAGGTTTGGCAGTGTGGTCATGGTTGTATGAGGCTACCACTTTCCTGGCCAACTTGGTTAGTGTCTAGGAAAGATGGTTAATGACGGATACTCACCCATGATCTCACCTACCTGGCAAGTTGAGTCGACCAGAACTGATTGGAAAAGCTCAATGACTCGAGTTAAGCCATGTCACCCAGGTTGATCGGTCTGACTGATCTATAGGTGCCCATGGATCGTTTGTTGATTCATATCAACCCTCCTGGAATCTGATTGATTCAGTGAAAGGATGATCCATGTTCTTGTCTTTTTCCTCTGTCATAATTAAAAATCCTTTATAATATTAGGTCCTTAAAAAGACTAAGTCAAGGTGTTGACAGTGTCTTAGCCTCCTATTAAGTGAGTTAGAAATGTGTCCACTAGCTTGGTGTGCATCGGCAGTTCCAAAGAACGGGTGTACATCCGGCGACTGGAATTTCTATTCGATCGATGATGGTTTTGTGCAACCTCCTTAATGGGACCAGGTGGGCCGGCCAAAGTCGGGCTTGGTCTTTTGTTAGCTGGAAGCATTGGATTTGTCATTTTAATGGTTGGACCTAACTAGAGACCCGCAATAGGAGGCCCCAAGGCCGATTGGGGTGTTCTCTAGGGCAAAATGAAATACTAAAAATTATTTAGGGAAGCAATTGGTTTACAAACCTACCTTTAGGCTCATATGGGTGTGCCGGCCTAAGTCGGGCTCATGCGAGGCCTATTGGATTTCAGTACCCACTTGAAAAAGTATTTTCATGGATTGGTGTTAGAGGCTACCAATCTTAAAAAATTAGTGGGAGAAACCTTTAGACTAAAGTCCAAGTTGATTAAAATAATTCATATACTTATGTGGTCTTGTTTTCTTTTTAGATGTCTTCTAACTTATCGCTCCGATCACTTCTCGACAACGAGAAGTTAAAGGGTCACAACTTCGATAGTTGGTATCGAAGATTAAGAATCATTCTGGAGCATGAACGGATCCTCTATGTGATAACGGATCCGGCACCTGAAATCCCTCCCGCTAATGCACGGAGTGCGGTCAAAGACGCTTATCTGAAGTGGATTTCTGATCGGACTACTGTTCGTTGCATTATTTTAGCGACGATGAATGACGAGTTCAGTCGCAAATTCGAGGAGGCCCAACCTGATGAAATCCTTCAAAAGTTGAAGGAATCCTTCAGCACCCCGGATGATGTAGAACAGTACAAAGTGTTTTGTGCCATCTACAATTCCAAGATGTCGAATGGTGGTTCAGTCACTGATCATGTATTGTACATGATCGAGCTGATTGAAAAACTAGGCAAACTCGGATGGCCCTTGCACGAGCAGCTCGGCAAGGATGCGATCCTGAATTCTCTTCCCTCAACCTATCTTGATTTTCTCGATCATTACAGAATGAACAAGCCTGCAGTAAACTACCATGGTCTTTTGGGATTGCTGCAGACTTTCGAGAAAGACCACCAACTGAATAAGGTGGTGGTGAATTTAGTGGGAGGAAGTAGAGGTCATCGTCCCTTTAAGAAAGGGAAGAAGAAAATAAATAAGAAGGTGCAGAATGCTCCTGGCCCTAGTTAGACCAGGAAGTATAAGGCTGATCAGTCTTCTGCAGAGTGCTTCTACTGCAAGAAGAAGGGACACTGGAAGAGGAACTGTCCTCTTTATATTGCATCCCTTGATCCGAACAGGCCGAGGAAGTAGAAGTCTGCTGAATAAGGTATTTAATGATAAAACCTTGTAATTACTCAATTGTTGATACTGCTAACTGGGTATTGGATACTGGTAGTCCAATTCATGTTTGTAATTCGTTATAGGGACTTCAAGTTAGCAGAAGATTTGAAGATGGAGAACAGTTTCTGAGCGTCGGGAATAGAAATCATGTTCTAGTACTGGCGGTCGGAGTCTTGCATCTTGTCTTTGAGTCTTGTACTGTCGAACTAGTCGACTGTCACTATTGTCCTAGTTTCATTATGTGCATAATCTCTGTAGGCCTTTTGGCAATTATGGTTTTGAACTATCAATAAAGGGAGATTTTTGTAATGTTATTTTGAATAACTCTCTAATAATGAAAGCTAGATTAAATAATGGCATATATGTATTATCAAGGCCTGTTAATGTAATGTACACTTCTAGCAAATGCCCAAGGTTAGATAATGTCAACGATTTGTATCTTTGGCACTGTAGGCTAGGTCATATTAACCAAAATAGGATAAACAAGATGCGAGGAGTTGGACTCCTCGAGGTCAGTGATTCTGAATCACTACCGACTTGTGAATCCTGTTTACTTGGTAAAATGACCAAATCACCTTTTACTGGAAAAGGTGAACGAGCTACAGAACTTCTAAGTCTAATACATACTGATGTGTGGACCGATGACAATTAGTGCCAGAGGAGGATACAAATATTTTATTACTTTTATAGATGACTTTTCGAGGTTCGGTTATGTCTTTCTAATGAGGCATAAGTCTGAGTCATTTGAAATGTTCAAATGATACCATAATGAAGTAGAAAATCAAACTGGAAAAAGTATTAAAACTCTTCGATCTGTTCAAGGTGGTGAATATATCTGGTGCTTTTTTGACATATCTTAAGGAGAATGGAATTCTCTCATAGTGGACTCCTCCAAGAACACCACAATTGAATGGTGTGTCCGAAAGGAGGAATTGAACCATGTTGGACATGGTTCGATCCATGATGGGTTTTGCAACTTTGCCGCTATCGTTTTGGGGATATGCACTTTAGACAGCCTGTTAATTATTAAATGATGTTCCAAGTAAGTTTGTTGTCTCCACTCCATATGAGATGTGGATTGGATGTAAACCCTCAATCTCACACCTTCGGGTCTGGGGTTGTCTGATGGGGACATCTCAAGCACGGATCTTGAAGCAAGCATAATTCTTGGAGTGGCACAGATCTTGAAGCATTTTTGGAATAAATTTATTTAGGATTTATCTTTTGTTTAAAATTTGAATTAGGATTTGGTTGGTTAGGATTGATATATGGATAGGCTTATCTTATCCTATCTTATATTTGAATTTGATTTAGGATTTGGTTGGTTAGGATTGATATATGGATAGGCTTATCTTATCCTATCTTATATTTGAATTTGATTCGTTCTTATCTTTTTATCTTGTATTCAAATTCAAATGAGGGTTGGAAAATCTAAATACCACCCTCAGCCTTTTGTAACAGGAGGATGGATGAATAAAATTTCTATTGTTCTGTGTGAAGGATCTGTGTGCTCCTAGGGTATCTGTATGATCCCTTCTCCATCTTCCCAGGGTTTCTGTGTGATCCCTGATTTTGGGCATCTGTGTGTGCCCAGGGCATCTATGTGAGCCCCTTTGCTATGTGCTTGTTCTTCTAGGGCATCTGTGTGAGCCCCTTTGCTATGTGCTTGTTCTTCTTGGGTAATCTATGTGAACCCCAGTATTTTATCTTAACCCTGCACCTCTTCTTCCTCCTTTGCAAATCCTAATCCCTGGTGACTTTCATGCTCACCAGCGATCCAGTCCAATCCCTGTCCCGCATCAAGTGGTATCAGAGCTAAAGGATTAGGATTTTTTTCTTCATCACTGGCCCACTGTTCTCTTTCTTCCCTGTTTCAAATCTCGTCCACGGATCCTTCCCCAACATCGACATCGGACCATTCTCCCCCACCCATCCTCAACCCCAGCTCCCAGCCGCTCCGTGAAAGACTGGTCCGCCGACCTCACCGGAGAGATCACCTCCGAGCCCACTGGCGGTCATCTTCTTCTCTCCGTCAACGACATCTCCCCTACCTACAGCCGGCGACCCCAACACTGATTCATCGTTGCCCTCAAGCTTCAGATCGAATGCTCCACCAGATCACCTCAGTGCTCTCCGTTGGCTAGCCGCATTCCTCCGCCATGGCCGCCACCGTCATCAACCTCGCTCAGCATCGGAGTCCTTTTTGATCGGTTTCAGTTCCATCAACCTCGCTCAGCCTGATTCGATGGAGTCGAGTTCACCCCACCGTAGGAGAATGATGGGGACATCTCAAGCACGGATCTTGAAGCAAGCATAATTCTTGGAGTGGCACAGATCTTGAAGCATTTTTGGAATAAATTTATTTAGGATTTATCTTTTGTTTAAAATTTGAATTAGGATTTGGTTGGTTAGGATTGATATATGGATAGGCTTATCTTATCCTATCTTATATTTGAATTTGATTTAGGATTTGGTTGGTTAGGATTGATATATGGATAGGCTTATCTTATCCTATCTTATATTTGAATTTGATTCGTTCTTATCTTTTTATCTTGTATTCAAATTCAAATGAGGGTTGGAAAATCTATAAATACCACCCTCAGCCTTTTGTAACAGGAGGATGGATGAATAAAATTTCTATTGTTATGTGTGAAGGATCTGTGTGCTCCTAGGGTATCTGTATGATCCCTTCTCCATCTTCCCAGGGTTTCTGTGTGATCCCTGATTTTGGGCATCTGTGTGAGCCCAGGGCATCTATGTGAGCCCTTTGCTATGTGCTTGTTCTTCTAGGGCATCTGTGTGAGCCCCTTGCTATGTGCTTGTTCTTCTTGGGGAATCTATGTGAACCCCAGTATTTTATCTTAACCCTGCACCCTCTTTCTTTCCTCCTTTGCAAATCCTAATCCCTGGTGACTTTCATGCTCACCAGCGATCCAGTCCAATCCCTGTCCCGCATCATTGTCTGGCTTACGTAAAGCGTTTAGACTCAAACAAACTTGGTCCTAGGTCTGATCGATGTTTATTCATTGGTTATCCTAAGGAAACCAAAGGGTATTTCTTCTATTTAGAGAATGAACAAAGGTGTTCGTTGCTCTTAGAGCTATCTTTTTGGAAAAGGAGTTCCTTGGAGAAGGAACTATAGCCTCTAAGATTGAACTTAATGAAGTTTAGCCAATAGAAGAACCTGCACACTCTAAGGACATAGCAGAACCGGCTGTGATTGAATCACACCCAGAACCCATTAGGAGGTCCGGTAGAATACCGTGTCAGCCAGACAGATACTATGATTTCTTGGTCTGGGACGGTGATCCCATTGAGCTCGATGAGAACAATGAGGATCTGATCACCTATATGGATGCACTTCAGAGATATGACTCTGAGGCATGGCTTGGAGCCATGCGATCCGAAATGGAGTCCATGGAAATCAACAATGTTTGGACATTGGTTGATCTGCTTAAAGGAATAAAACCTATCGGGTGTAAATGGATCTTCAAATACAAAAGGGGCACAGATGGGAAGGTAAAGACCTATAAAGCCCGTCTGGTTGTCAAGGGGTATCATCAGCGATATGGTATCGTTTATGATGAGACTTTCTCCCTTGTGGCAATGCTCAAGTCCATTCGGATCATGCTTGCTTTGGCAGCATATTTTGATTACGAGATCTGGCAGATGGATGTTCGAACCACTTTCCTAAATGGGGAGCTGGAAGAGGAGGTGTATATGATACAGCCTGAAGGGTTCACATCCATAAATGAATCAAAGGTATGCAAGTTGCAGAGGTCCATCTATGGACTCAAGCAAGCATCTCGAAGTTGGAACTTACGGTTTGATAGGTGTATCAAATCGTATGGCTTCGTTAGGAATGGAGAAGAACCGTGCATCTATAAATGGGTTAATGGTTCTGTGATTGTATTCCTAGTACTGTATGTTGACGACATTCTCTGTCGCAGCATTACAAGGAATAAAGGTCTGGTTATCATCTCAGTTCTCAATGAAGGACTTGGGTGAAGCTTCTTACATACTAGGTATGAAGATCTATAGAGATAGATCTAACAAGCTTTTGGGATTGTCCCAGTCTACGTACATTGACACCATGCTGAAACGGTTCAGCATGGAAAATTCCAAGAAAGGCTATCTTCCGATAGGTTCTGGAATTACTCTTTCCAAGAAGGATTGTGCGACAACTCCTGAGGAAAGAGAGCGCATGAGTAGAGTACCTTATGCTTCTGCAGTAGGCTCTATCATGTATGCTATGACTTATACTAGACCAGACGTGGCATACTCACAAGGAGTAGTGAGCAGATACCAGTCTAACCCATGTGAGGCGCATTGGAAGGTGGTTAAGTCTATCCTTAAGTATTTAAGAAATATTAAAGATCAATGGCTGATTTATGAAGAACCTGACTTGAAACTTGTGGGTTATTCTGACTCCAGTTTCTAGTCGGATAGAGATGATAGCAAGAGTGTGTCAAGGTTTGTATTTATCGTGAATGGAGGAGCGATCTGCTGGAAAAGTTCCAAGCAGCCAACTATTACAGACTCGGTATGCGAAGCTGAATATATTGCAGCATCAGATGCAACAAAGGAAGCTGTATGGTTGCGGAAGTTCCTTGGAGAGCTATGGGTAGCACCTTCCCTAGATGGTCCTGTTCCGGTGTAGTGTGACAGCACTGGAGCCATTGCTCAAGCTAAGGAGCCTAAAGCTCATCACCGCACCAAGCACATACTGCGGCGCTACCACCTCGTATGAGAATCGTGGAACGAGGCGACATCAATCTTCTGAAGATCGATGGAAAAGAAAATCTGGCCGACCCCTTCACTAAAGCCCTCGGAATAAAAGAGTTCGACTATTGTAAATGGGAAATGGGTATAAGATACTCCTCTAATTAGCTTTAGTACAAGTGGGAGTTGTTGGGAATTATGTCCCAAAGACAATCGCCTGGGTGTAGGCGGTTGTGTTGAGTATTGTATTCATTTTATGAATAATAAAATATTATTTTTGGCATCTCATCACATATTGTATTTCCCTGAAATGAGCTCTTTCCATGTGATGAAGTCCTTAGGACTACACTGACTTCGATACAGAGAGGATGTATCGAGTGGTCCTTAAACCTGGTTCACAACCAAAGGATATATTGTACTGGACGGTAATATATCAAGTATAGGTTGTTGCAGTTCACATCGTTTGGTTGTCCTCTTGACCAAATGAGTGTGGTGACACTGATGTGATCTACAAGGATATGTGATATCTCATTGAACGTGACTCCTTGCAGCCCCTTTCTGCCAAAGGAAAACTCACGATTGGATATGGGTATATGTGTCCCTCAGACTTGAGGTCATCACGGTAGCATGCAAGTAACTCCCTATGCTTTGGTGCCGGACTACCCGGATTTTAATCCGGTGATGGAAGGTTTCTAGGTATAGGCAAGTAATTGTGGAGCAGTGATGGAACAAGATGGAATTGACCTGTTCGAACAGTTTGGATTGAATGTCTCGCAGTATCTCAATTTAGCAAATCCTCGGTCGGGGTAGCCCTAGTGAAGAGTCACTGGGCTTGCAAGGTTGAGACACATAGTCGACTGACACAGTCTGGGTTGGCAGCCCAATCTCAGTCGTCCTGAGCATTAGAGGTCAAAGGGATGAATTATACGGTAACCATATGCCAGAGGTTCGATAGTTTGCTCCCGCATCTTCAACCTATCCGGATGCCGGGACCCATTGCTAGATGGTTTCCTGTGATGGTACTAGAATTGTTTTAGTACTACCGTTTAGGTTCAAACCTATGAGGTCACACGCCATAGAGGATTACTCTCTGATCCGGATACCGATTACGATTGGAAATCGTCTCGATTTTATGGTAATGGTAATTTTTGAGCACTTTTTCCCCATCTTGCCTTGTCTGTGTCAATTGAAAATTGTTCCGGGTTGACCAGCTCTGCACCAGGATTTTTCTGAATCAGTTTTGAACTGATTCGGAGTTTGTTTCGTCCTTCAATTGGTTGTGAACCAATTTTTCCCTTGAACCAAATTTTAAACCGGTTCAATTAGATTGAACAACTTGGTTTTAAATGGTTTTGGACCGATTTTTTATTGGACAGGTGGGTTTTTTCCTCTCACTTGGACCGTTTACATGGTAAAATTGCTGGGAGAAAAAATCTTGCGACAAGAAGGCCAAACGACCATATGTTACTCGCTGGGCTGGCATCTCTTCTCCTCCCTCCACCGGCCTGGTTTAATCCAATTTATTGCTGTTTTTTTTTATGAACGACAGCCTCCACTTCGTCGTTCTCCCTCCCTGCCTCTCCCTCTTCCCTCTGCTATTTATAAATGCAGCAGGCCCTGTTCTTCATGAACAAGAGTTTTTGGCTGGGAGTTGACGTTCTGGGTGTTTTTTCTGGGCTGAAAAACCGTGAGAGCTGGTTCCTTCCTTGGAGAGCTCATCATTCTTTCTACCAGGGTTTATAGGGCTGGGTTTTGGTGAGAGATTAGGAGAGAAAGATCCTTGATTCCCGGATATTGCAAGTGCTCAAAATCTGCTCTGCAGCAAGGATAATTGCTGCAACTTATAGTGTCCATGCTCCTTCCAACGGCTAGCACCGCTCGTGGAGAAGGATCGGTGAACCCCGGGCATGTCTCCCCTCTAGAGGAAGTATTCCTTTACTCCTGGGAGCAAGAGGGTTGAGCCGGATTCATTGCTACAGCTCCTAACGCAAGGAAGAAGGCTGCTATTTTCTGCAGCAGAATTTTTCTGGCAGCAACTTGGGTGATTTTATACACCCTATACATTGTGTATTTCTTGCAGATTTTGATTGGTAGTCGAAGAAGACCCTTCTCCCTTGCCGCTGTTTTGATTCTGGAGGAAAAGGAGCTCCGGACATCGCCGTTTGGTCACTGTTTTGAAGATCAAAAATAGAGTAACAAACATCCAAAGGAAGAAGACAACATGAATAAAGTTATTCCTGTTATCCAAGCTATTCTAGCAGATATTCCAGAGTTATTCCAGGTGGAATAAAGGTATAAAATATTTTTTTTTTATCATGAATAAATAAATGTATTTATTTATATATTTTACAAATATTATATGCTTTGTTACATGCCTATTTTAATACATGCAACTTGAATAGATTAGGTTCTGAGCGGAGCAATTTTCTGCTGCGTGATTTTTAAAAAATGTTTTAAAATCCCCTGTGCTCCCATCCCTGTTTGCATGCCTAGTGTAGGACCTTGTCAAACCACTTGCACCCTGTTTCTTTCAATTATTTCAAATGATGATCTTTTAAAGAAAAATAATGATTTAGAATTAGAAAATGCAAAGTATAAAAATGAACTTGATAAAATGAAGCCTTTTGTTGAAAAATTTATCTATAGTTCAAAAAAATAAACCTACTTTTGAATAGCCAAAGAGCCATTTTCAACAAAGCAAGACTAGGTTATAGACCCCAAAAACAACAAAAGTACTTTAAAAATTTTTTTGTACCTGCATCATCTAGCATAACATATTTTTCATGTAAAAGCAAGGTCATAAATCTTTTCAATGTATTTTGAGAAAAAATTAATTATTTTGAAAAAGTTTGGATTCCAAAAGGAATAATTTGAAGTGCTAACTCTAAAGGACCCAAGTTGGCTTGGGTACATAAAATCAAAGCTTGATTTTTATTGCAGGTGTGTCTTGCAACAAGGAGAATAAAAGACTTTGGTATCTTGATAGTGGTTGCTCAAGGCACATTATGGGAGATGTAAAGCAATTCACTTCTCTTGAAGCAATGAATGGAGGGAGTGTGACCTTCGGGGATAATGGTAAAGAAAAAATCATTGGTATTGGTAAGATTTACATTATTCCTTCTAGTTGTATTAGCAATGTACTTTTAGTTGAAGGTTTAAAGCATAATTTTTTAAGTATTAGTCAATTTGTGATAAAGGTTTTCAAGTTATTTTTAAATCATCTTATTGCATGATTGCTAGTCCGGATAAAATGGACTACAATTCATTGGAAAAAGGCATGGTAATTTTTATTTGGTAGATATAGATGATCTATCTTTGCTTAATGGAGAATGCCGTGTTGCAATGAATTCTACTAAAGATGAGACTAGTTGGCTTTGTTATAGAAGATTAGGTCATGCTAGTATGTATCTACTTTCAAACTTTGCATAAATATTTAGTTAGAGATTTACCTGAACTTTGTTTTGAAAAAGATAGAGTTTGCCAAGCAAGTCAATTTGGAAAATAAGTTAAACCTTCTTTCAAGCCTAAAGGTTTTGTACTACTAGTAGGCCATTAGAACTACTTCATATGGATCTCTTTGGATCAACTAGAACATCAAGTCTGGTGCAGGCACCAGACTCAGAAGAATACTTCAGAGCTCCATCTGGATCTCTGATTGACCTTGCCCGAAGAATTAGGGTTTTCTGGCTTGTAATAAGGGTTCACTTGATCAACTCAATTTTAGCTTAAGTCTGTACTCCCTGCAATTTATTTTTGTTGAGTCATGTTGACTCAGTAGTGGTCTAGGACTTCAACCTGGGGTGTCACATTTTCTCCCAAGGCAAAGCAAGTGGGCTCCACACTCCCAGCCACACGCCTGAGTCCAGGGGGCGCCACATCTCCATCCAGTATACTCTGGTCCCCACACCACAGATAGCAGCTCCCTTCTCTCATGCGCCATTTGAGGAGAAAGCAACCAGGAATCCACAAATCAAGGGGGCGGCCCAAGACCTTCCATAAGAGCCAAGCTATGAAAGGGAAGAAATTCTTCTTGGAGAGAACTTCAAGGAGGCGCCCATTCCCTGCCAAAAATGCCCAAAACAAAGATGGGAAGGACCATGACTTAGGGAGAAAGAAAAGGAGGAGTTCAAAAGAGTTGAGCCATGGAAGGAAAGAAATCCTCTCTTGAAGAACAAAGCTTGGAGGCACCATCTACCTTCCTTTTAAAACCCAAATAAAATTTTTTGGAACCTTTGGCCGGCCATATGTGTAAGGATTGATCCTACAATCCTAATTTGCAGATCCCCTCATTTAGTCCCACATGGGAAGATGTAAAACCCTACTCTCTTGTAAGTCCTATAAATTAAATCCCTCTTGTAAATTTTAATTAATCTGATGAATGAATTCAAGTTTTTGTGTGAGAAAACTCTGAGTTTTCTCTCTTCCACACTTGCATCCAAGTGTTGAGCTCCGTGAGGGAGTGAATTCGGGTTTCCAGGAACCTTGAGGAGGTGTGAGATCTCCAAACCCCAAACCCTAGGTTAGCCACTTCACTCTCAAACCCTACCCGCCCATCATCCTTCTCTTTCCACCAAGCCCTAGCATATCCCACCTCTCACGGCCACCCTCTTCAAGTCAAGGCCGACCCCAGCATCCGGGTCCAGTCCAGATACTTCAGATCCAGAGCAAATTCCCAAAGGAAGTCAGATCAACCTCCAGGAGAATCCGGATTTCAGCACATCAACTTTCAAGTTCTTCAATCTAGTAAATTCTTCCTTGAGTATCTGATTCCATCACTTGTTCTTCTTCTTTCCCAGATCTTGAGTCCAGGAGAAGCCGACTCAGCCATAGGACCAGTATTGGAGGATCCATTGCGAAGGTATCCGAATCGAGGATCCAACAATCTGCTCGAGAGAGTTCTTCCACCAAACTTTGTGAAGATCGCTGTCTGGTTGGAACCCTTCTCTTCTCTTTACTTCTGTTCTGTTGAAAGTTCAGAGCGAAACCCTAGGTCTGGGAGTTTCTCAACCCCTAGCGATCCGTTACTTCTGAACTACTCTGATAATCCAGTTTTATTTAAATTGTGCTTTCAATTATTACCTAGTTTTTTCAATTTAGTTTAGCTTTCCTTTGAGTCAAAGCCAAGTTCGAAAAAATATATAAAAAAAAAAAGAATTAATCTTAATTTATTTCCGCATCGCATCATCTCTCCTCTTTCGTTCTGCATCTTTTTGGTATCAGAGCCCTATCTAGGGTTTCTATTTTGCCTGCTTATTTTAAGTCTCTCTCCTTATACTTTGTCTGCTCGAAGTAGACTCCCCAGGATGTCCGGTCCTAGGAACGAAGTGAGGTGCAAACCTCCTCTTCCCATTCCACGGGGTGTTCCTAGGGCATGTAGGGGATCCGTTGGGTTACTGCTTCGTAGCAGGAATTGTAAACGGGGGAAGCACCTGTTTTCAGTCTGTAACTACCCTGTTGTAGGAATTATTTCTCAATGCAGGTAACTCTAAATTGCATGATTTTTATTTTGCTGGAATAGTATAATTGAGTCTATTTTACGTAATTTTCCTGTGATTTATGGTTTCCGTGAAATTTCTGAGAGTTAAATTACTGTAACTCTATTTTTGTGTTCTGCAATTCAGTTATCTTGAGTGAACATCTCCTAACTCATCCTAAGGGCATTTGTGATGCAGAACAAATAAAGGAATGCGATGCGGAAGTAAATTAAGATTAACTAATTTTTAGTTGTTTTTATATGTTTGTAGAAGTTGGCTTCAAATCAAAAAAAAGTTAACCTAACATTGAAAGATACTAATATGATAATTGAAAGCACAATTTTAAGGAAACTAAATTATCAGAGTAGTTCAAAAGCAACGGATCGCTGGGGGTTGAGAAACTCCCAGACCTAGGGTTTCGCTCCGAACTTTCAGCAGAAAAGAAATAAAGAGAAGAGATGGTTTACCTAACCAGACAATGATCTTCACAGATTTTGGTGGAAGAACTCTCCCGAGCAGATTGTTGGATCCTCGGATTCAGATTTCTTCGCAATGGATCCTCCAGTACTGGTCCTTTGGCGGGTTGGCTTCTCCTGAACTCAAGATCTGGAAGAGAAGAAAAACAATTGATGGAATCAGAGAGTCAAGGGAAGAATTTACCAGGTTGATGAACTTGAAGATTGAAATTGCTGAAAACTGGATTCTCCTGGAAGCTGATGTGATTTTCCTTGGAACTTGCTCTGGATCTGAAGTAGCCGGACTGGATCTGGATGAAGGTGGACGGCATGGACTTGTAGAGAGAGAGAGGCCATGGGAGATGGATGGATCTAGGGTTTGATGGATTGAAAATAATGAAGGGTGGCTAGGGTTTTGGGATTTCAAGTGGCTAACCTAGGGTTTTGGATAAAGATGGAGATCTCTCACCTCCTCAAGGCTCCAATGGAACCCGGATTACCCCCTCACGGGGCTCAACACTTAGAATAGTGCGGAAGAAGAGAAACCTAGGTCACTCAACACAAGAGAATAGCAAAAAAAATAATTTTCTTCATTGATTTTCAAAGTTACAAAGAGAGGTCTATTATATAGACCTAAAATTCTCCTAGCTTGTACAAATTCCCATGTGGGACTAAACTCTTCCAACCTCTAGATTAGGTAGAAACCCCCTCTCTTGGTCGACCAAGACTTCAAAAAAAATTGGGACGACCATAAAGGAATTTTTTTTGGAATTTTTATGGTGCCTCCTTTGGAGTTGGATTTGGATTTGGAGTCCTCCTCTTCTTATGGCATTCTTCTTTACTTCCACTCCAAGTTAAGCTCTTTGTTTTTATTTGAGCTTTAATGGATGTCCTTCTTTGATTTCTTCTCCAAGAGAAGTTTTCTTCCTTCTTTGCTTAGGTAAAATAGGCAGGTATGGGCGCCTCCTTTAAATTAGCTTCCAATTTGATTTTTTCTTCTTTGGGTGTGGGGACCATGACACTGGGATGCCTCTGTGGTGCCTCCTGGACTCTGGCGTGTGCTCGGAGTGTGGCTGGGCGTGTGGCTTGGAGTGTGGCCTCCACTTGCTTGAACCTTGATTTGATTGGAAGACAAATGTGGCACCATTTGGACAAATTGAAACCACATCGGGACTTGCACCGAGTCAACATGACTCAACAAAATTTAAATGGTGACTCGAGAAATAAATAAAAATAAATAAACTGGTTGACCAGGTCAACCTTTATTACAAACCCTAATTTCTCGGGCAATGTCAATCAGAGATCCAGATGGAGCTCTGAAGTCTTCTTCTGAGTCTGGTGCCCGCACCAATTCTCCCGGGGTGGAGGAACTCGACCCGTCGAGTAAGGCTCAAGTTGGCTCTGGTATCTCTCCAAGAGGTCTGGGTCCAATTCTTGTAATTCTTCTCGGGAGATCCAAGAGTCATCAGAATCTGGCCTTCCTTGCCAGCGGACCAGGTACCTTTGGTATCCTCGATTACGAGTAGAGATAACCTGATCATCCAGGATCTTTTCAATCTGCTCTTCCTCACAGGCTAGTTTGTTGGTGGACACACAGGGTCGGGATCACTCTCAATGATTGGGTTAGGCTCAAAAGGCTCACTAGGAATCACAGCTGGCTCCCTGTACTCTACTAAGTCTGTAATGTTGAAAGTAGAGCTAATGCCTAGTTCTGGAGGCAACTCGAGCACATAGGCATTGGATCCTACTCTCTTTACCACTCTAAATGGTCCAGCTCCCCTAGCATGTAACTTTCTAACGGTTCCAGGAGGAAACCGTTCAGGCCTTAACCTAATCATCACATAGTCTCCCTCAACAAAAGATTTGACTCGCCTTTGAGTATCAGCCAACTTCTTATAAGTTTCATTACTTAATTTATTTTGGCATGAATTTCTTTATGCAAGTCTTTTACATGCTGTGCAAAATTCTCAACAGATTCGGAGACTCGAGTGTGGACAGGGTAAAGGGACTAGGTCAAGAGGTGTGTGAGGTTTGTACCCATGTACAATTTCAATGGACTCTTACCCGTAGACCTATTGACCGAGTCATTGTACGCAAATTCTGCCTTGGTAGGTATAAATCCCAATTTCTGGTGTTTTCACCAACAAGACATCTCAGCAGATTTCCTAGGCTACGGTTCACTACTTCAGTTTGGCCATCAGTTTGGGGATGATAGGCAGTTGAAAACTAAGTTTTGTCCCTAACTTATCCCAAAGGGTCTTCCAAAAGTAACTGGTGAACCGGACATCCCTATCTGAAACGATTGTCTTAGGTAGGCCATGGAGTCAACTATCTCATTGAAGAAAAGTGTGGCTACCTTAGACGCATCAAAGGTTTGGGAACAAGGCAAGAAGTGGGCCATTTTAGAGAATCGGTCGACTACGACACAAGATAGAATCATGTCACCTCTGGGTCTTAGGTAAACCTAACACAAAATCCATACTCACATCTTGCCAAGGACGATCTGGGACAGGGAGTGGGGTATAAAGGCCAGTGTTTGTTTTCGCTGTTTGGCAACAGCGCAGGTTCGACATCTAGCTACAATATTAGCTACATCCCTTTTCAAGCTAGGCCAGAAAAAGTGGTCTTCAATAGCTAGAATGGTCTTGTCTTTTCCAAAATGGCCGGCTAAACCTCCAGCATGGATTTCCCAAATCAAAAATTCCCTAAGAGAAGTTCTAGGGATGCAAAGCCTATTTTTGAAGAACAAAAAAACCATCTACAAGGGTATAATCCTGGTGATTACTAGATGGTCCTTGAACTAGATCCTGATACACAGTTGTGAAATCCGGACAAGACTCATATCCTCTTTGATTTGCTCAAAACCTATGACCTCAGTTCTAACAGAAGTTAATAACAGGGATCAGCGACTAAGGGCATCAGCTACCTTATTCTCAACTCCAGCCTTATGTTTCAGGACAAAAGTATAGGACTGGATATATTCTACCCACTTAGCATGCCTAGGGTTAAGCTTCTTTTGGGAGTTCAGAAATCTAAGAGCCTCATGGTCCGAAAATAGTACAAATTTTGCGGTAGCAAATAATGTCTCCAGTAACGCAAAGCTTGCACCACCGCATAAAATTCCTTATCATAGGTAGAATACTAAGCTTAGCATCATTAAGTTTTTCACTAAAGAATGCTATGGGATGATTCTCTTGGCTTAGGACTCCACCTATTCCTATACCTGAAGCATCACAGGCAACCTCAAATACTTTAGAAAAATCGGGTAATCTCAGAATGGGTGCTTGGGTCATTTTCTCCTTAGATCTAGGAAGGCTTTATGGGCTGACTTAGTCCAATGAAATTCTCCTTCCTAATACAATCAGTGATAGGAGCAGCTAAAGTACTAAACCTCTTGATGAATCACCTATATAAGGTAGCCAAGCCATGGAAACTTCTAACTTCATGCACATTGGTGGCTTGGCCAGTTTACTATGACCTAATCTTCTCAGGATTGGCTGCCACGCGTCAGGGGTTACTACAAAACCAAGAAAGATAACTCTACTAGTCATGAATTACACTTCTTAAGATTAACGTAGAGTCTATCATTCCTCAAAACTTGGCAGACTGCTCTAAGGTGGCCTAGGGTGATTGCTGGGGTCTTACTATAGATCAGGATGTCATCAAAATAGACCACCACAAATTTTCCTATGAAAGCTCTAAGTACCTGGGTCATAATTCTCATGAAGGTACTAGGGGCATTGGACAACCCAAAAGGCATAACAACCCATTCATAAAGACCATCCTTAGTTTTGAAAGCAGTTTTCCATTCATCCCGGGTCTAATCCTAACCTGATGATAGCCGCTTTTGAGATCAATCTTAGAAAAAACCATTGCACCAGCCATCATATCAAGCATGTCATCTAATCTAGGGATGGGAGACACCTAATTTGATTGTAATTTATTGATGGCACGACTGTCAAACACACATCCTCCACGTGCCATCTTCTTTGGGGTCAGTAAGGCTGGGACTGCACAAGGGCTAAGACTTTCTCTAATAAACCCTTCCTCAATAATTCTCCAACCTGCTTTTGCAGTTCTTCATGCTCAGATGGATCATCCTGTAATGGGGCAAGTTGGGCAAAGTCGCTCCTGGGATTAGATCTATGGCATGCTGGATATCCCTAAGAGGTGGAAGGTGGTCTGGCAAATCCTCGGGAAAGACATCCTCAAATTTTTTTAACACAGGTTTAACTTCTTGAGGAGGCTCTGAGGGTTCCGAAGTTCTAAGTTCCTTAGCAGTCAACATCCAGATGGGTGAACCACTATGAATTTCTTGTTCTAGATCCTTAGCACTGATTAGGTTCACTCCAGTTTTCATCTCCTTAACCTTACCGGCTCCTTTAGTTACCTTGTCCTTAGGGGGAACTGAATGGATCGTAATCTTCTTCCCATTGAAACTAAAGACACAGGTATTGGATTTTCCTAAGAGGGTGGCATCATGATCATACAACCAAGGTCTTCCGAGAATTATACTGCTCACCCCCATGGGTAAGACATCGCACCAAATCTTTTCATGATAAGATTGCATTTGGATTTGGACTTGACATCTAGACTGGATGGGTATGGAGGTAGAATCTACCCAAGAAACCTTATAGGGGTTGGGATGGGGAACTGGGATTAAGCCTAACATCTTGACAGTGCTAGTAGAGATGGCATTTACACAGCTCCCACTATCTATGATGATCTTACATACCTTATCCCCTAATTTAAGAAAAGTCTGTAGGATGTTAGTCCTACGCCAATCCTCTTGAACTAGATTCTGGGATAGGATGCATCTTACAACTCCTAATTGGTCAGATTCATTGGGTTCCTCCTCTCCTTCATACTCCTCAACCAAATTCATTCCGGCCTCATAAACTTCTTCTTCAAATTCCTCACTGGGTTCGGAATTATCATTCTCTCCCTCTTCTATGTAAAGGGATCTCCGAGGGCACTGGCTAGCAACATGACCTACCTTATGACACTTGAAACAGGCTATGGCAGTACACTGACTGGAAATGTGACCTGGTTTCTGACACTTAAAACAGGTGATATTTGAACTAGGGGTTCTCTGGATGTCAGGTGCCTTACCTTTGTCCATGGGCCTAGGGGTAGAAGTACCCTGAAAAGGTTTACTAGGGATAACTTGGCTAGGTCCATTCCTTGGGATTGGGGCACTAACCCTAGAAGGTATAGGTCCTCTCTGAAATTTCTCAGTGTTCAGTGCAATCTGGTAGGCTTGGTCTAGATCAGTAACCTCTCTCAGAAATAGTTCTCTCTTGATATCTTCCCTCAGTCCAGCCCTAAATCTAGACAAAGTGACTTCGTGGGCTTCACTCACATCACATCTCATTAGGTATTCATCAAAAGTAGCTATGTAGTCTGAGACAGATCGGTTTCCTTGTTTCAGGTTTTGCCATTGGTCTAACAGGTTTTGCTGGTATGAAATGGGTAGGTATTTATCTCTCAGTTTTTCTTTCATACCCTGCCAAGTGGTTATGGGCTCAACATTCCGTCTCCTAGTGGTTAGCTCAATGTTCCCCCAGTATAACCTAGCTTGACGCACTAATTTCATCTTGGCAAACTTGTATTTCCTCTCCTCAGACATAGCATACCACTCAAAGTATTGGTCCATCTCACCCTCCCAATCAGAATACACCTTAGGGTTCAGACTACCATCAAAAGTGGGTGCATCTAATTTGATGTTCCTGATGAACCTATCATCTCTATCTTCAGGCTCTGGGTCAGGCCTCCTATGATTAGGTTCAGGATCTCTATATAAAGGCCTTCTAGGCTCCTGATGTGGGTGAGGTTGAGGCACATTAAAATCGGGGTCAGGAGTCCAATTCCGATGCCTAGGTTCTTCAAGTACTTGGACTCGGTCCCTAAGTTGGGTAAGATCCTCATGAATTTGTGCGCTAAACTGGGCCACAGTGTTTGTCATATCCTGATTCATTTTAGCCATACTTTCAGTAACAGTTCTGATCATGGCCTCTAAATCAGGTTGGGTTTGACCAGGTTGATATGGCACTCCGTTTCTGGTAGACATGATGATTCAATCAAGCACACAAAATGAGACTAGACTAAATCGACTACTGGATCACTAGACCTAGAGTCCAAACTAGATGCCAAATCAGAGTGGCAAGCTAGCCTGTAGTAACTCAGGACTCAGCCAGGTAGGTGTAAGGGGAGTGTTAGGTCCTTGATTGCCAATCCTAGACACCAATCAGTGATTGGCCAGGTAGGTGGACCAGCACACAAGCCCTTCGGGACGTAGTCCCTAAACCACCGTTCTAGACACTGAGTGCTAAGCACACACAGAATAACTCGGCAAACTGACTCAACACTAGCCTAGACCCGACCAATTGGTGTCCCTAGCCCACTAGGGCAAATTAGGTCTAACTGATTTTAAATTAGGTCTAGGTTCGAATGATTAGATGGTGGTTTTGGGCTAAGGAGAGGTAATCAACTCCTCCCCTTATCTTAGACGCTCAATTGCCCTTAAGTAAATTATGAGATGATCACTCCAAAAAGAATTAAATTGCAGAACACAAAAAATAGAGTTGCTGTATTTTAATTCTCAGAATTTTTACCGAAACCAATAAATCACAGAAAACTTATGGAAAATAGGTTCAATTATACTGGTTTCAACGAAGCAAAAATCATGTAATTCAGAGTTTTATGCAGGGAGAAATAATTCAGACAACAGGGCAATTATGGGCTGCAACTAGATTGTCTTCCCCGTTTATAATCCCTGCTACGAAGTTATAACCCAATGGATCCCCTACACGCCCTAGGAACACCCCGTGGAATGGGAGGAGGAGGCTTGCGCCTCGCTTAGTTCCTAGGACCGGATGTCCTGGGGAGTCTACTTCGAGCAGACAAAATAAAAAGAGAACAATCAAAGCAAGCAAGCAAATCAGAAACCCTAGACTGGGCTCTGATACCAAAAATGATGCACAACAAATAAAGGAATGCGATGCGGAAGTAAATTAAGATTAACTAATTTTTTTGTTGTTTTTATATGTTTGTAGAAGTTGGCTTCAAATCAAAGAAAAGTTAACCTAACATTGAAAGATACTAATATGATAATTGAAAGCACAATTTTAAGAAAACTAAATTATCAGAGTAGTTCAGAAGCAACGGATCGCTGGGGGTTGAGAAACTCCCAGACCTAGGGTTTCGCTCCAAACTTTAAGCAGAACAAAAATAAAGAGAAGAGATGGTTTACCTAACCAGACAATGATCTTCACAGATTTTGGTGGAAGAACTCTCCCGAGCAGATTGTTGGATCCTCGGATTCAGATTTCTTCGCAATGGATCCTCCAGTACTGGTCCTTTGGCGGGTTGGCTTCTCCTGAACTCAAGATCTGGAAGAGAAGAAAAACAATTGATGGAATCAGAGAGTCAAGGGAAGAATTTACCAGGTTGATGAACTTGAAGATTGAAATTGCTGAAAACTGGATTCTCCTGGAAGCTGATGTGATTTTCCTTGGAACTTGCTCTGGATCTGAAGTAGCCGGACTGGATCTGGATGAAGGTGGACAGCCTGGACTTGTAGAGAGAGAGAGGCCATGGGAGATGGATGGATCTAGGGTTTGATGGATTGAAAATAATGAAGGGTGGCTAGGGTTTTGGGATTTCAAGTGGCTAACCTAGGGTTTTGGATAAAGATGGAGATCTCTCACCTCCTCAAGGCTCCAATGGAACCCGGATTACCCCCTCACGGAGCTCAACACTTAGAATAGTGCAGAAGAAGAGAAACCTAGGTCACTCAACACAAGAGAATAGCAAAAAAAATAATTTTCTTCATTGATTTTCAAAGTTACAAAGAGAGGTCTATTATATAGACCTAAAATTTTCTCCTAGCTTGTACAAATTCCCATGTGGGACTTAACTTTTCCAACCTCTAGATTAGGTAGAAAACCCCCTCTCTTGGTCGACCAAGACTTCAAAAAAAATTGGGACGGCCATAAAGGAATTTTTTTGGAATTTTTATGGCGCCTCCTTTGGAGTTGGATTTGGATTTGGAGTCCTCCTCTTCTTATGGCATTTCTTCTTTTCTTCCACTCCAAGTTAAGCTCTTTGTTTTTGATTTGAACTTCAATTGGATGTCCTTCTTTGATTTCTTCTCCAAGAGAAGTTTTCTTCTTTCTTTGCTTAGGTAAAATAGGCAGGTATGGGCGCCTCCTTTAAATTAGCTTCCAATTTGATTTTTTCTTCTTTGGGTGTGGGGACCATGACACTGGGATGCCTCTGTGGTGCCTCCTGGACTCTGGCGTGTGCTCGGAGTGTGGCTGGGCGTGTGGCTTGGAGTGTGGCCTCCACTTGCTTGAACCTTGATTTGATTGGAAGACAAATGTGGCACCATTTTGGACCAAATTGAAACCACATCGGGACTTGCACCGAGTCAACATGACTCAACAAAATTAAATGGTGACTCAAGAAATAAATATAAATAAATAAACTGGTTGACCAGGTCAACCTTTATTACAAACCCTAATTTCTCGGGCAATGTCAATCAGAGATCCAGATAGAGCTCTGAAGTCTTCTTTTGAGTCTGGTGCCCGCACCAATTTGAGCATCTAAGATAAGGGGAGGAGTTGATAACCTCTCCTTAGCCCACAACCACCACCCCCTCATTCGATCCTAAGCCTAACTTAAAATTTATTAGACTTAATTTGCCCTAGTGGGCTAGGGACATCAACAAGTCGGGTCAAGGCTAGTGTTGAGTCAGTTTGTCTAGTTACTCTGTGTGTGCTTTGTACTCAGTGTCTAGAACGGTGGTTCTGGGACTACGTCCCGAAGGGCTTGTGTGCTGGTCCTCCTACCTGGCCAATCACTGATTGGTGTCTAGGATTGGCAATTAGGGACTTAACACTCCCCTTACACCTGCCTGGCTGAGTCCTGAGTTACTACAGGCTAGCTTTCCACTCTGATTGGGCATCTAGTTTGGGCTCTAGGTATAGTTAGCCCGTAGTCGATTCAGTTGAGTCTCATTTTGTGTGTTTGCTTGCATCATCATGTCTACCCGGAATGGAGTACCCTACCAAACTGGTCAAACCCAACCTGATTTAGAGGCCATGGTTAGAGCTCTTACTGAGAGTATGAACAAATTAAGTCAGGATATGAATGAGAATTTTGCCCAGCTTAGGGATCGAGTCCAAGTACTTGAGGAACCTAGGCATCAGAATTGGACTCCTGACCCAGATTTTAATATGCCTCAACCTAACCCACACCAAGAGCCTAGAAGACCTTTATACAGAGATCCTGAACCTAATCATAGGAGGCCTGACCTAGAACCTGAAGATAGAGATGATAGGTTCATTCGGAACATCAAATTAGATGCACCCACTTTTGATGGTAGCTTAAACCCTAAGGTGTATTCTGATTGGGAGGGTGAGATGGACCAGTACTTTGAGTGGTATGCCATGTCTGAGGAAAGAAAGTTCAAGTTTGCCAAGATGAAGTTAGTACGTCAAGCTAGGTTATACTGGGGGAACATTGAGCTGACCACTAGAAGACGAAATGTAGAGCCCATAACCACTTGGCAGGGTATGAAAGAGAAACTTAGAGATAAGTACCTACCCATTTCATACCAGCAGAACCTGTTAGACCAATGGCAGACTTTGAAATAAGGGAACCGATCTGTATCAGACTACATAACCACCTTTGATGAATACCTGATGAGATATGATGTGAGTGAATCCCATGAGGTCACTTTGTCTAGGTTTAGGGCTAGACTTAGGGAAGACATAAAGAGGGAGTTGTTTATGAGAGATGTTACTGACCTAGACCAAGCCTATCAGATTGCACTGAACACTGAGAAGATTCAGAGAGGACCTATACCTTCTAGGGTTAGTGCCCCAATCCCAAGAAATGGACCTAGCCAAGTTACCCCTAGCAAGTCTAATCAGGGTATTCCCACCCCTAGGCCCATGGACAAAGGTAAGGCACCTGACACCCAAAGAACCCCTAGTATCATCTGTTTTAAGTGCTAGAAGCCCGGTCATATCTCCAACCAGTGCACAGCCATAGCTTGTTTTAAGTTCCACAAGGTAGGTCATGTTTCTAGCCAGTGCCCTCGTAGATCCCTTTACATAGAAGAAGTAGAAGAAGAGAATTTCGGACCCAATGAAGAGTTTGAAGAAGAAGTTTATGAGGCCGGAATGAATTTGGTCGATGAGTATGAAGGAGAGGAGGAATCCACAGAGTCTGACCAATTAGGGGTTGTGAGATGCATCCTATCCCAGAATAGAGTTCAGGAAGATTGGTGTAGGACTAACATCCTACAGACTTTTCTTAAACTAGGGGATAAGGTTTGTAAAATCATCATAGATAGTGGGAGCTGTGTGAATGCCATTTCTGCTAGCACTGTCAAAATGTTAGGCTTAATCCCAGTCCCCCACCCCAACCCCTATAAGGTTTCTTGGGTAGACTCTACCTCTATACCCATCCAGTCTAGATGTCAGGTCCAAATCCAAATGCTATCCTATCAAGAGAAGATTTGGTGTGATGTCTTGCCAATGGGGGTGAGCAGTATAATTCTTGGAAGACCTTGGTTGTATGATCATGATGCCACCCTTTTAGGAAAATCCAACACCTGTGTCTTTAGTTTTAATGGAAAGAAAATCACAATCCATTCAGTTCCTCCTAAGGACAAGGTAGCTAAAGGAACCAATAAGATCAGAGAAATGAAGACTGGAGTGAACCTAATTTGTGCTAAGGATCTAGAACAGGAAATTCATAGTGGTTCACCTATTTGGATGTTGACTGCTATGGAACTTAGGACTCCTACACCCTCAGAACCTCCTCAGGAAGTTAAACCTTTGTTAAAAGAATTTGAGGATGTTTTTCCCGAGGATCTGCCAGACCACCTTCCACCTCTTAGGGATATCCAACATTCCATAGATTTAGTCCCAGGAGCTACTTTACCCAACTTGCCCCATTATAGGATGAATCCATCTGAGCATAAGGAACTGCAAAAGCAGGTTGGAGAATTGTTGAGGAAGGGGTTCATTAGAGAGAGTCTTAGCCCTTGTGCAGTCCCTGCACTTCTAACCCCGAAGAAGGATGGCATGTGGAGGATGTGTGTTGATAGTCATGCCATCAACAAAATCACAATCAAGTATAGGTTCCCCATCCCTAGACTAGATGACATGCTAGATATGATTACCGGTGCAATGGTTTTTTCTAAAATTGATCTCAAGAGCGGTTATCATCAGGTTAGGATTAGACTAGGGGATGAGTGGAAAACTGCTTTCAAAACTAAGGATGGTCTCTATGAATGGGTTGTTATGCCTTTCGGGTTGTCCAATGCCCCTAGTACTTTCATGAGGATTATGACCCAGGTATATAGAGCTTTCATAGGAAAGTTTGTAGTGGTCTATTTTGATGACATCCTGATCTATAGTAAGACCCCTGCAGACCACCTAGGCCACCTTAGACAAGTATGTCAAGTTTTGAGGAATGATAGTCTCTACGGTAATCTCAAAAAGTGTGAATTCATGACCAGTAGAATTATCTTCCTTGGTTTTGTAGTAACCCCTGACGGCGTGGCTGCCGATCTAGAAAAGATTACGTCCATAGTCGAATGGCCAGAGCAGACCAGTGTGCATGAAGTCAGAAGTTTCCACGGCTTGGCTACCTTCTATAGGCGATTCATCAAGGGGTTTAGTACTGTAGTTGCTCCTATCACAGACTGTATTAGGAAGGGAGAATTCCAGTGGACTAAAGCAGCCCATAAAGCCTTCCTAGATTTTAAGGATAGGATGACCCAGGCACTCATTTTGGGGTTACCTGACTTTTCTAAGGTATTTGAGGTTGCCTGTGATGCTTCAGGAGTAGGTATAGGTGAAGTCCTAAGCCAAGAGAACCATCTCGTAGCATTCTTTAGTGAAAAACTTAATGATGCTAAGCTTAGGTATTCTACCTATGATAAGGAATTTTATGCGGTAGTGCAAGCTTTGCGTTACTGGAGACATTATTTGCTACCGCAAGAATTTGTGCTGTTTTCGAACCATGAGGCTCTTAGATTCTTGAATTCCCAGAAGAAGCTTAACCCTAGGCATGCTAAGTGGGTAGAGTATATCCAGTCCTATACTTTTGTTTTGAAGCATAAGGCTGGATCTGAAAATAAGGTAGCTGATGCCCTTAGTCGTCGATCTTTGTTGTTGAATTCTGTTAGGGCTGAAGTCATAGGGTTTGAGCAAATCAAAGAGGAATATGAGTCATGTCCAGATTTTAAGACTGTGTACCAGGATCTAACTCAAGGACCATCTAGTGACCATAAAATTATACCCTTTTAGATGGCTTTCTGTTCTTTAAGAATAGGCTTTGCATCCCTAGAACTTCTCTTAGGGAATTTTTGATTTGGGAAATTCATGCTGGAGGTTTAGCTGGCCATTTCAAAAACAATAAAACCACCCTGGCTATTGAAGACCACTTTTTCTGGCCAAGCTTAAAAAGAGATGTAGCACACATTGTGGCTAGGTGTCGGACCTGCGCTGTTGCCAAACAGCGAAAACAGAACACCGGCCTTTATACCCCACTCCCTGTCCCAGATCGTCCTTGGCAAGATGTGAGCATGGACTTTGTGTTAGGTTTGCCTAAGACCCAGAGGAGGCATGACTCTATCTGTGTTGTAGTAGACCGATTTTCCAAGATGGCCCATTTCTTGCCTTGTTCCCATACATTTGATGCATCTAAGGTAGCCACCCTGTTCTTTAATGAGATAGTTCGACTCCATGGCCTACCCAAGACCATTGTTTTAGATAGGGATGTCCGGTTCACCAGCTATTTCTGGAAAACCCTTTGGCATAAGTTAGGGACAAACTTAAGTTTTCAACTGCCTATCATCCCCAGACTAATGGCCAAACTGAAGTAGTGAACCGTAGTTTAGGCAATCTGTTAAGGTGTATTGTTGGTGAAAACATAGGAACTGGGATTTGTATTTACCTAGAGCTGAATTTGCATACAATAACTCGGTCAATAGGTCTACAGGTAAGAGTCCATTTGAAATTGTGCATGGTTACAAACCTCACACACCTCTTGACCTGGCTCCTTTACCAGTCCACACACGAGTCTCCGAGTCTGCCGAAGTTTTTGCACAGCATATAAAAGACTGCATAAAGAAATTCATGCCAAAATAAATTTAAGTAATGAAACTTATAAGAAGTTGGCTGATTCTCAAAGGCGAGTCAAAACTTTTAATGAGGGAGGCTATGTAATGATTAGGTTAAGGCCTGAACGGTTTTCTCCTGGAACGTTAGAAAGTTACATGCTAGAGGAGCTGGACCATTTAGAGTGGTGAAGAGAGTAGGATCCAATTCCTATGTGCTCGAGTTACCTCCAGAACTAGGCATTAGCTCCACTTTCAACATTACAGACCTAGTAGAGTATAGAGAGCCAGCAGTGATTCTCAGTGAGCCTTTTGAACCTAATCCTGCTCTTGAGAGTGAACCCAACCCTGTGTGTCCATCAACAAACTGGCCTGTGAGGAAAGAGTAGATTGAAAAGATCCTGGATGATCAGGTTATCTCTACTCGTAATCGAGGATACCAAAGATACCTGGTCCGCTGGCAAGGAAGGCCAAATTCTAATGACTCTTGGATCTCCCGAGAAGAATTACAAGAATTGGACCCAGACCTCTTGGAGAGATACCAGAGCCAACTTGATCCATACTCGACAGGGTCGAGTTCCTCCCACCCCGGGAGAATTGGTGCGGGCACCAGACTCAGAAGAAGACTTCAGAGCTACATCTGGATCTCTGATTGACCTTGCCCGAAGAATTAGGGTTTTCTGGCTTGTAATAAGGGTTGACTTGATCAACTCAATTTTAGCTTAAGTCTGTACTCCCTGTAATTTATTTTTGTTGAGTCATGTTGACTCAGTAGTGGTCTAGGACTACAAACTGGGATGTCACATTTTCTCCCAAGGCTAAGCAATGGGTGACACACTCCCAGCCACACTCCCAGCCACACGCCTGAGTCCAGGGGGTGCCACATCTCCATCTAGTATAATCTGGTCCCCACACCACAGATAGCATCTTCCTTCTCTCATGCGCCATTTGAGGAGAAAGCAAATAGGGATCCAAAAATCAAGGGGGCGGCCCAAGACCTTCCATAAGAGCCAAGCTATGAAAGGGAAGAAATTCTTCTTGGAGAGAACTTCAAGGAGGCTCCCATTCCCTGCCAAAAATGCCTAAAACAAAGATGGGAAGGACCATGACTTAGGGAGAAAGAAAAGGAGGAGTCCAAAAGAGTTGAGCCATGAAAGGAAAGAAATCCTCTCTTGAAGAACAAAGCTTGGAGGCGCCATCTACCTTCCTTTTAAAACCCAAATCAAATTTTTTTGGAACCTTTGGCCGGCCATATGTGTAAGGATTGATCCTACAATCCTAATTTGCAGATCCCCTCCTTTAGTCCCACATGGGAAGATGTAAAATCCTACTCTCTTGTAAAGTCCTATAAATTAAACCCCTCTTGTAAATTTAATTAATCTGATGAATGAATTCAAGTTTTTGTGTGAGCAAACTCTGAGTTTTCTCTCTTCCGCACTTGCATCCATGTGTTGAGCTCCATGAGGGAGTGAATCTGGGTTCCCCAGGAACCTTGAGGAGGTGTGAGATCTCCAAACCCCAAACCCAGGGTTAGCCACTTCACTCCCAAACCCTTGCCGCCCATCATCCTTCTCTTTCCACCAAGCCCTAGCATATCCCACCTCTCACGGACACCCTCTTCAAGTCAAGGCCGACCCAGCATCCGGGTCCAGTCCGGATACTTCAGATCCAGAGCATTTCTCAAAGGAAGTCAGATCAACCTCCAGGAGAATCCGGATTTCAGCACATCAACTTTCATGTTCTTCAATCTGGTAAATTCTTCCTTGAGTATATTATTCCATCACTTGTTCTTCTTCTTTCCCAGATCTTGAGTCCAGGAAAAGCCGACTCAGCCACAGGACCAGTATTGGAGGATCCATTACGAAGGTATCCGAATCCAAGGATCCAACAATCTGCTCGAGAGAGTTCTTCCACCAAACTTTGTGAAGCTCGCTGTCTGGTGGTACCCTTCTCTTCTCTTTACTTCTGTCCTGTTGAAAATTCAGAGCGAAACCCTAGGTCTGGGAGTTTCTCAACCCCCAGCGATCCGTTACTTCTGAACTACTCTGATAATCCAATTTTATTTAAATTGTGCTTTCAATTATTACCTAGTTTCTTTCAATTTAGTTTAGCTTTCCTTTGAGTCAAAGCAATTTTGGAAAATATATAAAAAAAAAAGAATTAATCTTTATTATTTCCGCATCGCATCATCTCTCCTCTTTTGTTCTGCATCAAAGTCTAGGAGGCAAAAGATATAGATTAGTCATAGTGGATGATTTTTGAGATTTACATGGGTTTTTCTTTCTAGCACATAAAGATGAGTCATTTTCCGCATTTATAAAGTTTTATCGAAAAGTTTCAAATAAAAAAGGTGTTTCAGTTGTTTGCATTCATAGTGATCATGGAACTGAATTTGAAAATTAGGATTTCGAAAGCTTTTGTAATGACAAAGGTATTGAACACAACTTTTTTGCAGCTAGGGCACCTCAGCAGAAGGGGGTAGTAGAAAGAAAAAATCATACTTTAGAAGAAATGGCATGCACTATGCTTTTTAAAATGATTCACCAATATATTTTGGGCTGAAGCTATTAATACTGCATGTTATATCTTGAATTGTGTTTTAATCCACCCTATTTTGAAGAAAACTCCTTATGAACTTTGGAATCAAAGAAAACCAACCTTAAAATATTTTCGAGTTTTTGGTTGTAAATGTTTTATATTAAATAATGGCAAAGACAATCATGGAAAATTTGATACCAAGTCTGATGAAGGTATCTTTTTAGGATACTCTACATCAAGCAGGGCATACAGAATTTTCAACAAAAGAACCTTAGTTGTAGAAGAGTCTGTACATGTTGTCTTTGAAGAATCTACTAACAAATCCTTCAGAAAAGAGGATACTTCTGATGCATGTGCAGGTGCTGATAAGCTTCAAAACCTGATATTGAATGATCAACCCCCTCAGCCAAGTGAAGAAGATCAAGATAAACGTGAGAAAGGTGAAGACAGTCCAAAGAACCAAGATCTACCTAAGGAGTAGAGGTATGCTCATGGACATCCTAAGAAAATAATCCTAGGTGATCCATCTAAAGGGGTAGGAACTTGAGTCTCAATTAGAAATGAATGTAATTATATAGCTTTTGTTTCTCAAGTAGAGCCTAAATGTTTTGAAGATGCTGAAAAAGACACTTAGTGGATAAATGCTATGCAAGATGAATTAATTCAATTTGGGAGAAATAATGTTTGGACATTAATAGAAAGACCATCTAATTTTCTATTATTAGCATAAAATATGTATTTAGGAATAAATAGATGAAAATGGAATTGTTATTAGAAATAAAGCTAGGCTAGTTGCTAAAGGCTACTGTCAGGAGAAAGAAATTGATTTTGATGAAACTTTTGCTCCTGTTGCTAGACTTGAAGCAATTAGACTACTATTAGCATTTACTTATTTTATGAATTTTAAACTCCTTCAATGGATGTTAAAAGTGCTTTTTTAAATGGTTTATAATAGAAAAAGTTTTTATTGAACAACCACTTGGTTTTGAAAATCACACACATCCTGATCATGCTTTTATATGTACAAGCACTTTATGGATTAAAGCAAGTACCTAGAGCCTGGTATAAAAGTCTCAGCAAATTTCTATAGAAAATGAATTTCTAGAGGCCATGTTGATAAAACCTTATTTTGAAGAAGAAAGATAATGATTTATTAGTAGTATAAATATATATTAATGATATCATTTTCGATGATACTAATGAAATTCTTTGTCAAGAGTTTGCTAAGCTAATGCAGGGTGAGTTCGAGATGAGCATGATGGAAGAACTCAATTTTTTCTCGGACTCCAGATCAAGCAAACTAAAGATTGAATCTTCATCAACCAAACCAAGTAAATAAGAGAGATTATAAAGAAGTTTAGGATGGAGACAACTAAATCAATAGGTACACCTATGAGCCCCTCTTGTAGACTTGCTAAAGATGAGCATCGTAATCTGTAGATCAAAAATTATACAGAGTTATGATTGGCTCTTTACTGTACTTAACTTCTAGTAGACCAGATATAATGTTTAGTGTTTGCATGTGTGCTAGATTTCTGTCTGAACCTAAAAAATCACATCTATTGGCTGTTAAGTATATTATTAGATATCTATTTGGTATAATTGATATTGGGTTATAGTATTCTAGAGATTCATCTGCTAAATTAATTAGATATTCTGATATTGATTTTGCTAGTTATAAATTGGATAGAAAGAGTACTAGTGGTACTTGCCAATTCTTGAAGTTAACTTAATCTCCTGGTTTAGCAAGAAACAAACTTCAGTTGCATTATCCACATCTGAGGCTTAGTATATTGCAGTAAGAAGTTGTGCTCAAATCTTGTGGATTAAGCAACAACTTGAAGATTTTGGAATCAAGTTGGCTAGTACACCTATAAAATGTGATAATACTAGTCCTATTTGCTTGAGTAAAAATCCTGTTCAACATTCTAGGAGTAAAACATATTGAAATTAGACATCATTTTATTAGAAATCATGTTGAAAAAAATGATATTATGCTTGAATTTATTTGTACTAAATTTCAATTAACTGATTTTTTGATTAAGCCTCTTTGGAAGATCGGTTCTGTATGATTAGAAGAGAACTTAGGATCATTATCTTTTGATTAAAATCTTCCAATCTTTGACTCAAATAGATCAATTTGACAGCAATCGTATTCATTTATCACAAATTTCATTGAATTTCCAGTGTATTTAATTAAATTTCTATCTCTAATTTTTGGTTTTTAAGTCGATGTGTCAACACCTGAGTGTGTCGACACATTCGTGAGTCGACACATTAATGGTAGCAGACCAAGGTTAATGGCATTCTGAAGTATTTTTCTTCATTCTTCTCCCCACTCAAGCCGACACATGACTAAGTATCTCCACACTTTCCTTCCTCCAATTTGTGCTCAAAATCCTTGATTCTTGTTTGGGATGCTTTTTGGCTTGGATTGAACAACTTTCTGCTTCCTATTTCCAATTTGAACCCTAGAAACCATATGTTTCTCCTCCAAATTTGTTCAATTCTCTATCTGTACAATGGGACCCCGGAAATAAGTAGTCCATCACCCTCGACTGTCCAATCAAGAAGAAGAGTGAAGAACAAAGGCTAGACATGAAGCTAGAGCTCCAGATCCACCTGCTCGACCCCTATTTGTAGCTTCTGGCGGATGAGTTCGAAGACGGTTGTTGGAGGACACCATGTGGACTTTAGTTTCGTCGACCAGCAGCACTCAGGATTGGTCAATGGATTCGAGATGGGTTTGACATCTTCTGTTCTCTGAGTGAGAGATATAATCCAGGGCTCATACAAGAGTTCTATGGATCTTAGCCTATTAGAGTGATGGCTGGTTAGCTTTGGTCAGAGGCAGGGATATCACCGTTACTCAGAGATATTGAGCAGAGTGTGGGATATTCATATGACTAGGTCAGTTTTTGATAGTTGATTGATAGAGTGAGTGGTCTCCAATGTGTATTCGAGTCAAACATTTTGCTTGAGGGAGCCACAGTGCTTGCATCCCGTTTGTCTACAAAGATGAGACTTTTGCACACATTGTCGCCCGGACCCTTCTGCCGAAGACCGGATGTTTCGATTACATCACTGAGCGAGAGTTGCTCGTGATGGTCTCTTTGGTACAACACACACCGTCTACTTTCCGATGTTCATGGTTTATCAGATGATGGAGGCTTCGACGAGTCAGCAACTCTGCTTCCCCTATAAGATGGGGTTGACATTATTGTTCAGGGAGTATGGTGTTAGTTTTGAGGACGAGCCCTTCCATATGCTGCTACATACTGATGTTTATGACATCAGGTCATTAATCAGATGGGTTATCACCTGTTTAAAAGCTAGTGAAGATGTAGAGTATCTATTCAGGCTGACGATAGAGATGATGATGATGCTATAGAGGAGGAGTGCGTTCTTTCCGGCGAGGCAGGACCTATAGAGGCATCTCTTCCAGAGAGTCAGCCTGAGCAAGCAGCAAATACAGAGACTGCTTCTCAGTCTGAGCCTACTTCTCAACCTCAGCCAGTTCAGTCAGAAACTCCAAGAGTTCAAAGAGCTTGTTGGACAAAATCAATCGCATGGAGACAGATATCTTGATCATCAAGCAGTGACTTGATAGTTTTTTTGTGAGATGAGAGATAGCCATAGAGGTTTGAGTGATGGCATCTCAGCTATCTTATCTGTACTGTCCAGATCTTTTACAGGGAGTACTCTGGTTTCTGATCTAGCTCCATTGCTCCAGCACCAGTTGTTGATGATAGTGATGATGATGGTGATGTGGAGACAAACTCTGATGGATTCGACTTCCCATATCTGATTTCAGAGCCAGTGGTAGAGATGATAGTAGACTTGCCTAGGAGTCCCATTGTGACCCTTCTAGTTCACTACTCAAACTCCTGTTTTATCTACTCCACCATCCAAATCAGATGATCATGTTCCATTCCTATTCTTTCACCTGTTGTTGATTCATCTATCGTCGATACACCCATTATTGACACTCCTATTATTGATCTCGATTGCAGATTCACCCATTCATTCCTTAGCTGATTTGCCTATCTTGATATGCCTATCATTTCATCAGCTGATACACTGTTTTTAACACGCCCACTATTGTTACACCTACCATCCATACATCCTCTCTTTCCGAGAGCTAGGTTTTTACACACCTGGCTTTCAGTATCTGATTTTGGTCCATCTTTTGATCGTTCACCACATCCGATAGTTGTAGAGATTGTCACCCCGATCTGTTCTTTTCCTGCTGAGAACATAGCTTCCACCTCTTTTGCTACATCTAAAGGTCGGACATATGCTCGACACAGAGGACATGGTCGTCGTACTCCTCCAAGACCGACCAGGACCCGTCTTCGAGATCTCAAATCGATTGGCCCCGAGCTCGCTCCTTTACTGATACTGGATCAATGAGATCGGATCTTTGATGATATGAGGAAGAGGATTAGGATATCTTTGTATGATTAGATAGTTACTTTTATGCATCTTTGTATGTTTTGTTGTTGTGCAAATTCTGAATTTAAATGAAATATGATGTTGTACTTGATATGACTTCAAATGAATGAATGCTTGTGTACTTCATTGTCTTGTGTATGAATGAATGAATTGTTTATACTATACTTCAATACTATATCTTGAATGACTGCCTACTTTCTTCCTACCTTTTTAATGATAACAAAAAGGGAGAGTAATATAACTAAAGTATAAATGTGCAAGGGAGTAATATTGTAAATATATGCTTGAAAATTTGTCATGATTGACAATTCCTTTATAAATTTGAAAATTCTTTTGAAAATTAAGTTGAGCTTGAATTGAAAATTCTTTGTAAATTTCTTAAGTAAGGGGGAGCAATACCTTCTTTAAATTGAAAATCTTTTCTGAATTGAACTTCATCTAAATCTTTTCTTTAGATATTTGAAAAAGATGTTTACAAACTCTTTATGAATCATCAATTCAGGGGGAGCCTTATTTATTGCTGAATTTTTGCCTCTTCTAAAGCATGTTTTCTTGTAGAGTATCACGATACATGAGTTTATGTCTTTATATCCCAAGCTTGATACTCTTAATCATTATAACAAGCTCTGACACTCTTAATCATTATATCACACTAGCTTTGATACATCATGTCAATATTGCAAATAACTTTGATACACTTATTGCATTTAGCTCTTTGTACCTGATAAATTCTTTTGAATGCTTTTTATGCAAATTATACATAAAGATTTTGTCATCATCAAAAAGGGGATGATTGTTGACTCCATTATGATTTGATGATAAGCAAAACGGTTAAGTATAAGTTGAGTACTAATGATTTCCTTGAAGTGTGTTTTTATAAAAAAAGGTGTCATAAATTTGAAAAAGTTTGTTTGATTGAAGAAGCCAAGCTTAAATGAAAGATCTGCTCAAAGAAGACTTTGACAGTCAAAGTTTGCTGAATGGATACTTGATTAAGACACAAATTTTGTTCAGCACAAGTTCAAGTATTTTGTGAAGATCTCAGTGAGGTGTCGACTTAAAGTATCGACACATGACACCAAGTGTCGACACATGGCAGTGAAGTGTTGACTCAAGCTGGTATGCAAAGAAAGATTCAGATGGCATGGCTCAAGTGTCAACACATGGACTGAAGTGTCGACTCAAAGTGTCAACACATGGATCAAATCATTGCTGAGATTTTTAAGTCACAAAACATGCTGAAGATGAAGAACGGTAGAAGTGTCGACACATGGATACAAAGTGTCGACTCAAAGTGCGACTCACTGAGGAAGCGTCGACAACATGAGATTTCCAGAAAGCCAGATTGAAGATATTTGAACTGGGTGTTGACTCAAGAAGTTCAAGTGTCGACCTGAAGTGTCGAACATAGCATGAAGTGTTGACACATGAAGTTCTAGGAATAGTTTCGACTAGTTTTTCAAATGTAGAACTTGTCTCTTTTCACCCCAATGGCTAGATTTTTGAGTCTAATGGATAGAAACTAGATTTGGCCTTGGGAAGGTATTGTATGCTCCAAATAAAATCAAATGAAATATTATTGATGGAAATAAAATAGAAATATCCAAGAGAGAAGAAAAGAGAGCATTCACTCTATTTATGAAGTTCAACCACTCTCAAGCAAAAGCAAGCCTCTAAGCATTCAAGAGTCTTCAAGAGCATTAAAGATCAACCATTCTTGAGCAATCAAAGAGGCTTCATCAAGTTGAAAGCATCAAACTACCGAGCTTCAAAGAGATACCCGCTTTTATTAGAAAGCTTTTATTGTTTCTGTACTTCAAAACTTATTTGTGTAAGGGTCTTGGTTAGCCTATTATAAAACCAAGGGAGGTTATTGGTAAGCCTTTAAAACTAATTGATTCTTGGTTAGCCGGAAAACCAAGGGAGGTTGGTGGTGAGCCTAAAAAACTATTTAGGTCTTGGTTAGCCCGTAAAACTAAGGTTTTGACTTGTGAGCCTTGTAAAAACAAGTCGGGATGTGATTAGAAAGCCCAGAAAACTAATCGGCTATAATAATTGAGATTATAGTAAATTTTAAGGGGATCTGGGAAGTGGATATAGGTGCATTGGATGCACCGAACCACTATACTTCTGTTCTTGTGGTTGCTTGTCTCCTCTTATTGCTCTACATTTATTGCTCTTTATTTTTTATGCATATTTACTTAAGAGCATTATATTTGAATTTATAGTACTTTGATTAATGTGTTGGATTTTATACTATTGCATGCATCAAGTAATTATATTTTAGAGACCCAATTCACCCCCTCTTGGATTGCTTACGGGGCAACAGAAGAGTTTAAGGACGTGACCCTAGAAGACATACCAGATGCAACCACTATAAATGACAGCCAACATGGCCATCGAATTAGTCCCAGGGTCATAACTACATAATCTCCTACTATAGAATGAATCCTAAAGGCATGAGAAAATGAAAAGGCAGGGAGATGGTTTGCTACAGAAAGGTCATATTCAATCTAGCCTCAATCCTTGTGTTGTACCTGCCTTTTATATCCCAAAAAAGATAGTACATGGAGAATGTGTGGATAGTAGAGCTATCAATAGGATCACCATCAAATATCGATTTTTCATTCCTAGACTTCAAGACATACTTGACTAATTAGTAGGCTCCAAAGTTTATTCTAAGTTCGATTTGCATAATTGATGGGGACATCAAAACCCATCCGGATTTTGTTTTTTTATCCTAGATTTTCTTTTTTCTTTTTATTTTTTTATTCTAGCTATTCCACCTATTCCTATTATTCCAGCTTTATTTCAGACTTATCCTTATTATATCCGTTTGTTATTCCAATCATCTTCTTCCTCCCAGAAAACTCCCAAAACTCCATTTTCTTATTTTTTTCTTCCCATCCATCCCGGATCCGCCACGCCAGACCATCGATGCCCCCCCAGCATCCGTCCACTTCCCGGTGACAATCTTCTCATGGAAACGCTGGCGAATCCCACGAACTTCCCATGGCCGTTTCCCCCAATGCGGCTCCACCCAAGGCCATCCGCCCCTGTGCCCCCCTGCACGTGCCTACGTCCGCTGTCGTCCTCCCCAGCACCATCGTTGGCCGCTGGCGGAGCCGCCCGAGGTCCTCGCCCAAAGCCCTAGCACCCACGGTCGCCGGTCGTGCCTCCCCTACTCTCTGCCCAGTCGTGCCGCGCCCCTCCTCCACCGCGCCGCTGTCTGCCACTGCTTCCAATCGACCACTTGTGCTCGCCGCCGGCCATCATGCCCTCCGCCAGCCATCATGACCTCCATTGTTTAGCCCCCCATTCGGTCCATGGAGAAGAACCTGCTGTTGCACGAATGTGAAAGTGCACGCTTCTCAAAGCTACACCTTCTTCAAAGCAACACAAATTTCAAAGCTGCACCCTCCTCAATGAAACACGAATTTCAGAGCAGGTGCTGATTTTAGTAAATTCAGATTATGCCTAATTTATTTATTTTAAATCTAGATGTATGGACTAGTTTTTTAAATTAGTTTTAGATTAGGATTAGTTTTATTTTCCACCATATAGGGAGGATTGTGTCTAGTTTTCTACCATATTTCAAATTGCAAACAAAGCAGGTTTGGGATGTTACCTTTTATGAGCTGCATGCCTTGTATTCTTTACTTGGACCCCAAGTTTTGTAAGCCTATACAAAGGCACCTCCTCTCTTGAATAAAATATGATGATAATGAATATGAATTTTTGAAAAGTGTGTTCTTGGTTCTGGATCCATTAGGAGTGGGCATGAGGCCCATTTTTTCTTCACCTATGGGTGTCAAGGGGTGTGAGGTCCCAGTTATCTTCTCCCTAGCTGAGTCCCCTCTATGATCTTGGAGCAACTCCTTCACGGCCCATGTAGCTATTTGGGTGGGACACCTTAGGCTCCGCATGTAGTGAGATGGGTGGGATGCCCTAGACTACATATAGTGGGATGGGTAAGATGCCCTAGAGGTGCGACGTCTCTCCGTGAAGGTAAGTCCCAAGTCCATAGAGTATCCATCTTTCTTGCCCCCACATTTTTTTTCTACCTTTTGATCCTAATCATAGGAGACTTCTCAGCTCTCCAACGATCCTCCTAGCTAGCCCCCACTTTGTCCCGCATCAATAATAGGTATCACCAAATCAGGATTTGGCCTGGAAATGAGTGGGAAGACTGCCTTATGACCCATGATAGTCTCTATGAGTGGTTTGTCATATTTTGGATTGTCTAATGCTCCTAGTACATTCATGAGATTTATGAAAGAGTTGTTGAGACCCTTCATTAAAAGATTTCTAGTTGTCTACTTTGATGATATCTTGATTATAGTAAGTCTAAGTGATGCCGAACGAAAGAGGAGATGATGCGATGCGGAAGTAAGTAAATTAAGACTAATTCTTTTTTTATTGTTTTTTTTTTTTATGTTTTCAGAAGTCAGCTTTGACTCAAAGGAAAGTTAAACTAAATTGAAAGAAACTATGTAATAATTGAAAGCACAATTTAAAGAAACTAGGTTATCAGAATAGTTCAGAAGTAAAGGATCGTTGGGGGTTGAGAAACTCCCAGACCTAGGGTTTCGCTCTGAACTTTCAACAGGACAGAAATAAAGAGAAGAGATGGGTTACTAACCAGACAGTGATCTTCACAGAGTTTGGTGGAAGAACTCTCTCGAGCAGATTGTTGGATCCTCGGATTTGGATATCTTCGTAATGGATCCTCCAATGCTGGTCCTGTGGCTGAGTGGGCTTCTCCTGGACTCAAGATCTGGGAAAGAAGAAGAACAAGTGATGGAATCAGATACTCAAGGAAGAATATACCAGAATTGAAGAACTTGAAAGTTGATGTTGCTGAAATCTGGATTCTCCTGGAGGCTGATCTGACATTCTCTGGGAATTGCTCTGGATCTGAAGTATCCGGACTGGACCCGGATGCTGGGGCCGGCCTTGACTTGAAGAGAGTGGCCGTGAGAGGTGGGATAGGCTAGGGCTTGGTGGAAAGAGAAGGATGATGGGCGGCTAGGGTTTGGGAGTGAAGTGGCTAACCTAGGATTTGGGGGTTTGGAGATCTCACACCTCCTCAAGGTTCCTGGGAACCAGGATTTACTCCCGCACGGAGCTCAACACTTGGATGCAAGTGCGGAAGAGAGAAAACACAGAGTTTGCTCACATAAAAATTTTAATTCATTTATCAGATTACTTTAAAGTTTACAAGAAGGGTTTAATTTATAGGACTTTACAAGTGAGTAGGGTTTTACATCTTCCCATGTGAGACTAAAGGAGGGGATCTTCAAATTAGGATTGTAGGATCAATCCATACACTTATGGCCGGCCAAAAGATTCCACAAATGTTGATTGGTGGCTTCAAAAGGAAAGTGGGTGGCGCCTCCTATCCTTGATCTTCAAGAAAAAATATTTTTCCTTCCATGATCGATCTTATTTGGAAGTATTTGGGTGCCTCCTTAACCTTGCACTTCAAGATAAATTTCCTTCCTTTTATACCTGGTTTTATTTGAATTACTTGGGCGCCTCCTAGTCTTCCTCCCCAAGCTTTGCTCCTTTCTTTTCATAGCTTGGCTCTTATGGAAACACCTTGGCCGCCCCCTTGAATTGTGGCTCCCAGATTTTCTTCTCCTTAAGTGGCGCATGAGAGGAGGGACCTGCTATCTTGTGGTGTGGGGACCAAAGCCTACTGGATGGAGATGTGGCACCCGTGGACTCAGGCGTGTGGCTGGGAGTGTGGCTGGGAGTGTGGCACCCACTTGCTTGGCCTTGGAAGAAAATGTGACATCCCAGGTTGAAGTCCTAGACCACTACTGAGTCAATATGACTCAACAAAATAAACTGCAGGGAATATAGACTCAAGCTAAAATTGAGTTGATCAAGTCAACCCTTATTACAAACCAGAAAACCCTAATTCTTCGGACAAGGTCAATCAGAGATCCAGATGGAGCTCTGAAGTCTTCTTTTGAGTCTGGAGCCCGCACCAATTCTCCGGGGTGGGAGGAACTCGACCCTGTCGAGTATGGATCAAGTTGGCTATGGTATCTCTCCAAGAGGTCTGGGTCCAATTCTTGTAATTCTTCTCGGAGATCCAAGAGTCATCAGAATCTGGCCTTCCTTGCCTGCGGACCAGGTATCTTTGGTTTCCTCGATTACTAGTAGAGATAACCGGATCATCCAGGATCTTTTCAATATGCTCTTTCCTCATAGGCCAGTTTGTTGGTGGACACACAGGGTTGGGTTCACTCTCAAGAGCAGGATTAGGTTCAAAAGGCTCACTGGGAATCACTGCTGGCTCTCTATACTCTACTAGGTCTGTAATGTTGAAAGTGGAGCTAATGCCTAGTTCTGGAGGCAACTCAAGCACATAGGCATGGGATCCTACTCTCTTCACCCTCTAAATGGTCCAGCTCCTCTAGCATGTAACTTTCTAACGGTTCTAGGAGGAAACCGTTCAGGCCTTAACCTAATCATTACATAGTCTCCCTCATAAAAGTTTTGACTCACCTTTGAGAATCAGCCAACTTCTTATAAGTTTCATTACTTAAATTTATTTTGGCATGAATTTCTTTATGCAAGTCTTTTATATGCTGTGCAAAAACTTCGACAGACTCGGAGACTCGTGTGTGGACTGGTAAAGGAGCCAGGTCAAGAGGTGTGTGAGGTTTGTAACCACGCACAATTTCGAATGGACTCTTACCTGTAGACCTATTGACCGAGTCATTGTATGCAAATTCAGCTCTGGGTAAGTACAAATCCCAGTTCCTAATGTTTTCACCAACAAGACACCTTAACAGATTCCCTAAACTATGGTTCACTACTTCGGTTTGGCCATCAGTCTGGGAATGATAGGCAGTTGAAAACTTAAGTTTTGTCCCTAACTTATGCCTAAGGGTTTTCCAGAAATAGCTGGTGAACCGGACATCCCTATAAGAAACAATTGTCTTAGGTAGGCCATGGAGTCGAACTATCTCATTAAAGAACATGGTGGCTACCTTAGATGCATCAAATGTTTGGGAACAAGGCAAGAAATGGGCCATCTTGGAAAATCGGTCTACTACAACACAGATAGAGTCATGCCTCCTATGGGTCTTAGGCAAACCTAACACAAAGTCCATGCTCACATCATGCCAAGGACGATCTGGGACAGGGAGTGGGGTATAAAGGCGGTGTTCTATTTTCGTTGTTTGGCAACAGCGCAGGTCCGACACCTAGCCACAATGTGTGCTACATCTCTTTTTAAGCTAGGCCAGAAAAAGTGGTCTTCAATAGCCAGGGTGGTTTTATCTTTTTCGAAATGGCCAGCTAAACCTCCAGCATGAATTTCCAAATCAAAAATTCCCTAAGAGAAGTTCTAGGGATGCAAAGCCTATTCTTAAAGAACAGAAAGCCATCTAAAAGGGTATAATCCTTATGGTCACTAGATGGTCCTTGAGTTAGATCCTGGTACACAGTCTTAAAATCCGGACATGACTCATATTCCTCTTTGATTTGCTCAAACCCTATGACTTCAGCCCTAACAGAATTCAACAACAAAGATCGATGACTAAGGGCATCAGCTACCTTATTTTCAGATCCAGCCTTATGCTTCAAAACAAAAGTATAGGACTGGATATACTCTACCCACTTAGCATGCCTATGGTTAAGCTTCTTTTGGGAATTCAAGAATCTAAGAGCCTCATTGTCCGAAAATAGCACAAATTATTGCGGTAGCAAATAATGTCTCCAGTAAGCAAAGCTTGCACTACCGCATAAAATTCCTTATCATAGGTAGAATACCAAAGCTTAGCATCATTAAGTTTTTCACAAAAGAATGCTACGGGATGGTTCTCTTGGCTTAGGACTCTACCTATACCTACTCCTGAAGCATCACAGGCAACCTCAAATACCTTGAAAAGTCGGGTAACCTAAAAATGGGTGCCTGGGTCATCCTATCCTTAAGATCTAGGAAGGCTTTATGGGCTGCTTTAGTCCACTGGAATTCTCCATTCCTAATACAGTCTGTGATAGGAGCAACTACAGTACTAAACCCCTTGATGAATCGCCTATAGAAGGTAGCCAAGCCGTGGAAACTTCTGACTTCATGCACACTGGTCGGCTCTGGCCATTCGACTATGGACCTAATCTTTTCTGGATCGGCAGCCACGCCGTCAGGGGTTACTACAAAACCAAGGAAGATAATTCTACTGGTCATGAATTCACACTTTTTGAGATTACCGTAGAGACTATCATTCCTCAAAACTTGACAGACTTGTCTAAGGTGGCCTAGGTGGTCTGCAGGGGTCTTACTATAGATCAGGATGTCATCAAAATAGACCACTACAAACTTCCATATGAAAGCTCTAAGTACCTGGGTCATAATACTCATGAAAGTGCTAGGGGCATTGGACAACCCAAAAGGCATAACAACCCATTCATAGAGACCATCCTTAGTTTTGAAAGCAATTTTCCACTCATCCCCTGGTCTAATCCTAACCTGATGATAGCCGCTCTTGGGATCAATTTTAGAAAAATCATTGTACCGGCCATCATATCTAGCATGCCATCTAGTCTAGGGATGTGGAACCTATACTTGATTGTGATTTTGTTGATGGCACGACTATCAACACACATCCTCCACGTGCCATCCTTCTTCGGGGTTAGAAGTGCTGGGACTGCACAAGGGCTAAGACTCTCTCTAATGAACCCCTTCCTCAACAATTCTCCAACCTGCTTTTGCAGTTCCTTATGCTCAGATGGATTCATCCTATAATGGGGCAAGTTGGGTAAAGTAGCTCCTGGGACTAAATCTATGGAATGCTGGATATCCCTAAGAGGTGGAAGGTGGTCTGGCAGATCCTCGGGAAAAACATCCTCAAATTCTTTTAACAAAGGTTTAACTTCCTGAGGAGGTTCTGAGGGTGTAGGAGTCCTAAGTTCCTTAGCAATCAACATCCAAATAGGTGAACCACTATGAATTTCCTGTTCTAGATCCTTAGCACTAATTAGGTTCACTCCGGTCTTCATTTCTCTGACCTTATGGTTCCTTTAGCTACCTTGTCCTTAGGAGGAACTGAATGGATTGTGATTTTCTTCCCATTAAAACTAAAGACACAGGTGTTGGATTTTCCTAAGAGGGTGGCATCATGATCATACAACCAAGGTCTTCCAAGAATTATACTGCTCACCCCCATGGGCAAGACGTCACACCAAATCTTGTCTTGATAGGATTGCATTTGGATTTGGACCTGACATCTAGACTGGATGGGTATAGAGGTAGAGTCTACCAAGAAACCTTATAGGGGTTGGGGGGGGACTGGGATTAAGCCTAACATTTGACAGTGCTAGCAGAAATGGCATTCACACAGCTCCCACTATCTATGATGATTTTACAAACCTTATCCCCTAGTTTAAGGAAAGTCTGTAGGATGTTAGTCCTACGCCAATCTTCCTGAACTCTATTCTGGGATAGGATGCATCTCACAACCCCTAATTGGTCAGACTCTATGGATTCCTCCTCTCCTTCATACTCATCGACCAAATTTATTCCGGCCTCATAAACTTCTTCCTCAAACTCTTCATTGGGTCCGGAACTCTCTTCTTCTGCTTCTTCTATGTAAAGGGATCTACGAGGGCACTGGCTACAAACATGACCTACCTTATGGCACTTAAAACAAGCTATGGCTGTGCACTGGTTGGAGATATGACCGGGCTAATGGCACTTAAAATAGATGATACTAGGGGTTCTCTGGGTGTCAGGTGCCTTACCTTTGTCCATGGGCCTAGGGGTGGGAATACCCTGATTAGACTTGCTAGGGGTAAGTTGGCTAGGTCCATTTCTTGGGATTGGGGCACTAACCCTAGAAGGCATAGGTCCTCTCTGAAATTTCTCAGTGTTCAGTGCAATCTGATAGGCTTGGTCTAGGTCAGTAACCTCTCTCAGAAACAACTCTCTCTTTATGTCTTCCCTAAGTCCAGCCCTAAACCTAGACAAAGTGACCTCATGGGATTCACTCACATCACATCTCATCAGGTATTCATCAAAGGTGGTTATGTAGTCTGATACAGATCGGTTCCCTTATTTCAAAGTCTGCCATTGGTCTAACAGATTCTGTTGGTATGAAATGGGTAGGTACTTATCTCTAAGTTTCTCTTTCATACCCTGCCAAGTGGTTATGGGCTCTACATTTCGTCTTCTAGTGGTTAGCTCAATGTTCCCCCAGTATAACCTAGCTTGACGTACTAACTTCATCTTGGCAAACTTGAACTTCCTTTCCTCAGACATGGCATACCACTCAAAGTACTGGTCCATCTCACCCTCCAATCAGAATACACATTAGGGTTTAAGCTACCATCAAAAGTGGGTGCATCTAATTTGATGTTCCGAATGAACCTATCATCTCTATCTTCAGGTTCTGGGTCAGGCCTCCTATGATTAGGTTCAGGATCTCTATATAAAGGTCTTCTAGGCCCTTGGTGTGGGTGAGGTTGAGGCACATTAAAATCTGGGTCAGGAGTCCAATTCTGATGCCTAGCTTCCTCAAGTGCTTGGACTCAATCTCTAAGCTGGGCAAAATTCTCATGGACCTGTTCCTTAAATTGGGCAACAGTAGCAGTCACATCCTGACTCAATTTGTTCATACTCTCAGTAAGAGCTCTAACCATGGCCTCTAAATCAGGTTGGGTTTGACCAGGTTGGTAGGGTACTCCATTCCGGGTAGACATGATGATGCAAGCAAACACACAAAATGAGACTCAACGGAACGACTACGGGCTAACTAGACCTAGAGCCCAAACTAGATGCCCAATCAGACTGGCAAGCTAGCCTGTAGTAACTCGGGACTCAGCCAGGCAGGTGTAAGGGGAGTGTTAGGTCCCTAATTGCCAATCCTAGACACCAATCAGTGATTGGCCAGGTAGGCGGACAAGCACACAAGCCCTTCGGGATGTAGTCCCTGAACCACCGTTCTAGACACTGAGTACAAAGCACACATAGAGTAACTAGACAAACTGACTCAACACTAGCCTTGACCAACTTGTTGATGTCCCTAGCCCACTAGGGCAAATTAAGTCTAATAAATTTTAAAGTTAGGCTTAGGATCGAATGAGGCGGTGGTGGTTGTGGGCTAAGGAGAGGTATCAATTCCTTCCCTTATCTTAGATGCTCAAATGCCCTTAGGATGAGTTAGGAGATGTTCACTCAAGATAATTGAATTGTAGAAACAAAAATAGAGTTGCAGTAATTTAACTCTCAGAAATTTCAAGGAAACCAATAAATCACAGGAAAATTATGTAAAATAGCGTCAATTATATTGGTTCCAGAAAAACAAAATAATGCAATTCAAAGTTATTGTACTGAGAAACAATTCCTGCAACAAGATAGTTACAGACTGAAAATAGGGTGCTTCCCACGTTTACAATTCCTGCTACGAAGTTGTAACCCAACGGATCCCCTACATGCCCTAGGAACACCCCGTGGAATGGGAAGAGGAGGTTTACACCTCACTTCATTCCTAGGACCGGACATCCTGGGGAGTCTACTTCGAGCAGACAAAGTAAAAAGGAGAGAGACTTAAAACAAGAAAGCAAAACAGAAAACCTAGACTGGGCTCTGATACCAAAAATGATGCAGAACGAAAGAGGAGATGATGCGATGCGGAAGTAAATTAAGACTAATTCTTTTTTTGTTGTTTTTTTTTTATGTTTTCAGAAGTCGGCTTTGACTCATAGAAAAGTTAAACTAAATTGAAAGAAACTATGTAATAATTGAAAGCACAATTTAAAGAAACTAGGTTATCAGAGTAGTTCAGAAATAAAGGATCGCTGGGGGTTGAGAAACTCCCAGACCTAGGGTTTCGCTCTGAACTTTCATCAGGACAGAAATAAAGAGAAGAGATGGGTTACTAACCAGACAGTGATCTTCACAGAGTTTGGTGGAAGAACTCTCTCGAGCAGATTGTTGGATCCTCGGATTCGGATATCTTCGCAATGGATCCTCCAATGCTGGTCCTGTGGCTGAGTGGGCTTCTCCTGGACTCATGATCTGGGAAAGAAGAAGAACAAGTGATGGAATCAGATACTCAAGGAAGAATTTACCAGAATTGAAGAACTTGAAAGTTGATGTTGCTGAAATCCGGATTCTCCTGGAGGCTGATCTGACTTCCTCTGGGAATTGCTCTGGATCTGAAGTATCCGGACTGGACTCGGATGCTGGGGCCGGCCTTGACTTGAAGAGAGGGGCCGTGAGAGGTGGGATAGGCTAGGGCTTGGTGGAAAGAGAAGGATGATGGGCGGCTAGGGTTTGGGAGTGAAGTGGCTAACCTAGGGTTTGGGGGTTTGGAGATCTCACACCTCCTCAAGGTTCCTGGGGAACCTGGATTTACTCCCTCATTGAGCTCAACACTTGGATGCAAGTGCAGAGAAGAGAGAAAACATAGAGTTTGCTCACACAAAAATTTTAATTCATTCATCAGATTACTTAAAGTTTACAAGAAGGGTTTAATTTATAGGACTTTACAAGAGAGTAGGGTTTTACATCTTCCCATGTGGGACTAAAGGAGGGGATCTTCAAATTAGGATTGTAGGATCAATCCCTACATTTATGGCGGCCAAAAGATTCCACAAATGTTGATTGGTGGCTTCAAAAGGAAAGTGGGTGGCGCCTCCTAGCCTTGATCTTCAAGAAAAAATATTTTTCCTTCCATGATCGGTCTTATTTGGAAGTATTTGGGTGCCTCCTTAACCTTGCACTTCAAGAGAAATTTCCTTCCTTTTATACCTTGTTTTATTTGGAAATACTTGGGCGCCTCCTAGTCTTCCTCCCCAAGCTTTGCTCCTTTCTTTCATAGCTTGGCACTTATGGAAACACCTTGGCCGCCCCTTGAATTGTGGCTCCCAGATTGTCTTCTCCTTAAGTGGTGCATGAGAGGAGGGACCTGCTATCTTGTGGTGTGAGGACCAAAGCCTTCTGGATGGAGATGTGGCGCCCCCTGGACTCAGGCGTGTGGCTGGGAGTGTGGCGCCCACTGATTGGCCTTGGGAGAAAATGTGACACCCCAGGTTGAAGTCCTAGACCACTACTGAGTCAACATGACTCAACAAAATAAACTGCAGGGAATACGGACTCAAGCTAAATTGAGTTGATCAAGTCAACCCTTATAACAAACCAGAAAACCCTAATTCTTCAGGCATTGTCAATCAGAGATCCAGATGGAGCTCTGAAGTCTTCTTCTGAGTCTGGAGCCCGCACCACTAAGGAAGAACACTTAGTTCATCTTAGGAACGTTTCATCATCCTTAAAGTTGCCAAGTTGTATGTCAATCTTAAAAAGTGTTCTTTCCTTCAGGACCAGGTATTATTCTTAAGATATTGATGGGGACATCTCAAGCATGGATCTTGGAGCAAGCATAATTCTTGGAGTGGCACAGATCTTGAAGCATTTTTGGAATAAATTATTTAGGATTTAACTTTTGTTTAAAATTTGAATTAGGATTTGGTTGGTAGGATTGATATATGGATAGGCTTATCTTATCCTATCTTATATTTGAATTTGATTCGTTCTTATCTTTTTATCTTGTATTCAAATTCAAATGAGGGTTGGAAATTCTATAAATACCACCCTCAGCCTTTTGTAATAGGAGGATGGATGAATAAAATTTCTATTGTTCTGTGTGAAGGATCTGTGTGATCCTAGGGTATCTGTATGATCCCTTCTCCATCTTCCCAGGGTTTCTATGTGATCCTTGATTTTGGGCATCTGTGTGAGCCCAGGGCATCTATGCGAGCCCCTTTGCTATGTGCTTATTCTTCTAGGGCATCTGTGTGAGCCCCTTTGCTATGTGCTTGTTCTTCTTGGGGAATCTATGTGAACCCCAGTATTTTTTTCTTAACCCTGCACCCTCTTCTTTCTCCTTCTTTGCAAATCCTAATCTCTGGTGACTTTCATGCTCACCAGCGATCCAGTCCAATCTCTGTCCCGCATCAAATGGTATCAGAGCTAAAGGATTAGGATTTTTTGCTTCATCACCGGCCCACTGTTCTCTTTCTTCCCTGTTTCAAATCTCGTCCACGGATCCTTCCCCAACATCGACGTCGGACCATTCTCCCCCCAGCCGTCCTCAACCCCAGCTCCCAGCCACTCCGTGAAAGACTCTAGTCCACCGACCTCACCGGAGAGATCACCTCCGAGCCCACCGGCGGTCTTCTTCTCTCCGTCAACGACATCTCCCTGCCTACAGCCGGTGACCCCAAACACCTGATTCATCATCGCCCTCAAGCTTCAGATCGAATGCTCCACCGGATCGCCTCAGTGCTCTCCGTTGGCTAGCAGCGTTCCTCCGCCATGGCCGCCACCGTCATCAACCTCGCTCAGCATTGGAGTCCTTTTTGATTGGTTTTTAGTTCCATCAACCTCGCTCAGCCTGATTCGACGGAGTCGAGTTCACCCCACCGTAGGAGAATGATGGGGACATCTCAAGCATGGATCTTGGAGCAAGCATAATTCTTGGAGTGGCACAGATCTTGAAGCATTTTTGGAATAAATTTATTTAGGATTTAACTTTTGTTTAAAATTTGAATTAGGATTTGGTTGGTTAGGATTGATATATGGATAGGCTTATCTTATCCTATCTTATATTTGAATCTGATTCGTTCTTATCTTTTTATCTTGTATTCAAATTCAAATGAGGGTTGGAAATTCTATAAATACCACCCTCAGCCTTTGTAATAGGAGGATGGATGAATAAAATTTCTATTGTTCTGTGTGAAGGATCTGTGTGATCCTAGGGTATCTGTATGATCCCTTCTCCATCTTCCCAGGGTTTCTGTGTGATCCCTAATTTTGGGCATCTGTGTGAGCCCAGGGCATCTATGTGAGCCCCTTTACTATGTGCTTATTCTTCTAGGGCATCTGTGTGAGTCCCTTTGCTATGTGCTTGTTCTTCTTGGGGAATCTATGTGAACCCCAGTATTTTTTTTCTTAACCCTGCACCCTCTTCTTTCCTCCTTCTTTGCAAATCCTAATCTCTGGTGACTTTCATGCTCACCAGCGATCCAGTCCAATCTCTGTCCCGCATCAGATATGTTATCTTCTTTGGATATCATGGATGATCCTGAAAAAATTAAAGCTATTATAGAATGGCTTAAACCAACATCTCTTTTGGAAGTCCATAATTTTCATAGTCTAGTAGCTTTTTATGGATGCTTCATTAAAGGATTTAGTACTATCATGGATCCTATTATAAACAATATAAAAAAGGAAAACCCTTTTTGGTCATTGATGTGGCAAGAGATTTTAATGATATTAAGCTTAGGATGACTGAAGCAGCTATGTTGATCCATCTTGATTTTTTAAAAATTTGATATAGCCTGTGATGCATCAAGTGTTGGAATTAGAGTTCTTAGTTAGGAGGGTCATCCTATAGCCTATTTTAGCAAAAAACTTAATGATATTAAGCAAAAATATTCTACATATGATAAAGTTTTACACTATAATTCAGACTCTCAGGTATTGAAGATATTATCTTCTACCTTAGGAATTTGTTTTGCACTATAACCACTTGTCCCTTAGGAATATCAGAAAATTAGTGCTAGGCATGTGAAGTGGATGGATTTTTTTAGGATTATACATTTATCCTCAAATACAAAGCTAGTATTGAGAATAGGACTGCCGATGCACTGAGTCATTACCAACCTCCAATCTATGAGTGCAAAGGTACTTGGCTCTAAGCGAGTGAAGGATGATTATCAAGATTGTTTTGATTTTGTTCTTATCCTTCAAGAGGTTAGTCAAGGAAACTGTCAGGAACATATTGATTTTGTGATTAGGGATAATTACCTATTTATGGATTATCATCTTTATATACCTAGGACATCTTTACAAGACTTTTTTATTTAGGAGCTCCATGCAGGAGTCTTAGCTGGCTAATTTAGATGTAATAAGACTATAGCCATGGCTAAAGATATATTCTATTGGCCATCTCTTAAAAGGGATGTGGCTAAAATCCTTATATAATTCTCACCTGCCAATTAGCCAAGGCTAAGAAGCAAAACACTAGTCTGTATACTCCTCTTCCGATTCCGTATTCCCTGTGAAAAGATTTTGGTATGGATTTTATTCTTGGATTGCCTAGAACTCTTTGAGGATACGATTCAATTCTAATCATTATTGATAGGTTTTCTAAAATGGTACATTTTATTCCTTGTCAAAAGACTTCTAATACCTCTTCGATTGCTAGGTTGTTTTTTAGGAAAGTCGTTCGACTTCATGGTTTGCCTTCTTCCATAGTGTCTAGCCATGATGTCAAATTTATAAATTATTTTTGGAAGATCCTTTGAAAATTATTTGGAACCACTTTAAAGTTTTTTTAGCCTTCATCCCCAAACAGATGGTCAAATAAAGGTTGTGAATCATAATCTTGGCCATTTACTTGGATATCTGGATGGTGATAGATTTGATCAATGAGATTTGCCATTGTCTACAGCATAATTTACTTATAATAACTTAGTTTATTGTTCTGCTAGCAAGAGTCCCTTTGAAATTATTAATAGTTTTAACCCTCGCTAACCCATTGATCTTGTTACCGTACCTATGAATAACTGTACTTTTAAACCTACCACTGCTTTGGTCAAACACATGACATTCATATTGATATTAGGCAAAATATTGCCGAGCATTAAGAACTATAAGCCCGTTGCTGATGCTTACCGTAAAAATGTAATGTTTAATGAAGATGACTATGTGATGGTTTGTATCCGTCCAGAACATTTTTCTCGACATTCATTCAAAAAGTTGCATCATCAAACTACTAGTCCATTTCACATCCTTCATAAACTTGGGCACATTCAAGCCTCTTACTATGTTGCATGTGATATCAAGGGATACACTCAGTCTCCCACAATGTCAGCTCCAGTTCTTCCTTCACTTCCATCATCTTTGCCAAACCATATTTAGCTCATTATCACTGATGAAGTTATTTCTCTTACTAATAGAGAATTCCAAAGATTCTTAATTAAGTGGCAGAGCCATTCATATTCAAATGCTACTTGGATTCATGAGGAAGAGTTGCGCCATATTGATCCAAATTTGTTAGAAGCCTATTTCAATTCCTTGCTAGAGTCGAGTTCTTTTTAGTCAGGGGAATGATGAAAATCAAAAAATTTGCACATATTTTAAAAGAAAACGTTGTGTGCATTAAAATCCTAGTCCTAATTTTATTCTAAAAATAGGGTTTATTTAGGATTTCTTTATTTCATTATTACCTTTATTAGGACTTTTACTTTTATTAGAACTCAGTAATTTAACTTTCATTAGATTATAATTTGTTACTCTATTTAAGACTCCAATTATATGGAGAAGGACAGACTTGAATGATTAAATTGAATTCTAAAATTATTTAATTTTTTCTTCTTTGAATTTATTTTATTTTTCTTTCGTTCGTGTTCCCTATCACCATGCTAACAAAAGCTCTAAAAGCAACGAAAAATTAAAACATTAAAATGAATCCCCTAATTTACTCATACTTTCTACTAACTCAAGGACTCATAATCAAATGAAATAATCTTCTATTATCTAACCCACAGAAACCCAATTTTAAGTAGAAATCCTCTTTCATGTAGATAAGCTACCTGATCACATTGAATTCCTGCACAAATAACAAGCCTGATGTGACCAAGAAATAATTTCACTAAGACCAAAAAACACTCCCTCAATTAACTGCATGAAGAAACAAATAGGTAAAAAAAATAATGGATGAACTTTTTAGTGATGTCAAATTTGTTCAAGAATGTTGTTTTAATATATTTTTATTTTTGTTTCAGGTTTCTTCTCCTGTTTCTTTTTGTGTAATCTCATCAACATTCTTTCTGTATTGAATAAAATTACTTCTGCAAAGTAAAAGTTTTCAGGAAATTTTAAAGAACCAATACGAAGTCCCATATCAATTGCATCCCAGATTGGGCTAGTACCAGGACTCTCTTATCCCTACTCTTCAAATGGGTTGGTTTTCAGCAAGTTTTAAAGAAGCAATACCAAGCCCCATATTGGTTCTATCCCAAGTTAGGCTTATATCAGGACTCTATTCTCCCGAATCTTCAAATAGGTTGGCTCTTAGTGATTGGTACGTACCGCACAAGGACAACATTTTTTTTTATTTTTTATTGTTCAATCATTTTTGTCCTAAATAATCATTTGTTGGATACATATGCATTTTTGAGTCCATGTTTGATGGACACATTGTGCTAGCCCCAATATCATGATTTCAACAAAACTAAAATGTTACCAAAAAATACAAGTGCGAAACATAACTTATCCGTTATCAACTATCAAATAATAATATATACATATAAATATTTGAAGAATCATCAGTTTAACTAAAATAATATCATATTCAATTTAATGGAATTTATTCTCATATAAATTTTAATAATTAGTTTAATCCAAAAAATATATTTTATAAACAATAAAATATGTATTAGAAAAGAAAAAAAGAGTCTAGCGTATGATAATGTCCACCCTATCATGGTTTTAAATCTCGGCAAGATAGGCAATGCCTCCCTCAATCACCTTGTCGATGAAAGGAAGGAAAGAAAAAAAAAGAAAGAGAGAAAGGACGAAGGAAAAAGAAAGAAAGGGAAAAAACAAGAAGGAAAGAAACAAGAAGGAAAAGGAAAGAAAGAAACGAACAAAGAAGAAAAAGAGAGGAAAGTAAGAAAATAAGAAAGGGGAAGAAAAGAAAAAGATAGCAAAAAAAAAAATGAAGGAACGAAGAAAGGCAAAGAGATGGAAGCTACCAACCAAGATACTTGACTAGGATAGCTATCGCAACAAGGCAAGATGCCTTCAATGTAGAAACTAGGATGGCACCATTCCATAGGTTTTAGAACCTTGCACCATACAACATATTTAAATTTCATCCAAAAAAATAGCATGATTTTCTATTTCTCATTTTTTGGACCAAATTAGTGTACCAAAGGTTGTGCAAGGGGGGAGCAATGACTTTGTTGAGATTTAATCATTTATGTTATTTATTTCTCCTTTACCTATATTATCCTTGAGTAATTATTATGTTATTATATTATAACAAGGATAACTTAGGAAGTATTTTACTTATGTTGCCTATATAAAGACCCTTTCGCCTAATAGTTTAGGTCAAGTTAGCTATTTTTCTTCAACATGGTATAAGAGCAGGTTCATTTGTCTTAGCCACCATCTCTTCTTCTCTTTAGCTGCCATCTCCATCTCCTTCCCTATCACTTCAAAACCCTAGTTGCCTTTTGCTTCCTTGTCAAAACCTGCTGCTGGACTTCTGCTTGCTGCTGCTATCGCCTTCCCTTCTTCAAAACCCTAGTTGCCATCTTCTCCAAAAAAAAAAAAAATCTACTGCTGGACTTTTGCGTACCACTACTGCAACCTTCCCTTCTCCTTTCTCTTCTCATCTCCAACAAAAAAAAGTTGAAGCTGGACTTTCTTTTCTTTTCTCCAACAAAAAAATATTATTGCCAATGGCTTTCTTGATGCTGTTCACCTTCTCTTAGTGCTGCTCAGTCCCACTTGGAGCTGTTAGTTTTCTTTTTTTGCCGCTACTCAATTATTTTATGTTCTTCTCTGTACCACTGGTCAGCCATGATGATCTCTTGTATTTCTTATTTACCTTACTCTTTTCTATTTGATTGAGTCTTATGTTAATGGCTATTTAACTCATGTTTATGCCCTTTGAATTTTTTTTTGCTGTTGTTCCTGAATCTATAGATGATCTTCTAATTATTCTAAGAAAAACTCTTGAACCTCTAGAGTACTTGCTACTAGATTATTATTCCTTGCTATGAAGAATATGGTTGATGACAAACTCTTAGTATTGAAGTTGTTTGCACCAAAAATCAGCTCAATCTCTCTTAACGCAAGTATACCCTTGACTTATTAAAAGAGACGGGCCTACTTGGTGATGGGGACACGTGTAGGACCGTTGATGAGCCTAGAAGTCACCTAAATTAGGGTACTATATTTTTTTGATATTTTTTCTCTAGGGGTGGCGAAGGAATAGTGGGGATGTAGGATAGGGATCTGGATCTCATGGACTTTGGGACTCACCCTAATGAAGAGACCTCTCACCTCTAGGGCATTACACCCTCCTCGATACTTGGAGGTGCTAGGAAGGATCTCAAAGGTCATGAGGGGATAAAGAAGATGGAATGGGAAGGGGAATACTAGGGCATCAGGCCCTTGCTCGAAGGCGAAGGCAAGAAGAATCACTCTTCTAAAAAACTCAATTTTTTTTCTCCAAAAACTATCTTTTTACAAAGGACTGAGGGTGGTATTTATAGACCTATCCAACCCTCGTTTAAATTTGAATATAGGATAAAAAGATAGAGATGACTCAAATTCAAATACAAGATAGGATAAGTTAAGCCTATCCATATCTCAATCCTAACCAACCAAATCCTAATTCAAAATTCAAATAAAAGACAAATCCCAAACTAATTTATTAAAATCTGTGCTACTCCGGGATCGGTGTTGCTCTGGGATCAGTGCTGCTCCGGGATCAGTGAGGCTGCGAGATCAGTGTTACTCTGAGATCAGTGATGCTCTGAGATCCCAATCATTCCCTTGAGGTGGGGAGAACTCGACTCCATCGAGTATGGATCAACGGGGAGCTTTGATGAACCCATCCAAAGGCTTTGCTCTGAGATCCGTGTAGCTTTGAAATCATGTAGCTCTGGAAACAATCCCAAATTATTTTTTTCTCCATTTTTTTTCATTTTTTTTCTCTCCTTTTTTAAATTTTATTTTTATTTCTAGCCTAATCCTGAAGTTGGCGAAATCGGCTAGAGGAAACGACTTCACTTTGAGGAACGTGTGCCCTTGAAGTCAGTAGAGAAAGCCGATTTAGCTTTCACGTTCATGCACATGCGACCCCTCTGTGGACCGACGGACCATGGTACAGAGGAGGGACTTCGACGGGCTCTCGTCGGTGATGGTGCTGGATTGATGGCTGTGGCACATGGAGATGGTGGCGCGATAGCAAGGGGCATCAATCATTGATTGCTGGTAGTGAGAAGATTTTAACGCTGATCGAACGAGCTCTTCTTGGAAGGGACGACTCTATTGATGGTGGCACAGAGGTTGTGGGCTGGTAGCAGGGAGGCACAATCGGTTCGAGTGCCACTTCCGTGGAGAAAAGATCGGGAGCTGTTGACAGTGTCGCGACGGATCAGAGAAGGAGATCCAGCGATGGGAGCACCAGAGGAGGAAAGTCAGCGATGGTGGTGTAGCAGCAGTAGAATGGGCATCCGGACGTGACTGAGGGTGTGGTAGCATGGAGGAAAGGCTCTGCAGCCAGGTGGAATCCTGATGGGGTAGTAGTGCGGAGAGTGGCCGGCAATAAGGCGATCTCCCGGGGAGGGTGGTCTGGAGGAAGATGGTTGTGGGCAACGGGAAGATCGGAGGAGGTTTGGTTTGGGCGATGGAGAACCGGAGGAGGTTTGGATGACAGGATATCGGAGGAGGTTTGGGCGATGGAGAACCGGAGGAGGTAGATCTGGCGTCGGGTGGCTTGGGTCGTGGCAGAGGGTTGGGCAGAGGGGAAGGCATCGTCGAAGTTTCGTGTATGGGGAGTTCCGATCGGCATCGGTGGTGCAAGTTGATGGTAGCAGAGAGGAATCCATTGAAGTTTTGGGAGGAGTCATGGTAGGGGAAGGTGGGGCGCCGGCAGATGCTAAACGATGGGACCAGAAGAGGAAAGAAAAAATTGGCGATGACTTGATGAACTAGGAGATCTGATTTTTTTTTTTTTTGAATCTGGAGAGTAAAGGGACAGCCGGTGAGATGATTTGAAGGTATCCTAATTTTCTATGCTCTGATACCAAAATTGATGGGGGACACGGGTAGGATCGTTGGTGAGCCTAGAAGTCACCTAAATTAGGGTACTATTTTTTTTAATATTTTTTCTCTATGGGTGGCGAAGGAATAGTGGGGATGTAGGATAGGGATCTGGATTTCATTGACTTTGGGACTCACCCTAACAAAGAGACCTCTCACCTCTAGGACATTACAACCTCCTCGATACTTGGAGGTACTAGGATGGATCTCAAAGGTCACGAGGGGATAAAGAAGATGGAATGGGAAGGGGAATAACTAGGGCATCATGCCCATGCCCGAAGGTGAAGGCAAGAAGAATCACTATTCTAAAAAACTCAAATTTTTTTCTCGAAAAACTATCTTTTTACAAAGGACTGAGGGTGATATTTATAGACCTGTCCAACCCTCATTTGAATTTAAATATAGGATAAAAAGATAGAGATGACTCAAATTCGAATACAAGATAGGATAAGATAAGCCTATCCATATCTCAATCCTAACCAACCAAATCCTAATTCAAAATTCAAATAAAAGATAAATCCCAAACTAATTTATTAAAATCCATGCTACTCCGGGATCAGCGCTGATCTGGGATCAGTGCTGCTTTAGGATTAGTGCAGCTTCGAGATCAGTGCTGCTTTGAGATCAGTGCTGCTTTGAGATCCCCATCACTTGGTGCTAAACCTGTTGATACTCCAATGGACTCTACTCTTAAAATGGATTCCAGTAAAGATGACATATTTGGAGATTATACTCAATAAAGACGGTTGATTAAGAAGCTGATCTATCTCACGATGACTGTGCCTAATACCTCTTTCACTGTTATTGTTCTAAACCAGGGATGCACCTAGAAATATCATTGGGTGGTAAGCTGCTTGTAGGGTGTTATGGTATCTAAAGAATTCTCTTGGAGGAATTACTTACAAGAGAAGTGGTAACTATCAATTCACAACCTTTATTGACACTGACTGGGTTGGTTCTTATGACAATAGAAATTCTACTACAGGCTATTGTATCTTTTTAGATAGAAATCTGGTGACTTAAAAAATAAGAAATAGAGTTCAATTTCTCATTCTAGTTCAAAAGCAAAATATTGTGCAATGACTCATGTTGACACTACTTGCTCAAATGATGGAGATTGCTGGAGGAGAGGTGCTTGTGGACTGTACTGCAAGAAAAGCCCTTGCCAAAGTTGCTTTAGCGAAGGCCTTCTGATGATCAAGTTAGGTGGCAAGCAACAAGAGAAAAAAAATAGAGCAGAGAGGGGAGAGATTGTATGTTGCATACCTTGGAAGCTCTTAAGGAGCCCCTCTTATAGGCGAGCAGCAAGGGCATTTTTGAAATGTAGAAAGTTTGAGCCTGTTTGGTGAGAAGTGATAGAGCATCATGCCTAGTTAGGGATCCTAGCAGAGGATCATTCCGTTTGCTTGGGATGTCCATCTTCCATTAATTAAATCATTATCTTTTAGGCACTGCTGTCCATTCTCTTTAGAGGTGACATTAACCATGCAATAGGCTAGTCACGCTCCTTTTAATTGCAAGAATTTTCCTGAGATTGCAAAATATGGCCTCCTAAACATGCCGTTGAATGTATGGAAATGAGCATCGATTGATTCCTTCTTAGATCTTAAAGTATGCTGTCATGGGATTTTAACTTCTTCTGGATGCAAGTGTCCTGGATTAGACTTGGTCCTCCAATCGAGACTATGGATCTCGAGATGCTATACTGGTGCATCCAAGGGTCATCGAAGCTTAATTGCTGAGGGCAAGGTAAACCTTCATCAAGATCGAAGGTTAACTAAGCTGAGAGTCTCGAGGTATTATCTTGACCTATCTGAAATGCGGCCAAACCTTGAATGCTGAAGAGATGATGGTCCTTTGTCAAGACTGAGGGTCAATCAAACCGAAGGAGCTCAATGGCATAACTCCATCCCCGCCTAGGAGGTGGTTGGTCTTGGATGCTAGAGATGGACCTCGAATGCCGGACCTTCGGCATACACCTCCTCCATGTAATGGTTGTTAGCAGGTAATGTGGGGGCTGAAGCCTTAACCATCAAAGATCCTATGCCTACCTTACTATTTGAAGAACTATCATATAGAGAGACAACATATAACTAGTATTGTTCCACAAGCAAAGAAAACTCAAGAGGCAATTTTGCTGGCACTCCCCCATCATGGCAGCAATAAAGGACAATCTTGAATAAGATAAAGTATATAACTACATATATTCCTCTATCTTTATCATAGATTCCAAGAAATGTTGGTCCAAATAGTGCATATATTGCTATAAATGTAGCTAGCATAGGACCACCAATCATGGGAATTGCATACCACATCCATAACCATTTGCATCGTAAGCCTCAATAAAATGCTGTCTCTATGGCTAGAGACCAACCATGGTCTAGAAATCTAATAACGATGTCTAATTTTAGAGGCTCCTGCTCATCAAGATATCTCTCACAGACCATGTCATAGATATTTGGTCGATGTTCTATTTCAGGAAATGCTTCACATATAAACCCAGGGATCAGGAAGGCCAATGCCAAGGATCGGGGAGGCCAAGGGAGACCTGAATGAGGCCTCATCTCATCCAAGAGATGGCAAGTGATTGCCTATGCCAACACCCAACCTAAGGATCCTTATGATACCGAGGGTGGGGAGTTAGCCCCCACATTACTTGGCCCCCACTTCGTAGCCCGAGTACAAAGCATCTCGATCTAAGTAGATAGCTGGATGCCCGAGGGATCAGGCAGGAGTTATCATGCTCTTCCAGGGATGTGGAATGGGCTGGCAAATAAAAGGGTGCCATGTGGAGCACTAATGATGCTCGAAATAAGAAGGGAATTTATTGCCACCCATCTCTTTAAATTGAGGGTCCAAGGAACCTTTTTAGCACTATTCCAACTTTGGGGGGAGATATTTTGTGCCACCAAGAGGTGACTTCCGACAAGCCAAGTAATCTCCAGTGAGTGTTTTTAGTGCCGGGAAACACTAACCCTAACTCTATAGCATTTCAAGGTGACACCATGGTTGATTGATCTGAAAGATGTGAATGAAATTCGGAGAGCCACCAAGAAACTCAGAAAGTCTAGTGTCTAGGTTGAGTCATTGCAAAGACAACCCACCAAGCACATGTCAAAGAAGCAGACATTGGAGATGGGCATCCAGGGGTTGTCAACCCCAAGTTTGACAAAACATCCAAAGACAGCCATAAATTTGGTTCAGTCTCTTCTTTTGCACACTGATACACTGGAGATGTGGGAAGCTGATCCCAAACATTATAGGAGTAGGGCCTTTCAATCAATTATTCAGGTGTGATAATGTATTTCTTCTAACATTTTATCTTTGCATCTTTTTAATAATAACTTGTCATGCAGTTAGGATGATATCATAATTTCATCATGGAGTCAGTCGAGATAGTAGAAATGAAGGTGATGGCGGCTGAAGAAAAGGCTGCTTTCATCGAAATGCTAGTTTGTGAGGTTGAGAAACGAGCATCGGAGGTGGAGCAAGAATTCCGACAAATGAAGAGATGTCATGATGTGGTGATTGAAGAAGTTATATGCTCGGATAAGAAGCTCAAAAAGGTCGTAGAGTGGCTTGCATCGATGCACAAGCAAATGATTAAAGCCTACCAATAGGAGGCCTGGGTTATTGAAGAAGTGAAAGCCAAGATCACCAATTTAATGGAAAGCTTTCATACCAAACTTGCAGACACGAGGAAGAATTCCCGTGTCAAGGTTCATTAGTTATGGAATGAATTCACATCAGCTAGAAAAGAGAATAGATGATTATGGGATGAGCTTCGACAAGCACGCCATGGATTAGGTGACAAGAGATCTCCAGTCAAGAGCAAGGAAGGGTCCAACAAGCCGAGTAGGCTCGGAATGAAGCTTAGGCGAAGCTCAATTTCTCCACCAAGCACTAGAAGAGGGAAAAAGGAATACTGTAAAGAGGGCATGGGCCTACAACCTTTATGTCGTAGAGACAAGAGAGATTATCCTAAAAGGGTCAACTGAGGGCCACGGAGATAGTCGCGAAGAATACTATCGAGAGGTTGAAGCAAGATATCGATACCAGCAGCCAAGAAGCTATATGATGATGTGAAGCAAACAGTCATTGGCCAAGGAAAAACTAGGTGCCACCAACACTTAACTTTGCCATGCTAAACGGAGGGCTTATGAGAGAGGATTTAAGAAACATAAGACTTTAGCAATCCAAATCCTCCTGTCGGCTGATGCGGGATCATTCTAAGATTGCAAAACATATAGAAAAAAAAATAAACTAATATTTTTATATTTTTTTATAATTTAATTTTTAGGCTTGATTTTCAAAATTAATCAAAAACTAGTAGAAAGAGTAGCAATGCAAAGAATCACCATGATCGCAGGCTTACTCAAGCAAGATAATGAAAGTCAGGACCTGGGAATTGAGAAACTCCCAGTTTAGGATAGCTAATCTTCATAAAATCAAATATCAAGAGAAGGGAAGGATGTTACTGATCAGTGCTTTGAAGAACTTACGATGAAGAGAACACACAGCACTCTGATTGGAGCCTGGATGATGAAGCTTGGTTCCTTTGAATTTGATGACTGATTTGGGCAGTCTTGGAGGCAAGGAGAGCCTCCTCTAGGGAGGTGAAACACCTCAGAGATCCTACAAGCATCAGAGGTTAGACAATAAACAACAAAATAATAGAAAGGAATTTTGATGGAAAGAAGAGAAGGAATCAGGGCTCCAAAGGCTGGCGGCTAGAAGTAGAAGAAGTTTGCTTCTTCTTGGATGCCTAGGGCTCTTTCAACTGGGGTGTGGCTGATCTCCCGAGATAAAGATGAAAGCTGGGGTAGCAGGGTTTGGCCAAGCACAAGAGGACTCGAGCAAAGGACACTAATCACTCAACACTAGAACTTGAAGACAAAATTATATCAGGGTTTTATTTCATAGAGAGAAGTGAGTACAAGATGGGGAGGGGTGGGGTATTTATAGAGTTCCCATGCCCTCTCCTAACTAGGGTTACACTTAAGTGAAAAATAACCTCTCCTTAAAGTATTACACGTCTTCTCCTAGTTAGATTACAAGCCCTTCTCCTAGCTAGGTTAGAATTACATGTCTTAGAACACTTAGGAAAATAAAACCCCACTAGGTTAAGAACTTTGACTAGTCTTCTCCTTTTCTCTTCATGCTTTGACTAGTCAACACCAAGGATGCTTAGGGTGGCATGTTGGGCTTCTAGAAGAAGCAATGGGCTGGCCAAAGGGTGAAGGGTGAATGGGCTTGGGCCTCCTGGAAGTTGGGGTGCCCTGAATAGAATATTCCTTGAATAAAATGGCATCTTGGTTCCTATGGGCCTGGGCCTTGAATCATCTTTGGGTTGGGGTGCAGATGGATCTCTGGAATCAGGTGAGGCCTTCTTCTAGAAATATTTCCTAGCATCTGGCAAGAATCTGGGTATCCGAAAAATATCTAGAGGGCTCCTAGGCATCATGCTGGAATCTTGGACCCTAGGTTGGCATACAAAGTCCAATTGGCTGAAGTGGGGTCTTTTTGTTCCTGGATGAGGCATGGTGGAACTCCATAGTAGGGTATCTTCTTCTCTTGAACTCATACTGGACTCACAACTGAAGTACAGGACTTTAAATATTGACTAGGATTGAGGGTTGGGACAAATCAACTAACCTCAACTTATTACAGGACTCAATCTTACTTGCTTACAAAATTGTGACACAATGATTGATGGGGATCCAGGGCAGGTCCAGGTTCTTTTTCCATATTTTTTTATTTTCTCGCATTATTTTATTTTCCTATTTCTGCTATTCCACCTATCCCCACTATTCTTGTTTTATCCCAAGCCTATCCCCACTTTATTCCAACCTTATTCCATCTTCTTCCCATGATTTTTAAAAACCTCCCAAACCCTAGCCCACCGCCCCGCCACCCCCAGATCCGGATTGCCCGACCCTCGGCCATCCCCGCAGGACCGCCACCGGTGTTCGCAGGCCTCGCCCTTGCCGGAAAAGCCGGCTGCCTACTGCCCAAGTCTATGAGAAGATGAACGGACGCGGAACCATCCATCTGCAGCCTCCCTGCCACTGCCCATAGCTTGCCGCCATCCCGCCGTTGCTGGCTCTCGCCCGGCTGCCAGAGGGGGCCCTCGGGAAGATGAACGGACACGTCCATCCGTGTGATTTCACCGCCTGCCATCGCCGCAGCCCCCTGCCTGCCACCGTCCAGTCGCCCCGCCATCCACCGGCCAAGGCCGGGTACCAGAGGTCCTCGCCGGTGCTTGGGGCCCCACGGCTGTGGGAAGGTGAAACGGCATGCCCTGGGCATGCCGTGCCACCCCTGTGCCGCCGACCCGCCTGCAGCCCGCCATCCACCATCCGTCGCTCACCGTCCACCGGCCCTGTCCACTGCCCGCTTCCAGGTCGTCGGCCATCCGCCGGTGCTCTATGGAAATCGTTCCCTCTGTGCACGTCCGTGAGATGGTTCTGCACACTTTCTGGAGCAGTCCAAGCAGCATGCTTTTTAGAGTAGATCATCAAGTCGACATGCTTTCCAGAGCAGATCATCACCAAAATTGATGTAGCACGGATTTTGATGTAATTTATTTTTTCTTTTTTGGGTTTGTTGTAGGCTAAGTAAGTGAGGGGTTTGGTTTTTCTATATAAAGGCCCCCTCTCCCCCTGTAATGAATAAGTTTGATATGAAATTTTTGGATTTTTCATTGGTTCTGGTTCTGGGTTGAGGTCCATCTTTCCTTCACCTATGGGTGTTAAGGGGTGTGAGACCCCACTTCCTTCGCTCCATGCGAGCGTCGTGGGGTGCGAGGCCCTAGTTATCCCTTTTTCCATCGAGTCCCCATCTAGGTCTTAGGGATTTTTCTTTATGGCCCTAGGTAGCGATTTGGGTGGGATGCCCTAGGCTCTACGTGTAGTGAGATGGGTGGGATGCCCTAGACTACATATAGTGGGATGGGTGAGATGCCCTAGAGGTGCGATGTCTCTCCGTGAGGGTGAGTCCCAAGTCCTAGAGTGTCCATGTTTTATATCCTCCATCCCATTGTTCCTCCACCAAGAAAATTGAAAACCAAAAGAGTTCAGCTATTTTAGAGTTTAGTGTCAGTTCGCCCTAGTCCCGAGAGGATTCTTAGCTCTCCGACGGTCCTAGTTTGTTTAGGTGTTTTTCTCTTTTCCAAATAGATTAGGTTACGTCTCATACGTCTCTCATCATTGATGTAGGAGAAAAGGGGGGCTAGGAGGATCGTTGGACAGTTGAGAAGTCTCTTGGGATTAGGGTCAAGAAGGTGAAAAAAGATGTAGGGAAAAGAAAGATGGATACTATATGGACTTGGGACTTACCTTCATGGAGAGATGTCACACCTCTAGGACATCTTACCCACCCCATTACATGATGTCTAGGGCATCCCACCCATCTCACTATATGCGGAGCCTAGGGCGTTCCACTCAAATCGCTACCTGGGGTCGTGAAGGTGAAGCTCCAAGATCATAGAGGGGACTCAGCAATGGAAGGAGATAATTAGGGCCTCATGCCCCTCGATGCATGAAAGCGTAGAAAGTGGGGTCTCACACCCCTCGACACCTGCAGGTGAAGGAAAGACGAGCCTCATGCCCAGGCAGAACCAAGAACACTCTTTTCAAAAATTCATATTCATCATCATATTTTATTCAAGAGATGGGGTGCCTTTATATAGGCTTACAAAACTTGGGATCCAAGAAAATATTACAAGGCATGCAGCCCAAAAAAAGTGACATCCCAAACTTGCTTTGTTTGTAGCCTGAAAACATGATAGAAAATTAAACACAACCCTCCCCATATGGTGAAAAATCAAACTAATCAAAAACTAATTTAAAAAAAAACTTCCCAACTTGTTCATACATCGAGATTTAAAATAAATAAATTAGGCATAATTTGGAATTACCAAAATTAGCACCTGCTCTAAAATCTGTGTGACTTAATAACTGTGCAAAAAATTTTTGCTCTGAGAAGCATGCTGCTCTGAGATCCATGCAAAGCTATTTTCTGCTTTGCTAAGATTTGTGCAGATTTATCACCAAGTGATTGTGGAATAGAGGGGTGATGCACGGAGAAGAAGGGCTTGCAAGAGACTTCACTGGTGTCGGTGGCTGGGCCGCACAACCATGGGTGGTTCGTGGGATTCACCAGCGTTCCCACAAGGAGATCAATGGCGGGGGAAGGTGGACGACTGTCGGGGGTGGTGCCAGAGGCCGGGCATGGCGGATCCAGGACAAATGGGAAGAAAAAAAATGAAAAAATGGAGGTTCTGTGATTTTCTGGGAGGAAGAAGATGATTGGAATAGAAGAGGGATAAAATGGGGATAAGTTTGGAATAAAGCTAGAATAACAGCAATAGATGGAATAGCGGGGATAAAAACTTAAACTAAAAAAGAAAAAAATCTAAAAAAAGAAAAGCAAAACCCGGATGGGTTTTGATGTTCCCATCACACATGACTAAGGTTCTAAAGAAAACCCTATCAATAAACTATATGGGATTCAGCGATCTGTGTCTAATCCTGTTGTCCCCACTAATTCTCTTGGGATGGGAGGAACTCGATCCGGTCGAATAAGTATCAATTTAGCTCAAGGAGGGTCTGGGTTGAGGCACTGTAGATCCTTACTAGCATTCTACAAGTCCTTAGATTCTAGCCAACATTTCCACTGGACCAAGTACCACTGACAGTCTCTATCCCAGGTATTGATAGCTTGATCATCTAGAGCTCTCTCAATCTTTACCTTACCAAAAGTCCAAATTGTGTATGGTCGTTCTGGGGTGGCTTCACTCACAAAGAACGGGAGTGGTTCAAGGGTCTCGCTGGGTATCACTGCTAGCTTCCTAGACTCTTTAAGATCTGAGATGATGAAGGTGGAGCTAATACCTAAATCAGATGATATCCCAGGCACATAGGCATTAGGTCCACTGCTATCATTATTTTTGATGGGCCAGCTTCACGAGCAGAAAATTCCTTTACAATTACAAAATCCTCTACAGAAAATTCTTTATCTCTCCTTTGGAAATTAGCCAAGTTGTTATTTAGTTCATTACTATTGTTCAACTCTTGACTAATTTCATGATGCATATGCTGTGCAGAGGCTAGTATAGGTGCAAATATGTAATTCAAGCTATGAATTTATTGGACTCAACTAATACCTAATAGACTCGACTAGACATCCTTATCAAAGGAAATTTTATTGGACTCTACGGGACAAAACCTAACAAACTATAAACTCTTTAGGTTTGATCCTATCATGACATGCACATGAGAAATTACTATGTATACTTACTAAATGCCAAAGGGTATGCAAGAAGTAAGATGCAAACCTAACATGCACAATGTATGTATGCAGTATACTTACTTCTACAAAATGCAAATGAATGGTTAAAGAAATATAAGAGAATTCATGAAATGGTAGAAAATATGAGGTGGATTCAGGGATAGTCTGGTAAGGTAGAAAGTAAGAAAAGGGTTCAGGATTATTTGGAAAGAATAGGATATAAGAAGGGGTGTCAAAGATTAATCCTAAACTAAAAAGGTTGACCTTTAGGGGTTGGTGTCTATCTACTGGGTCTGCCTTATGAAAGAATGGGTCACTAATTTCATGGAAAGGATCTTTAATTGGGATCAAGGAAGTGACTTCATCCTGAGGGTACTAGGTGAGATAAGCCAAGTCCTTAATAAATGCTTCTGGCTAAGGAAATTCAGGACTAGGATTTACATTTAGATCCTCTTCTAAAGTCTCCTCTAATAACTCTTCCATTGTAGCTTGGGTTTGATCTGGGTCATCTAACTCTGGGTCGACTACTATATGGGTATGGCTAGGGTCAACTGATTATAGGGTGGCTTCTACCTGGATATCACATAGTATTGATTAACTCTACCAAATTTGATACAAAAAAAAAATCAAAAGATGATGCAAATCGTAGGGTTTTCGGACTGCTATAGAAATCTCAAGATTTTTGTTAGGATTTCTAATATACCAAATTTTAGTGAATTAGTTTTCTATAAAATTAATTAAAAATTATGATAAAATAAAGGACAAGAAAGAGAACACTTCATGCAAATTTCACATAAAAATAAAATTCCTACATGGTCAAAATCAGATGAAAAATAGACACCTAATGCAGTGAATAGGATGCAAAAATTCAAGAATTAGGGTTTTCTGACTCTGATGTAGATGAATGCTATCATAAACCTACTTTAATACCGAATTGATGCAAGATGACTCTAAGATTGCTAAACATGTAGTAAAAATAGTAAACTAATTTTTTTAATATTTTTTTATAATTTAATTTGCAGGCTAGATTCTCAAAATTAAGTAAGAACTAGCAGAAAGAGTAGCAATGCAAAGAATCACCATGATCACAGGCATACTCATGCAAGATAATGATAGTCAGGATGGTGCGGACACCAGAGGCACCAGAATTATATAGAGGTTTCTCAACCCTCTATGGATTAATTAGTAATGTTTGAGTCCATTTGTAATAATGACTTAGTCCATTTGAGTTGTCAATTTATTATTTAAGTACTGTACCGTCGGCTCATGTTAAGCTAGTCTTCTTCTTGAGTCCTGTACATGTCAGTCCAAGTAAAAGTGAAGACATGTCAGCTAAAGACAAGTGAAGACTGAGCAAATACAAGTAAAGATCAACCAAGCTTGAAGACATGAAGACCATGGAAGGCCCAGTAGAAGAAATTATAAACCATGGAGTCAGAGTGGAAGCTCGGGAGCCCTAGATCTTAGCCTGAAGCAGATTAGGCCAGCAAAGGCCCAGGAGAGGAGCTAGGGTGCCATACTCTTATGGTCACCTTTTCCTTGGTCGGCCACTTAGAGTCACCCCTCTTGGCCGACCAAGGCAAGAGAGGGGAGAGTGATTTGAGGTATTTTAAATCTTAGTCCTACCATGTATTCTAGCTAGGGTTTGGGTGGGATTCAAATTCCTAGGTAATGACAATTGTAACCTTACTTGGGGGCCAAGTCTAAGAGTACATGTAAAAGAATCTACTCTCTTATATTAAGATAATTTTATTCATGAAATATAATTGAGTTCTTCCAATTGATGTGTGCTTCCTGTTGTGTGCTAAGGGGATTCTGTGTAAGCCCCTCCTTCCTGGTGTCCTGCACCCTGTCTCCAGCTGCCAGCCATCTTTCCAAGCCCTGGCCGCTTGCCCTCACACCTTCCTTCTCCTTGGTATTCTTTTAATTAAACCTCCATCCTTGCTTTGTTTTCTAAACCCTGAAAGAATGTTTGCAGGTCCCTCAGCTTCTACGAATCCAACGACTCTAGCCAGGAAGCGATCGGGTCACCAGGTAGAAAGCCAAGAATCCGCGGGTCTCTAGCTTGATTTTTGAGGCCGCTTCCAGGAGTGAGAGCGATCCCTTCATCTACGATCTACACCAGGTGCATCAACCATTATTTGGTACACCCCCTATACTTGCCAGTCGCTTTATTGGAGATGAACTATCCCAACCGAGACTTCTCAGCCTCGGCGATCCACTTTTTCAATTACTTTTAGGTTCTTCTTTGCATGCTTTAGTTTCTTACTTGCACAAAATTGTCTACTAAGGTTCTTGATCTATTCTTCAGGAATCAAACACACAACTTAATCAAAAAAATTACAAAAATAATTTGCATGCAATTTTAGTTCCGCATCATTTGGTATCAGAGCCTGTTTTGGGCTCAGTTCTCTTTGGATATTCAGATCGGGTGCTTCACAATGGCCATCTGGTCATAGGAGACTAGTAGGGCTACAAGACCCTCTCTTCCCAATCTACGGGATCTCATATGGCGGTAGGGGTGCCACTATGAATGGACCCCTGAAGAAGAACACAAAGAGTTCCATTAGGATTTTTGCATTCTCGGACTTCCCAGGACATTCCCTATTTTTTAAATTTTTCTACCTGCATAGAACTCAGAAAAATCTGAAATGTATTTTTCTGAATTCCTTATGATTGAAGTTAGTTTTCAAAATTTTCTCAGGAATTATTTCAGTTTGTGGATTTTCTCCCAGCCGGAACACTATCTGAGAATAGTTCTGCTCTAGTTTGGCAGCAAAGCTGATTTTCGAAAGTTTTGGATTCTTTTAGTATAATTTTTACGTATCTTTAATTTTAGCATGTTCCCTACATATTGGGTCATAATCTGCAAGTTATCTTTCTATTTTAGAAAATACCAAAACAAAAAAAATTTTACATATATTCATAAAAACTCCAAAAATAGCAAAACCATAATTTGCATTTCCATCTGCCTGCCATCATTGCATAAAATACTGTAAGGGCACTTTCTATATGTCAGATAAGGGGAGGAGTTGATAACCTCTCCTTAGCCAAAAACCACCTCTTTTGCATTCAATCCCAAGCCTAATCTAAAACTAACTAGACTTAATTTGCCCTAGTGGGTAGGGATACCAATCGGTCGGGTTTGATCATTGTGGAATGACTAGCGCACCCAATTCATCTCCTATTACTAGATGCTAGTGTCTAGGCTAGAGGTACATTGTCAAACGACCTAAGTGGATCGGTGGTTCCTTAATTCGGTCCCAGCGAGAGCAGGGGGCCTCCCACCATCCCACCCTTACCTGGCTAGACAGAAGGACTAGGATTTGAGTTGTGTGTAAGTTGAGTCAACCCACTCTGATTGGGTTCTAGGTCTAAGCATCTGTAGTCGAGTCAGTGTTGAGTCTTGCATGAACACTAGATCAGGAGCATCATATCACCCACCATCTTCACCTTTGGCTGAACCCATGGAAAACCTTGAAGCCAAGATTAATGCACTTACTTAGTAGCTAGCCCAAACCTTCACACAGATGAATCAGAGGTTTGACCAGATTGATCATAGGCTAAGAACCCTAGAGGAGATACGTAGGCCTCAATTTGAACCAGATCTTCATTCACCTCCCCATCCTAAGAGAACCCCTTGTCGTGATCCTTACTATGAGGCTGAACCTAGGAGGACCCCTAACCTTGATCCCTACTTTGAGGCTGAACCTAGGAGAGCCCATCATCATGATCCTATCCCAGAGGTTCATCCAAGGAGACTCAATCAGAACTTCATAGACCAGAAGGATAGAGCCTACATGAACATAAGGTTAGAAGCCCCCACTTTTGATGGTTGTCATGATCCTAAGGTTTATATAGATTGGGAGGGAGAGGTTGACCAGTACTTTGAGTGGTATGATATGTTTGAGGAGCGTAAGTTTAGGTTTGCCAAGCTTAAGTTGTTCCGCAAGGCCAGGTTATATTGGGTGAGTGTTGAGAGAACACTTAGACTAGGAGTTCATGATCCCATAGTCACCTGGAGGGCCATCAAGGCTAAGGTTAGAGGAAAATACGTTCCTACCTCATATTGTTATGTTTTATTAGATCAGTGGCAATGATTGACTCAGGGTAGCAAGAGTGTAGATGAGTACACACGAAATTTGATGAGTATTCCATGCGATGTGACTTAAATGAGGCTTAGGATGTTGTCCTGTCTAGGTTTAGGGCTGGCCTGAGAGATGATATTAAGAGGGAGCTCTACATGAGAGAGGTTAGGGACCTGGACCATGCTTACTAGATTGCTAGGGATTATGAGCATTTCCAGAGAGGGCCCATTTATCATAGACCCGAACCCACTTGTTATCCTAGTCAGTACCCAGGAGCTAGCCAGTCCCACCATAGTCGACCCAATCCTAGTTGACTTAGCCCAAGTCGACCCAATCTAAGTCACCTTGATCTAAGTCGACCCCAGCCTAGTACTCCTTTGACCCGTAGAGATGATAGAGGTAAATCTATAGAGATCCACAGGAGTCCTAATCCCTAGAATACCTATTTTAAATGTCGAAAACCAGGCCACCTTGCTAGCCAGTGCCCAGTTAGTGCCCTACACTTAGGTGAGCCAGAGGAAGAAGAGCTTGAACCCATAGCTAAACCTGAGGAAGAAATCTATAAGGCTGATGACCAGTTGTTGGATTAGTATTAAGGTAAGGAGGAGGAACCTGAGTCTGAGAACATGTTAGGAGTGGTTAGGTGCATCTTGACCCAAACCCAAGTTAAGGAAGATTGGTGTAGGACTAACATCCTACAAACCTTTGTTAAGGTAGGGGGTAAGGTGCTTAAGATCATCATAGATAGTGGGAGTTGTGTCAATGCTGTCTCTGCTAGTACAATCAAATCATTAGGGTTGACCACAGTTCCCCATTCTAGCACTTACAAGGTTTTTTTGGTAGATTGCACCTCCATCCAGATCAAGTCTAGGAGCCAAATCTTAGTTAAACTGCAAACCTGTGAGGAAAAGATTTGGTGTGATGTCATTCCATGGAATTAAGTAGTATCATTTTAGGTCGACCATGACTTTTTGATCATGATGCAACCCTGTTTGGTCGAACCAATGTCTGTGCTTTTAGCCATCAAAGGAATAGGTTTGTTATCCACCCAACTCCACCTATAGACCCATTTAAGAGAGGTTCTAGTAGCCTTAAGGACAAGAATCTAGGAGTTAATCTGATTAAGGCTAAGGAGTTAGAGAAAGAGATTGCTGACGGTAACCTTATTTGGATCTTGATTACCAAAGAAATCTATGAGCCGAACCAAAAGGAACACCCTCCAGAAATTGTTGAGTCTCTTAAAGAATTTGAGGATGTCTTCCCTGATGATTTACCTGATCAATTACCACCCTTTAGAGACATCCAACATGCCATAGATCTAGTCCCAGGAGCCACTTTACCAAACCTTTCTCACTATAGAATGAACCCCAGTGAGCATCAAGAATTACAGAAACAAGTGGGAGAATTATTTAAGGAGGGTTTCATTAGGGAGAGCTTGAGTCCATGTGCATTCCCTACTCTATTGACACCTAAGAAAGATGGTACCTGGAGGATGTGTGTAGACAGTAGAGCCATCAACAAGATAACTGTGAAGTATAGGTTTCCCATCCCCCGATTGGACGATATACTAGATATGATGGCCGGTGCTAAGGTTTTCTCAAAAGTAGACCTTAAGAGCGGCTATCATCAGGTTAGGATTAGACATTGCGATGAGTGGAAGACCGCATTCAAGACTACGGATGGCCTGTTTGAGTGGGTTGTGATGCCTTTCGGCCTTTCAAATGCACCAAGTACATTGATAAGGATTATGACCTAAGTCCTGAAAGAATATACCAGAAAATTTGTTGTGGTCTATTTTGATGACAACTTGATTTATAGCAGGACAAAAAAGGACCACCTTAGTCACCTTAGACTAGTATGCCAGACCCTTAGGGAGAATAGCCTCTATGCCAACTTTAAGAAATGCGAGTTCATGACATATAGGGTTATATTCCTAGGTTTTGTTGTCACCCCTAAGGTAGTTTCTGCAGATCCAGAAAAGGTTAGGGCAATTATTGAGTAGCTTGTACCCACTAGTGTCCATGATGTGTGTAGCTTCCATGGCCTAGCAACTTTTTACAAGAGATTTATTAGGGGATTTAGTACTATCGTCACACCAATAACCGATTGTATTAGGAATGGTACATTTGAATGGACCAAAGCAGCTGATAAGGCCTTCCTAGAACTTAAGGATAAGATGACCCATGCACCCATTCTTAGATTACCTAATTTCTCTAAGATGTTTGAAGTCACTTGCGATGCCTCGAGAGTAGGAATAGGTGGGGTACTGAGTCAAGAAAATCACCTTGTAGCCTTCTTTAGTGAGAAGCTGAATGAGGCTAAACTTAAGTACTCTACCTATGACAAGGAATTTTACACGATATTCCAGGCCCTTAGATATTGGAGACATTACTTATTACCATAGAAGTTTGTCTTATTTTCTGACCACGAGGTACTCCGGTTCCTAAATTCTCAAAAGAAACTCAACCCATGATACGGTAAATGGATCGAGTATATTAAGGCATACACCTTGTCCTAAAACATCGTGCTGGAGTAGACAATAAGGTAGCAGATGCACTTAGCTATAGGTCTTTGCTTTTTGGTTTAGTCAGCATCCAAGTTATAGGGTTTGATAGGTTAAAGGATGAGTATGAAACCTGCCCAGACTTTGGAAACATTTACCAGACCCTTAGGCTAGGGCCATCTAGTACCCTTAGTGAGTATACCATTTAGGATGGCTATCTTTTCAAAAATAATAGACTCTGTATCCCTAGAACTTCTCTTAGAGAATTCCTGATTTGAGAGACCCATGCTGGAGGTTTAGCTGGTCACTTTGGTAGGAATAAGACCATCTGAGCGATAGAAGACCAGTTCTTTTGGCCAGGTTTGAAAAGGCATGTTGCTCAGATTGTAGCCATGTGTAGAACTTGTATTGTTGCAAAACAGTAGAAGCAAAATACTGATCTCTACACACCTTTACCAGTACCTGATCATCCTTGGTAGGTTCTCAGTATGGACTTCATGTTAGGATTACCTAAGACCCAGAAGAGACACGATTCTATCTTTGTAGTGGTCGATAGGTTCTCTAAGATGGCTCACTTCATCCCATGTTCCCATACCTTTGATGCATCTAGAGTAGCCAAGCTTTTCTTAGATAATGTGGTTAGAGTCCATGGCCTACCCAAGACCATCATATCAGATAGGGATGTTAGGTTCACCAGTTATTTCTGGAAAACCCTCTGGCACTTGTTAGGGACCAAGCTTAAGTTTTCTACAGCCTACCACCCCCAAATAGATGGCCAAACCGAAGTGATGAACCATAGCCTAGGAAACCTACTTAGATGCCAGGTAGGTGAACACATTGGAACTTGGGATCTTTTGTTGCCTAGAGCAGAGTTTGCCTACAATAGCTCAGTGAATAGGACAATGGGCAAGAGTCCTTTTGAGATGGTCCATGGGTACAAGCCTAATCGCCCCATTGATTTGATTCCTTTACCTATTCATGCATGAGTCTCAGAGTATGCAGAGTCATTCGTACAGTATATTAGGGACTTGCACAGGACATTAGCCAAAAGATTAACCAAAGCAATGAAATATATAAGAAACTGGCTAATTCCCGAAGAAGGGCCAAGGAATTTGATGTAGGGGATTCTGTCATGATTAGGCTTAGGCCTGAGCGGTTCCCACTTGGGACCATTAAGAAGCTTCATGCTCATGGAGTTGAACCTTTTAAAGTGATAGAGAGGGTTGGACCAAATGCTTATGTGTTAGATTTGCCTCTAGATTTGGGCATCAGTTCTACATTCAATGTTGCAGACCTGGTTGAGTATAAGGAACCGATAGCGATATCCAGTGAGGCCTTCGAACCTATTCCTTCCATTGAGAGTGACCCTAGCCCAGAGTGTCCATAAAAAATTGGCCTGAGAAAGGAGAACGGATCGAGCGTATCCTAGATGATCAAGCCATAATGACCTAGGGCCATGGCTATCAATGCTACTTGGTCCGATGGCAAGGCTGGCTAGAGTCGGATGATTCATGGATTTCTTTAGAGGACTTGCAGTGCCTCGACCCAAACCTTCTCGAGAGATATGTGAGCCAGACTGATCTTCACTCGACAGGATCGAGTTCCTCCTACCCGGGGAGAATTGGTGCAGATACTAGAGGCACCAGAATAAGATAGAGGTTTCTCAACCATCTATGGATTAATTAGTAGTGTTTGAGTCCATTTGTAATAAGGGCTTAGTCCATTTGAGTTGTCATTTTATTATTTGAGTCCTGTACCAGTTAGCTCATGTTGAGCTAGTCTTCTTCCCGACCCCTATACATGTCAGTCCAAGTACAAGTGAAGACATGTTAGCCTAAGTACAAGTGAAGATCGAGCCAATACAAGTAAAGATCAACCCAGCCTGAAGACATGAAGACCATGGAAGGCCCAGTAGAAGAAATTAGAAACCCTGGATTCATATTTGAAAACTAGGAGCCCTGGATCACAACCTGAAGTAGATTGGGCCAGCCAAGGCCCAGGAGAGGAGCTAGGGTGCCCTACTCTTACGGTCACCTTCCCCTTGGTTAGCCACTTAGAGTCACCCCTCTTGGCCGACCAAGACAAGAGATGGGAGTGTGATTTGAGGGATTTTAAATCCTAGTCCTACCATGTATTCTAGCTAGGGTTTGGATAGGACTCAAATTTCTTGGTAATGACTATTTTAACCTTACTTGGGGGCTAAGTCTAAGAGTCTATTTAAAAGACTCTACTCTCTTGTATTAAGACACTTTTATTCATGAAATAAAATTGAGTTCTTCCAATTGCTGTGTGCTTCCTACTGTGTGCTAAGGGGATTCTATGTGAGCCCCTCCTTCTTCCTGGTGTCCTGTGCCCTATCTCCAGCCGCCAGCCATCTCTCCAAGCCCTGGCAGCCCACCCTCACACCTTCTTTCTCCTTGCTATTTTTCAATTAACATCCATCCTTGCTTTGTTTTCTAACCCCTGAAAGAATGTTTGTAGGTCCCTCGGCTTCTACGAATCCAACGACTCCAGCCGGGTAGCGATCAGTTCATCGGGTAGAAAGCCAAGAATCTATGGGTCTCTGGCTTGATTTTTGAGGCTGCATCCGGAAGTGAGAGCGATTGATTCATCTATGATCTATACCAGGTGCATCAACCATTGTCAGGTATACCCCCTCTTCTTGCCAGTCTCTTTATTGTAGATGAACTAGCCCAACTGAGACTTCTCAGCCTCCGCGATCCTCTTTTTCTATTACTTTTAGGTTCTACTTTGCATGCTTTAGTTTTTTACTTACACAAAATTCCTTACTTAGATTCTTGATCTATTCTTTGGGAATTAAACATACAACTTAATCAAAAAAATTACTAAAATAATTTGCATGCAATTTTAGTTCTGCATCACAAGACTTGGGAATTGAGAATCTTCCAGTTTAGGATTGATAATCTTCATCAAACCAAATATCAAGAGAAGGGAAGCATATTACCAATCAGTGATTTGAAGAACTTCCGATGAAGAAAAAACACAACACTCTAATTGGAGCCTGGATGATGAAGCTTGGTTCCCTTGAATTCGATGACTAATTTTGGCAGTCTTGGAGGCATGGAGAGCCTCCTCTAGGAAGGAGAAACACCTCGGGGATCCTGCAAGCATCAGAGGTCAAATCATAAACAACAAAATAATATAAAGGAATTTGGATGGAAAGAAGAGAGGGAATCAGGGCTCCAAAGGCTGGCGGCTAGAAGTTGAAGAAGTTTGCATCTTCTTGGATGCCTGGGGCTCTTTCAACTGGGTTGTCGCTGATCTCCTGGGATGTAGATGAAAGCTAGGGTAGTAGGGTTCGGCCAAGCACAAGAGGACTCAAGCAAAGGACACCAATCACTCAACACTAGAACTTGAAGACAAAATTATATCAGGGTTTTATTTCATAAAAAAGAAGTGAGTACAAGAGGGGGAGGGTTGGGGTATTTATAGAGTTCCCATGCCCTCTCCTAACTAGGGTTACACTTAAGTTAAGAATAACCTTTCTTTAAAGTATTACAAGTCTTCTACTAGTTAGATTACAAGTCCTTCTCCTAGCTAGGTTAGTATTACAAGTCTTAGAACACTTAAGAAAATAAAACCCCACTAGGTTAAGAACTTTGACTAGTCTTTTGCTTTTCTCTTCATGATTTGACTGGTCAACTCCAAGGATGCCTAGGTTGGCGTGTTGGGCTTCTAAAATCAGCAATGGGCCAGCCAAAGGGTGAAGGGAGCATGGGCTTGGGCCTCCTGGAAGCTGGGGTGCCCTGGATGTAATATTCCTAGAATAAAATGGCATCTTGGTTCCTATGGGCCTGGGCCTTGAATCTTCTTTGGGCTAGGGCATAGATGGATCTCTGGAATCAAGTGAGGCCTTGTTCTGGAAATATTCCCTGGAATCTGGAGGGAATCTAGGCATCTGAAAAACTTCTGGAGGGCTTCTGGGCATCATACCTGAATCTTGGACCCTGGGTTGGCATACGAAGTCCAATTAGTTGAAGTGGGGTCTTCTGGCTCCTGGATGTGGCTTGGTAGAACTCCACAGTAGGGTATCCTCTTCTCTTGAACTCATACTGGACTTACAACTAAAGTACAGGACTTAAAATATTGACTAGGGTTGAGGGTTGAGACAATTTAGCTAACCTTAACTTATTACAGTACTCAATCTTACTTGCTTACAAAATTATGAGACATGATGACTAAGGTTCTAAGGAAAACCTAATCAATAAACCATATGGGATCCAGGGATCTGTGTCTGATCCTGGTGTCCTCACCATCGTCTGAAGCAAGCCTATTCCAGATTCTGATTTTGGCAATCTCTCACACCTTAGCTACCCTTTAAACTAGCCGAAGCCAAGGGCAAAAAAGTTGATAACGTTTACATTTTTGTTGTTGGGTTGTAGTTGTTGTAATCTACATTTTTCCTTTGCTTTGTATTTGTACGGTTTACTAAATAGTGTATGAATAAAATTCTCCACTTCTCTCATTGTGTCATGTGATTCAAAATAATCTTAGAGAACCAAAACTCGATGCAAGTTGTAGGCTCCAACCCGTTCTATGTTCGGTGGGTTTGCCTTCGATCATTTCATCAAACCGACTAAGAGATACTTTAGCTGAGGCATAGCAATACAAGGATGGTGCCATTAATTGGGCTCCACACCCATGAAGTCATCTCGTCATGCATTTTGTAGAGAATGAAGGGGCTACCTTAAATGCTTTGTGGTAGTCAAGAAAGGCATGGCACTCAAGATTGCACCGGGTACCTACTATTGGAAATTGTGTCCCAAAGCCAATTATCTAGGCTATATATGGTTGTGTGACTCATGTATAGATGAATTATTGAATTGAATAAAAAGTTTATTCTGGTTGTTCATCACATGACATCTTCCTAATTGAACTCTTGTGTGATGATGTCCTTTGAGTTACCTTGTATGCGATGTAGAGAGGATGCATCGTGTAGTTCATAAATTTGTTTGCAACTAAAGGATATGCTATTTCAAGACAATGGTGCATTGAGAGTAGGTCATTGATGTCATATCTGTTTGTTATCCTCTTAACCAAGTAGAATGGAGATGCAGATGTGACATAAGGTGTTGTGTTTGACACTTCACTAAACATGACTCTCATGCAAGATTCTCTTTCTACCAAAAAGGAGTCATGTATTAGAATATGGACATGAATTATTTCTCTGACTTGAGATCACTATGGTAGCTTGCAAGCAACTCACTGTGCTTAGGTGCCGGACTACCTAGATTTTTAATCCGGTGATGGAAGGTTGCTAGGTACAGTCAAGTACTTTCATAGTAGTAGAAGGATCGAGATAGGATTGACCTCTCCAAATGGTTTGGATTGAATGCTTAATATGCCTCAATTGAGAAAGATCTTGGCCAGGGCATTCCTTGTAAGGAGTTATAGGGATTCTTTGTTTAAGACATATTAAGATGGATTGATTAGGGTTGGGTAGTTTAACCCTATGCCATTTGGAGCATTAGGAGGTTCAAGGAATAAGTTCACTGCTACTCCATATTCGATAGGTTTATGTTGCTCTGTAACCTTCAACCTATCCGGACACCGGGTATCATTGCTAGATGGCGACTTTGGCTAGTACTGGAAATGTTTCCATGCTACCGATTTAGTGTTTGAACCTATGGAGTTACACACTGAGGATTTCTTCTTGCTTTGTTGGTATGCGAATGATTGGGAATTGTTCTGGACCAGTTTAATAAAATGTTATCAAACCTATGTTCGAGCCGACTCATCGGATGAGTCGACTTAAGTCGAGTCAACTCAAATGGTCAAGTTGACTCGACTGACAGGTTCTGGCGAAAGTTGAAACTACTTCATTAATCATTGTAATCATTATGGACATTAATGAGGGAAGTTTCTGGTTTTTATGCTGATCGATTGCTAAATTCCAAAAGTCCTAGTAATCCCAAGAGACTCATAACTTCCCATTAATCTTTCATTAGCCCTCTTATGATTTTGGGAGCTACTGTTATAAAAGCAAGGCTGAAGAAGGTGAATGGTTGACATTCAGAACGTTCCTCATGTTCAACATTCCCACTCTAGATTTGGATCAAAGTTGAGACTCTACCAAGAAAATTTTTGAGATAGAGATCTTGCTTGATCCTTGAGAGATTGTGAGATTTGATCTCCGAGATTGAGTGGGTTAGGATTTTGGGATTCCTGTGTGCATGCCTTCTATTGATGGTTTGGGACAAAGCATTGGGAAGGGGTTCTCAAGCATCTTTGTTCCAGCATCACAACAGTAATAGCCCTTCAAGGATTTGAAGGAGTCTATACATCTTCAAGGAGTTAAAGAAGGAGTCGTTGTTGCCATCAGTGTTCCCAGTAAGGCTAGCACCTCGAAGGAAGGAGAAGAAATCACGCAACACGGTGTGAACCATCCATAGAGGCGGTTCCTGTGCATCACTCGTAGAGCCCAATCTTCTTCCTTGCAGGTTGACCCGGAGCTCTTCCTGGTGGGGACACCAGAGGCACCAAAATAAGGCAGAGGCTTCTTAACCCTCTTTTGATCACTTAGTTAATATTTGAGTCCCCTGTAATAAAGCTTAGTTCAGCTACATTTGAGTCCTGTAATTAGTCCAGCTCTTGTTGAGCTAGTTTAGTTCGTTCAGTACTAGTCAGCTCATGTTGAGCTAATTTTAATTTTTGAGTCCTATCCAATCAAATTGAAGACTCAAGACCACATCATACAAGTGAATACCAAGTTCAACCTAATTGAAGACATAAAAGTTTATCCCAAGTCCAACCCAGCTTGAAGATTTGAAGACCCCAGGAGGAAAAATTCAGAAAACCCTGATTCCTTGCAGATGCCATCCAAATGCCCAGATTTCCTTCCAGATGCCAAAGTATATTCATAGATAAGGGAATCCATGATTCCAGAGGTCCATCTGCATCCTAGCCCAAAGAAATCAAGCCCAGGCACCAAGCCCAAGCCCCTAAGAAGCAAGATACCAGGGAATATTCCTGCTACCTGGCTACCAGGCCACCCCAGCTTCCAGAGGCCCAAACCCATGCACCCGGGCCGCTTTGGGCCGGCCCCTTGCTGCTCTTAGAAGCCCAACACGCCCCCCTAGGTGTCCTTGGATTGTTGTCCAAGTCAAGAGAAATTTTAGATATTTTTTTCTACCTAATGTTTCCTTATTTTCTAGCTAGGGTTTGAGAGGGAAAAGGATTCTCATGTAAAGACAAATGTGCCCTTACTTGGAGCCCAAGGTTAAGGGTCTATTTAAGGGACCCTAGCCTCTTGTATGGAGAGAGAATTTTTTGATGAATGAAAACCTTGAGTTCTTCTATTGAGTTGTGTGATACCCTGCTGTGTGCATAAAGGGGTTTGTAAGAGTTTTTCTTCCCAGTGCTGCAATCATCTTCTTGCTGCCAACAAGCATCTCAGAGCCCTGCATGCCCACTCCAAAAGAAGCCTTCCCTTGCTATTTTTTCTTTGTTTTCTTGTTCCTTTGTGAGTTTTCTAACCCCTAACAGGTCGTTTACAGGTCCCCGAGTTCCTACGAATCCAATGACTCCAGCCAAGCCTCAATCGGATCACCGAGCAGAAAGTCGGGTACCGCGGGTCTTTGGCTCGGTTTTCCAGGCCGCATCCATCGAGGAACGAGAGACCCCTTCACTGCGATCTTCTCAGACATTGTCAGGTACACCCCTCTACCTCCAGTAGTTTTATTGTAGGAGAACTTGCCATAACCGAGGCTTCTCAGTCCCGGCGGTCCTTCTTTGCTACTTTTCTAGATCCTAATCTGCATGCTGATCTTCAAAAATTCATACAAAATTCCCTACAAATAATTTTGATCTGAAATTCGGAAATTAATCACCTAACTCAACATGTAAAACATACAAAAAGAATTGCATGCATATTAGTCCCCCATCACTTCCCATAGTTTGTTGCATTCTTTGGTGAACGTCACTAAGGTATGTCTTTATTTTATGTATGACAATCATTATTGTTGCATCATTGTGTGATTTTTGGAATGGTTCTATTTTTCATACAATATTTTCATGATTTCATATTTACAGTACTCTAGATATATCAAAATCCTGGTAGGGGCTTGTGTTAATTAGATTAACATCTACATATAAAATGGTTTTATCATTTTCCACTACTGCATGCCTTTAAAAAAGTTTTAAAATACATGTATCGCCCTTTAGAAATAGTTCTTAATAATGGTATCAGAGCATCCAGGTTGTTTATGCATCTAGTTTAATATTTGTTTATGAAATTGTTTTGATTTCCTTCATGTAGTACTTGGATAAGGTGGATTTGCTATGGCTGTCTGGTCATTGGAGAGAAGTATGGTTTAAAGACCATCTCTTCCCATTCCAAGGGTTCTCCTATGGCTTGTAGGGGTGCTGCTGCGTCATGACCTTATGAAGAAGAAAGTGAGGGATTTAATGGATTAAAATTATTTTAATCTTTGGTTTATAGATCATAACTATGTTTAGATGAGATCTAAAAAAAGTTTGATTTAAAACTTTGAAAAGTACAAGTGGAAATGATTGAAGTTTGAAAAAAACTATGTTCTAGAAGAGCTGGCTAGAGCAGAAGAGCTGACTCGAAGAGCTGGCTAGAGCAGAAGAGTTGGCTCGACCAGAAATTTATGCTCTGAAAGAGCCAACTCAAGCAGAAGAGCTGACTCGACTAGAAATCTGTGTTCTGGAAGAGCCGACTAAAGCATAAGAGCCGACTCGACCAGAAAACTATGTTCTAGAAGAGCTAACTCGAGTAAAGAGATGACTCGATCAGAAAACTATGAAACAGTAATTTTAAGATTCAGATTTTTATGAAATTGTTTCATTTCATTTTGAAAATATTTCGAATAATGTGATACACTTAATTAAAAATTAAGATGTTTAATTTTAAGATTTAGGTTATGATTTTAATCTTAAGTGATGCGGGATGATCCTAGGACTGATGTTAAATAGAAAACTAATTTTTTTATGATTTTTAAGATTTTTAATTTAGTGGCTAATGACATGAAAAACAAGTAAGGATCAGCAGGAAGACTAGTAATGAAAGAAAATATCATACCCGCAAAATACATCATGTAGAATAATAAAGCCAGGATCCAGGAATTGAGAAACTCCAGGTTTAGGAAAGAGAACCTTTCACCAGATCAGAACACAGGAGGAAGAAGTCTTTTTTCAGGCAGCGATTGCAGTTCCTTTGAAGAAAAGATCCCTCAACACTCTGGATGGCGCCTGGAAGAATAAGCCTTTGGTTCCCGAATATGAAGGCGATCTGGACCTGGTCTAAAGGCAAGGAAAGCCTCCTCTAGGAAGGGAAAACACATCGGGGATCCTAAAGCATCAAGGTTAGGCACGAAATAGGTGATCAATGAAAAGAAAAAAAATATGAAAGAAAGAATAAGGGTAATCAGGGTTAGGGCTGGATGTAGGGAAGAAGAAGGAGCTCTTGATCTGGGGCTTCTTCAAGGCTTCTCTTCTTGGACGTGGCTGCTACTTGGAGGCATGATTTGCTGCTAGGGCATGGAGAGTTCCAAGGAAGGGTGGTCGGCCAAGCAAGAGAACAAAGAACCAAAACCAAAAAACCAAAAACCAGAACACCAGAAGCTAAATACAAAAATAACAAAGTTTTATTTCATAAGAGTTGATTGAATATAGGAGGAGGAGGGGTGGGGTATTTATAGAGTTCCCATGCCCTCTCTTTATTAGGAATTCAGCCCTCTCCTAGTTAGGATAGGTTTACATACTTTGAATAGGAGAAAAACTACACAAGTAACCTAAAACTAGGAGTATACAAGTTGAATGAAACATAAACTTGTTTCCTTCTTTCATTTGGACTCTTCCACCATGCTTGGACTTGGTCAAATCATGAAGGATTCCTCCTCATGGCATGTTGGGCTTGAAGGGGCATCAAGGGGTGTCCAAGAAGGGTTAGGGCACATGGGCTTGGGCCTCTTAGAAGCTGGGGCGCCTGGGGTCCTTGGGCAAGCATATTCATGGTATCCAAAGAGCATCTTGGTTCTTAAGTGCTTGGGCTTTGCTCCTAGGCTTAGGATTTCAAGGCCTGGGATGTTGGAATATCCTGGGAATCATGGAGTGCCTGGTATCTGGCATATTTCGGAGCATCTGGAGGGAATCTGGTATTCAGATAGGCATTTGGGAATAGTTTGGACATCTGGAAGGCATCTTGGAACCTAGGGTGTCACACAAAATCCAATAAGCTGATGTAGTGGCCTCTGACTCCTGCATGAGGCCTGGTGGGACTCCAAAATAGGATATCCTTTTCTCTCATCATGAACTGGAATAATACTGGACTCATACAAAAATACACGATTCAATACTGGACTAGGGTTGAGACACAATCAACTAGTCTCAACTTATTATAGGACTCAATCTTGCTTGCTTACAAAATTTTGATACATGACTAAGGTTCTAAAATCCTAATTAATAAACCATATGGGATACAGTGATCCCCACCAATTCTCCTAGGGCGGGAGGAATTCAACCCCATCGAGTAAGGGTCAATTTGGCTCTTTTCTATTCAAGGAGGTTCTGGGTTAAGGCACGGCAAATCATCACCAATGCTCCACAAGTCCTCAGATTCTAGCTAACCTTGCCATCTGACCAAATACCTTTGATAACCTTCATCTCGGTTAGTGATGGCTTGATCATCCAAGATTCACTCACTCCTTTCCTCACTTATTGGCCAAATTGTATGTGGACACTCTGGGATGGGTTCTCTCTCAAAGAAAGGAGTGGCTCAAAGGGCTCGCTAGGTATCACTGCTGGCTCCCTATGCTCCATAAGATCTGAAATGCTGAAGGTGGGACTAATACCTAAATCAGGTAGCATCTCTAGCACATAGGCATTGGGTCCAACTCTTTTCATTATTCTGAATAGGCCAGCTTTGCGAGCATGAAATTCTTAACGATCACATAATCTTCCACATAATCCTTTGGCTTACTTTCGGGAATTAGCCAGGTTCTTATATGTTTCATTACTTAAATTAATCTTTGGCTAATTTCCTTATGCAGATGCAAACATGCTGACACATGCAAATTGACGATACAGGGGATTCATGACATGCAGACTCGACTATGCATTCCTATTGGATTCTATGGGCCTAAACTTTAACAGACTATAGGCTTAATAAACTCTTCTGGCTTATGAAATTCAGGTTTAGGCTCTATAATTGGGCTTTCTTCTAAAGTCTCCTCGGGTAGAGTTGCAGTCATAGGGTCATGGGCTTCTTCCTCTAATGATTCTTCTACTACGGGTTGGGTATGGTCAGGGTCAGCTAACTCTGGATTGGCTTCTACCTGGTCCAACCTATTGGTTAATTGGTCAAGCCTATTGGTTGCTTGGTTGTTGGTTTGGGTCATTTGGTTGGTTTGGGTGGTTGATGGGGTAAACTGACTTTGGGATTGGGTGATCATTTGGTCAAGCTGGGCTTGGTTTTGGGTGTTCATCTGGATCAATTATTCAATCATGGGCTTAAAGAGGGTTTCTTGATTGGACTTCATGGTTGAACTAGGTTGGTTGCACTGGAATTCCGACTCAACTAATTCTGGGTTGGCTTCTAACTCTAGGTCACCTATAGGTATCTCTTCTTCTAAATCTTCAATAGACTCATCATGTTCATACTCCTCTACCAGACTTGGGTCAGCCTCTTATACCCTTTCTTCTAGGTCATCCTGGTGAACCAATGGGGTAGTAGGAGGGGTTTGGCTAAAGGAAAACTGGCTAATAACTAGGGTATCAGGGATGGGTTGACTAAGGGGTTCTTGATTAATACTAGGGTTCTGACTATGGGCACTGATCCTAGTGGGTTTAGGTTGACTAAGAAAAATTGGACTAACACTAGGTTCATATCTAGGGCTACTGATCCTATTGGGCTCAATCTAAGGGTTATGGGTTCATAGGTTATGGGTTCATTCTTATGGGTTGATTCGAATTCCAATGCTATGTAATAGGCATCATCTAGGTCTCGAATTTTTCATTTAAATAGTTCCCATTGGATAACTCTACGTAGGCCAGCTTTAAACCTAGATATAATTTTAGACTCAGGTTCAATTGTGTAACATGTTCTATAAAACTCATCAAATTGGTCAATGTACTCAGATACAGTTTTGTTATCCTATCTCAAATCCCACCACGATAATAAAAGTTTGCGATCCTGGAATCTGGAGTCAGTGCATCTGGGTAAATAAGGACTAGGGTAATAGGGACTGGAAGGATAATAGGGTCTGGGTTCTGGGTATGGGTCATGGTATTGGATTCCTACCTTAGTGGTCATGCAAACATTCAATCAATCAAAGTGGAATGATGCAACCGAACATGCAAGGGTTAGTACAATCTAGGGCTTGCTAGACCTAAAGTCAAAACTGAATGGGTCAGTTGAACTTACACTTAACTCAGTAGCTAATCCTTCCACTGGCCAGGTTAGGGGTGGGAGTGTGGGAGGCCCCCCCTGCTTAATGCAGGGCCCCAATTAAGTAACCACAGCACCACTTAGGACATTTGACTCTAGACCCCCGGCCTTAGACATCAGTTTTGAGTAATAGCCACAGGATTAAATGTACTAGTTGGCCCACATAGTTCAGACTCGACTTGTTAGTTGTCAACTAGTCCACTAGGAAAAATTAAGTATATTTAATTTTAATTTAGGCTTCGGTCAATATGATGATAGTTGTTTTGGGCCCAGGATAGGTGATGAAATCCTGTCCTGATCTGAGATAGTGAAATTGCCCTTAAGATTAGGTTAATCAAATGATGCACATTCAATGAGTCCTAATGCAACTAATAACAATCAGAAAAATAAAATATTTTATGTGTATTGTATGATATGGCTAGTTAGGTTTGAGTTGATTAGGTTAGCAAATAAATTGGTCTTGGGATTGAGGGGTTTGGAAGTTGGTTAGGTTAGGTTTAGACAAGTATGTAGAGTTCACATATTCAGAACATTAGGCTCGGTTTGATGTAGTGTTTGACATGGATTCCAATGCAAAAAAAGATTAAAAAAATTTTAGGATAGAGGATGGACAGGAATCATGACCTCTACCAAATTTTATGCAAAACAAAAATCAAATAATTATTCAAATTCTAGGGTTTTCGGACTGATGCAAAATTATCATGATTTTAGTTAGATTAAAAAAATTTTAGGATAGAGGATGGACAGGAAACATGACCTCTACCAAATTTTATGCAAAACAAAAATCAAATGATGATTCAAATTCTAGGGTTTTCAGACTGATGTAAAATTATCATGATTTTAGTTATGGTTATTAATATGCCAAATTTTAAGACTTTTAAATTTTTATAAAATTAATTAAAAATTATGATAAAATAGAGAACAAGAAAGATAACTCTTCATAAAAAATTTACAGAAAAATAAAATTCCTTAGTGGTCGAAATCAGATGAAAATCAGACACCTAATGCAGTTAGCAGGATGCAGAAATTAGGGTTTGTGATCCTAATACAGATGAATGCTATCCTAAACCCTCTCTAATACCAAACTGATGCAGGATGATCCTAGAACTGATGATAAATAGAAAACTAATTTTTTTATGATTTTTAATATTTTTAATTCAGTGGCTAAAGACCAAAAAAATAAGTAAAGATCAGTAGGAAGACTAGTAACGAAAGAAACTATCATACACACAAAACACCTCATGCAGAATAATAAAGCTAGGACCCAGGAATTGAGAAACTCCCAATTTAGTATAGTGTACCTGTCACCAGATCAGAACTCAGGATGGGGAAGGCTTTTACCAAGCAGCGATTGAAGTTCCTTTAAAGAAGAGATCCCTCAACACTTCGGATGGCACCTGGAAGAACAAGCCTTTGGTTCTCGAATCTGAAGGCGATCTGAACCCGGTCTGAAAGCAAGGAAAGCCTCATCTGGTAAGGTGAAACACCTCAGGGATCCTACAAGTGTCAAGGTTAGGCACGAAATAGGTGATCAATGAAAAGAAACAAAATATTAAAGAAAGAACAAGGGGAATTAGGGTTAGGGCTGGCAACAGGGAAGAAAAAGGAGCTCTTGATCTAGGGCATCTTCAAGGCTTCTCTTCTTGGATGTGGCTGCTTTTTGGAGGCTTGATTTGCTACTAGGACATGGAGAATTCCAAGGAAGGGTGGTCGGCCAAGCAAGAGAACAAAGAATCAAAACCAAAGAACCAAAAACCAGAACACCAGAAGCAGAATACAAAAATAACAGAGTTTTATTTCATAAGAGTTGATTGAATACAGGAGAAGGGGTGGGGTATTTATAGAGTTTCCATGCCCTTTCCTTATTAGGAATTCAGCCTTCTCCTAGTTATGATAGGTTTACACACTTTGAATAGGAGAAAAACTACACGAGTAACCTAAAACTAGGAGTATACAAGTTGAATTAAACATAAACTTGTTTTCCTTCTTTCATTTGCACTCTTCCACTGATGGGGGACTAACTAAATGCAAAAATGAAGAATGATGCAAGTGATTTGTTGGTTTTGTGATTTTTAGATTTTATTGATTCGCTTTGGATTCCCGAAAATAAGTAAGAGTTGATCTAGGGTTCAACAATAACAAGAACTATCAAGTAAACAAGTAGTCCCTAAACAATGATAAAGAGAGGACCCCATGATTGAGAAACCCCATAGGACTTAGCTCTTGGATCAATACCTACATAGGATTCATGGGGCAAACCACAAAGATTTGAAGTGCCCGATGCAGAGATCGCTCAATTTGGTGGATGCGGCGTGGATGATTGAGCTGGCAACCCTGCGGTGGCACCGGCTAGCTGTCCGAAGATCTCGATGGCAAAGGCAACCATCTCTGTACTCGTGTCACCTGGAGGACCTATAAGCATTCAAAGAAGATAAAGGTTAAGTTTCAATTAGAAGGAAAGCAATGGAAGAATGAAAGAAGGAGTTGTTGAAGTGATGGTGGAGTTCTTCTTGATTCGGAGTCGAGTGATGGAGTTGTGAAAGTGGCGGTAGTTTGAGGCCTCACACCTCTCGGCGCTCGAAGGCGAAGGCACTCCCTCATGGAGATCGACGTTCCTAGTGAATGAAGGCAACTAGAAAGAGATTGGAACTCAAGATATGTAGTTTTTTTCATTCATCAAAAATTAGCTTTACAAAGGAGGGGTTAGGTCCTTTAAATAGGCACCATAGGACCCCATTTGAAATTCAAATGAAAAATTACATGACTTCTTGAATGGGTGCCCAAAAATTTTGCTTTTCTTCTCTCCTTGGCCAACCAAGAGCTGGACTTGATTGGGCGTTGCATCATGCAAGGCTTGGAGGAGAGATCTTGGCGCCTTGAACTTGGAAAGTAGCTCCTTTGTTTTGGAAGAAAACATGAATTGAGGCTTGGAGCAAGGCATGTGTTCTTCTTCCTTCCTTGGTTGTGCATCCCTTTTTGATACAAAGCATGACATGGGGAGTGGGAAGTGGAGGCGCCCATGGGTCTTGTCCCTTCATTCCAAAGAGGATCAAATAATTTGGAAAGAAAACTTGATTGGAGGGATTGAAGCAAGGGATTTGAATTCCCAACTTCAACTCTCCTTTGACCTTCCTTTGGCCAACCACCTTCAGTTGGAAAAGAGCTTGATAGGGGGAGGGAAAGAGGGCTAGTGTCAAGTAATGTTGTCTTCCTTTAAGCCTCCAAAATTTAGATTTTATGCTACCCACATGGCAAAGTGAAGTGGCGCCATATAGGATGATGATGTCGCATCCCAGGGCTGATTTAGCATCCTTCATGTCTTGGCCCAAAAGTGACTTGGTTTTAAGACCAATCTAGCTTGGGCCCATACTTCCAACAGACTCAGACTGGACTCGATTTATGACTAGACCCAATACAGGACATAATTTGACCTAATTGGTCAAAGTATAGACCAGACACAGACACATGAGACTCAATTCAAAGCAAAAGAAAATTACAAGGTTGAGGCTTGAAGCCTTATTACAATACCCAAAAATTGAAACCCTAATTGGACATACACAAAGGGTTGAGAAGCCTCTGTCGGATTCTGGTGCCCACACCATCCACCATGCTTGGACTTGGTCAAATCATGAAGGACAACTCCTCTTGGCATGTTGGGCTTCAAGGGGAAGCAAGGGGTGGCCAAGAACGGTTAGGGCACATGGGCTTGGGTGGGGCGAGCACCAGACTCAGAAAAAGACTTCAGGGTTCCATCTGGATCTCTGATTGACCTCGCCTGAGAAAATTAGGGTTTGTAATAGGGATTGACCTGATCAACCCAATTTTGAGTCTGTAATTTTGTCATTTCAATTTTGGTTGAGTCATGTTGACTCAGTCCATGTCCAGGTTCAGGTTGGCGCCATTCCCTTTGCCATAGGGTGCCACATTTTTTCTTCCATGGTCCATCTACAAGTGGGTGCCACACTCCCTGCCACATCTCCATCCAGTGTCTTTGGTCACCACACCATAAGAAGTAAGGTCCCCTTTTTCTTGCAACACTTGGGGAAGAAATCCATCAAGATACCTCAATCCAAGGAGGAGCCAACTTCTTTCCAGATAAACCTAAGCCAGGATGGCAAGAATTTTTCTTGAAGAGAAGATCAAGGAGGTGCCCCACAATGTTCCATAAAAATCTAAGTTATAAAAGTGAAGAGAGCATGTCTTGGGGAGAAAATCAAGGAGGCACCCAAAAGTTTCCTAAAGTGCCAAAGCCATGAAAAGAAGAAGCCTAAACTTGTGGAGCAAGACTAGGAGGTTTCCAAAAGAGCCAAACCATGAAGGGAAAATCCTTGATTCATGGAGAGATACTAGGAGACACCCCCATAACCTGCCATTTGGAGCTGATTTTCAAGTTTTCTTGGAGTTTTTGGGCCGCTCACTCATGGAAGGAGTCTTGGTTGGCCAAGGGAAGAGAATTTGATGCCTAAAGTGTTGATTAGTCCTATTAGTCCGACATGGGAACTTGTATGGTTTTGATTTTTTTATAGGCTATATATTAGACCCCTTTTATATCTTGAACTTATCTTATGAAATCTTATGAATGAAATCCCTTGTTTTTTAGCGAAGTCTTGTTCTTCTGCACTTATTCTGAGTGTTGAGCTCCATGAGGGAGTAAATCCGGGTTCCCTAGGAACCTTGAGGAGGTGTGAGATCTCCAACCCCAAAACCCTAGCTTAGTCCACCCATCTCTACTCCACCACCACCAAACCCTAGCCTCTACACCATCTCCAAGGTTCTTCTTCAAAAGGGTGGCTGACCACTAGGACCCCAGTCCAGCCATCTTCAAGTCAGCTACCACTGCTTCAGAGTCCATCCAGCAGATCCAGGAGAAGAAGTCCCAAATCCGTAGCCTAGGAGTTCCAGATCAGCTGAAGACCTTCATATCCCATCCTTTCTTCTACTCGGGTAACTCTCTTCCCTGAGTCTCTTGTTCCTAACCTTGTTCTTCTTCTCTCCAAAATCCAGGGTTCAAGAAGAGGCCAACTTTGCCAAGGACCATTATCAGAGGATCCATTATTGATGGGGACATCTCAAGCACGGATCTTGAAGCAAGCATAATTCTTGGAGTGGCACAGATCTTGAAGCATTTTGGAATAAATTTATTTAGGATTTATCTTTGTTTAAATTTTGAATTAGGATTTGGTTGGTTAGGATTGATATATGGATAGGCTTATCTTATCCTATCTTATATTTGAATTTGATTTAGGATTTGGTTGGTTAGGATTGATATATGGATAGGCTTATCTTATCCTATCTTATATTTGAATTTGATTCGTTCTTATCTTTTTATCTTGTATTCAAATTCAAATGAGGGTTGGAAAATCTATAAATACCACCCTCAGCCTTTTGTAACAGGAGGATGGATGAATAAAATTTCTATTGTTCTGTGTGAAGGATCTGTGTGCTCCTAGGGTATCTGTATGATCCCTTCTCCATCTTCCCAGGGTTTCTGTGTGATCCCTGATTTTGGGCATCTGTGTGAGCCCAGGGCATCTATGTGAGCCCCTTTGCTATGTGCTTGTTCTTCTTGGGGAATCTATGTGAACCCCAGTATTTTATCTTAACCCTGCACCCTCTTTTTCCTCCTTTGCAAATCCTAATCCCTGGTGACTTTCATGCTCACCAGCGATCCAGTCCAATCCCTGTCCCGCATCAATTATGAAGATACCTTGACTCCCGGGATCCAATAATCTGCTCGAGAGAGTCTTTTTCCACCAAATGGAGAGATATCACTGCTAAGTAACAAGAACCTTCCCTTCTCACTTTGTCTATTTCGTTGAAACTCAGAGCAAACCCTAGATCTGGGGGTTTCTCAATCCCCAGCGATCCTACTTCTGTGTTACTCTGATAATCCACTCCTTTTAATTGTGCTTTCTGTTATTTCTTAGTTTCTTTCAACATTAGTTTATCTTTCCTTTGAGTCAAAGCTGACTTCTGAAAATATATAAAATAAATAAATAAATAAATAATACATTAATTTTAATTTTCTTTCACATTCCACATATCTGTTCTGCATCATTTTTGGTATCAGAGTTTTCGTTCTGCATCATTTTGGTATCAGAGCCCTGTCTAGGGTTCTTGCTTGTTTGATTATTTTTTTCGTTCCTTTTTACTTTTGCTGCCTGGAGTAGACTCCCCTAGCCGTTCGGTCCTAGGAAAAAGTGAGATGCAAGCCTCCTCCTCCCATTCCCCGGGGGTTCCCAGGGCGTGTAGGGGTGCCACTGGGATATACTTCTAGGCAGTGATTGTAAATGGGACACACGTTCTATTTTCTACCAGTAACTATCCTATTATTCGAATTGTTTCTACCTACAGAAGATTTAAATTAAGTAATTCTTATTTTGTTGGAACCAGTATAATTGAAAGTAACTTACATAAAATATTCATGATTTATTAATTTCTGTAGATTTTCTGAGATCAATTTTACTGTTGTTCTGCTTTTTATTTTCTGCAAGCTATTTTTTTATTTGAGTATGCATAAATTGAATCTATCTTAAGAGCACCGAAGTTGCAACATAAGGGGAGGATTGAGACCCTCTCCTTAGCCCAAACCACCTCCCGTGCATTCGAAGCTTGTGTGCTGGTTCGCCTACCTGGCCAATCACTGATTGGTGTCTAGGATTGGCAATTTAGGGACCTAACACTCCCCTTACACCTCCCTTACACCTGCCTGGCTGAGTCCCGAGTTACTACAGGCTAGCTTGCCACTCTGATTGGGCATCTAGTTTGGGCTCTAGGTCTAGTTAGCCTGTAGTCATTTCAATCGAGTCACATTTGGTGTGCTTGCTTGCATCATCATGTCCACCCGGAATGGAGTACCCTACCAACCTGGTCAAATCCAACCTGATTTAGAGGCCATGATTAGAACTCTTACCGAAAGTATGACCAAATTGAGTCAGGATATGAATGAGGATTTTGCCCAGTTTAGAGACCGAGCCTAGGGACTTGAGAAACATAGACATCAACATTGGACCCCTGATCCAAAATTTAATTGTCCCCAACCTCACCCATGCCAGGAGGCTAGGAGGACCTTATACCATGATCCCGAGCATAACCCTAGGAGCCTATATCCATACTTGGTTGACTCAAAAAAGGGACCCGTTAGGAACACCGAACCTTGTTTACCCACTTTTGATGGAAGACAAGAAACATATATTAAGTGGGAAGAACAAATAGATCGGTATTTTGAGTGCACTAACATATCGGAATTAGGACAAGTTAGGTTGGCCAAAACCAAGTTCACCAAACATGCTAGGTCACATTGGTATGCTATTGAGCGTGAGTGTTATCAAAGAAAAGAGGAAATATATACTTGGAGAGATATGAGAAGTAAGTTGAGAGATAGGTACCTAGGTAGATCCTAGGAGAAAAGACTTTTAGACCAATGGTACCAATTGCGACAAGGTAATAGGCATGTGTCTAAATATATCAAGGACTTCCAGTGGTATGACATGAAATGCAATACCATTGAGACCAAAGCTCAGATCACATCGAGGTTTAGGGTTGGGTTACACCCAGACATTTATAGGAAGCTATGCCTTGAAAAGACCAATAAGTTAGACCGAGCCTACCAAGAAGCCCAAGACTATGAGTGGTCTTTAAGATATAACCAATCAAGTACTTTAGACTTAAAGCCAACCTCTACCAACTTGAGTCAAGTTCCGATTAATCCGACATCCATAGTTAACCAGACTTTTGTTTGTCAATTCCCACTTGTGTCACCTCTTGACCAGAAGGATAACACTGAGAAGGAGTTAGGCATGGCCATCCCAAAATTAGTTGACCTGACCAGAGCCATACTTAAAGAGGAATCAAAAGAGAATAGATTAGAACCTTTCAGTGAGATTAAGGAAGAAATATATGAGCCTGACATAAGTTTGATAGATGAATATGAAGAAGAAGAATTTGAGGATATCTCTCCCGATAATTCAATTAACCAACTCCTACCTAATGGGGTTATTGAGGGGACCCCTGCCACTCAAGGAATTCAGGAGCTAACCCTAAGAGAAGACCCTTTTGAGGAAGTTCAGGAAGCTGAAATTACATCAAATGAAAGTTTAAGTGAGAATACCCCTGAACTCATTGAGGAATCCAAAGAAGACACCCCTGAGTCAAATCTGGTAGAGAAGTGTGAAGAAGGAAGGGGTTCATAAGAATTTCCCATTGAGAAGGTCCAAGAACAAGAAAAAGACAGTAGCTTAGAGGACCTTTTAGATAAACATTCCAAAGACCTTCCTGATAACCTTCCACCTTCTAGGAGCACCCAGCCTATTCTAGAACTTGCACTTGTAGACCCTCCTAGAGCAAATCATGAGGTTTGGATGAGTGCACCTATAGAACAATGTCCTCATTTTAAGGTCGTCCTGAATAACCAAGGTATGTTTCTTGTTTCCTATAAGCCACCTCAAAACTCTAATTCTTATTTCCTACCCTTCCCTGAATCTTCTCATGTTTCTAGAGCTATGGGATTACACTTTACTAAGATTTCTAGGTTGCAAGACTCCTTAGAACCTATTAGGTTTGCCACCTACTTCTAGAAGACCTTATGGCACCTACTAGGCACCCATGATAAGTTTTCATGCTCTGCATGCCATCCTCCGACCCAAGGTTTAACCTAGAGAGCCTTAGTTTGTTAGGTTTAGACCTAGGGTTCCTTTGAATAAAGTCCATTTTTTAGGAATGCGTTGTCAGTCGAGTTTAGGACATTGACTCAGATTTTGGTTGAGTGAGAATACCAAGAATTGGGATTTGTATTTACCCAGTGCTGAATTTGCATATAATGACTCGGTCAATAGGTCTATAGGTAAAAGCCCTTTTGAGATTGTTCATGGGTACAAGCCTCACACACCACTTGACCTAGTTCCTTTGCCAGTCCACACACGAGTCTCCGAGTCTGCTGAAGACTTTGCACAGCATGTAAAGAATTTGCATAAAGAAATTAATGCCAAAATAACTTTAAGTAATTAAACTTATAAGAAGTTGGCTGATTCTCAAAGGCGAGTCAAAACTTTTGTTGACGGAGACTATGTCATGATTAGGTTAAGGACTGAGCGGTTTCCTTCTGGAACCATTAGAAAGCTACATGCTAGAGGAGCTGTACCATTTAGAGTGATGAAGAGAGTGGGACCCAATGCCTATGTGCTTGAGTTGCCTCCAGAGCTAGGCATTAGCTCCAGTTTCAACATTACAGACCTAGTAGAGCACAGGGAGCTAGCTGTGATTCCCAGTGAGGCTTTTGAACCTAATCCTGTTATTGAGAGTGATCCCGACCCTGTGTGTCCACCAAAAAACTGGCCTGTGAGGAAAGAGCAGATTGAAAAGATCCTGGATGATCAGGTTATCTCTACTCGTAATCGAGGATACCTAAGATACCTGGTCCGCTGGCAAGGAAGGCCAGATTTTGATGACTCTTGGATCTCCCGAGAAGAATTAAAAGAATTGGACCCAGACCTCTTGGAGAGAAACCAGAGCCAACTTGATCCATACTCGACAGGGTCGAGTTCCTCCCACCCGGGAGAATTGGTGCGGGCACCAGACTCAGAAAAAGACTTCAGGGTTCCATCTGGATCTCTGATTGACCTTGCCCAAGAAAATTATGGTTAGTAATAGGGATTGACCTGATCAACCCAATTTTGAGTCTATAATTTTGTCATTTCAATTTTTGTTGAGTCATGTTCACTCAGTCCAAGTCCAGGTCCAGGTTGGCGCCATTCCCTTTGCCATAGGGTGCCACATTTTTTCTTCCATGGTCCAGCTACAAGTGGGTTCCACACTCGCTGCCACATCTCCATCCAGTGTCTTTGGTCCCCACACCATAAGAAGTAAGTTTCCCTTTTTCTTGCAACACTTGGGGGAGAAATCCATCAAGATACCTCAATACAAGGAGGAGCCAACTTCTTTCAGATAAACCCAAGCCAGGATGGCAAGAATTTTTCTTGAAGAGAGGATTAAGGAGGTGCCCCACAATGTTCCAAAAAAAATCCAAGTTATAAAAGGGAAGAGAGCATGTCTTGGGGAGAAAATCAAGGAGGCACCCAAAATCTTCCTAAAGTGCCAAAGCCATGAAAAGAAGAAGCCTAAACTTGTGGAGCAAGACTAGGAGGTTTCCAAAAGAGCCAAACCATGAAGGGAAAATCCTTGATTCATGGAGAGATACTAGGAGACACCCCCATAACCTGCCATTTGGAGCTGATTTTCAAGTTTTCTTGGAGTTTTTGGGCCGCTCACTCATGGAAGGAGTCTTGGTTGGCCAAGGGAAGAGAATTTGATGCCTAAAGTGTAGATTAGTCCTATTAGTCCCACATGGGAACTTGTATGGTTTTGATTTTTTTATAGGTCTATATATTAAACCCCTTTTGTAACTTGAACTTATCTTATGAAATCTTATGAATGAAATCCCTTGTTTTTTAGCAAAGTCTTGTTCTTCCGCACTTATTCTGAGTGTTGAGCTCCGTGAGGGAGTAAATCCGGGTTCCCTTGGAACCTTGAGGAGGTGTGAGATCTCAAACCCCAAAACCCTAGCTTAGTCCACCCATCTCTACTCCACCACCACCAAACCCTAGCCTCTACACCATCTCCAAGGTTCTTCTTCCAAAGGGTGGCCGACCACCAGGACCCCAGTCCAGCCATCTTCAAGTAAGCTACCACTACTTCAGAGTCCATCCAGCAGATCCAGGAGAAGAAGTCCCAAATTCATAGCCTAGGAGTTCCAGATCAGCTGAAGACCTTCAAATCCCATCCTTTCTTCTACTCGGGTAACTCCCTTCCCTGAGTCTCTTTTTCCTAACCTTGTTCTTCTTCTCTCCAAAATCTAGGGTTCAAGAAGAGGCCAACTTTGCCAAGGACCATTATCGGAGGATCCATTGCGAAGATACCTTGACTCCCGGGATCCAATAATCTGCTCGAGAGAGTCTTTTTTACCAAATGGAGAGATATCACTACTAAGTAACAAGAACCTTCCCTTCTCACTTTGTCTGTTTCGTTGAAACTCAGAGCAAACCCTAGATCTGGGGGTTTCTCAATCCCTAGAGATCCTACTTCTGAGTTACTCTGATAATCCACTTTTTTAATTGTGCTTTCTATCATTTCTTAGTTTCTTTCAACATTAGTTTATCTTTCCTTTGAGTCAAAGCCGACTTCTGAAAATATATAAAAAATAAATAAATAAATAAATAATACATTAATTTTAATTTGCTTTCGCATTCCACCTATCTTTTCTGTATCATTTTTGGTATCAGAGTTTTCGTTCTGCATCATTGGGCCTCCTGGAAGCTGGGGCGCCTGGGGTCCCGGGGCAAGCATATTCCTCGTATCCAAAGAGCATCTTGGTTCTTAAGTGCTTGGGCTTTGCTCCTGGGCTTGGGATTTCAAGTTCTATGGTGCTGGAATATCCTAGAAATCATGGAGTGCCTAGCATCTAGCATATTCTAGAGCATCTAGAGCGAGTCTAGCATCTAGAATGGCATATTGGGAAAATCTAGACATACGGGAGGCATCTTGGATCCTAGGGTGTAACACAAAATCCAATAAGCTGATGTAGTAGCCTCTGACTCCTAGATGAGGCCTGGTGGGACTCCAAATAAAGTATCCTCCTCTCTCGTACATGAACTAGACTAATACAAGACTCATACTGAAATACAGGACTAATACTATACTAGGATTAAGACATAATCAACTAGTCTCAACTTACTACAGGACTCAATCTTTCTTGCTTATAAAATTTTGATACATGACTAAGGTTCTAAAATCCTAATCAGTAAACCATATGGGATCCAGTGATCTGTGTCTAATTCTGGTGTCCCCACTATTAAATCATGATTCATAAATCATGGGTTGATTGGGTTAGCTAGAATTGGGTCCATAAATGGGTTAGACCTAGATTTAGATGAATGGATTAAATAGATAAAAGACTAATCAAAAGTTAAATTAGGTCTCTCCTCTATAGATCTCTCTAATAGTTAGTTAGATCAGTCCATACATCTAAATGGACTTGATTCATGGCTTCGTGGTGAGCCCGGGTCTTTAGGTTAGTTTGATTGAGTCTAGTAAACCACTTAGTGTCTAAGATAAGTTTGAGTATTATGATCTAGGTTCTTTGGGGCTAACTCTTACTTGGCCAACTCATGGTTGGTGTCTAAGGCAAGAGGCTGATGCGGAACTAAAATGCATGCATAATTATTTTTATAATTTTTAAAGATTAAGTGATGTATTTAATTCCCGAAGAATAGAACAAGAACTTAAGTAGAGAATTCTATGCAAGTAAGAAACTATAGCATGCAAAGTAGAACCTAAAAAGCAATAAGAAAGAGGATCGCCGAGGCTGAGAAGTCTCGGTTAGGCTAGTTCCCCTTTAATAAGGCTACTAGCAAGCAGAGAGGGTGTACCTGACAATGATTGATGCACCCACGGAAGATCGTAAATGAAGGGAACACTCTTGCTCCCGGATGTGGCCTAGATGATCAAGCCAGAGACCCGCAGATTCTCGGCTTTCAACCCGGTGATCCAATCACTGCCAGGCTAGAGTCGTTGGATTCGTAGAAGTTGAGGGACATGCAAACAGCCTATCAAGGGTTAAGAAACTAAGCAAGGATAAAAAGACAAAGTTAAAACAGCAAGGGAAAGAAGAGTTTGAGGTTGGGCAGCCTGGGCTTGGAGAGGTGGATGGTGGCTGGAGACTGGGTGCAGGAAACAAGGAAGAAGAAGAGGGGTTTACATAGAATCCCCTTAGCACATAGCAGATAGCACATAGTAGATGAAAAACTCAGTTGTTTTCATTCAAAAAAAGTGTCTTCATACAAGAGAATAGAGTCTCTTAAATAGATTCACTAACTTGTCCCCCAAATAAGGATATAATAGACTTTTTTAGGAATTTGAAGCCCACCCAAACCCTAGCTAGAATACATGGTAGGTCTAGGATTTGATTTCCCTCAAATTGCTCTCTCCTTTCTTGCCTTGGTCAGCCAAGGGAGGTGACCCTATGTGGCCAACAGAGGGGTGGTGACCATAGGGTGGATGGCACCCTAGCTCCTCTCCCGGGCCTTAGCTGGCCCATTTTTGCTTTAGGCTATGGTCCAGAGGTCTAGGGCTTTCGATCTCTTCTACTAGGCCTTTCAAGGTCATCATAACTTCAAGCTGGGTTGATCTTTACTTGCACTAGGTTGGTCTTCACTTGTACTGAGTCTTTACTGGACTTGGACTAACATGTATAGGACTTAAAAAGAAAATGAGCACAACATTAGCTGACTGGTACAGGAGTCAAATAATGAAAATGACAACTCAATTAGGCTAAGCCCATATTACAAATGGACTTAAACACTACTAAGTAATCCACAAAAGTTTGAGAAGCCTCTATCTTATTCTGGTGTCCACACTAGAGGCTTACTTTTTTTAACCCATACCTTGATCTTACTTACTTGGCTAATGTAGTGAATCATATTTGATTAGATTATCTATTGATTCGAGTTGATCCATGTCAACTAAGGTTAATCAGTCTGATTGGTTTATAAGTGCCCATGGACCAAATTGATATAGAAACCCTCTAAGAGTTTGGTGGGAGTTTTTTTAATCAAGGTCCATGTCTTCCTCTCAAATGTCACAAAGTTTACATCCTCTAAATTATTAGGTCTATAAAAACACTAAATTATGTGATAGCCTAAGTCTTAGCCTTCCATTAGGTTGGATTGGTAATAAGTCCATAAGTTGGGTGATCATCCGCAGTTCCAAAGAACAGGTGGTCATCAGGAGAGTGGGATTGCCATTCAACATATGATGGCTCTGTGTGACTATCTTAACACGTGGTCAGGTGGGCCGACCAAAGTCGGGCTTGATCATGGGTTAGTTAGAAGCATTGAATTTGATAATGTTAATGGTTGGACCAAACCAAGACCTTCAATAGGAGGCCCAAAGGCCGATTGTGAGGCCCTCTGGAGCAAAATGAATTACTAGGAATTGCTTGGAGAAGCAATTGGTATTGTACCTACCTTTAGATGCATTTAGATTGGCTGGTCAAAGTCGGGCTCATATGTAGTCTATTGGATCCTAGTACCCACTAAAAGATAAATGTTATTATTCGGATAGGAGTGTAGAGGCTACCAGTATGAATAAAATAGTGGGAGAAACCTTTAGACTAAAATTCATGTCTTTGGGATTTTTCAAAAAAATCATATACTGATAGGTCTTATTTTCCTTTTTCAGATAATATCGATCACTTTGTCGCTCTGGTCATTATTAGATAATGACAAACTATTTGGACCCAACTTCGATAGCTGATATCAAAAACATAGGATAGTCCTGGAGCACGAACGCATCCTCTATGTGATAACGGATCCGGCACCTCAGATCCCAGCCCTCAATGCTCGTGGCACTATCAAGGACACTTACCAAAAGTGGATCTCTAACCACACCAAGGTGAGTTGCATAATGTTGGCTGCAATGAACAATGAGTTCAATAGCAAGTTCGAGGAGGCCCAGCCAGAAGAGATTCTTCAAAAGTTGAAAGAGTCTTTTGGCACTCTTGATGATACGAAGAGATACCGGATCTCTTTTGTCATCTACAACAGAGTATGCATGATGGAGCTTCGTTGACTGATCATGTAATGTACATGATCAAGTTATTTGAGTGTTTGGGCAAACTCAATGTCTTTTGCATGAGCAGCTCGACTAGGTTCCACAGTCGACTAGGTTCCACAGTCTAATATATATTTTGTAATATAGTCTAATAAATATGATCACAATTTTGTAAGCAAGTAAGATTGTGTCCGGTAATAAGTTGAGACTAGTTGATTTATCTGAATCTAGTCTAGTCTAATGAGTCCTGTATTTAAGTATGAGTTCAGTGAAAGTCCAGTTTTTGTACAAGAGGAAAAGATACCCTATTTTGGAGTTCCACCGGCCTCATCTAGGAGCCAGAGGTCTTCACATCAACCAATTAGACTTTGTATACCATCCCAGGGTCCAAGATTCCTGCAAGATGCCCAGATACCCTCCAGATACTTTCTAGATGCCTAGATTCCCTCTAGATGCTAAAGTATATTTTTAGACCAGGTCACATTATGAATCTAGAGGTCCATCTGTACCCTAGTCCAAGAGAAATCAGCCCAGGCGCCAGGCCCAAGCCCTTAAGAACCAAGATTCCAGGTATATTCTAGCCTAGAACCAAGATACCTGGAATATTCCTGCTCCAGGCATCCCAGGCCTCCAGGGCCCAAAGCCTATGCACCTAACCCATCCTTGGCTGCCCCTTGCTGCCCCCATGAAGCCCAACACGTCCTTGAGGTTGACTTGGTCCAAGCTAAGAAGAAGAATTCAAGTGGAAGGAGGAAATCAAGTTCTTACTCTAGTCAACCTTGTAATCCTAGTTCTAGGTTTATTTTGTAGTCTTTCTCCCATTTAAATTGTGTAAACCTATTCTCACTTGGAGAATATTTGTAATCCCTTTAGGAGAGGGCATGCGACTCTATAAATACCCCACCCCTCTTCCTCTTATAATTAATCAACTCTTATGAATTAAACTCTGCTGAATTGTTTTCAAGACTGTGTTCTTGTATTTTTGTTTTGGTTCTTTGGTTTGTTTAGTTTGTTCTCTTGTGTTGGCCGACCCCTATCCTTGCAATCCCTCCATGCCCCAAGCAGCAAATCAGACCTCCATGCATTAGCCATATCCAAAAGAGAATCCTTGAAGATGCCCAGATTAAGATCTCTTCCTGCTTCCTTGCCGCCAGCCCTTTGCCCTAATCCCTTTTCTTCCTTGTTTAATCTTATTATTTTTTTTGATTACCTGATTTGTGCCTAACCTTGACATTTTGTAGATCCCTGAGGTATTTCCCCTCCCTAGAGGAGGCTTTCTTTGCCTTCAAACTGGATCCAGATTGCTTTCAGATTCGGGAACCAAAGACTTGTTCTTCTAGGCACCATCCTGGGGCTGAGAGATCTCTTCATCGAAGAAACTACAATCGCTGCTTGGTAAAAGCCTTCCCCCTCTTGAGTTCTGATCTGATGATAGGTACACTATCCTAAACTAGGAGTTTCTCAACTCTCGGGTCCTGGCTATTTTTTATTCTGCATTAGTTTTTATGGGTATGATAGTTTCTAGCATTACTAGTCATCATGCTAATTCTTTACTACTTTTGGGTCTTTAGCAACTGAATTAATGTCTAAAAAATTATAAAAAAATTAGTTTACTATTTTGAATCAGTCTTAGGTTCATCCTGCATTAGTTTGGTATTAGAATGGGTTTAGGATAGTTTTTATCTGCATTAGGTTCACAAACCCTGATTTCTGCATCTTGCTAGCTACATTAGGTGTCTGTTTTTCATCAAATTTTGACAATCTAGAAATTTTATTTTTCTGTAAAATTTGCATGAAGTTTTCTTTATCTTGTCCTATATTTTACAAAAAACCAAATTTACTAAAATTAGGCATATAAGAAACCCTAACAAAAATCCTGAGATTTCTGCATCAGTTCGAAAACCGTAGAATTCGCATAATCATTTGATTTTTGTTTTACATAATATGGTAGAGTTCATCATCACCATCCATCCTCTTTCATAGAATTTTTTTGATTTTTTTCTACATTAGTAACTATGTAAAAACCTACATCATCTAAACCCTAATTTTTTGAATTCTGCTATTTCTGCACCTTGACTCAACCTAATTTAATAAACTTCCACACACCCCAATCCTATGCCCAATTTGAATGCTAACCTAATCAACTCAAACCTAACTTGCCACATCATAAAATACACAAAAATATTTTATTTTTTTGATTGTTTTAGTTTGCATTAGGACTCATTGAATGTGCATTATTTGATTAACCTAATCTTAAGTGCACTTTCTTTATCTCAGATCAGGGCAGGAGGTCATAACCTGTCCTGGGCCCCATACAATCTCCTTGCATTCTCATACAAACCTTAATTAAAATTAATTAGACTTAATTTGCCCTAGAGGGCTAGGTGACACCCAATAGGTCGGGTCCGAATTGTGTTGGCCAACTAGTGCATTTAAACCTATGGCTATTACTGAAATCTGGTGTCTAAGGCTAAGGGTCCAGAGTCAAATGACCTAAGTGGTTTTGTGGTTTTTAATTGGATCAATGTGAAAGTAGGGGGGCTCCCACACTCCCACCCTCTACCTGGCTAGAGGAAGGATTAGCTACTAGGTTAAGTATAAGTTGAGCTAACCCATTCAGTTTTGGCTCTAGGTCTAAGAAACCCTAGAATTACTGATCCTTTGCATGCTTGGATACATCATCTCATCTTAATTGTTTGATTGAGTGTATGACCACTAGACTAGGGACCCAATATTAAAAGTCTAAACCCCAACCCAGTTCAACCATGGAGTCCAGTCATGAAGCTCTCATAAGAACCATGAAGGAATAGATGGTTGTCAAATTAACTACCCAGATTAACCAATCCAATACCTAATTGAACCATAAGCTTGACCAACTGATCTAATCAAGTAATCAAGAAATCCATAGTTTTTACCAAGTAGGAGATCAGTTAGGAACCCTAGACAAGACCCATAAAGTTGAACCCTTGCCCTATAATCCCCAGGAATCCATAGTCCTTATATATGAACCCAGAAGTAACCCACCATCTATCAGTCTACCTGAACCCTATAGGATTAATACCCCTAGATTTGAGCCTAGTATTAGTCAATTTTCCTTAGTCAAACCCCTCTTACCACCCCATTGGTTCACCAAGATAACCTAGAAGAAGAAATATATTAAGCTGATGAGAGCCTAGTGAACGAGTATGAGGAAGAAGAGGAGTTCCCCATAGAAGACTTAGAATTAGTTGACCTTAAAGAAACCAAGGTAGAAGACCACCCAACATTAGTTGAACCTGACCATACCCAAGCTAAATCTATAATGGAAGACTAGCTAGAAGAAGAGAACCTAAATATTGCTATCAGAACCTTACTTGAGGAGCCACTAAAAGAAAGCCCAACTATAGAGCCCATTCCTTTAGTTTGTGAGCCAGAAGAATTTATTAAGGACTTGATCTCTTTGAATCAGCACCCTCAAGATGAAATCATTCCATTAACTCCAATTGATCTCTTCCTTGAAATTAATGACCCCTTCTTCCATAATGTAAACCTTGTAGGAATACCCCAAACCATAATGTAAACCTCATTAGTCTAGGACTAATTCTTGACACACCTTCTTACATTCCATTCTATCCAATCAATCTTGAACCCTTTTCCTGCCAGGCTAACCCTGAACCTACACCTTATTTTCTACCCTTTCATGAAACTTCTTCTATCTTTTTCACTATTAGGTTGCATTTTATAGAAGTTCGTATGTTGCATTCATTTGTTGAGTTTATCATATTTGCATCTTACTTTAGGAAAACCCTATGGCACCTTGTAGGAGTACATAGTAAATTCTCATGTACATGCCAAGCTAAGATAAAACCTAAAGAGTCTATAGTGTGTTAGGATAGACCCAAAGAGTCCAATAAATTTCCTTTGATAGGAAGTCTAGTCGAGTCTATTAGGTGTTAGTCTTGAGTCCAATAAATTTACAATCCTGATTCATCTGTCCGCACATGCACTGATCTCTACACAGCATTTGGATCAGGATATTAGTAAAAGTTAAATAAAAATAATGAACTAAATAACAACTTAGCTATTTCTCGAAAGAGAGATAAAAAATTTTATGCAGTGGATTATGTGATTGCAAAGGAATTTTCTACTCGCAAAGCTGGCCCATTCAGACTAATGAAGAGTACTGGACCCAATGCCTATGTGCGTAAGATGCTACCTGATTTAGGTATTAGCCCAACCTTCAACCTTCTAGACCTTATGGAGCACAGGGAGCCAGCAGTGATACCTAGCGAAAACCTTGAGCCAATTCCTTCCTTTGTGAGTGAACCCATCCCAGAGTATCCACATGCAATTTGTCCAAAAAGTGAGGAAAGGAGTGAGCGAATCATAGATAATCAAGCCATCAGTACCCGAGATGAAGGTTATCAAAGGTATTTGGTCAGATGGCAAGGTCAGCCAGAATCTGAGGATTTATGGAGCACTGGTGAGGATCTGCCGCGCCTCAACCTAGTCCCTCCTTGAGTAGCCAAATTGACCCTTACTCGACGGGATTGAGTTCCTCCCACCCTGGGAGAATTGGTGGGGACACCAGGATCAGACACAGATCACAGGATCTCATATGGTTTGTTGATTAGGGTTTTTTTAGAACCTTAGTCATGTGTCATAATTTTGTAAGCAAGTAAGATGAGTCCTGTAATAAGTTGAACTAGTTGATTTATCTCAATCTAGTCCATTCTATTGAGTCCTGTGTTTAAGTATGAGTCTAGTGATAGTCCAATTTTTGTACAAGAAAAAAGGATACCCTATTTTAGAGTTCCACCAGGCCTCATCCAGGAGCTAGAGGTCTTCAGATCAGTCAATAGGATTGTATGCCATCCCAGAGTCCAAGATTCCTACAAGATGCCCAAATGCCCTCTAGATGCTTTCAGATGCCCAGATTTCCATCAGATGCTAGAGTATATTCCCAGACCAGGTCATATCATGAATCCAGAGGTCCATCTATGCCCCTGCCCAAGAGAAATCAGCCCAGGTGCAAGGCCCAAGCCCTTAAGAACCAAGATTCCAAGTATATTCTAGACTAGAACCAAGATACCTGGAATATTCCTGCTCTAAGCATCCCAGGCCTCCAAGGCCCAAAGCCCATATGCCTAACCCATCCTTGGCCACCCGTTGCTACCCCCCATGAAGCCCAACACATCCTTGAGGTTGACTTGGTCCAAGCTAAGAAGAAGAATTCAAGTGGAAGGAGGAAATCAATTTCTTATTCTAGTTAACCTGTAATCCTAGTTCTAGGTTTATTTTGTAGTCTTTCTCCCACTTAAATTTGTAAACCTATTCTAACTAGTAGAAGACTTGTAATCCATTTAGGAGAGGGCATGGGACTCTATAAATATTTTACCCCTCTTCCTCTTGTAATCAATCAACTCTTATGAATTAAACATTGTTGAATTGTTTTGAAGATTGTGTTCTTGTGTTTGTGTTTTGGTTCTTTGGTTTGTTTGGTTTGTTCTCATGTATTGGCCAACCCCTATCCTTGCAATCCCTCCTTGCCCCAAGCAGCAAATCAGACCTCCAAGCATTAGCCATGTCCAAAAGAGAAGCTTAGAAGATGCCCATATCAAGGTCTCTTCCTGCTTCCTTGCCGCCAGCCTTTTGCCCTAATCCCTTTCCTTCCTTGTTTTATCTTGTTATTATTTCTTTGATTACCTAATCCATGCCTAACCATGACATTTTGCAGATCCTCGAGGTGTTTTCCCTTCCCAAAGGAGGCTTTCTTTGCCTTCAGACCGGATCCAGATCACCTTCGGATTCAGGAACCAAATGCTTGTTCTTCCAGGCGACATCTTGAGGCTGAGAGATCTCTTCATCGAAGAAACTATAATCGCTGCCTAGTATAAGTTCTTACCCCTTTAGATGGATCACCTAGGATTAATTTCTTAGGATGTCATGAGCATACCTACACTCCTTAGGTAGATCTTGGTCCTTGGAGTGTCTTCACCTTTCTCAATTTTATCTTGATCTTCTTCACTTGGCTGAGGAGGTTGATTATTCAGTGTCAACTTTTGAAGCTTGTCAGCACCTGCATTTCATCAGATATATCCTCTTTTATGGAGGATTTGTTAGTAGATTCTTCAAAAATAACATGTACTGACTTTTCTACAATCAAAGTTCTTTTGTTGAAAACTCTGTATGTCCTGCTTGATGTGGAGTATCCTAAAAAGATACCTTTATCAGAGAATTTTCCAAGATTATCTTTTCCATTATTTAAGATAAAATATTTACAACCAAAAACTTGAAAGTACTTTAAAGTTGGTTTTCGTTGATTTCAAAGTTCGTAAGGAGTTTTCTTCAAAATAGGGCAGATTAAAACTCGATTCAAAATGTAACATGCAGTATTAATAGCTTCAGCCCAAAAATATCTCGGTAAATCATTTTACAAATCATATTGCATGCCATTTCTTTTAAAGTGTGATTTTTTCTTTTTATTACCCCATTTTGCTGAGGTGTCCTAGGTGCAGAAAAGTTGTGTTCAATACCTTTTTCAGTACAAAAGATTTTGAAATCCTGGATTTCAAATTTAGTTCCATGATCACTGCGAATGTAAACAACTGAAATACCTTTTTCATTTGAAACTTTTCGATAAAACTTTATAAATATAGAAAATGATTCATCGTTATGTGCTAGAAAGAAAATCCATGTAAATCTTAAAAAATCATCTACTAGACTAATCCATATCTCTTGCCTCCTAGACTTGATGTTCTAGTTGGTCCAAAGATATCCATATGAAGTAGCTCTAATGGCCTACTAGTAGTTACAAAACCTTTTGGTTTGAAAGTGGTTTTAACTTGTTTTTCAAATTGACATGCTTAGCAAACTCTATCTTTTTCAAAACAAAGTTTAGGTAAATCTCTAACTAAATTATTTTTGCAAATTTTTTAAAGAAGATACAAACTATCATGCCTTAATCTTCTATGCCAAAGCCAACTAGTCTCATCTTTAGTAGAATTCATTGCAATAAGGCATTCTCCATTAGGCAAAGATAGATCATCAAAATCTACCAAATAAACATTACCATGTTTTTTTCCAACGAATTGTACTCCATTTATATCCGGACTAGCAATCATGCAATAAGATGATTAAAAATGACTTGAAAATCTTTATCACAAAATTGACTAATGCTTAAAAGATTGTGCTTTAAACCATCAACTAAAAGAACATTACTAATACAACTAGAAAGAGTTATGTAAACCTTACCAATACCAATGACTTTTCCTTTACCATTATCCATGAAGGTCACAGTCCCTCCATTCATTACTTCAAGAGAAGTGAATTTCTTCATATCTCCGTCATGTGCCTTGAGCAACCACTATCAAGATACGAAAGTCTTTTATTCTCCTTGGTTGCAAGATACACTGCAATAAAAATCAAGCTTTGTTTCTAGGTACCAAGCTAACTTGGATCCTTTAGGGTTAGCACTTAAAATGGTTCCTTTGGGAACCCACACTTTTCAAAAGAATTGATTTTTCTTAATTACATTGAAAAGATTATGACATTGCTTTTTACATGAAAAACATATTATGTTAGAAGATGCAGGAACAAAAAAGTTTTGAAAATATGTTTGTTATTTTTGTGGTCTATAGCCTAATCATGCTTTATTGAAAACATCTCTTTGACTATTCAAAAGTAGGTTTAGTTTTTCTAAACTATAGGTAAATTTTCAACAAAAGGCTTCATTTTATCAAGTTCATTTTGTACTTTACATTTTCTAATTCTAAATCTTTATTTTTCTTCAAAAGATCACCATTAAAAATAATGATTTGGATCTTTTCAGAACTTCATTTTCATTGTCAAAGCATTATTTTTCTTTTCTAAAACATATAATTTAGTTTTCAAATCACCAACTTCATTCAACAAAGAATTGTTTTCAAGAAAAAAACTATTTGCATGATTTTTCAACCTTTTATTTTAAGATAGAATCATTTTATAATCATGCATAAGTTCATCAAAAGCATTTCTTAGCTCATCGAAAGTAATAATCTATTTCGGTATTGGAATTTACCTCATCTTGCTCTCGATGTGCCATAAGACAAAGATTTGCAACTTCAGTTTGCTTTTCTTCAAAACTGGAGTCTTCACTATCACTCTAGGTGGCCATCATTACTTTCTTTCTTAACTTCTTCCTTGACTTCTTTAGGAGAGGGCAATCGAACTTGTAGTGACCCGGCTTCTTGCACTTGAAGTATATGGTATTTCCTTCTCCTTTACTTTTTCTTTTCTTTCTCTTTCTCTTTTCCTTTTTCTTTTGATTGAAATTTCTTCTGGTAAGGAAACTTCTCCTCTTCATGAATCTTCTAATTTCCTAGCAAGGAGGGCTTCTTCACCTTCATCATCTTCTTCTTCTTCGAACTTGTCAATTGAGGATTCTTCTTGTATTTTTGATTTGAATGCAATCCCCTTTTTCTTCTTATCAATGTCCATTGACTTCTGTTTCAAATTCAGCTCATAAGTCATAAGCGATCCAACCAGCTGCTCTAAAGGTAGCTTGTCAACATCCTTGGCTTCTTGAATTACTGTCACCTTTGGATCCCATGATGTTGGAAGTGACCTGAAGATTTTATTTGCAAGATCAATGTTTGACATTACTTTTCCAAGACTTCTCATTCCATTTATATATTTATAAATCTAGTATACATGTCAGTGATTGACTCATTAGGTTTCATTTGAAACATTTCATAAGTATTACTAACATGTTCACCTTAATAATTTTTACTTGATCGGTACCCTCATGGGTAACTTCAAGTGTGTCCCATATTTCTTTAGCTAAAGAGCATGTAGATATCCTATTGAATTCACTAGGATCTAATACATAATAAAGGAGATTCATTGCCTTAGCATTGATCTCGGATTGCTTAATGCCATTTTCATCCCAATCCTCTTCGAGCATTGGGATGGAAACACCATTAACCACTACTGAAGGAATATGAAGATCTTTATCTACAACTCTCCATAAATTATAATCAATAGAATGCATATAAATTCTCATATTAGTTTTCCAATATGTATAATTGATCTATTGAAAAATGGAGGTCTATTTGAGGCTTGACCCTCAACTACGCTAGTACTAATAGGGGCTGCCATAGATCTTTAGTCAAGACGGTAAAGCCTATACACTGAGAATAGGGCTCTGATACCACTGTTGCCTAGTAAGCAAACCAAGAGGGGGGATGAATTGGGTCTCTATAAAATTATTACTTGATGCAATGCAATACTATGCAATCCAATCCAATAATTTATTAAGGTACTATGAATTCAAATGTAATGCTCTTAAGTAAAATTGTAGTAAAAATAAAGAGCAATAAATGAAGAGCGAGTAGAGAGAATGATCAACTACAAAGACAAAGAAGTATAGTAGTTCGCTTCTATCCAATGCACCTACATCCACTGCCAAGATCCCCTTGGGAATTCACTATAATATCCACCGATTACAGTTGATTAGTTTTCCGGGCTCACTAATAAAAAGTCCAACTTGTTTTCAAAAGACTCACAAGTCAAAACCTCACTTGGTTTTACGAGCTAACTATTGGGAATTGTGTCCCAAAGCCAATCGCCTGGGTTGTAAGCGGTTGAGCTCAGTATTGTACTCTCTCTTTGAATTAATAAAATATATTTTTTGGTAGCTCATCATATTTTATATTTCCCTGAAATGAACTCTTTCCATGTGATGAAGTCCTTAGGACTACACTGACTTCGATACAGAGAGGATGTATCGAGTGGTCCTTAAACCTTGTTCACAACCAAAGGATATATTGTACTGGACGGCAATATATCAAGTATAGGTTGTTGTAGTTCACATCATTTGGTTGTCCTCTTGACCAAATGAGTGTGGTGACACTGATGTGATCTTAAGTGAGATATATGATATCTCATTGAACGTGACTCCGTGCAGTCCCTTTCTGCCAAAGGGATACTCACGATTGGATATGGGTATATGTGTCCCTCTGACCTGAGGTCATCACGGTAGCTTGCAAGCAATCCCTGTGCTTTGGTGCCGGACTACCCGGATTTTTAATCCGTGATGGAAGGTTTCTAGGTACAGGCAAGTACTTATGGAGCAGTGATGGACTAAGATGGAATTGACCTATCCAAATTTGGATTGAATGTCTCACAGTATCTCAATTTAGCAAATCCTCGGCCGGGTAGTCCTAGTGAAGAGTCACTGGGCTTGCAAGGTTAAGACACGTAGTCGACTGACTCAGTCTGGGTTGGCAGCCCAATCTCAGTCGCTGAGCATTAGATGTCAAAGGGATGAATTATACGGTAACCATATGCCAGAGGTTCGATAGTTTACTCCCGCATCTTCGACCTATCCGGATGTCGAGACCCATTGATAGATGGTTCCTGTGCTGGTACTAGAATTGTTCTAATGCTACCATTTAGGTTCGAACCTATGAGGTCACATGCCACAGAGGATTACTCTCTGATCTGATACCGATTATGATTAAAAATCATCTCGGTTTTATGGTCACGGTATTTTTTGAGCACTCATTTCTCCATCTTACCCTTGTCTATGGCAACCGGAAATTATTCCGGGTTGACCAGGACTGCACCAGATTTTTCTGAATCAGTTTTGAACTGATTCGGAGTTTGTTTCGGCCTTCAATTGGTTGTGAACCAATTTTATCCCCTTGAACCAATTCAATTGGATTGAACCGCTCTTAATTGGACTGGGAATCCATGAACTGAGGGATTGCTTGCATGGTTTTGAACCGATGTTCTTTTTGGTTTCAGCGTGACCGTTTTACACGGTCTTTTGCTGGAAAGAACACAAGAGGCGAACAACCAAATGTCGTCGTCTCTTCCTCTCCCACCACCCGCTATATTTTCTCCTGTTTATTGTTGATTAAATGAGACAATGGCAGCTCTTTCATCAGACTCTTCACCCATGACCTCTCCATCTTCCTCTACTATCCTTATATATTAAGCAGCCCTATTTCTGCAATGAGAGATCGAGTAACAGCAAGCAACAAAAAAATATTCTGGTTACTGTTCTTTGAGAGGCTGATTTGAGCTTGATCCTTTCAATCCACTGGGTGCTTGTAGGGCTAGGTTTTGGAGTGTTTTAGGGAGAGAAAGAAGAGCTCATCTCTTGTTCATTGTTGTGCTCAAACCAAGGACCGCAGCAAAGTTCTGTTGCTGCTATCAACCATGACTAACCTCTCTTCCAATGGCTAGCACCGCACGAGAAGGAGGATCCAAGAGCCCGGGTGTGTCTCCCCTCTAGAGGGAGTATCATTCTACTCCTGGGAGCTAAAGAGACGAGCCCAGTTTGCTGCAGCTGCTCCCAAACGAAGGAAACTTGCTGCTATTTTTTCTGCAACAGAGTTCTTGGCAGCAGCTTTTGGGTGAATTTGTACACCCTTTATACTGTGTTCTTTGCAAATTTCGGTAGAAGATCGAAGAACATTCGATCACCTTGCTGCTGCTTCGATTCGAGAGCAAACGGAGGTCCGGAAGGTGGTGTTCCGATGCCATTTTTCAAGCTCAAAATAGAGTGTTCAAACATCCCAGGGAAGAAGACAGATGGAATAGATTTATCCCTGCTATTCCAGCCTATTCAGGTTTATTCCAGAGTTATTCTATTTGGAATAAAGATATGGAAAATTATTTTTTCTCATGCATAAATAGATCTTTCTATTTATATTTTGTAAATATTTTATATCATGATACATGCCTACATGCAACATGAATAGATTAGGTTCTGGGGGAGCAGTTTTCGTTGCACGAATTTTTAAAAAAGTTTTAAAATCCATTCTGCTCCCGCAGCTGTTTGCTTTCTAGTGTAGGATCATGTCAACCACTGCACCGATTTCTTTCACAAACCAAGAACCAAAATGGTTTAATGCTCACCACCTACCTTCCTTGATTTTCCAGGCTAACCAAGAACCTAATTGATTTTTAAAGGCTCACCAATAACCTTCCTTTGTTTTATAATAGGCTAACTAAGAACTGATGGGGATCTAGGGCAGGTCCAGGTTCTTTTTCCTTCTTAATTTCTTGCATTTTTTTATTTTCTTATTCCTGCTATTCCACCTATCCCCATTATTCTTGTTTTATCCCCAACCTATACCCACTTTATTCCAGCCTTATTCCATCCTTCTCCTGTGATCTTTTTTTTAAAAAAACTCCCGAACCCTAGCCCACCGCCTCGCCGGCCCCCAAATCCGGGCGCCTGAACCACGGCCACCCACGCCCAACCCGCCGCCGGCCAACACCGACCCCACTCAAAGCCAGAAAACTGGCATCCACCGTCGCCCATGCCGTGGAAGACGAACGGTCAGTGAAAAGACCAACGGTCACCTAGGGCCATCGTTGCTGCCTGCCGCTACCGGCCTACCACCGGCCGCCCGCCACCACCCACTGGCTCACGCCGGCCACCGGAGGGCCCTCGCCGGCACCCATGGGCCCCACGGTCATGGGAAGCCCAAACGGCATGCCGTGCGGCCATGCCGCCCCTGCACCACCGTCACCACTGTCCCGTCGGAGCCACTGTCCGGTCGTTCACCATCTCGCCAGAGCTTCCCGACATCCAGGGGTCCCCACGGTTGTAGGAGACCAAACGACATGCCCTGGGTGTGTCGTGCCATCTCTATGTCCTCGCCTCGCTTGCAGCCGCCACCGGCCATCCGTCGCTCGCCATCCACCGACCTCGTCCGCCGCTGCTTCTCGATCGTTTCCCGTCCACCGGTTGCCATCAGAGTTGGTTCCCTCCCTCTATGCACGTCCGCGAGAGATGAGTCCGCATGCTTTCTGGTGCAGTCCAAGCAATATGCTTTTCAAAGCAAATCATCAAGTCGACACGCTTCCCATAGTAGATCAGCACCAATATTGATGTAGCATGGATTTTTGATGTAATTTATTTTTTCTTTTTTAGATTTCTTGTAGGCTAAGTAAGTGAGGGGTTTGGTTTTTCTATATAAAGGCCCCCTCTCCCCCTGTAATGAATAAATTTTGATATAAATTTTTGGATTTTTCATTGGTTCTGGTTCTAGGCTGAGGCCCGTCTTTCCTTCATCTATGGGTGTCGAGGGGTGTGAGACCCCACTTCCTTCACTCCATTCGAGTGTCGAGGGGCACGAGGCCCTTGTTATCCCCTTTTCTATCTAGTACCCTCTAGGTCTTAGGGATTTTTCTTTACGGCCTCAGGTAGCGATTTGGATGGGATGCCCTAGGCTCCGTGTGTAGTAAGATGGGTGGGATGCCCTAGACTACATGTAGTGGGGGTGGGTGAGATGCCCTAGAGGTGTGACATCTCTCCGTGAAGGTGAGTCTCCAGTCCTAGAGTGTCCATGTTTCCTATCCTCCATCCCATTGTTCCTCCACAAAGAAAATTGAAAACCAAAAGAGTTCAGCTATTTTAGGGTTTAGTGTCAGTTCGCCCTAGTCCCGGGAGGCTTCTTAGCTATCCCACGGTCCAAGTTTGTTTAGGTGTTTTCCCTTTTCCAAATAAATCTGGTTACATCTCATCCATCCACATCAAGAACCCTAACAACAAATAAGAGTTTGAAGTAATGAGAATAAAAGCTTTTAAATAAAAAGTGGGTATCTCTTTGATGCTCGATGTTGTGGTGCTTTTGAACTTGTTGAAGCCTCTTTGATTGCTTAAGAAGATTGATCCTTAATGCTCTTGAAGGCTTTTGAATGCTTGGAGGCTTGCTTTTGCTTGAAAGTGGTTAAATCTTTAATAAATAGGTGAATGCTCTTTTTTGTTATCTCTTGGATGCTTTTATTTAATTCTCATCAATAATATGTGCTTTAATTTGATTTGGAGCATATATATACCTTCCCAAGGTCTCAAATCTGGTTTCTAGCCATTAGACTTGAAAATCTAGCCATTGGAGGGAAAAAGGGTCGAGTTCTGTGTTTGAAAAACTAGCCATTACTGTTCGCAGAACTACATGTGTCAACACTTCAGGCTGTGAGTCGACACTTTAGGTCAACACTTGAACCTCTTGAGTCAACATTCAGTTCAAAAATCTTCAATTTGGTTCTCTGGAAATCTCAAATATGTCGATACTTTTTCAGGTGAGTCGACACTTCTACAGTTCTTCAAATTCACCAAGTTCTGTGGCTTGAAAATCTCAAGCGATGAGCTGATCCATGTGTCGACACCTTGAGTCGACACTTCAGGTCCATGTGTTGACACTTCAGCCATGCCATCTGAAACATTCTTTGCATACCGACTTGAATCGATACTTCACTTCCATGTGTCGACACTTGGTGTCATGTGTCGATACTTTGAGTCGGCACCAAACTGAAATCTTCACAAAAATGTTTGAACTTGTGCTGAAACAAATTTATACTTCACTCTATTAACTATTCAAGCAAACTTTGATTGTCCAAGTCCTCTTTGAGCAGATCTTTTCATCTAAGCTTGGCTTCTTCAATCAAATAAACTTCAAATTTGTAAGCACCTTTTTCTATAAAATATATACTTCAAGGAAATCATTAGTATTCAACTTATACTTAACCATTTGCTTATCATCAAAATCAATAACGGAGTCAACAATTATTAATATTTTGAAGAGTCTTGGCAGGGTATGATCTAATGCTGATCTTGTCCAAAAGATACTTAGATGTTTATCGGATAAATGAGATCCAAGATCACTATAATTCAAGTGGCCAAGGACTTAAACACACTCCCACTTGATGAACTTCTTGGTTCTTTTATTACACATGAGCTAACAATGCAGCACTACAGCGAAGATGACAACAAGAAGAAAAAATCTATAGCATTTAAGGCTACAGCTGAAATCAAGAAGCAAGAAGAAGAAAAAGGAGAAGAAAGCCACTCCTCGGATGAAGAACTAGGAGATGATGACATAGCCTTAGTCATGAGGAGATTCAGGAGATTTATGGAAAGAAGAAAATCAAGATATTGGAGGAAGCATCTTGGCAAAGGTGAGCAAAGTAAAGAGAAGGATAAAGATAAAGATAAAGAAAAGGAGCAGCAACCCATATGCTATGAATGCAAAAAATCGAGGCACTACCATTCGAGTGTCCTACATTGAAGAAGGGATACAACAACAAGAAGAAGAAAGCCATGATGGCTATATGGAGTGACAGTGATGAATCTACTTCCAATAAAGAGGAAGAGACATCAAAAATAGCCAACATATATTTGACGGGTCTAGAAGATGAGGTAACATCTACTAACCCACTGATAAATTTACTTATGATGAATTACATACTACTTTATATGAACATCTAGCTGAATATAAGAAAGCTGGCTTGAAACATAAAACCATGAAAAATAATTATGATACATTATTAAAAGAAAAGAATGAGATTTCTGAAAAGAATAATCTTTTGCAAAAAGAATTAAGTAATATTTCGGAGAAATGTAAAGTGTTCCAAACTAAAAAAGATGTCTTGAAAAGAATAAAAGTTTGCAAAATGAAATGAATAGACTTAAACCTCTTGTTGACAAATTGACTTTGAGTTCTAACAAACTTGAGTTGATTTTGAAGAATCAAAGAATATCTAATAATAAAGCTAGAATTGGGTTTAATTTAATGCATACAAACAAGTTTTCAGCTCCACAACATTATGCATCAAAGTTTACAACATCTATTTCTTTTCAAAAGCCAAAAGCAATCTATTTTTGTTATAATGGGGTTGGACATAAAGCTTATGAATGTAATCTAAGATGAAAGAATAAAAATAAAGTAAAAAAGATTTGGGTTCTTAAAGGAACCATAGCTACTAACCATCAAGGATCCAAGAAAGCTTGGACACCTAAAAATTTAACTTGATTGTTTTACAAGAATGTCTTATAGCCCAGAATTCAAAGAAAAGATGGTATCTAGATTGCGGCTGCTCAAGACATATGATGGGTGATAAAATCAATTCATAACTCTTGAAATGAAAGATGGTGGAATGGTTACATTTGGAGATAATGGCTAGAAAAAAATTATTAGAATTGGTAAGATCAAAATAACCCCTTCTACTTATATTGAAAATGTATTGCTAGTAAATAAATTGAAGCATAATCTATTGAGCATTAGTCAATTATGTGATAAAGGCTTCAAAGTTGTATTTGAATCTTCAATATGTATAGTAACTAGCTCTCTTGATTCTAGCATTATATTTGTTGCTCATAGACTTGGAAATATCTATATTGTAGACTTGAATGATCTAGCAATGTCAAGTAGTACAAGTCTAATGGCTTTGAATGCTAAAACCAAGGAATCTAGTTTACTCTGGCATAGAAGATTGGGTCATGCTAGCATGCATACTTTAGCCAAATTAATTTTCAAAGACTTAGTTAAAGGTTTACGTAAATTTAAAGTTAATTTTGATCATGTTTGTGATGCATGTCAATATGGTAAACAAACTAGGGAGAGTTTTAAATCTAAAAACATATTTCAACATCAAGACCCATAGAGCTGCTACATGTTGCACCAAGATCGTCATGGCCTATAGCTCTGACACGTTGGGCTCTTACTGGTTGCTTGCTCCTTCTCTTCATGGTCGGCTCCCTCGTTGGAGGCCCTATAAAATAGAGGAGACTTGTGCCAGGAATTCTGGTGGGGGCACTCCGATGATCAAGTCAATGGGATGATCGAGGAGAGCAGAACCACTGTGGTGGAGAGCTTGAAGGACTCTCCAAGTCAAGAGTGTAAGGAAGAGTAAGATGAATTCTATGAAAGAAGACAATGGAGGATAGAGCGAGTATGTCGCTTACCTTTTTACTTACCTCCCTCATCAATCTTATATAGATCGGGCGGCCCAGACCAAGTCTGGGGCTTTCTATATTTGCTGTTGCCTCCCTGTTGGGCCGATCCTTATGGTGAAAGCCTTTCACTCTAGACATTTGTTGAGCCTCGAGCCATGATGGGGCATTTCCATTTCATGGGGGACTGTCAGAGTGTCACAAGGCCTGGGGCCTTAGTGGAATACCTTTCTGGGAAATGTGCTGGCCCTATCTTAGAGGTTGTGGTCTTCCAATTATGCGGTCATCGACGTAGTGGCACACTATAGGACCGGGGACTTGGTGGAGCTTGCATCGTGCAGGTCATGCATAGGTACGTTGCAGGACCTGCATTTATGGCAAGGCATGTGACACCCCTCATGGGCAGTGAATGATCAGGTTCTTCCCTGCCATGATTTTGAACTTCTGTTGGTCCCCCCTTATTATGCCACTAGCGGGAACCTTGACTCAACTCGATGTAAGGTGAAGCCCTACTTTGGGAACCGGGCTCTTGAAAGCATGAGCGTGACCCCTACTGAGAGCCAACCTTAGTTGGAGGGCTCGCCCTATGAGCACGACCCCGGCTAGGAAGTAACCTCGGCAGGAAGGCTTGCCTTGGGAGCATGGGCTTGACCCCGACTAGGAGCTGACCTTAGTCAGAGGGCTCACCTTATAAGCATGATGCTAGCTTGGAGCTAACCTCGATAAGAGGGCTCACCTTGGGAGCATGGGCACGACCCTGATCGGAAGCTAACCTCAGTCGGAGAGCTCACCTTATGAGCACGCTCTGGCTAGGAGCTAACCTCGGTAGGAGGGCTCACCGTTGGAGCATGGGCTTGACCCCAGCCGGGAGCTGATCTCTATTGGAGGGCTGCCTTATAAAGACGACCCCGACTGGGAGCTAACCTCGGTAGGAGGGCTCGTTGTGGAAGCATGAGCTCGACCCCAGCCGGGAGTTGACCTCAATCGGAGGGCTCACCTTATGAGCTTGACCATGGTTGGGAGCTGGCCTTGGTAAAAGGTCTCGTTGTGGAAGCATGAGCTCTGCCCCGGCTAGAAGTTGACCTCAGTCGAAGGGCCTATCCTATGAGCACGATCCTAGCTAGGAGCTGGCCTAGATAGGAAGGCTCGTTCTAGCTTTTTACTTGGCCATCATGCACGGGTGGCGGTACCCCGACAACATGGCCGCATGCATACTCCATGTCAGCAGATGTACCGCATCATGTGGCTCCCACTCCTGAGCCCGGAGAATAAAGCAGCACTCTGAGCGAGGGGAGTAATTGTTATGTTGATGTGGAGAGTTGGCAAGACTTGTGCCATCAATGCTTTATGCACCGTCGCACCGAAGATTGGGCCTTCATCCTAATGGGGTGATGCAATGCCACCCTTTTTAAGAGTGGGCATAATTTCCATGCTTGGTTCATGGGGTTGCCCTAGATTCGGAGCATCGCTTCAACATGTGGCATGCTCTGACTGATCTGGGGCAAGATTTGGTTCACGTCTTCGACAAGTACGAGGTCACAGGCTCTGGGAAATTTTAGAAAAAGAGACCCATCCTTCTATTTCTCGAGGGTTCTCCAAGCAGCAAAAGGCAAGACTTCTACTTCAAAGCAACCTTCTCTCCTTTTCTTGGGTGAGGTTATGAAGTTCTAGTAGGTTAGGCTTTCATGTTTTCTTCATTTCATTCCTTTGCTCCCCTACTTCGGCCTACGTTGGAGGAGCACCCTTGCTAGGGCTTCCAGGTTCCTTCCTTCCTTCATTTTTCTATTATTTCTGATGAGTCATTCCGGAGAGGGGCACCATCACTGGGTTTCTCCGATGGCACGAGGCCTTCTCACTAGGGCCTCCTCCTATAAATAGTGAGGAAGAGGAAGTCTCAACTATGTTTCACAGGGGTCCCCACTGGAAGGGGATTGTGATTGGACACCCCGCGGCTTCCTCTCAGCCTGCCCCTTCTATTTGGGAGTCTGGTGGTCCCGCCAGCATTGCTTCAATGATGATCGACAAGGATCTCCTCCAGGTCCGGAGGTTGTTTGGGGTTCCTGACGTCATCCAACTCTCTGTTCCTAGATCAGGGATCGGGTCACCTCTAGTCGCCCCGGTCAAATAGCCCAATACAAAGACTTCTTCTCTACGGGACTTCATCTTCCCTTCCATATCTTTTTCTATGCCTTCCTTAGCGAGATTCCAGTCCAGATGCTAGAGCATATTCCCAAACCAGGGTATCCAAGATTCTAGAGGTCCTTCTAGATCCTTGTCCAAAGAAATCAAGTCTAAGTGCCAAGCCCAAGCCCTAAAAAAGCAAGATTCTATGGAATATTCCCACTACAAGGCTACTAGGCCACCCCAGCTTCCAAAGGCCCAAACCCATGCACCTAAGCCCCTTTGGGCCAGCTCCTTGCTGCCCCTAGAAGCCCAACATGCCCTTTTAGGCATCCTTGAAGTGTTGACCAAGTCCAAGAGGTGTCCTTGAGTGGAATAGTCAAAGCATGAAGGAAAAAGGAGAAGACTAGGTCAATCCTAACCTAATGGGGATTTGTTTTTCTAACCTAGCAAGGAAAGAACTTGTATTCTAATTTGAAAGAGGACTTGTAATCCAAGTGTAACCATGGTTCGTGAGGGCATGGGAACTCTATAAATACCCCACCTCTCCTCCTCATGTAATCATCTTTTTCTTATGAATAAACCTTTGCTGAAATTTTGATGAATTATCTTGAGTTTGAGTTTGGTTCTCTCTTTGAGTGCTCTCCTAGTATTCCTGGATTGAAATCCTGCTGCCCTAGCATCCCTTTGCATCCCTGGAGATCAGCCATGCTTAGAATTGGAAGCCCTAGCTGCCATCCAAGCCCAGGAGCTTCTTCTTCCCTGGCTGCCATCTTCTAACCCTAATCTCGATTCCTTCCAAACCATAGTTTCTTTTCTTATTTGTTTATTGCTGTTTTGATTGACTATGATGCTTGCAGGATCCTCGAGATGCTTCCCCTCCCTTGAGGAGGCCTTCTTTATTGCCTGGACCGCCCAGATCAGCCATCTGATTCAAGGAACTGAAGCTTCTTCATCCAAGCTTCAATCTGAGAGCTGTGTGATCCCTATAATTGCAAATTCAAATCTTGACTGGTAAGAAACCTTCCCTTCTCTGATTATCTGATTTGATGAAGACAAACTATCCTAACTGGGAGTTTATCAACTCTCGAGTCCTAGATATTTCATTGGTTTGCATGAGTATAGCTACGACCCGATGATTCTTTGCACTGCTAGTCTTTCTGTTAGTTCTTACTTTATTTTGGGAATCTAGCCTGCAAATAAAATTATAAAAATCATAAAATTTTTTTTACTATTTTCTATGCATGTTTAGTAGTCTTAGAGTCATTCCATATTAGTTTGGTATTAGAGCAGGTTTAGGATAGTTTTTATTGCTTTGCATTCACAAATCCTAATTCTGCATTTTGTCCACTACATTAAATGTCTAGGTTTCATCTGATTTTAGTATCATAAATATTTTATTTTTCTATGAAATTTGGACTGCATGTCCTTTGTTCTATTCTAGTAATTATTATAATTTTTAATTATTCTTAATAAAACCCTACATCTCTAAATTTAGGCATAACAGGAACCCTAATAGAATTCTGATAATTTCTATAGCACTCCAAAATCATAGGTTTGCATTAACATCTATTTTTTTCTACATGAAATTTGGTAGGGTTCATTACCACCATCTGTCATCTATTCTAGATTTTTTTTAAATTTTTTATGCATCGATATCTATGTCAAACTCTGCAATAACTGAAATCCTAATTCACTGATTTTTGCTATATTCTGCATCTTGACTAAACTAGCCTAATCAACAACCAAACCCCAATCCCAAGCCAAACCTTGTTTGCTAACCCAAGTTAACTTGAGTTTAATTTGTCACAAAATAAAATAATTTAAAAAATATTTATTTTTTTGATTGTTTAGATTGCATCTGGATCATCGATTGCCGTCATCTTTAATCTAATCTTAAGGACAATTTAATATCTCAGATCAGGGCAGGATTTCATCACTTGTCCTGGGCCCAAAACAACCACCATCATACTAACCCAAGCCTAATTAAAATCAATTAGCCCTAATTTGCCCTAGTGGGCTAGGAGACATCAACAGATCGGGTCCGAGCTGTGTGGGCCAACTAGTGCATTTAACCTTTTAGCTATTACTGAACGCTGGTGTCTAATGATGGGGGTCCAGAGTCAAATGACCTAAGTGGTGTTGTGGTTTTTAATTGGGTCCATGTGAAAGCAAGGGGGCCTCCCACACTCCACCCCCTACCTGGCTAGTGGAAGGACTAGCTATTGGGTTAGGTGTAAGTTGAGCTGACCCACCCAGTTTCTGGCTCTAGGTCTAGGAAATCCTAGATTATACTAGCTTTTTCTTTCTCTTTTGCATGCTTGGTTGCATCATTTCATTTTGATTATTGATTGTTGCATGACCACAAGATTAGGAACCCAATACCAGATGTCTAAATCCCAACCTAGTTTAACCATGGAGTCCATTCTTGAAGCACTCATAAGAACCATGAATGAACAATTGAACCATAAACTTGACCAAACCAAATACCCAGATGAACCAATTGACCCAATCCCAAAACCAAATGAACCATAGATTCAACCAAATAGACCAAAGACTTGACCAAATAACCCAAACCAATAACCAGGCAACCCATAGGATTGACTAATTAACTGATAGGTTAGACCAGGTAGAAAATAGATTAGGGACCATAGAATGCTCCAAGGGGTCTAATGCTGAACCTAAATCTGACCCATCCTATTCTACCTCTCCAAACACTAGGGGAGCCCAAAATCCAGACAACTTTATGGAGCCCAACCCTAGGAGAACACAGACTCAAGAACCATTTGTTGAGCCTAATCATAGGGGAGTTCAACCTCAGGAACCATAGCAAGAGCCTAACCATAAGAGAGTCCAGAACCCTGACCACATCCAGAATATAGAGGAAGAGCAGTTAAGGGATAAGGAACCAACTCTACTATTAGACTCTTCCTTGAGGAGCCACTAGACGAAAGCCCAAGTATAGAGCCTAGTCCTAAATTTCTTGAACCAGATGACTTTATTAAGGAATTTGCTTATCAGTACCCTCACGAAGAATCCCATCTTATAATTCCCATTGACGATCTCTTCCCTGAGATTTGTGACCACTCTTCCATACTATAAACCTTGTAGGTCCATCAACCCCATAAGGTCAAACTTATTAGTCTAGGATTAATTCCTGATACCCCTTCCTACATCCTATTCTATTCGATTAACCTTGAACCCTTTTCTTATTCCTTACCCAATCAGACTAATCCCGAGTTCACTTCTTATTTTCTACCCTTTTCTAAAACTTTTCATGATTTTCTAACCGTTAGATGCATTTCATAGAGGTTTGCATACTGCATTCATTCATCAAGTCTGTCATGTGTTTGCTTCCTACTTCTAGAAGACCCTCTGGCATCTACTAAGAGTTCATGTCACATTTCATGTGCATGTCATGATAGGATCAAACCTAATAAGTCTATAATCTTTTAGGTTTTGTCCCTTAGAGTTCAATAAAATGTCCTTTGATAGGGATGTCTAGTCGTGTCTATTATGTATTAGTTGAGTCCAATAAATGCACAGCCTGAATTACATGTCTGCACCTGCGCTACCCTCTGCGCAGCATATGCATATGGAAATTAGTCAAAAGCTGAACATAACTAATGAAATAACTAATAACCAGGCTAATTCCCAAAAGAGATAAAGAATTTTGTAGGGGATTTTGTAGTTGTAAAGAACTTTCTACTCCCGAAGTTGGCTTGTCCAAGATAATGAATATCGGTGGACCCAAAGCCTATATGCGTGAGATAATACCTGATTTAGGTATTAGCTCTACCTTCATCATCTCAGATCTTATAGAGTCTAGGGACCCAGCAGAGATACCCAGCGTGCCCTTTGAGCCACTACCTTTCTTTGTGAGTGAACCCACCCCAGAGTGTGTTCATATAATTTGGCCTTTTAGTGAGAAAAAGATTGACAGAATCCTGGATGATCAAGTTATCGGTACCCAAGATAGAGGCTATCAGAGGTACTTGGTCTGGTGGCAAGGTCAACCAGAATCTAAGGACTCGAGGATCACCCGTGAGGATCTGTAGCGCCACAACACAGACCTACTCGAGCACTATGAGAGTCAAGTTATCCCACACTCGACTGGGTCGAGTTCCTCCCACACTGGGAGAATTGGTGGGTCACCAAGATCAGACACAGATTACTGGGCTCTATTTGGTTTACCTAGCCAAGTGTCAAATTTTGTAATCAATGAAGATTAAGTCGTATAATAAGTTAAGGTTAGTTGATTTGTCTCAACCCTCAAACTAGTCATTATTTGAGTCATGTACATCAGTTATGAGTATAGTATGAGCTCAATTTTTGTAAAAGAGAAGTGGTTACCCTATTTTGGAGTTCCACCAGGCCACATCCTGGAGTCAGAGGCCACTACATCTACCTAGTGGATTTTGTGTGACAACCCAGGATCCAAGATACTTCTAGAAACCCTGATTCCTTCCAGATGCCCAGATTCCAGTCCAGATGCCAGAGTATATTCCCAAACCAGGACATCCATGATTCCAGAGGTCCCCCTTCATCCTATCCCAAAGAAATCAAGTCCAAGTACCAACCCAAGCCCTAAAGAAGCTAGAATCCATGGAATATTCCTTCCACAAGGCTACCAGGCCACCCCAGCTTCCAGAGGCCCAAACCCATGCACCCAAGCCCCTTTGGGCCGGCCCCTTGCTGCCCCTAAAAACCCAAAATGCCCTCCTAGGTGTCCTTGAAGTGTTGACCATGTCCAAGAGGTGTCCTTGAGTGGAATAGTCAAAGCATGAAGGAAAAAGGAGAAGACTAGGTCAATTCCTAACCTAATGGGGATTTATTTTTCTAACCTAGCTAGGAAAGGACTTGTATTCCAATTTGGAAGAGGACTTGTAACCCAAGTGTAACCATGGTTAGTGAGGGCATGAGAAATCTATAAATACCCCACCCCTCCCCCTCTTGTAATCATCTTTTCTTATGAATAGACCTTTGCTGAAATTTTGATGAATTGTCTTGAGTTTGAGTTTGGTTCTCTCTTTGAGTGCTCTCCTTGTATTCCTTGATTGAAACCATGCTTCCATAGCATCCCTTTGCATCCCTGGAGATCAGCCATGCCCAAGAATTGGAAGCCCTAGCTGCCATCCAAGCCTAGGAGCTTTTTCTTCCTGGCTGCCATTTTTTAACCCTAATCTTGATTCCTTCCAAACCATAATTCTTTTCTTATTTGTTTATTACTATTTTGATTGACCCTGACACTTGCAGTATCCCGAGGTGCTTCCCTACCCTAAAGAGGCCTTCTTTGCTTCCTAGACTGGGCAGATCAGCCTTCTTTGCTTCCTAGACTGGGCAGATCAGCCCGAGAGTTGAGAAACCTTCCCTCTCTGATTATCTAATTTGATGAAAATAAACTATCTTAAACCAAGAGTTTCTCAACCCTCGGGTCCTGGATATTTCATTGGTTTGTATGAGTATAGCTGTGACCCGATAATTCTTTGCACTGCCAGTCTTTCCACTAGTTCTTACTTTATTTTGAGAATCTAGTCTAAAAATAAAATTATAAAAATTACAAAAAAATTATTTTACTATTTTTCATGCATGTTTAGCAGTCTTAGAGTTAACTCTCATTAGAATTAAAAAGAAAAGCAACAGAATGACAAACAAATTTTTTATCGAATGGTTGTCGATGTAGCTCAAGAGAAGCCCACTGAATGTATTTCAATGCACTTTAATGGCTTCTATAGCTTCTTTACTAAGTTCTTCAAGCATCAGATAAGAGTTGGTGAAGGCTTGAAGGCTATATTGAATGCTCTCAGTGCTCTCTTGCTTGTTGGCTTTGTTGGATATTCAATAATACATTAACTTTCTTACTTTTTCAAAAACTCTCTGAAACTTACTTCAAAGAAGTTCAATTCCTCAAATATATGGTCTTTCATCATTCTAAGATAGTTTAAGTTGTTGTAGACTATTGGGATGTGACATTTGATCATTGCAGCACATTTTAGATTCAAATTCTAAGTTCTGGATCTAGTCGTTATAAGTCTGAAATCAACCTTCGAGTTGACTCGGATCACTCGAGTCGACTCAGATCCTCAGAGGAGTTTGGTTGAGTTGACACTCTTCAATCCAGTCGGTTCGCTTGCACAATGTCCTGATCAAATCCTCAAAGGAGTTCTGGTTGAGTAACTCTCTTCAATCCAGTCGGTTCGCTTGCACAGTGTCCTGATTCCTCACTCTATAAGAGTTGACTCGCCTTGATTCTAGTCGACTTGAATCCTCAGGCCTTCAACATGTCAGTTTGGACGAGTCGGCTAATTTCCATTCTAGTCGACTCGGTTGTTGTGGTTCATAGAAGCATTTTCTGGACTTTGGAGTAGTCAACTTGATCTTATGAAGAGTTGGCTCGGATGTCTTACTATATGATAAAGTCGGCTTTGACTCCCTTTGGTTGGCTCGCCTGTCTGATTTAGGAAGTAGTACACTGGATGAGTCAGCTCGGGTCCCTTACAGTCAGCTCGGATATCTGCATGCTAGAATCCTTATGAGGTGTATGTGCCAGAGTTAGCTCTCTTCTCTTCGAGTTGGCTCGATGAATGTTTTAGTGATTTTCTCGGTCTTTCTCTAGAATTCATCCAGCAAGTCTTCAAGCTTCAAGATGTCTTCAAACTCAACATATTTCTAAGAAATTAAAAGCTTGAAACATAATTAGAAGTGACCCAATTTTATAATCTTTCTCAACTTTTTTTTGGATTCTTCATTACAATATTCAATTACAACACAACTCAAATAAGAAATGAAATTTAGGAGCTGAAATTTAAACAATGAATTCATCCTACAAAAACTTGTAAACCACTTGAAGAGTTCTTAGTAAAATAAATGCATGCACCAATGTTTGATTATCATCAAAATCACTTATGAGGTCAACAATCTCCCCCTTTTGATGATGACAAAACACTGGGCATGAAAAACTCTTTAGAATTACATGTATAATAGTATTTGAAAGTAAGGATGCACATGTATCAAAGCTAATTATATTTGCAAATAAGTATCAGAGCTCTTGTGAAGAAACTTTACAGTATCAATGTTAGTGCTTTTGCATGTATCAGAATATTAAATTTTGTATGCTTCAAAGTATCAGAAATAGCACAAACATGGAGTATAAGAGCTCTAAATTGAAAGAATTAGAGCTAATTCTAGAGCTAAAATTTAGAGCAACTAGAGCAAAATGTAGGTTTTTAGCTAAAGCCATTTGTTTTCAAAAAAAAATTCCCCCCCTTTCTATAGGTCTTAAATTATGAAACCTTTAAGCTCATTTAAATACAATCATTTATACTCACCCCGTTTTTCATTCTTTTCATGCATTTATGAACATTCTCCCCCTTTTTGAATATTTTCCAATGCATGAAACCAATTGTAGATATTTTTCAAGTAAGCTTAAAGTTCTCCTATCAGCTCAAATTTTCATGTCAGCTCTCAAATTTTTTTTGTCAACTCAAAGTTCTCCCCCTTTTGTCAAAAAATCAAAGAGGTATTGAAATAAAGATCAATTTTTGACATAGAATAAAAAAGTTTTTAATATTTGTTTGAGATAATTTCACTTTCTCAATTTCATTTTGATATTCTAATTAAAATTCATCACATTAGCATTATAAACATTGCATAAGCTCAAATTAATTCAAGATAGTGCTAGTAGATACCAAAATAACTTTCATTTTATTTAAAATGTTCAATACAAGTTATAAAACATTAAAGGATGTACAATTAATCACTGTCTAAGTCTAATATAGTGCTGGTGGAATAGCCAGTTATCTAAATGCCAGGAGGCATGGATGCTATAGGATCTGCATCAAGTACATAAGAAGGTGTCGGAGTGGGATGTGAACCCTGAGGCCTATGGTGAGGAGCTGGCTGTCTGGGATGTGTAGACTGACCAACAAAGGGAGTGGACTGTGGCCTAGGAGTAAGAATGGGAGCAGGTCTAGGCTGTGAATAAGGAAAAGATGCAATGACTGTTGTCCTCAGCTATTCAAGTAGAATTTTAATCTGTTCCATGTCCTCACTAGTCTGCTTCACCTCAGCATTTAGGGCAACAAACTCAGCTGCTTGTACATTGGCAAAGGCTTCAGCTGATCCTCTTAATCTTCAAACTCTGCTGTTAAGATTCCAAAACCCTTAGTATAGTCTTCTTCCATACTTTTTCCTTCTTCCAATGAACCCATTGTGAATTTTATGTTATTCAATTATGTTCTGAATACTTCTAAAGTATGATTGATAGTGTTTTAATTGATTCAAAACCAGATGATACCATATCAAGAATGGGCTGTAGATCAGGCTATGATATAGATCTAGAGGTCTCAAGAGTGTCAATTCTATTACACAGATCTCTGATCTCACCACTAAACTGGTCTAGCCTGGCATCCATTGACTGGTGAAACTCGCCAAACATACTAGATAGAGTGCAGGTCAGTGTGTCAGTCATAGTCTTCATCTGCTGAGCCATAAAATCCTGGACACTGAAGTATCAACTGAATATGCAGGAGGAACAAAATTGGAATCTGGCAAGGGTGGAGAAGCTAGAAGATCAATATGCTCAGTCTACATAGCAGTGGACTCAAGTGCAGCTGGCTCAGAAGTAGGCTCAGTAAAGGTGCCAAACTCACCAATAGGAATATCAAACATCTGCTTTAAAGTGGCAATGGTCTCTTCTGGTGATGCAGTGGAGATCTCCCTAAGAATTTCTTTACTATCATCCTCAGAACTGCTGCTACTGCTGGAGGAGGCTGCAATTGCTCTTTCATCAGTGCCCTTTTTTTTTCACACTCGCTAACTACATATATAACCCATTATGAGGAGTGATTTAGTAGTGCAGGTGTCAGTATGATGGAGGGGTTTACCATCTTCTCCTTCCAAGCTAACTCTGGAGGCTTGAAACAATAGAGTTAAGACCATATCTTATGGTAAACAAGCCTTTACCTTCGTAACTGCTTCTTTCATTTGCATTATCATTATATAGGGCAGGTTGAATGACTACCCTGAATAATGTGCTCCATGAAGCTCAAGTCATGCTCACTGACCCAATCAAATCTTCCTGTTCTTGGAAGAAAAATCCTACTAATAAAATTATGAAGTAGCCTCATCTCTAGGGATAGAGTGTTAGCCATTTCAGTCCCTACTCCATCAACATTTGTTCTACCCAAAATTGCTTGTAGGCCTGTTTCCTAGGTGGCTTAGTCCCAAGAGTTGGGTGATTGGGAATTACAAAATTTTCACAAGTATGTGCACAAGTAATTCCAATTAGTGGTTAGGTGATGTGTTAATCAGAGAAAGAAAGCAGAAGCAAAAGATAGAACAAACACAACATAAACAAAGCAAATTTATAGTGGTTTGGAGCAACCCAGCTCCTACGTCCACTACCCAAGTTCACCATTCGGGATTTCCACTATATCCCCTAAACCGGAATACAGTCGAATTATTTTACAGGCTCACAATCCAAACCTCTATACTTTGATTTTTTAAACTGGGCTCACCAAAGAAAACCAAGTTAGGTATTTACAGGTTCACCTAAACCTCTACACTTTTGTTTTTAGCTAGGCTCACCAAAGAAACCTCTACACTTTGGTTTTTAAAGGCTCAGCAAAGAAACCTATTTGTTTTTACAATAGGGCTCACCATAACCCAAATATTCTAAATGATAGATTAAAAAAGCAACAGTAAAGACAACTCTATTATCTGGGGTGGTTGCCAATGTAGCTCAAGTGATGATCCACTTAATGCTCTTTAATGCACTTCAATGGCTTCCTTGCTTTCCTCAAAAAGATACTTCAAGCTTCTGGTAAGAGTTGTTGTAGGCTTGAAGGCAAACTTTAAAGCTCTAGTGCTCTCTACTTCACTTCAATAGGTGTTTAATAAATGCTCAATAAATCATTATTTGCTCATTAGTCTCTCCAAAGATGTTCTCATACCTAATTTATAGAGACTTCAACTACCTTCCCATGATTTTGAACGTTGTAGACCATTGGAAAGTGACAGGTTACCTTTGGAGCACTTTTGCAATTCAAAAATTGAGAACTAGAACTAGCCGTTGGAGGTGACCCCGCCATTCAAGTCGGCTCGGACAGACTTCGAGTCAGCTCGGATGAAGTTCGGGTCGACTGGGTTGAGTGCCAGTCGGCTAGCTTCCACAGTTGAAAAAATACCTCACTCTAGACAAGTCGGCTGGGCTGAATTCCAGTCGGCTGGAGTCTCAAAGTCTCCTCAGACCATTTTCAATTGAGTTCTGGATGAGTCGGCTAGATCTAATTCTAGTCAACTCGGATTCCTGAGAATCACAGAACGTTCTCAACCTTGTTCTAGATAAGTCGGCTAGATCTTGGTGCCAGTCGGCTGGATCTGCATGCCAGAGAACTTGCCTTCAATGCCAGTGCCAGAGTCAGCTGGGTTGTTCATCCAGTCGGCTCGAATTTGGTTCTTCAGCCAGATCAGCTTCAAACCTCCAGACACTTGTCCCGAGCTTTAAAGATCTTCTTCAAGCACTTTTTACATAAATTAAAGGAAAACTTGAAGCTTGAAAGACTACTAGAAGTAACCCTTGAACTTGTTTTTAATAGAAATTTTTTGTAGGGTTCTTCTTTACAAGATTCTAAATAATTTACAACTCAACACAAAACATAAAGATTGTAGGAGTTAAAAGATGTATCAATGTAGTTGTTCTACAAAACTTGTCAATCATTTGAGGAGTTGTTAGATAACTAAATGTACACTCAATAATTTGTTATCATCAAAATCACTTTAGGGGTCAACAATCTCCCCCTTTTGATGATGACAAAACATTGGGCATGAAAGGAATCTACTCTATTAACAAATATGTAAGCATTTATATTTAAAAATCTACTGTAATCTAAAATTTATATCAGTATGTGCTATACAGTTATGCATAAAATCAAATTCATAAGCTGTAAATATCAGAGATTGATTGCTTGTATATATCAAGCAGCATTAAGTGTCGATTGATAGATATGATAAGTTGAGAGCATCAAAGCATCATAAAAATCATTGAAGTATGTAAGTTAAATATATATATCTTCCCCTATTTATAAGATTTCTAGACAATATGAATTGTTTTTAAGTTTCTCCCCCTTTAGACATTCACTTGAACATTTTATCAGAATAATATGCAAGAGATCATTCAGAAATGCCTTAAAAACTAAAACTCTCCTTGTCTACTTTACTTTGTATTACTATTGCAATTCATGTATTCTTCATGCACTCTATGGTTCTCCCCCTTTTTGTCAACAATTCAAAAAGGTTAAACAGGTAAGCTCAGAATTTTAAATAGATAAAAAAGTTTAAAAAATTTGTTTGTGATAATTTCACTTTCTCAACTTAGAGAGAGAATTCTATTTAAACAAATAGAGATGTAATCAAATATAAATACACACATTACCAGTAATCAAAAAGATGTTCATTTCATTTCTGTCAAAAAGTGTTCAGTACATCAGTCATTACAAAAGTTTCAAAAACATCCAAAATGGTACTGAAACACAAAAAGTCTAATCAGAATTATCACTGGGAACATTGACACCTTGCCAAGAAGTGGGTCTAGGTGCTCGACTAGATGAAGCATGTGGAGGAGGAGCCTAGGGTGAACAAAGGTACTAGGTGCCCTATAGGAAATGGGTGGTTGATCATAAAATGGTCTTGTCCTAGCTGTGACTTCCAATGAACTGACAATGCTATTGAGAGAAACCATTTCCACCCACATTGCTCCCATCTATTGATCCAAGTCCTTGAGGCTAACTGGTACTTTATTTATTGCCTCTTTCATTTCACCTATCTCTTTCTGCATAGATACAAGCTCAGCTACTTGGACATTCGCGAAGGCTTCTACTGATCCTCGAAGTCTGCCAAGCTCCGATCTTATGATTCCAATGCCCCTGGTATAATCTTCTGCCATACCTCTTGTATCTACAATGGTTCCCATCTACCTCTAAGCTCTTTCAATTCAGTCTGATATTCATTCAAAGTGGTATCCATAGACTTTAAAATTGTCTCAAAACTTGAAGAGATGCAATTTAGAATAGGCTGAAGGTCTATCTGAGGTGCAGTCCTTGAAGCTTCAATAGCTTCAACCTTTTCTTTAGATTTGATACATCTCTTCTAATTTGTCCAACCTGGTGTCCACTGATTGTTTCAAATAATAAATAAGGAAGTTATAGTACTAGTCAGAGAATCTGTCAAGTTTTTCAATTATTCTTCAATCTGAACTTGGATAATGGAGGCTGTGTAGCTGCAGTAGGATAGTCATGCAATGGAACATCAGCAGAAGGCAGGTCAAACTCTGGTGATGGCAAGTCAAACTCTGTGGTAGGCAAATCAAATATAGGTGATGGTGGTCTGATCTCCTCAGTAATAGTAGCAAGCATAGGTACAAATGACTCAGGCTCCGGTACAGGTGTAGAAGTTCCAGCTGCTTCTTCCTCTTCCTCTTCTTCATTACTACTGGAGCTTCCAATGGCTTTTACATTTGTGCCCTTTTTTCTCCAGACTCCTTCCACTTGATAATATCCCATTCTCTCAAGAGTTTAGATGCGTAGATATTAGTGTGATGCAGTTCTAATCCGTCTTCACCATCCAAATTGACTTTATGAGATTTAAACAACAATGTAAGCATCATACCATATGGCAAATAGGCTTTAGCTTTTCTAACTGTTTCTTTCATCTGCATGATTATAATATATGACAGATTGACAGGAGTTCTTTCTAGGATGTGCTCCATGAGACATAGATCTTTTCGCTCACCCAATCGAACCTGCCAGTTCTTTGTAGGAAAATTCTACAAATGAAGTTGTGAAGTAGTCTCATTTCCAATGAAAGGGTGTTAGCTAAAACAGTCCCAATTCCTCCTACATCTCCCTGTTCAAGATAGTTTTCAGGGTCTTCTCTTTATTTTCAATACTAAAATTTCAGTCCCTCAGAAGGAATATCCAGTAATTCAAGCAAGGACTCTTCATTCACAATAACCCTCTTTCCTTGACAGTAGATTCCACATGGTTAATTCCCAACCTTATGTTCTCATAAAAACTTCTAACCAATGAGGGATAGGTTTTCTCATTTAATGAATAGAATTTCTTCCACCCTTGTTCTTCGATTAAGTCTCCTATCTTTAACCTAATGCCCTTAATAAACTCAAAATTAATACGTCGCTCAGAGGTTATCGGATGAGTAGACATTAAGGGTACATGGCTGGGAGCTGATGGAGCTTCTCTTGTGGTTCCTCTATAATTTCTTCATTGCTTGGCTCTTCTTGCCTTCTCTTGGACCTTCTTCTTTTTCAGCTGAAGGAGCAACCCTAGCGGACCATTTCCCTGTCGCATGTTTGGGTGCCATAGCTAGGAAGAACGGAAGAGCAAGAGAATGGAACGCTTGGTAGGGAGTAGGAAGTCTTTGGAGTGGGTTTTGGAGATGAGTGAACCATTAAAAAGGACGACATAGAAGCCAAATGGTTCGGAGAAGAGTTTATAACCCTAAACGAATGCTTCGGCATGAAAATCCAGTCTACTCGAGTAGCCCTAAAAGGGTTTCCAGTCAACTCGGCCAGAGCTTCTCTAAATCATCAAAAATCCCAGTCGACTTGAAACTATTCGAGCTGGCTAGGCCAGAACAAGTTCAAAACTCACAGTAAAATCCAGTCGACTAGGATTAAGATCCAGTTGACTCGAACAGAAAGAATAGAGTTTTGAAGAGCTTGAACAGAATTCAGTAAAATTTTGAATAAAATCTCAAAGGAAATAAAGCTCAATAGAATATAATAAATTGAGGAGGTTTTCTAGATAAAGTTTTCTTAGAATTGAAGGAATTAGGTTGAAGAATTTAGAAGGGATCACAAAGTCTTAAATCACTCATAAATATCTCAAATCTATCTTGATTGAGTGGCTTGGTGAATATGTCAACTAATTGAACTTCAGTAGGCACAAAGTCAAGCACAATATTACCATTAGAAACATGATCTCTAATAAAATGATGTCTAATTTCAATGTGCTTGGTTCTAGAGTGTTGAATTGGATTCTTTGTCAAATTGATAGCACTTGTGTTATCACATTTAACTGGAATTTGGATTGTGATACACCAAGTCTTCTAGTTGTTGTTTAATCCATAAACTTGAGCACAACAACTACTGGCAGCCATGTACTCAGCCTCGGCTGTGGTCAAGGCTACGGAGTTTTGATTCTTACAGTGCCATGAAATTAAATTCAATCCTAGAAATGACATGTCCTATGGCTTTTTCTATCTATTTTACAACCAGCATAATCAGCATCAGAGAATCCAATCAAATTCAATGTAGAATGTGTAGAATACCAAATTCCTAAATTACTTGTTCCTTTCAAATATTTAATTATTCTTCTATAGCAAGCATATGTATCTCTTTAGGTTAAGACTGAAATCTAGCACATACACATACACTATATAATATGTCAGGTCTACTTGCAGTTAAATACAATAAGGATCCTATCATACCTCTATATAGCTTTTGGTCAACATTGGATCCATTCTCATCTTGTCCAGTCTGCAAGCTGGGCTCATGGGTGTGCTCATTGTTTTGCTACTCTCCATCCTAATCTTTTTGATGATTTCCTTGATGTATTTGGCTTGGTTGATGAAGATGCCTTCTTTTGTTTGTTTTACTTGAAGTCCAAGGTGGTGCGGGCACCAGACTCAGAAGAAGACTTAAGAGCTCCATTTGGATCTCTGATTAACCTTGTCCGAAGAATTAAGGTTTTTGGCTTGTAATAAGGGTTGACTTGATCACTCAATTTTAGCTTGAGTCTATATTACCTGCATTTTTATTTTGTTGAGTCATGTTGACTCAGTAGTGGACTAGGGCTTCAACCTGGGGTGTTACATTTTCTCCCAAGGCCAAGCAAGTGGGCGCCACACTCCCAGCCACACTCCCAGCCATACGCCTGAGTCCATGGGGCGCCACATCTCCATCCAGCAGGCTTTGGTCCCCACACCACAGATAGCAGCTCCCTTCTCTCATGCGCCAATTGAGGAGAAATCCACCAAGGGTCCACAAATCAAGGGGGCAGTCCAAGACATTCCAAAAGAACCAAACTATGAAAGAAAAGAAATTCTCTTGGAGAGAACTTCAAGGAGGGGCCCATTACCTGCCAAAAATACTCAAAACAAAGTTAGAAAGAGCCATAACTTGGGAAAAAAGAAAAGGAGGTATCCAAAAAGGTTGAGCCATGGAAGGAAGGAGATTCTCTTGAAGAGCAAGGTTAGGAGGTGCCCTAGTCATTCCAAAAAGCTAGATATAAAAGAAAACAAATTTTCCTCTTGGAGGGCAAGGTTAAGAGGCGCCCAAAACACTTCCAGATAAGGCCAAGCATAGAAGGAAAAAGTAATTTTCTTGGAGGTCAAGACAAGGAGGCGCCACCACTTTCCTTTTTTGAAGCCTCAATCATCTTTGGAATTATTTGGCGGCCATATGAGTAGGGATTGATCATACAATCCTAATTTGAAGATCCCCACCTTTAGTCCCACATGGGAAGATGTAAAACCCTACTCTCTTGTAATGTCCTATAAATTAAAATCCCTTTGTAAGTTCTAAGGAATCAGATGAATGAAACCAATTTTTTTGTGAGCAAACTTTGTGTTTTCTCTTTCAGCACTGCATCCAAGTGTTGAGCTCCGTGAGAGAGTAAATCTGGGGTCCCCAGGAACCTTGAGGAGGTGTGAGATCCAAAACCCAACCCTGAGGTAAGCCACTTCACTCCCAAACCCTAGCCGCCCATCATCCTTCTCTTTCCACCAAGCCCTAGAATATCCCACCTCTCACGGCCATCCTCTTCAAGTCAAGGCCGACCCCAGCATCCGGGTCCAGTCCGGATACTTCAGATCCAGAGCAATTCCCAGAGGGAGTCGAATCAGCCTTCAAGAGAATCTGGATCTCAGCGACATCAGCCTTCAAGTTCTTCGAACTGGTAAATCCTTCCCTGAGTCTCTGAATCCATCACTTGTTTTTCTTCTTCCCAGATCTTGAGTCTAGGAGAAGCCGACCCAGCCACAAGACCAGTATTGGAGGATCCATTGCGAAGATAGCCGAATCCGAGGATCCAACAATCTGCTCGAGAGAGTTTTTCCCCCAAATTCTGTGAGATCACTGTTTGGTTGGTAAACCATCTCTTCTCTTTATTTCTGTCCTGTTGAAAGTTCAGAGCGAAACCCTAGGTCTGGGTGTTTCTCAACCCCAGCGATCCGTTACTTCTGAACTACTCTGATAACTTAGCTTCTTCTAAATTGTGCTTTCAATCCTTACCTAGTTTCCATCAACTTAGTTTAACTTTACTTTGAGTCGAAGCCAATTTCTGAAAAAATAAAAAAAAAAAAGAATTAATCTTAATTTATTTCCACATCGCATCATCTCTCTCTTTCATTCTGCATCATTTTTGGTATCAGAACCCTGTCTAGGGTTTCTGTTTGATTTCTTGTTTGAGTCTCTCTCTTTTTACTTTGTCTGCTCGAAGTAGACTCCCCAGGACGTCCGGTCCTAGAAACGAAGTGAGGTGCAAACCTTCTCTTCCCATTCCATGGGGTGTTCCTAGGGCGTGTAGGGGATCCGTTGGGTTACAACTTCGTAGCAGGAATTGTAAACGGGGAGTACTCTATTTTTAGCCCGTAATTGCCCTGTTTCAAGAATTATTTCTCACTGCAGGTAACTCTAAATTCGGTGATTTCTATTTTTTTGAAACCATATAATTGAAGATATTTTTCAGAATTTTCTTATGATTTATTGGTTTCTGTGAGATTTCTGAGAATTAAATTACTGCAACTCTATTTTTGTGTTTCTGCAATTCAATTATTTTTGAGTGTTCAACACTTAATTCATCTTAAGGGCATTTGAGCATCTAAGATAAGGGAAGGAGTTGATAACCTCTCCTTAGCCCAAAACCACCACCCACTCATTCGAACATAAGCCTTTAATCTTAAAATTAATTAGACATAATTTGCCCTAGTGGGCTAGGGACATCAACAAGTCGGGTCAAGGCTAGTGTTGAGTTAGTTTGTCTAGTTACTCTGTGTGTGCTTTGTACTCAGTGTCTAGAATGGTGGTTCAGGGATTCCATCCCGAAGGGCTTGTGTGCTGGTCCGCCTACCTGGCCAATCTCTGATTGGTGTCTAGGATTGGCATCTAGGGACCTAACACTTCCCTTACGCCTGCCTGGCTGAGTCCTGAGTTACTACAGGCTAGCTTGCCACTCTGATTGGGCATCTAGTTTGGGCTCTAGGTCTAGTTAGCCCGTAGTCATTCAGTTGAGTCTCATTTTGTGTGTTTGCTTGCATCATGTCTACCCGGAATGGAGTGCCCTGCCAACCTGGTCAAACCCAACCTGATTTAGAGGCCATGGTTAGAAATCTTACCGAAAGTATGACCAAATTGAGTCAGGATATGAATGAAGATTTTTCCCAGTTTAGGGATCGAGTCCAAGTACTTGAGAAACGTAGACATCAAAATTGGACCCCTGATCCAAATTTTAATTGGCCCCAACCTCACCCATGCCAGGAACCTAGGAGGACCTTATACCATGATCCCGAGCATAACCTTAGGAAGCCTAACCATGATATCTATAGTGTGGATCGTGTCTATGAGAGGTCCTTACAATATTCTAGACCAGTCACTCAACAACCCAAGTCTTCTAGAACAAACCATTTAGATCCACACCCATGCCCAAGTAAGGTCTCTACTAGCTTGAAACCCAGTGTGACCCAGGTTCCTATATCTCAAGAATGTTTGTTTTGTGGAGAAAGAGGCCAAAAATCTAGTCAGTGCCCATGCATAGGACTGGCTTGTGCACAGCTAAGTGGTAAGAATCCTAAGGATGACATTAATGAGGGAGAACCCAAGCCTACCAATGAGGAAGAACGGTTAGGTATGACAAGCCTAGAATCAGTTGACCGATTACCACTGACCCGAACCCATTGAAGATGGCATCGAGGAAGTATATGATGCTGGCTTGAGTCTAGTTGATGAATATGAGGGGGAAGAACTTGAAGAATGTGACATTGATACTATTGGTTCCTTACCTGAGGAGACCTTGGAAAACAACCAACTAGTAGGACCTAGTTCAGAAATTCAAGAGATTTGTGAGAACCAGGTTCCTTTAGTCAAATACCCCAGGAAGAACTCATAGTGTTAGCCCGAGCTATTAGTTCGTACCCTCTAATGACAGTCATTCCCCAAGTACCAATTGAAGATCTTTGCACTGAACTGTTTAAGTTTGCCCACCCTATGGTAGATCCTCTCCTTAGGATGACTGAATCAAGCCTCTTACAATTGGACCTTGTCCCATGCTCAGCCACTAAGGTCTCTCCCATAATCTCAGTTGGACATCCTTTCTTGAGTGGATTGATTCACCCAGTCTGTAGAAGTCCTCCTTATGACCCCAGACCCCTTCCTTTGCATGACTGACCTACCCTTCTATAGAGTATACCTTTCCTTACCCATAGGTCAAATTTCAAGTCTTGAGGTCATCATCCATAGGCCCTTCCATGAATCATTCTCTAATCCATTTCTTAAGAAAGTGGATCATTATTTGCTTAGAGAACAAACCTTAACTGTTGCAATCACATGTCCTAGGCTACTCCTCGAACCATCTCTTGATCCATTCTGGGAGTAGCAAACTTTTCCTTTCGTAAGGATGACCAGTTGACATTCATAGATCACCATTCAAACCTTCAGGTCACCACCTTTAGCCAGCCGGAAATTCGAGACTCCACCTCATATTTCCTCCCTTTCTCTAGGACTTCCAATGCTTCTTACACCATCCAAGTATACTTTGTCAATGTCTTTAGAGTGAATCACGTGTCAGAATCTATTAGGTTTGCCACCTACTTCTGGAAGACCTTATGGCACCTACTAGGCACCCATGATAAGTTTTCATGCTCTGCATGCCATCCTCCGACCCAAGGTCAAACCTAGAGAGCCGTAGTTTGTTAGGTTTAGACATAGGGTTCCTTTGAATGAAGTCCATTCTTTAGGAATGCATCGTCAGTCGAGTTTAGGACATTGTCTCAGATTTTGATTGAGTGAGAATACCAGGAATTGGGATTTGTATTTACCCAGGGCTAATTTGCATATAATGTTTCGATCAATAGGTCTATTGGCTAGAGCCCCTTTGAAATTGTTCATGGATACAAGCCTCACACACCACTTGATCTGATTTCACTATTAGTCCACACACACAAGTCTCTTGATGCACTTGCATAGCATGTAAAGGACTTGCATAAAGAAATTCATGCCAAAATAAATTTAAGTAATGAAACTTATAAGAAGTTGGCTGATTCTCAAAGGCGAGTCAAAACTTTTGTTGAGGGAGACTATGTAATGATTAGGTTAAGACCTGAACGGTTTCCTCCTGGAACCGTTAGAAAGTTACATGCTAGAGGAGCTGGACCATTTAGAGCGGTGAAGAGAGTAGGATCCAATGCCTATGTGCTCGAGTTACCTCCAGAACTAGGCATTAGCTCCACTTTCAACATTACAGACCTAGTAGAGTATAGAGAGCCAGCTGTGATTCCCAGTGAGGCTTTTGAACCTAATCCTACTCTTGAGAGTGAACCCAACCCTGTGTGTCCACCAACAAACTGGCCTTGAGGAAAGAGCAGATTAAAAAGATCCTGGATGATCAGGTTATCTCTACTCGTAATCGAGGATACCAAAGATACCTGGTCTGTGGCAAGGAAGGCCAGATTCTGATGACTCTTGGATCTCCGAGAAGAATTACAAGAATTGGACCCAGACCTCTAGGAGAGATACCAGAGCCAACTTGATCCATACTCGACAGGGTCGAGTTCCTCCCACCCTGGGAGAATTGGTGCGGGCACCAGACTCAGAAGAAGACTTCAGAGCTCCATCTAGATCTCTGATTAACCTTGCCCGAAGAATTAGGTTTTTTGGCTTGTAATAAGGGTTGACTTGATCAACTCAATTTTAGCTTGAGTCTATATTACCTGCATTTTTATTTTGTTGAGTCATGTTGACTCAGTAGTGGACTAGGGCTTCAACCTAGGGTGTTACATTTTCTCCCAAGGCCAAGCAAGTGGGCACCACACTCCCAGCCACACTCCCAGCCATACGCCTGAGTCCATGGGTGCCACATCTCCATCCAGCAGGCTTTGGTCCCCACACCACAGATAGCAGCTCCCATCTCTCATGCGCCAATTGAGGAGAAATCCACCAGGGGTCCACAAATCAAGGGGGCGGTCTAAGACATTCCCAAAAGAACCAAACTATGAAAGGGAAGAAATTCTCTTGGATAGAACTTCAAGGAGGCGCCCATTACCTGCCAAAAATACTCATAACAAAGTTAGAAAGAGCCATAACTTGGGGAAAAAGAAAAGGAGGTATCCAAAAAGCGTTGAGCCATGGAAGGAAGGAGATTTCTCTTGAAGTGCAAGGTTAGGAGGCGCCCTAGTCATTCCAATTAAAGCCAGATATAAAAGGAAACAAATTTTCTCTTGGAGGGCAAGGTTAAGAGGCGCCCAAACACTTCCAGATAAGGCCAAGCATAGAAGGAAAAAAATAATTTTCTTGGAGGTCAAGACAAGGAGGCGCCACCCACTTTCCTTTTTTGAAGCCTCAATCATCTTTGGAATTATTTGGCCGGCCATATGAGTAGGGATTGATCCTACAATCCTAATTTGAAGATCCCCTCCTTTAGTCCCACATGGGAAGATGTAAACCCTACTCTCTTGTAATGTTCTATAAATTAAAACCCCTTTGTAAGTTCTAAGGAATCAGATGAATGAAACCAAATTTTTTGTGAGCAAACTTTGTGTTTTCTCTCTTCTGCACTTGCATCCAAGTGTTGAGCTCCGTGAGGGAGTAAATCCGGGTTCCCAGGAACCTTGAGGAGGTGTGAGATCTCCAAACCCCAAACCCTAGGTTAGCCACTTCACTCCCAAACCCTAGCCCCCATCATCCTTCTCTTTCCACCAAGCCCTAGCATATCCCACCTCTCACGGCCATCCTCTTCAAGTCAAGGCCGACCCCAGCATCCGGGTCCAGTCCGGATACTTCAGATCCAGAGCAATTCCCAGAGGGAGTCGAATCAGCCTTCAAGAGAATCCGGATCTCAGCGACATCAGCCTTCAAGTTCTTCGAACTGGTAAATCCTTCCCTGAGTCTCTGAATTCATCACTTGTTTTTCTTCTTCCCAGATCTTGAGTCCAGGAGAAGCTGACCCAGCCACAAGACCAGTATTGGAGGATCCATTGCGAAGATAGCCGAATCCGAGGATCCAACAATCTGCTCGAGAGTGTTCTTCCACCCAAATTCTGTGAGATCACTGTTTGGTTGGTAAACCATCTCTTCTCTTTATTTCTGTCCTGTTGAAAGTTCAGAGTGAAACCCTAGGTCTGGGAGTTTCTCAACCCCCAGCGATCCATTACTTCTGAACTACTCTGATAACTTAGCTTCTTCTAAATTGTACTTTCAATCCTTACCTAGTTTCCATCAACTTAGTTTAACTTTACTTTGAGTCGAAGCCAATTTCTAAAATAAAAAAAAAAAAGAATTAATCTTAATTTATTTCCGCATCGTATCATCTCTCTCTTTCGTTCTGCATCACAAGGAAGTAGTTCAGCTCACCTATTAAGCTCATTTCAAATTCTCCCTGCATAAGCTTAGCAAATTCTTTACATAGAGATTCGTTAGATGCACCAAAATAATATCATCTATATATATTTGTACAACTAAGATGTCATTATTTTTCTTTTGATAAACAAAGTTATATCTACATTTCCTCTTGAAAATTCATTTTCAATTAAGAAAGTGCTAAGTCTATCATACCAGGCTCTAGGTGCTTGTTTCAAACCATACAATGCTTTGTTTAATTTAAATACATGGTTTGGAAAAGCGTGATTTTCAAAACCTGATGGTTGTTCCACAAAAACTTGTTCAGAGATAAATCATTAAGAAATGCACTTTTTACATCCATTTGAAAGAGTTTAAAGTTCATGTAGCAAGCAAATGCAAGTAATAATCTAATGGCTTCTAGTGTTGCTACGGGTGCATAAGTTACATCAAAATCAGTACCTTCTTCTTGGTTATATCCCTTAGCCACTAATCTAGTTTTGTTCCTTATAATATTTCCTTGTTCATCTAATTTATTCCTATAGATCAATTTAGTTCCTATAATTGGGTGGTCTGTAGGTCTACCTACAAGTGTCCATACCTTATTTCTTTCAAACTGGTTTAATTCTTCATGCATTGCCATCATCCAGTTTGGGTCAGTCTCAGCCTCTTCTAAGCTATGGGGTTCTATTTGTGATACAAATGCTAGGTAATCATGTGCATCCTTATATGCAGCCCTAGTCCTAACACCATGTGAAGGATCTCCTATTATTAATTCTTTAGGATGAGATGTAACATACCTCCAGTCCCTCGGTAGATCGGTGTAATCCTTAGTTACCGTTTGTTCTCCACCTTGAGTGTCTTTGTCTTGAATGCTCAAGTCATCCATTCCTTATTGCAATGTACCTGCATCATTATCCATGCACTCTTCTTGTGTAGAAGGTGTAGGGTTAGTTTCAATAAATACAACATGAATTGACTCTTCAACAGTAAGAGTCCTTTTATTAAAAACCCTATATGCTTTGCTATGTAAAGAATAACCTAGGAAAATTGCATCATCAGCTTTAGAATCAAATTTTCTTAATTATCTTTTCCATTGTTATGCACAAAGCATTTACAACCAAACACATGAAAAATACTAATGTTGGGTTTTTTGTCATTCCAAAGCTCATAGGTGGTTTTCTTTAAAATAGGACGGATCAAAACACGGTTTAAAATATAACATTCAGGTTCACCACTTCTTCCCAAAAGTACTTTGGAAGATTGCCTTCACATAATATTGTGCGAGTCATTTCTTCCAATGTCCTGTTTTACCTCTCTACAACACCATTTTGTTGAGGTGTTCTAAGAGCGGAGAAGTTGTGATCAATGCCAAATTCAGTATAATAATCTTCGAGAAATTGATTTTCAAACTCAGTTCCATGATCACTTCTAATTGAAATCAAAGATAAGTTCTTTGATTGAAACCTTTTTACGAAATTTTCAAAAACATGAAAAGTTTCATCTTTCGATGCAATAAACAAACTCATATAAATCTCGAAAAATCATCTACTATCACAAGAGCATATTTCATCCCTCCTAGGCTAGTGGTCCTAGTAGGTCGAAAAGATCCATGTGAAGTAGTTCAAGAGGTCTTGTTGTAGAAACTATATTCTTTGATTTAAAACTCCCGCTAGTTTGTTTACCCATTTGGCATGCATCACAAACATGATTTAAATCAACTTTAAACTTAGGCATGCCTCTAACAAGATCTTTAGAAATTAATTTGGCAATTGTATGCATGCTAGCTTGACCTAATCATCTATGCCAAAGTAAGCCTGACACTTTGGTTTTAGCATTCATTGCAACTAGACTAGGGCTACTAGACATGGCAAGATCATCAAGATCTACTGCATAGATATTCCCGAGTCTATGTCCAATAAATTTATTGCTATAATCTAAAGCATTGGTTACTATGCACATAGAAGACTCAAAAACAACCTTGAAGCCTTTATCACATAATTGACTTATACTTAACAGATTATGCTTCAATTTGTCTACTAGCAAAACATTTTCAATAAAAGTGAAGGGAGTTATTTTGATCTTACCGATATCGATTATTCTCCCTTTGCCATTATCTCCAAAGGTAACCATACCTCCTTCTTTCACTTCAAGGGTGATGAATTGGTCCTTGTCACCCGTCATATGTCTTAAGCAACCGCTTTTAAAGTACCATCTTTTCTTCAACTTTTGGGCTGCAAGACATTCCTGCAAAACAATCAATAAATTCTTTTAAGTACGCAAGCTACCTTGGGTCCTTGCAGGTCAGCAGAGGTGGTTCCTTTGGGAACTGAAATCTTTTTAATCATTTTATGGACATTTCTAAGGTTATTGTATTCAAAAGCTTTATGTCCTATTCTTTTGCAAGCATAGCAAACAACTTTAGAATTTTTGTTGGAAACAGAATTTGAATTTCTAAAAGTTGATGCACTTGATGCAGATTTCAAACTTTTGGAATGTATGTATTTTTGATCAAATTCTTAGGAGCATATGATAAAGATTTTGAAGTAGAAACAGCTTTTGGTGTGGATGAAACTTTTTGAGATAAAATATTTTGAGCTGATGTTTTGGATTTCACAAAAGTTGTTGCTGAAATTCCATTTATAAAAGAAGTGTTGAAACCAATTCTAGCTTTATTTCCAGAAAGTTGTTATTCTTCTAAGATTAGCTCAAGCTTATTTGAAGATAAAGTGAGCTTTTCAACCAAAGGCTTGAGTTTTATAACCTCCTTTTTTAATTCATTATTTTCAGCAAGTAAATCAGTATTTTTCTTTTCATATGATAAATTCTCATTTTTCAGTTTTTTAAATTTTTCAGAAAAGTCATGCAAATCCTTTTTTAATAAAGTATTCTTTTATGAAATTTCATCTTTTTGTTTGAGTAAAGAATCATTCATATTTTTCAATGATTTTATCTTTACTCCAGCTTTTTTAAATTCAGAAAGTAAATCATGAAAAGCAAATTTAATTCTTCAAAAGTAAATTCAGTGCAGTTATTAGGGGATGTTACCTCATCTTCGAGACCCATTAAGTAGAGATTGGTAGTTTTGGTGGTCTCTTCTTCTTCCGATGATGTTGAGTCTTCAATATCGGACCATGTGGCAACCATGGCTTTCTTTTCTTCTTCTGGTCTAAAGGAATTCTTCAACATTGGACAGTTCGGACGTATGTGCCCCGTCTATTTGCATTCGTAGCACGTGAGGACTACTTCCTTGTCTTTTTCTCTGTCCTTCTCCTTTTCTTTTCCATAATCCTTCTTGTGAAACATTCGATTATACCTTCCTTTCTTTCTTCCCATAAATTTTCTAAATCTCCTTACAACCATAGAGATGTCTTCGTCTTCTAGGTTGTCATTGGAGGAGGTGCTTTCATCTTCAGATTCTTCATCATCCCTCTTTGAATTGGAAGTAGCTTTGAAGGCGATTGTGTTCATTTTCTTTTGCTCATCTTCCGTTCTGTGTTGCATTGTTAGCTCATGGGTGACAAGTGATCCTAGTAGTTCATCCAGTATCAAAGTGTTGAGATCTTTAGCTTCCTGGATCTCAGTTACCTTGGGATCCAATTTATCGGGGAAAGAATGAAGAATCTTCTGAACTATATCTGCATTGGAGTATACCCTGCCAAGACTCTTTAAACTGTTAATAATATTTGTAAATCTAGAGAACATGGCAGATATTGTTTCAGAAGGTTCCATTTTAAATAATTCATAATTATGAACTAAAATTTTATCTTGGAGGTTTTCACTTGGGAAGTTCCCTCATGGGTCACCTCGAGTTTATCCCAGATTTCCTTTGCTGATGAGCAAGTGAAAATTCGGTTGAACTCGTTAGCATCCAAAGCACAATATAACAAATTCATTGCTTTGGCGTTCAATTCTCCCATCTTCATGTCATGATCATCCCAGTCCTTTTCAGGCTTAGGGATGTCCACGCCATCAACTTTAATTGTGGGAATGTGTGGCCCTTTCAAGATGATCTTCCATAATTGAAAATCTATAGCTTGTATATAAATTTTCATTCGTGCTTTCCAATATGAATAATTAGTGCCTGTGAATAGTGAAGGTCTATTTGTAAATTGGCCCTCAGCCAAGGATGTACTCATGGGATGAGCCATCGAACTTAACTCAAGAAATCAGAGACACTGCTCTGATACCAGCTATTGTCCAAGTGGCTTAGTCCCAAGAGGGTGGGTGAATTGGGAATTACAAAATTTTTGCAAGTATGTGCACAAGTAATTCCAATTAGTGGTTAGGTGCTGTGTTAATCAGAGAAAAAAAGTAGAAGCAAATAGATAGAACAAACACAACACAAACAAAGCAGATTTATAGTGGTTTGGAGCAACCCAGCTCCTACGTCCACCACCCAAGTTCACCACTCGGGATTTCCACTATATCCCCCAAACCGGAATACAGTCGGATTGTTTTACAGGCTCAAAATCCAAACCTCTACACTTTGGATTTTGAAATCGGGCTCACCAAAGAAACCCAAGTTAGGTTTTTATAGGTTCACCTAAAACCTCTACACTTTGGTTTTTAGCTAGGCTCACCGAAGAAACCTCTACACTTTGATTTTTAATGGCTCACCAAAGAAACCTATTTGGTTTTTACAATAGGGCTCACCAATAACCCAGATATTCTAAATGATAGATTAAAAAAGCAACAGTAAAGACAAACTCTGTTGTCTGGGTTGTTGCCAATGTAGCTCGAGTGAAGATCCACTGAATGCTCTTTAATGCACTTCAATGGCTTTCTTGTTTTCCTCAAAATGATGCTTCAAGCTTCTTATAAGAGTTATTGTAGGCTTGAAGGCAAACTTTAAAGCTCTAGTGCTCTTTTACTTCACTTCAATAGGTGTTCAAAAAATGCTCAATAAATCATTATTCGCTCATTAGTCTCTCCAAGATGTTCTCATACCTTATTTATAGAGACTTCAACTACCTTCCCTTGATTTTGAATGTTGTAGACAGTTGGAAAGTGATAGGTTACCGTTGGAGCACTTTTGGAATTCAAAAATTGAGAACTGAAACTAGCCGTTGGAGGTGACCCCGCAATTCCAGTCGGTTGGACAGACTTCGAGTCGGCTCGGATGAAGTTCAGGTCGACTGGGTTGAGTGCCAGTCGGCTAGCTTCTACAGTTGAAAAAATACCTCACTCTGGACGAGTCGGCTGGGCTGAATTCCAGTGGCTGGAGTCTTAGAGGCTTCTCAGACCATTTTCAACTAAGTTCTGGATGAGTCGGCTAGATCTAATTCCAGTTGGCTCGGATTCCAGAGAATCACAGAACATTCTCAACCTTATTCTGGAAGAGTCGGCTGGACCTTGGTGCCAGTCGGCTGGATTTGTGTGCCAAAGAACTTGTCTTCAGTGCTAGTGCCAGAGTCGGCTGGGTTGTTCATCTAGTCTGCTCGAATGTTGTTCTTCAGCCAGATCAGCTTTAAACTTCTAGAACACTTGTCCCAAGCTTTAAAGATCTTCTTCAAGCACTTTTTACAATAAATTAAAGGAAAACTTGAAGCTTGAAAGACTACTGGAAGTAATCCTTGAACTTGTTTTTAATAGAAATTTTTTGTAGGGTTCTTCTTTACAAGATTCTAAATAATTTACAACTCAACACAAAACATTAAAGATTGTAGGAGTTAAAAGATGTATCAATGTGGTTGTCCTACAAAAACTTGTCAATCATTTGAGGAGTTGTTAGATAACTAAATGTATGCTCCAATGTTTTGTTTTCATCAAAATCACTTTAGGGGTCAACAAGGCCTTTTCTCTGTCCTTCAAATCAAATGTTTAATTCCTTCAGTAGGCATTTGCAAGATAGAGCTGAGCCTTTCTTCTGTGACTATAACCCTTTTACCCTTGACAGTAGACTCAATATGATTGGGTTCTAGTCCGAGGTTCTCATAAAAGGCTCTCATAAGTGTTGGATAAGTAGAAATATTTAAAGAATAGAAGTTTGTCCAACCTTGTGCTTCAATTAAATCTTTGATTTTTAAACCAATTTCTTCCATAAAGTTGAAAAGAATGTGTCTACCACTAGTGATAGGCCAATTTGTCATAGAAGCTACCTGTCTCGGAGATGGAGCAGCGGCCAACGGTTCTCTTTCTCCTCTTCTTCTTCGTTTGTTCGAGTCGACTCTTCCTGCCAATGTTTTGACCTTCTTTCAGTTTCTGTAGAGGGTGCCGAACTTTTTGACCTTTTTTCCATAGCTATCTTAGGAGTCATTGCAACAATTTGGCAAGAGAGAAGAAATTGATGCTTTGGGAAAATGATTTTGGAGGGTTGGAGATAGTTTTGAGTGGAACAATAAGGTTTGGAGTAAAAAATGAAAAGCATAAGAAGTCAAAAAAAGTTACTCGGCTTTATTAAAAAAGCATTTACCCAACATCTGAGTCAATTATATTTGCCATAAAATCATCTGAGTCGGCTCAACTAGAGCGAACTCAGAAGAAACAGAGATTCGAGTCGACTAGGCAAACCCAAAATTGAACGAATCGGCTCGTCTAGAGCAAGTGCTGAAAATACAGAGATTCGAGCCGGCTCAACCAGAGCAAAATTGCTCGAGTCGACTCGAACAGAAACTTTCCACAAAAGTTGAAATGGTTCAAAATTTTAAATTGATTCAATAGAATATCAAGAAAAGTTGTTCAAAGGATCATTAAGGTCTATCACATAAATGTTTCCAAGTCTATGTCCAATTAACTTACTACTGGAATCAAGAAACTTTGTTATAATACATATAGATGATTCAAAGATAACCTTTTAGCCTTTATCACATAATTGACTAATACTTAACAAATTATGCTTAAATTTATCTACTAGTAATACATTTTAAATAAAAGTACAGGGGATTATCTTGATCTTACCGATTTTGATTATTTTTTTCTTGCCATTATCTCCAAATGTAACCATACTTCCTTTTTTCATATCCAGGGTGATAAATTGATCCTTGTCACCCGTCATATGCCTTGAAAAGCCACTGTCGAGATACCATCTTTTCTTCAATTTTTGGGCTGTAAGGCATTCCTGCAAGACAATCAAGAAGTTCTTTTAGGTACCCAAGCTAACATGGATCCTTGCAGGTTAGTGGAGGTGGTTCCTTTGGGAACCCAAATATTTCTTATTTTACTTTTGACATTTCTAAAGATATTGTATTCAAAAGCTTTATGTCCTAACCCTTTGCATGCAAAACATTCAACTCTAAAATTCTAAAAAGATGCAGATTTTGAAGTTCTAGATATTGATGCATGAGATGTAGATGTAAAAGATTTTCTATTTGAGCTCTTAGGAACATACAATATAATTTATAAGTAGAAGTAGAACCACATATTGCAAAAGCTTTTTGAGATGTAAATTTTGGAACGTAAGCTTTTGGTTTCACAAAAGTAGTTGCTGAAATACTATTTGAAATTGAAGAATTAAAATCGATTCTAGCTTTATTACCAAAATTATTTGTTCTTTTGGGATAAACTCAAGCTTGTTAGAAGATAATATAAGTTTTTCAACAAGTGGCTTGAGTTTTTCAACCTCCTTTTTCAAATCATTATTTTCATTCATCAAAGCTTTGTTTTTGTCTAGATATGCACTATTCTCAGTTTTCAAAGCTTTATATTTTTCAAAAAAGGTATGTAATTCTTTTTGCAATAAGTTATTCTTTTTTGAAATCTCTTCTTTTTTTGTAGTAACGAATAACTGATATTCATTAAAGATCTAATCTTTACTCTAGCATTTTTAAATTCAGATAATAAATCATGAAAAGCATTTAATTCATCAAATATAAATTCTATTTGAGCATTGGGGGATGTTACCTCATTTTCGAGACCCATTAGACATATATAGCAATTGTTGTGGTCTCTTCATCTTCAGTTGAGGTGGATTCTTTGCTATCACTCCACGTGGCAACCATCACCTTCTTTTTTTTTTCTTGAAGAATTTCTTTAGTAGTGGACAATCTGGATGAATATGCCCTGGCTTCTTACATTCGTAGCATGTGGGCACTTGTTAATTTTCCTTTTCTTTATCCTTGTCCTTGTTTTTGGAGTGCTCTCCTCATTTATAAAATTTTCTATTGAATATTCTTTTCTTCTTTCCCATAAACCTTCTGAAGGAGACCGAGAGTCTATTTTATTTTATTTTATTTGAGCCTATTAGTCCTGTGCCACTTGAGTGAAAGTGAGGCAACTGAGTCTAGTTGAGTCCACTTAGGTGGGTCTAATCTTTTAGTCCAGTCAGTCCAATTGAGTTAGATCTAGTCCTGTAATTTTCATTCATGTCAAGATCCAAGAGGAGAGTAAGCAGACCTAAAGATTCATCAGGCCCCCCAACCAGAGCTGGCCTTCATGCACCTGGACCATTTCATGCTGCCAAGCCCATAAGAGAGAACTCCAGTCCAAGACAAAGGCCCATTATTGACTAGGTCTACCAGGGTTTCTTAGTCCACAAGTTAGGGATTCTTAGCTGATGGGGCACATAGCTCTGATACCAATAAGATGATGCGAAACGATGCAATACGGTGTAAGATGATCTAATTTTAGTCTAAGATGTTTTAAAGAGCAATGATCATAGTAGTAAGCAACTAAACATAACAGACTAAAGAAATTAAAGAAAGTAACTAACTACAAACCCACAATCTGATCCACAAGCTATAAATAATAAAAACCCGACGGCTAGGAAACCATCTAAGATTAGGCTATTCCATGCTTCAACTACCAAATCTAATGAGAAAGGACTGGTTTCTTATCCCAATGGAGATTCTCTTTGACTCAGGATAGATCGACTGCTTTGTCGCTCAAATCTCGCAGTAGGATGAATATCGGGACTCCAGATTTTAGATCTACCGTCAGATCTCAGTTCGAAAGCAAAGGATCCATCCTCTAATGCCCTTGAACACCTGGGATCTACAGAGAAGGTAACAAACAAGACTTTAAGATTGAAGTAATTCATATTCAAAATGGAAAAAAAGGAAGGGTTGGATACGTAGAGCTTGAAGAAGATCGGTAGGAGTTTATCGAATCGGTAGAACCTCCACTCAAGGACCTCACCGCCATGAGCTCTCAAGGACCTCCCCACATTGAGCTCTTAAGGACCACCCCGTCGTTAGAGAAAATCACTAAAGCCTAACCCAGCTTTGTGGAAGAAAAATTGCAGCATTTCATTTCATGAATTAATAATTCAATTAAAAGGGGTATGGGGTCCTATTTATAGGGTTCTTCACACATGAAGATATCATAGGACTCCTTTGAATTCAAATTATATTTAAATTTAAATACTCCTTGGCTTCTTGGCTTCTTCCTTGAATTTGAAATCTAAATCACTTTTTTTCATGGCTTGGGCAACTTCATGAATTAATGTGCGACAAATGGAGATGGGGTGCTAATCTTCTCATTTGGCACAAATCCTTCTCAATCTGATTTTTTGAATCCTTCTTGACCGGCAAAAAGGGATAAGAAATAGCTTCAAAGGTTTGAATCCTTCATTTGAATTTGAATTTGGATGAAGATATCTCCTCCTTTGAATTTGAAAGTAGATAGAAGATAACTCCTTCCTTTGAATTTTGGATGTAGATAGAAGATAACTCCACTTATCTTAGACTCTTCCTCCCATTTAAATTTTGAATGAATCATGGGTGGGTGTCATCTGGAGTGGGAGACAAGAGAGAATGAGGGGGGTGCTAGATAAGAAGTAGAGTCCTTCTACTTTACTCCTCTTAAATGGGCGCCTCCTTGAAATTGAAATGGGTGATGAAAAAAATAAATGGGATGGGGTGTCTCTCTAGGATAAGGATGACATTCAAATTGTCTTCTTATCTTGATGTCTGGATGTCCCAATATCTTGATGTCCTAATGTTCGAATGTCCTAATGTCTAGATGTCCCAATGTCTGGATGTCCGGATGTCTGGATGTCCGGATGTCTGGATAAAAATTTTGGACAACCTTTTTTTGACGTAGAATTGATCCATGAAGGTGATGATGACTTGCGTATTGGGTATCCCTTGACTTATTCAAGCACTAATTACAAGACTCAAATTGGACAATTCACAACAAAGCAAATTAATGCTATTTACAAGACTCTTAAACCAATTGATGGACTCAATGGACTCAATTGGTAACTAAACAACCCTAATTGACCAAATTATATTCAATTTGACCTAATTACAAACTTAAAATAACTGGAACTCGAGCTCTTTGTAAAGAACACATGGACTTACTCATTGGTGATACAAATTAAATTGGAAAAGGTTTGCTTCGTCTTCCTGGCTCTTTTGTCCTCACCAATTCTCCCGGGTGAGAAGAACTCGACCCTATCGAGTATGGATCAATTCAGCTCTGGTAATGTTCTAGCAAGTCAGGGTTCAACTTTTGAAGATCCTCTCTGGTGATCCAAGAATCCTCAGACTCAGGTCTCCCTTGCCAACGAACCAGATATCTTTGGTAGTTCTTATTTCTAGTAGTTATGATCTTATTATCCATGATTTGCTCAATCTTTTCTCTCCTCTCTGGTGATTTGGCTGGTGGACATTCTGATAGGGTCACTCTCAAAGGTGGGATCAGGCTCAAATGGCTCACTAGGTATCACCATTGATTCTTTAAACTCGACTAGATCAGATATATTAAAGGTCAGACTAAAACCTAACTCAGATGGTAATTCTAGTATATAAGCATTGGATCCAATCTTCTTTATAATACTATACGGTCTAGCACTACGGGCATGTAGTTTTTTCATGGTTCCGATTGGAAACTGTTCTGGTCATAACCTAAACATGATGAAGTCCCCTTCGTTAAACTCTTAAAATTTCTTATGTAAGTTAGCCTCATGCTCATATGATTCATTGCTATTTTTAATTTTGTTACTGATTTCTTTATGCAATGCTTTACATGCTATGCAAATGACTCGGCTGATTCAGAAATATGGGCATGCATGGGTAATGGAATCAAATCTAAAGGCTTTTGTGGCTTGTACCCATATACAATCTCAAAAGGACTCTTACCAGTAGACCTATTGACGGAATTGTTATAGGCAAACTCAGCTCTAGACAGTAATAGGTCCCAATGACCAGTATTCTTCCCTACCAGACATCTTAACAAGTTTCCTAGACTTCGGTTCACTACTTCAGTCTGGCCATCAGTTTATGGGTGATAAGTAGTAGAAAACTTCAGCTTAGTCCCTAACATATGCCAGAGGATTTTCTAGAAATAACTTGTGAACCGTACATCCCTGTCATACACAATTGTCTTGGGTAAAACATGTAATCTGACCACCTCACCAAGGAAAAGTTTGGCAACTCTAGAGGCATCGAATGTTTATGAACAAGGAATGAAATGCGCCATTTTGGAAAGTCTATCAACCACGACAAAGATGGAATCATGTCGCCTCATGGTTTTGGGTAAACCAAGAACAAAGTCCATACTTAGATCTTGCCAAAGGCAGTCAGGCATAGGCAAAGGGGTATGAGGCCAGTGTTCTGCTTTTGCTGCTTCATAATAGCACAAGTTCTACACCTAGCCACTATTTGAGCTACATTTCTTTTAAGACTTGGTCAGAAGAATTGGTCCTTCATTACTAGAATAGTCTTATTTCTTCCAAAATGTCATGCTAAGCCTCCAGCATGGATCTCCCAAATCAGAAATTTCCTAAGGGATGTTCTAGGTATGCAAAGCTTATTTTCCTTAAAAAGATAACCATCTCACAAAGTATAATCACTATCCAAACTAGATGGTCCTTGCTTGATTTTCTCATAGATTTTCCCAAAATCTGGACAAGACTCATACTGCTCCTTGAGCTTGTCAAATCCAACAACCTCAGTATTGACACAATCAACAACATTGATCGACGACTAAGGGCATCTGCAACCTTATTCTCTAAACCAGCTCGATGCTTCAACATGAAAGTATAAGACTAGAGATACTCTACCCACTTAGCATGTCTTGGATTAATTTCTTCAAAGAGTTTAGAAACCTAAGTGCCTCATGGTCAGAGTACAAAATAAATTCTTGTGGTAATAAATAATATCTCCAATATTTCAACACTTGTACTATCGCATAAAATTTTTATCATAGGTTGAGTACTTGGATTTAGCCTCATTTAATTTTTCACTAAACAAGGCTACATGATGACTCTCTTGACTAAGTACTCCTCCTATGCCAACACCGGAATCATCACAAGTAACTTCAAATATTTTAAAAAAATCAGGAAGTCTCAAGATTAGGGCTTGTGTCATCTTTTCTTTTATCTCTAGGAAGGCTCGATCAGCATTCTTGGTCCACTTAAAGGCTCCCTTCCTAATGCAATCTATAATCGGTGCCACAATGGTGATAAATCCTTTGATAAATCTTCTATAGAAGGTGGCTAATCCATGAAAACTACGGACATCATGGATATTCCTAAGTATGGGCCACTCAACTATTGATTTGATCTTCTCAGGATCAGCTGACACTCCCTCTGGGGTCACTACAAAACCTAAAAAGACTATCCTAGTGGTCATGAAGCTACACTTCTTAAGATTGGTATTCAGGTTCTCTTTCCTAAGTGTCTGATACACTAGATAAAGATGGTCTAAGTGATCCTTCCTTGTCTTACTGTATATGAGGATATCATCAAAGTATACAACCATAAATTTTCCTATAAAGGCTCTTAATACTTGGGTCATTATCCTCATAAAAGTGCTAGGAGCATTGGACAAGCCAAAAGGCACTCGTACAAACCATCCTTAGTCTTAAAAGATGTTTTCCATTCATCCTCAATTCTGATCCTAACTTGATGATAGCCACTTTTAAGGTCAATCTTCAAGAAAATGGTTGATCTGGCCATCATATCTAACATATCGTCCAAACAGGGAATTGAAAACCTATATTTAACAGTGATTTTGTTGATGGCTCTACTGTCGACACACATCCTCCATGTGCTATCTTTCTTGGGGGTTAACAAGGCTGGAACTGCATAAGGACTAAGACTCTCCCTAACGAATCCTTTCTGAAAAAGCTCCCCTACTTGTCATTGCATCTCTAAATGTTCTGTAGGGTTCATCCTGTAATGTGGGAGGTTTGGCAATGTAGCTCATGGGACTAGGTCTGTGGCATATTGGATGTCCGTTAATGGTGGTAGTTCATTTGCAAGTCTTCAGGAAACACATCTTGAAAGTCATTCAAAAGCTCTACAACTTTCTTAGGGTGTTCAGGTTTAGGTTGTTCATGAGTCTCTTTAACCACTAAAACTCCAATGAGTGCACCTCCAATGATTTCTCTTCCATCTCCTTAGCAATAATTAGGTTCGATCTTTGCTTCTCTTCTTTCAAAAAACTGGACCTTTTCTTAATGTTTTCCTTGGGTGGGGTTGAATTTATGACTATCCTCTTACCCTGATAATTAAAAGAATAAGAATTTGATCTTCCAAATAGGGTAACATCATGGCCATATAACTAGGGTCTTCCCAAAATATGCTACTGATCTTCCAAATAGGGTAACATCATGGCCATATAACCAGGGTCTTCCAAAATTATGCTACTACTGACTATTGGTAACACATCACACTAAACCTTCTCTTGGTATGACTGTAAATGGATTATGACCTGACAAATCGACTTAATAGGAATTGAGGTTGCATCAATCCATGAAACCTTATAGGGGTTGGGATGGGGTGCTGTAGGTAAACCTAGACTTTTGACTGCATTGGTAGAAATGGCATTGATACAGCTCCACTGTCTATAATAATCTTACACACTTTGTTCCCTAATTTGATGAAGGTTTACAGGATGTTGGTCCAATGCCAGTCCTTGTTCTTCCTGGTCTGAGCTAGAATACACCTAACAACTCCTACAAGGTCAGGTGACTCTATGTCCTCCTGATTACCTTCATACTCCTCTGCTAAATCAAGCTCAGCTTCATATACTTCCTCTCCACACTCTTCAGCTGCTTCAGGTTCCTCTTCTTCTCTCATCTCACCTATGCATAGGTTCTGTACAGGCCATTTGTTAGCAAAATGGCCAACCTGATGACACCTATAACACTCTATATTCTGACTTCCTTCTACACGTACTACAGGTGCTCTTCCTTTGTCATTCATATGACCTATTGGTTCCTTTCCTCGATCATCCACTCGACCAATTGGTGCCTTTCCTCAATCATCCATTCAACCTACTGGTGTAGGTTGACTAGGCCAACTAACAGGAACTTGGCTTGACATATTTCTAGGGTTACTAGACCTATTGAGTTCAGGTCAGTAGATAGTTGTCTTCTTTGAAATCGTTCAGAATCTCTAGTAACCTAGTAAGCGTGTTCCAAAACATTTACTTCCCTTAGAAATAGTTCCCTTCTAATATCCTCATTCAAGCCTTTTCTAAACCTAGATAATGTCACAAATTCTGACTCGACTACACCACATCACATAACAACTCATCGAACTTGGCAATATACTCGATCACGATTTTACTACCTTGGGTCAACTCCTGCCATTGATCCAATAGCCTTTGTTGATATGTTAATGGCACATACTTCTCTCTCAACTGTCCTTCATATCCCTCCATGTACTATGGGCATGTGTCCTCTCTGAAGGGTCAATCTCTCAGTATTACCCCAATACAATCATGCTTGTCAGACTAACTTAAACTTTGCAAATTTCACCTTTTGCTCCTCCGACATTTCATACCATTCGAATATTGATCCATGTCGCTCTCCCAATCCGTATAGACCTTAGGATCTAAGTTCCCATTGAACGTGGGTGCATAAAATTTGACACACCTAAAGGCTCTATCTTCTTCAGTTTCATCCTGAATTGGGCATCTAGAATTTGTATTAGGAATAGGATCAAGACGTTGGGCTCTAAGAATATGAACTGGAGTGGGTCTTGGAGGAGTAATGTCTGGCTGAGACACATGAGATTCCTTAAGGGTTCCCATTCTATGCTCAATTTGGTCTAGCCTACCACTCAACTCCCGCAACTGCCTAAACCAGTTCAGTCAAAGTAAGATGCCTAAACTGTTCAGTCAAGTACGTATCAGGCTTTCTAGACTGAAATCTGTAGATGATCTGATGTAGATGCAGATGTACTGCTTGAGTCTATTGATCTTGGTATGGTGTACTTGCCCTAGTAGTCATGCAGTGCAAACAATACAAATCAACCTAAGTTTTGGATTCCTAGACCTAAGGGTCAATATAAAGCTTAGACAAGGTAATAACCAAGACTGTAGTAACTCCTCGATTGGCCAGGTAAGAGGTGGGGTGGTGGGAGGCTCCCCTCACTTTTGTGAGGACCTAATTAAAGAACCACCAATCCGCTTAGGGCGTTTGCCTCTGGACCTCTAGCCTTAGACACCAATTCTCAGAAGCACACACAGAAGTGACCATTATAATGGGTTAACACATATATAAACCCGACCTGTTGCTATCCCTAGCTTTAAGTGCTACTCGATTTTAATTAAGGCTTAGGACTATGCAAATGGGGTTGGTTGTTTTGGGCTAAGGAAAGGGTCTCAATCCTTCCCTTATGTTATATTGCTTGTCCTTAAGTGTTTTCGTAAAATGAATGCACAATCAAGATAAGATAAGATAATACTAGCAATTCAAAATTTAAACTTTAAATTTCAAATTTTAAGTTTAGATTTCAGATTTGGATTTTAAATTTTAAATTTTAAATTACAGAAATTAAAGTTTTATGGAATTTAAACTATATGCTAAAATTCTGAAACAGAAATGTTCTCAGGCAATAATTAGGCTTGCAAAAATCCTACAGACTTAATTAAATTCTAAGAAAGACCAAAAAATAAAACCAAATGTATCGAATCCAACGAAATAAAAATTAAAATTTTTTATTCTTCATACATGCAGAAATAATTAAAAAATAGACTATGTACTAGAATGGACGGGATGCAGAAAATTAACCCTAAAGATGCATTTCTCTTCATTTTCTTCTTTGGGGTCAATTCACAGTGGCACCCCTACATGCCATATGAAATCCCCTTTGAATGGGATGTAAAGGTTTTGCAGCCCTACTTTTTCCTATGACCGGACGGCCATGGTGAAGCACCGATCCGAGTACTTAAAGAGAATTCAACTAGCATGAAACCCCAATCTAACCTAATGCTCTGATACCAATATGATAGGGCACATAGCTTTGATACCAATAAGATGATGTGGAACGATGTGATATGGTGTAAGATGATCTAATTTTAGTCTAAGATATTTTAAAGAGCAATGATCATAGCAGTAAGCAACTAAACATAACAGACTAAAGAAATTAAAGAAAGTAACTAACTACTTACCTACAATCTGATTCGCAAGATATAAAGAATAAGGACCCGACGGCTAGGAACCATCTAAGATTAGGCTATTCCATGCTTCAACTACCAAATCTAATGAGAAAAGACTGATTACTTACCCCAATGGAGATTCTTTTTGACTCGGGATAGATCGACTGCATGGTCACTCAGATCTCCCAGCAGGATGAAGATCGGGACTCCAGATTTCAGATCTACCGTCAGATCTCGGTTCGAAAGCAAAAAATCCATCCTCTAAAGTCCTTGAACACCTGGGAACTGCATAGAAGGTAAAAACAAGACTTTAAGATTGAAGTAATTCAGATTCAAAATGGAAAAAAGGAAGGGTTGAATGCATAGAGCTTGAAGAAGATTGGTAGCAGTTTGTCGAATCTGGTAGAACCTCTGCACAAGGACCTCACCGCCTTGAGCTCTATGGACCTCCATGCCATGAGCCCTTAAGGACCTCCCTGCCCTTACAGAAAATCACTAAAGCCTAACCCAGCTTTGTGGAAGAAAAATGCAGCATTTCATTTCATGAATCAATAATTCAATTACAAGGGTATGGGGTCCTATTTATAGGGTTCTTCACATATGATGATATCATAGGACTCTTTTGAGCTCAAATTACATTTAAATTTAAATACTCCTTGGCTTCCTAGCTTCTTCCTTGAATTTAAAATTTAAATCCCTTTTTTTCATGGCTTGGGCGACTTCTTGAAAAAATGTGCGACAAATGGAGATGGGGTGCTAATCTTCTTCTCATTTGGCGCAAATCCTTCTCAATCTGATTTTTTGAATCCTTCTTGATTGGCAACAAGAGATAAGAAATTGCTTCAATGTTTGAATCCTTCATTTGAATTTGAATTTGGATGAAGATATCTCCTCCTTTGAATTTGAAAGTAGATATAAGATAACTCCTCCTTTTGAATTTTGGATGTAAATAGAAGAAAACTCCACTTATCTTGGACTCTTCCTCCCATTTAAATTTTGAATGATTCATGGGTGGGCATCATCTAGAGTGGGCGGCGAAAGAGAATGAGGGGAGCACCAGATAAGAAGCAGAGTCCTTCTGCTTTACTCCTCTTAAATGGGTGCCTCCTTGAAATTGAAATGGGCGATGAAAAAAATAAATGGGATGGGGCGCCTCTCTTGGATAAGGATGACATTCAAATTATCTTCTTGTCTTGATGTCTAGATGTCCCAATGTCCGAATGTCCCAATATATGGATGTCCCAGTGTCTGGATGTCTGGATGTCTTGATAAAAATTTTGGACAACCTTTTTTTGACCTAGAATTATCCATCTAGGTGATGATGACTTGGGTATTGGGTAACCCTTGACTTATTCAAGCACAAATTACAGGACCCAAATTGGATAATTCACCAACAAAGCAAATTAATGTTATTTACAAGACTCTTAAACTAATTGATGGACTCAATGGACTCAATTGGTAACTCAACAACCCTAATTGACCAAATTATACACAATTTGATCAAATTACAACTCAATTTGACCTAATTACAAACTCAAAACTAGGACTCGAGTGCTCTTTGTAAAGAACACATGGACTTACTCATTGGTGATCCAAATTGAATTGGAAAAGGTTTGCTTCCTCTTTCAAGCTCTTGTGTCCTCACTATTAGCCCTCAAGTCATGTACCCTGGGGTGAATCTATAAATACCCCACCCCCTCTTGTATTTTTTTTTAATAATATGAATGAATATGATTTCTTGAGTTCCGTGTGAACTTTTCCGGGTATCTGTGTGATCCCTAGGGCATCTGTGTGAGCCCTTTGCCGTGTGCTTGTCCTCTGTGGGGAATCTTTGTGAACCCCAGCTATCCTTTGCCCTCTTCTTTCTTCTCCCCTGTGACCCTAATCTCTGGTGACTTCTTAGCTCGCAAGCAATCCAACCCCGTGCACCTATCTCACATCAAATGGTATTAGAGATAGAGGATTAGGGTTTTTTCTTTCCTTCCTGGCCCCACATTCTTCATCCTGTCTAGATCTCCCTGTGCAAGACTTCTCAAACATCAGTCAACCACCGGCCCCATCTCTACTCTGTTAACAGCCTGTCATCCACTTCCCTCCCGTGATCGCCAATGCCCATATGGGATGTCTCTATTCCGAAGCAAAGCCCAAGCATTGCCGTCAACATCTCCCTCACATACCGAGATCCCTCACACCAAGGACCTAGATCTCACCGCTATCTGGTCCATGTCTCCTCCCTCGTCCATGATGCCCTCGGCCACACTCGCCTCCAAAGCCCCTGACAGTAGCCGACGGCCCATCACTGGCCAAGTTGCTTCCACTGACCAGCACCGCCGTAGGCCTACAGTGTAAAGCCTCCACCCATGAAGCCCGATCACATCCCACGATCGCAGCACACCCACCGTCGCTACTGATGCTGCAGATCCACATGACGTCGCTAGCCACCAGATCCCCTGCTGCTGCGATGCCTCGCTAACGCCTCCATCGGATCTCCTCCCGTCCGTTCCATCGTCTCTGCCCAGTGCCAAATGCCGGCTACCATCCCGAATCTCCACTACCGACTCCGGCAACATCAGCATGTCTCCGACAAAAGTCTTTCGCATCGCCCGTAGCAATGCCCTGTACGCCTACAGTGCCTTCACTCCTCCCATCTCTCTCTCTCTCACATCCCGACCATGCCACCATCACCTTAACCCTGCCCTCCACCTGGAGTCATCCCCACCGGCCCATAGAACTCCCCCACTCGTTGCCTTCGCCGGCCATCGCTGACTCCACTGCTGCCCTGTCGGACGGTCTCCACCCACCTTCGACACCGGCAAACTCCTCCATCGCTCCTCTGCTCCCTAGTTCGGTCCGTTAGGATGAAAGGGGACAGCACAAACATGAAAGTAGTGCCATTCCTTATTATTGATTTCAGTGCACGATTTCTAGAGCAGCATGATTTCTGGAGCAGCATGGATCTCAATGCTGCATAATGTTCAAAGCCGCACTGATCTTAGAGCAGCTAATAAAAAAAATCAGTTAAAAAAAAATTCCAGAAAAAAAATAAAAGAAGGTGGAAAAAAAATTGAACCTAGCCTTTCTGCTTTGACTTGATTAGTTTCGGTTCCATCAACCCCGCTGAGCCTGACTCGACAAAGTCAAGTTCTCCCCACTCCAGGAGAATGATGGGGAATGAGAGTCTATTTTATTTTATTTTATTTGAGTCCATTAGTCCTGTGTCACTTGAGTTAAACTGAGGCAACTGAGTCTAGTTGAGTCCACTTAGGCGGGTCCAGTCTTTTAGTCCTGTCAGTCCAATCAAGTGAGTTAGATTGTGTCCTGTAATTTTCATTCATGTCAAGATCCAAGAAAAGAGTAACAGACCCAGAGATTCACCAGGCCCCCTAACCAGAGCTGGCCTTCTTGCACTTGGACCATTTCATGCTACCAAGCTCATAAAAGAGAGCTCCAACCCAAGATAAAGGCCAACTGTTGACCAGGTTCACCAGGGTTTCTTAGTCCACAAGTTAGGATTTCTTAGCCCTCAAGTCATGTACCCTGGGGTGAATCTATAAATACACCACCCTCTCTTGTTTTTTTTTTTAATGATATGATTGAATATGATTTCTTGAGTTTTGTTTGAACTTTTCAGGGTATCTATGTGATCCCTAGGGCATCTGTGTGAGCCCTTTGCTTTGTGCTTGTCCTCCATGGGGAATCTGTTTGAACCCTAGTTATCCTTCGCCCTCTTTTTTCTTCTCCCCTGCAAACCCTAATCTCTAGTGACTTCTTAGCTCACCAGCGATCCAACCCCGTGCACCTGTCCCTTATCACCTTCTAAATCTCCTCACGACCTTTGCAACATCTTTATCTTCTAGATCATCTTTAGAGGAGGTGGAGTCATCTTCCGATTACTCATATTTCTTTGAGTCCAATACGGCTTTGAAGGCAATTGTCTTCTTCTTCTTTTGGTCATCATCAGTTCTATGCTGCATGGCCAATTCATGTGTGATGAGTGAACCCATCAATTCATCCAAGGATAAGGTGTTTAGATCTTTTGCTTCTTGGATGGCTGTCACTTTGGGATCCCACTTATCTGAAAGTGATCTTAAAATCTTTTGTACTAAGTCAGCATTTGAGTAAACCCTGCCAAGACTTTTCAAACCATTAATAATATCTGTAAATTGAGTAAACATGGCAGAGATAGTTTCAGTAGATTCCATTTTAAATAGTTCATAACTATGTATAAGAAGATTTATTTTCGAAGTATTCACTTGGAAAGTCCTTTCGTGGGTCACTTCGAGTTTATCCCAAATTTCTTTGCTGAAGAGCAAGTGAAATTCGATTAAACTCGTTAGCATCCAAAGCACTGTATAGTAAATTCATTGCTTTGGTATTTAATTCCCCCATCTTCATGTTGTGTTCATCACAGTCCTCTTCAGGCTTAGGACATCCACACCCTTATTTTAATCATGGGATTTTGTGGCCCTTTTAAATTGACCTTCCAAAGTTGAAAATCGATATCTTGTATATATATTTTCATTCTAGCTTTCTAGTAAGTATAATTTGTGCCAATGAAGAGTGGAGGTCTACTAGTAGATTTGCCTTCGGCCAAGGATGTACTCATGGGATGAGCCATCATTCATTACTCTAAATGTATTTAGAGATACTACTCTGATTCTAGTTATTGCCCAGGTGGCTTTTCAAGAGGGGGTGAATTGGGAATTAAAAAATTTAAGCAATTATGTGCTCTTTGAAATCCCTTTTAAGTGTCAATTGCTGTGATAAAATATTTAAATGCTGAAGAGAAATCAGATCTGAAAAGGAAAACATAAACACACAACAATTATAGTGGTTCAAAACAACCCAGCTCCTACGTCCACTATTCAAGATTACCACTTGGGATTTCCACTATATCCCCCACCAGAATACAGTCGGATTATTTTTCACAGGCTCACAATCCAAACCTCTACACTTTGGTTTTTTCGGGATCACCAAAAAAACCCAACATGGTTTTACCAGGATAACCAAGAACCCAACACTTGGTTTTTAACAAAGGCTAACCAAGAACCTATTTGGTTTTTCAACCGGGCTCACCAATAATCCAATAATTCAAGAATGAATTGAAAAGAAAAACAACAGAATGACAAATAAATTTTTTATCGAATGGTTGCCGATGTAGCTCGAGAGAAGCCCACTTGAAAGCATTTCAATACACTTTAATGGCTTCTATAGCTTCTTTACTAAGTGCTTCAAGCTTCAGATGAGAGTTGGTGAAGGCTTGAAGGCTATCTTGAATGCTCTCAGTGCTCTCCTGCATGTTGTCTTGGTTGGATATTCAATAATGCATTAACTTTTTCACTTTTTCAAAAACCCTCTAAAAACATACTTCAAAGAAGTTTAAATCTCTCAAATATATGGTCTTCCATCATTATAAGGTAGTTTAAGTCATCGTAGACCATTGGACTGTGACATTTGATTGCTGGAGCACCTTTTGGATTCAAATTCTGAGTTCTAGAACTAGCCATTATAAGTATGAAATCAACTTTCGAGTCGACTCGGATCAGTCGAGTCGGCTTGGATCCTTAGAGGAGTTCTTGTTGAGATCACTCTCTTCAATCCAATTGACTCACTTGCACAGTGCCCTGATTCCTCACTCTGTAAGAGTTAGCTCGCCTTGATTCTAGTCAACTCGGATCCTTAGGCATTCAACATGTCAGTTTGGATGAGTTGGCTAACTTCCATTCAAGTCGATTCAGTTGGCTATGGTTCATAAAAGAATTTTCTAGACTCTGGAGGAGTCGGCTCAATCTCTTGAAGAGTTGGCTCGGATGTCAACTATATAATAGTCAGCTCGGACTCCATTTGGGTCGACTCGCCTATCTAATTCAGGAAGTAGTACAGTAGACGAGTTGGGTCGAGTCCCTTAGAGTTGGCTTAGATATCTGTATGCCAGAATCCTTATGAGTGCCATGTGTCAGAGTCGGCTCTCTTCTCTTCGAGTCGGCTTGGATGAATGTTTTAGTGATTTTCTCAATTTTTTTCCAGAATTCATCCAGCAAGTCTTCAAGCTTCAAGATGTCTTCAAACTCAACATATTTCTAAGAAATTAAAAGCTTGAAACACATTTAGAAGTGACCCAATTTTATATCTTTCTTAACTTTTTTCTTTGGGTTCTTCATTACAATATTCAATTACAACACAACTCAAAACAAGAAATGAAAATGTAGGAGTTGAAATTTGAACAATGAATTTCTTCCTACAAAACTTGTAAACCACTTGAAGAGTTGTTAATAAAACAAATGCATGCACCAATGTTTGGTTATCATCAAAATCACTTACGGGGTCAACATGCTTTATTGTCCTCTATAACCATAATGGAATTGTTGCCTGCTTCTCCCTCTTCAGGGCCTTATGCATCCTGAAGTGCCACCCCTTCGATGATGGGTGGTGGTCCGTGTCCTCCCATAAGAGGTGTTTCAAACTTGATCTGCCCACCTTCATCAAGGGGTGGAAGCTCAAGTTCTTTTTTGCCTCGATTAAGGGAGCAGACTGGGTCTGGAGTGACCCAGACACTTTCCCCAATCGACAATCTGCAGTTGAGCTAGCTAATAGAGAAATATTCGACTGGCTCATCTCCTTCCAGGTCCCATCGCATCGAGATTTGCTATGCGAGCAGAATCTCATCAAAGCTGGGGTCATCCAGGCTCAGCCCCAGGGTAAAACTCGTCATCGAGCTTCTTTTTCTCTCAGCTGTGGGCCTGGTCTAGGCATAAAGCTAACTAGTCTGCCTCATGCCATAGGGATGAGATATAGCTTTGAGGAGCTCCGCGGGATGTCTCAAAAGAGGGCCACTGCTGAAGAGCCCGAGGGGAAGCCCACTGCTGCTGAAAGTGGGCCAGCCACCACTTATGCATCATCTTGACCAAGGGTTCAGGCCCCTCTTAGGTTGCCCGAGAGTGAGAGTAGGTCCACGGAGGGGGCTCCACCTCCATCTCCAATGGCCCCTCCACATACGGACGATCTACCTTAGCCAGAAGTGATGAGGGAGGTGGGATCTGCTACCACTGAGGCACCACCTCCATGACCTGGGATCGGAGCCATCGATGATGATCCCATAAATGCGGCACCTTTACCTGAGCGAATGCCTGACCTGATCGGACTGCCCGAGGCACCGAGCTAGGAAGCCAAGATGTTCAATGTCATCCTTCCCACGGGTTCCATGATATCCCAGGATGGAAGGGTGGCTAAAGATATCCTCAACATCCTGATCTTGCCATCAGACTGCCAGAATTGAATAGAAAAGCCAGTGGTGGAGCTTGCCACTGAGGCCTTTGCTCGGTTGATGTTGGAAAGCCATTTTTGAATCTGTACCTCCTTTTCCACCCATTCCATAAGGGGCGTCAATTGTCATTCTTGGTGTAGGTGGTGGTCGACATGCAGCTCTTGCTCGATGCTTGTCGGGTGATTGAAAAAACTTGGGGCCCACCTCCATTGGGAGAGGGATAAGGCTCGAGGCCTACCTGGCCGGCCCAAAAGCTAGAGGCTCAGCTATCTGGTGCCCAGGCCAAGGTGGCTGATCTTGAGAAAAAGCGGCCGAGCTAAAGGCCGCCCTGGTCGAGGAGGGGGGTCGGCTCTCGCCGAGCTGAAGAGGAGGCAGCTTCTACAACGGAGGTTGTGTGCCTGAAAGAAAGAGCACAGACCCTCCAGGCTCAGCCGGAGGAGCAGATGGCCAGGGCCCTGGCAGTGGCAAGAAGGCTACAATGGCCATCACACTGATGGAGATGGCCATGAAAGAGGCTACCAAGCCATCCCCAAATTCATGGCATCCCAAGACTTTAAGGATGAGGTCGTCGAAGCCGTTATGGACTCCTTCCACCAGGGTTTTGAGACTTCAAGAACAAGGCCTTTCATTTATTTGGGCTGAAGGGCTGGATAATATCTAGCCTTCTCTCTCATTCCCAGGGTAGTAATGCGAGCCCGACATCGAGGTTGGTGCGGGCACCAGACTCAGAAGAAGACTTCAGGGCTCTATCTGGATCTCTGATTGACCTTGCCCGAAGAATTAGGGTTTTCTGGTTTTGTAATAAGGGTTGACCTGATCAACTCAATTTTGAGTCTGTAATTTTATCATTTTAATTTTTGTTGGGTCATGTTGACTCAGTCCAAGTCCAAGGCCTAGGTAGGTGTCATTCCCTTTGCCATAGGGCACCACATTTTCCAGCTACAAGTGGGTGCCACACTCCCTGCCACATCTCCATCCAGTGTACCTTGGTCCCCACGCCTCAAGTAAGCAGGTTCTTTTTTCTTGCGCCACTTGGGAGAGAAATCCATCAAGATACCTCAATCCAAGCAGGAGATAACTTCTTTCCAGATAAACCCAAGCCAGGATGGCAAGAATTTTTCTTGAAGAGAGGATCAAGGAGGTGCCCCACAATGTTCCATAAAAATCAAAGTTATAAAGGGAAGAGAGCATGTCTTGGGGAGAGAAAATCAAGGAGGCACCCAAAAGTTTCCAAAAGTGCCGAAGCCATGAAAGGAAGAAGCCTAAACTTGTGGAGCAAGACTAGGAGGTGTCCAAATGAGCCAAACCATGAAGGAAAAATCCTTGATTCATGGAGAGATACTAGGAGACACCCCCATAACTTGCCATTTGGAGCTGATTTTCAAGTTTTCTTGGAGTTTTTGGGCTGCCCACTCATGGAAGGAGTCTTGGGAAGAGTTTTGATGCCTAAAGTGTGGGTTAGTCCTATTAGTCCCACATGGGAAATGTATAAAATTTTATTTCTTTGTTATGTCTATATATTCAACTCTATGTAACTCTTGAATTTAAAAAAATGATGAATGAAATCAATTTCTTTGTGAGCAACTTTGTGTTTCTCTCTCCGCACTTGTATTCAAGTGTTGAGCTCCATGAGGGAGTAAATCTGGGTTCCCTAGGAACCTTGAGGAGGTGTGATCTCCAACCCCAAAACTCTAGCTTAGTCCACCCATCTCTACTCCACCACCACCAACCCTAATTTTCCATCTACATCCATGGCCCTCTCTTCCACATAGAGGCCGGCCACCAGCATCCAGGTTAGATCAACTGTTTCAACTATAGAGCAAGTTCAAAGAAGAGTCAGATCAGTATCAAGATCTCCAGAACTTCTACATCCAACAATCTTCATTAAGTCCTCAAGTCAGTGTCTTTCTTTGAGTTTCTGGTTCTTTTTTCTTTTGTTTATCTTCTTCTAGATCCTGAGTTCGAGAAGGAGGCCAACCTTGCCATAGGACTACAATCCGAGGATCCATTACGAAGATACCCCATCTCCAAGGATCCTACAATCTGCTCGAGAGTGTCCTCCAATTGAAGCAACGAGAGATATCACTACTAGGTAACAAGAACCTTCCCTTCTCACTTTGTCTGTTTCGTTGAAACTCAAAGCAAACCCTAGATCTGGGGGTTTCTCAATCCCCAGCGATCCTACTTTTGAGTTACTCTGATAATCCACTCCTTTTAATTGTGCTCTTTGTCATTTCTTAGTTTCTTTCAATATTAGTTTATCTTTCCTTTGAGTCAAAGCCAACTTCTGAAAATATATTTTAAAAAAAAATATATAATTTTAATTTACTTCTGCATCACATCATCTTTTTTGTTCTGCATCATTTTTGGTATCAGAGCTTTCCTTCTGCATCATTTTTGGTATCAGAGCTTCCGTTCTGCATCATTTTGGTATCAGAGCCCTGTTTAGGATTTCTGTTTTGCTTGCTTGTTTTAAGTCTCTCTCCTTTTTACTTTGTCTGCTCGAAGTAGATCCCAGGACGTCCGGTCCTAGGAACGAAGCGAGGTGCAAACCTCCTCTTCCCATTCCATGGGGTGTTCCTCGGGCGTGTAGGGGATCCGTTGGGTTACAACTTCGTAGCAGGAATTGTAAACGGGGGAAGCACCCTATTTTCAGTCTGTAACTATTCTGTTGTAGGAATTGTTTCTTAGTGCAGGTAACTCTGAATTATGTGATTTTTGTTTTTCTGGAACAAGTATAATTGAATATATTTTACATAATTTTCTAGTGATTTATTCGTTTTCGTGAAATTTCTGAGAGTTAAATTACTGCAACTCTATTTTTGTGTTCTGCAATTCAATTATCTTGGGTGAACATCTCCTAACTCATCCTAAGGGCATTTGAGCATCTAAGATAAGGGGAGGAGTTGATAACCTCTCCTTAGCCCACAACCACCACCCCCTCATTCGATCCTAAGCCTAACTTTAAATTTATTAGACTTAATTTGCCCTAGTGGGCTAGGGACATCAACAAGTCGGGTCAAGGCTAGTGTTGAGTCAATTTGTCTAGTTACTCTGTGTGTGCTTTGTACTCAGTGTCTAGAATGGTGGTTCAGGGACTACATCCTGAAGGGCTTGTATGCTGGTCCGCCTACCTGGCCAATCACTGATTGGTGTCTAGGATTGGCAATTAGGGACCTAACACTCCCCTTACACCTGCCTGGCTGAGTCCCGAGTTACTACAGGCTAGCTTGCCACTCTGATTGGGCATCTAGTTTGGACTTTAGGTCTAGTGAGCCAGTAGTCGCTTTAGTCTAGTCACATTCTGTGTGCTTGCTTGCATCATCATGTATACCCGGAATGGAGTACCCTACCAACGTGGTCAAACCCAACCTGATTTAGAGGCCATGGTTAGAGCTCTTACTGAAAGTATGAACAAATTGAGTCGGATATGACTGCTACTGTTATCCAGTGTAAAGAACAAGTCCATGAGAATTTTACCCAGCTTAGAGATCGAGTCCAAGTACTTGAGAAATGTAGACATCAAAATTGGACCCCTGATCCAAAATTTAATAGGCCCCAACCACATCCATGCCAGGAGCCTAGGAGGACCTTATACCGTGATCCCGAGCATAACCTTAGGAAGCCTAACCATGATATCTATAGTGTGGATCGTGTTTATGAGAGGTCCTTACAATATTCTAGACCAGTCACTCAACAACCCAAGTCTTCTAGATCAAACCATTTAGATCCACACGCATGCCCAAGTAAGGTCTCTACTAGCTTGAAACCCAGTGTGACCCAGGTTACTATATTGCAAGAATGTTTGTTTTGTGGAGAAAGATGCCATAAATCTAGTCAGTGCCCATGCATAGGACTGGCATGTGCACAGCTAAGTGGTAAGAATCCTAAGGATGACATTAATGAGGGAGAACCCAAGCCTACCAATGAGGAAGAAAGGTTAGGTATGACAAGCCTAGAATCAGTTGACCCGATTACCACTGACCCGAAACCCATTGAAGATGGCATCGAGGAAGTATATGATGCTGGCTTGAGTCTAGCTGATGAATATGAGGGGGAAGAACATGAAGAATGTGACATCGATACTATTGGTTCCTTACCTGAGGAGACCTTGGAGAGCAACCAAGTGGTAGGACCTAGTTCAGAAATTCAAGAGATTTGTGAGAATCAGGTTCCTTTAGTCAAATACCCCAAACTCATAGTGTTGAATGAGCCCGAGCTATCATTCGTACCCTCTAATGACAGTCATTCCCCAAGTACCAATTGAAGATCTTTGCACTGAACTGTTTAAGTTTGCCCATCCTATGGTAGATCCTCTCCTTAGGATGACTGAATAAAGCCTCTTACAATTGGACCTTGTCCCATGCCCAGCCACTAAGGTCTCTCCCGTAATCTCAGTTGAACATCCTTGTCTTGAGCGGATTGATTCGCCCAGTCCGGTAGAAGTCCTCCTATGGCCCCAGACCCTTCCTTCGCATGACTGACCTACCCTTCTATAGAGTATACCTTTCCGCACCCATAGGTCAAATTTCAAGTCTTGAGGTCATCATCCGTAGGCCCTCCCATGATTCATTCTCTAATCCAGTTCATAAGAAAGTGGATCATTATTTGCTTAGAGAACAAACCTTAACTATTGCAATCACATGTCCTAGGCTACTTCCCAACCATCTCTTGATCCATTCCTGGGAGTAGCAAACTTTTCCTTTCGTAAGGATGACTAGTTGACACTCATAGATCACCATTCAAACCTTCAGGTCACCACCTTTAGTCAACAGGTAATTCGAGACTCCACCTTATATCTCCTCCCTTTCTCTAGGACTTCCAATGCTTCTTACACCATCCAAGTATACTTTGTTGAAGCCTTTAGAGTGAACCACGTGTCAGAACCTATTAGGTTTGCTACCTACTTCTGGAAGACCTTATGGCACCTACTAGGCATCCATAATAAGTTTTCATGCTCTGCATGCCCTCCTCCGACCCAAGGTCAAACCTAGAGAGCCTTAGTTTGTTAGGTTAGACTTAGGGTTCCTTTGTAATAAAGTCCATTCTTTAGGAATGTGTCGTCAGTCTAGTTTAGTTTTCTTGACCCTTTACTAGGCTTTGGCTCAGATTTTGGTTTGATTGAGAGCTCCATGAATTGGGATTTGTATTTTGTCCAGGGCTGAAATTGCATTCAATGTTTCGATCAATAGGTCTATAGGCTAGAGTCCCTTTAAAATTGTTCATGGATTGATGCAGATCGAAAGCTCTGATACCAAAAATGATGCAGAACAAAAAACAAGAAGCGTAAGCGGAAGTAAAATTAAGATTAATTCTTTTTTTTTTTTTTTTTACATATATTTCAGAATTGGCTTCGACTCAAAGTAAAGCTAAACTACGTTGAAGGAAACTAGGTAAGGATTGAAAGCACAGTTTAGAAGAAACTAAAGTATCAAAGTAGTTCAGAAGTAACGATCGCTGGGGGTTGAGAAACTCCCAGACCTAGGGTTTCGCTCTGAACTTTCAACAGAACAGAAATAGAGAGAGAGATGGTTTACTAACCAGACAGTGATCTTCTCAGGATTTTGGTGGAAGAACTCTCTCGAGCAGATTGTGGGATCCTCGGAGTCGGCTATCTTCGCAATGGATCCTCCAATACTGGTCTCGTGGTTTGGTTGGCTTCTCCTGGACTCAAGATCTGGGAAAGAAGAGAACAAAATGGATTCAGAAACTCAAGAAAAGATTTTACCAGGTTGAAAAACTTGAAAGCTGAAGTTGCTGGAATCGAATTCTCCTGGCGGCCGATCTGACTTCCTCTTAGAATTGTTGTAGATCTGCAGTATCTGGACTGAGGCTGGATGCTGGTGGTCGGCCTGGACTTGGAGATGGTGGCCGTGAGAAGGGAAATAGACTAGGGCTTGGTGGAAAGAGAATGGTGATGGCGGCTAGGGTTTGGGAATTGAGTGGCTAACCTAGGGTTTGGGGTTTGGAGATCTCTCACCTCCTCAAGGTTCCAGAGGAACCCGAATTTACTCCCTCACGGAGCTCAACACCTGGAAGCAAGTGCGGAAAAGAGAAAACACAAGTTTGCTCATAAAAAAATTTCTTTCATTCATCTAATTAATTAAACTTACAAGAGGGGTTTAATTTATAAGGCTTTACAAGGGAGGAGGGTTTCATATCTTCCCATGTGGGACTAAAAGGAGGGGATCTACAAATTAGATAAATCATACACATATGGTCGGCCAAGGTACCAAAAAATTGGATTGGGTTATAAAAGGCAGGTAGATGGCGCCACCTTGCTTGGATCTTCAAGAAAAATTTCTTCCCTTCCATGGATCAACTCTTTTGGACTCCTCCTTTTCTTCCTCCCTAAGTCAAGGTCCTTCCCATCTTTGTTTTGGATGTCTTTGGCATGTATTGGGCGCCCCCTTGAAGTTCTCTTCCAAGAGAATTTCTTCCCTTCTTTGCTTTGGATTTCTTGGGAAGTCTTGGCCGCCCCCTTGATTTGTGGTCTCTTGGTGGACTTCTCTTTATCTGGCGCATGAGAGAAGGAAGTTGCCATCTATGGAGTGGGGACCAAAGGCTGCTAGATGTAGATATGGCGCCCCTTGGACTGGGAGTGTGGCTGGGAGTGTGGTGTCCACTTGCCTGGTCTTGGAGAAAATGTAACATCCCAGGTTGAAACCCTAGTCCACTACTGAGTCAACATGACTCAACAAAATAAAATGCAGGTAATGTAGACTCAAGCTAAATTGAGTTGAACTAGTCAACTCTTATTACAAACCAAAAACCCTAATTCTTCGGGCAAGGTTAATCAGAAATCCAGATGGAGCTCTGAAGTCTTCTTCTGAGTCTGGTGCCCGCACCAATTCTCCCAGGTGGGAGGAACTCGACCCTGTCGAGTATGGATCAAGTTGGCTCTGGTATCTCTCCAAGAGGTCTGGGTCCAGCTCTTGTAACTCTTCTCGGGAGATCCAAGAGTGATCAGAATCTGGCCTTCCTAGCCAGCGGACCAGGTATCTTTGGTATCCTCGATTACGAGTAGAGATAACCTGATCATCCAGGATCTTTTCAATCTGCTCTTTCCTCACAGGCCAATTTGTTGGTGGACACACAGGGTCAGGTTCAATCTCAAGAGCAGGATTAGGTTCAAAAGCCTCACTGGGAATCACAGCTGGCTCCCTATACTCTACTAGGTCTGTAATGTTGAAAGTGGAGCTAATGCCTAGTTCTGGAGGCAACTCGAGCACATAGGCATTGGATCCTACTCTCTTTACCACTCCAAATGGTCCAGCTCCCCTAGCATGTAACTTTCTAACGGTTCCAGGAGGAAACCGTTCAGGCCTTAACCTAATCATTACATAGTCTCCTTCGTCAAAAGTTTTGACTCGCCTTTGAGAATCAGCCAATTTTTTATAAGTTTCGTTACTTAAATTTATTTTGGCTTGAATTTCTTTATGCAAGTCTTTTATATGCTGTGCAAAAACTTCGGCAGACTCGGAGACCCGTGTGTGGACTAGTAAAGGAGCTAGGTCAAGAGGTGTGTGGGGTTTGTAACCATGCACAATTTCAAATGGACTCTTACCCGTAGACCTATTGACCGAGTCATTATATGCAAATTCAGCTCTAGGTAAGTACAAATCCTAGTTCCTAATGTTTTCACCAACAAGACACCTTAGCAGATTGCCTAAACTACGGTTCACTACTTCGGTTTGGCCGTCAGTCTGGGGATGATAGGTAGTTGAAAACTTAAGTTTCGTCCCTAACTTATGCCAAAGGGTTTTCCAGAAATAGCTGGTGAACCGAACATCCCTATCTGAAACAATGGTCTTGGGTAGGCCATGGAGTCGAACTATCTCATTAAAGAACAGGGTGGCTACCTTAGACGCATCAAATGTTTGGGAACAAGGCAAGAAATGGGCCATCTTGGAAAATCGGTCTACTACAACACAGATAGAGTCATGCCTCCTCTGGGTCTTGGGCAAACCTAACACAAAGTCCATGCTCACATCTTGCCAAGGACGATCTGGGACAGGGAGTGGGGTATAAAGCTGTGTTCTGTTTTCGCTGTTTGGCAACAGCGCAGGTCCGACACCTAGCCACAATGTGTGCTACATCTCTTTTTAAGCTAGGCCAGAAAAAATGGTCTTCAATAGACAGGGTGGTCTTATCTTTTCCGAAATGGCAAGCTAAACCTCCAGCATGAGTTTCCCAAATCAAGAATTCCCTAAGTGAGGTTCTAGGGATGCAAAGCCTATTCTTAAAGAACAGAAAGCCATCTATAAGGGAATAATCCTTATGTTCACTAGATGGTCCTTGAGTTAGATCCTGGTATACAGTCTTGAAATCCGGACACGACTCATATTCTTCTTTGATTTGCTCAAACCCTATGACTTCAGCCCTAACAGAATTCAACAACAAAGATCGACGACTAAGGCATCAGCTACCTTATTTTCAGATCCAGCCTTATGCTTCAAAACAAAAGTATAGGACTGGATATACTCTACCCACTTAGCGTGCCTAGGGTAAGCTTCTTCTGAGAATTCAAGAATCTAAGAGCCTCATGGTCCGAAAACAGCACAAATTCTTGCGGTAGTAAATAATGTCTCCAATAACGCAAAGCTTGCACTACCGCGTAAAATTCCTTATCATAGGTAGAATACCTAAGCTTAGCATCATTAAGTTTTTCACAAAAGAATGCTACGGGATGGTTCTCTTGGCTTAGGACTCCACCTATACCTACTCCTGAAGCATCACAGGCAACCTCAAATACCTTTGAAAAGTCTGGTAGTCTCAAAATGGTGCCTGGGTCATCCTATCCTTAAGATCTAGGAAGGCTTTATGGGCTGCTTTGGTCCACTGAAATTCTCCCTTCCTGATGCAGTCTGTGATAGGAGCAACTACAGTACTAAACCCCTTGATGAATCGCCTATAGAAGGTAGCCAAGCCATGGAAACTTCTGACTTCATGCACACTGGTCGGCTCTGGCCATTCTACTTGGACCTAATCTTTTCAGGTCGGCAGCCACGCCGTCAGGGGTTACAACAAATCCAAGGAAGATAATTCTACTGGTCATAAATTCACACTTTTTGAGATTACCGTAGAGACTATCATTCCTCAAAACTTGACAGACTTGTCAAAGGTGGCCTAGGTGATCTGCAGGGGTCTTACTATAGATCAGGATATCATCAAAATAGACCACTACAAACTTCCCTATGAAAGCTCTAAGTACTTGGTCATAATCCTCATGAAAGTACTAGGGGCATTGACAACCCAAAAGGCATAACAACCCATTCATAGAGACCATCCTTAGTTTTGAAGGCTGTTTTCCACTCATCCCTGGTCTAATCCTAACCTGATGATAGCCGCTCTTGAGATCAATTTTAGAAAAAACCATGGCACCGGCCATCATATCAAGCATGTCATCTAGTCTAGGGATGGGGAACCTATACTTGATTGTGATTTTATTGATGGCACGACTGTCAACACACATCCTCCACGTGCCATCCTTCTTCGGGGTTAGAGAGTGCAGGGACTGCACAAGGGCTAAGACTCTCTCTAATGAACCCCTTCCTCAACAATTCGCCAACCTGCTTTTGCAGTTCTTTATGCTCCGATGGATTCATCCTATAATGGGGCAAGTTGGGTAAAGTAGCTCCTGGGACTAAATCTATGGAATGCTGAATATCCCTAAGAGGTGGAAGGTGGTCTGGCAGATCCTCGGAAAAACATCCTCAAATTCTTCTAATAAAGGCTTAACTTCCTGAGGAGGCTCTGAGGGTGTAGGAGTCCTAAGTTCCTTAGCAGTCAACATCCAAATGGGTGAACCACTATGATTTCTTGTTCTAGATCCTTGGCACTAATCAGGTTCACTCCAGTCTTCATTTCCTAACCTTACTGGTTCCTTTAGCTACCTTGTCCTTAGGAGGGACTGAATGGATTGTGATTTTCTTCCCATTGAAACTAAAGACACAGGTGTTGGATTTCCTAAGAGGGTGGCATCATGATCATACAACCAAGGTCTTCCAAGAATTATACTGCTCACCCCATGGGCAAGGCATCACACCAAATCTTCTCTTGATAGGATTGCATTTGGATTTGGACCTGACATCTAGACTGGATCGGTATAGAGGTAGAGTCTACCCAAGAAACCTTATAGGGGTTAGGGTGGGAACTGGGGTTTAGCCTAACATTTTGACAGTGCTAGTAGAAATGGCATTCACACAGCTCCCACTATCTATGATGATTTTACAAACCTTATCCCCTAGTTTAAGGAAAGTCTGTAGGATTTAGTCCTACACCAATCTTCCTAAACTTTAGTCTAGGACAGGATGCATCTCACAACCCCTAAGTGGTCAGATTCAGTGGATTCTTCCTCTCCTTCATACTCATCAACCAAATTCATTCCAGCCTCATAAACTTCTTCAAACTCCTCATTAGGCTCGGAACTCTCTTCCCCTCCCTCTTCTATATATAGGGATCTACAAGGGCACCGGCTAGAAACATGACCTACCTTATGACACTTAAAACAAGCTATGGCTGTGCACTAGTGGAGATATGACCGGGCTTCTGACACTTAAACAGACAATACCAGGGGTTCTCTGGGTGTCAAGTGCCTTACCTTTGTCCATGGGCCTAGGGGTTGGAATACCCTGATTAGGCTTGCTAGGGGTAACCTGGCTAGGTCCATTTCTTTGGATTGGGGCACTAACCCTAGAAGGCATGGGTCCTCTCTAAAATTTTTCAGTGTTCAGTGCAATCTGATAGGCTTGGTCTAGGTCAGTAACCTCTCTCAGAAACAACTCTCTCTTAATATCTTCCCTAAGTCCAGCCCTAAATCTAGACAAAGTGACCTCATGGGCTTCACTCACATCACATCTCATCAGGTATTCATCAAAGGTGGTTATGTAGTCTGAAACAGATCGGTTCCCTTGTTTCAAAGTCTGCCATTGGTCTAACAGATTTTGCTGGTATGAAATGGTAGGTACTTGTCTCTAAGTTTCTCTTTCATACCCTGCCAAGTGGTTATGGGCTCTACATTTCGTCTTCTAGTGGTCAGCTCAATGTTCCCCCAGTATAACCTAGCTTGACATATTAATTTCATTTGGCAAACTTGAATTTCCTCTCCTCAGACATGGCATACCACTCAAAGTACTGGTCCATCTCACCCTCCCAATCAGAATACACCTTAGGATTTAGGCTACCATCAAAAGTGGTGCATCTAACTTGATGTTCCGAATGAACCTATCATCTATATCCTCAGGTTCTGGGTCAGGCCTCCTATGATTAGGTTCAGGATCTCGGTATAAAGGTCTTCTAGGCTCTTGGTGTGGGTGAGGTTGAGGCACATTAAAATCTGGGTCAGGAGTCCAATTTCGATGCCTAGGTTCCTCAAGTACTTGGACTCGATCCCTAAGCTGGGCAAAATTCTCATTCATATCTTGACTTAATTTGTTCATACTCTCAGTAAGAGCTCTAACCATGGCCTCTAAATCAGGTTGGGTTTGACCAGGTTGGTAGGGTACTCCATTCCGGGTAGACATGATGCAATCAAGCACACAAAATGAGACTCAACTGAACGACTACGGGCTAACTAGACCTAGAGCCCAAACTAGGTGCCCAATCAGAGTGGCAAGCTAGCCTGTAGTAACTCAGGACTCAGCCAGGCAGGTGTAAGGGGAGTGTTAGGTCCCTGAATGCAATCCTAGACACCAATCAGAGATTGGCCAGGTAGGCGGACCAGCACACAAAGCCCTTCGGGATGGAATCCCTGAACCACCGTTCTAGACACTGAGTACAAAGCACACACAGAGTAACTAGACAAACTGACTCAACACTAGCCTTGACCCGACTTGTTGATGTCCCTAGCCCACTAGGGCAAATTAGGTCTAATCAAATTTAGATTAAAGGCTTAGGTTCGAATGAAGGGGTGGTGGTTTTGGGCTAAGGAGAGGTTATCAACTCCTCCCCTTATCTTAGATGCTCAAATGCCCTTAAGTTGAATTAAGAGATGAACACTCAAAAATAAATGGATAGCAGAACACAAAAAAGAGTTGCAGTAATTTAATTCTCAGAAATTGCACGAAAACCAATAAATTGTGAAGAATTATGCAAATTAGTTTCAATTATACTGGTTTCAGCAAAACAAAAATCACTGAATTTGGAGTTAACTACAGTGAGAAATAATTCCTTCAACAGGCAATTATGGACTGAAAACAGAGCACTTCCCCGTTTACAATTTCTGCTACGAAGTTGTAACCCAACGGATCCCCTACACGCCCTAGGAACACCCCGTGGAATGGGAAGAGGAGGTTTGCACCTCGCTTCGTTCCTAGGACCGGACGTCCTGGGGAGTCTACTTCGAGCAGACAAAGTAAAAAGAGAGGGACTCAAACAGGCAATCAAACAGAAACCCTAGACAGGGCTCTGATACCAAAAATGATGCAGACGAAAGCTCTGATACCAAAATGATGCAAACAAAAACAAAGAAGCGTATGCAGAAGTAAAATTAAGATTAATTCTTTTTTTTTTTTTTTTTTTTTATATATTTCAGAAATTGGCTTCGACTCAAAGTAAAGCTAACAACGTTGAAGGAAACTAGGTAAGGATTGAAAGCACAGTTTAGAAGAAACTAAAGTATCAAAGTAGTTCAAAGTAACGGATCGCTGGGGGTTGAGAAACTCCCAGACCTAGGGTTTCGCTCTGAACTTTCAACAGAACAGAAATAGAGAGAAGAGATGGTTTACTAACCAGACAGTGATCTTCTCAGGATTTGGTGGAAGAACTCTCTCGAGCAGATTGTGGGATCCTCGGAGTCGGCTATCTTCGCAATGGATCCTCCAATACTGGTCTCGTGGTTTGGTCGGCTTCTCCTGGACTCAAGATCTGGGAAAGAAGAGGAACAAAAGATGGAATTCAGAAACTCAAGAAAGATTTTACCAGGTTGAAAAACTTGAAAGCTGAAGTTGCTGAATCGAATTCTCCTGGCGGCCGATCTGACTTCCTCTTAGAATTGTTGTAGATCTGCAGTATCTGGACTGAGGCTGGATGCTGGTGGTCAGCCTGGACTTGGAGATGGTGGCCGTGAGAAGGGAAATAGACTAGGGCTTGGGGAAGAGAAGGGTGATGGCGGCTAGGGTTTGGGAATGAGTGGCTAACCTAGGGTTTGGGGTTTTGGAGATCTCTCACCTCCTCAAGGTTCCAGAGGAACCCGGATTTACTCCCTCAGGAGCTCAACACCTGGAAGCAAGTGCGGAAAAGAGAAAAACACAGTTTGCTCATAAAAAATTTCTTTCATTCATCTAATTAATTTAAACTTACAATAGGGGTTTAATTTATAAGGCATTACAAGGGAGGAGGGTTTCACATCTTCCCATGTGGGACTAAAGGAGGGGATCTCCAAATTAGGGCAAATCCCTTACATATGGTCGGCCAAATACCAAAAATAGGATTTGGGTTATAAATGGCAGGTAGATGGCGCCACCTTGCTTGGATTTTCAAGAAAAATTTTCTTCCTTCCCTGGATCAACTCTTTTGGATTCCTCCTTCCTTTTCTTCTCCCTAAGTCAAGGCCTTCCCATCTTTGTTTTAGGTGTTTTTGGTAGGTAATGGGCACCCCTTGATATGTTCTTCCAAGAGAAATTTCTTCCCTCCTTTGCTTTGATTTTCTTGGGAAAGTCTTGGCCGCCCCCTTGATTGGTGGTCTCTTGGTGGACTTCTCTTTATCTGGCGCATGAGAGAAGGAGGTTGCCATCTGTGGAGTGGGGACCAAAAGCTGCTGGATGAGGATATGGCACCCCCCTGGACTGAGAGTGTGGCTGGGAGTGTGGTGTCCACTTGCCTGGTCTTGGAAGAAAGTGTAACATCCCATTTTGAAACCCTAGTCCACTACTGAGTCAACATGACTCAACAAAATAAAATGCAGGTAATGTAGACTCAAGCTAAATTGAGTTGATCTAGTCCAACTCTTATTACAAACCAAAAACCCTAATTTCTTCGGCAAGGTTAATCAGAGATCCAGATGGAGCTTTGAAGTCTCTTCTGAGTCTGGTGCCCGCACCAGGAACAAGCCTCACACACCACTTGATCTGATTTCACTATGAGCCCACACACACAAGTCTCTTGATGCACTTGCATAGCATGTAAAGGACTGCATAAAAAATTCATGCCAAATAACTTTAAGTAATGAAACTTATAAGAAGTGGCTGATTCCAAGACGTCAAAACTTTTGTGAGAGAGACTATGTAAGATTAGGTTAGGCCTGAGCGATTTTCTCATGAACCGTTAGAAAGTTACATGCAGAGGAGCTGGACCATTTTAGAGTGGTGAAGAGAGTAGGATCCAATGCCTATGTGCTCGAGTTCCTCCGAAAATAGGCATTAGCTCCACTTTCACATTACAGACCTAGTGAGTACAGGGAGCCAACTGTGATTCCTAGTGACCTTTTGAACCTAATCCTGTTATTGAGAGTGATCCCGATCCTGTGTATCATAAACAAACTGGCCTGTGAGGAAAGACCATATTGAAAAGATCCTGGATGATCAGGTAATCTCTACTCGTATCGAGGAACCAAGATACCTGGTCTGCTGGCAAGGAAGACCAGACTCTGATGACTCTTGGATCTCCCGAGAAGAACTGCAAGATTGGATCCAGACCTCTTGGAGAGAGAACCAGAGCCACTTGAGCCTTACTCGACAAGGTCGAGTTCCTCCCACCCCGGAGAATTGGTGCGGGCACCAGACTCAGAAGAAGACTTCAGGGCTCCATCTGGATCTCTGATTGACCTTGCCCGAAGAATTAGGGTTTTCTGGTTTTGTAATAAGGGTTGACCTGATCAACTCAATTTTGAGTCTGTAATTTTTATCATTTCAATTTTTGTTGGGTCATGTTGACTCAGTCCAAGTCCAAGGCCCAGGTAGGTGTCATTCCCTTTGCCATAGGGCACCACATTTTCCAGCTACAAGTGGTGCCACACTCCTGCCACATCTCCATCCAGTGTACCTTGGTCCCCACGCCTCAAGTAAGCAGGTTCTTTTTCTTGCACCACTTGGGGGAGAAATCATCAAGATACCTCAATCCAAGCAGGAGACAACTTTCTTTCCAGATAACCCAAGCCAGGATGGCAAGAATTTTTCTTGAAGAGAGGATCAAGGAGGTGCCCCATAATGTTCCATAGAAGTCCAAGTATAAAAGGGAGGAGAGCATGTCTTGGGAAAAATCAAGGAGGCACCCAAAAGTTCCAAAAGTGCCAAAGCCATGAAAGGAAGAAGCCTAAACTTGTGGAGCAAGACTAGGAGGTGTCCAAATGAGCCAAACCATGAAGGGAAAATCCTTGATTCTGGAGAGATACTAGGAGACACCTCCATAACCTGCCATTTGGAGTTGATTTTCAAGTTTTCTTGGAGTTTTGGGATGCCCATCATGGAAGGAGTCTTGGAAGAGAATTTGATGCCTAAAGTGTGGGTTAGTCCTATTAGTCCCCCATGGGAAATGTATAAAATTTTATTTCTTTGTTATGTCTATATATTCAACTCTATGTAACTCTTGAATTTAAAAAAATGATGAATGAAATCAATTTCTTTGGGAGCAACTTGTGTTTCTCTCTTCTGCACTTGTATTCAAGTGTTGAGCTCCGTGAGGGAGTAAATCCGGTTCCCTAGGAACCTTGAGGAGTGTGAGATCTCCAACCCCAAAACTCTAGCTTAGTCCACCCATCTCTACTCCACCACCACCAAACCCTAATTTCCATCTACATCCCACGGCCCCTCTCTTCCACATAGAGGCCGCCACCAGCATCAAGTTCAGATCAACTATTTCAACTACAGAGCAAGTTCAAAGAAGAGTCAGATCAGTATCAAGATCTCCGGAACTTCTACATCAACAATCTTCATTAGTCCTCAGGTCAGTGTCTTTCTTTGAGTTTCTGGTTCTTTTTTCTTTTGTTCTTCTTCTTCCAGATCCTGAGTTCGAGAAGGAGGCCATCCTTGCCATAGGACTACAATCCGAGGATCCATTGCGAAGATACCCCGTCTCCAAGGATCCTACAATCTGCTCGAGAGTGTCCTCCAATTGAAGCAACGAGAGATATCACTGCTAGGTAACAAGAACTTCCTTCTCACTTTGTCTGTTTCGTTGAAACTCAGAGCAAACCCTAGATCTGGGGGATTCTCAATCCCCAGTGATCCTACTTTGAGTTACTCTGATAATCCACCCTTTTAATTGTGCTCTCTGTCATTTCTTAGTTTTCTTTCAATATTAGTTTATCTTTCCTTTGAGTCAAAGCCGACTTCTGAAAAATATTAAAAAAAAAAATACATAATTTTAATTTACTTTTGCATCGCATCATCTCTTTTGTTCCGCATCATTTTTGGTATCAGAGCTTCCGTTCTGCATCATTTTTGGTATCAGAGCTTTCGTTCTGCATCAGAGGTGGGGCCAGAGCCAGAGGAGGTTGAAGTCAAGGTAGAATCCGAAGCTGCCCAGGATGCTCCATAGGCGACTGAGGTCACTTGTCATTCTATGAAGGAGCTGGCAATTGATGCATAGACCTTTCTCTCTTTCTATTTGTACATGGGATCCTGACAGGAATCATGGTTTGTCCGGGGTGCTGCATAAAAATGTAAAGAAAATTTTGTTAATGAAACATCTCTTTTCTTAAGCTGCTGTCCCTTACTCAGCCCCTCTCCCTCTTCTCTTTTTTCTTTCTTTCTTCTCTTTTTCTTTTGGAACTACTTTTAAATAATTCCTAGGAGTGTACAGGGGGCTCATCTTGACAGCAAGAACAGCTGGTTCATCTCACAAGCTTGGTGTAATTCCATACCACCATCCTTCAATTGTAGTGCAGGTGCTTCTTCAGGTCTTGACTGCTCCAGGCCTACTTTAAGGCCTTAGGATGGCATGAAGGTCCTGGAAGCACCTCGCCCTCTTTTCCTTGATCCTTGAGGCCATTCATGCAAGATTCAAGACCTCTGGATCTTCTGCTTCGTCAAGCTATTAGTTAGGGACTAAATGGAGGGATTACTTGAGGTTCCCCTCGACATCTTTGGACTATGAGCAAGGTGGTGGTGTATCTCCGGACCATGGAGGCAGGACTGCTGTTGTTCTCCTGACTTTAGAGGTGGGACTGCTGGCATCTCTTGACCTTGGAGGTGGGATTGCTGGAATCTCCCTGACCTCGAGGTGGGACTGCTAGTATCTCCTAACCTCAAGGGTGGGATTGCTAGCTTTGAGTGCTGAGCTTCATAAGTTTCTGGGCTTAGAGTGCCGGGCTTCATAAGTTTTCGGGCTTAGAGTACTGGGCTTCGTATGTTTTTGGGCTTAAAGTGATAGGCTTCGCAAGTTTTCAAGCTTATAGTGCTAAGCTTCATAAGTTTTTGAGCTTAGAGTGGAGGGCTTCGTAAGTTTCTGGGCTTAGAGTGCCGGGCTTCATAAGTTTTCAGGCTTATAGTGCCGAGCTTCGTAAGTTTCTCGGCTTATAGTGCTGGGATTTGTAAGTCTCCAGGCTTATAGTGCCTGGCTTCGTAAGTTTTTGGGCTTATAGTACTGGGCTTCGTAAGTTTCTAGGCTTATTCCACTGGACTTGGAGTCAGACGAAAGAGTTCCTGCACAAGTGAAAAAAAAGGTTGCACCAAAAAGAAACTTTAATTTATTATGGATGGGCCTTACATTATTGGTAGTTCATTCTTAAGTTGCTGGCATTCCATGTTCACGTGAATCGGATGCCATCAAGGCTAGTAAGGTAGTAGGCCCTGCCTGGTAAGTCCTGCCCCACTTTGTATGATCCTTCCCAATTCGGGAAGAGTTTCACGTATTCTCCTGGTTGGGATACCTCCGCCTTCCTAAGGATGAGGTCACCCGGACGAAATACCTTAGGCCGCATGCGGGAGTTGTAGTAGCACGCAACTCACTATCGGTAGGCTACCCAAGGCCAGAAGGCATTTTGAGGCAATGAGTTCAATGCCTCGGCCTTCATAGGAGTAGGTGAAAGAAACTATTCCTAAGGGGCGATACATGCATTTTAAAACTTTTTTAAAGGCATGCAGTAGCGGAAAATGATAAAACCATTTTATCTGTAGCTGTTATTATAATTAACACAAGTCCCTACTAGGATCTTGATGCATATGGAGTAATGTAAATATGAAATCATGCAAACATTGTATGATAAATAGAACCATTGTGGAAATCACACAATGATGCAGCAATGATAATTATGTCATACATAAAATAAAGACATACCTTAGTGACGTTCACCAAAGGATGCAGCAAACTATGGGAAGAGCTCTGAGTCTACCTATAAGGAAAAAGACTAGGCTCTGCGAGCAATGCACGTGCACTACCTCTATAGGTGGTTCACACAGTGTAGCATAATTTCTTCTCCTTCCTTCGAGGTGCTAGCCTCACCGAAAACACTGATCGCAGCAAAAACTCCTTCTTCAACTCCTTGAAGAAGTATGGACTCCAAACTCCTTGAAGGGCTGTTGTTATAATGGTGCTAGAATGAAGATGCTTGAGAACCCATTCCCAATGCTCTGTCCCAATCCTTCAATAGAAGGTATGCACACAGGAATCCCAAAACCCAAACTCACTCTATCTCGGAGATCAAATCTTGCAATCTCTCAAGGATCAAGCAAGATCTCTATCTCAGAAATTTTCTAGGCAGAGTTTCAACTTTGATCCAAATCTAGAGTGGGAATACTGAATGTGAGGAACATTCTGAACGTTATCCATTCACCTTCTTCAGCCCTACTTTCATAATAGCAGCCCCCAAAACCCTTAAGAGGGCTAATGAGAGATTAATGAGAAGTTATGAGTCTCTTAGGATTCTTGGGACTTTTGGAATTTAGCAATCGATCAACATAAAACCAGAAACTCCCTTCATTAATGGCCACAATGATTGCAGCGATTAATGAAATAGTTTCAGTTTTTACCGGAACCTATTAGTTGAGTCGACTCGACTCAAGCCAACTCATCCAAATAAGTTGGCTCGAACACAGGTTTGACAACATCTTGTCAAACTAGTCCATAATGATTCTCAATCATTCACAGGCCAACAAAGCAAGAAGAAACTCTCATTATGTGACTCCATAGGTTCAAACACTAAACCGGTAGCATGGGAACATTTCAAATACCAGCCAAAGTCGTCATCTAGCAATGACACCCGGCATCCGGATAGGTTGAAGGTTGCAGAGCAACATGTACCTATCGAATATGTAGTAGTAGTGAACTTATTCCTTGAACCTCCTAATACTTTGGATGCCATAGGGTTAAACTGCCCAACCATAATCAATCCATCTCAATATGTCTCAAACAAAGAATCCCTGTAACTCTTTACAAGGAATGCCCTGGCCATTGTCTTTCTCAATTGAAGAATATTAAGCATTCAATACAAACCATTTGGAGAGGTCTATCATATCTCGATCCTGCTATCGCTATGCAAGTACTTGACTGTACCCAGCAACCTTCCATCACCGGATTAGAAATTGGGTAGTTCAGCACCTAAGCATAGTGAGTTGCATGCAAGCTGCCATAGTGATCTCAAGTCAGAGGAATAATTCATGTCCACATTCTAATGCAAGACTCCTCTTTGGCAGAAAGAGAATCTTGCATGAGAGTCACGTTTAGTGAAGTGTCAAACACAACACCTGATGTCATACCAGCATCTCCATGCTACTTTGTTAAGAGGACAACCAACAGATATGACATCAACGACCTACTCTTGATACACCATCATCCTAAAATAGCATATCCTTTTATCATGAACCAATTTATGAACTACATGATGCATCCTCTCTACATTGCATACATGGTAGCTCAAAGAACATCATCAAACAAGAGTTCAATTAGAAAGATGTTATGTGATGAACAACCAGAATAAACTTTTTATTCAATTCAATAACTCATATATACATGAGCCGTACAACCATCTAGAGCCTAGATGATTGGCTTTGGGACACAATTCCCAACAACTCCCACCTGGACTAAAGCCAATCGGAACAGAATCTGATTTCCATTTTCCATTTGCAGTCGTTGAACTCTTGAATTTCCATGTTCTTCTTACCATCGATCTTTAGAAGCTTGATGTCACCTCGTTCAATGATTTCTTGGATAAGGTGATAGCGATGGAAAATATGCTTAGTCCGCTGATGTGACATTGGCTCTTTAGCTTGAGCTATGGCTACAGTGCTGTCATAATACATCGAAATAGTTCCATCCAAGGAAGGTGCCACTCCTAGCTTGCCTAGGAATTTTCATAACCACACAGCCTCCTTTGCTACATCTGATGCTGCAAAATACTCTGCCTCGCAAATAAAATCAGCTGCTGTATGCTGCTTGGAACTTTTCTAGCAGACATCTCCACTATTAAGGGTAAACACAAATCGAGACACACTTTTGCTATCATTTTTATCCGACTAAAAACTGGAGTCAGTGTACCCCACAAGTTTTATGTCAGAATCTCCTAAATAAGCCATTGGTCCTTAGTATTTCTCAAATACTTAAGGATGTTCTTAACAACTTTCCAATGAGCTTCACCTGGGTCAGACTAGTATCTGCACACTACCCTTGGTGAGTATGCCACATCTGGTCTAGTACATAGCATAGCATACATAATAGAATCCACTGCCAAAGCATATGAAATCCTACTCATATGCTCTCTTTCCTCAAGAGTTGTCGTACAATCTTTCTTGGAAAGAATAATTCCATGACCTATCAGAAGATAGCCCCTTTTGGAATTCTCCATGCTAAACCATTTCAGCACAGTATCTATGTGCATAGATTGGGACAGTACCAAAAGCCTCTTAGATCTATCATTATAAATCTACATAAACAGTATGAATAAGACTTCACCCAATTCTTTCATAGAGAATTGAGATGAAAGACAAACCTTTATTCCTTGTAATGCTACAATGTCATTCCCGATTAGGAGAATGTCTTCCATATACAAAACAAGAAATACAACTACAAAACCATTTGTCCACTTATATATACAAGGTTCCTCTCCATTCTTAACGAAGCCATACATCTTGATACATTTATCAAAATGCATGTTCTAACTCCGAGAAGCCTGCTTCAATCCATAGTGGACCTCTGAAGCTTGCACACATTAGACTCATCTATGGATGTGAACCCCTCAGGCTACATCATATACACCTCCTCTTCCAGCTCACCATTTAGGAAAGCTGTTCGGACATCCATTTGCCAGATTTCTTAATCTAAATGTATAGCTAAAGCAAGCATATTCTGAATGGACTTGAGCATTGCCACAGGAGAAAATGTCTCATTATAGTCAATACCATAACACTGACGTACCCATTGGCAACTAGATGGGCTTTATAGGTCTCCACCTGCCCATCTGCACCCCGCTTCTACTTGAAGATCCATTTATATCCAATGGATTTTATCCCTTTAGGTGGATCAACCAATGTCCATACATTGTTAATTTTCATGGACTCTATTTCGGATTTCATGGCTCCAAGCCATGACTAAGAATTAGACCTTGTCATCGCATCCATATAGGTGATCGGATCCTCGTTGTTCTCATCGAGCTCAATAGGACCGCCATCCTAGATCGAGAAACCGTAGTATCTATCCAGTTGATGTGGTAATCTACCATATCTCCTTAATGGCTGCACTATGGGTTCTAGATCTGATCTAATCAAATCCGATTTTATAGTGGCCTTAGAGTAAGAAGGTTCTGCTATCTGTCGAACTTCTCTAAGTTTAATCTCAGCAGCTTGAGTGCCTCACCAAGGTACTCCCTTTCTAAAGAGGTTGACCTAAGACTGACGAACAACCTTTGTTCCTCAGGTAGATATAAATAATATCCTTTTGATTCTTTAGGATACCCAACAAAAAAATACCTATCAGACTTAGGTCTTAGTTTATCCATCTTCAAATGTTTGACATAAGCCAGACACCCCCAAACTTAAAGGTGAGAGAGAGTTGGCTTGCATACAGTCCATATCTCATATGATGTTTTGTTAACGGACTTACTTGGAACCCTATTCAGAAGATAGGACATTGACTCTAGAGCAAATCCATAAATAGATTTAGGCAGACTAGCTAAGCCCATCATGGATCGAACCATGTCTAATAGAGTTCGATTCCTCCTTTCAGACACACCATTTAACTGAGGTACCCCTGAAGGGATTTATTAAGAGAGAATCCCATTCTCCTTAAGATAAGTAGAAACTCATCGGAAAGATATTCACCACATTGATCTGATCAAAAGATTTTAATAAACTTCCTAGTTTGTTTTTCAACTTCATTACGATAACATTTGAACATTTCAAATGTGTCAGATTTATGTCTCATGAGGTAGACATAATGGTATCTCGAAAGATCATTTGTAAACGTAATGAAATAACTATATCCACCTCTTGCATTGAAATTCATAAGTCTATATATATCAGTATGTACAAGACTTAGAGTATCACTGGCTCTTTCACCCTTTCCAGTAAAAGGTGACTTGGTCATTTTCCTATGAAGATAAGATTAACAAGTCGGAAAGGATTCACTCTCAGTGAGATCTAGGAGACCATCTCCCAGCAATTTATTTATTTTATTCTTGTTTGTATGACCTAGCCTACAGTGCTAGAGATAAATATCACTGACTTTATCTATCCTAGGGCATTTATTAATAGTGTACAATATAGTAACAGGCTGTGACAGTACATATACACAATTCTTCAATTGTCCATTCATCACATTAGAACCATTCAAAGTGATGTAGCTGTTGACCCTTGAAGTGATTTTGATGATAACAAAACATTAGAGCATGTATTTGGTTATCTAACATCTCTACAATGGTTGACAAGTTTTTGTAGGACGACTACTTTGACATATTTTTTGAACCTTACAACCTTTATTTCTTTGTGTTGAGTTGTAAGTAATTAGAATCTTGTAAAGAAGAACCCAACAAAAAAATTTCTTATTTAAATCAAAGATAAAGGGTTGCTTCTACTAGTTTTCAAGCTTTAATTTCTCTTGATATTGTTGTAAGAAGATCATAAGGAAGTCTTCAAAGCTTGGCATATGAGTTATGGAGAATAGAAATTGGCCTGGCTGAAGAACCAATCTCGAGCCGACTGGATGGAGGAACCAGCCAACTCTAGCACTGAAATAAGAAAGAAAATCTCTGGCACGCAGAACCAACCGATGGCACCATGTCCCAGTTGACTCATCCAGAACTTTGTTGAAAATGTTCTGAGAACCTTAGGGATCTGAGTCGACTGGATTTAAGCCTAGCCGACTTGTCTAGAGTGAACTATTTTCTCGATTGTGGAACCTAGCCGACTGGTATTCAACCCAGCCGACCCGAACCTGATCCCAGCCGACTCGAAGATGTCCAAGCCGACTGGAATGTCGGGGTCTCTTCCCAACGGCTAGTTCCAGATTTCTAATTTTGAATTCCAAAAGTGCTCCAATGGTAACCTGTCACTTCCCAACGGTCTACAATGTTCAAAATCAAGGGAATGCAGTTGAAGTCTCTATAAATGAGGTATGAGAACATCCTTAGAGAGACTAATGAGTTGTTGAATATTTATCGATTATTTATTGAAGTAAGAAGTGAGAGCACTTGAGCTTTGAAGTCAACCTTCAAGCCTTCACCAACTCTTATCAGAAGCTTGAAGCAACTTTTGAGAAAAGCAAGGAAGCCATTGAAGTGCTTTGAAGGGCATTCAATTGAGCTTCACTAGAGCTGCATTGGCAACCACCAGATAACTTAGTTTGTCATTTCTGTTGCTTTTCATTTTACTCTTAGATTACTTGGGTTATTGGTGAACCCAGTTGCAAAAACCAAATAGGTTTCTTTGGTGAGCCTACTTAAAACCAAAGTGAAGAGGTTCTAGGTGAGCCCGTGAAAACCTAGTGTTCGGTTTCTTTGGCGATGCCTTTCAAAACCAAAGTGTAGAGGTTGGGATTGTGAGCCTCAAAAACAATCTGACTGTATTCCAATTTGGAGGATATAGTGAAAATCCCAAGTGGTGAACTTGGGTAGTGGACGTAGGAGCTGGGTTGCTCTGAACCACTCTAAACTTATTTTGTTTGTGTTGTACTTTACTTACTTTTCAGCTTCCGCACTTAATTCTGATTAATACAACACTCAACCTCTAAAAGGAATAACTTATGCACATATTTGCAAGAAGTTTTGTAATTCCCAATTCACCCCCTCTTGGGAAAAACCACCTGGGCAACAGCTGGTATCAGAGCAGTGTCTCTGATTACTAGAGTAAAGTTTGATGGCTCATCCCATGAGTACATCCTTGGTCGAAGGCCAGTCAACAAATAGACCTCCACTATTCACAAGCACTAATTACTCTTATTGGAAAGCACGAATAAAAATTTACATTCAAGCTATTGATTTTCAATTATGGAAGGTCATCTTAAAAGGGCCACACATTTTCACGATCAAAGATGATGGCGTGGACATCCCTAAGCCTGAAGATGACTACGATGATCATGACATGAAAATGGAGGAATTGAATGCCAAAGCAATGAATTTACTATACTGTGCTTTGGATGCAAATGAGTTCAACCGAATTTTAACTTGCTCTTCAGCAAAAGAAATTTGGGACAAACTCGAAGTGACCCATGAGGGAACTTCCCATGTGAAAACCGCAAAGATAAATTTTTTATTGAACAACTATGAAGTGTTTAAAATGGAACTTTCTGAAATAATTTCTGCCATGTTCTCTAGATTTATAGATATTATTAATGGTTTGAAGAGTCTTGGCAGGGTATACTCAAATGCTGATCTAGTTCAGAAGATACTCCGATCTTTACCTGATAAGTGGGATCCCAAAGTGATAGCAATCCAAGAGGCCAAAGACCTCAACACATTACTACTGGATGAACTACTGGGATCACTCATCACCCACGAGCTGACTACGCAGCACAGAACTGAAGACGAATACAAGAAAAAGAAAACTATAGCCTTCAAAGTTGCTACCGAATCAAAGAGGGATGATGAGGAGTCTGAAGAAGAAAGCACCTCCTCCAATGATGACCTAGAAGATGATGATATCACAATGGTTATGAGGAGATTCAGATAGTTCATGGGAAGAAATAAAGAAAGATTCAACCAGAAATTCCATAGGAAGATTACGGAAAAGAAAAAGAAAAGGATAGAGAGAAAGATAAAGAAGTAGTCCCCATATGCTATAAATGCAAGAAGCCGGGGCACATTCGTACAAACTGTCCTCTATTGAAGAAATCCTTCAGACAGAAAAATATGAAGAAAGCCATGGTTGCCACATCGACCAATAGTGAAGAATCATCTTTGTCTGAAGAAGAAGAGACCACCAAGGCTACAAATCTATGTTTAATGGGTCTCGAAGATGAGGTAACATCCCCTAGCAATTGCACTAAATTTATATTTGACGAATTAAATTCTGCATTTCATGATCTATTATCTGAATTTAAGGAAGCTGGAGTAAAGATAAAATCATTGAAAAATATGAATGACTCTTTACTCAAACAGAAAAATGAAATTTCAGAAAAGAACCTTTTATTGCAAAAAGAACTGCATGACTTTTCTGAAAGAAATGAAAAGCTAAAAAATGAAAATCTTTTTTGTGAAAGAAAAAATAATGATTTAATTACTAAAAATATTGAACTGAAAAAGGAGGTTAAAAAACTCAAGCCATTAGTTGAAAAACTTACTTTGTCTTCAAGTAAGCTTGAGTTAATTTTAAAAGAACAACGAATTTCAAGAAACAAAGCTGGAATTGGTTTTTAAACTTCTATTATGAATGGAATTTCAGCAACTACCTTTATGAAATCTAAAGTACCTGTTCAAAATATATTATCACAAAAAGCTTTGGCTGCACCAAAAACTGTTTCAACTTCAAAATCTTTATTATATGTTTCTAAGAACTTGAGCAAAAATGCTTATATTTCAAAAGGTTAAAAATCTGCATCAATTGCATCAACTTTTAGAACTTCTAATTCTGCTCTTATTAAAAACTCTAAAGTTATATGCCATGTTGGCAAAAGAATAGGACATAAAGCTTTTGACTGCAATAATTCTAGAAATATCCATAAGAATGTAAGAAAAATTTGGGTTCCCAAAGGAACCACCTCTGCTAACCTGCAAGGACCCAAGCTTGCTTAGGTACCTAAAAGAATTCATTGATTGTTTTGCAGGAATGTCTTGCAGCCCAAAAATTGAAGAAAAGGTGGTACTTAGACAATGCCTGCTCAAGATATATGACAGGTGACAAGGACCAGTTTATCACCCTTGAAATGAAAGAAGGAGGCATGGTCACCTTTATAGATGATGGCAAAGGGAGAATAATCGGTATTGGTAAGATCAAAATAACTCCCTTTACTTTTATTGAAAATATTTTGCTAGTAGACAAGTTGAAGCATAATCTTGTAAGCATAAGTCAATTATATGATAAAGGCTTCAAGGTTATCTTTGAATCTTCTATGTGTATAGTAACTAACTCTTTATATTCTAGCAATAAGTTTATTGGACATAGACTTGGGAATATCTATGTGGTAGATCTTAATGATCTTGCCATGTCAAGTAGCCCCAGTCTAGTTGCAATGAATGCTAAGACCAAAGAGTCATGTTTACTATGGCATAGATGACAGGTCATGCTAGGATGCATATTATTTCCAAATTGATTTCTAAAGATCTTGTTAGAGGCATGCCTAAGTTCAAAGTTGATTTTGATCATGTTTGTGATGCATACCAAATGGGTAAACAAACTAGGGAGAGTTTTAAATCAAAGAATATAGTTTCTACAACAAGACCACTTGAACTACTTCACATGGACCTTTTCAGACGTACTAGGACCACAAGCCTAGGAGGTATGAAATATGCTCTTGTGATAGTAGATGATTTTTCATGATTTACTTGGATTTTGTTTATTGCTTCAAAAGATGAAACCTTTCATGTTTTCAGAAAATTCCATAAAAATATTTCAAATCAAAAGAACTTATCTTTAATTTCAATTAGAAGTGATCATGGAACTGAATTTGAAAATCAATTTTTTGAAGATTATTGTATTGAATATGGCATTGCACAACTTCTCCGCTCCTAGAATACCTCAACAAAATGGTGTTGTAGAGAGAAAAAATAGGACATTAGAAGAAATGGCTCGCATAATGTTGTACGAAGGCGATCTTCCAAAGTACTTTTGGGCAGAAGCGGTGAACACTGCATGCTATATTTTAAACCGCATTTTGATCCATCTTATTTTAAAGAAAACCTCTTATGAGCTTTGGAATGATAGAAAACCCAATATCAATTATTTTCATGTATTTGGATGCAAATGCTTTGTGCATAACAATGGAAAAGATAATTTAAGAAAATTTGATTCTAAAGCTGATGATGCAATTTTCCTAGGTTATTCATTACATAGCAAAGCATATCAGGTTTTTAATAAAAGGACTCTTACTATTGAAGAGTCAATACATGTTGTATTTATTGAAACTAACCCTATACCTTCTAGACAAGAAGAGTGCATAGACAATGATGTAGGTACGTTGCAAGAAGGAATGGAGGACTTGAGCATTCAAGATAAAGACACTCAAGACGAAGAAGAAATGGTAAGGATCACCCTGATCTACTAAGGGACTAGAGGTATGTTACATCTCACTCTGAAGAATTAATCATAGGAGATCTTTCACATGGTGTTAGGACTAGGTCTGCACATAAGGATGCACATGATTATCTAGCCTTTGTAACACAAATAGAACCCCATAGCCTAGAAGAAGCTGAGACTGACCCAAACTAGATGAAGGCATTGCACGATGAATTAAACCAGTTTGAAAGGAATAAGGTATGGACACTTGTAGATAGACCAACTGACCATCCAATAATATGAACCAAATGGGTCTATAGGAAAAAATTAGATGATCAAGGAAACATAATAATAAAGAAAACTAGACTAGTGGCTAAGGGATATAACAAAGAAGAAGGTATTGATTTTGATGAAACTTATGTACCTATAGCAAGATTAGAAGCTATTAGATTACTACTTGTATTTGCTTGCTACATGAATTTCAAACTTTCTCAAATGGATGTAAAGAGTGCATTTCTTAATGGTTTTATCTCTGAACAAGTTTTTATGGAACAACAACCATGTTTTGAAAATCACACATTTCCAAACCACGTATTTAAATTAAACAAAGCATTGTATGGTTTGAAACAAGCACCTAGAGCCTAGTATGATAGACTTACCACTTTCTTAATTGAAAATGATTTTTCAAGAGAAAATGTAGATAAAACCTTATTTATCAAAAAGAAGAATAATGATATCTTAGTTGTACAAATATATGTTGATGATATCATTTTTGGTGCAACTAATGAATCTCTATGTAAAGAATTTGCTAAGCTTATGTAGGGAGAATTTGAAATGAGCTTAATGGTTGAACTAAACCACTTCCTTGGACTTCAAGTAAAACAAACAAAGGAAGGCATCTTCATCAACCAAGCCAAATACATCAAAGAAATCATCAAAAAGTTTGGTATGGAGAGTAGCAAATCAATGAGTACACCCATGAGCCCAGCTTGCAGATTGGACAAAGATGAAAATGGATCCAATGTTGACCAAAAGCTATATAGAGGTATGATCGGATCCCTATTGTATTTGATTGCAAGTAGACCTGACATATTATATAGTGTATGTGTATGTGCTAGATTTCAGTCTTCACCAAAAGAAACACATATGCTTGCGGTTAAGAGAATAATTAAATACTTGAAACCAACAAGTAATTTAGAAATTTGGTATTCTAAACATTCTACCTTGAATTTGATTGGATTCTCTGATGCTGACTATGCTGGTTGTAAAATAGATTGAAAAAGCACTAGCGGTACATGACAATTTCTAGGGTTGAATTTAATTTCATGGCACTGTAAGAAGCAAAACTTTGTAGCCTTGTCCACTGCTGAGGCTGAGTACATGGTTGCTGGTAGTTGTTGTGCTCAAGTTTTATGGATTAAACAACAACTAGAAGACTTTGGTATATCATAATCTAAAATTCTAATTAAATGTGATAACACAAGTGCTATCAATTTGACAAAGAATCCAATTCAACACTCTAGAACCAAGCACATTGAAATTAGAATCATTTTATTAGAGATCATGTTTCAAATGGTGATATAGTGCTTGATTTTGTTCCTACTAAAGATCAATTAGCTGATATATTTACTAAACCACTTAATCAAGACAGGTTTGAACTAATTAGAAGTGAATTAGGACTTTGTGATCCTTTTTAAATTCTCAAATCTAATTCCTTCAAATTTAAGGAAACATCATCTAGAGAACCTCCTAATTTCATTCTCTATCATAGAGCCTAAATTTCCTTAGGAATTTTTCCAAAAATCTCTTTGGTTTGTGATTGAATTTTCCAAAACCTGATTTCTCAGTTTGAGTCGACTGGTTCTCAAACCGAGTCGACTGGATTCTTTGTGTGTTTTGGGCGAGTTCTGGCCTAGCCGGCTCGAGCCTTTATAGGGCTTTTACGAGTCGATTGGATTATCGTGCCTGAGTTTTTTATTTTGGGATGTAAACCACATTCCGAGCTTTCTAACCTCCATCTCATCTTTTTAATCATCTGTTCCTCTCCTAATCCTATTTCAAATATTCCTCTCTCCCTTTTAAGCTCTCGATTCTCTCATCTCTTCCTCTTTCCTAGCAATGGCTACTAAACATGCTACCGGGAAACGCTCTTTACGGGCCGCTCCGTCCGTGGAAAGGGAAAGAAGAAAAAGAGGCATCAAGAAGAGCTGACTGCCACTATTCATCATGAAGAACTTGTGGAAGAACCTACAAGGTCTGCTCCAATTGCTCCAAGTCAAATCCCTTCAATGTCCACAAGATCGGTAACTTCTGGCCATCGTATCATCTTTGAATTTGTTAAGGAAATAGGGTTGAAGATTGGTGATTTGATTGAGGATCAGGGCTGGTCGAGATTTTGCTCTCTAAATGAAGAAACCTACCCCTCACTTTTTAAGAAATTTTATAAAAATTTGAGAGTAGGTACAGATCATGTAGAGTCTACAATTAAAGGAAGATGAGTTTTTATCAATGAAGAAGTTATGCACAACCTACTTGATTTACCTACTAATGGGGTGAAATACCTAGTAGTTGAGGATAGAGAAAAGGCCTTGAGAACTATCCTAAACAAGGAAGATGTCAGTGGGATTGGAACTGTCTTTGCTAATACTTTATCACATGAAATGAGGTTATTGCATAATTTCATTAGTAGGATCTTTTTGCAAAGGACTGGAAGGTTTGATTGGATAAGTGAGGACCTGTGCCTTATGGAACATATCATGGAAAAGACTCCTATGAATTTATCTCTTATTATCATTGTGCAAATGAAGGAGACTATCAAAAAGGCTAAAACTTGCTTACCTTATGGAATGATGTTAACCTTGCTATTCAAATCCTAAAGAGTGAATTTGGAAGGTGAGGATGGAGTTGATTTGCACCATACTGACATATACACCTCCAAGTCACTAGAATGAATGGGTTACATTCAAGTTGAAGGTGTTTGGAGAAAGAAAGGAACTAATATCAGGGCAATTGGTAGTTCAAGCAGTGAAGAAGAAGAAGAAGAAAATGAAGAAACTGCTGGTACTGCTACTACTGAAGCTGGAACCTCAACTGCACCTACACCTGAACCAGAATCTCTCATTCCTGAACCTGCTGCCACTTTTGAAGAGACTGATGCACCTTTCCCTGAATTTGATAGGCCTGCACCTGAGTTCATGAAAGCTGATATACCTTTACCAGACTTCACTCCTGCAGCTTCACATCCTCCAAATATCCAAGGTCAAATTGAAGATCAGATGAAGACTTTGACTGATTCACTGACAGGGACTATCACTTCACTTTTTGGTGATCTAAAACAGTCAGTGAATAGTAGACTATCTCAACTGCAAAACATATTACAAGTTTGCAAGGAAAAGTTGAAGCAATAGAAACTTCAAGATCTGTACCTCAAGTGGAACTTCAACCTATCGTAGACCTTATTTCTTCTAGTTCTGAAGCCATAAAGAAATCAGTTGATGCAACCTTAAATGAGTATAGAACTGAGTTGAATGAAGTCAGATGTACTATGGGAACAATTGTAGAAACAAGACAAATGGCAGATGACTATACACAAGGCATTGGAATTGTCATATCAGAACTTGGAAGACTAAGAGGATCTGCTAAAGCTTTTGCTAATGTCCAAGCTTCTGAACTTTTGTCAATGCAAAAGAAAATTGTTGAAGTCAAAGAGGCTGTGAACAAGGTACCTACAAGCCTCAAGGACATGGAAAATCAACTCGGTACAATCTGGATGGAGATTGTTTCACTCTGTAGCACTGTTAGGACTTTGGAGATCACTGCTAGGACTAGACCTTTATATGATCCTCCTCCTATTTCCTCTAGGGGTCCTACCACTTCTCACCATCCTAGAGCACCTCCACCTCATGCATCTTCCATTAGACCTCCTAGACCTGCTTCTTGGTATGGTGGAAGTATGCCTATCAATATACCTAAGGAAGAATCTGATAGTGAGTAGGTCTTTAGTAATTTCTGTACTTTCTGGAAACTTTTTGGAGATTGTGTAATGTTTAATGTACTGAATCTTTTAATGGAAAAACAATGATTATTGTTTTGGACACATGTGTGTACTTCTTTTATCCTATTAACACTCTCTAATATTTTTTAAATAGGATTCTCTCTCTAAATTAAGAAGGTTAAATTATTTTAAACAAATCTTAATACAATCTCAATCTACTTAAAATCTGAGCTTAATTGTATAACTTTTTGATTTGATGACAAAAAGGGGGAGAACTATTATATAATAAAGTGCATGAAAGAAAAACTTAATAGAATTGGAATAGAACTGCTAAAGTTAACTAGACAGGGGGAGCTTAATGAATATTGCATACCTTTTCTGCTAAAGTGTTCAAATAAATGATAAAGGGGGAGAAATTTCACATTGATTAGAAATTTTATAAAAAGGGGGAGAAATACATGTTTAATTTGTTTCAATGATTACTATTCTGCTCTCTACTAATTACATCTAACTGTCAATGCTTAATGTTTCTTAATACACACAAGCACTTATTCTCTGACACTTACATTTTATAATATTGGCTTTGTGTATAACTGTATAGCATACATTGATACTCATTTGAGAATACAGTAAATATTGTGATACGTCAAACAAGTGTAAATGCTTACTATGATATATACATTTATACTTGTGAATAGAATAGATTTTTTCATGCCCAGTATTTTGTCATCATCAAAAAGGGGGAGATTGTTGACCCCTGAAGTGATTTTGATGATAACAAAATATTGGAGCATGTATTTGGTTATCTAACAACTCTTTAATGGTTGACAAGTTTTTGTAGGACGACTACTTTGACATATTTTTTAATCCCTACAACCTTTATTTCTTTATGTTGAGTTGTAAGAAATTAGAATCTTGTAAAGAAGAACCCAACAAAAGATTTTTCTATTTAAATCAAAGATAAAAGGTTACTTCTACTAGTTTTCAAACTTTAATTTTTCTTGATATTGTTTTAAGAAGATCTTAAGGAAGTCTTCAAAGCTTGGGATATGAGTTCTGGAGAATAGAAATTGGTCTGGCTGAAGAACCAATCTCGAGCCGACTGGATGGAGGAACCAGCCGACTCTGGCACTAGCACAAGAAAGAAAATCTGTGGCACGCAGAACCAGCCGATGGCACCATGTCCCAACTGACTCGTCCAGAACTTGGTTGAAAATGTTCTGAGAACCTTAGGGATCTGAGCCGACTAGATTTTAGCCTAGCCGACTCATCCAGAGTGAACTATTTTCTCGACTGTGGAACCTAGTCGACTAGATTCAGTATGTTCTGTATTATATTTGGTCTCAAAACTTGAGATGACACTTAAGTTGACACTTGGCTTCCATGTGTTGACACTTCCGCGTGGCAGTTAAAATTTTCTCTACGTATCAGTCCAAGCCTTCCATGAGTCAACACTCCAAGTGTCGACACTTCCAAGTATTGATACTTTGAAGTGTCGACACTTGTCCTGACCAGTATCGAAACTTGTCCAAATTAAAATTATGAGCTCTTCAAGATCTTCCTTATGTTTTAAAGCTCATATAACTTAAAATTTCATTAATTTAACTGACTTCTTCAACTAATTGATAAGTAATACAAACTTTCAATACTGATGAGTACCTATATCTGATAAATATTTTTAACATACATTAGTACTCATATATACATAAGTATTTTGTCGTTCATCAAAATCAAGACCAAAGTCAACAATCTCCCCCTTTTAGATGATGACAAAATCTTTAAGTATATAAACATGATAAACTTACAAGATTTGCGATAAGATCAAGATAGGGCTCCCCCTCAAATATGATCTAAAAATATTTTTCAAAATTTATTTAAAATTTTGAAAATTTTCTCTCCTTTACTAATTCTTTCCATTAAGTTTATAACTTTTTATTTTCTTCCCCATTTTATACTTTCTTCCATATCTCTCATATCTATCATATCTCTCTCTTTTCTTCATGTTTATCATATATTTCTTCCCTTTTTTGTCATCATGAAAAAGATGAAAGGCAATACAAAGTGGGGATAAGGTGGAAAGAATAGCAAGAAGAATATCAAAATTAATAAAGCATTTTGATAAACTGAAACATACTGATAATAAAAATATATATTGATACCATAAATATGACATGCAAATGCATGAAGTAATCTGATACCAATGTTTTTTCAAGAATAAAATATTTTTTCCTTTTTAAATAAATCTTTGCACCCCCTAAATGTTATTCTCCTTGAATATATGGAATTATCAATTAGAGAATTTCTTAATTTTTCATGCTAAGCCAGAGGGGCCTGTTTCAAATACCAAGTTTTTTTTTCATGCAATTTGAAAATCTTATCAAGATATGCATGATTTTCAAAATACTTTTAACATCTTTTTAAAAAATAATTTGAAATCCACAAGTCAAATTATATGAATATAAGATTCATCAAAATGAAGCTCCTGCTCATTATCACATTCATTGGCTGTAAGTCTTGATTTGATTCTAAATAATTAGTTAAAATAATTTTCAAATCTACTAGAAACAGATACCAAGATTTATTTCAACTATTATTTAATAAATATGGAAGGAGATAATTAGATTTTACTAATGGAGATAGTCCTTCCTTTACCATTATGTGCAAGGTAGCTAGTCCACTTTTCATATGTCTTGTACAGCCACTATTCAAATAACATCTTCCTTTCTTCTTGTTGGGCTGCAAGACATTCCTGCAAAACATATTAAGTGGACATTTTTGATATCCAAACTTTCTTGGATCATTTTGGGTTAGTGATGATGGTTCCATTTAGACCCAAGCTTTTCTTTTTATTTATCTTATATTGATATGCTTTATGTCCAAAATTATCATAACTAAAATATGTAATATTAGAGGAAGTTGGAATAAAGAAAATTTTTTAAAAATTTTTGTTGTTTTTAAGGATTATATCCCAAACCAGCTTTGTTGAAAATTGTACGTTGATTATTCAATAGTAAACTCAATCTTTCAGAACACAGCGTGAATTTTTCAACAAAAGGCTTGACTTTATCAAGCTCATCTTTAAATTTCTTATTTTCCAACTCAAAATTTTTGTTCTTCTTTATAGACTCATCATTTGGAACAAAAACCTTGGGTTTCTTTAAAATTTCTATTTATTTTAGACAAACATTCTTTTTCTTTTATAAAACATCAATCTTGGCTTTTAAATCGTTGTTTTCATTTGCAAGATTGGTATTTTCAAAAAAATCAACATGCTTTTTCAACTTCTTGTGCTTAATTTTTAATAATTTATATTCATGCACAAGATCATCAAAAGCATCTCTAAGCTCATCAACTGTAAAGTCAAGTTCAGAATCGGATTGTACCTTATTTGCCATTAGACAAAGATTTGCAAATTTTTGTTCTTCTTCCTTCTAACTGGAGTCTTTACTTTCGCTCCATGTAGCCACCATTGCCTTTTTCTTGTATTTCTTTTTGGCCCTTTTTCTCATGAGTCTTTCAAATTTTTGAGCCATTAGTTCGATTTAATCTTCATCTTCACTTTCTTCCGACTCCTCACTTGAACTTTCTTTCATTGTTGAGGCCTTGAGAGTAATGATTTTATTCTTTTCATCAGCATCCACTTCTTTTTGCCATAGGTTCAACTCGTAAGTCATGAGTGAATCGATAACCTCCTCCAAAGGTAAGGTGTCACATCTTTTGCTTCTTGTATCGTCGTCACCTTTGGATCCCAAGAAGTTATCAAAGACCTGAAAATTTTATTAACCAAAATAGCATTAGTCTTTTCCTTGCCAAGACTTCTCATTTCATTAACAATATTAATAAATCCAGTATACATATCAAATATAGATTCATAATGCTGTATTTTAAACATTTCATATGTATGTACAAGCATATTTATATTAATATTTTTCACTTAAAAAGTAACCTCATGAGTAACCTCAAGTGTATCCCACAATTTCTTCACCATTTTGCTTGTGAAGATCCTATTGAATTCAATAGGATCCAATGCACAATAAAGCAAGTTCATTGCTTTGGCATTAAGCTTGGATTGTTTAATGTCATTTTTTCTCCCAATCCTCTTCTAGTTTTAGAACAAAAATGCCATTAACCAAGATAGAAAGAATATGAGAACCTTTAACAATCATTTTCCAAAGATAATAATTAATAGATTGAATGAAAATGCGCCTGTGTGTTTTCTAATATATGTAATTTGTGCCATTGAAAAATGGTGGTCTATTTGAAGCTTTCCCTATGGCAAAATAAGCACCATCTTAGGTTGCCATGATCTTTTACTCAAGATCGTTGGACCTCTTCGCTGAGTATCAAGTACCGATACCAAGTCAAGTGCTGAGTACATGGCTCTGCTACCAGTTGTTGTCCAGTGAGGCTACCCAAGTGTTGGGAATTGTGTCCCAAAGCCAATCGCCTGGGTTGTAGGCGGTTGTGCTTAGTATTGTACTCATTTTATAAATTAATAAAATATTATTTTTTGGCAGCTCATCACATACTTAATTTTCCTGAAATGAACTCTTTCTATGTGATGAAGTCTTTAGGACTACACTGACTTCGATACAGAGAGGATGTATCGACTGGTCCTTAAACCCAGTCACAACCAAAGGATATATTGTACTGGACGGCAATATATCAAGTATAGGTTATTGCAGTTCACATCGTTTGGTTATCCTCTTGACCAAATGAGTGTGGTGACACTGATGTGATCTACAAGTGGGATATGTGGTATCTCATTGAACGTGACTCCGTGTAGCCCCTTTTAGCCAAAGGGATACTCACGATTGGATATGGGTATATGTGTCCCTCAGACCTAAGGTCATCACGGTAGCTTGCAAGCAACGCCCTGTGCTTTGGTGCCGGACTATCTGGATTTTTAATCCGATGACGGAAGGTTTCTAGGTACAGGCATGTACTTGTGGAGCAGTGATGGACCAAGATGGAATTGACCTGTCCAAAAAGTTTGGATTGAATGTCTCGCAGTATCTCAATTTAGCAAATCTTCGGCCGGGGTAGTCCTAGTGAAGAGTCACTAGGCTTGCGAGGTTGAGACATGTAGTCGACTGACTTAGTCTGGGTTGGCAGCCCAATCTCAGTCGTCATGAGCATTAGAGGTCAAAAGGATGAATTATACGGTAACCATATGCCAGAGGTTCGATAGTTTGCTCCCGCATCTTCGACATATCCAGACACTGGGACCCATTGCTAGATGGTTTCCTATGTTGGTACTAGAAATTGTTCTAGCGCTACCGTTTAGGTTCGAACCTATGAGGTCACACGCCACAGAGGATAATTCTCTGATCCGGATACCGATTACGATTGAAATCATCTCGGTTTTATGGTCACAGTATTTTTTTAGCACTCTTTTCCCCGTCTTGCCCTTGTCTGTGTCAACCAAAAATTGTTCCGGGTTGACCAGCTCTGTGCCAGGATTTTTTTGAATTAGTTTTGAACTGATTCAGAGTTTGTTTTGGCCTCCAATTGGTTGTGAACCAATTGAACCAATTTTATTGGGCTCGGACCGGTTCAATTGGATTGAACCACCGTTGGGTTTGAACCAAAAGGTTTAAAAAATGGGGTTGGACCGGTTGGACCAGTGTGTTCCTCTCACCGTGACCGTTTTACACGGTCTTTTGCTGAGAATCCCATGCATCCGCTGGAAGAGGCCAAAATGCCCAAACGAACGCCTTCTCTTCTCCCTGGCATCTCTTCCCTTCCTCCCACCGGCTGGTTTTTATCATGGATTAAAGGCTGGTTTAATGGCTGTTAATTGGGAGATTTACAGCCGATGCCTTTTGTCCTCCCCCCCTCTCCGTTTTCCACTTCTCCCAACAGCCTATTTAAACTCCTGCAGCATCCCTGTTTCAGCAAGAAAAAAAACCGTGTGAAGTTAAAAAACCAAAGCAAGTTTCAACCATGAAGAACCAAAAACTTTACCTGCTATTTGTTTTTGAGAGAGAGGTTGAGAGATCCCAAATTGAGAGCTTAGACTCTCCTCTTATAGGTTGGGTTTAGGAGGGTGTGAGGAAGAGTTTTCCCATTGTTTCAAGTGCTCCAATTCCCATTTCAGCAAAGCCTTGTTGCTGAATTTTCTTGTGACCGTGTTGCTCCTTCCAGCGGCTAGCACCGCGTGTGAAGGTGGATCGGAGAGCCCCCGGTCTGTCTCCCCTCTAGAGGGAGTACTCTTCTTCTCCTGGGAGCAAGCCACGTGAGCCGGATCACCCGCTGCAGCTCAAAATGCAAAGAAAAGTGCTGCTGTCCTGTTCTGCAGAAATTTTCAGCAGTAGTCTTTGTCAATTTTTTGTATTTTTTTTGGCTTGTTTTGGTTGCAGTTGTTGGTGGCAAATCGAAGTAGACTTGTCCAAGTTGCCGCCACTCAAATTTGGGAGCAAACGGTGGTCCGGAAGGTGGTGTTCCGGTGCCATTTTGAAAGCTAAAAGCATATCCTATTTCAGCCCGACGAGGAAGACAACTGGAATAACTTTATTCCAGTTATTCCAGTCTATTCCAGGTTTATTCCAGAGTTATTCCAGTTAGAATAAAGGTATGGAAAATTTATTTTTTAATCATGCATGGATATATTAAATTGTTTAATATTTTATAAATATTTTATATGACTATGCATGCCTAAATGCAACTAGATTTAGATTAATTCCTGGCAGAGCAGATCCCTGTTGCGTGAATTTTAGAAATTGTTTTAAAATCAAATCTACTATCGCAGATGTTTGCATACCTAGTGTAGGATCTTGTCAAACCACCTGCATCAGTTTCCTATTACCAAGAAGGGGAGGTGAATTGGATTTTAAAAATATTTAAACAAGGCATGTGCCAATTCAAATCAAGTGCTTGTATTTTGCCAAAGTGTTTATGTGCTTAAAAATAATATGCTGTGGAAATAATAAAGTAAATGCAAGTAGGGTAAAAAGCAATCACAAACACAAAGATATATAGTGGTTCGGTGTACTCCAAGCACCTACATCCACTCTTCAAGGTCCACTTAGGAATTTCATTATAATCACCAAGATTACAGTAACTTGTTTTCACCGAGCTCACAAGTCAAACCTAACTTGTTTTCAACCGCATTACAAGTCAAAAACCCTTGGTTTTCATTAGGCTTACCAAAAATCTCTTGGTTTTCAAAGGCTAACCAAAAACCTCTTGGTTTTCAAAGGCTAACTAAAAAACTCTTGGTTTTTATGGGCTAACCAAAAATCTCGTTGGTTTTTTAACTTAAGCTTACCAACAACCTTGTTGGTTTTCACAAAAGGCTAACCAAAACCTTAGTTGGCTTTCACACAAAGGCTCACCAACAAACCTCAATACTAATTTCAATCCACTTGAAACTAGTAGCAATAAAAGCTCAAATATAAGTATGAGAATATAAAATAAAAGCAAATATCTCTTTGAAGATCTTTGATAATGTTGAAGAAGCTTGTCTCCAAGTTGTTGAAGCCTTGAATGATGCTTGAAGATGTGGACTTTGAAGCTCTTCTTGAATCTTGAATGCTTGAAGGCTTAACACTCAAAATATAAATCTTCAAAAAGTTTTCAATTAGATCTTCAAAGAAATTATCAATCAATCCAAAGAATCACTTCCCCTTGAGTTTAGTGTTGTTTAAATAGCTCCCCAAACCTTTAATGACCATTTATAGCCATTGGAGAGGAAAAACTAGCCGTTAGATACAAATTAGGGAAGTCTGCTCTTTAGAAAACTAGCCGTTACAATGATGTCAAACCTGCAAGTGTCAACATTTCAGATCATGAGTCGACACTTCATCATTAAGTGTCAACACTTGACCAGAATCCTGAAATTAGCATGTTCTATATTTTGTTTGGTCTCAGGCCTTGAGTCAACACATGAGTCGACACATGGTTTCCATGAGTCAACACTTTCGCGTGCCAGTTGAAATTTTCTCTGCATATCAGTCAAAGCCTTCTATGAGTTGACACTTCAAGTGTCGACACTTTGAAGTATCGACACTTGACCTAACCAGTGCCAAAACTTGTCCAAATTAAAATTGTGAGCTCTTCAAGATCTTCCTTATATTTCAAAGCCCATATAACTTAAAATTCCATTAATTTAAATAACTTCTATAACAAATTGACAAGCAATTCAAACTTTCAATACTGATGAATACCTATATCTGATAAATACTTTTAACACACATTAGTACTCATATATACTTAAGTATTTTTTCATTCATCAAAATGAAGACCAAAGTTAATAGGTTTCATTTTGAAATGTTCATAATTGTGCACAAGAATATTAATTTTGGTGGTCTTAACTTGTGTTGTGCATTCATGGATAACTTGTAGTTTATCCCAAATTTTCTTTGCCAAAGTTCAAGTGAAAATCCTATTAAACTCATTAGCATCCAAAGCATAATAAAAAAGGTTAATGGCTTTGGCATTTAGTTCACCCATTTTTATGTCATATTCATCTCATTCCTCTTCCGGTTTAGGAATGTCTATGCCATCAACTTTTTTCATGTGTATGTGAGGTCCTTTTAAAATTATCTTCCATAATTAAAAATCAATATCTTGAATATAAATTTTCATTCTAGCTTCCCGATAAGTAAAATTATTGCCCGTAAATAGTGGAGGTCTATTGCTTGATTGACCTTCGGCCAAAGAGGTGTTTATTTGGATTGCCATTGAATTTTTCTCTTAATTGTTAGATTAATGGCATTGAGACATGGCTCTAATCCCACTTATTGCACAGTTGGCCAATTCAAGAGATGGGGTGAATTGGGTTTGAAAATATTTCAACAAGTATATGCCTTTTTGAAAACTTGTGTGGTGAGTGAAATAAATAAAATATTATGTGTGGAAGCAAATGAGTATGCAAAGACAAGAACAATCACAAACACCACAAATTTAGAGTGGTTCAGAGCAACCCGCTCCTACATCCACTACCCGAGGTGCATACTTGTGATATTCACTATATTCTCCCTGAATACAGCCAGATTATTTTTCCACGGGCTCATAATCCAAAACCCAATACAATGTTAGTTTTTTTGGGCTTACTAACAACCCAACTTGGTTTCAAGGCTCACCAATAATCTAAAAACAATTCACAAGTTACAGCCACTTGTGGTACTTTTAACAACTCAAAAATAGAGTTAAAAGGAAGTAATCCTAAAAACAAACCAAACATTGTTGAATGGTTGCAATTGAAGCTCTTAATGAAGCCTTCTTGATTGCTTCTTCAATGCTCTTCAAGGCTCACTTAATTCATCAAAGAATAACTCAAGAAGTTGTTGGGAAGTAGTTGAAGAACTTAAGTATTTTTTTCTTGAAAGCACTTTGAATATTCAATGCTATCTTTTATTTTGTAAAAGCTTAAAAAATCTTATTTTTTCTTCACTTAAATCCTTCATTTATAGCTCCTTGAAGTGTTCCCAGGTGAATATGGCCGTTAGAATCTCTTGGAAACCAAAAACAAGCCATTGGAGAGGCATTTTATTCAAGAAATTTGAATTATGGAACTAGCCATTACTGTTCAAAAAATCAGATTCAGTTAGCTCGCAGACTTCGAGTCAGCTCGGATGACTGTGTTCTCAGAACTATTTCTTTATTCAATCTGGAGGAGTCAGCTCGAATGACTGTATAATGAAATTTTTATGCCGTGCCTAGAAAATGTATCAGCTCTATTTAGTTGAGTCAGCTCAAGTGAAACTTTTCCAAATACTTTCAAACAACTTCAAACTTTTTCCAACATCTTCTAAACAACTTCTAAACAACTTCTAAGAAATTTAAACTTTAAAATTACATTAATTTGGCCCTTTTACATGAATATACAAATAAATTTATCTAGGGCTCTTAAATACATGAAACTTCCTCTATGAGTATATTGATACACTACAATGATCTCAGAATTGTAGGATGAATGATTGTCTATTTGAAACATCCTACAAAAACTTCTTAAACATTAGAAAAGAGTTAGTATCAAATGCTTACTCCAATATTTTATTATCATCAAAATCATTCTAGGGGTCAACAGTTTGGCATTCAAAAACAAATCTCGACAACTTGCACGAAGAGTGTCCGCAAAGGCAATAATGATTGCAGCCCTATCCTTCAAGAGTTGAAGCCATGTCCAGATCCAAGCTAGATAAGATACCTATGAAGTAGCTAGCACTATGATGGCATCGTGGACTCAATAAAGAACTAGCTCTATGTGTATACCAGTAGAGGCCAGGCACTTCCAAGACTCCTATAAGAATCCCGATGATCCGCCGGATGTGATACAATGGGAGATCAAAATGGATAGCGATCTAAGAGAAGTATTTTTCTTCTTATTTTTAATTTCTAGATCTGCTATGTAATCTTTATCTACATGTTAGTTCCTAATTTAAGTATTTTTATCAAGGATCTTGATACCTGTATTGGGATCCATAATGACACTCGGTACGGTGAGCATGCTGGTATGAACTGGCATGCTCTTTTTTTTGTTAATGGGTTTTGGATTATTTTTTATTTTTTTAGGGTTTAGGCTTTAGAATTTAGTGTTTAGGCCTTTAGGGTTTAGGGTTTAGGCCTTAAAATTTAGTGTTTAGGCCTTTAGGGTTTAGGATTTAAAGTTTATGGTTCGAGATTTAAGATTTATGGTTTAAAAAATGCTAATACATTAATTCTAATTAAAATAAGATATAAAATTATAATGAAAGTTAGATTATCAAAAATTAATAAAAGTGAAAGGTAAAATATAAATAAAATTACATTCCAATATTTAGATTCAGATCAAATGTTGATGTACATAAATATCATGATCATTTATATACTATGGAGGAAGATCAATAAATGTCTTTAACCAGGCAATATAATACTCCGAGCACTAATAGAAATAGATGCAGATAGTTTGATATGATCCTACACTAGGCATGCAAACAGCAATGGGAGCAGAATGGATTTTAAAACTTTTTTAAAAATTCTCGCAGCGAAAAACTGCTCTGCCCAGAACCTAATCTATTCATGTTGCATGTAGGCATGTATGATGATATAAAATATTTGCAAAATATTAAACAAATAAGTCTATTTATGCATGATTAAAAAATAATAATTTTTCATACCTATATTCCACTTGTAATAACTCTAGAATAAACCTGGAATAGGCTGGAATAGCTGGAATAAAACTATTCCAGCCTTCTTCTTCCTGGGGACCGTGGGATGTCCTGTTTTGGGTTTGCAAAACCTTGTCAAAACACCACCTTCCGGACCTCCGTTTGCTCCCAAATCGAAACAACAGCAATGAGGTTGGATCTTCATCGATTTTCAACCAAAATCCGTAAAGAAAAATATCACTAAAAGACCTTTACCAATTCACCGGAAGCTTACTGCCAAAAATCTGCTGCAGGAAAAATAGCAGGCTTCATCTTTAGATTTTGAACAGCAGCAGCAAATGGGGTTCGATTCTCTTGCTCCTAGGAGTAAAGGGATACTCCCTCTAGAGGGGAGATACACCCGGGGCTCTCGGATCATCCTTCTCGCGCGATGCTAGCCGATGGAAGGGATGTTGGTCACGGTGGGTAGCAGTAACACTGGTTTGCTGCAGTGTTAGGCTTGAGCACAAAAATCAACGAGGAATCAAGCTTGTAACTCTCCCTAAATCACACCAAAACTCAGCCCCAAGAACACCAGATGGAAGCAAGGAATAAACTCTCAAAAATGGGAGAACTCTCGACCTCTCAAACAAGAACAACGCCCAGACAACATATTTGCTATTGCACAGTTCGCTGAAACAGAGCCTGCTGTATTTAAAGACAGCAAAGGGAAGAGGGAGAGGCAGGGAGATGAAGAGGACTTAAGAGGCTACCGTTCTCCCAATAAATCAGCAAATAAACGAGAGTTTAAAGACAGCGAGTGGAGGGAGAAGAGAAGACGCTGTCGTTTGGCCTCCATCGAATAAAATTTCTTCCAGCAAATCACCTGGGTTCACATCCACAGATGTTGTTGGGAATTGTGTCCCAAAGCCAATCGCCTGGGTTGTAGGCGGTTGTGCTCAGTATTGTACTCTTTTTATGAATTAATAAAATATTATTTTGGCAGCTCATCACATATTGTATTTCCTTGAAATGAACACTTTCTATGTGATGAAGTCCTTAGGACTACATTGACTTCGATACAGAGAGGATGTATCGAGTGATCCTTAAACCCTGTTCACAACCAAAGGATATATTATACTGGACGGCAATATGTCAAGTATAGGTTGTTGTAGTTCACATCGTTTGGTTGTCCTCTTGACAAAATGAGTGTGGTGACACTCATGTGATCTGCAAGTGGGATATGTGATATCTCCTTGAACGTGACTCCGTGTAGCCCCTTTCTGCCAAAGGGATACTCACGATTGGATATGGGTATATGTGTCCCTCTGACCTGAGGTCATCATGGTAGCTTGCAAGCAACTCCCTTGCTTTGATGCCGGACTACCCGGATTTCTAATCCGGTGACGGAAGGTTTCTGGGTACAGGCAAGTACTTGTAGAGCAGTGATGGACAAAGATGGAATTGACCTGTCCAAACAGTTTGGATTGAATGTCTCGCAGTATCTATATTTAACAAATCCTTGGCTGGGGTAGTCCTAGTGAAGAGTCACTGGGCCTGCGAGGTTGAGACACGTAGTCGACTGACTCTGCCTGGGTTGGCAGCCCAATCTCAGTCGTCCTGAGCATTAGAGGTCGAAGGGATGAATTATACGGTAACCATATGCCAGAGGTTCGATAGTTTGCTCCTGTATCTTTGACCTATCCAGACGCCGGGATCCATTGCTAGTTAGTTTCCTGTGCTGGTACTAGAATTATTCTAGTGCTACCATTTAGGTTCGAACCTATGAGGTCACACGCCACAAAGGATTACTCTCTGATCCGGATACCGATTACGATTGGGAATCATCTTGATTTTATGGTCACAATATTTTTGAGCACTCTTTTCCCCATCTTGCCCTTATCTATGTCAACCAGAAATTGTTCTGGGTTGACCAGGGCTGCACCAGGATTTTTCTGAATCAGTTTTGAACTGATTCGGATCTCGTTTCGGCCTTCAATTGGTTGTGAACCAATTTATCCCCTTGAACCAATTTTATTGGGTTTGGAATATTCCTGAACCGGTTCAATTGGATTGAACCACTTGGTTTTGAATCGGATTGGACCGATTTATTGAATCGGCATTTTCTTTTTACCGCTTGACCATTTTACACGGTGATTTGCTAGAAGGAATTCCATTCAATGGAGGCCAAATGATAGCGTCTTCTCTTCTCCCTCCACCCGCTGTCTTTAAACTCTCGTTTATTTGCTGATTTATTGGGAGAACGGCAGCCTCTCGAGTCCTCTTCGTCTCCCAGCCTCTCCCTCTTCCTTCTACTATCTTTAAATACAGCAGGCTCTGTTTCAGCGAACCGTGCAACAGCAAATAGGTTGTCTGGTCGTTGTTCTTGTTTGAGAGGCCGAGAGTTCTCCCATTTTTGAGAGTTTAATCCTTGCTTCCATCCGGTGTTCTTGGGGTTGAGTTTTGGTGTGATTTAGGGAGAGTTACAAGCTTGATTCCTCCTTGATTGTTGTGCTCAAGCCTAACACTGCAGCAAACCAGTGTTGCTGCTACCCATCGTGACCAACATCCCTTCCAGCGGCTAGCACCGCACGAGAAGGACGATCCGAGAACCCCGAGCGTATCTCCCATCTAGAGGGAGTATCCCTTTACTCCTGGGAGCAAGAGAATCGAACCCCGTTTGCCGTTGCTGCTCAAAATCCAAAGAAGAAGCCTGCTATTTCTCCTGCAACAGATTTTTGGCAGTAAGCTTTCTGTGAATTGGTAAAGGTCTTTTAGTGATATTTTTCTATGCAGATTTTGGTTGAAAATCGAAGATCCAACCTCCTTGCTGTTGCTTCGATTTGGGAGCAAACGGAGGTCCAGAAGGTTGTGTTTGGACAATGTTTTGAAAGCTCAAAACAGGGTATCCCACAGTCCAAGGAGGAAGAAGGCTGGAATAGATTTATTCCAGCTATTCCAGCCTATTCCAGGTTTATCCTAGAGTTATTCCAGCCGGAATAAAGTTATGAAAAATTATTTTTTTAATCATTCATAAATAGATTTATTTGTTTATATTTTTGCAAATATTTTTATATCATGATACATGCCTACATGCAACATGAATAGATAAGTTTATGGGCGGAGCAGTTTTCCGCTGCGCGAATTTTAAAAAAGGTTTTAAAATCCATTCTGCTCCCGCAACTGTTTGCATGCCTAGTGTAGGATCATGTCAATCCACTTGCACCATTTTCTTTCAATGGTATCAGAGCCAGGTTGCATGTGTAACCGATTCCTGTATGCATGTTTTTAGATTAAAATTGATTTAATCTAATAATGTATCCAGATTTCTTTTTGGAACCTAGTTGAGACTTTCAACATGACCGTGTGTCTTTGACACGATGCGGATCATCTGTGTTGGGCTCTTCAGAAGGATCCTTAAAGAATTTTTAAAATTAAAAATACTTTAATTTAATGATACATGTTATTGGGCATGTTTTATATGGATATGAAATATTTGTAAAATTTGAATCTTGATGCATGATTTGTTATGTAAAAATGTTTTACATTGTGACTTAATTAAAAAATATTTTAATTAAGTGTTTGGCTTATTAAAAATTTTAGGTTTATGAAATCTAAAACATTGCTTAAGCCATTTTGGGTTAAAATTAGATTAGCTGACTAGTTGGGTTCATCACTGGGTTAGACCTAAGTTTAGTTGAACCGGATTACAAGAAGATTAAACAAAAGTTGTTTAAGGCCCTTCTTTAGAACTATCTAATAGTAAGATTAGTTGATCCATTCATCTAAAATGGATCCAATTAGTGGCTCAGTGGATGCCTGAGTCTTTAGGCTAGTCTGATCGAGTCTGGTAAACCGACTGGTGTCGAGGTAAGTTTGGCATTGTGATCATGGTTGTATGAGGCTACCTCTTTCCTGGCCAACTTGGTTGGTGTCTAGGAAAGATGGTTAATGGCGGATACTCACCCATGGTCTCACCTACCTGGCTAGTCGAGTCGAACAGAACTGATTGGAAAAGCTCAATGACTCGAGTTAACCCATGTCACCCATGTTGATTGGTCTGACTGATCTATAGGTGCCCATGGATCATTTGTTGATTTATTTCAACCCTCCTGGAATATGATTGATTCAGTGGGATGATGATCCATGTCCTTGTCTTTTTCTTCTATCACAACTAAAAAAAAAAAATCCTCTAAAATTGTTAGGTCCTTAAAAAGACTATTTCAAAGTGTTGACAGTGTCTTAGCCTCTCATTAAGTTGGATAGAAATGTGTCCACTAGCTTGGTGTGCATCGGTAGTTCCATAGAACGGGTGTACATCCGGCGACTGGAATTTCTATCTGATCGATGATGGTTCAGCGCAACCTCCTTAACGGGACCAGGTGGGCCGACCAAAGTCGGGCTTGGTCTTTAGTTAGCTGGAAGCATTGGATTTGGTATTTTAGAGGTTGGACCTAACCAGAGACCCGCAATAGGAGGCCCCTAGGCCGATTGGGGTGTTCTCTAGGGCAAAATAAAATACTGAAAATTGTTTAGGGAAGCAATTGGTTTATGAACCTACCTCTAGGCTCGTATGGGTGAGCCGGCCAAAGTTGGGCTCATGCGTGGCCTATTGGATTTCAGTACCCACATAAAAAAGTGTTTTCATGGATTGGAGTTAGAGGCTACCAATCTGAAAAATTAGTGGGAGAAATCTTTAGACTAAAGTCCAAGTCTTTTGGTTAAATTATTAATTCATACACTAATTTGGTCTTATTTTCTTTTCAAATGTCTTCCAATTTATCGCTCCGGTCACTTCTCGATAACAAGAATTTAAAGGGTCACAACTTTGATATTTGGTATCGAAGATTGAGAATCGTTCTAGAGCATGAACGGATCCTCTATGTGATAATGGATCTGGCACCTGAAATCCATCCCGCTAATGCACGGAGTGCGGTCAGAGATGCTTATCTGAAGTGGGTCTCTGATTGGACTACTATCCGATGCATTATGTTAGCGGCGATGAACGACGAGTTCAGTCGTAAATTCGAGGAGGCCCAACCTGATGAAATCCTTCAAAAGTTGAAGGAATCCTTCGGCACCCCGGATTATGTAGAATGGTACAAAGTGTCTTGTGCCATCTACAATTCCAAGATGCTGAATAGCGGTTCAGTCACTAATCATGTATTGTACATGATCGAGCTGATTGAAAAGTTAGGCAAACTCGGATGCCCCTTGCATGAGCAGCTCGGCAAGGATGCGATCCTGAATTCTCTTCCCTCCTCCTATCTTGATTTTCTCGATCATTATAGAATGAACAAGCCTGCAGTCAACTACCATGGTCTTTTGGGGTTGCTGTAGACTTTCGAGAAAGACCACCAACTGAATAAGGGGGTGGTGAATTTAGTGGGAGGTAGTAGAGGTTGTCGTCCCTTTAAGAAAGGGAAGAAGAAAATAAATAAAAAGGGAAAGAAGGTGTAGTATGCTCCTGGCCCTAGTCAGACCAGGAAGTATAAGGCTGATCAGTCTTCTGCAGAGTGCTTCTACTGCAAGAAGAAGGGACACTGGAAGAGGAACTGTCCTTTTTATCTTGCGTCCCTTGATCCGAACAGGCCGAGGAAGCAGATGTCTGCTGAATAAGGTATTTATATGATAAAACCTTGTAATTACTCAATTGTTGATACTGCTAACTGGGTATTGGATACTGGAAGTCCAATTCACGTTTGTAATTCGTTACAGGGACTTCAAGTTAGCAGAAGATTTGAAGATGGAGAACAGTTTCTGAGCGTCAGGAATGGAAATCGTGTTCCAGTATTGGCGGTCGGAGTCTTGCATCTTGTCTTTGAGTCTTGTACTGTCGAACTAGTCGACTGTCACTATTGTCCTAGTTTTATTATAAGCATAATCTTTATAGGCCTTTTGGCCAATTGTGATTTTGAACTATCAATAAAAGGAGATTTTTGCAATGTTATTTTGAATAACTCTGTGATAATGAAAGCTAGATTAAATAATGGCATATATGTACTATCAAGGCTGTTAGGGTAATATACACTTCTAGCAAACGCCCAAGGTTAGATAATGTCAACGATTTGTATCTTTGGCACTGTAGGCTGGGTCATATTAACCAAAATAGGATAAACAAGATGCGAGGAGCTAGACTCCTCGAGGTCAGTGATTCTGAATCACTGCCCACTTGTGAATCCTGTTTACTTGGTAAAATGACCAAGTCACCTTTTATTGGAAAAGGTGAACGAGCTACAGAACTTCTAAGTCTAATACATATTGATGTATGTGGACCGATGGCAGTTAGTGCCAGAGGAGGATACAAATATTTCATTACTTTCACAGACGACTTTTCAAGGTTCGGTTATGTCTTTTAATGAGACATAAGTCTGTGTCGTTTGAAATGTTCAAACGATACCGTAATGAAGTAGAAAAGCAAATTGGAAAAAGTATTAAAACCCTTCGATCTGATCGAGGTGGTGAATACTTATCTGGTGAATTTTTGACATATCTTGAGGAGAATGGAATTCTCTCTCAGTGGACTCCTCCAGGAACACCACAGTTGAATGGTGTGTCCGAAAGGAGGAATCGAACCTTGTTGGACATGGTTCGATCCTTTATGGTCTTTGCAACTATGTCGCTATCCTTTTGGGGATATGCGCTTCAGACAGCCTGTTACATGTTAAATGATGTTCCAAGTAAATCTGTTGTCTCCACTCCATATGAGATGTGGAATGGATTAAACCCTCAATCTCACACCTTCGGGTCTGGGGTTGTCCGGCTTACGTAAAGCGTTTAGACTCAGACAAACTTGGTCCAAGATCTGATATGTGTTTATTCATTAGTTATCCTAAGGAAACCAAAGGGTATTTCTTCTACTTGGAGAATGAACAAAAGGTGTTCGTTGCTCTTAGAGCTATCTTTTTGGAAAAGGAGTTCCTTGGAGAAGGAACTATAGCTTCTAATATAGAACTTGATGAAGTACAACCAATAGAAGAACCTGCACACTCTAAGGACATCGTAGAACCGACTGTGATTAAATCATACCTAAAACCCATTAGGAGATCTGGTAGAATACCGTGTCAGCCGGACAGATACTACGGTTTCTTGGTCCGGGACGGCGATCCCATTGAGCTCGATGAGAACAATGAGGATCCGATCACCTATATGGATGCACTTCAGAGATCTGACTTTGAGGCATGGCTTGGAGCCATGCGATCCGAAATGGAGTCCATTGAAATCAACAATGTTTGGACATTGGTTGATCCGCCTAAAGGAATAAAACCCATCGGGTGTAAATGGATCTTCAAGAGGAAAAGGGGCGCAGATGGGAAGGTAGAGACCTATAAAGCCCGTCTGGTTGCCAAGGGGTATCGTCAGCGATATGGTATCGATTATGACGAGACTTTCTCCCCTATGGCAATGCTCAAGTCCATTCGGATCATGCTTGCTTTGGCAGCATATTTTGATTACGAGATCTGGCAGATGGATGTCTGAACCGCTTTCCTAAACGGAGAGCTAGAAGAGGAGGTGTATATGATACAGCCTGAAAGGTTCATATCCATAGATGAATCAAAAGTATGCAAGTTGTAGAGGTCCATCTATGGACTCAAGCAAGTGTCTCGAAGTTGGAACTTACGGTTTGATAGGAGTATCAAATCATATGGATTCGTTAGGAACGGAGAAGAACCGTGCATCTATAAATGGGTTAATGGTTCTGTGATTGTATTCCTAGTACTGTATGTTGACGACATTCTCTTAATCGGGAATGATGTCGCAGCATTACAAGGAATAAAGGTCTGGTTATCATCTCAGTTCTCCATGAAGGACTTGAGTGAAGCTTCTTACATACTAGGTATGAAGATCTATAGAGATAGATCTAAGAAGCTTTTGGGATTGTCACAGTCTACGTACATTGACACCGTGCTGATACGGTTCAGCATGGAAAATTCCAAGAAAGGCTATCTCCCGATAGGTTCTGGAATTGCTCTTTCCAAGAAGGATTGTGCGACAACTCCTGAGGAAATAGAGCGCATGAGTAGAGTACCTTATACTTCTGCAGTAGGCTCTATCATGTATGCTACGACTTGTACTAGACCAGACATGGCATACTCACTAAGAGTAGTGAGCAGATACCAGTCTGACCCAGGTGAGGCGCATTGGAAGGTAGTTAAGTCCATCCTTAAGTATTTGAGAAATACTAAAGATCAATGGCTGATTTATGGAGAACCTGACTTGAAACTTGTGGGGTACTTTGACTCCAGTTTCCAGTCAGATAGAGATGATAGCAAGAGTGTGTCAGGGTTTTTATTTACCCTGAATAGAGGAGCGATATGCTGGAAAATTTCCAAGGAGGCAACTGTTGCAGACTCGGTATGCGAAGCAGAATATATTGCAGCATCAGATGCAGCAAAGGAAGCTGTGTGGTTACGGAAGTTCCTTGGAGAGCTAGGGGTGGCACCTTCCCTAGATGGTCCTGTTCTGGTGTATTGTGATAGCACTGTAGCCATTGCTCAAGCTAAGGAGCCTAAAGCTCATCACCGCACCAAGCACATACTGCGGCGCTACCACCTCGTACGAGAGATCGTGGAACGAGGAGACATCAATCTTTTGAAGATAGATGGAAGAGAAAATCTGGCCGACCCCTTCATTAAAGCCCTCGGAATAAAAGAGTTCGACTATTGTAAACGGGAAATGGGTATTAGATACTCTTCAGATTGGCTTTAGTATAAATGGGAGTTGTTGAGAATTGTGTCCCAAAGCCAATCGCATGGGTTGTAGGCGGTTGAGCAAAGAATTGTACTTTTTCTTTGAATTAATAAAATATATTTTTGGCAGCTCATCACATACTAAATTTCCCTGAAATGAACTCTTTCCATGTGATGAAGTCCTTAGGACTACATTGACTTCGATACAGAGAGGATGTATCGAGTGGTCCTTAAACCCTGTTCACAACCAAAGGATATATTATACTGGACGGCAATATGTCAAGTATAGGTTGTTGTAGTTCACATCGTTTGGTTGTCCTCTTGACAAAATGAGTGTGGTGACACTGATGTGATCTGCAAGTGGGATATGTGATATCTCCTTGAACGTGACTCCGTGTAGCCCCTTTCTGCCAAAGGGATACTCATGATTGGATATGGGTATATGTGTCCCACTGACCTGAGGTCATCATAGTAGCTTGCAAGCAACTCCCTGTGCTTTGGTATCGGACTACCCGGATTTCTAATCCGGTGATGGAAGGTTTCTGGGTACAGGCAAGTACTTGTGGAGCAGTGATGGACAAAGATGGAATTGACCTGTCCAAACAGTTTGGATTGAATGTCTCGCAGTATCTCAATTTAGCAAATCCTCGGTCGGGGTAGTCCTAGTGAAGAGTCACTGGGCCTACGAGGTTGAGACACGTAGTCGACTGACTCTGCCTGGGTTGGCAGCCCAATCTCAGTCGTTCTGAGCATTAGAGGTCAAAGGGATGAATTATATGGTAACCATATGCCAGAGGTTCGATAGTATGCTCCTGCATCTTCGACCTATCCGGACGTCGGGACCCATTGCTAGTTGGTTTCCTGTGCTGGTACTAGAATTATTCTAGTGCTACCGTTTAGGTTTGAACCTATGAGGTCACATGCCCCAAAGGATTACTCTCTGATCCGGATACCGATTACGATTGGAAATCGTCTAGGTTTTATGGTCACAATATTTTTGAGCACTCTTTTCCCCATCTTGCCCTTGTCTATGTCAACCAGAAATTGTTCTGGGTTGACCAGGACTGCACCAGGATTTTTCTAAATCAGTTTTGAACTGATTCGGATCTTGTTTTGGCCTTCAATTTGTTGTGAACCAATTTATTCCCTTGAACTAATTTTATTGGGTTTGGAATATTCCTGAACCAGTTCAGTTGGATTGAACCACTTATTTTTGAATGGGATTGGACCGATTTATTGAACCAGCATTTTCTTTTTACCTCTTGACCGTTTTACACGATGATTTACTGGAAGGAATTCCATTCAATGGAGGCAAAACGACAGCGTCATCTCTTCTCCCTCCACCCGCTATCTTTAAACTCTCGTTTATTTGCTGATTTATTGGGAGAATGGCAGCCTCTCGAGTCCTCTTCATCTCCTAGCCTCTCCCTCTTCCCTCTGCTGTCTTTAAATACAGCAGGCTCTATTTCAGCGAACCGTGCAATAGCAAATAGGTTGTCTGGGCGTTGTTCTTATTTGAGAGGCCGAGAGTTCTCCAATTTTTGAGAGTTTAATCCTTGCTTCCATCCGGTGTTCTTGGGGCTTAGTTTTGGTGTGATTTAGGGAGAGCTACAAGCTTGATTCCTCCTTGATTGTTGTGCTCAAGCCTAACACTACAGCAAGCCAGTGTAGCTGCTACCCACCGTGACCAACATCCCTTCCAACGGCTAGCACCGTGCGAGAAGGATGATCCGAGAGCCCCTGGCATATCTCCCCTCTAGAGGAAGTATCCCTTTACTCCTGGGAGCAAGAGAATCGAACCCCGTTTGCTGCTGCTGCTCAAAATCCAAAGAAGAAGCCTGCTATTTTTCCTGCAGCAGATTTTTGGCAGTAAGCTTTTGGTGAATTGGTAAAGGTCTTTTAGTGATATTTTTCTTTGTAGATTTTGGTTGAAAATCGAAGAAGATCCAACCTCCTTGCTGTTGCTTCGATTTGGGAGCAAACGGAGGTCCGGAAGGTGGTGTTTGGACAATGTTTTGAAAGCTCAAAACATGGTATCCCACGGTCCAAGGAGGAAGAAGTTTGGAATAGATTTATTCCTGCTATTCCAGCCTATTCCTGGTTTATCCCAGAGTTATTCCAGCCAGAATAAAGGAATGAAAAATTATTTTTTTAATCATGCATAAATAGATTTATTTGTTTATATTTTTCCAAATATTTTTATATCATGATACATGCCTACATGCAACATGAATAGATTAGTTTCTGGGCGGAGAAGATTTCTGCTGCGCGAATTTTAAAAAAGGTTTTAAAATCCATTCAGCTCCCGCAGCTATTTGCATGCTTAGTGTAGGATCATGTCAAACCACCTGCACCATTTTCTTTCAATAAGGTTATCCTAGGAGATATGCATGATGGATCGTAAGTTATTGCAGATCCCTCGCTGAGGTCCGAACTCTGAGAGATATCCAAAAACTGATGATATGGCTGTGTAGAGGCCTATCCAGATATACTAGCAGCAACATCAGATCTATAAAATGCTATGGGCTGTATAAAATAAAAATCACTAAAAGATGATGTCTCAAATGTACCATATGGATCATAAGCTGCTGGTAGCTGTGGATAAGAGGATCCTAAATATAAGGATGACCCTGATACATCCAAGGATCATATTCCACATGCAAGAGCTATAACTACATCGTGTCCTAATTATTTCATGGTGCCTGTTTCCTATATGGAATCGTATCACCACGGATTCTACCAGCTGGTACACCATGTTCTGTAACCTATATGGCATAGCTAAACTACGACTCACCAGTGAATTGAAGATGAATGGAGTTGTAACTCCTATCCTCCGACCCGTCCCTGATCATTAGATCCTTGACAATCTAAAAATGTACTGGCACCACTCTCTCTGATGTCTGTGAAAGGGATATGCCCTACAAGCCAATCTATGTTGTATCTCCCAAACCATTGTAATTGACTATATTCTAATAAAGGCATTATTTTTTATCATACGCTGTGTTTATTATTATATGATGAACCACATAGATTAGGGATATGATTTTAGGGTTATAATGAGATCATACCAGTGAGACCTAAAGTCTCAAAACCTTAATCTAAAATATTCCTAGTCAAAGGAACCCTGAGTAGGGGATCTGGGTTTTTTCCAATAAGACTAGCACATCCCATGTATACTGGAGAGGGTGACTACTCTCACAGTCACTTGTGTATGACACTAATACTAGGATGTGGGTGCTCATTAGAGAATGAGTTCACTGATATGATCTAACTTGAGAACATCTAATGGAGTCTTAGCTACATGTCAATAGAAGGTTCTCATAGTGGGAGTGGTACAAGTAATCCTTTGACCTGAGACTGCCATAAGTATCTTGTGTACATGAACCCATGCTTTGGTTCAATCCTAATCATGACACTGAGTCATGCACAGGATTGATACTGGGAATGGTGAATTGGATATGAAGGTAATGAGTAGGTCAACAAGGAATCGATCACTCTTAGTAAGAAGAGATTGCATCTAGCTAGTTATCAATCGGATGATGATTCAGGGAATCTTTGATTAAAGTAAAGATATTAGAGATGGTTTCTAATATCAAGATAATTGAATCATTAATATAAGATTGAGCTAGAAATAAATATAATATTGGATTTGACATATATCCATATGCATAATTATATTTTGGGTGCAGGCTGATCGAATGATTTAATTGTACGGTAACTTTCTACTGAAGGGTAGTTTTGGTATTTCATCAAAATTTCCATATCTTCCGGGTAGACATGACACGTTGCTAGACGTCAATCTTGTCTTGTGGGTTGATCAAATTTAATGATCATTTATTAGGAAGAGTCCTAATTGATCAAAATCGGGTAAGCCCGATTTGACCTAAATCGATTAGAAAGAGTTCTAATCAAATAAGGTCAACTTGTATTCGAACCCACTGCTGGCTAGATATGGTACCCAATGGGTCACACACTTAAAAGAATTGATCAAGAGTCATTTGCATGAAAACACTCTAGCAAGTGTTGCAAATCCTAACTTCTATTCGAATTGGATTCGAATTAGGGTTCTGAATTGATTCAATTTGGGTTATGATTGGATCTAATTAGACCCTAATTAAGGTTTTAGAGATTATGGCTAACCCAATTGGCTAACCAATTACTTAGGCTAGCATACCACCCGCCCCTTAGCCCTTGCACACCAAAAACACCAAGAGTCCATGCGCTTATGGACTCTTGGCACGCCATATGGAGGAGTCCATGGGTGCATGGACTCTTGGCGCGCCCACTTAATTCTCCGATGAATTAAGATGGGGCAGCATTCCTTCTCTCTTTTAGCACCTCAATTGTCCCCCCTTGGATTGGAATCCAAGGGTTGATGTTTTTTGAGAAAGGCAGAAAGCATTCGTTGCTTCCCGGTTGCGCGAAATAATATCTCCTCGGAGATTAAAAGTCGCGACTCCTTTCTTTTAAAAACATCGTGATCTTTTATTTAAGAAAAGCCGTGGGATTTATCCGGAAGGCCGTGAGAAGGAAGGATGGGGCGTGAGAAAATGAGAAAGGGTGTGAGAAGTTTTTCACGAAGAGATGTGTGGGCGCCTCTCTGAGATCTATTTAAGGAGTCAAGAAAATCAGAACTCGGAAATGTTTTTTCCTTCTTCCTCTCCTAAAGACTCTTTCTCTCTTTTCTTGTTCTTGCATTGTTTCCTTTACAGAGCACACCTCTGTCGAAACTCTGCTACTGAATAAGAATAAGAGCGAAAGTCTCCAACGGTAAAGGAAAGAAGGAGTTCTGATTTTGTTCTTTCCTTCTTACATTAAGACATTCTTGTCTTAATTTCTCCTCCAATTTAAGACAAGCCTAAATCCCCTTAGGACAAAGTCTTATCTTCAAGACAAGAGTGTCTTAGAGGGTCAAGGTCTTAGTGTAAGGATGAGAAGAGATAAAAGAAAGGAAGGCAACCTCTTGTGTGGAAGAATTCCAGCCATAATCCGTAGAATTGAGTTCTAGGAAGAAGAACTCAATAGGAGGAACCATTGGACAAGAAGATAGTGTTCTTGATCATTGCTCTGTGTGGATCACCATCGGAAGGCGGACACTTGGACGCCTGGTGAATTCAAATAGCCCGTTGATCTTCAAGTTTTAAGTCTTCATAAATTGAAATTAGCGATTACAGGTTGGTATTCTAATTCAATTTGCATAGAAATGTTTGTCTTCATACATTCTAGTCTTATTAAGGAGTTCCTATTTTAGGGTTTTTGGTGCATATTAATTTCAATTTTTGAAATTACCCTTTCGCTGCGTTGCAACGGAACCCTACAGTGGTATTAGAGCCACCTTAATTAGGACTATAATTTATGATAGTTTGTATGTCACATCTTAGGGTTTTTAAATCCTAATATGTTACTACACTTAGTATATCTTTGATTGCATATATGTTTTGATGTATGCCACTAGTTAGGGTCTTTCACTCAAACCCTAATTATTATAGAGATATGTTTAGTTTTTAAGTCATCATACTGAAATAAGGTTGCCCTGGCATAATGGTGGATCCATTATATGGTAAATGGTTGTCCTAGTATGATGACACACTTAGCACAATGTTTATCTATAAGAGTGATATGTTGATTGTGATACATTCTATAAGGATGTGTTGGCAATTTATAAATCCCTCCACTTTAGAATTATATTAAGTCTTAGTATATTTAACTAATAAGCATCACTAGTCATGATGTACAATTGATCATTCGGTGCCTAGAAAGGTGGTTCTGGGAATGTAAAGAGAATTGTGGTTTTTAATTGGTTCCGTTGACTGACCTGGCCAATTTTTATTGGTGTCTAGGAAAGCAACCGGGGGACTCCCACATCTCTTCCACTTGCCTGGCCGATTTGATTAAATTTAAATATTGACTAAAATGCTTAGTGTTAAAAATACTATATATTGGCCTTCCTTCATGCTGGATCATTATTGTGTTATGAACCACATTAGGTTTGTTGTGTTATCTACAAGACTTAATATGGTGATGGACATAATACTAGTCTAGTGCATAGATATGCTTACAGTATATTCAGTATAATGTTTTATTGTGTTATCTGCAAGGGCATTATATTTGAGTATTGACTGTATAGAAATGAAAGGGTCTTGACTTAACTAGAACATTATGGTTTGTTATGTATTTTGCAAGACTAATAATGTTCTAGAGGCCAAGTTACTTCTTGAGAATTATATGAGATATAATTGGAAGAGTTTCCTACCTTTGAGCTTATAAAAGATTTGTTGCATTTTCTGCAAGATCTTTTATAAGTTATTAGGATCTCAATCTCACTAAGAAAAATCGATCAGGGTTCTTCTCGATTATCATAGTGAGGGCTATGATTTTTGATAAAATAGTGGGAGACAAAATTAAATTAAAGACCTAATTTAATTATGTATATCATTTCATGGTTGTTTGCTTATGTATTGTTCTTTGTTAAATGTAGATAAATGGCATCTTTATTATCACTGCGAAGTATCTTAGATACCAACAAACTGACTGGTGCAAACTATGTGGACTGGTTGAGAAATTTAAAGATTGTGCTGAGTTCAAAAAAACTTTCTTATATTCTAGATACCCCTAGTCTTAATCCACTAGGGGATGATGCTATAGAGGAAGATATGGCCACATACAAAATGTGGCAGAATGACTCCCTTACTGTCAAGTGTATCATACTAGCCTCTATGACCAATGAGTTACAGAGACAGCATGAAAGCATGGTACTCAATCCATAACGCTCAATTTAAAAGAGCTTTATGGAGAACATAGCAGAACTGCTAGATATGAAATATCTAAGCAGTTATTCCATGCTAGGATGACAGAGGGAACATCCGTTCAGGATCATGTTCTGAAGATAATTGACTTGATCACCAGATTGGGTCAATTAGGTTTTATCATGGATGGGGAGTTGAATCATGATTTGGTGCGGGCACCAGACTCAGAAGAAGACTTCAGAGCTCCAATTGGATCTCTGATTGACATTGCCCGAGAAATTAGGGTTTGTAATAAAGGTTGACCTGGTCAACCAGTTTATTTATTTCTTGAGTCACCATTTAAATTTTGTTGAGTCATGTTGACTCGATGCAAGTCCCGATGTGGTTTCAATTTGGTCCAAAATGGTGCCACATTTGTTTTCCAATCAAATCAAGGTTCAAGCAAGTGGAGGCCACACTCCAAGCCACACGCCCAGCCACACTCCGAGCACACGCCAGAGTCTAGGAGGCGCCACAGAGGCATCCCAGTGTCATGGTCCCCACATCCAAAGAAGAAAAAAAATCAAATTGGAAGCTAATTTAAAGGAGGCGCCCATACCTGCCAATTTTGTCTATGCAAAGAAGGAAAAGACTTCTCTTGGAGAAAAAATCAAAGAAGGACATCCAATTGAAGTTCAAATCAAAATCAAAGAGCTTAACTTGGAGTGGAAGAAAAGAAGAAATGCCATAAGAAGAAGAGGACTCCAAATCCAAATCCAACTCCAAAGGAGGCGCCATAAAAATTCCAAAAAAAAAAAAATTCCTTTATGGCCGTCCCAAATTTTTTGAACTCTTGGTTGGCCAAGAGAGGAGATTTTCTACCTAATCTAGAGGTTGGAGGAGTTTAGTCCCACATGGGAATTTGTACAAGCTTGGAGAAAATTTTAGGTCTATATAATAGACCCCTCTTTGTAACTTTAAGAAATCAATGAAGAAAAATTATTTTTGCTATTCTCTTGTGTTGAGTGACCTAGGTTTCTCTTCTTCCGCACTATTCTAAGTGTTGAGCTCCGTGAGGGGGTAATCCGGGTTCCATTGGAGCCTTGAGGAGGTGAGAGATCTCCATCTTTATCCAAAACCCTAGGTTAGCCACTTGAAATTCTAAAACCCTAGCCGCCCTTCATTATTTTCAATCCATCAAACCCTAGCTCCATCCATCTCCCACGGCTTCTCTCTCTCTACAAGTCCAGGCCATCCACCTTCATCCAGATCCAGTCCGGCTACTTCAGATCCAGAGCAAGTTCCAAGGAAAATCACATCAACATCTAGGAGAATCCAGTTTTCAGCAATTTCAATCTTCAAGTTCATCAACCTGGTAAATCTTTCCCTTGACTCTCTGATTCCATCAATTGTTTTTCTTCTCTTCCAGATCTTGAGTTCAGGAGAAGCCAACCCGCCAAAGGACCAGTATTGGAGGATCCATTACGAAGATATCTGAATCCGAGGATCCAACAATCTGCTCGGGAGAGTTCTTCCACCAAAATCTGTGAAGATCATTGTCTGGTTAGATAAACCATCTCTTCTCTTTATTTCTGTTCTGTTGAAAGTTCGGAGCGAAACCCTAGGTCTGGGAGTTTCTCAACCCCCAGCGATCCATTGCTTCTGAACTATTCTGATAATTTAGTTTCCTTAAAATTGTGCTTTCAATTATCATATTAGTATCTTTCAATGTTAGGTTAACTTTTCTTTGATTTGAAGCCAACTTCTACAAACATATAAAAACAACAAAAAAAAAATAGTTAATCTTAATTTACTTCCGCATCGCATCCCTTTATTTGTTCTGCATCATTTTTGGTATCAGAGCTTTCGTTCTGTATCATTTTTGGTATCAGAGCCCAGTCTAGGGTTTCTGATTTGCTTGCTTGCTTTGATTGTTCTCTTTTTATTTTGTCTGCTCGAAGTAGACTCCCCAGGACATCCGGTCCTAGGAACTAAGCGAGGCGCAATCCTCCTCCTCCCATTCCACGGGGTGTTCCTAGGGCGTGTAGGGGATCCATTGGGTTATAACTTCGTAGCAGGGATTATAAACGGGGAAGACAATCTAGTTGCAGCCCGTAATTGCCCTGTTGTCTGAATTATTTCTCCCTTCATAAAACTCTAAATTGCATGATTTTTGCTTCGTTGAAACCAATATAATCTAACCTATTTTCCATAATTTTTCTGTGATTTATTGGTTTCGGTAAAAATTCTGAACATTAAAATACAGCAACTCTGTTTTTTGTATTCTGCAATTCAATTCTTTTTGGAGTGATCATCTCATAATTTACTTAAGGGTAATTGAGCATCTAAGATAAGGGGAGGAGTTGATTACCTCTCCTTAGCCCAAAACCACCATCCAATCATTCGAACCTAGACTTAATTTAAAATCAGTTAGACCTAATTTGCCCTAGTGGGCTAGGGACACCAATTGGTCGGGTCTAGGCTAGTGTTGAGTTAGTTTGCCGAGTTAATCTGTGTGTGCTTAGCACTCAGTGTCTAGAACGGTGGTTCAGGGATCCATTCCCGAAGGGCTTGTGTGCTGGTCCGCCTACCTGGCCAATCACTGATTGGTGTCTAGGATTGGCAATCAGGGACCTGACACTCCCCTTACACCTGCCTGGCTGAGTCCTGAGTTACTACAGGCTAGCTTGCCACTCTGATTGGGCATCTAGTTTGGACTCTAGGTCTAGTGATCCAGTAGTCGATTTAGTCTAGTCTCATTTTGTGTGCTTGCTTGAATCATCATGTCTACCAGAAACGGAGTGCCATATCAACCTGGTCAAACCCAACCTGATTTAGAGGCCATGATCAGAACTCTTACTGAAAGTATGGCTAAAATGAATCAGGATATGACAAACACTGTGGCCCAGTTTAGCGCACAAATTCATGAGGATCTTACCCAACTTAGGGATCGAGTCCAAGTACTTGAAGAACCTAGACATCGGAATTGGACTCCTGACCCCGATTTTAATGTACCTCAACCTCACCCACATCAGGAGCCTAGAAGGCCTTTATATAGAGATCCTGAACCTAATCATAGGAGGCCTGACCCAGAGCCTGAAGATAGAGATGATAGGTTCATCAGGAACATCAAATTAGATGCACCCACTTTTGATGGTAGTCTGAACCCTAAGGTGTATTCTGATTGGGAGGGTGAGATGGATCAATACTTTGAGTGGTATGCTATGTCTGAGGAGAGGAAATACAAGTTTGCCAAGATGAAATTAGTGCGTCAAGCTAGGTTATACTGGGGGAACATTGAGCTAACCACTAGGAGACGGAATGTTGAGCACATAACCACTTGGCAGGGTATGAAAGAAAAACTGAGAGATAAATACCTACCCATTTCATACCAGCAAAACCTGTTAGACCAATGGCAAAACCTGAAACAAGGAAACCGATCTGTCTTAGACTACATAGCTACTTTTGATGAATAGCTAATGAGATGTGATGTGAGTGAAGCCCACGAAGTCACTTTATCTAGATTTAGGGCTGGACTGAGGGAAGATATCAAGAGAGAACTATTTCTGAGAGAGGTTACGGATCTAGACCAAGCCTACCAGATTGCACTGAACACTGAGAAATTTCAGAGAGGACCTATACCTTCTAGGGTTAGTGCCCCAATCCCAAGGAATGGACCTAGCCAAGTTATCCCTAGTAAACCTTTTCAGGGTACTTCTACCCCTAGGCCCATGGACAAAGGTAAGGCACCTGACACCTAGAGAACCCCTAGTTCAAATATCACATGTTTTAAGTGTCAGAAACCAGGTCACATTTCCAGTCAGTGTACTGCCATAGCCTGTTTCAAGTGTCATAAGGTAGGTCATGTTGCTAGCCAGTGCCCACGGAGATCCCTTTACATAAAAGAGGGAGAGAATGATAATTCCGAGCCCAGTGAGGAATTTGAAGAAGAAGTTTATGAGGCCGGAATGAATTTGGTTGAGGAGTATGAAGGAGAGGAGGAACCCAATGAATCTGACCAATTAGGAGTTGTAAGATGCATCCTATCCCAAAATCTAGTTCAAGAGGATTGGCGTAGGACTAACATCCTACAGACTTTTCTTAAATTAGGGGATAAGGTATGTAAGATCATCATAGATAGTGGGAGCTGTGTAAATGCCATCTCTACTAGCACTGTCAAGATGTTAGGCTTAATCCCAGTTCCCCATCCCAACCCCTATAAGGTTTCTTGGATAGATTCTACCTCCATACCCATCCAGTCTAGATGTCAAGTCCAAATCCAAATGCAATCTTATCACGAAAAGATTTGGTGCGATGTTTTACCCATGGGGGTGAGCAGTATAATTCTCGGAAGACCTTGGTTGTATGATCATGATGCCACCCTCTTAGGAAAATCCAATACCTGTGTCTTTAGTTTCAATGGGAAGAAGATTACGATCCATTCCGTTCCCCCTAAGGACAAGGTAACTAAAGGAGCCGGTAAGGTTAAGGAGATGAAAACTGGAGTGAACCTAATCAGTGCTAAGGATCTAGAACAAGAAATTCATAGTGGTTCACCCATCTGGATGTTGACTGCTAAGGAACTTAGAACTTCGGAACCCTCAGAGCCTCCTCAAGAAGTTAAACCTGTGTTAAAAGAATTTGAGGATGTCTTTCCCGAGGATTTGCCAGACCACCTTCCACCTCTTAGGGATATCCAGCATGCCATAGATCTAATCCCAGGAGCGACTTTGCCCAACTTGCCCCATTACAGGATGAATCCATCTGAGCATGAAGAACTGCAAAAGCAGGTTGGAGAATTATTGAGGAAGGGGTTTATTAGAGAAAGTCTTAGCCCTTGTGCAGTCCCAGCCTTACTAACCCCAAAGAAAGATGGCACGTGGAGGATGTGTGTTGAAAGTCGTGCCATCAATAAAATTACAATCAAATATAGGTTTCCCATCCCTAGACTAGATGACATGCTTGATATGATGGCTGGTGCAATGGTTTTTTCTAAGATTGATCTCAAAAGCGGCTATCATCAGGTTAGGATTAGACCCGGGGATGAATGGAAAACTGCTTTCAAAACTAAGGATGGTCTTTATGAATGGGTTGTTATGCCTTTTGGGTTGTCCAATGCCCCTAGTACCTTCATGAGAATTATGACCCAGGTACTTAGAGCTTTCATAGGAAAATTTGTGGTGGTCTATTTTGATGACATCCTGATCTATAGTAAGACCCCAGCAGATCACCTAGGCCACCTTAGAGCAGTCTGCCAAGTTTTGAGGAATGAGAGACTCTACGGTAATCTTAAGAAGTGTGAATTCATGACTAGTAGAGTTATCTTTCTTGGTTTTGTAGTAACCCCTGACGGCGTGGCGGCCGATCCTGAGAAAATTAGGTCCATAGTAGACTGGCCAGAGCCAACCAATGTGCATGAAGTTAGAAGTTTCCATGGCTTGGCTACCTTCTATAGGCGATTCATCAAGGGGTTTAGTACTTTAGCTGCTCCTATCACTGATTGTATTAGGAAGGGAGAATTTCATTGGACTAAGTCAGCCCATAAAGCCTTCCTAGATCTTAAGGATAAAATGACCCAGGCACCCATTCTGAGATTACCCAATTTTTCTAAATTATTTGAGGTTGCCTGTGATGCTTCAGGTGTAGGAATAGGTGGAGTCCTAAGCCAAGAGAATCACCCCATAGCATTCTTTAGTGAAAAACTTAATGATGCTAAGCTTAGGTATTCTACCTATGATAAGGAATTTTATGCGGTGGTTCAAGCTTTGCGTTACTGGAGACATTATTTGCTACCGCAGGAATTTGTACTATTTTCGGACCATGAGGCTCTTAGATTTCTGAACTCCCAAAGAAGCTTAACCCTAGGCATGCTAAGTGGGTAGAATATATCCAGTCCTATACTTTTGTCCTGAAACAAAAGGCTGGAGTTGAGAATAAGGTAGCTGATGCCCTTAGTCGCCGATCTCTGTTATTAACTTCTATTAGAACTGAGGTCATAGGGTTTGAGCAAATCAAAGAGGAATATGAGTCTTGTCCGGATTTCACAACTGTGTATCAGGATCTAGTTCAAGGACCATCTAGTAATCACCAGGATTATACCCTTGTAGATGGTTTTTTGTTCTTCAAAAATAGGCTTTGCATCCCTAGAACTTCTCTTAGGGAATTTTTGATTTGGGAAATCCATGCTGGAGGTTTAGCCGGCCATTTTGGAAAAGACAAGACCATTCTAGCTATTGAAGACCATTTTTTCTGGCCTAGCTTGAAAAGGGATGTAGCTAATATTGTAGCTAGATGTCGAACCTGCGCTGTTGCCAAACAGCGAAAACAAAACACTGGCCTTTATACCCCACTCCCTATCCCAGATCGTCCTTGGCAAGATGTGAGTATGGATTTTGTGTTAGGTTTACCTAAGACCCAGAGGAGACATGATTCTATCTGTGTCGTAGTCGACCGATTCTCTAAAATGGCCCACTTCTTGCCTTGTTCCCAAACCTTTGATGCGTCTAAGGTAGCCACACTTTTCTTCAATGAGATAGTTAGACTCCATGGCCTACCTAAGACAATCATTTCAGATAGGGATGTCCGGTTCACCAGTTACTTTTGGAAGACCCTTTGGCATAAGTTAGGGACAAAACTTAAGTTTTCAACTGCCTATCATCCCCAAACTGATGGCCAAACTGAAGTAGTGAACCATAGCCTAGTAAATCTGCAGAGATGTCTTGTTGGTGAAAACACCAGAAATTATGATTTATACCTACCAAGGGAAGAATTTGTGTACAATGACTCGGTCAATAGGTCTACGGGTAAGAGTCCATTTGAAATTGTACATGGGTACAAACCTCACACACCTCTTGACCTAGTCCCTTTACCTGTCCACACTCGAGTCTCCGAATCTGCTGAGAATTTTGCACAGCATGTAAAAGACTTGCATAAAGAAATTCATGCCAAAATAAATTTAAGTAATGAAACTTATAAGAAGTTGGCTGATACTCAAAGGCGAGTCAAATCTTTTGTTGAGGGAGACTATGTGATGATTAGGTTAAGGCCTGAACGGTTTCCTCCTGGAACCGTTAGAAAGTTACATGCTAGGGGAGCTGGACCATTTAGAGTGGTAAAGAGAGTAGGATCCAACGCCTATGTGCTCGAGTTGCCTCCAGAACTAGGCATTAGCTCTACTTTCAATATTACAGACTTAGTAGAGTACAGGGAGCCAGCTGTGATTCCTAGTGAGCCTTTTGAGCCTAACCCTATCTTTGAGAGTGATCCCGACCCTGTGTGTCCACCAACAAACTGGCCTGTGAGGAAAGAGCAGATTGAAAAGATCCTGGATGATCAGGTTATCTCTACTCGTAATCGAGGATACCAAAGGTACCTGGTCCACTGGCAAGGAAGGCCAGATTCTGATGACTCTTGGATCTCTCGAGAAGAATTACAAGAATTGGACCCAGACCTCTTGGAGAGATACCAGAGCCAACTTGAGCCTTACTCGACAGGGTCGAGTTCCTCCCACCCTGGGAGAATTGGTGCGGGCACCAGACTCAGAAGAAGACTTCAGAGCTCCATTTGGATCTCTGATTGACATTGCCCAAGAAATTAGGGTTTGTAATAAAGGTTAACCTGGTCAACCAGTTTATTTATTTCTTGAGTCACCATTTAAATTTTGTTGAGTCATGTTGACTCGATGCAAGTCCCGATGTGGTTTCAATTTGGTCCAAAATGGTGCCACATTTGTTTTCCAATCAAATCAAGGTTCAAGCAAGTGGAGGCCACACTCCAAGCCACACGCCCAGCCACACTCCGAGCACATGCCAGAGTCCAGGAGGTGCCACAGAGGCATCCCAGTGTCATGGTCCCCACATCCAAAGAAGAAAAAAATCAAATTGGAAGCTAATTTAAAGGAGGCGCCCATACCTGCCAATTTTGTCTAAGCAAAGAAGGAAAAGACTTCTCTTGGAGAAAAAATCAAAGAAGGACATCCAATTGAAGTTCAAATCAAAATCAAAGAGCTTAACTTGGAGTGGAAGAAAAGAAGAAATGCCATAAGAAGAAGAGGACTCCAAATCCAAATCCAACTCCAAAGGAGGCGCCATAAAAATTCCAAAAAAAAAAAAATTCCTTTATGGCCGTCCCAAATTTTTTTGAACTCTTGGTCGGCCAAGAGAGGAGATTTTCTACCTAATCTAGATGTTGGAGGAGTTTAGTCCCACATGGGAATTTGTACAAGCTTGGAGAAAATTTTAGGTCTATATAATAGACCCCTCTTTGTAACTTTAAGAAATCAATGAAGAAAAATTATTTTTGCTATTCTCTTGTGTTGAGTGACCTAGGTTTCTCTTCTTCCGCACTATTCTAAGTGTTGAGCTCCGTGAGGGGGTAATCCGGGTTCCATTGGAGCCTTGAGGAGGTGAGAGATCTCCATCTTTATCCAAAACCCTAGGTTAGCCACTTGAAATTCCAAAACCCTAGCCGCCCTTCATTATTTTCAATCCATCAAACCCTAGCTCCATCCATCTCCCATGGCCTCTCTCTCTCTACAAGTCCAGGCCGTCCACCTTCATCCAGATCCAGTCCGACTACTTCAGATCCAGAGCAAGTTCCAAGAAAAATCACATCAACATCTAGGAGAATCTAGTTTTCAGCAATTTCAATCTTCAAGTTCATCAACCTGGTAAATCTTTCCCTTGACTCTCTGATTCCATCAATTGTTTTTCTTCTCTTCCAGATCTTGAGTTCAAGAGAAGCCAACCCGCCAAAGGACCAGTATTGGAGGATCCAATACGAAGATATCTGAATCCGAGGATCCAACAATCTGCTCGGGAGAGTTCTTCCACCAAAATCTGTGAAGATCATTGTCTGGTTAGATAAACCATCTCTTCTCTTTATTTCTATTCTGTTGAAAGTTCGGAGCGAAACCCTAGGTCTGGGAGTTTCTCAACCCCCAGCGATCCGTTGCTTCTGAACTACTCTGATAATTTAGTTTCCTTAAAATTGTGCTTTCAATTATCATATTAGTATCTTTCAATGTTAGGTTAACTTTTCTTTGATTTGAAGCCAACTTCTATAAACATATAAAAACAACAAAAAAAAAATTTAGTTAATCTTAATTTACTTCCGCATCGCATCCCTTTATTTGTTCTGCATCATTTTTGGTATCAGAGCTTTCGTTCTGCATCAGGATTTAATCCTGCAATCACTCCCAGAGTCATTTTCTCAGTTTGTCTTGAATTATCACATGAACAAACTGAACACTTCCTTGCCTGAGCTGTTAAATATGTTAAAAACAGCGGAGAGCCACATAAAGAAAGAAAAGGCTCCACTTCTTCTTATTAATAAGACCAATAAGAAGAAATCTGGCAAAAAGGGTTTTAATAGGAGGCAAAACCGTAAGAATGGCATCAATAAGAATAAGAAAGGAAAGAAGGCCTCCAAACAGTCGACCTATTTCTTTTGCGGCAAAGCGGGACATTGGAAAAGGAATTGCAAGGCTTACCTTGCAACTATGAAGCCTGGTGCATCAGATGCGAGAAAAGGTATGTATGAGATACATGCTATATTGACATTAAATTCATCTATATCAAATACTTGGGTATTGGATACCGCTTGTGGTTACCATATATGCAAATCTTTGCAGGACCTCCACAAGCTTAAAGTATTGAAGGAAGGTGACTTCAATCTCTACGGTGCTAGTGGTGATATCATCCAAGCAGAAGCTGTAGGGACCTATATTTTGAAGTTGTCTTCAGGGAAGATCTTGGAGTTAGAAAATTATTATTATATGCCTAAGATTATTAGGAACATTGTATCTGTTCCCTTGTTTTTAAAACAAGGATATGTAATGGATGTAACGAGCACTAGTTGCTCGATAATGTTGTCTAATAAAATTTTTTGTTCTTGCATATTTAGCAATGGGCTCTTAACTCTTTCTTCCAATGATAGTGTTTTTCATGTCAATAATAAAAGAAAAAGAGAAGACTTTAATGATACTTTACTTTGGCATCATCGACTTGGTCATGTTAATGAGTCTAGGATAAGCAAGTTATACAAGGAAAAATTCCTTGATCTTTATGAGTATGAATCATTAGGAACTTGCAAATCATGTCTCATGGGTAAGTTGACCAAGACTCCATTTACTGGACATGGAGAAAGGTCAACTGAGTTATTAGGACTTATACATACTGATGTATTTGGTCCAATGACAACTCAGGCCAGAGGTGGATACTCATATTTTATCACTTTTATAGATGATTTATCTAGGTTCGGATATGTATATCTTATGAAACATAAATCTGAAGCCTTTGATAAATTTAAGGAGTATCAAAGTATGGTCGAAAAACAAACCGGGAAAAGTATTAAAGTTCTTCGGTCTGATCGAGGAGGAGAATACTTACCCACGGAGATTTTAGACTATCTTAAAGTTAATGGAATTCTTTCTGAATGGACCCCTCCTTATACACCATAGCTAAATGGTATAGCTCAAAGGAGGAATCGTACCTTATTAGATATGGTACGATCCATGATGTGCTTCACAAATTCACACCATCTGGGAGAGGATCTTGACTGCAAGAACTTTTAAATATTTTGTAGATCCACCAAAATACACTCACCATTCAGCTATAAAAGATGTTAAATTATTTAAAAATTTAGATTCAGCAAAATTAAAAAATTAATTTGAATCTAATATTAGACTTAGTACTTAGTAGTAACTACTAGGATTCATCTTTGATTTACTTTTGATGGCTATAGTCGATCCAAAAGAATCTGTGCCTTTTGTAAAAAATTTTGTTTGAAAAAAAAATGTTGTTATCATGTGCTACTTATTGAAATTAGTGCTAATAAAAATCACTCAACAATTTAACCTTATGTCTTCTAGGCACATAGTTATGATATCTGGATCGATCTTCATCTTGTATATAATATTACATAGGGTAGACATAAGCTATTCATCCATGGTAATGTCCGATATGGAGTATTGGAATCTTGGATTCAAATAATAAGTTGCACATATATTTTAAGAATTAGTCAATTATACTTGTATAAATATAATTTAATTTAAAATCTTAGGAAGTTTATGAATTATTGCATACATGCTAGATGCAAATCCGAACTCATTTGATAACTCCACCATCCATCAATGATTCGGATATACTTAATAGCATGTGCTGGATCTACCTCTTGGATCTTTTTCTTTATCCTTTTGTATCATATAATGCAGGAAGCCCATCTAAACATATCTCTCATAATCGCCCGATGTACCTCATATAGAGGCTTGATAGCCTCCACTATCCTCTCAGCCCACTGCTAGAATGTCTATCTCATCATTAAATTCTCAACATTACTCTCCTCAGTATTTGTCCTAGAATATCTACTTTACTACCACTCTTGACTGATAAACATCTGACGTAGCTCTATCTTATTGCCAAGAAGACTATCAAGTGCTATATAATTTCTAGCAAATCGTGAATCCATGATCTCAATATTTCTCCTACAGTAAAGCTCCTCATCAATAATAAGATAGATGTATGGTTATAGATGAATTTGGTGATAGTCTATGCTAACTCAACTATCTTCTATACCCTAAAGATTTTTCTAATATCTATCACTTGAGGTAAATACAATGTCCAGGATAAGAGGTCCAAAAATATGCGGTCGCCACTGCATCAAAATCTACCCTGCAACCCTATACTATGGTCATTATCACTTGCATGATCTCCCATTGATGCACTTCGTGCACTTGATTTATCACTAAATAATTGTCAATCATAATAAGTTAAGTTAATGATGCTCCATCTAGTAGGACCAGTCCAATCATCACACATCACTGTCAACCCATACACAGGCCACTTGCTCTGACAAGAGGCAATCCAATTTTCTAGCTCCTCCTTACTACTATCTAAAGGCTGACCATAAATACTTCTTGATCTTGGAGGATCTATACCTACACTAGTAGCCCGTATAGATGAAATAGCAGAGCGATAATATGGATTATCTTTTGTGTATGCTGGGATATGACTGAAATGAAACCAAGATCCGATGGCCCATCATATATACTTCTTTTTATCCTTTCTCAGCATGCTAACAATCCTCTATTGCTTGGAATTTTTGCTAAGAAGGGCATGTAGATCAACATCATGAATTATGGCTCCTGCTAGAATATTCCTAGAAGACTTCCTTCTACTGCCAAATGCTCTTAACATAGATGCAATATGGCTGGTGCTTCTCCTGATGGGCTCTTTGACTGAGAAGATCCTAAACTATCTCAGACTCTCCTGCAACACTTGTAGAGCCCGATCCCAATCCCAACTCAAAAGTTGATGGCAAAATCATTATCTCTGCCTTGCCATCTCTAGCTACCTCTGCTCATAAAAGCTTGCCTGAATGGTAGCCTCCATCTATGCCTCCTCATCAAAAAGAATGGATGCTCCCTTAACTCCCTGGACTAAAAAGAAGGTGGTTCTGTGGCTCTACAATCTACCTCTGCCTTCTTCTTTGATGTTCTTTCTTTTCCTACATTGAAATTAGTAAAATACTTTTTCATCAATTAACAAACCTCCTGTGGACACTGTCGACAGGCAGATACATCAAAATAGTCGCCAACCAAGTGCAATCTCAACCTTGTTACCCCACCACTTTTGAATTCTATATTGCACCATTTATACCCTTAGTGATGCCAACCTAAGAGTTTCTCCATGAAACTAACCAATGTCATGCTCCGGATCCTTCTTCCTCCTTGATAGATCCATTCTTGAATATTTAAAAAGTACATGAGCTTAATAATTATATTTATTAATTATTATTTTATTTTCTTTTTTATTTTTTATTTAAATAATTTTTTTTTAGATTTAAAAAATATAAAATAAATTATTATAATAAAATTGATCTTAGATTTATGTAGGATCCTATCATAGATGGTACATATATTTTTATAGATATTGAAAATGCATTAAAGACCACTTTTTCTTCAATATTAGGCCTAAAGCACTATTCATAAGATGCATTAAAACTTGGATAAATTGATACAAAATTTATAGTGAGAATAGCTTATGAGTCCCATAACAATAATCTATAATTATATTTTTTATTAATTTTTTATTTTTTTATTTTTTTATTAATTTAAAATTAATTTTTTACTTAAAAAATTATATACTTAAGAAAAAATCAAGATTTTAGCATCATTTTATAGATCTTTTCTAAATCTATAATATACTCTAAAATCATGTCCAACAAAAAAAATTTAACAGCATTTTCCTTTAATTTTTTAATTTTCATGAATTTCAAAAAAAGAGAAAGAAGAGAGAAAAAGGGGAAAAAGAAAACAGAAGTTATACATACCTTGAATCTACCTTTCTCTTGAATTATTTGGCATTTGATTGGCTTGAAATGGGAAGCAAACAAAATATTTTGGATTGTTGAAGCGAAGGAAGCAAAGAGAGCTCTCTGTCTCTCTGTCTCGTTAAAAACCGCCTACCTATCTCCACAGTAACCAACAAAAAGACAAAAAAAACCTAGCTCAAACTGGACTGAACCGGTTACGAACCGACTGAACCGATCGATTTAGCATGATTCGGGTTGGTTTCTTTATTTTTTTTATTTTCTAAATGCACCGATCCATTTAAATTGGTCGAACCATGCGGTTCGACCACTGGTCTAGTTCGGTATGCCCCGAACTGACTAGTACAGCATGGTTCGGCAATCCCTAATTTTTATTTTAATTGCATGCTTATTTATGAAAATAGTTTTCATATACGTAGTTTTCGCTCTGCTAGGATTTTGAATCCTACAGTTATTATGCTTGCTTAGCATCTAGAAACCAACATGACCAACATGCGATTATTTACTATAACCAGCATATGAAACCCCATATGCACAAAGTCAATAACATGGATCAAATGCATGCTTAGCACCTAGGAAACCAACAACATGACCAACATGTGACTATTTCCTGTAACCAACATACGAAACCCCATATGCACAGTCAATAACATAGATCAAATGCATGATTCATTCAAGAACTTACTACAAACAACACTAAATGTATGCTCATGCTTTATGGATGGTGTTGCATTCAAACTCATTAGAACTTTTGACAAGAGGCCTATTATAAATTGGGCAGGAACTGGGCCAGCCCAAAGCCCATCACCCAGAACTAGGCCGGGCCAGTCCAATAGACTTCAGGCTGGTCCAAAATCAAGTTGGGCTTCGAGCTAGATTTTAAGCATATCGGGTTAGACATCAGGCTTTAAAATATAGCCCATTCAATTTTTGAGCCAAAGGGGTGGCCAGGCTCGGCCTGAAAATTCTTAAAATCTGGTTTGAAGCTATTGACCCCTGGAATTATTTTGATGATCACAAAACATTGGAGCATGTATTTGATACTAATTCTTTCAAATTACTTAAGAGGTTTTGTAGGAAATTCATTACCTTTAGTTTAAAATGGATTTCAAATTGATTGGAAGGTAATTCAATTATGTATGAAGTTTTATGAACTAGAACTCGTAAAAGCCCTGGTTTTATCAATATTGTAATCTTGTATAATGGGCTAAAAATTATGAAATTAAGAGTATGTAAATTAGCTCTTATTTGATTCAAATGTTGAAGAGTTTTGGAGAAGCTTGAAGTATTAATTGAAGACTTTGCAAGAGCTAACTCATGGATCAAGAGCCGAGTCATTGTGTCACAGCATGGAAAAATTTCAGAGTTTTAGTATCAAGAGCCGACTCCTATCCCAAGAGATGACTCATGGAAGAAAACATTTTTCTGAATCCTGAGATCTCAAGCCAACTCGAGCCCCAAGAGCCGACTCATCCAGAGTTATGAATTTTGATGGATTGAGAACTCGAGCCGACTCTACCCTGAAGAGCCGACTCTATGTATTCATCATTCTGAATTGACTGAAGCCAAGAGCTGACTCCAGCTTAAAGAGCCGACTCTTACAAAAATTTATTTTGGACTGTCTGAGACTTCGAGCTGACTCGTGGACCTCGAGCCTACTCGTGTAGCCAATTTTTACACTCCAACGGCTAGTTACTGAAGTTGATTTTTAAACTCCATTTCAACTCCAACAGCTCTTTTACGAATCTCTAGGCCATATAGTGGCTATATCTCTTGAAAAACTATAAAAGGGATTATTTTTGAAGGATTAAAAAATTAATTAGAGCATTATTGTGGAATTATCTTGAGATATTGAAGAGCTTTCAAGTCTTTCACCTACCCACTTCAAGAGCTTTCAAGATAGGATTCAAATATTCACCAACTCTACTCCATCATTGAATCCACTCATTGAAGAATCAAAGAAGCAGCTTGAAGGGCATTAAAGTGCATTCAAAGCTATGCTTCGTCTTGATCTACATCAACAACACTTAAACAAACTCGGTTTGTTGTAGTTGCTTGTTTATCTTTTATCTATCTTTGCTTTCTCTCTAAGAACAGCAAGGGGATATGTCTTAGGAGAGGGTTGAAGGTTTTTAGGTGAGCCTTGTGAAAACCTAAGTTGGGTTCTTGGTGATCCCAATATAAAACCATGAGTTAGGGTTTCTTTGGTGATCCTGTTTAAAACTAAAGGAAGTTGGGTTTTCATTTGTGATCCCGGTAAAACTAAAGTGTATAGGTTTGGATTGTGAGCCTGGTAAAATAATTCGACTATATTCTGGTTGGAGGATATAGTGAAAATTCCAAGTGGTGCTTGGGTAGTGGACATAGGAGCCGGTTGCTCCGAGCCACTCTAAATCTTTTATGTTTGTGTTTGTGATCTTATTGCTTTATTGCTTTTACTTAATCACTTTCGCATTGCATATTTCACCACAACACTAAAAGAATTTCAAAGTGCTCTTAATTGTGAAAGGTTTTTATAATCCCAATTCGCCCCCCCTCTTGGAAAGCCCTTGGGCAACAAGTGGTATCAAAGCGGAGTCTCTGAAAGTTACTTAGAGTAAAGATATATGGCACATCCCATGAGCACTTTATTGGCTGATGGTCAATCCACAAATCGACCTCCACTTTTCACTGAAACCAATTATACATATTGGAAGGCAAGAATGAAAATATACATTCAAGCCATAGATTTTCGTTTATGAAAAATTATCTTGAAAGGACCTCACACACCCACAGTTAGAGTAAATGATGTGAGGTTCCCAAACTAGAAGATGAATGGGACGAGAATGATATGAAATTAGCTGAGCTAAATGCCAAAGCAATGAACTTATTGTATTGTGCTTTGGATACAAATGAGTTTAATAGAATTTCAACTTTATAGAAATCACACATGAAGGCACATCACAAGTTAAAACATCAAAAATCATTCTTGTGCATAATTGTGAGCTATTTAAAATGGATCCTAGTGAGACTATATCTACTACGTATACTCGCTTTACTGATATTATAAATTATCTCAAAAGTCTGCGTAGAACTTACACTAATGCTGATCTTGTTCAAAAAGTATTGAGATCCTTGCCAGATAAATGGGAAGCTAAGGTGATAGCAATTCAAGAGGGAAAGGACCTAAATACCCTACCATTGGATGAGTTGCTTGGTTCACTAATCACACATGAATTAGCCATGCAACAAAGGACTGATGAAGACTCCAAAAGAAAGAAAGTAATAGCATTTAAAGCTATAGAAGAGAATAAGTATGAAGATCCAGACTCATCAGATGATGATGATCTTGAAAATGATGAAATTTCCCTTGTTATAAAAAAATTCAAAAGGTTTATGGGCTAAAGAAAAATAAATAGATGGTGAAAGTAATTCAAAAAAGGAGATTTCGGGAGAGAAAGAGAAAAAGACAAAAAAAAGAGAAGGATAAAGATAAAGATCAAGTACCAATTTGCTACGGATGCAAGAAGCCGAGACACATTGTCTTGACTGTCCTGAAGTAAAGAAAAAGATGATCACCAAAAGAAAGAAAAAGGCAATGCTTGCAGCATGGAGTGATAGCAATGAATCTACATCCACTAAAGAAGATGAAAAGACAACAAAAACTGCACAAATTTATCTTTTGGGTTTGGAGGATGAGGTATCTACTTCTGAACCTAATTTGGAATTTACATTTGGTGAGCTGCATAATGCATTTTGTGAATTATTAGTAGAATACAAAAAAGCTGGTTTAAAAATGAAAGCTTTGAAAAATCATTGTGATTCTATTGAAAAAGATAAAAATGAACTTGGTGAAAGGAATAAGATTTTGCAAAGGGAATTAAGCCTAATTTGTTAAAGACTTAAGATTATTCAATTTAAAAAGAAGAGCTTCTCGAGAAAAATAAAGGTTTAAAAAATGAAAATGATGATTTAAAGAAAGAAGTTCAAAAGCTCAAGCCTTTGGTTGAGAAACTAACTCTAAGTTCTAAAAAACTTGAATTAATTTTGAAAGATCAAAGAGAGATAAATAATAAATTTGGAATTGGTTATAAAGGTTCTATTTCAAACAAATTTTTTGCATCTACTTCATATGTTTCTAAGTTTACTACTTTAAAACAAGTTAAACCTAAATATGCATCATCTCATGTTTATTATTCAAAGTCAAGGATTGTATGCTATGCATGTAATAACATTGGTCATAAGGAATTTGAGTGTCATTTGAAACATAATGATAAAAATAAAATTAAGAATGTTTGGGTTCCAAAAGGAACCATTTCCGCTAACTTGCAAGGACCCAAGAAAGCTGGGGTACCTAAATCTATTAAATGATTGTTTTGCAGGAATATCTTACAGCCACAAATATAAAGAAAAGATGGTATCTGAATAGTGGCTGTTCAAGATACATGACAGATGATATTGATCAATTCTTTACTCTAGAATGAAATGATGGTGGAATGGTAACATTTGGTGATAATCGAAAAGGAAGGATAATCGGTATCAGTAAAATCAAAATTATTCCTTTTACATTTATTAAAAATGTGTTACTTGTAGAAAAGTTAAAGCAAAATCTGTTGAGTATTAGTTAGCTATGTGACATTGGTTTTAATGTTTTCTTCAAGTCATCAATGTATATAGTTGTTAATCCACTTAATTCTAGTACTAAATTCGTTGGACACAGACTTGGTAACATTTATGTAGTAGATCTTAATGATCTAGCTATATCAAGCAACACAAGTCTTGCAGCAATGAATGACAAGAGCAAGGAATCAAGTTTACTATGGTATAGGTGACTTGGACATGCTAATATGGACACTATAGCTAAACATATTTAAAAAATTTAGTCAAAGGTTTGCCAAAATTTAAAGTTAATTTTGATTATGTATGCGATGCTTGTCAGTTAGGAAAACAAGTGAGGGAAAGTTTTAAATCCAAAAATATCATTTCTACTACTAGACCCTGAGAGCTATTCACATGGATTTATTGGGACCTACTAGGACTACCATCCTAGGTGGTATGAAATATAGCCTTGTGATTGTAGATGATTTTTCAAGATACACATGGGTTTTGTTTATTGCATATAAAGATGAAACTTTCAAAGTATTTAAAAAGTTTTATAAAAGTGTTACAAATTTGAAAATTCTATCTATTATTTCAATTCGTAGTGATCATGGCACTGAGTTTGAAAATCAATATTTTGATCAATTTTGCACAAAGCACGATATTGATCATAACTTCTCTACACCTAGAATACCACAGCAAAATGGTGTTGTAGAAAGAAAGAATCATACTTTGGAAGAAATATCCAGAACAATGCTTTATGAACGAAATCTTCCAAAATACTTTTGGACAGAAGTTGTAAATACTGTATGTTATATTTTCAACAAAATTTTGATTTGACCTATTATCAGAAAACTCCCCTATGAACTTTGGAACAATAGAAAATCTAATATTATGTAATTTTATGTTTTCAATTGTAAATGTTTTGTTCTTAACAATGGAAATGATAATCATGGTAAATTTGATGCAAAATCTGATGAGGCTATTTTTCTTGGATATTCTCTAAATAGTAAAGCCTATCGTGTTTTCAATAAAAGAACTTTGATTGTCGAAGAATCTGTATATGTTGTTTTCAATGAATCTGACATTACATCTTTTAGAAAGGAAGATTTTGCTGATGATTATGCAGGTTCACTTGAACATGGACTGAAAGATTTGACTCTCAAAGACAATCAATCAAGTCAACCACATGAAGAAGAGGTAAGCAAAAATCATGATGATATATCCAAGGAATGGAGGTATGTACAATCACATCCTAAAGAATTAATTATAGGAGACCCATCTCAAGGTATTAAAACTAGATCTGCACATAGAGATACACATGACTTAATTGCTTTTGTTTCTCATGTAAAACCACACAATATAGAAGAAGCTAAAACTGATCCTAATTGGATGTTAGCAATGCAAGATGAATTAAACTATTTTAGGAGAAATAATGTTTGGACCCTAGTAGAAAGACCTATGACTATCCTGTTATAGGTACTAGGTGGGTTTATAAAAATAAACTAGATAAAGATGAAAATGTAATTAGAAATAAAGCTAGATTGGTTGCACAAGGATATAATCAAGAAGAGGGAATAGATTTTGATGAAACTTATGCACCAATAGCTAGATTAAAAGCCATTAGATTACAACTAGCTTATGCATTCTTTATGAATTTAAATTATTTCAAATAGACGTAAAGAGTGCATTTTTAAATGGTTTTCTATCCGAAGAGATTTTTGTTGAGCAACCACCGGGTTTTATTGATCACACCTTTCCAAATCATGTTTTCAAATTAAATAAAGCTTTGTATGGTCTGAAATAGGCACCAAGAGCCTGGTATGATAGACTAAGCAAGTTTTTAATTGCAAATGATTTTGTAAGAGGTAGTGTTGATACCACACTATTTATTCAAAGAAAAAATAATGATATTTTAGTTGTTCAAATCTATATTGATGATATTATTTTGGATCTACTGATAAATCATTGTGTCAAGATTTTGCTAAACTAATACAGGGAGAATTCGAGATGAGCTTGATGGGAGAGATGAGTTACTTTCTTGGACTTCAAATCAAACAAACTAAAGAAGGTATCCTGATCAACCAGGCCAAATACATCAAAGAGATTATAAAAAATTTGGCATCGAATCAAGCAATGAAAATGGAACACCCATGAGTCCTGCATGTAGACTTGATAAAGATGAGAATGGCATAAATGTTGATCAAAAGCTGTACCGAGGTATGATCGGTTCTTTACTTTAGCTAGTAGACCTAATATTTTATTTAGTGTTTGTATTTGTGCATGTTTTTAATCTAATCCAAATGAGTTACACATCATAGCTAGTAAAAGAATTATTAAATATCTGAAAGGCACATGCAATGTAGGTTTTTGGTATTTTAAGCACACATCTTCGAAATTAATTAGTTATTCAGATGCTGATTATGGTGGCTGTAAAATTAATAGAAAAAGTACAAGTGGCACCTGTCAATATCTAGGTGTTAACTTGATTTCTTGGTACTATCGCAAACAGAACTCTGTAGCACTATCTACTACTGAGGCAGAATATGTGGCTGTTGGGAGCTATTGTGCTCAAGTGCTATGGATCAAGCAACAACTAGAAGATTATGGTGTTGTCCAATCTAAAATTCCTATTAAATGTGACAATACTAGTGCTATTAATTTATCCAAAAATCTAATTTAGCACTCACAAACTAAGCACATAGAAATTAGACATCATTTTATTTATGATCATGTTTTAAATAATATTGTTGAATTAGAATTTGTACCCATTGAAGATCAGTTTGCTGACATTTTTACTAAACCACTTATCTAGATAGATTTGATAAAATTAGAGGCGAATTAAGGCTATGTGAACCATTCTAAACAATTTTGACCTAATTTTTTTTAAAAAGATAAGGAAAAATTATCTAGGTATTTTAAATCTTTCTCTAGAACATGGGACAAGCTATTTTAATATCTAGAAACCTATAGAAACTGATTTTGATCTTTTTTGACTTTTAGGCTGCTTTTTGGCTCGAGCTGCCTCGAGTCATCAGGCTGTTCGGCAAGCTGACTCGAAGGTCGGGCCGAACATTTTTATATATGGTTTCATTAGTTTGCTCTCATTATGTTTTTTGGTTTTGCTCTCTTCCTCTTAGCCGACTCCTCTTTCCATCTGAAGAAAACTTCCTAGAACACTCTCTAATCCCTCCAAACTCTTAATCCTAGATAGATGGCACCCCGTAAGGCCATAGCTAAGAAACCCCACCGGGTGGTTCGGACGGTCACGGAAGGAAGGAGAACAAAACGATGCTTGGACACCTCCAATCTGGAAGAAGAACAGCAGATTGAGCAAGAACAAGAGCCGCAGGCACCCAGGCAAGTGATTCTAATGAGAAATCGTCAAGTAACTCCTGGTAGGTGCATTGATTTTAGTTTCTTGAAGCAAGAATAGTTACGCATTGGGGATTGGTTAGAGAAACAAGGTTGGAAGAATTTCTGTCTATTGAATATACCTACGTATCCCAATTTGGTCAGGCAATTTTTTGAAAATATGTCCTTAGGTGCATTTCATATTGAAGGAACTATGAAGGGAAAGCACACTGAGGTTAGTGAGCAAAAACTGTCAAGTATGCTAAATATTCCAAAAGAAGGTGAATGTTATTTTATTTTAAAAGAGAAGCAGAAGACCCTAAGGTTAATACTGGAAAGATCTAATATGAAGGGTGTTGTGCACGTTAGTGCAAATCAGTTATCATTGGAGATAAGACTGTTGCACAATATTATCAGCTGGATTTTCTTGCCCTAGATAGGGCGATTTGATTTGGTCAATGAGCGTGACCTAGTTTTTATGAGTTGTCTGATTGAGGGGGAGGCCCAAAACTTACCATTTATCATGCTTTCATAAATGAGAGAGGCGGCTCGTAGGGCACGAGCTTGTCTACCATATGGGATGGTCTTCACACTTTTATTTTAGGATGCCCTGGTAGATCTGACAGGTGAGGACAGCCGGCTACTGCTACACACTAATAGGTATACTATGAAATCCCTTACTCGGATGGGATTTATTGAAGTAGACGGTCATTGGATTCGAAAGACTTCAGGTATTCCGATAGCATACCTAGATGATTCAGATGAGGACACTCAGGCAGCAAAGGGACTTGGTGAGGAGGCAGATGCACATGTTGATGAGGCTGGATCGTCAGAGCCAGCTCCTACCAATAGATGAGATATCTTGTCTCAGATCTGACACTGACACCAGGATTGCTCTACTTCAGTCTGAGATGCAGTAGGGATTCCAGGATATTATGACCATTCTTGGATAGCTTACTACAGCCAGCCAGTATGTACCGATGACTTCGAAGGTAGCACCTGACATTGGCACTGGCACTGATCGAGAGCAGGGACAGGCATCACATTTCAATGACATTCCTTCACAGGCCACTCCTGCTGATGCTAAGGCCGAGGCTGGTATTGAGGTTCCAGGATCTGATGTTGGATAGACTCTAGCTACAGAGATACTATCTACTACCAGCACTTTGGCATTATCCTTTGATTCTCTGACTGTCAGACCCACTCCCATTATCATATCTTCAGAGTCCAAAGTAAAAGCCAAAGCCAAAACTAAAGTTTCTAGGACTACCACTCCACTAGGACTTGAATCAGGGATCTTAGACCAAGGTTTCCCAAGTTTAAACCTAGTCCAGGAATCTTAGAGTTCGGTTCCTCCACTAGTGAGGAAGACCTTAGTGGTGATGATCCTAGCCAATCTTTTTGATGTTTTTAGACTTTTATCTTGATGTTTTTCGGACTCTATGCTTGTTATATTTTGTTGTTGTGATACCATTTTGTCGTGCCGAGGCACATCTATAATGTATCACCATGTACTCACTTTTTATATCTATATATATCTTTTTCATGCTACGTGTCCATCTTTGTTATGATTGATTTATTGTGAATGTATGTTCTTTTATCTTTTATACCTTTTGTTGATGACAAAAAGGGAGAGAAGGGAGAATGTGCATGAATGAAAATGATATAATATGGAGAAGGGAGATTGACATGAAAATGATAGGTGAGCTAGAATTTTGATTCATGAAAATTTGATGAAATTTAAAAGAAATGCTATTACAATAGTAAGGGAGAGTTTTTATTAAGTTTCTTGTTAAATTTTCATGAAATTTACTTCAAATATTTGGTAATTTTATAAGTTTCGATACGCATTGTATAGTTGATACTCTTAACACATTATGTGTTATTACATTATGTTTCGATACTTACTGCTCATATGATATAGATAATACAGTGTATCGATATATATGATACTTGGTGTTAATAGTATTCAGTTTTATACATTTGATACATATGATGCATTGTGACACACTGTGTTGATACCTTGATACTTAATCTATATGGTACACATTATGTCTAATATCATTTGATAAATATGAAAATACTGTAATTGTAAAGTGCTTTTAAATTTAATCATGCCTAATGTTTTGTCATCATCAAAAAGGAGGAGATTGTTGACCCCTGGAATGATTTTAATGATCACAAAATATTGGAGAATGTATTTGATTCTAATTATTTCAAATTACTTGAGAGGTTTTGCAGGAAATTGATTACCTTTAGTTTAAAATAGTTTTCAAATTGATTGGAAGGTAATTCAATTATGTATAAAATTTTATGAACTTGAACTTGTAAAAGCCCTGGTTTTATCAATATTGTAACCTTGTATAATAGGTTGAAAATTGTAAAATTAAGAGTATATAGATTAGCTCTTATTTGATTCAAATGTTGAAGAGTTTTGGAGAAGCTTGAAGCATAAATTGAAGACTTTGCAAGAGCTGACAAATTGATCAAGAGTTGACTCATTGTGGCAGGGTATGGAGAAAATTTCAGAGTTTCAATATCAAGAGCTGACTCCTATCCCAAGAGCTAACTCATGGAAGAAAACATTTTTCTGAAGCCTAAGATCTCGAGCCGACTCGAGCCCCAAGAGCCGACTCGTCCAGAGTTATGAATTTTGATGGATTGAGAACTCGAAATGACTCTGCCCTAAAGAGCCGACTTTAGGTATTCATCATTTTGAATTGACTGAAGCCAAGAGCCGACTCCAACTTAAAGAGCTGACTCTTACAGAAATTTATTTTGGGCTGTTTGAGACTTTGAGTTGACTCGTGGACCTCAAGCCGACTCGTGGACCTCGAGCCGACTCGTGTAGCCATTTTCTACACTCCAACGGCTAGTTGCTGAAGTTTATTTTTGAACTCCATTTCATCTCTAATAGCTCTTTCATGAATCCCTAGGCCCTACAATGGCTATATCTTTTGGAAAACTATAAAAGGGATTGTTTTTGAAGGATTAAAAAATTAATTAGAGCATTATTGTGGAATTATCTTGAGATATTGAAGAGCTTTCACGTCTTTCACCTACCCACTTCAAGAGCTTTCAAGATAGGATTCAAAGCTTCACCAACTCTACTCCATCATTGAATCCACTCATTGAAGAATCAAAGAAGTAGCTTGAAGGGCATTAAAGAGCATTCAAAGCTAGGCTTCATCTTGATCTACATCAGCAACACTTAAACAAACTCAGTTGGTTATAGTTGCTTGTTTATCTTTTATCTATCTTTGTTTTCTCTCTAAGAACAACAAGGGACTGTGTCTTAAGAGAGGGTTGAAGGTTTTTAGGTGAGCCTTGTGAAAACCTAAGTTGGGTTCTTGGTGATCCCGGTATAAAACCAAGTGTTAGGATTTTTTTGGTGATCCTGTTTAAAACCAAAGGGAGTTGGGTTTTCTTTGGTAATCCCGGTAAAACCAAAGTGTATAGGTTTGGATTGTGAGCCTGGTAAAACAATCTGACTGTATTATGGTTGGAGGGTATAGTGGAAATCCCAAGTGGTGCTTAGGTAGTGGACATAGGAGCCGGTTGCTCCGAACCACTCTAAATCTTTTGTGTTTGTGTTTGTGTTCTTATTGGTTTATTGCTTTTACTTAATCACTTCCGTATTGCATATTGCACCACAACACTAAAAGAATTTCAAAGTGTACTTAATTATGAAAAGTTTTTATAATCCCAATTCACACCCCCTCTTGGGAAGCCACCTGGGCAACAGAAGCCAACCCAATTTCGAGCTGGCCCGACCCAATTTCGGGCTGGCTCGACCCAGTTCCAGCCAATGGGCTTTGGGCCAGCCAAGTTCTAGCCGTAATTATAAAACTATGGCCACTCCAACAAAGAGAGGTAACAAAGTTTACTTTTAAGTGACCATAAATGTTTAGAAATCTATCCCTATTTGTCATTCTAACCACCTTCATACATTTTGTAGACCATGATTTGGATTTTATGAGTGTGGTTCAGCTACGTCACATATGGTTTTGGAGTGACATAATGAAAAGGCACTATTTTGGTGTACTGGATGCACCAGATGGGCTCATCAATACCAGGATATCATGGCCTGAAGGTGAAGTAATGAAACAAAAAATATGCAAATGCTACCTGATTCATGTTTTCACTGAATAGTCTCACTATTGTGGTAATCCTATGATCCACAATCTAGATAAAATGATCAAGATCAAAATGGCCCCAAAGCTCAATCCTGAAAACATATCAGTTAGGATCACAAGATCCATATCCATATTATAGACCAAATCATAAGATACAAATCCAACATGTTATTTACTATTTGAATAATGTGGAGCTCCATTTTCTATAATTTGTTTGACTATATGAACTTAAGAATTCAAGGCATGTCATTAATAAGACTCGAGCACAAAAAATTGGCAAGCCTGTTTCAGCGGAAAAGTAATCATAGATTTAAAGGAAAAGGAAAACGTTAATAATTTTTACAACTATTTATTAAAATTTGACTATTCAAAATGAAAATACCTAAAAAAATAATTAAATTGATAGGCAGTACTTAAAAATCTTGAATAACTGGCACATAATGTTTGAGCAGATATTCTAAATATGGGTTTATGAAGTCAGAAACTAGCCTTCTATGCAAGGATCACTAAATCAATATTGGGGCCCGTATCGATCACTAATCAATATGGTACCATACCATACCGTACCATATCAAAATCCATAATGATCTTTGTTAAACTAAGAAAAAATTCCCTCTTCCATGGCTACATTATCCGACCCGAATCGGACCTGAACCGTGCTAAACGCATAGGTACAGTACCATATCAATCCGATACAAAACTTTTAGGATGGTCTAGGGTTCCAGACTGTTTTCTATAGCTATGGCCGAACCATATTGGTTCTTTGCTAGTATGATTTGGTATGCTTCGAATCGAGTAGTCTGGGATCATTCAGAAAACCTTTCTTCTATGTATAGCCTTTTAGTTTTCATTTACTTTAGATTGACCATTTTATCAACTTTTACAATCCCTTTGTATTTTAAAAACTTCTGATTGAAAACAATAAAGCTGTTCCAATCCACATATCCACAATCCCATTAGAACCTAATATGCTGAATATATTATAGACAAGTTCCTAGAAAATCAAAGAATTCACAAGAAAATCTAGAAAGAACATGTACGAAACCATGTCAAACCTTGACTATTGCACCAAGGTAACTCTCTCTCTCTCTCTCCCTCACACACACATACATACATATTTCTAACCTTAAAGTACATAGTAAGAAACAAGAAGTTATTGATTCTAAATCGATAACTCTAAGCTGGCTCTAAGCCAAAAAGTCTAAGTCAGTTGGGTTATTATCTTTTTTAGAACTACAGTAATTCTTTTGTAATCATAATGTAATATATAATGAAATACAATCTAATGAATTATAATCTAATCTTATAAAATATTATAATATAACAGATTATATTATATTATTATAATATAATTATATTATATTATTATTAAATATTATTATATTATATTTGTTAGAGATGAAATAAAGTGTCCAAGTACATTGTATCTACACTTCACTATATTTAGTATGTGTCCAGGTTCGTTGCATTTTGCAACCTAAAAATCCCTTAAGAGAATAATATCGAACCTTTTTCTTTTTGTTATTATCAACTGGTATCAGAGCATAATCCTAGCCATCGCCTCCCTATTTCCAAGAGGACTCCCATCCACATGGAGTCTCTCTCCTCTAGAGAGATCTCCATGCCCCAAAAGTCCCATGCTTAGGAAATGTGCATGGGGATTGCTTCAAGAAAAAGTCATTGAGACATGCCCTCCTAATCCCTACAATATTGTCACTGCTATTCTTCTTGGGCTGCAATCATTTGAGTGAGAAAAAGAGGGACTCCTTACCAATCAGAGAGAATAAAAGGGGCGCTTCTTGCTAATCAGCAATGAATTGTTTCTCTCCCTCTTGTTGTTGCCACTGTTGTTCCCTTCTTGCTGATCAGCAATGAAGTCCATATTTCTTCACCTTGCCACTGTTGTTCTCTACTTGTGATCACAGGCTAATGAACTGTAATGTTCCCTCTTACTACTATAGCTACTATCAAGGATCACTGAACTGGTATCAGGATCCGTACCGGTCAGTGGCCAGTACGGTACCATACAGGCATTGATAAATTGAAAAAAATCATCTCCCACTCTCAAGCAAGGATCGCTGAACCAAACATGAACTTGACCTGAATCCGGCCGAACTGAGCCCGAACCGAGCCAAACTGGAAGGTACGTACTGGTACCCTACCATATCGTACTGGAATGGAATTGAAATTTTTTTATTTTTTTAGTGCTGAATCAATTGTAATAGGTAAACTGTATCGGCTCTTGGCCGGTACTGTATGGTACACCTCGTACCGGGCAGTATGGGATGGTATCACGAACCATGACTGCTATTCTTCTCCCTATTCTCCATTCGGCAATGAATATCATGCATCCAAGATCGATGAATAACATTGTATCACCTCTCTATCATTGCCAAATCTAGTAAACTCCACATCAGCCTTTCTTTTTGAGATCTATTGATGATGCGAACTATTTTCTCGTGTAACAATCATCACAGATTATCTTTTTACCATGGCTTTCTTTTACATTCTTTAGATTCTCTCTATGGCTTCTTCCTTGAATGACCTAAGAATCATTGCTCTTGGTACTTGTTGTCACCTGGACTATCATGGCCTGTATCTCAGATGTGGCATCGGGCATCGCCCATCTCGTCTGGAATCCTGTGCATGCACCGAGTCCTGCAAAGGAAAAGAGACTCGGGTCAGGGATTCCAGCAGGGGCACCCTGATAATCAAGTCAGTGGGCAATTTAAGGGAATAGATCTCCTTCGATGGATCCCGATAAGGTCTCCACGTTTGGAGGTTGTCTTTTAGAAAAAAGAAAGTGATAAAGTGAGAAAGGAGCATCAACAGAGAAGGAGAGCCCGTGGAATTTTTCCAAAAAATTTCTCGATAGCCTCAGAGCATTTCATCTAGTTTGCTCTCCCCTTTTATGTGCCAACAATTACCTCCCTTATCCCTTGCTTGCTTGTTCCCTTCTTTCATTTGAAGGGCCCTTGAAGTTTGCTATAGAGAGGTAGTATTGCCATATGAGCTTGCTTCCCAGATGTTCCCCTTTTAGGGGAGTCTCAGGTGTCGACACCTGATAGCCTTTGGGGACTATGCATGAGCTCCACTTTCTCCCCTCGTGGTAGCGAGTTATGTCGCTTGCTATAACATTCTGGTTGGTCACCATATTTTAGGAAACTTAGTAGAGCATCAGTTTGTGGGCGGCCGCCTCAGGGTTTGAATCCTCTGGCATGACCTTCTTCTTGTTGTGGGTGACATAGACGGTAGCTTGAGGGGTACCACACCTCAAATGGGGCATTCCTTCCTGATTAGTGTAAACTGAGGCCTGAGGGGATCCTGGTGCTCCGACGAGGCGTCTCCCTCCGTAGGCCTCAAGTGGTGGGCCACCGCCTGTCAGTCATAGCATCCCAGTGATGGGGTCTTGGTGAAGGCAACCTCCCTTTCCGCCATGATTTGAATCTCTGTCGTCTTCCTTTCTTCAGTTGGTAGTAGTATGAGCTTGACCCCAACCGGGAGCTGACCTTAGCAGTGGGCTCACTTCGGATCCTTTCTTGGGTGCCATGCTCAGGTGGCACCTCCACCTACCAGCTAATAGCCAGCATCCAGATGGACTTTATGTCAGCGGATATAGCCATATCAGTTGCCCCCACTATCAAGCTTGGAAGATTATACGGCACTCTAGGCAAGGAGAGTAATGATCAAGTTGACGTGGATCGGGACATCTCTTACATTACCGACATCTCTGCATGCCTGTGCTTCGTAGACCATGCCTTTGCATTGATGGGGGTTTTGTGGTGCTCGGCTTTCTGATGGTGGTCATAAATGCTTCTCCTGGGTCAATGCGAATCCTTTGGGAATGAAGCGTTCGGGTCACCCGGTGCCAGTACATGGTGTCTTCTGGCTGGTTTGGTAATTAATGAGGTATGTACCTTCAATCGGTATGAGGAAGTGGCAGGATTTGTTCCAAGAAGCCATCCCTTACCTTTTTAAATGCAAGTGGATAGGCCTTCATAGAGTCTCCTCCTTTCTCCAATGCTTTTTCTCTTTTACTCTTCTCTCCCAGCTTGTGCTGAGAGAGATTTTCTGGTGAGCTTCAGGTCCCTGAATGATGGGCCGAGAGGCCGCATGATGTTTCTCCAGGAATGTCCTGCTGGCGTCCCAACAGGGGAGTCCCGGTTGGAGAAGAAGAATGCTGAGCTTGAGATTCCATGAAAGGAGGAGAAAGTTGAGAGGCCCTGGGGGGTAAAGAAGGTGGTTGCCCATGTGATGGGAGCATCATACCTACGAACCTCCTGGGTATGCCTTGTCATGCAATTGAATGGGGGGATGGCCATGGTCCCAGTCACCGTGGAGAAGGCCATGGTTGCCACGATGCTAGTGAGAGTGGCCTAATGAGCAGCGATCGCAACTACTCTTGGAATCACTAGATTGGTGAATTCCAAGGAAGATGGTGCGGTCGAGGAGGATGCATTGCTGTACTCCTTTCTTGGGTGTTCATTTAAGGAAGGGCACCTGCATCCTCGGGGTGACAGAGTCGATGCTAGACTCTAAAGACCCGGCAAACTCTTGGGAGGACAGCACTGTAGAGGTGGACACATCATCATCCTCCTTCCCAGGATGCTCAGTTGAGTGAGGGACTAGTGTACCTCTAGCTACTTCTGGAAGTAGGACCCGTACCTAGGGAGGATCCCTTCTTATCTGTAACTTAGATCTCCTGGAGGCTTCCTGACCTGTCAGGAACCTCTATAGGATGTAAGAGACTTTTGATCAATGAAGGCTTTTGTTTTGACCATTGTAAGCTTCTCCTTCTTGTCTCCTTTCCTTCATGGTCTTCCTCCTTTTTTTTTTGTGGCTTCCCATGGTGTTAAGAATTTACCCCTAGAGCGAAGAACATTTAGTTGATGCAGCCTTCCACTTCCCTTCAACTGGAACACCTTGTATTCCAACTGCATCATCTTGTGTCTTCCTTCCCTTCTTTTCTCTGCTTGAGCTGATCCAAAGGAGACCTACCAGGGGCCGCGAAGGGCTTACTTCAATAATTTAGTTGAGGGGCCTTCAGGGTTTGAAATCGAGTACCAGGCCGAGACTGTGCCCTCCATGGATGTGCACTTTGGGGGAGCTAGCCCAACAGGAGGACTCGAAGAGAAATTTGGCTTCTATTGGAGTCTCGACCTTGGGGGAGCCAACCCAACGAAAGGATTCAAAGAGGAATTTGGGTTTCACTAGAATCTCGACCTGGAAGGAGCCAGCCCAATAGAAGGACTCGAAGAAAAATTTGGCTTCTGTTGGAGTCCCGACCTAGGGGAAGCCAACCCAGCGAAAGGACTCGAAGACAAATTTGGCTTCTACTGGAGTCTCAACCTGGGGGAAGCCAACCCAGTAAAAGGTGGAGTTTGACTTTGGCTGGAGTCTCGACCTGGTGGGAGCCAACCTAGTAGAAGGTAGAGTCCGACTTCAGCTGGAGTCTTGACCTAGGGAGAGCCAACACAGCAGAAGGACTCGAAGAGAAATTTGGCTTCTACTGGAGTCTCGACCTGGGGGAAGCCAACCTAGCAGAAGGACTCGAAGAAAAATTTAGCTTCTGCTGGAGTCTCAACCTTGGAAGAGCCAACCCAATAAAAGGACTTGAAGGGACAGAGCTTATGGTTGCAATTTTTATTTGCTGGATCCGAGCTGGACCAGTGATATCGCTTCTTCACTTGCCTCCTGCTCCCAAGCCTTGACAAAATGTCGTGCTCGGGGCTAAGGAAGTAATTGCGGAGGTGATGTGGAAAGGCTGAAATCTCGCACCATTGAATGCCACGATCGCTACCACGTCGTGCACGGTGCCTTGATTCTAGTATGCGGGCACCATATCAGTGGATCCGAGGAATCATAATGGTAGATGTATGACCTGAGATTTTTTCCATTGCATCAGGGCATCGCCTTTGGCAGATGTTGCCATGTGGTGCCCATCTGATGGCGGGAGTGCTGAAAGGATGTACGACTGCAGTCTTGCTACTTAGGAAAACGGGTAAGCTTTCCCCTAATCACCTCTTTCAAAACTTTCCCTCTCGCCATCAGACCAGAGCTTCTTCCTTCCCCCGGCTATCTTTTTCCCCAACAACCAAGTTAGTCCTTCTTGGGATTCTCCTTCTTCTCCAGCTAGGCTGAGTTTTCCTATAGGGTTCCTAGGCCTTCTTTCCCTATACACTTTCTTTTTTCTTTGACCTCGGATGGCTCCGTCCGGTTAGAACTATCGCTCTACCCAGAACCTCGATGAGGCAGGGCCCTCTCGCCTAAGGACTTCATCTTCTAACGAGGAGGAGGAGGTTTCTCTTGTCATCTATAGGAATCTTCGCCCGACTGGAGTAGTCATAGGTGGACGTAGGGCCCCTCCTACTCCTCCTGTCACTTTCGCTCCTGTTGCTTCTTTCAAGTCTTCCCATTCGATCGGGCCTTCTGGTGTCGCTTTGATGATGACCAGGGAGGATCTCTCTGTGATTTGGGTCACCTACGAGATCCCGGACTCTGTCCGACTCTCGATTCCGAGACCAAGGGAGCGGGTCACCTCTAGTGGCCCAAGTCGAATTGCCTTCTACGAGGAGTTCTTTCTCGTGGGCCTTCGTTTATCTTTTCACCCCTTTGATGCGGAACTAATATGCATACAATTATTCTTGTGGATTTTATATATGGGGTGAAGTGATTAAATCCCGAATATTGGATCAAAATAAGTTATAGGAAATTCTAAATGAAATTTAGAAGCTAAGCATGCAGATTAGGACCTAAGAAAGCAATAAAGATGGATCGCCAGGGCTGAGAAGCCTCGGTTAGGGCAAGTTCTCCTACAATAAAATTACTGGTGGCAGAGGGGGTGTACCTGACAATGTCTGAAGTGCCCTATGAAAATCGCAGTGAAGGGATCTCTTATTCTTTGATGGATGTGGCCTGGAAAACTGAGCCAAAGACCGGCGGATACCAGACTTTTTGCTTGGTGGTCCGATTGAGGCTTGGCTAGAGTTGTTGGATTCGTAGGAACTCGAGGACCTGCAAACAACCATCAGGGGTGAGAAAACAAGGTTGGGAGTACAAGAAAAAAATCAGAAACAAGGCAGCAAGGGCGTGGGAAGATGAGGCTTGGACGATGGCTGGAGGCAGTTGTAACACCGGGAAGAAGAAACTCTCAAAACCCCTTTATGCACACAGCAGGGTAACACACAGCAATTGAAGAGAACTCAAGTTTTAATTCATTTATCAAAATCAATCCTCATACAAGAGACTAGGGTCCTTTAAATAGATCCTTAGTCTTGGACTCCAAGTAAGAGTACATTAGTCTTTACATAAGAATCCTTTTCCCACCCAAACCCTAGCTAGAAAATAAGGAAACATTAGGTAGAAAAATCCCTAAAAATTATCTCCTCCTCTCTTGACTTGGTCAACACTCCAAGGATTCCTAGGGGGGCATGTTGGGCTTCTAGGAGCAGCAAGGGGCTGGCCCAAAGATGCTTGGGTGCATGTGCTTAGGCCTCTGGAAGATGGGGTGGCCTAGTAGCCAGGTAGTAAGAATATTCCCTGGTATCTTGCTTCTTAAGGGCTTGGGCTTGGCTCCTGGGCTTGATTTCTTTAGGCTAGGAAGCAAATGGACCTCTAGAATCATGGATTCCCTGGTCTATGAATATACTTTGGCATCTGGAAGGGAATCTGGGCATATGGATGGCATCTGCAAGGAATCAGGGTTTCTGATTTCTCCTCCTGAGGTCTTCAAATCTTCAGCCTGGGTTGGACTTGGGCTTCACATCCATATCTTCAAACTGGTTGGACTTGGTCTTCACTTGTATGATGTGGTCTTGAGTCTTCAATGTACTTAGGCAGGACTCAAAAAAAAAAAAATAGCTCAACATAAAATGACTAGCATTGGACTAAACTAGATCAACATGAGCTGACTAATACTGAACTAAAATAACTACTCAAAAGACTCAAATAACAACTAAAATGGACTCGGATGGGCTGAGTCCTTATTACAGATGGACTTATAAATTTTTTATCAACCCACAGAGGGTTGAAAAGTCTCTATCTTATTCTGGTACCTCTGGTGTCCGCACCAATTATCCCGTGGTGTGAGAAACTCGACCCTATCGAGTGAAGATCAGACTGGCTCACATATCTCTCGAGAAGGTCTGGGTTGAGGCATTGCAAGTCCTCTCAAGAAATCCATGAATCGTTTGACTTTGGTAGGCCTTGTCTTCAAACTAGGTAGCGTTGATAGCCGCGGCCCCAGGTCATTATGGCTTGATCATCCAGGATACGCTCGATCCATTCTCCTCTCTCAAGCCAAATTTATTAGTGAACACTCTGGGTTAGGGTCACTCACAATGAAAAGGAATAGGACCAAAAGCCTCACTAGGTATTGCTGCCGGTTCCCTGTACTCAACCAGGTCTATAATATTGAAGGTAGAACTAATGCCCAAATTCGAAGGCAAGTCTAACACCTAGGCATTTGATCCAACCTTCTCTATCACTTTAAAAGGTCCAGTTCTGCGAGCATGAAGCTTCTTTTAGGCCTAAGCCTAACCAAGATAGAATCCACTACATCAAATTCTTTGGTCCATCTTCGAGAATTAGCTAGTTGTTTCAAAATTAGTGCAGGTGGTGAACATGCTGGGCACATGCAGACTCCTAACAAGATGATGAAAAGGACTTAAACCTACACCTAACAGACTCGACTCTGCAATCCTATGGAAAGAAGTTTTATTGAACTCTTTGGATCTAAACCTAATAGATTATAGGTTCTCTAGGTTTGATCCTAGCTTGACATGTGATGAAGAACAAATAAAGGGATGCGATGCGGAAGTAAATTAAGATTAACTAATTTTTTTGTTGTTTTTATATGTTTGTAGAAGTTGGCTTCAAATCAAAGAAAAGTTAACCTAACATTGAAAGATACTAATATGATAATTGAAAGCACAATTTTAAGGAAACTAAATTATCAGAGTAGTTCAGAAGCAACGGATCGCTGGGGGTTGAGAAACTCCCAGACCTAGGGTTTCGCTCCGAACTTTCAACAGAATAGAAATAAAGAGAAGAGATGGTTTACCTAACCAGACAATGATCTTCACAGATTTTGGTGGAAGAACTCTCCCGAGCAGATTGTTGGATCCTCGGATTCAGATATCTTCGCAATGGATCCTCCAATACTGGTCCTTTGGCGGGTTGGCATCTCCTGAACTCAAGATCTGGAAGAGAAGAAAAACAATTGATGGAATCAGAGAGTCAAGGAAAAAATTTACCAGGTTGATGAACTTGGAGATTGAAATTGCTGAAAATTGGATTCTCCTGGAAGCGGATGTGATTTTCCTTGGAACTTGCTCTGGATCTGAAGTAGCCGGACTGGATCTGGATGAAGGTGGATGGCCTGGACTTGTAGAGAGAGAGAGGCCGTGGGAGATGGATGGAGCTAGGGTTTGATGGATTGAAAATAATGAAGGGCGGCTAGGGTTTTGGAATTTCAAGTGGCTAACCTAGGGTTTTTGGATAAAGATGGAGATCTCTCACCTCCTCAAGGCCCCAATGGAACCCGGATTACCCCCTCACGGAGCTCAACACTTAGAATAGTGTGGAAGAAGAGAAACCTAGGTCACTCAACACAAGAGAATAGCAAAAATAATTTTTCTTCATTGATTTCTTAAAGTTACAAAGAGGGGTCTATTATATAGACCTAAAATTTTCTCCAAGCTTGTACAAATTTCCATGTGGGACTAAACTCCTCCAACCTCTAGATTAGGTAGAAAATCTCCTCTCTTGGCCGACCAAGAGTTCAAAAAATTTGGGACGGCCATAAAGGAATTTTTTTTTTTGGAATTTTTATGGCGCCTCCTTTGGAGTTGGATTTGGATTTGGAGTCCTCTTCTTCTTATGGCATTTCTTCTTTTCTTCCACTCCAAGTTAAGCTCTTTGATTTTGATTTGAACTTCAATTGGATGTCCTTCTTTGATTTTTTCTCCAAGAGAAGTCTTTTCCTTCTTTGCTTAGACAAAATTGGCAGGTATGGGCGCCTCCTTTAAATTAGCTTCCAATTTGATTTTTTTCTTCTTTGGATGTGGGGACCATGACACTGGGATACCTCTGTGGCGCCTCCTGGACTCTGACGTGTGCTCAGAGTGTGGCTGGGCGTGTGGCTTGGAGTGTGGCCTCCACTTGCTTGAACCTTGATTTGATTGGAAGACAAATGTGGCACCATTTTGGACCAAATTGAAACCACATCGGGACTTGCATCGAGTCAACATGACTCAACAAAATTTAAATGGTGACTCAAGAAATAAATAAACTGGTTGACCAGGTCAACCTTTATTACAAACCCTAATTTCTCGGGCAATGTCAATCAGAGATCCAAATAGAGCTCTGAAGTCTTCTTCTGAGTCTGGTGCCCGCACCAATTCTCCTAGGGTGGGAGGAACTCGACCCTATCGAGTAAGGCTCAAGTTGGCTCTGGTATCTCTCCAAGAGGTCTGGGTCCAATTCTTGTAATTCTTCTCGGGAGATCCAAGAGTCATCAGAATCTGGCCTTCCTTGCCAGCAGACCAGGTACCTTGGTATCCTCGATTACGAGTAGAGATAACCTGATCATCCAGGATCTTTTCAATCTGCTCTTTCCTCACAGGCCAGTTTGTTGGTGGACACACAGGGTCGGGGTCACTCTCAATGATAGGTTTAGACTCAAAAGGCTCACTAGGATTCACAGCTGGCTCCCTGTACTCTACTAAGTCTGTAATGTTGAAAGTAGAGCTAATGCCTAGTTCTGGAGGCAACTCGAGCACATAGGCATTGGATCCTACTCTCTTTACCACTCTAAATGGTCCAGCTCCCCTAGCATGTAACTTTCTAATGGTTCCAGGAGGAAACCATTCAGGCCTTAACCTAATCATCACATAGTCTCCCTCAACAAAAGATTTGACTCGCCTTTGAGTATCAGCCAACTTCTTATAAGTTTCATTACTTAAATTTATTTTGGCATGAATTTCGTTATGCAAGTCTTTTACATGCTGTGCAAAATTCTCAGTAGATTCGGAGACTCGAGTGTGGATAGGTAAAGGGACTAGGTCAAGAGGTGTGTGAGGTTTGTACCCATGTACAATTTCAAATGGACTCTTACCCGTAGACCTATTGACCGAGTCAATGTACGCAAATTCTGCCCTTGGTAGGTATAAATCCCAATTTCTGGTGTTTTCACCAACAAGACATCTCAGCAGATTTCCTAGGCTACAGTTCACTACTTCAGTTTGGCCATCAGTTTGGGGATGATAGGCAGTTGAAAACTTAAGTTTTGTCCCTAACTTATGCCAAAGGGTCTTCCAAAAGTAACTGGTGAACCGGACATCCCTATCTGAAATGATTGTCTTAGGTAGGCCATGGAGTCTAACTATCTCATTGAAGAAAAGTGTGGCTACCTTAGACGCATCAAAGGTTTGGGAACAAGGCAAGAAGTGGGCCATTTTAGAGAATCGGTCGACTACGACACAGATAGAATCAAGTCTCCTCTGGGTCTTAGGTAAACCTAACACAAAATCCATACTCACATCTTGCCAAGGACGATCTGGGACAGGGAGTGGGGTATAAAGGCCAGTGTTTTGTTTTCACTGTTTGGCAACAGCGCAGGTTCGACATCTAGCTACAATATTAGCTACATCCCTTTTCAAGCTAGGCCAGAAAAAGTGGTCTTCAATAGCTAGAATGGTCTTGTCTTTTCCAAAATGGCCGGCTAAACCTCCAGCATGGATTTCCCAAATCAAAAATTCCCTAAGAGAAGTTCTAGGGATGCAAAGCCTATTTTTGAAGAACAAAAAACCATCTACAAGGGTATAATCCTGGTGATTACTAGATGGTCCTTGAACTAGATCCTGATAAACAGTTGTGAAATCCGGACAAGACTCATATTCCTCTTTGATTTGCTCAAACCCTATGACCTCAGTTCTAACAGAAGTTAATAACAGAGATCGGCGACTAAGGGCATCAGCTACCTTATTCTCAACTCCAGCCTTATGTTTCAGGACAAAAGTATAGGACTGGATATATTCTACCCACTTAGCATGCCTAGGGTTAAGCTTCTTTTGGGAGTTCAAAAATCTAAGAGCCTCATGGTCCGAAAATAGTACAAATTCCTGTGGTAGCAAATAATATCTCCAGTAACGCAAAGCTTGCACCACCGCATAAAATTCCTTATCATAGGTAGAATACCTAAGCTTAGCATCATTAAGTTTTTCACTAAAGAATGCTATGGGATGATTCTCTTGGCTTAGGACTCCACCTATTCCTACACCTGAAGCATCACAGGCAACCTCAAATACTTTAGAAAAATCGGGTAATCTCAGAATGGGTGCCTGGGTCATTTTATCCTTAAGATCTAGGAAGGCTTTATGGGCTGACTTAGTCCAATGAAATTCTCCCTTCCTAATACAATCAGTGATAGGAGCAGCTAAAGTACTAAACCCCTTGATGAATCGCCTATAGAAGGTAGCCAAGCCGTGGAAACTTCTAACTTCATGCACATTGGTGGCTCTGGCCAGTCTACTATGGACCTAATTTTCTCAGGATCGGCCGCCACGCCGTCAGGGGTTACTACAAAACCAAGAAAGATAACTCTACTAGTCATGAATTCATACTTCTTAAGATTACCGTAGAGTCTCTCATTCCTCAAAACTTGGCAGACTGCTTTAAGGTGGCCTAGGTGATCTGCTGGGGTCTTACAATAGATCAGGATGTCATCAAAATAGACTACCACAAATTTTCCTATGAAAGCTCTAAGTACCTGGGTCATAATTCTCATGAAGGTACTAGGGGCATTGGACAACCCAAAAGGCATAACAACCCATTCATAAGACCATCCTTAGTTTTGAAAGCAGTTTTCCATTCATCCCCGGGTCTAATCCTAACCTGATGATAGCCGCGTTTGAGATCAATCTTAGAAAAAACCATTGCACCAGCAATCATATCAAGCATGTCATCTAGTCTAGGGATGGGAAACCTATATTTGATTGTAATTTTATTGATGGCATGACTGTCAACACACATCCTCCACGTGCCATCTTTCTTTGGGGTTAGTAAGGCTGGGACTGCACAAGGGCTAAGACTTTCTCTAATAAACCCCTTCCTCAATAATTCTCCAACCTGCTTTTGCAGTTCTTCATGCTCAGATGGATTCATCCTGTAATGGGGCAAGTTGGGCAAAGTCGCTCCTGGGATTAGATCTATGGCATGCTGGATATCCCTAAGAGGTGGAAGGTGGTCTGGAAAATCCTCGGGAAAGACATCCTCAAATTCTTTTAACACAGGTTTAACTTCTTGAGGAGGCTCTGAGGGTTCCGAAGTTCTAAGTTCCTTAGCAGTCAACATCCAGATGGGTGAACCACTATGAATTTCTTGTTCTAGATCCTTAGCACTGATTAGGTTCACTCCAGTTTTCATCTCCTTAACCTTACCGGCTCCTTTAGTTACCTTGTCCTTAGGGGGAACGGAATGGATCGTAATCTTCTTCCCATTGAAACTAAAGACACAGGTATTGGATTTTCCTAAGAGGGTGGCATCATGATCATACAACCAAGGTCTTCCGAGAATTATACTGCTCACCCCCATGGGTAAAACATCGCACCAAATCTTTTCGTGATAAGATTGCATTTGGATTTGGACTTGACATCTAGACTGGATGGGTATGGAGGTAGAATCTACCCAAGAAACCTTATAGGGGTTGGGATTGGGAACTGGGATTAAGCCTAACATCTTGACAGTGCTAGTAGAGATGGCATTTACACAGCTCCCACTATCTATGATGATCTTACATACCTTATCCCATAATTTAAGAAAAGTCTGTAGGATGTTAGTCCTACGCCAATCCTCTTGAACTAGATTCTGGGATAGGATGCATCTTACAACTCCTAATTGGTCAGATTCATTGGGTTCCTCCTCTCCTTCATACTCCTCAACCAAATTCATTCCAGCTTCATAAACTTCTTCTTCAAATTCCACACTGGGCTCGGAATTATCATTCTCTCCCTCTTCTATGTAAAGGGATCTCCGTGGGCACTGGCTAGCAACATGACCTACCTTATGACACTTGAAACAGGCTATGGCACTACACTGACTGGAAATGTGACCTGGTTTCTGACACTTAAAACATGTGATATTTGAACTAGGGGTTTTCTGGGTGTCAGGTGCCTTACCTTTGTCCATGGGCCTAGGGGTAGAAGTACCCTGAAAAGGTTTACTAGGGATAAATTGGCTAGGTCCATTCCTTGGGATTGGGGCACTAACCCTAGAAGGTATAGGTCCTCTCTGAAATTTCTCAGTGTTCAGTGCAATCTGGTAGGCTTGGTCTAGATCCGTAACCTCTCTCAGAAATAGTTCTCTCTTGATATCTTCCCTCAGTCCAGCCCTAAATCTAGACAAAGTGACTTCATGGGCTTCACTCACATCACATCTCATTAGGTATTCATCAAAAGTAGCTATGTAGTCTGAGACAGATCGGTTTCCTTGTTTCAGGTTTTGCCATTGGTCTAACAGGTTTTGCTGGTATGAAATGGGTAGGTATTTATCTCTCAGTTTTTCTTTCATACCCTGCCAAGTGGTTATGGGCTCAACATTCCGTCTCCTAGTGGTTAGCTCAATGTTCCCCCAGTATAACCTAGCTTGACGCACTAATTTCATCTTGGCAAACTTGTATTTCCTCTCCTCAGACATAGCATACCACTCAAAGTATTGATCCATCTCACCCTCCCAATCAGAATACACCTTAGGGTTCAGACTACCATCAAAAGTGGGTGCATCTAATTTGATGTTCCTGATGAACCTATCATCTCTATCTTCAGGCTCTGGGTCAGGCCTCCTATGATTAGGTTCAGGATCTCTATATAAAGGCCTTCTAGGCTCCTGATGTGGGTGAGGTTGAGGCACATTAAAATCGGGGTCAGGAGTCCAATTCCGATGTCTAGGTTCTTCAAGTACTTGGACTCGGTCCCTAAGTTGGGTAAGATCCTCATGAATTTGTGCGCTAAACTGGGCCACAGTGTTTGTCATATCCTGATTCATTTTAGCCATACTTTCAGTAAGAGTTCTGATCATGGCCTCTAAATCAGGTTGGGTTTGACCAGGTTGATATGGCACTCCGTTTCTGGTAGACATGATGATTCAAGCAAGCACACAAAATGAGACTAGACAAAATCGACTACTGGATCCTAGACCTAGAGTCCAAACTAGATGCCCAATCAGAGTGGCAAGCTAGCCTGTAGTAACTCAGGACTCAGCCAGGCAGGTGTAAGGGGAGTGTTAGGTCCCTGAGTGCCAATCCTAGACACCAATCAGTGATTGGCCAGGTAGGCGGACCAGCACACAAGCCCTTCGGGAATGGATCCCTGAACCACCGTTCTAGACACTGAGTGCTAAGCACACACAGAATAACTCGGCAAACTGACTCAACACTAGCCTAGACCCGACCAATTGGTGTCCCTAGCCCACTAGGACAAATTAGGTCTAACTGATTTTAAATTAGGTCTAGGTTCGAATGATTGGATGGTGGTTTTGGGCTAAGGAGAGGTAATCAACTCCTCCCCTTATCTTAGATGCTCAATTGCCCTTAAGTAAATTATGAGATGATCACTCCAAAAAGAATTGAATTGCAGAACACAAAAAATAGAGTTGCAGTATTTTAATGCTCAGAATTTTTACTGAAACCAATAAATCACAAAAAAATTAATAAAAATAGGTTCAATTATACTGGTTTCAACAAAGCAAAGATCATGCAATTTGGAGTTTTATGCAGGGAGAAATAATTCAGACAACAGGATAATTACGGGCTGCAACTAGATTGTCTTCCCCGTTTATAATCCCTGCTACGAAGTTATAACCCAATGGATCCCCTACACGCCCTAGGAACACCCCATGGAATGGGAGGAGGAGGCTTGCGCCTCGCTTAGTTCCTTGGACCGGATGTCCTGGGGAGTCTACTTCGAGCAGACAAAATAAAAAGAGAACAATCAAAGCAAGCAAGCAAATCAGAAACCCTAGACTGGGCTCTGATACCAAAAATGATGAAGAACAAATAAAGGGATGCGATACGGAAGTAAATTAAGATTAACTAATTTTTTTGTTGTTTTTATATGTTTGTAGAAGTTGGCTTCAAATCAAAGAAAAGTTAACCTAACATTGAAAGATACTAATATGATAATTGAAAGCACAATTTTAAGGAAACTAAATTATTAGAGTAGTTCAGAAGCAACGGATCGCTGGGGGTTGAGAAACTCCCAGACCTAGGGTTTCGCTCCGAACTTTCAACAGAACAGAAATAAAGAGAAGAGATGGTTTACCTAACCAGACAATGATCTTCACAGATTTTGGTGGAAGAACTCTCCCGAGCAGATTGTTGGATCCTCGGATTCAGATATCTTCGCAATGGATCCTCCAATACTGGTCCTTTGGCGGGTTGGCTTCTCCTGAACTCAAGATCTGGAAGAGAAGAAAATCAATTGACGGAATCAGAGAGTCAAGGGAAAAAAATTTACCAGGTTGATGAACTTGGAGATTGAAATTGCTGAAAACTGGATTCTCCTGGAAGCGGATGTGATTTTCCTTGGAACTTGCTCTGGATCTGAAGTAGCCGGACTGGATCTGGATGAAGGTGGACGGCCTGGACTTGTAGAGAGAGAGAGGCCTGGACTTGTAGAGAGAGAGGCCGTGGGAGATGGATGGAGCTAGGGTTTGATGGATTGAAAATAATGAAGGGCGGCTAGGATTTTGGAATTTCAAGTGGCTAACCTAGGGTTTTTGGATAAAGATGGAGATCTCTCACCTCCTCAAGGCTCCAATGGAACCCGGATTACCCCCTCACAGAGCTCAACACTTAGAATAGTGTGGAAGAAGAGAAACCTAGGTCACTCAACACAAGAGAATAGCAAAAATAATTTTCTTCATTGATTTCTTAAAGTTACAAAGAGGGGTCTATTATATAGACCTAAAATTTTCTCCAAGCTTGTACAAATTCCCATGTGGGACTAAACTCCTCCAACCTCTAGATTAGGTAGAAAATCTCCTCTCTTGGCCGACCAAGAGTTCAAAAAATTTAGGACGGCCATAAAGGAATTTTTTTTTTGGAATTTTTATGGCGCCTCCTTTGGAGTTGGATTTGGATTTGGAGTCCTCTTCTTCTTATGGCATTTCTTCTTTTCTTCCACTCCAAGTTAAGCTCTTTGATTTTGATTTGAACTTCAATTGGATGTCCTTCTTTGATTTTTTCTCCAAGAGAAGTCTTTTCCTTCTTTGCTTAGACAAAATTGGCAGGTATGGGCGCCTCCTTTAAATTAGCTTCCAATTTGATTTTTTTCTTCTTTGGATGTGGGGACCATGACACTGGGATGCCTCTGTGGCACCTCCTGGACTCTGGCATGTGCTCGGAGTGTGGCTGGGCGTGTGGCTTGGAGTGTGGCCTCCACTTGCTTGAACCTTGATTTGATTGGAAGACAAATGTGGCACCATTTTGGACCAAATTGAAACCACATCGGGACTTGCATCGAGTCAACATGACTCAACCAAATTTAAATGGTGACTCAAGAAATAAATAAACTGGTTGACCAGGTCAACCTTTATTACAAACCCTAATTTCTCGGGCAATGTCAATCAGAGATCCAAATGGAGCTCTGAAGTCTTCTTCTGAGTCTGGTGCCCGCACCAACATGCACATGAAAATTTATAGTGAACTCCTAGCAAATTCCCAAAAGTATGCCAGAAGTAAGATGCAAACCTAACATGCATGATGAATGCATGCAGTATGCTAATTTCAGCTAAATACAATCTAATGATCCTAGAAATGCCGGAGGTGTCTGGAAAGGGCAGGAAATAGGAAGTGGGTTCAAAATTAGTCTGGCAGGGTAGGGAAAAAGGTTCAAGGTTAGTTGGATAAAGTAGGATAAAAGAAGGGGCGTCAGGGACTAATCCTAGACTAATGAGGCAAACCTTACAGGGTTGCTGTATATCTATGGGGTTTGCATAATGGAAGGATGGTTATTAATCGTAGGAAAAAGGTACTTAATGGGAACTATAGGAGGGGGCTCATCTTGAGGGTATTGATTCAAAGAGATCATGTCCTTAATAAATTCTTCTGATTCTTGTATTTTTGGACTAGACTATATATTTGAATCTCTTCTATGGTTTCCTCAGGTAAGGCTTGGTGGGGGCACCAGGCTCAGAAAGAAGAAGCTTCAACTAATACCAAGTTCCTTATGGATTGAGACTAGGAACTCAAGTCTCGTATGAGTCATGTATGTTTATTGAGTCTTATTTTATTTTCTTTTGGGGTTTTAAAGTTTAATTAGAATTCAATCAAGAGTTCAATTAGAGTCAATTAGGCTTTGTACTGAGTCAAGTTCAAGAGCTACTTGAAATTGGGCCAGACCAGCTTTACATGGAATGCCACATCATCATGGACCACCGGTGCCAACTCATCACCAGAGGACGTCACATCACCTTTGCCATGTCATCTCCAAGGGGCGCCATGGAGAAGGATGCGCCATGTCACCATGCCACCTTGCCATGCCACATCATTGCCACCTCACCTGCCACGTGGCATCATTCAAATTTTAAATTTCATGAAAGCTACAAGTGGTCGACCAAGGAGTGTTTTCAAATTCAAAGGAGGTCGGCCAACTCCATCCACAAATCATGCAACCAGCTCCACCAAATCCTCCACATTTCATGTAACCCCCCCTAATATTTCTCCATGATATGGGGTATTTCAAATTAATTGAAAGGCCATTAAAAGCCTCTTGTACGCCCATGATAAAAGAAAGCTTTTTGGATGAAATGAAATTGAAGTGAAGTAGTAGTTGAAGAAGGTGTTTTTTTGGTAGTATCCTCTTATTTTCTTTGGGTGTGTTTGATTTTCTCTTCTCAAGCTTTCAAGTGTCCAATGCCAACATCCACCTCTAGGGATCCATGCCTCCATCTAAGTTCCCTTGCCTGTTTGGTTTCTTTATTTTGATATTTTTCAAATTGGTCCCAGTCTAACCCGTTCATTGTGCAGGATCCTTCTACGATTTGGAGTTCAAGAAAGGGTTCTCTTGCCAAAGATCAATGTTGAATGAAACTAGTTTCTTTGGAAAGCTAATCTTCCACTTCAGGGCTAGTTCGTCTAAGAGCTTCAATGGATCTACCAGGGAGTGATCATCTTGGATAAATAACACCTCCTAATCTCTTAAGTCTGAGTTATTGAAGATCGTTGCTAAGGTTTAAATTCAATATTCATTAGCCCTAATATTCTCTAGGATTTAAATAACTACATCGCGGCATAAGTTCCAAATTTCAGTGCTCCTTCCATAGCTTTACCTTAGTACTTTTGATCAAAAATTTAATACCTGTTAATAGGCTTCATTGCTCTCATTTCTCAATCCATCATTTATATTGCATTCTCTTCATCGTGCCACGTCAAATTGGTATCAGAGCATGGTCGGATAATTTCTTGCATTTAGATATGTTGCATGCATACTTGTTATCTAGTTAATTTTTTTAAAATCCAAGTAATATCCAAAATTCACGCCTCCTGAGCGGGTGTACTCTAGTACACTGTCACGACCCATGGGAATAATGAGCCCCTGGCCAGACATGAATTTTTTAGATTGAAGTTTTGGTAAGCCATTGCACTTGTTTGATTAGGTTCTATTTTTCTGAAAATTTGTATCTATTTACTGTAATCCGTGTGCAGATCCAAAGGCAAGTCACTAATGTTTTGTTAAAATATTTTTTTTCTTGTTCCTTTTTAAGTCAGTTATCACCATATTAAATTTCATCATTATAAAAAAATTATAAAAAAAATAAAAATTTCTACAGTTCAACACTATCATTAGGGTTCTGTTCTGTACTTTTTATTTACCTTCATTTGTAGGATCTGCTTAGAGTAGTACAGATTTTAGTTTTAAAATTCCTTTCATCTGCATTGAAACATATTAGTTAGGAATACTCTGTGAATTTTTCAGAATTTTTGGATATTTTTTTTCATTACGTTTTCCACACAACTTTCAAACTACAACACACTTCTGCAGCACCTTTGCATTTCATTCATCTCATGAGAAATCAAATTAAGGGCATCAATTTGATATAGGGTCAGGGTTTCATCACCTGTCCCTAGCCCAAAAATCACCACCCAGCATATCGATCCCAGCCCGTTAATTAAAATTGAGTAGAACGTTAATTTCCCTAGTGGGTTAGGGACACCAACAAGTTGGGTTCAGGTTAGGGTCAAGTTAACTGTGTCAGCTAATTGGTATGTGCTTACTGGCTTGGTGTCTAGGATTGGTGCATCAGGGCTTGTGATTTGGTCCACCTACCTGGCCAATCTCAGATTGTTGTCTAAGGTTTGGCAATCAGGGACCTTCTGGTGCGGGCTCCAGACTCAGAAGAAGACTTCAGGGCTCCATCTGGATCTCTGATTGACCTTGCCCGAAGAATTAGGGTTTTCTAGTTTTGTAATAAGGGTTGACTTGGTCAACTCAATTTTAATCTTAAGTCTGTATTTTCCTGCAATTTAAATTTTGTTGAGTCATGTTGACTTAGTACAAGTCCTAGTAGTAGTCTAGGTCTTCTCCAGGTTGGTGCCACTTTTTTTTCAGTCAAGTCAAGGTCCAGGGTGCCACATTTTTTATCCCAGGCCCAAGCAAGTGGGCGCCACACTCCCAGCCACACGCCAGAGTCCAGGAGGCGCCACATCTCTATCCAGTGTCTTTGGTCCCTACACCACAAGAAGTAAGTTCCTTTTTTTTCTTGCACCACTTGGGAGAGAAATCCATCAAGATACCTCAATCCAAGGAGGAGCCAATTTCTTTCCAGATAAACCCAAGCCAAGATGGCAAGAATCTTTCTTGAAGAGAAGATCAAGGAGCTGCCCCACAATGTTCCATAAAAATTCAAGTTATAAAAGGGAAGAGAGCATGTCTTGGGGAGGAATTCAAGGAGGTTCCCAAAAGTTTCCAAAAGTGCCAAAGCCATGAAAGGAAGAAGCCTAAACTTGTGGAGCAAGACTAGGAGGTGTCCAAATGAGCCAAACCATGAAGGAAAAATCATTGATTCATGGAGAGATACTAGGAGACACCCCCATAACCTACCATTTGGAGCTGATTTTCAAGTTTTCTTGGAGTTTTTGGGCTTCCCACTCATGGAAGGAGTCTTGGGAAGAGAATTTGATGCTTAAAGTATGGGTTAGTCCTATTAGTCCCACATGGGAAATGTATAAAATTTTATTTCTTTGTTATGTCTATATATTCAACTCGATGTAACTCTTGAATTTAATGATTAATGATGAATGAAATCAATTTCCTTGTGAGCAACTTAGTGTTTCTCTCTTCCGTACTTGTGTTCAGGTGTTGAGCTCCGTGAGGGAGTAAATCCGGGTTCCCTAGGAATCTTGAGGAGGTGTGAGATCTCCAACCCTAAAACCCTACCAAAACCCTAGGTTAGCCACTTCAATTCCATACCCTAGCCGCCCATCATCTTCTTCATTCCACCAATCATCCAAACCCTAATATACCACATCATCTCTTTTGTTCTGCATCAATTTTGGTATCAGAGCATTCGTTCTGCATCATTTTTGGTATCAGAGCCCTGTCTAGGGTTTCTGACTTGCGTGCATGTTTTGAGTGTCTCTCTTTTTTACTTTGTCTGCTCGAAGTAGACTCCCCAGGACGTCCGGTCCTAGGAACGAAGTGAGGTGCAAGCCTCATCTTCCCATTCCATAGGGTGTTCGTAGGGTATGTAGGGGATCCGCTGGGTTACAACTTCGTAGCAGGAATTATAAACAGGGGAAGCATTCTATTTTTAGTCTGTAACTATGCTGTTGCAGGAATTGTTTCTCATTGCAGATAACTCCAAATTATGTGATTTTTTTTTCTAGAACAAGTATAATTGAATATATTTTACATAATTTTATTGTAATTTATTGGTTTCTTTGAAATTTCTGAGAGTTAAATTACTGCAATTCTGTTTCTATGTTTCTGCAATTCAATTTTTTTTTTTTTTTTTTATTTTGAGTGATCATCTCCTAATTCATCTTAAGGGAAATTGAGCATCTAAGATAAGGGGAGGAGTTGATAACCTCTCATTAGCCCAAAACCACCACCCATTCATTCGATCCTAAGCCTAATTTTAAAATTTATTAGACTTAATTTGCCCTAGTGGGCTAGGGACACCAACAAGTCGGGTCTAGGCTAGTGTTGAGTCAGTTTGTATAGTTACTCTGTGTGTGCTTTGTACTCAGTGTCTAGAATGGTGGTTCAGGGATTCTATCCCGAAGGGCTTATGTGCTGGTCCGCCTACCTGGCCAATCACTGATTGGTGTCTAGGATTGGCACTTAGGGACCTAACACTCCCCTTACACCTGCCTGGCTGAATCCCGAGTTACTACAGGCTAGCTTGCCACTCTGATTGGGCATCTAGTTTGGACTCTAGGTCTAGTGAGCCAGTAGTCGCTTTAGTCTAGTCACATTCTGTGTGCTTGCTTGCATCATCATGTCCACCCGGAACGGAGTACCCTCCCAACCTGGTCAAATCCAACCTGATTTAGAGGCCATGGTTAGAACTCTTACCGAAAGTATGAACAAATTGAGTCAGGATATGACTGCTACTGTTGCCCAGTTTAGGGAACAAGTCCATGAGGATCTTACCCAGCTTAGGGATCGAGTCCAAGTACTTGGGGAACCTAGACATCAGAATTGGACTCCTGACCCATATTTTAATGTGCCTCAACCTCACCCACACCAGGAGCCTAGGAGGACCTTATATCGTGATCCCGAGCATAACCTTAGGAAGCCTAACCATGATATCTATAGTGTGGATCGTGTCTATGAGAGGTCCTTAAAATATTCTAGACCAGTCACTCAACAACTCAAGTCTTCTAGTCAAACCATTTAGATCCACACCCATGCCCAAGTAAGGTCTCTACTAGCTTGAAACCAAGTGTGACCCAGGTTCCTATATCGCAAGAATGTTGGTTTTGTGGAGAAAGAGGCCATAAATCTAGTCAGTGCCCATGCATAGGACTGGCTTGTGCACAGCTATGTGGTAAGAATCCTAAGGATGACATTAATGAGGGAGAACCCAAGCCTACCAATGAGGAAGAAAGGTTAGGTATGACAAGCCCAGAATCAGTTGACCCGATTATCACTGACCCGAATCCCATTGAAGATGGCATCGAGGAAGTATATGATGCTGGCTTGAGTCTAGTTAATGAATATGAGGGGGAAGAACTTGAAGAATGTGACATCGATACTATTGGTTCCTTACCTGAGGAGACCTTGGAGAGCAACCAAGTGGTAGGACCTAGTTCAGAAATTCAAGAGATTTGTGAGAACCAGGTTCCTTTAGTCAAATACCCCCAGGAAGAACTCATAGTGTTAGCCCGAGCTATCAGTTCATACCCTCTAATGACAGTCATTCCCCAAGTACCAATTGAAGATCTTTGCACTGAACTGTTTAAGTTTGCCCACCCTATGGTAGATCCTCTCCTTAGGATGACTGAATCAAGCCTCTTACAATTGGACCTTGTCCCATGCCCAGCCACTAAGGTCTCTCCCGTAATCTCAGTTGAACATCCTTGTCTTGAGCGGATTGATTCACCCAGTCCTATAGAAGTCCTCCTTATGGCCCCAGACCCCTTCCTTCGCATGAGTGACCTACCCTTCTATAGAGTATACCTTTCCGCACCCATAGGTCAAATTTAAAGTCTTGAGGTCATCATCCATAGGCCATTCCATGAATCATTCTCTAATCCATTTCTTGAGAAAGTGGATCATTATTTGCTTAGAAAACAAACCTTAACTGTTGCAATCACATGTCCTAGGCTACTCCCGAACCATCTCTTGATCCATTCCTGGGAGTAGCAAACTTTTCCTTTCGTAAGGATGACCAGTTGACACTCATAGATCACCATTCAATCCTTCAGGTCACCACCCTTAGTCAGCAGGTAATTCGAGACTCCACCTCATATGTCCTCCCTTTCTCTAGGACTTCCAATGCTTCTTACACCATCCAAGTATACTTTGTCGAAGTCTTTAGAGTGAACCAAGTGTCAGAATCTATTAGGTTTGCCACCTACTTCTGGAAGACCTTATGGCACCTACTAGGCACCCATGATAAGTATTCATGCTCTGCATGCCATCCTCCGACCCAAGGTCAAACCTAGAGAGCCGTAGTTTGTTAGGTTTAGACCTAGGGTTCCTTTGAATAAAGTCCATTCTTTAGGAATGCATCGTCAGTCGAGTTTAGGACATTGACTCAGATTTTGGTTGTGTGAGAATACCAGGAATTGGGATTTGTATTTACCTAGGGCTAAATTTGCATATAATATTTCGATCAATAGGTCTATAGGCTAGAGTCCCTTTGAAATTGTTCATGGATACAAGCCTCACACACCACTTGATCTGATATCACTATTAGTCCACACACACAAGTCTCTTGATGCACTTGCATAGCATGTAAAGGAGTTGCACAAAGAAATTCATGCCAAAATAAATTTAAGTAATGAAATTTATAAGAAGTTGGATGATTCTCAAAGGCGAGTCAAAACTTTTGTTGAGGGAGACTATGTAATGATTAGGCTAAGGCCTGAACAGTTTTCTCCTGGAACCGTTAGAAAGTTACATGCTAGAAGAGCTGGACCATTTAGAGTGTTGAAGAGAGTAGGGTCCAATGCCTATGTGCTCGAGTTGCCTTCAGAACTAGGCATTAGCTCCACTTTCAATATTACAGACTTAGTAGAGTATAGAGAGCCAGCTATGATTCCTAGTAAGCCTTTGAAACCTAATCCTATTATTGAGAGTGATCCCGACCCTGTGTGTCCACCAACAAACTGGCCTGTGAGGAAAGAGCAGATTGAAAAGATCCTGGATGATCAGGTTATCTCTACTCGTAATCGAGGATACCAAAGATACCTGGTCCGCTGGCAAGGAAGGCCAGATTCTGATTACTCTTGGATCTCCCAAGAAGAATTACAAGAATTGGACCCAGACCTCTTGGAGAGATACTAGAGCCAGCTTGATCCATACTCGACAGGGTCGAGTTCCTCCCACCCAGGGAGAATTGGTGCGGGCACCAGACTCAGAAGAAGACTTCAGGGCTCCATCTGGATCTCTGATTGACCTTGCCTGAAGAATTAGGGTTTTCTAGTTTTGTAATAAGGGTTGACTTGGTCAACTCAATTTTAATCTTAAGTCTGTATTTCCCTGCAATTTAAATTTTGTGAGTCATGTTGACTTAGTACAAGTCCTAGTAGTAGTCTAGGTCTTCTCCAGGTTGGTGCCACTTTTTTTTCAGTCAAGTCAAGGTCCAAGGTGCCACATTTTTTCTCCCAGGCCCAAGCAAGTGGGCGCCACACTCCCAGCCACACGCCAAAGTCCAGGAGGCGCCACATCTCCATCCAGTGTCTTTGGTCCCTACACCACAAGAAGTAAGTTCCTTTTTTTTCTTGCACCACTTGGGAAAGAAATCTATCAAGATACCTCAATCCAAGGAGGAGCCAATTTCTTTCCAGATAAACCCAAGCCAGGATGGCAAGTTTTTCTTGAAGAGAGGATCAAGGAGGTGCCCCACAATGTTCCATAAAAATTCAAGTTATAAAAGGGAAGAGAGCATGTCTTGGGGAGGAATTCAAGGAGGTTCCCAAAAGTTTCCAAAAGTGCCAAATCCATGAAACGAAGAGGCCTAAACATGTGGAGCAAGACTAGGAGGTGTCCAAATGAGCCAAACCATGAAGGAAAAATCCTTGATTCATGGAGAGATACTAGGAGACACCCCCATAACCTGCCATTTGGAGCTGATTTTCATGTTTTCTTGGAGTTTTTGGGCTGCCCACTCATGGAAGGAGTCTTGGGAAGAGAACTTGATGCCTAAAGTGTGGGTTAGTCCTATTAGTCCCACATGAAAAATGCATAAAATTTTATTTCTTTGTTATGTCTATATATTCAACTCTATGTAACTCTTGAATTTAATGATGAATGATGAATGAAATCAATTTCTTTGTGAGCAACTTTGTGTTTCTCTCTTCCGCACTTGTGTTCAGGTGTTGAGCTCCATGAGGAAGTAAATCTGGGTTCCCTAGGAACCTTGAGGAGGTGTGAGATCTCCAACCCCAAAACCCTACAAAAACCCTAGGTTAGCCACATCAATTCCAAACCCTAGCCGCCCATCATCTTCTTCATTCCACCAATCATCCAAACCCTAATCTACCTCATCATCTCACGGCCCTCTCTTCCATGTAGAGGCTGACCACCAACATCCAGGTCCAGATCGGCTACTTCGAATGCAGAGCAAATCCCAGAGGAAGTCAGATCAGCATCCAGGAGAATCAGGATTTCAGCAACATCAATTTTTTTCAAGTTCTTCTTATCTGGTAAATCCTTTCTTTGAGTATCTGATTCCTTAACTTGTTCTTCTTCTTTCCCAGATCCTGAGTTCAGGAGAAGCCAACTCTGCCAAAGGGCCAGTATTGGAGGATCCATTACGAAGATATCCGAATCCGAGGATCTAACAATCTGCTCGAGAGAGTCCTTCCACCAAGCTCTGTGAAGATCACTGCCTGGTACATAACCCTTCCCTTCTCTTTATTTCTGTCCTGTTGAAAGTTCAGAGCGAAACCCTAGGTCTGGGAGTTTCTCAACCCCCAGCGATCCTTTACTTCTGAACTGCTCTGATAATCTAGTTTCTTTGAATTGTGCTTTCAATTATTAAATAGTTTCTTTCAATTTAGTTTAACTTTCCTTTGAGTCAAAGCCGACTTCTAAAAATATATAAAAAAATAAATAAATAAATAAATACATTAATTTAATTTACTTGCGCATCGCATTCCATCTTTTTCGTTCTGCATCACCTTCACTCCCCTCCACCTACCTGGCTAAGTCCCATAAGTACTACTAGCTAGTTGGTTCACTTAGTTAGACCTCTAATTTGTGCTCTAGGTCTAGGAAACCTTAGCTCGAGCTTGAGTCTACTTGCATGCATGAAAACTAGATCAGGGGCCTCATATTCACCAGTCCAAACCCAGTCCAGTGTAGCCATGGACCCGAATCTTGAAACCATGCTGAAAGGCCTAAATGATCTAATGGCTCAATTGAACCAAATTCTAGCTAAACAATTTCTCTTAGACCAACCAACTCCTACTATCCCATTAGCTCATATGAATGATAGGAGTAAGAACCCTGAAGTACAAGTTGAGTTCATTAATACCCAAGACTTAGGGCATCCTCAAACTGAAGGGCTAGGGAAGGAAGAAGGCAAATCTGAACCTAGTAAATATGTGTATGAGACTAACATAAGTTTAATAGATGAATATGAAGGGAAAAACTGTGAAGAGAACAACTTTAGTACCTTACCTGAGAAAACCTTTGGTAAAGAAAAGATTATTGAGCCTAGTCCTGAAACATCAGAACAATCAAAATTTAGTGATGACTTGGTTCCCGTAAGACAATGCCCTCAGGAAGAACCCAATACTTTAGCTTCGACACAAGAACTCCTTCAGTTACCTGAGAAGAACCCAATCATTATTTTAGAAGACTTTGCCGATGACCTTCAACTACCTAGAAGCATCCCGCCCGTAGATCAATATTCAAATCTTAAGGTCATCATAAGTAGCCAAGGTCTGTTTCAAGATTCTCCTAAATTACCCCAAGACTCGGATTCCTATTTCCTGCCTTTCCTTAAGTCTTATCCTAATTTTGGAGCCATTAAGTTTCATTTTGATGAGATTACTAGGTTGCTTGAGTCTTTAAAGCCTATTCCTGTTGCTACCTACTTTTGGAAAACCTTATGGCATTTGCTAGGAACCCATGGTAATTTCTCATGTGCATGCCATACCAGGGTCAAACCTAGAGAGTCATTAATCTGTTAGGTTTAGGCCCTAGAGAGTCCAATAAAATTCTTCTCAATAAGGAAGCCTAGTTCAGTCTGCATTTCGTAAGTGCTTGTATAAGTTTCTGAGTCTGCTGAGTCCTATGCATAGCATGTTGAGGATTTGCATTATGAAATAAATTTGAGCAATGAATCCTATAAACATAGGACTAATTCAAAAAAGAAAGTCAATGAATTCTATGAGAGAGATCATGTTCCCATCCGGGACTTTCAAGAAACTACATACCCGTGGTGCAGGCCCCTTTAAAGTCCTAAAGAAGATTAGATCTAATGCTTACATATTGAAATTACCTTCAGACTAGGTATCAACCCGACCTTCAATGTCTCAGACTTGATAGAATATAAGGAACCCATGATGATACCTAGTGAGCCTTTTGGGCCTGACCATATTTTTGAGAGTGAACCATTACCCGAGTATCCACAAACAACCATTCCTTAAAAATGAGAGAAAACTGAACAAATCCTGGATAATAAGATTGTCACTACCAGAAACAAGGATTACTATCAATATTTGGTCCGTTGGCAAGGGAGACCAAAATCTGACGACTCCTGAATCGCTAGAGAGGACCTGCAACGACTGGACCCGGACTTATTTGAACAATATCAAAGCCAGGCTGACAATACTCGACAAGGTCGAGTTCTTCCCACACGGAAAGAATTGGTGGGGGCACCAGGCTCAGAAAGAAGAAGCTTCAACTAATACCAAGTTCTTTATGGATTGAGACTAGGAACTCAAGTCTCGTATGAGTCCTGTATGTTTATTGAGTCCTGTTTTATTTTCTTTTGAGGTTTTAAAGTTCAATTAGAATTCAATCAAGAGTTCAATTAGAGTCAATTAGGCTTTGTACTGAGTCAAGTTCAAGAGATACATGAAATTGGGCCAGACCAGTTTTACTTGGAATTCCACATCATCATGGACCACCGATGCCAACTCATCACCAGAGGACATCACATCACCTTTGCCATGTCATCTCCAAGGGGCGCCATGGAGAAGGACGTGCCATGTCACCATGCCACCTTGCCACGCCACATCATTGCCACCTCACCTGCCATGTGGCATCATTCAAATTTAAATTACATGAAAGCTACAAGTGGTCGACCAAGGAGTGTTTTCAAATTCAAAGGAGGTCGGCCAACTCCATCCACAAATCATGCAACCAGCTCCACCAAATCCTCCACATTTCATGTAACCCCCCCTAATATTTCTCCATGATACGGGGAATTTCAAATTGATTGAAAGACCATTAAAAGCCTCTTGTACGCCCATGGTAAAAGAAAGCTTTTTGGATGAAATGAAATTGAAGTGAAGTAGTAGTTGAAGAAGGTGTTTTTTGGTAGTATCCTCTTGTTTTCTTTGGGTGTGTTTGATTTTCTCTTCTCAAGCTTTAAAGTGTCCAACACCAACATCCACCTCTAGGGATCCATGCCTCCATCGATGTTCCCTTACCTGTTTGGTTTCTTTGTTTTGATATCTTTCAAATTGATCCCAGTCTAACCCGTTCATTGTGCAGGATCCTTCTATGATTCGGAGTTCAAGAAAGGATTCTCTTGCCAAAGATCAATGTTGAATGAAACTAGTTTTTTTTGAATGCCAATCTTCCACTTCAGGGCTAGTTCGTCTAAGAGCTTCAATGGATCTACCATGGAGTGATCATCTTGGATAAATAACACCTCCTAATCTCTTAAGTCTGAGTTATTGAAGATCGTTGCTAAGGTTTAAATTCAATATTCATTAGCCCTAATATTCTCTAGGATTTAAATAACTACATCGCGGCGTAAGTTCCAAATTTCAGTGCTCCTTCCATAGCTTTACCTTAGTACTTTTGATCCGAAATTTAGTACCTGTTAATAGGCTTCATTGCTCTTATTTCTCAATCCATCATTTAGATTGCATTCTCTTCATCGTGCCGCATCAAGGCTCTAGCAGGAGTACCTAGGTTCTCTTCCTCTATTTGTTCTTCCACTATAGCTTTAGGTTGGATATGGTCAAGGTCAACTAGCTCTGGGTTGGTTTCTACCTGGGTATCTACTGGGTTAGCTGATTCGAGGTCTACTAAATGTGTCTCCTCTTCTCCCTCATACTCATCCACTAAGCTCGCATTAGCTTCAACACTTCTGCGTTAATGTAAGCCTTGTGAATCTTAGGAATGGTTGGAGAAGGTCGGCCAGGAAAAAATTGGCTAGGTCCTGGTTTGTGATTATGGGCACTACTCCTAGTAGACTCAGGTTGACTAATGGGTAGTGGCTCACTACTGGGTTCATATTTAGGGGTACTAATCCTATGGGATTCAAGTTGACTAGGGAAAACTTGACTAGTACTAGGCTGACACCTAGGGGTTATGGGCTCCAAGGGCACAGATTAATGGGTCATGGGATTACAGGATCTCAGTTCATAGGTTTGGGTACATAGGTTCTAGGTTCATAGGATTTGGAGTCATAAGATCTATAGGTTGTGGATCTCTTGGACTGATAGAACTTGGATAGGTACTTTCTCCTTAGTTCAAGTTTCATGTCACTCTAGGTAGTTATGGGTTCGTGGCCTTTTAGCCTAAGTATTCTCTCAACATTATCCCAGTCTAACCTAGCCTGGTGAACTAACTTAGCTTTAGCAAACTTGAACAGACATCTTTCAGAATCGAAACCCCAATTTTGTTCAAAATATAGGTCCATATCTCTTTCCCAAGCAAGATAATCCTCACACTCAGGATCACAAAATTTAGGTGCTACCAACACAACATACCTAGTGGCTCTCCTAGGGTTGGTCTCCAAATAGGGGCCATGATAAGGGTTCTTCTAGGGTTGGGCTCCCTATATGGGTCGGAGTATTGGGTTCTCCTAGGATTGGACTCCCTATATGGGTCGGAGTATTGGGTTCTCCTAGGATTGGACTCCCTGGTTTTACTAGGTTGAGTGGGTTGAGGCTATCGGTATTGGATCTAATCTGAGTCCTACGGGTTTTCTCTAGGGTTCCTAGTCGGTTGTCTATAGGTTCAAACCTATGGACTAAGTGATCAAGTATATTATGGTTTTGGGTATCTAACTAGGTCAACTGAGTCATCTAGGTAGTTAACTGGGTAGTCATCTAGGCCATGGATTGGGTTAGCTGCTCAGCAAAGGCTTTCATTTGGGCTTCAAAGTTATCCATGGGTTCAGCCAAAAGTGGAGATGGTGGATGATATGATGCTCCTAATCTAGTGCTCATGCAAGACTCGATCAAACCAACTACAGCTTCCTAAACCTAGAGTCTAAAACTAGGTGCTCAATCAGGATGGCAAACTAGCCTATAGTAACCCTGTACTCAGCCAAGCAGGTGTAAAGGGAGTGTTAGGTCCCTGATTGCCGATCATAGACAGCAATTGAAGATTGGCTAGCTATGCGGACCAGCACACAAGCCCTTCAGGATTGAATCCGTGAACACTGTTCCAGACACCAAGCACAAGGTACACACAGGTTAGCTTGACACAGTGATTTGACACTTAGCCTGGACCTGACCAGTTGGTGTCCCTAGCCTACTAGGGCAAATTAAGTCTAATCAATTTTAAGTTAGGCTTGGGACCGAATGCAGCAGATGTGGTTTTGTGATAAGGAGAGGTGATCAAATCCTCCCCCCATCTGATATTGCAAGAGTGCCCATAAAGGTAGATTATGCAATGATGGCAAGCAGATGATGCAAATTAGGGTTAGATATTTTGGTAGCTTTTATATATGTAGTTTTTTTTAATATTTTGGTATTTTCATAAAAAGAAGAAAACTTGAGAATTATGGCCTAATATGCAGGAAACATATTAAAATAAAAGATATGCAAAGAGATGCTAAACAAAACCCTAAACCTTCCAAAATTGTTTTGCTGAAAAAACAAGGTTGAAAATTTGTAGTCTGTGTTCCGGCTTGCAAAAACCACACAGACCAAAATAAAATCTGAAAAGATTCCATAAAATATATTTAATTATATTAATCCATAAAAATATATTTCAGAATTTTTGGAGTTCAGAATAGGAGAAATAACTAAAGAACAGAGCATATACAGACTATAAAATTACAGAAAACAAGCCCTAATCTAAGCTCTGATACCAGATGATGCGGAACTAATATGCATGCAATTATTTTTGTGAATTTTATATATGGAGTGAAGTTATTAAATACCAAGTATTGGATTAAAATAAGTTATAGGGAATTCTATATGAAATTTAGAAGCTAAGCATGCAGATTAGGACCTAAGAAAGCAATAAAGATGGATCGCCAGGGCTGAGAAGCCTCGGTTAGGGTAAGTTCTCCTACAATAAAATTACTGGTGGCAGAGGGGGTGCACCTAACAATGTCTGAAGTGCCTAATAAAGACCGTAATGAAGGGATCTCTCATTCCTCGATGGATGCATCCTGGAAAATCGAGCCGAAGACCGGCGGATACCCGGCTTTCTGCTCGGTGGTCGATTGAGGCTTGGCTGGAGATGTTGGATTCGTAGGAACTCGGGATTCTACAAACAACCATCAGGGGTGAGAAATCAAGGTTAGGAGCACAAGAAAAAGATCAGAAACAAGGCAGCAAGGGCATCGAAGAAGAGGCTTGGATGATGGCTGGAGGCAGTTGCAACACTAGGAAGAAGAAACTCTCAAAACCCATTTATGCACACAGCAATTGAAGATAACTCAAGTTTTAATTCATATATCAAAATCAATCCTCATACAAAAAACCAGGGACCTTTAAATAGAACCTTAGTCTTAGTCTCCATGTAAGAGCATATTAGTCTTTACATAAGAATCCTTTTCCCACCAAACCCTAGCTACAAAATAAGGAAACATTATGTAGAAAAAATCCCTAAAAATTCTCCTCCTCTCTTGACTTGGTCAACACTCCAAGGATGCTTAGGGGTGCATGTTGGGCATCTAGGAGCATCAAGGGATTGGCCCAAAGGGGCTTGGGCGCATGGGCTTGGGCCTCTGCTTGGTGGCCTAGTAGCCAGGTAGCAGGAATATTCCCTAGTATCTTGCTTCTTAAGGGCTTGGGCTTGGTGCCTGGGCTTGATTTCTTTGGGCTAGGATGCAGATGGACCTCTGGAATCAGGATGCCCTGGTCTATTAATATGCTTTGGCATCTGGAAGGGAATCTAGGCATTTGGAGGCCATCTACAAGGAATCAGTGTTTTTGATTTCTCCTCCTGAGGTCTTCAAATCTTCAGGCTGGGTTAGACTTGGGCTTCACTTCCATATCTTCAAACTGGTTGGACATGGTCTTCACTTGTATGATGTGGTCTTCAGTCTTCAATGTACTTAGACAGGACTCAAAAAAATAAAATTAGCTCAATGTGAGCTGACTAGCATTGGACTGAACTAGCTCAACATGAGCTGAATACTGAACTAAAATAACAACTCAAAAGACTCAAATAATAACTAAAATGGACTCAGATGGGCTAAGCCTTATTTAGATAGACTTAAAAATTATTTATCAACCAATAGAGGGTTGAAAAGCCTTTGTCTTATTCTGGTGCCTCTGGTGTCGCACTACCCTTCTTTCTCTCTTTCCTTAATAACTACCATCTTGTTCCTGCCCAGTTGGCCCACATTGCCATTAGGGTCATTAACTGCTTCATTATTTTTTGCCACGTCCATGGGGTTGTTGCATGTTTCTCAGTTCAGGGCCTCTTACCTTGAAATGTGACCCGAATTAGGATGGGTGATGGTGTTTCTCCTCGCCCGAAGGGCATAAGTTTAAGCATCTCTCTTTCATCAAAGGGGGAAGAGTAAATTTTTCTTCACTTCTATCGAAGGGGTGGACTGGGTCTAGAGTGATCTAAACTGGACACCAAACTGAAAACTCCCAGGTCAAGGCCTGATCGAAAAATATATGACTATCATTTTTGAACAGATCCCCCCTCGAGGTTTTACTGTTAGAGCATAACCTGTTCGACATCGAGATCAACCCATCTAGGGGCTAGGGAGTCCGAGGGATATCTCTTCTTCCATGAGTCCTTTTCGGTATGCTGCTGACCTTTTCTCATCTTCCTGCAGGAATAAGTTCTTGATAGAGGAACTTCTGGAGTTGCCAAAAGGAGAGGCCTATCGTCCAGGTTGGGGAGGCTCCACCAAAGAGGGCTCAAGTCGAGCCCAGCCAAGGGGTGGGGCCAGCTTCAGTCCTGGCCCTACAGGTCAAGCATTCGAGCTGGCCCTCTAGCCTTCGGGGCAGCGAGCCTAGCTCCCAACCCGAGAACCTGGCATGGGTGCACAGGCCAGGCCAGCTGCTGTCATTGCAGTCCAGCCTTTAGTAGTCATTAAGGTGGACGTGGAGGGAGAAAGGGTGGCAGAGCAACCATCGACGATGCCACCACCCATGGCAACAAACTTCCCTCATTGGATGAGATGCCTTCGAAGGTGGTTCCCGAACACAATGAAGCCCCAGCACCGAGAAGGGCTGCTTTTCGAAGGGCAGTACGTGGGGTGAAACCGAACTCGATGGTCACCCAGGATCTTGCGCTTGCATAGCGCATGATGATGAAGTTCATGGTCCAGTCGTGCAACTGCCACGAGAGGGGAGGCAGGATGCTGCAGAGGCCCTTCTTGGCTTCCTTCCCCTCTTTTTCATGGTAGTCTTCTTCTATTTGCTACTTTAGTATGGTTTCTGTAGCTAACACCTTTGATGGTGTAGATCAAGACCAACATTTTTCCGTCCGCGACTACTGCTCCTAGTGGAAAAAGAGAGATGCCCAGCGAGGGCAAGAAAGGGAATCGCTAGCGGCTAAGGCCTGGGAGCAAACTGATAGGGCCCGGGCATTGGAGGAAAAGGATAAGGTCATCCAAGCTAAGGTGGTCGATGCTAAAAATCGGGTTAGGGACCTCGAAGAGTCCTTGGCCCAAGAAAAGGTTTCGGGCTTCCCACCTAGCGGAGGAGCTCAAAGTCGAAGTACCTAAGGGGAAGAGCTAAGGAGTGGCCTCCAAGCATAGCTGGAGGCAATGCAGGCTCGGCTCTGTCAGCAGCGAGGAGAGAGTGATGGGGCAGTGGCTCTGATGGTGGCTGCCAAGAAGGAGGCGTTGAGGTAGGTAGTGCCCATGTTCAAGGCCTCGGCGGTGTTTTCGATGAAGTCTGGGAGGCAGCCACAGATTCCTTCATCAAATGATTTGGGGTTTGTAGATCTCTGGTGGCCAGCTCTTCTAGTGCTGAAGCTATGAGGTCGTGGTCCCGGGTGGTCTTAGTGGAGGCTCAGGGAGAAGCAACTCCTACTGCCATGGCTGAGGTGGAGCCTGCTCCACTGCTGAGGAGGAAGTGATATAGAATTAGATATGCATGCAGATTATCTTTTGTGTTTTATATATTAAGTTATATGTTGAATCCCAAAGATCAGACAAAGAAACTAAGTAAAAGTTATATATGAAATTAAGAAGCAAAAATCATGCATAACAGGACCTAAAAGCAATAGAAAGTGGACTGCGAGGCTGAGAAGTCTAGTTGGACTAGTTCATCTTCAATAAAGGGACTGGTAGGCAAAAGGGGTGTACCTGACAATGGTTGACGCGCATGGTGCAAATCGTTTGTGAAGGGTTCGCTCTCACTCTTGGATGTGGCATGGAAAATCAAGCCGGAGTCCTGCAAATTCTTGACTTTCAACTCGGTGATCCGATTGCTACCCGGCTGGAGTCGTGGATTCGTAGGAGTCGATGGACCTACAACAACCTTTCACGGGTGAGAAAACAAAGCAAGGATGAAGTAGTAAAGGAAAAATAGCAAGGGGAAGGTGGTGTTTGAAGAGGGTGGCTAGGGTTTGGAGAGCTGGATGGCAGCTGGAGACTAGGCACAGAACATCGAAAGATGGAAGGGCTCACACAGAATCCCTTTTAGCATACAACAGGTTGCACACAGCAATTGGAAGAACTCAATATTATTTCTTGAAAAAGTGTCTTGATACAAGAGAGTAGAGTCTCTTAAATATACTCTTAGACTTGGCCCCAAGTAAGGTTACAAGAGACATTTACTAGGAGTTAGAATCCCACCGAAACCCTAGCTTGAATACATGGTAGGTTTAGGTAAAAAAATCCCTCAAATTTTCCTCCTCTCACATGCCTTGGTCTGCTAAGAGAGGTTACCCTAGTGGCTGACCAAGGGGTGGTGAGCATAAGGCTTGGCACCCTTTGGTTCCCCTCTAGGCCATGGCTGGCTCATTTTGCTTCAGGCTATGATCCAGGGCTCCAGGGCTTCTGATTTGTCTCTCGGGCTTCTGATTTCTTCTCCTAGGCCTTCCATGGACTTCAAAGCTCAAGATGGGTTGATCCTTACTTAAATTGGATTGTGCTGAGTTTTCACTGGACTTGGACTAACATGTACAGGACTCAGAAAGAAAACTAGTTCAACATGAGCTAACTAGTACAGGACTCAGATAATAAAAAGATAACTCAATATGCTAAGCCTTATTACAAATAGACTCAAATGCTTCTAAGTAATCTATAGAGGGTTGAGAACCCTCTGTCTTATTCTGGTGCATCTGGTGTCCCCATCGATTCTCCCGGGGTGGGAGAAACTCGACCTATCGAGTAAGGATCATGCTGCTCACATATCTCTCGAGAAGGTCTGGGTGAGGTGTTGCAAGTCCTCTCAAGAAATACATGAATCGTCAACTCTGGCTAGCCTTGCCATCAGGCTGGTAGCATTGAAGCTACGGCCCCGACTTGTTTTGGCTTGATCATTCAGGATATGCTCGATCCGTTCTCCTTTCTCAGGCCAAATAATTGGTGGACACTCTGGGCTAGGGTCACTCACAATGGATGGAGTAGGTCCAAAGGCCTCACTGGGTATCGCTGCCAGTTCCCTATACTAAACCAGCGTCTGCGATATGAAGGTAGAACTGATGCCAATTCCAGTCCAATCTAACACATAGGCATTTGGTCCAACCATCTCTATCACTTTAAAAGGTCCAGCTTTGCAAGCATGAAGCTTCTTTTAGGCATAAGCCTACCATGATAGAATCTACTACATTAAATTCTTGGCCCTTCTTCGGGAAATAGCCAGTTTGTTTCAAAATTAGTGCAGGTGGTGAACATGCTGGGCACATTCAGACTCCTAACCAACACCTAATAGACTCGACTATGCATTCCTATTGAAGGAAATTTTATTGAACTCTTTGGACCTAAACTAATATATACAGGTTCTCTAGGTTTGATCCTAGCTTGACATGCACATGAAAACTTACAATGGGCTCCTAGCAAATTCTATAGGGTATGCCAGAAGTAAAAAGCAAAACTAATATGCGTAATGAATGCATGCAGCATGCTAATCTCAACTAAATGTAATATATGATCCTAGAAATGCTGGTGGTGTCTAGAAAGGGCAGAAAATAAGAAGTGGGTTCAAAATCAGTCCGGTAGGGAAGGGAAAAAAGGTTCAGGGTTAGTTGGATACAGTAGAATATATGAAGGGGTATCAGGGACTAATCCTAGACTAATGAGGCTAACCTTACGAGGTGAGGTATATCTACAGGATTGCATAATGGAAGGATGGTTGACTAATCTCTGGGAAGAGGTCCTTGATGGGAACTATAGGAGGGGGCTCATCCTGAGGGTACTGATTCAAAGAGATCAGGTCTTAATAAAATTCTTCGATTCTTGTATTTTAGGACTAGACTCTATAATTTGGCTATCCTCTATGGTTTCCTCAGGTAAGGTTTTAGCAGCGGTATCTAGGTTCTCTTACTCTAATGTTCTTCCACTACAACTATAGGCTAGGTATAATCAAGGTCAACTAACTCGGATTAGCTTTACCTGGGTACCTACGAGGTCAACTAATTCTAGGTTTCTAGAGGGTCTCCTCTTCTCCATCATACTCATCCATAAGTTCACATCAGCTTCATACACTTCCTCTTTAATATAAGCCTTGTAAATCATAGGAGTGGTAGGAGAAGGTCGGCTAGGGAAAATTGGCTAGGTCCTGGTGTCTGATTATGGGCACTACTCCTGTAGTTCAGATTGACTAAGGAGTAGTGGATTACTATTGGACTCATATCTAGGAATACTAGCCTTATGGGGTTCTGGTCGATGACCTATGGGTTCGAATCTATAGGTCATGGGTATACTAGGCTTATAGGGTGTGGGTGCATAGGATCTAGAGTCATAGGATCTAGGTTCATAGGTTTTGGATACATAGGTCTAGGTTCATAGGATTTGGAGTAATAAGATCTATAGGTTATGGGTCTCTTGGACTCATAGGACTTGGGTAGGTACTTTCCTTAGTTCAAGTTTCATGTCACTCAAGGTAGTTATGGATTCACAACCTTATTGCCTAAGTATTCTCTCAACATTATCCCAATCTATCTTGGCCTGGTGAACTAACTTAGCTTTAGCAAACCTGAACCGATGTCTTTCGAAATAGAAACCCATATTTTGTTCAAAATATAAGTCCATATCTCTTTCCCAAGCAAGATAATCCTCACACTCAGGATCACAAAATTTAGCTGCTACCAACACAACGTACCTAGTGGCTCTCCTAGGGTTGGGCTCCAAATAGAGGTCATGGTATGGGGTTCTCCTAGGGTTGGACTCCATGGATTCACTAAGTTGAGTTAGGTTGAGGCTATCGGTATTGGACTTCTAATCTAATGGTCATGCAATCAAACACACACATGACTCCTAAGCTAGTGCACATGCAAGACTCAAAGACGAATCGACTATGGCTGCCTAAACCTAGAGCCCAATATAATGGGTTGACTCAACTTACACACAACTCAAATCCTAGTCCTTCAATCTGGCTAGGTAAGAGGTGGGATGGTGGGAGGCCCCCCTACTCTCGCAGGGATCCAATTAAAGAACTACCAATCCACTTAGGTCGTTTGATACTATACATCTTGTCTAGACACCAGCATCCAATAATAGGAAATGAATTGGGTGCACTAGTCATCCCACGATGATTGAACTCGACCAATGGGTGTCCCTAGCCCACTAAGGCAAATTAAGTCTAGTTAATTTTAGATTAGGCTTGGGACCGAATGCAAGGGATGTGGTTTGGGCTAAGGAGAGGTTATCAACTCCTCCCTTTATCTGACATACAAAATGGCCCTTAAAGTATTTTATGAAATGATGGCAGGCAGATGAATATGCAAATTAGGGTTTAAGTGTTTTTTGTGTTTTATGCATATATGTAAAATTTTCTTTTATTTTGGTATTTTATTAAATAGGAAGATAACTTATAGATTATGACCTAATATACAGGAAACATGCTAAAATTAAAGATATGCAAAAATTATACTAAAAGAACCTTAAACTTTTCGAAATCGACTTTACTGCCAAAATAGAGTAGAACTGTTCTCAAACAGTGTTTCGACTGGGAGAAAATCCACAGATTAAAATAATTCTTGAGAAGATTTTGAAAATTAAATTCATTATAAGGAATTTAAAAAAATAAATTTCAGAATTTTCTAAGTTCTATGTAGTAGAAACAATTAAAATAACAGAGGATGTATTGAGATGATCGAGAATGCAAAAACCCTAATGGAACACTTTATGTTCTTCTTCAGGGATCAATTCACAGTAGCACCCCTACCGCCATAAGAGATCCCGTAGATTGGAAAGAGAGGGTCTTGGAGCCTTACTAGTCTCCTATGACCGGATGGCCATGGTGAAGCACTCGATCCAAATATCTAAAGAGAACTGAGCCTAAACAAGCTCTGATACCAAATGATGTGGAACTAGATATGCATGCAGATTATTTTTTTGTGTTTATATATATTAAGTTATATGTTTGAATCCCAAAGATCATACCAAGAAACTATGTAGAGAGTTTATATGAAATTAAGAAGCAAAAAGCATGCATAAGAGGACCTAAAAAGCAATAGAAAGTGGACCGCCGAGGCTAAGAAGTCTTGGTTGGGCTAGTTCAACTTCAATAAAGGGATTGGTGGGTAAGGGGGTGTACCTGACAATGGTTGATGCACCTGGTGCAGATCGTATGTGAACGGGTCACTCTCACTCCCGGATGTAACCTGGAAAATCAAGCCGGAGACCCGCAGATTCCCCAGCTTTCAACTCGGTGATCCGATTGCTACCCGGCTGGAGTCGTTGGATTCGTAGGAGTCGAGGGACCTACAAACAACCTTTCACGGGTAAGAAAACAAAGCAAGTATAAAGTAGTAAAGGGAAAACAGCAAGGGGAAGGAGGTGTTTGAAGAGGGTGGCTAGGGTTTGTAGAGCTGGATGGTGGCTAGAGACTAGGTGCAGAACATCGCAAAGATGTAAGGGCTCACACAAAATCCCTTTCAGCACACAGCAGGTAGCACACAGCAATTGGAAAGAACAATATTATTTCATGAAGAAGTGTCTTGATACAAGAGAGTAGAGTCTCTTAAATAGACTCTTAGACTTGGCCCCCAAGTAAGGTTACAAGAGACATTTACTAGGAGTTGGAATCCCAACCAACCATAGCTAGAACACATGGTAGGCTTAGGTAGAAAAATCCCTCAAATTTCTCCTCCTCTTTCTTTCCTTGGTCGACCAAGGGAGGTGAAGTAGCTGACCAAGGGGTAGTGAGCATAAGGCTTAGCACCCCTTGGTTCCCCTCCTGGGCCTTGGCTAGCCCATTTTGCTTCTGTTGCGATCCAAGGCTCCAAGGCTTCTGGATTTTTTCTCCTAGTTCTTTCATGGTCTTCAAAGCTTCAAGATGGGTTGATCCTTACTTGGATTAGCTTGTGCTGAGTCTTCTGTGGACTTGGACTAACATGTACAGGACTCAGAAAAGAAGCTAGCTTAACATGAGCTAACTAGTACAGGACTCAGATAATAAAAAAACAACTCAAATAGGTTAAGCCTTTATTACAAATGGACTCAAATGCTACTAAGTAATCCAGAGAGGGTTGAGAAGCCTCTGTCTTATTTTGGTGCCTCTAGTGTCCCCACCAGGAAGTCCCACCGACGGGGGTTGCAGAGGCCCAAGATGATGCCGATGTGCCTATCCGTCATCCCAGGAAGGAGCCTGAAGGGATAGGCTCCAATTTCCTTCCAAAATCTATTTGGGACCGCCTGGCCTATCGGGGATACTTTGATGATGTATGTTTTTCATGTCATATCAATGAAGTCCTTTTTGCTTCACTGAGTTCTCATTTTTATGGTTACCTAGAACCTCTTCAAGAACTACTTGTCTTGGGAACTCTCCTGTCAAGCCAAGAGCTGGTAGATGGCTTGAGGGGGGCTAAGTAGCCTGAATGACCATCAAATTGGGGCACTTGACTTAAGGAGTCTTGAAATTATCCTCGCTGGTTCTAAGTCTGGATTGGTGGAGTGTGGGCCTTCAGGAGTGCCCTGCTTTGCCATCACCAAACCGGGGCTCTAGTGGGTTAAATGCGGGGCTTCAGGAGCTTCCCATCTTGAGGTGCTGAGCTATGAGTCTGGTGCGAGATGGTAGAACTTTTGGAGTATCTCGCTGACATCTCCAGACTGTGAAGATGGTGATAGGTGCAGGGCTTCAGGAGTTTCTCGGCTTGAGTTGCCGAGCTATGAGTCAGGCGATAGATGGCAGAACTTCTGAGGTGTCCCACTGACATCTCCTTACTATGAGAATGGTAGCAGGTGCGAGTCTTTAGGAGTTTCCTAGCTTGAGGTGCCAAGCTGAGTCAGGTAGTAGTTGGTGGAACTTCTGGTGTATCCTCATAACATCTTCGGACTATGATGATGGCATCAAGTGTAGGGCTTTAGGAGTTTCCCAGCTTGAGGTACCGAGCTATATGTCAGGCGATAGATGGCAGAACTTCTAGCATATCCCACTGACATCTCCGGACTATGAGGATGGTAGCAAGTGCGGAGCTTCAAGAGTTTCCTGGCCTGAGGTACCAAGCTCTGAGTCAGGCGATAGATGGTAGAACTTCTGGGATTTCCTGCTGACATCTCCGAACTATGAGATGGTAGCAGGGGTGGGGCTTCAGGATTTTCCTGGCTTTGGTGCGAGGTATTGAGCTCCCAGCTTGAGTGCCGGGCTTCATAAGTTTTGAGCTTGAGGTGCCGGGCTTTATATGTTTCAGGCTTGAGGTGCCATGCTTCGTAAGTTTTTGGGCTTAGGGTGCTAGGCTTCGTAAGTTTCCAGGCTTGAGGTGCCGGGCTTCATAAGTTTCCGAGCTTAAGGCGTCGAACTGTGAGTCAAGTAGTAGATGGTAGAACTTTTGGGGCATCCTGTTGACATCTCCAGACTGTGAGCATGGCAATAAGTGCGGGGCTTCAGGAGTTCCTGGCTTGGATCGCTAGGCCTGGGTTTGCGTGATGGTTTTCATGCAAGGCAAAGACAATGTTGCACTAAAGGAATCTTTTATTGAAAGAAGGAGCCTTACATTATTAGTGATAAGTCCTTAGACTTTTGTTGTACCAGGCCCGCATGAACTGGGCACCGTCAAGTTCGGTGTGGTAATAGGCTCCAGGGGGAAGGGTCTCAACTAGTCCATAGGGACATTCCTAGTCTGGGAAAAGTTTGTTGGTGAGGACAGCAAGACGAAGAACAAGTTTCAGGAACCCATCTGATCATAGAACATGGAGAATAGGACCTGCACCGTCGAGCCAACTCGAGACGCTGAGCTAACTTAAATCACAGAAGACCTGAACCCCAGGTTTCGGAGGTTTCCAGGAGCTTCCGGAATTTCCTCCTTTTTATTTAAATTTTTGGCATTAAAAAAAGTGTAAAAATCTCAAAGAATCTGGTGTAACAAACTTCCCTCCCACCACCTCTTAGGATTAGTCTATTTTTGTAACTAATCATGGCTTAGTTAGCGTAACTAGTTGTTTAGAGCCCTGTGGAAGCATCGTTCGAAGCCTTTAAATTGAGCTCGATCATTGTAAAAAGATATGATGGAATTGTAATGAAAAATCCTAGCTTTCTTCTTCTCCGATCGTGTCTTCTTCTTGCCTTCATTGCCGAGGTGACGTCGAGGGGTGCGAGGCCATGTCCGAAGCCTTCATAGCGACTGCGACATTGAAAGGTGTGAGGCCTCATCGATCTCCATCATCATGCTGCCACCATCCATCCACGTCGTCTCCATCGACCATGGCTTCTCCGTTCATCCCGCCCTTCCGCCAACAACTCTAGCTTCTGTCCATGAGAGCTAAGTTCCTTTGAAACCTCCCCAGTCTCCATCGCCAAACCTTTCTCCTCCGCCGCCCGCCATCACGAGACGCCCTCCTCCAGTCTTCTCGATGCCAGGCTCGTGCTCCTACGGTCCAAATCTCCCCCCCCCCTCATATCTTCCCCGAAGGTCAGATCCAAGCCCATCGCCGAACCTCCTTCCTCTGTCTCCATTGTTCGATCTCCTCTTTCCAGTCTTCCCCTCGTCCCACACCTTCTTCCTCCGTCCAGACCACCCTCCCTAGGAGATCGCCTCGCCACCGGCCTCATCTCGAACTACTGCCCCAATGGGGTTCCACCTGGTTGTAGAGCCTTTCCTCCCTACTACCGCACCCTCGGTCATGTCTGGATGCCCATTCTGCTACTGCTACTCCACTGTCGCAAACTTCCCCTCTGGCCATCCCATCGCTGGATCTCTTTCTCCGGTCCACCGCGACACCGTCACTGATGATACCCCTTGGCAACCAGATGGGCTTTATAGGTCTCTACCTTCCCATCTGCGCCCATTTTCCTCTTGAAGATCCATTTACACCCGATGGGTTTTATTCCTTCAGGCGGATCAACCAATGTCCAAACATTGTTGATTTTCATGGACTCCATTTCGGATCACATGGCTCCAAGCCATTCCTCAGAGTCAGATCTCTGAAGAGCATCCATATAGGTGACCGGATCCTCATTGTTCTCATCGAGCTCAATGGGATTGCCATCCCGAACCAAGAAAAAGTAGTATCTGTCCGGCTGACGCGGTATTCTACCGGATCTCCTAATGGGTTCTGGGTGTGATTCAATCATAGCCGGTTCTACGATGTCCTTAGAGTGTGTAGGTTCTTCTATTGGCTGAACTTCATCAAGTTCAATCTTAGAGGCTATAGCTCCTTCTCCAAGGAACTCCTTTTCCAAAAAGATAGCTCTAAAAGCAACGAACACCTTTTGTTCATTCTCCAAGTAGAAGAAATACCTTTGGTTTCCTTAGGATAACCAATGAATAAACACCTATCAGACCTAGGACCAAGTTTGTCTGAGTCTAAACGCTTTACGTAAGCGGACAACCCCAGACCCGAAGGTGTGAGATTGAGGGTTTACGTCCATTCCACATTTCATACGGAGTTGGAGACAACAGACTTACTTGGAACATTATTTAACAAGTAACAGGCTGTCTGAAGCGCATATCCCCAAAAGGATAGCAGCAGAGTTGCAAAGCCCATCATGGATCGAACCATGTCCAGCAAGGTTCGATTCCTCCTTTCGGACACACCATTCAACTGTGGTGTACCTGGAGGAGTCCACTGAGAGAGAATTCCATTCTCCTCAAGATATGTCAAAATTGCACCAGATAAGTATTCGCCACCTCGATCACTTGAAGGGTTTTAATACTTTTTCCAGTTTGCTTTTCTACTTCATTATTGTATCGTTTGAACATTTCAAATGACTCGACTTATGTCTCATTAAGAAGACATACCGAACCTTGAAAAGTCGTCTATAAAAGTAATGAAATATTTGTATCCTCCTCAGGCACTAACTGTCATCGGTCCACATACATCATTATGTATTAGACTTAGAAGTTCTGTAGCTCGTTCACCTTTTTCAGTAAAAGGTGACTTGGTCATTTTACCAAGTAAACAGGATTCACAAGTGGGCAGTGATTCAGAATCACTGACCTCGAGGAGTCCATCTCCTCGCATCTTGTTTATCCTATTTTGGTTAATATGACCTAGCCTACAGAGCCAAAGATACAAATCGTTGACATTATCTAATCTTGGGTGTTTGCTAGAAGTGTACATTACACTAACAGGCCTTGATAGTACGTATATGCCATTATTTAATCTAGCTTTCATTATAACAGAGTTATTCAAAATAACATTGCAAAAATCTCCTTTTATTGATAGTTCAAAACCATAATTGGCCAAAAGGCCTACAGAGATTATGCTCATAATGAAACTAGGACAATAGTGACAGTCGACTAGTTTGACAATATAAGACTCAAAGACAAGACGCAGGACTCCAACCGCCAGTACTGGAACACGATTTCCATTCCGGACGCTCAGAAACTGTTCTCCATCTTCAAATCTTCTACTAACTAGAAGTCCCTGTAACGAATTACAAATGTGAATTGGACTACCAGTATCCATATCCAGTTAGCAGTATCAACATTGAGTAATTGCAAGGTTTTATCATATAAATACCTTGTTCACAGACTTCTGCTTCCTCAGCCTGATCGGATCAAGGGACGTAATATAAAGAGGACAGTTCCTCTTCCAGTGTCCCTTATACTTGCAGTAGAATTATTCTACAGAAGATTGATCAGCCTTATACTTCCTGGTCTGACTAGGGCCAGGAGCATTCTGCACTTTCTTTCCCTTTTTATTCGTTTTCTTCTTTCCTTTCTTAAAGGGACGACGACCTCTACTTCCTCCCACTAAATTCACCACCCCCTTATTCAGTTGGTGGTCTTTTTTGAAAGTCTGCAGTAACCCCAAAAGACCATGGTAGTTGACTGTAGGCTTGTTCATTCTATAATGATCGAGAAAATCAAGATAGGAGGAGGAAAGAGAATTCAGGATCGCATCCTTGCCGAGCTACTCATGCAAGGGGCATCTGAGTTTGCCCAGTTTTTCAATCAGCTCGATCATGTACAATACATGATCAGTGACTGAACCACCATTCGCATCTTAGAGTTATAGATGGCACAACACTTTGTACCGTTCTACATCATCTAGGGTGCCGAAGGATTCCTTCAACTTTTGTAGGATTTCATCAGGTTGGGCCTCCTCAAATTTGCGACTGAACTCGTCATTCATCGCCGCTAACATAATGCATCAGACAATAGTCCGATCAGAGACCCACTTCAAATAAGCGTCTCTGACCGCACTCCGTGTATTAGCGGGAGGGATTTCTGGTGCTGGATCCGTTATCACATAGAGGATCCGTTCATGCTCCAGAACGATTCTCAATCTTGATACCAACTATCAAAGTTGTGACCCTTTAACTTCTCGTTATCGAGAAGTGACCGGAGCGATAAATTAGAAGACATCTGAAAAGAAAATAAGACGAATTAGTGTATGAATTAATAATTTAACCAAAGACTTGGACTTTAGTCTAAAGTTTTCTCCCACTAATTTTTCAGATTGGTAGCCTCTAACTCCAATCTGTGAAAAACATTTTTTCAAGCGGGTACTGAAATCCAATAGGCCTCGCATGAGCCCGACTATGGCCAGCTCACCCAAACGAGCCTAAAGGTAGGTTCAAACCAATTGTTTCCTAAACAATTTTCAGTATTTTATTTTGCCCCAGAGAACACCCCAATCGGCCTAGGGGCCTCCTATTGCGGTCTCTGGTTAGGTCCAACCATTAAATGACAAATCCTATGCTTCTAGCTAACTAAAGACCAAGCCCGACTATGGCCGGCCCACCTGGTCCCGTTAAGGAGGTTGCACTAAACCATCATCGATCAAATAGAAATTCCAGTCGCCGGATGTACACCCGTTCTATGGAACTGCCGATGCACACCAAGCTAGTGGACACATTTCTATTCAACTTAATGGGAGGCTAAGACACTGTCAACTCTTTGACTTAGTCTTTTTAAGGACCTAATAATTTTAGAGGATTTTTAGTTGTGACAGAAGAAAAAGAAGAAGGACATGGATCAACCTCCCACTGAATCAATCAGATTCCAGGAGGGTTGAAATAAATCAACAAATTGATCCATGGGCACCTATAGATCAGTCAGACCGATCAACTTTGGTGACATGGGTTAACTCGAGTCATTGAGCTTTTCCAATCAGTTCTGGTCGACTCGACTAGCCAAGTAGGTGAGATCATGGGTGAGTATCCGCCATTAACCATCTTTCCTAGACACCAACCAAGTTGGCCAGGAAAGAGGTAGCCTCATACAACCATGATCACAATGCCAAACCTACCTCGACACAATCGGTTTACCAGACTCGATCAGACTAGCCTAAAGACTCGGGCATCCACTGAGCCACTAATTGGATCCATTTTAGGTGAACGGATCAACTAATCTAACTATTTGATAGTTCTAAAGAAGGGTCTTAAACAACTTTTTTTAATCTTCTTGTAATCCGGTTCAACTAAACTTAGGTCTAACCCATTTATGGACCCAACTAATCAACTAACCCAATTAACCCAAAATGGCTTATGCAAATTTGATTAGATTTCATAAACCTAAAAAAATTTTTAATAAGCCAAACACTTAATTAAATAATTTTTAATTAAGTCACTATGTAAAACAATTTTACATAACTAATCATGCATCTAGATTCAAAATTTTACAAATATTTTATATCCAATAAAACATGCTTAAAACATGTATCACCAAATTAAAACAATTTTAATTTTAATATTCTTTAAGGATCCTTCTGAAGAGGCCAACATAGATGATCAGCATGGTGTCAAAGACACACGGTCATGGTGAAGGTCTCAACTAGGTTCCAAAAAGAAATCAGGATACATTTTTAGATTAAACAATTTTTAATCTATAAACATGCATACAGGAATAGATTACACATGCAACCTAGCTCTGATACCACTAAAAGAAATGAGCTACAGGTGGTTTGACATGGTCCTACACTAGGCATGCAAATAGCTGTGGGAGCAGAATGGATTTTAAAAATATTTTTAAAAAATCCACGCAGCAAAAATCTTCTCCGCCAGAACCTAACCTATTCATGTTGCAAGTAAGCATGTATGATGATATAAATATTTGCAAAATATTAAACAAATAAATCTATTCATGCATGATAAAAAATAATTTTCCATACCTTTATTCCACCTGGAATAACTCTGGAATATAGCTGAATATGTTGGAATAGCTGGAATAAAACTATTCCAACCTTCTTCTTCCTTGGGCAGAAATTTTGCTCTGTTTTGAGCATGAAAAATAGCAGTGAAACACCACTTTCCGGACCTCCGTTTGCTCCCGAATCGTAGCAGCGATAAGTGGAAAAGTGTTCTTCGATCTTCAATGGAAATCTGCAAGGAAAATACAGTGTACACGATGTACAAAACGGCCAAAAACCTGCTACCAGAAATTCTGCAGCAGAACAGGACAGCTGGTTCTTCCTTCATTTTGGAGTAGTAGAAGCGATCCCGGCTCGCGTGGATTGCTCCTAGGAGTAGAAGAGTACTCCCTCTAGAGGGGAGACTCGCCGGGGGCTCTCCAATCCACCTCCACCCCGCGGTGCTAGCCGCTGGAAGATGATTCGGCCACAGTGAACAACATCAACAGGCCTTACTGCAGTCCTAGGTTTGAGCACTCAAATGGACAAGGAAATGGGGCCTGAGACTTTCCCTCTCACCCTCCAAAACCCAGCCTATAAGTACCCAATGGAAGTGATAAATCATGGATTTACACGTTTATTTTAAGTATTTTAGTTAATTAATGGTGCTAACATTCTTTTAATAACCTAATTTCATAATTAATTTGGACTTTCTTGCAAAACTAATTATTTTAAAGATATCTTTGAAAAATGTGAAATTAGAGTATGTTCATGAAAAATAGATTTCAAGTCAAAGCACCACACACCCATTTAAATGATTAATAAAATATTCAATAATTATAATTAATGATCATGGAATCGATAAAATTAATAAGTTTGAAACCTGCCAATAGGTAGAGCTTGATTTATGGAATCCAACGATGCAAACGGTACCTAAATCGGGTTTGAAATGAAGAAGTTATGAATTTTTTAAGATTTTTGCACACATTTTGATGCTGCACGTTTTTTGGAGCAGCTGGTCCATCTGCTGGGTTTATATCTCACAGCTTGGTCCAGCGGCAGCCATTGCTGCCAGTCCACGGAACAGGCGTGGACCACAGCCCTCCAGAGGTGCCGAAACTCGTCGAGAAGCACGCTGGCGGTGTCCCTGGCCGGAGGAGAAGCTCCGGCGATGGTTTGACGGGCGGTGGTGGCATTTTTTGGTGGCAAACGAGAAGAACGCAGCCCACGTTCTTCACGAGGCATCCACGGCCAGAGGAGGAGCTCCACGGTGGCATTGCCGAGCATTCTCCACGGGCACGGACGAGGTGTCCACGGTCGGAGGAGGAGCTCCACGGTGGCGTTGCCAAGCATTTCCACGGGCATTGCAGTGTGATGGCATTACCGAGCTTCTCCACGGTGGCATTGCCGAGCGTTCTCCACGGGCGTTGCCGAGTTCCTCCACGAGCAGTCCATGGCCGTGCAGTCCACGGTGGTTCCACAAGCTGGCTTCACGAGCACTCCACGGGCACGGGCGAGCTTCTCCATGGGCACGGGCGAGCTTCTCCACGTTGCGGGCGCTTCTCACATTCCTCACGAGCTGATGCACGGGCTGCTGAGCATTGCCGATCGTTCCTCCACGGGCGCTTCTCACGCAGTCCACGAGCTAAAAACGAACGGCGTGATCTACGGGCGCTGCAGGTGGTGAGCACGGAGCAGCAATGGTAGTCACGGTGTTTTTTTTGTCCCACATCGTTAATATGCAACAAGCTCCCGTCTCCGGTTATTATAAATGAACCCTATAGCACGGCAGAGGTATCCGGGAGAAAGGGCAAGGTACAGGGTAGAGGGCATTGCTTGGGTTGCGGGTTGGCTTTTGGGAGTGAGGTTTCTTAAAGGAGAGCGTGTCCCAACACCATCTTCCAGCCTTCCCCCTCTATGAGATCAAGATCCGAAGAAAAAGACGTAGAGGAGCCCAGTTCGCTCCACGGAGTACGAAGGATGGAGCTATCTTCCCGATGAGGCTACGCTGATCTATTCTTATCTTTGTTATTTGTTTTGTTAATTTAGTTTTACTGCATTGTATTTAAACCTTAAATTTCAATCAATGCAATATCTCTTTTTAATTCCTGTCTTTCATCTTGTCTGCAAATAGATGCTAGGATCTAAATAATAGATCCTAGTGCCAAGTTTTCCTGCAATTTAAATTTTTATATTTTTTCGACTTCAAATATTTTTTTTACAAGATCAAAAATTTCAAATCCTAAACCCGCCTTCTCTGTGGATTTGACCCGACTCCTCTTGCTACGTATTTTTAAATATTTTAAGAAGTCAGATTTTAAACTGATAGCCACGGTGTCTTAACGACATCCCTGTGGTTCTACCCAAGTTTTTGGCACCGTTGCCGGGGAGGGCATTAAAATAATTGTTTTTGATCATTTGATTTTTTTTTTATACCGTCCTAACTTTTCTTATTCTTGCAGATAAAAAAAAAGGGAGAAAAGCAGAAGAGGAAGAAAGTCTCCCAATCAGTAAGATCCATCCTAAACTTTCTTTCCTCTTTTACATATTAATTGTTTTCCTTTTAGTTTATTTTCTTATTTCAAAAAAAAAAAATTCAAATTTCAAATTTTAAAAAAAAAAAATTGATTTTCATTTTTAGATTCATTTAGGTAAATTTATCTTCCTGCAAAATCAAAAAAAAGTTGCCCACATGTCATAATTTATTAGGATTAGAAACTTAATCACAAATCAAAATATAATATATATATATATATATATATATATATATATAGCTTTAATTTAATTTTGTGTATTTATAACTTTTATTTTGACATCTTATTTATTGCATTTTATAATTTCATAATCATCTTAAGGGCACTTTTCCATAAACAAGATAAGGTGGGGAGTTCAATACCCTTTGCCCACAAACCATCACCCCTCATTTTGCATACCTAAGCCTTCTAAATATAATTAACTAGATGTCAGCCCTAAGAACTCGAGCTCAATAGGACAGGGCACCCTGAAGAGTTGAACCGGGTCAAGATTAGTTGGTTGATTGGTGTCTAGGAAAGGGGTTCAGGGATTACGTCCCGAAGGAAGGTGGTTGGATCCGCTTACGTGGCCAATTTTCAATTGGTGTCTAAGGCAAGCAAAGAGGGAAACTCCATCGACCTTACCCATACCTGGCCAGTTAGCTAATTGGTCTTTGACTTGGAGGGCTCTAATGCGGTCTTGGAAGTTAGGAGCTGTCTAGAATTAGGGAGCCTAGGATAGAAATCTGTTTGATAAGTGTTTGAAAATAACAAAAAAAATATATATATAAATAAAAAAAATTTTTGATTCACATATTTGGGTTGCACTGTTACATGCACGGTAGAAGATCTTTATTTCCAGACCTAGTTGACTTCAACCCTGAAATTGAACGGCTGATCCATAGTACACTAAAAAATCAAATGGCTGGAACCTAGAAGAACCACCTAGACAGATGAAGGAATACTTTATTCCTTCCACCTACAACCCATCGACTTGTATCCATTTACCTGAAATACCTGCTAGACAATATGAGATCAAGTCTGCCATAATCCAGATGCTCCCTTCCTTTTATGGGAATACCAACGAAGATCCTTATAAGCATCTAGATGAGTTTCTAGAAATCTGTTCTACAGTGAAGATCTAAGATTTTACTGATGATGCCCTTAGGCTAACCTTGTTCCCCTTCTCACTTAAGGATAAGGCCAAGTACTGGCTTGGCACAATAGGGAAACCAATTTGAACTTGGGCTAAATGCAGCACGAGTTCCTTATGAATTCTATCCTATAGGTCAAACCAACACCATGAGGCGAGCCATCACTGGATTTGCTCAGCTTCCTAGTGAACAAATTCATGAATCAGGGAGAGACTTAAGGAACTCCTTAGAAAATGCCCACATCATGGTCTGTCTAAGTGGCAAATTGTCCAAGCTTTTTATGAGGGATTAGGAGACCAGTATAGTGAAAGTTAAAAGGGCTTTTGCAGGTGCCTACTCTAAGCATGCAACAGCAGGGAGCACGTAAGTATTTTAAAACAATTTTAAAATGCACAGCGGAAAAACTTGCTCCATGCATGATCTAACACAATCTGGAAGCATGTGCAGACTAAAACATGTTATAATATGGGCATGTAATGTTTATAAAATATTTTAAATATTTAGATCTACGCATCCATGAATTTTAAAATCAAAACCCATACCTTATTCCTGCCTGGATAAATCTGGTATAGTTATGGAATAACTGGGATAATAGGAATAAATTTATTCCTGTTGTCTTCCTCTTCTAACGTTGGAATGCTTTGTTTTTCTTTTGCTTCAACAGCAAAAGGGCCAATCCGAATGACCAATCTTTGGTCTCCTCTCTATCACCAACAGCAAGGACTTCTCTTGCTACAAATGGAGAAGGGATAGGTATGGATCTTCAACGTTGAATCACTCTTGTTCTTCTCCAAAAACAACAAAAGTTAAACCTGAAACTCAAAAAAAAAACAGGACACTTAAACAGCAAAGGAGCGTTGATCCGGCTCTTAAGTGCTCAAACGAGCACTCTCTAGAGGGGAACACGCGTGGGACTCCACAGATCCGGTTCTCAGGCGATGCTAGTCACCGAAAAACACCTTCAAACGGTGGGAAGAAGCTATGTTGTCTTGCTGCAATGTTTCTCCAACAGAGCATGAACTTCTTCTTCCAATGAGCACAAGAATAGGGACAAATGGAATTGATTTTTCCTCCAATCAATTTCCTAAACCCACCCCAAAAATCTATGGTGAAAGGATGATTAGATCTCTCAAAAAAAATAAGAATCCAGAGAGATATTGTAAGCCTCACGATTTTCTGCACTGCCAAAAGAACAGCGCCCGGCAGAAAATAATATATGCAGCGATGAACCAATCCAACCGGTGATTTTGGGAGGTGAAAGGTCTTGCGGGAAAACCAAAAGGCAGCATCGATTAAAAACAAATTCAATTCGTTTCAATGAAGCAATCAAAATGAGTTAAAATCTAGCCAAAACGAAATAAAAGTGGAGAAGAAGGGACGCCCAAAAGCTCTGTTCACCCAAAACAGCAAATCACTGTGAAGACCGGTTTCAAAGGATCAAAAACCAATGAAAACAGTTTAAATAAAAAACCCAATGGTTCAAAATAGTTTCATCCATATAATTAGATCAAAATCTAATTATCAGAAGGCTTGGTCTAGTCCTGGTTAACCAAAAAAATTCCTGATAAATCAAAACAAAATCTGATAGACCCAAACCCAGGTCAATCCAATGTGCTCAATCAAACCGTCACTGATAAGATTCCTAATCAAATACTGGTACCAGGATCAGGAGTAATCCTCTATGTGTGTGACCTCATAGGTTCGAACCTAGGCGGTAGCACTGGAACAATTCCAGTACCAGCACAAGATACCATCTAGCAATGGGTCCTGGCGTCCGGATAGATCGAAGATGCGGGAGCAAACTGTCGAACCTGGGCATATGGTTACCGTATAGTTCATCCCTTTGACCTCTAATGCTCAGGACGACTGAGATTGGGCTGCCAACCCAGACTGAGTCAGTCGACAACGTGTCTCAACCTTGCAAGCCCAGTGACTCTTCACTAGGACTACTCCGGCCGAGGATTTGCTAAATTGAGATACTACGAGACATTCAATCCAAACTGTTTGGACAGGTCAATTCCATCTTGGTCCATCACTGCTCCACAAGTACTTGCCTGTACATAGAAACCTTCTGTCACCGGATTAAAAATCCGGGTAGTCTGCCACCAAAGTACAGGGAGTTGCTTGCAAGCTACCATGATGACCTCAGGTCGGAGGGACACATATACCCATATCCAATCGTGAGTTTTCCTTTGGCAGAAAGGGGTGCACGGAGTCACATTCAATGAGATACCACATATCCCACTTGTAGATCACATCAGTGTCACCACACTCATTTGGTCAAGAGGACAACCAAACGATGTAAACTGCAACAACCTATAATTGATATATTGCCGTCCAGTACAATATATCCTTTGGTTGTGAACAGGGTTTAAGGACCAGTCGATACATCCTCTCTGTATCGATGTCAGTGTAGTCCTAAGGACTTCATCACATGGAAAGAGTTCATTTCAGGGAAATACAATATGTAATGAGCTGCCAAAAATAATATTTTATTAATTCATAAAAAAATACAATACTCAGCACAACCGCCTACAACCCAGGTGATTGGCTTTGGGACACAATTCCCAACATGTAGACAGATGGTGGATGCATCTTGTGGAGGCGCATTCTTGAGTAGAAGTGAGGATGAGGCCTATACCTTGTTTGAAACCCTAAGTGAAAATTCGATCAACCATGCTTCTTTGACTTCATATGAAAGATCGATTCCTCACCAAAAGCGGGCAGGATTTATGAAATTAGACATTCAAATTCCAATGTCGACTCAACCTAATATCCCAAAGATTAAATACAGTCGACCTCCTTTCCCAAAAGTAGGACCAAGTCCTAGCCCTCGTCAACAATCTAAATCTCCTACACAATACCCATCACACCCATAACAATACCCATCACCCTCTAATCATCAAGAGATTTGTTCTATCTGTGCTAGCCTAGCCCATCACATGAATGAATGTCCTACGGTTGCACAGTTACCACCTTTCATCCAAGAACAAGTCCAAGCTGCTCAAGGTTACTCCAAGCCGGGTAATGACCCATTTTCAAATACTTATAAACTGGGTTGGAGAACCATCATAATTTTTCTTGGAAACCACAACAGACTCAGGTTCAGACCCAAACTCCTCCTGCATGGAACTTTCAAAAGGCCTCCATACCAAACTATGCCTATAATAGAGGTCAGCCTAGTCAGCCTGCTCAGCCACCATATCAGCCACCATATCTGTTGGGAATTGTGTCCCAAAGCCAATCGCCTGGGTTGTAGGCAGTTGTGCTCAATTTTACACATTTTATGAATTAATAAAATAATATTTTTGGCAGCTCATCACATACTAAATTTTTCTGAAATGAACTCTTTCAATGTGATGAAGTCCTTAGGACTACACTGACTTCGATACAGAGAGGATGTATCGAGTGGTCCTTAAACCCTGTTCACAATCAAAGGATATATTGACTGGACGACAATATATCAAGTATAGGTGTTGTAGTTCACATCGTTTGGTTGTCCTCTTGACCAAATGAGTGTGGTGACACTGATGTGATCTGCAAGTAGGATATTCGATATCTCATTGAACGTGACTCCGTGCAGCCCCTTTCTGCCAAAGGGATACTCACGATTGGATATGGGTATATGTCCCTCTGACCTGAGGTCATCACAGTAGCTTGCAAGCAACTCCCTATGCTTTGGTGCCGGACTATCCTGATTTTTAATCCGGTGACGGAAGGTTTCTAGGTACAGGCAAGTACTTGTGGAGCAGTGATGGACCAAGATGGAATTGACCTGTCCAAACAGTTTGGATTGAATGTCTCACAGTATCTCAATTTAGCAAATCCTCGACCAGGGTAGTCCTAGTGAAGAGTCACTGGGCTTGCGAGGTTGAGACAAGTCGACTGACTCAGTCTGGGTTGGCAGCCCAATCTCAGTCGTGATGAGCATTAAAGGTCAAAGGGATGAATTATATGGTAACCAAATGCCAGAGGTTCGATTTTTGCTCCCGCATCTTCGACCTATCCGGACGCCGGGATCCATTGCTAGATGGTTTCCTGTTCTGGTACTAGAAATTGTTCAAATACTACCGTTTTGGTTCGAACCTATGAGGTCACACGCCACAGAGGATAACTCTCTGATTCGGATACCGATTATGATTGGGAATCGTCTCAGTTTAATGGTCACAGTATTTTTTAGCACACTTTTCCCCGTCTTGCCCTTGTCTGTGTAAACCAAAATTGTTCCGAGTTGACCAGCACTGCGCCAGGATTTTTCTGAATCAGTTTTGAACTGATTCGGAGTTCGTTTCGCCCTCCAATTGGTTGTGAACCAATTTTATTTCTTGAACCAGGTTCAATTGGATTGAACTGTTTGGTTTAATGGGATTGAACCAATTGGTTGGTTTATTGGCTTGGACCGGTTATTTGAACCGGTGGACTGGTTTCCACGTTATGATTTCTTTTCCACCTTGAACCATTTTACACGGTAATTGGAAAGGAAGTCCAAGCGCTGGGAGAAATTTTCCTAACGTCCAAAGGCCAAACGAGTTCAGTGAAAGCCGAACGCGCGCGTCTCTTCCTCTTCTCCCTCCACCATTTGGAATTAATGGCTTTAATCCTGGGTTTATGGCTTGTTAATTGGTTAACAACCTGCTGCCTCTCCACCTCCCGTCGCTCCACCTCCCTCTCCCTCCTAGCACCTTATATAAACTACATCAGCCGTTCCCCTGTTGGAGGATTGTGAGTTGAGTTTCAATGTGGAGAAGTTTTCACCGTGAGTTGAATTTTTCCCACCGTGTGAGAACCAAGAACAAGCTACCAAACATCTGGACATTCTTCTTCTTGGAGAGGCTTAAGGAGAGACCTTTGGGCTGGGTTTAGAAGCCTTAGAAGGGGAGAAAATCCCATTGTTTGTAGTGCTCTTGTTCTGCCTAGTTGCAGAATTCTGTGACTGAAGCCCTCTTCCGGCGGCTAGCACCGTGCGTCGAGGCGGATCCGAGAGTCCCGGCATGTCTCCCCTCTACAGGGAGTACCATTCTACTCCTAGGAGCAAATCACGCGAGCCAGGATCGCCCCAGCTGCTCCGAAACGAAGGCCAAAGTCTGCTATCCAGTTCTGCTGCAGAAATCTGGCAGCAGACTTTGGTGATTTTTTTAATTTTTTTGGCTTAGATTTGATTGCAGAAATGGTGGAAAATCGAAGAAGACTTGTTCAAGTTGCTGCTGCTCAAATTTGGAAGCAAACGGAGGTCCGGAAGGCATTGTTCCGATGACATTTTGCAAGCCAAAAAGAGAGTCCCAAGGAGGAAGACGACTGGAATAACTTTATTCTAGTTATTCCAGTCTATTCCAGGTTTATTCCAGAGTTTATTCCAGGTAGAATAAAGGTATGGAAAATTTATTTTTTAATCATGCATGGATATATTAATTGTTTAATATTTTTAAATATTTTATATGTTTATGCATTCCTAAATGCAACTAGATTTAGATTAGTTCCTGGCGGAGCAGATTCCCGCTGCGCAAATTTTAAAAATTGTTTTAAAATCCAATCTACTCCCGTAGATGTTTGCATGCCTAGTGTAGGATCTTGTCAAACCACCTGCACCAGTATACTTCAGTGGTATCAGAGCCACGTTGAATTTGTAATCTAATCTAGTATGCATGTTACAGATTAAAAATTGTTTAATCTTTAAAATGTATCAAGTTTTCTTTTTAGAACCTAGTTGAGACCTTCACCATGACTGTGTATCTTTGACACGATGCGGATCGTTTGTGTTGGCCTCTTCAGAAGGATCCTTAAAGAATATAAAAATTAAAATTGTTTTAATTTGCAGATACATGATTTAGGCATGTTTTATAAATATTTGTAAAATATTTTTTGATGCATGATTTGGTATGTAAAATGTTTTACATAAAGACTTAATTAAAAATATTTTAATTAAGTGTTTGGCTTATTAAAAAAAAAAAAAAATTTTTAGGTTTATGAAATCTAATACAATTTGCATAAGCCATTTTTGGCTTAATTGGGTTAGCTGACTAGTTGGGTCCAAAACTGGGTTAGACCTATGTTTAGTTGAACTGGATAATAAGAAGAAGATTAAACAAACGTTGTTTAAGGTCCTTCTTTAGAACTATCTAATAGTTAGATTAGTTGATCCGTTCATCTAAAATGGATCCAATTAGTGGCTCAGTGGACACCCGAGTCTTTAGGCTAGCCTGATCGAGTCTGGTAAACCGACTGGTGTCGAGGTAGGTTTGGCATTGTGATCATGGCTGTATGAGGCTACCTCTTTCCTGGCCAACTTGGCTCGTGTCTAGGAAAGATGGTTAATGGAGGATACTCACCCATGATCTCACCTACCTGGCTAGTCGAGTCGACCAGAACTGATTGGAAAAGCTCAATGACTCGAGTTAACCCATGTCACCCAGGTTGATCGATCTGACTGATCTATAGGTGCCCATGGATCATTTGTTGTTGATTTATTTCAACCCTCCTGGAATCTGATTGATTCAGTGGGAGGATGATCCATGTCCTTATCTCTTTTCTTCTGTCACAACTAAAAAATCCTCTAAATTATTAGTCCTTAAAAAGACTAAGTCAAGGAGTTGATAGTGTCTTTGCCTCCCATTAAGTTGGATAGAATGTGTCCACTAGCTTGGTGTGCATCGGCAGTTCCATAGACTGGGTGTATATCCGGCGACTGGAATTTCTATCTGATCGATGATGGTTCAGTGCAACCTCCTTAGCGGGACCAGGTGGGCCGGCCATTGTCGGGCTTGGTCTTTAGTTAACTGGAAGCATTGGATTCTTCATTTTAATGGTTAGACCTAACCAGAGACCCGCAATAGGAGGCCCCTAGGCCGATTGGGGTGCTCTCTGGGGTAAAATAAAATACTGAAAATTGTTTAGGGAAACGATTGGTTTACGAACCTACCTTTAGGCTCGTATGGGTGAGCCGGCCATAGTCGGGTTATGCGAGGCCTATTGGATTTCAGTACCCACTTGAGAAAAAGTATTTTCACGGATTGGAGTTAGAGGCTACCAATCTAAAAAAATTAGTGGGAGAAACCTTTAGACTAAAGTCCAAGTCTTTTGGTTAAGTTATTAATTCATAAACTAATTTGGTCTTATTTTCTTTTCAGATGTCTTCAAATTTATCGCTCCGGTCACTTCAAGATAACGAGAAATTAAAGGGTCACAACTTCGATAGTTGGTATCGAAGGTTGAGAATTGTTCTGGAGCATGAATGGATCCTTTATTGTGATAACGGATCCGGCACCTGAAATCCCTCCCGAAAATGCACGGAGTGCGGTCAGAGACCTTATCTGAAGTGGGTCTCTGATCGGACGACTATCCGTTGCATCATGTTAGCGGCGATGAACGACGAGTTCAGTCACAAATTCGAGGAGGCCCAACCTGATGAAATCCTTCAAAGTTAAAGGAATCCTTCGGCACACCGGATGATGTAGAACGGCACAAAGTGTCTTGTGCCATCTACAACACCAAGATGCCAAATGGCAGTTTAGTCACTGATCATGTATTGTACATGATCGAGCTGATTGAAAAACTGGGCAAACTCGGATGCCCCTTGCATGAGAAGCTCGGCAAGGATGCGATCCTGAATTATGTTCCCTCCTCCTATATTGATTTTCTCGATCATTACAGAATGAACAAGCCTGCAGTCAACTACCATGATCTTTTGGGGTTACTGCAAACTTTCGAGAAAGTCCACCAACTAAATAAGGGGGTGGTGAATTTAGTGGGAGGAAGTAGAGGTCGTCGTCCCTTTAAGAAAGGGAAGAAGAAAATAAATAAGAAGGGAAAGAAGGTGTAGAATGTTCCTGGCCCTAGTCAGACCAGGAAGTATAAGGCTGATCAGTCTTTTGTAGAGTGTTTCTACTGCAAGAAGAAGGGACACTGGAAGAGGAACTGCCCTCTTTATATTGCGTCCCTTGATCCGAATAGGCCGAGGAAGCAGAAGTCTGATGAACAAGGTATTTATATGATAAAACCTTGTAATTACTTAATTGTTGATACTGCTAACTGGGTATTGGATACTGGTAGTCCATTCATGTTTGTAATTCGTTACAGGGACTTCAAGTTAGCAAAAGATTTGAAGATGGAGAACAGTTTTCTGAGCGTCGTGAATGGAATCGTGTTCCAGTACTGGCTATCGGAGTCCTGCATCTTGTCTTTGAGTCTTGTACTATCGAACTAGTCGACTGTCACTATTGTCCTAGTTTCATTATGAGCATAATCTCTGTAGGCCTTTTGGCCAATTATGGTTTTGAACTATCAATAAAAGGAGATTTTTGCAATGTTATTTTGAATAACTCTGTTATAATGAAAGCTAAATTAAATAATGGCATATACGTACTATCAAGGCCTGTTAGTGTAATGTACACTTCTAGCAATCGCCCAAGGTTAGATAATGTCAATGATTGGTATCTTTGGCACTGTAGGCTAGGTCATATCAGCCAAAATAGGATAAACAAGATGCGAGGAGATGACTTCTCGAGGTCAGTGATTCTGAATCACTGCCCACTTGTGAATCCTGTTTACTTGGTAAAATGACCAAGTCACCTTTTACTGAAAAGGGTGAACGAGCTACAGAATTTCTAAGTCTAATACATACTGATATATGTGGACCGATGTCAGTTAGTGCCAGAGAAGGATACAAATATTTCATTACTTTTACAGATGACTTTTCAAGATTCGATTATGTCTTTTTAATGAGACAAAGTCTGAATCGTTTGAAATGTTCAAACGATACCGTAATGAAGTAGAAAAGCAAACTGGAAAAAATATTAAAACCCTTCGATCTGATCGAGGTGGTGAATACTTATCTGATGCTTTTTTGACATATCTTAGGAGAATGGAATTCTCTCTCAGTGGACTCCTCCAGGAACACCACAGTTGAATGGTGTGTCCGAAAGGAGGACGAACCTTGTTGGACATGGTTCGATTCATGATCGGCTTTGCAACTCTACCCGCTATCCTTTTGGGGATATGCGCTTCAGACAGCCTGTTACTTATTAAATAATGTTCCAAGTAAGTCTGTAGTCTCCACTCCGTATGAGATGTGGAATGGGCATAAACCCTCAATTTCACACTTCGGGTTTGGGGTTGTCCGGCTTATGTAAAGCATTTAGACTCATACAAACTTGGTCCTATGTTAGACAGGTATTTATTCATCGATTATCCTAAGGAACCAAAGGGTATTTCTTTTACTTGGAGAATGAACAAAAGGTGTTCGTTGATCTTAGAGCTATCTTTTTGAAAAGGAGTTCCTTGGAGAAGGAACTATAGCCTCTAAGATTGAACTTGATGAAGTTCAGCCAATAGAAGAAGAACCTTCACACTCTCTCAGGACCTCGTAGAACCGGCTGTGATTGAATCACACCCAGAACCCATTAGGAGATCCGGTAGAATACCGCGTCACCCGGACAGATACTATGGTTTTCTTGGTCCGGGATGGTGATCCCATTGAGCTCGATGAGAATATGAGGATCCGATCACCTATATGGATGCACTTCAGAGATCTGACTCTGAGGCATGGCTTGGAGCCATGCGATCCGAAATGGAGTCCATGGAAATCAACAATGTTTGGATATTGGTTGATCCGCCTGAAGGAATAAACCTATCAGGTGTAAATGGATCTTCAAGAGAAAAGGGGCGCAGATGGGAAGGTAGACACATAAAGCCTGTCTGTTGCTAAGGGGTATCGTCAGCGATATGGTATCGATTATGACGAACTTTCTTCCCTGTGGCAATGCTCAAGTCCATTCGGATCATGCTTGCTTTGGCAGCATATTTTGATTACGAGATCTGGCAGTTGGATGTCCGAACTGCATTCCTAAATGGAGAGCTGGAAGAAGAGGTGTATATGATACAGCCTGAAGGGTTTACATCCCAGATGAATCAAAAGTATGCAAGTTGCAGAGGTCCATCTATGGACTCAAGCAAGCATCTCGAAGTTGGAACTTACGGTTTGATAGGTATATCAATCGTATGGCTTTGTTAGGAACGGAGATAAACCGTGCATCTATAAATGGGTTATGGTTCTGTGATTATATTCCTAGTACTGTATGTTGATGACATTCTCTTAATCGGGAATGTTGTCGCAGCATTACAAGGAATAAAGGTCTGGTTATCATCTCAGTTCTCCATGAAGGACTTGGGTGAAGCTTCTTACATACTAGGTATGAAGATCTATAGAGATAGATCTAAGAAGCTTTTGGGACTGTCCCAGTCTACGTACATTGACACTGTACTTGGGATTGTGCGACAACTCCTGAGGAAAGAGAGCGCATGAGTAGAATAACTTATGCTTCTGCAGTATGCTCTATCATGTATGCTATGACTTGTACTAGACCAGATGTGGCATACCCACTAGGAGTAGTAAGCAGATACCAGTCTGACCCAGGTGAGGTGCATTGGAAGGTGGTTAAGTCCATCCTTATATTTAAGAAATACTAAGATCAATGGCTGATTTATGGAGAACCTGACTTGAAATTTGTGGGGTACTCTGACTCCAGTTTCCAGTCGGATAGAGATGATAGCAAGAGTGTGTCAAGGTTTGTATTTACCCTGAATGAGGAGCGATCTGCTGGAAAAGTTCTAAGCAGGCACACTATTGCAGACTCGTATGTGAAGCAGAATATATTGTAGCATCATATGCGACAAAGGAAGCTGTATGGTTGTGGAAGTTCCTTGGAGAGCTAGGGGTAGCGCCTTCCCTAGATGGTCTTGTTTCGGTGTACTATGACAGCACTGGAGCCATTGCTCAAGCTAAGGAGCCTGAAGCTCATCACCGCACCAAACATAATTTGCGACGCTACCACCTCGTACGAGAGATTGTGGAACGAGGCGACACCAATCTTCTGAAGATCGATGGAAAAGAAAATTTGGCCAACCCCTTCACTAAAGCCCTCGGAATAAAAGAGTTTGACTATTGTAATGGGAAATGGGTATTAGATACTCTTCTGATTGGCTTTAGTACAAGTGGGAGTTGTTGGGAATTGTGTCCCAAAAGCCAATCGCCTGGGTTGTAGGCGGTTGTGCTCAATATTGTACTCATTTTATGAATTAATAAAATAATATTTTTGGCAGCTCATCACATACTAAATTTTCCTGAAATGAACTCTTTCCATGTGATGAAGTCCTTAGGACTACACTGACTTCGATACAGAGAGGATGTATCGAGTGGTCCTTAACCCTGTTCACAACCAAAGGATATATTGAACTGGATGGCAATAATCAAGTAATATGTTGCCTGTAGTTTCACAGCGTTTGGTTTGTCCTCTGACCAAATGGATGTTTGGTGACACTGATGTGATCTGCAGTGGGATTTTGATATCTCATTGACCGGACTCGTGCAGCCCCATTTGCCAAAGGGATACTCACGATTGGATATGGGTATATGTGTCGCTCTGACCTGAGGTCATCACGGTTGCTTGCAAGCAACTCCCTATGCTTTGGTGCCGGACTACCCAGATTTTTAATCCGGTGATGGAAGGTTTCTGGGTAGAGGCAAGTACTTGTGGAGCAGTGATGGACCAAGATGGAATTGACCTATCCAAACAGTTTTGATTGAATGTCTCGTAGTATCTCAATTTAGCAAATCCTCGGTCGGGGTAGTCCTAGTGAAGAGTCACTGGGCTTGCGAGGTTGAGACACGTAGTCGACTGACTCAGTCTGGGTTGGAAGCCCAATCTCAGTCGTGATGAGCATTAGAGGTCAAAGGGATGAATTATACGGTAACCATATGCCAGAGGTTCGATAGTTTGCTCCCGCATCTTCGACCTATCTGGACGCCGGGATCCATTGCTAGATGGTTTTCTTTGCCGGTACTAGAAATTGTTCTAATACTACCGTTTAGGTTCGAACCTATGAGGTCACACGCCACAGAGGATAACTCTCTGATCCGGATACCGATTACGATTGGGAATCATCTCGGTTTTATGGTCACAATATTTTTTAGCACACTTTTCCCATCTTTCCCTTCTTTGTGTCAAACAAAAATTATTCCGAGTTGACCAGCACTGCACCAGGATTTTTCTGAATCAGTTTTGAACTGATTCGGAGTTCGTTTCGGCCTCCAATTGGTTGTGAACCAATTTTATTTCTTGAACCAGGTTCAATTGGATTGAACCGTTTGGTTTAATGGGATTGAACCAATGGGTTGGTTTATTGGATTGGACCGGTTATTTGAACCGGTGGACTGGTTTCCACGTTATGATTTCTTTTCCACCTTGAACCGTTTTACACGGTAATTGGAAAGGAAGTCCAAGCGCTGGGAGAATTTTTCCTAACGTCCAAAAGGCCAAACGAGTTCAGTGAAGGCCGAACGCGCGCGTCTCTTCCTCTTCTCCATCCACCGTTTGGAATTAATGGCTTTAATCCTGGGTTTATGGCTTGTTAATTGGGTTAACAACCTGCTGCCTCTCCACCTCCCATCGCTCCACCTCCCTCTCCCTCCCAGCACCTTATATAAACTACATCAGCCATTCCCCTGTTGGAGGATTGTGAGTTGAGTTTCAACATGGAGAAGTTTTCACCATGAGTTGAATTTTTCCCACCGTGTTAGAACCAAGAACAAGCTACCAAACATCTGGACATTCTTCTTCTTGGAGAGGCTTAAGGAGAGACCTTTGGGGCTGGGTTTAGAAGCCTTAGAAGGGGAGAAAATTCCATTGTTTGATGTGCTCTTATTCTGCCCAGTTGCAGAATTCTGTGACCGTGAAGCCCTCTTCCGGCGGCTAGCACCGTGCGTGGAGATGGATTTGAGAGTCCCGAGCGTGTCTCCTTTCTATAGGGAGTGCCATTCTACACCTAGGAGCAAACCATGCGAGCCGGGATCGCCCCAGCTGCTCCGAAACGAAGGTCAAAGTCTGCTATCCAGTTCTGCTGTAGAAATCTGGCAGCAGACTTTGGTGATTTATTTAATTTTTTTGGCTTAGATTTGATTGCAGAAATCAGTGCAAATCGAAGAAGACTTGTCCAAGTTGCTGCTGCTCAAATTTGGGAGCAAACGGAGGTCCGTAAGGCATTGTTCCGATGACGTTTTGCAAGCTAAAAGAGAGTCCCAAGGAGGAAGACGACTGGAATAACTTTATTACAGTTATTCCAGTCTATTCCAAGTTTATTCCAGAGTTATTCCAGGTAGAATAAAGGTATGGAAAATTTATTTTTTAATCATGCATGGATATATTAAATTGTTTAATATTTTATAATATTTTATATGTTTATGCATGCCTAAATGCAACTAGATTTAGATTAGTTCCTGGTGGAGCAGATTCCTGCTGCACGAATTTTAAAAATTATTTTAAAATCTAATATACTCCCACAGATGTTTGCATGCCAAGTGTAGGATCTTGTCAAGCCACATTCACCAGTATACTTTCAATATCATCATCAGTCATCGTATCAACCTCCTCAACAGACCAATCTGGCCGATGATAGGTTTGATCAACTCCAACAATTAATCATGACCCAACAACAATCAATCGCCAGGTTAGAAGTTCAAATAGGATAGTTAGCTGAATCTACTATGAGGAGAGAACCAGGTCAACTACCGAGTCAACCAATACCGAATCCTAGAAACAACCCACTCATTCTTCAGCCTAATGTTCCACCTAAGAACCCTCAATTTGAGAACGCCAAAGCAATTTCTGAGCATAGAAGTGGTAGGATTCTTAGGGACCCATATCAAGGCCAGGAGAAAGAGGCTAGCAAGAATGAGAATTTAGAAGATGATGTTAGTACTGAGACAAACCATGTAGAAGAACCTGAGCCCGGGACTAGTACTGATACTAGTTCTGATTTAAATGAGAAAGGGAAGAAGAGAGCAGATGAATTACCTGAGACTTATAAACCTAGAGTCCCATTCCCTTCAGCCCTAGAAGCTGGTTCTTCCCGTAAAAAGCAAGGAGCACGCAATGAGGAGCTGATGGAACTATTCAAGCAAGTCCATATTAATTTACCCCTCCTCGATGCAATTCAGCACATTCCAGCTTACGCTAAAATTCTCAAAGAACTCTGCACCCAAAAGCGTGAGCCACGAACCATAAAGAGAATCATATTGTCTGAGGATGTAAGTGCAGTCTTGTTGAATCAATTACCTCAGAAATGAAAGATCCTGATGCTCCTTTGATTTCTTGTGTTATAGGAGGCATTACCTTTGATCGAGCCCTGTTAGACCTAGGAGCTAGTGTGAACCTTCTCCCAACCTCGGTCTATGAAAAATTTGGGATAGGTGAACTAAAACCCACGTCAGTCATTCTTCAACTAGCCGATAGATCTGTCAAGACACCACGTGGTTTGATTGAGGATGTCCTGGTTAGAGTGAACCAATGTTATTTCCCAGTAGGCTTCCTCATACTAGACATTGAACCATCCCAAGAGCTAAATCAGAATCCCATAATCTTAGGTCGTCCATTCCTAGCCACTGCCAATGCCAATATCAATTGTAAAACGGGAGCTATGGACATTTCTTTTGGGGATCAAAAGGTGAGAATTAATATTTTTAATGCATCAAAGTTTGCTCGAGAGGAGGAAAATTGTTCTGTGATTGGTTTAATAGATGAGATTGTTGAGTCTGAATTTTCCTCCAATTTGATGGAAGATGACGAGCCTATTGCTGAAACCCAAGTCCAAGAGGTAAATGCCCTGCTTGATTCACCTCAACCTTCACACCCCCCACCACCTTGGTCAATGCAAACTGAATCCTTACCTGACCTAGGAACTGAGCCTTTGCACCCTTTGATTCAGGCCCCACCACAACTTGAACTAAAAACTTTGCCTTAATCACTTAAGTATGTGTTTTTAGGACCCGACAAAACCCTGCCTGTAATCATTGCTTCTGACCTAACCATTGAGCAGGAAAACCAATTGATAGATATTCTGAAAACACATAGGGAGGCCATAGGTTGGGCCATTGCTAATTTAAAAGGCATTAGCCCATCAATTTGTATGCACCATATCTATACTGAGGATAATGCTAAGCCAACTAGAGAGATGCAAAGACGGCTCAACCCAAACATGCAAGAAGTGGTCAAGAAGGAAGTGATTAAATGGTTAGATGCTGGTATTATTTATCCCATTTCTGATAGCCACTAGGTGAGTCCTACTCAAGTCGTTCCAAAGAAATCTGGACTCACGCTTGTCCGTATTGAACATGGGGATTTAGTGCCAACACGACTTTCTACTTGGTGGCGTGTCTGTATAGATTATAGAAAACTTAATGCAGCTACCCACAAAGACCACTTTCCCTTACCATTTATTGATCAGATCCTAGAAAGATTAGCCGGCCAGTAATACTTTTGCTTCTTAGATTGATACTCAGGATACAACCAGGTAGCAATCTATCCAGGAGACCAGGAAAAGACCACCTTCACATGTCCCTTTGGAACCTTTGCTTTCCGTAGAATGCCTTTTGGATTGTGTAATGCACCTGCAACCTTTCAAAGGTGCATGATATCAATTTTCTTGGACATTGTAGGAGATTTCTTAGAAATTTTTATGGATGATTTTTCAGTCTTTGGAGAATCTTTTGAGAGTTGCCTCAATAATTTGAAGAAAATATTAAAACGATGTATTGAGGCGAATTTGGTTCTGAGCTGGGAGAAGAGCCATTTCATGGTTCGAGAAGGGATTGTTTTAGGACATATTGTATCTAAGAGAGGGATCGAGGTAGATAAAGCAAAGGTTGAATTGATCTCTAAACTTCCTCCACCCATCTCTATCAAACAAATTCAATCTTTTCTCGGCCATGTAGGATTCTATCGTCGCTTCATCAAAGACTTTTCCAAAATTTCCCGTCCTTTGTGTAATCTGCTCGCCAAGGACGTTCCTTTCAATTTTGATGAAGATTGTCTTAAGGCTTTTGAGTTTCTAAAGGAAGCTGTGACCCAAGCCCCAATCATCCAACCCCCTGATTGGTCACTACCTTTTGAAATCATGTGTGATGCTTCAGACTTTGCCATAGGAGCTGTCTTGGGCCAAAGGGTAAACAAATATCCTATAGTGATTTATTATGCTAGCAGAACTTTGAATGAAGCCCAAAAAAATTATACCACTACTGAAAAGGAGTTGCTAGCTGTGGTGTTTGCCCTGGAAAAGTTTAGATCATATCGTTTAGGTTCCAAGATTGTGGTTTATTCGGATCACTCAGCTTTGAGATACCTGCTCTCAAAGAAAGATGCTAAACCATGATTGATTAGATGGATCTTACTGCTACAAGAGTTTGATATTGAAATTCGAGACAAGAAAGGGTCTGAGAATGTTGTAGAAGACCATCTATCTAGGATTTTATTTGAAGAGTGTGAACCTGCATCATTGAAGAATTTGTTCTGGATGAACAGCTCTTAGCAGTTTCACATGCAAAGGCCTCTTGGTTTGCAGATATTGTTAACTTCTTAGTGGTTGGACAAATCCCTGATGGCTGGTCCAAGAATGAAAAGGATCGATTCTTTGCTCAAATTAAATATTACTTTTGGGAAGATCCTGAACTCTTTCAAATTTATGCTGATCAAATCATCCGTAGGTGTGTTCCTGAATCTGAACATCTAAGAATTTTGAGTTTTTGCCACACCCTTGCTTGCGGAGGAAATTTTTCTGGTCGAAAAACTATGGCTAAAGTTTTGCAAAGTGGATTTTACTAGCCGACATTGTTTAAGGATGCCTATACTTTTGGCAAAGAATGTCTTAAGTGTCAAGCCTTAGGAAATATTTCAAGAAAAGACATGATGCCTTTAAATCCCATCTTGGTAGTTGAAATCTTTGACGTTTGGGGAATTGATTTTTGGGACCCTTTCCACCCTCTAATGGTGTTTTGAATATATTTTGGTGGCTGTCGATTATGTTTCTAAATGGATTGAGGCGATGGCAACACGAACCAATGATCATAAGGTAGTTATAAAGTTTGTTCATAGGAATATCTTCTCTAGGTTCGGATTTCCACGTGCCATCATTAGTGACGGAGGTGCCCATTTCACAAACTACCAATTTCGAATGCTTTTTCAAAAATATAGTGTCACACATAAAGTAGCTACACCTTATCACCCGCAAACAAGTGGCCAAGTGGAAGTATCCAATAGGGAGATCAAGAACATTTTGAAAAAGACTATTAGGCCCGATCGTAGAAACTGGTCAGATCGATTAGATGATGCATTATGGGACTATCAGACAGCTTACAAGAATCCCATTGGAATGTCTCTCTATAGACTGATCTTTGGAAAAGCATGTCATCTTCCGATAGAACTTGAACATAATGCATATTGGGTGATTAAGCAATTAAATTTTGATTTAAAGCAAGCTGGTTCTAACCGAATGTTGCAACTGAGTGAACTAGATGAACTAAGGCGAGAGGCTTATGAAAATTCACGTATTTAAAAAGAGAAAATGAAAGCCTTTCATGATCAATTTATTTCTAGGAAAATCTTTGAGCCAAATCAACAAGTCTGGTTATTTAATTCAAGGCTTCGATTATTTCCTGGAAAATTGAGATCTAGATGGGATGGACCTTACATTGTTAATCAAGTTATCCCCCATGGTGCAGTCAAAATTTATGATCCTAGGTCAGGAAACATCATTAAGGTGAATGGTCAACGTTTAAAACCATACATTGAAGGAATATCAACAAATTGAACCATTGACCAAGTAACATTAACTAACCCATACTGAACTGAGCTGCATTATGTCTGGCTGAAGACATTAAACTTAGCGCTTGTTGGAAGGCAACCCAATATGTACTCTATCTTTTTTTTAAAAAAAAAAAAAATTGCATCCTCTACATTGTTCATGAGCTCCTCTTCTCAGGTAACCCCTATCCCCTTACATTTTTTAGTTCTTATGGTTTATTCCTTTGCCTTTTTATACCATTAGGGACAATGGTATTTAAGTTGGGGGGTCGGGACAATTTTTTTTAATTTTTTTTTTTTTTAAAAAAAGTTTTCATGTGTCAAAAATAAATCTGGAGCAAGATAGACTAGAAAAAGTAATAAGAGTTAGAGAGTGTTGCTAATGACTGTAGCGAGTCAAGAAGTAGACTAGCGTGTCAGACTTTTACGGCCTACTTAGATCACCTAAAGGCTATTAGCACTTCCATTGCACATGCTCGCTGACGAGACAAAGTAAGTATTAGTTGTAAGAACAATTGAGGACTTAATTATCACTGAAAACTGGTAATTGATATATATCCCAATTTAAATTTTTTTGAATAGAGGAAAGAGCTACCTACCCGAAATAAAAGTGCAAAACATACAGTATATGTGGATCGCCCTGAACTTAGTAACCGGATCTCTGCACCTAAGTCAAGTATGGAGGTTCGCGTCAAACGGTGAAGGGAAGGCCAGGATGCTCAGCACAAAAAAAAAAAAAAAAAAAAAAAAAAAAAAAATCTGGTAGTGTGAAAGCTAACTCAGTTCATAAGCTTAATTTAGGGATGTATATGAAATTAACCAAAGTAAGTGTTAATCAAAGATCATTTGTTCTTGCAAACTAGTACCAAAATGTTAAGTTAGTCATCACAAACACAAGTGCTGCAGATTTTTAGATGAACTATAAGAAAGATTCTAATTATGCTGACTGCAAAATTTATTTCTGAAACTCAATACTTAGTTAGTGATGCTTGCTAGATCATTTTACTTTAAAACCTGGATCTATTTTTGTAAAGGATGATCTTTGTGACACATAGTTATACTTTTTGCATTGCTAAGGGACTAGCAATAAGTAAGTTGGGGGGTGTGATAAATCATGGATTTACACGTTTATTTTAAGTATTTTAGTTAATTAATGGTGCTAACATTCTTTTAATAACCTAATTTCATAATTAATTTGGACTTTCTTGCAAAACTAATTATTTTAAAAATATCTTTGAAAAATGTGAAATTAGAGTACGTTCATGAAAAATAGATTTCAAGTCAAAGCACCACACACCCATTTAAATGATTAATAAAATATTCAATAATTATAATTAATGATTATGGAATCAGTAAAATTAATAAGTTTGAAACTTGCCAATAGGTAGAGCTTGATTTATGGAATCCAATGACGCAAACGGTACCTAAATCGGGTTTGAAATGAAGAAGTTATGAATTTTTTAAGATTTTTGCACACATTTTGATGCTGCACGTTTTTTGGAGCAGCCGGCTGCTGGGTTTATATCTCACAGCTTGGTCCACTGGCAGCCATTATTGCCGGTCCACGGAACAGGGCGTGGACCACAGCCCTCCAGAGGCGCCGAAACTCACCAGGAAGCACACCGGCGGTGTCCCTGGCCAGAGGAGAAGCTTCGGCGATGGTTTGACGGGCGGTGGTGGCATTTTTGGCGGCAAACAAGAAGAACGCAGCCCACATTCTTCATGAGGCGTCCACGGCCGGAGGAGGAGCTCCATGGTGGCGTTGCCGAGCGTTCTCCACGGGCATGGACGAGGTGCCCACGGCCGGAGGAGGAGCTCCACGGTGGTGTTGCCAAGCGATTTCCACGGGCGCTGCAGAGTGGTGGCATTGCCGAGCTTCTCCACGGTGGCGTTGCCGAGCATTCTCCACGGGCATTGTCGAGTTCCTCCACGAGCAGTCCACAGCCGTGCAGTCCACGGTGGTTCCACGAGCTGGCTTCACGAGCACTCCACGGGCACGGTCGAGCTTCTCCACGGGCACGGGCGAGCTTCTCCACGTTGTGGGCGCTTCTCACGTTCCTCATGAGCTGATGCACGGGCTACTGAGCATTGCCGATCATTCCTCCACGGGCGCATCTCACGCAGTCCACGAGATGAAAACGAACGGTGTGATCTACGGGCGTTGCAGGGCGGTGAGCACGGAGCAGCAACGGCAATCACGGTGTTTCTTTTGTCCCACATCGTTAATATGCAACAAGCTCCCCTCTCCGGTTAATTATAAAATGAACCCTATAGCACAAGGCATAGGTATCCGGGAGAAAGGACAAGGTACAGGGTAGAGGGCATTGCTTGGGTTGCGGGTTGGCTTTGGGAGTGAGGTTTCTCAAAGGAGAGCATGTCCCTACACCATCTTCCAGCCTTCCCCCTCTCTGAGATCAAGATCCGATGAAGAAGATGCAGAGGAAGCCCAGTTCGCTCCACGGAGTATGAAGGAAGGAGCTATCTTCCCGACGAGGCTGCGCTGATCTGTTCTTATCTTTGTTATTTGTTTTGTTAATTTAGTTTTACTGCATTGTATTTAAACCTTAAATTTCAATCAATGCAATATCTCTTTTTATTCCTGTCTTTCGTCTTGTCTGCAAATAGATGCTAGGATCTAAATAATAGATCCTAGTACCAAGTTTTCTTGCAATTTTAATTTTTATATTTTTTCGACTTCAAATATTTTTTATACAAGATCAAAAATTTCAAATCCTAAACACTACCATCTTTGTGGATTCGACTCGACTCCTCTTGCTACGTATTTTTAAATATTTTAAGAAGTCAGATTTTAAACTGATAGCCACGGTGCCTTAACAACAACCCCGCGGTTCTATCAGGTAGCAGGCAAAAACTCTCTCAAAAACGTCCCAGAATTTTTTGCTTTCTCTTCACACGATGTAACTTCAATTGAGTTGTAAACAGCGGTGCTGCAGAGGTTTATATAGGCAGCTGGGAGAGGGAGTAATTTGTAGAGACCGGGAGAGGAAGAGGCAGCAGCTGTTAAGCCATAAAAACAACCATAAACGAGAGGTAAATGAGCAGCGGTGGAGGGAGAAGAAGAGGCGCCAGCGAGGGTAGACGTTCGACCTTCTCACAACGTTAGGAAACTTTTACACGGTGAAACCGGTCCATTCCCAATTTGGTTCAATCAATTAAATCTCTTGGTTCAATCCAATTGAACAGGTTCAAGACCAATTCAATTGGTTCATGGGATTAAAATTGTTTCAGAACCAATTGAAGGCCAAAACGAACTCCGAATCAGTTCAAAACTGATTCAGAAAAAACCTGGCGCTGTCTTGGTCAACCCAGAACAATTTTTGGTTGACACAGACAAGGGCAAGACGGGAAAAAGAGTGCTCAAAAAATACTGTGACCATAAAACCGAGATGATTCAAAATCATAATCGATATCCGGATTAGAGAGTAATCCTCTATGGCGTGTGACCTCATAGGTTCGAACCTAAACAGTAGCACTAGAACAATTCTAGTACCAGCACGGGAAACCATCTAGCAATGGGTCATGGTATCCGGATAGGTCGAAGATGCTGGAGCAAACTATCGAACCTCTGGCATATGGTTACCATATAATTCATCCCTTTGACCTCTAATGCTCAGGACGACTGAGATTGGGTTGCAAACCCAGACAAAGTCAGTCGACTACGTGTCTCAACCTTGCAAGCCTAGTGACTCTTCACTAGGACTACCCCGGTCGAGGATTTGCTAAATTGAGATACTGCGAGACATTCAATCCAAACTGTTTGGACAGGTTAATTCCATCTTGGTCCATCACTGCTCCATAAGTACTAGCCTGTACCCAGAAACCTTCCATCACCGGATTAAAAATCCGGGTAGTCTATCACCAAAGCATAGGGAGTTGCTTGCAAGCTACCATGATGACCTCAGGTCAGAGGGACACATATACCCATATCCAATCATGAGTATCCCTTTGGCAGAAAGGGGCTGCACGGAGTCACGATCAATGAGATATCACATATCCCACTTGTAGATCACATCAATGTCACCATACTCATTTGGTCAAGAGGACAACCAAACGATGCGAACTACAACAACATATACTTGATATATTGCCGTCCAGTATAATATATCCTTTGGTTGTGAACAAGGTTTAAGGACCACTCGATACATCCTCTCTATATCGAAGTCAATGTAGTCCTAAGGACTTCATCACATAGAAAGAGTTCATTTCAGAAAAATTTAGTATGTGATGAGCTGCCATAAATATATTTTATTAATTCAAAGAAAAAGTACAATACTTAGCTCAACCGCCTACAACCCAGGCGATTGGCTTTGGGACACAATTCCCAACATCTTTTAGCCTGAATCCAAGACCTAATTCAGCCCCCTTGTAAAGAGCTCATTCTTGTTGATGACCTTTTTCTGGAACTAACTAAGCCTTCCTTGCAGGAAAAATCTACACTTACTTTGACCACATTCTCCATTCATCAATTTGATCTTATGACACCCATAGCTTAATATTCTAATCTTAAGGTCTTTGCAAGTCACCAAGATCTATTCCCTAAACCCAATAAATTGTCACAAAATTTTGATTTCCTGTCACACCATAAGGCTTCCAATGCTTCCCAAACTTGCAAACTGCACTATGTTGAGATTTTTCGATTGCACCAATTCTTTGAGTATATTAGGTTTGCGACCTACTTTTAGAAGACCTTATGGCATTTGTTAGGTATCCATTGTAAATTTTCAGGTGCACACTGGACCAGGATCAAACCTAGAGGGTTTATAGTCTGTTAGGTTTAGGCCCTAGAGAGTCCAATAAATTTTCTTTTCCCTCAACAGGAATGCATAGTTGAGTATGCATTTTGCATCGTATTAAAATTTGTATTAAGTAAAAATTTTAAAATAATTTGGCTGATTCCCGAAAGAGAGCCCTTTCGAGATTGTCTATGGGTAACAACTGATACAGTACAAAAGAGATGATGCAATGCGGAAGTAAAATTAAGACTAATTCCTTTTTTTTTATATATATATTTCAGAAGTCGACTTAGACTCAAAGGAAAGTTAAACTAAATTGAAAGAAACTATATAATTATTGAAAGCATAATTCAAAGAAACTAGATTATCATAGTAGTTCAGAAGTAAAGGAACACTGGGGGTTGAGAAACTCCCAGACCTAGGATTTTGCTCTGAACTTTCAACAGGATAGAACTAAAGAGAAGGGAAGGATTATGTACCAGACAGTGATCTTCACAGAATTTGGTGGAAGGACTCTCTCGAGCAGATTGTTGGATCCTCGGATTCGGATATCTTCGCAATGGATCCTCCAATACTGGTCCTTTGGCAGAGTTGGCTTCTCCTGAACTCAGGATCTGGGAAAGAAGAAGAACAAGTTAAGGAACCAGATACTCAAAGAAAGGATTTACCAGATAAGAAGAACTTGAAATTGATATTGCTGAAATCCTGATCCTCCTAGATGCTGATCCGACTTCCTCTGGGATTTGCTCTATATTCGAAGTAGCTGATCTGGACCCGGATGCTGGTGGTCGGCCTCTACTTGGAAGAGAGGGGCCGTGAGATGATGAGGTAGATTAGGGTTTGGATGATTGGTGGAATGAGGAAGATGATGGGCGGCTAGGGTTTGGAATTGAAGTGGCTAACCTATGGTTTTGGTAGGATTTTGGGGTTGGAGATCTCACACCTCCTCAAGGTTCCTAGGGAACCCGGATTTACTCCCTCATGGAGCTCAACACCTGAATACAAGTGTGGAAGAGAGAAACACAAAGTTGCTCACACAGAATTTGATTTCATTCATCATTAAATTCAAGAGTTACATAGAGTTGAATATATAGACATAACAAAGAAATAAAATTTTATACATTTCCCATGTGGGACTAATAGGACTAACCCACACTTTAGGCATCAAATTCTCTTCCCAAGACTCCTTCCATGAGTGGGCAGCCCAAAAACTCCAAGAAAACTTGAAAATCAGCTCCAAATGGCAGTTTATGGGGTGTCTCCTAGTATCTCTCCATGAATCAAGGATTTTCCCTTCATGGTTTGGCTCATTTGGACACCTCCTAGTCTTGCTCCACAAGTTTAGGCTTCTTCATTTCATGGCTTTGGCACTTTTGGAAACTTATGGGAACCTCCTTGAATTCCTCCCCAAGACATGCTCTCTTCCCTTTTATAACTTGGATTTTTATGGAACATTGTGGGGCACCTCCTTGATCCTCTCTTCAAGAAAACTTCTTGCCATCCTGGCTTGGGTGTATCTAGAAAGAAATTGGCTCCTCGTTGGATTGAGGTATCTTGATGGATTTCTCTCCCAAGTGGTGCAAGAAAAAAAGGAACTTACTTCTTGTGGTGTAGGGACCAAAGACACTGGATGGAGATGTGGCACCTCCTGGACTCTGGCGTGTGGCTGGGAGTGTGGCACCCACTTGCTTGGGCCTGGGAGAAAAAATGTGGCACCCTGGACCTTGACTTGACTGAAAAAAAAAAGTGGCACCAACCTGGAGAAGACCTAGACCACTACTAGGACTTGTACTGAGTCAACATGACTCAACAAAATTTAAATTGCAGGGAAATACAGACTCAAGACTAAAATTGAGTTGACCAAGTCAACCCTTATTACAAAACCAGAAAACCCTAATTCTTCGGGCAAGGTCAATCAGAGATCCAGATGGAGCCCTGAAGTCTTCTTCTGAGTCTGGTGCCCGCACCAATTCTCCCGGGGTGGGAGGAACTCGACCCTGTCGAGTATGGATCAAGCTGGCTCTGGTATCTTTCCAAGAGGTCCGGGTCCAATTCTTGTAATTCTTCTCGGGAGATCCAAGAGTCATCAGAATCATGCCTTCCTTGCCAGCGGACCAGGTATCTTTGGTATCCTCGATTACGAGTAGAGATAACCTGATCATCCAGGATCTTTTCAATCTGCTCTTTCCTCACAGGCCAGTTTGTTGGTGGACACACAGGGTCGGGATCACTCTCAATAACAGGATTAGGTTTCAAAGGCTTACTAGGAATCACAGCTGGCTCCCTATACTCTACTAAGTCTGTAATGTTGAAAGTAGAGCTATTGCCTAGTTCTGGAGGCAACTCGAGCACATAGGCATTGGATCCTACTCTCTTCACTACTCTAAATGGTCCAGCTCCTTTAGCATGTAACTTTCTAACGGTTCCAGGAAAAAAACTGCTCAGGCCTTAACCTAATCATTACATAGTCTCTCTCAACAAAAGTTTTGACTCGTCTTTGAGAATCAGCCAACTTCTTATAAGTTTCATTACTTAAAGTTATTTTGGCATGAATTTCTTTATGCAAGTCCTTTACATGCTATGCAAGTGCATCAAGAGACTTATGTGTGTGGGCTAATAGAGAAATCAGATCAAGTGGTGTGTGAGGCTTGTATCCATGAACAATTTCAAAGGGACTCTAGCCTATAGACCTATTGATCGAAACATTGAATGCAATTTTAGCCCTGGACAAAATACAAATCCCAATTCCTGGTGCTCTCAATCAAACCAATATCTGAGCCAAAGCCTAGTAAAGGGTCAAGAAAAACTAAACTAGACTGATGACGCATTCCTAAAGAATGGACTTTATTCCAAAGGAACCCTAGGTATAAGCCTAACAAACTACGGCTCTCTAGGTTTGACCTTGGGTCGGAGGATGGCATACAGAGCATGAAAACTTATCATGGGTGCCTAGTAGGTGCCATAAGGTCTTCCAGAAGTAGGTGGCAAACCTAATAGATTCTGACACATGGTTCACTCTAAAGACTTCAACAAAGTATACTTGGATGGTGTAAGAAGCATTGGAAGTCCTAGAGAAAGGGAGGAAATATGAGGTGGAGTCTCGAATTACCTGCTGGCTAAAGGTGGTGACCTGAAGGTTTGAATGGTGATCTATGAGTGTCAACTGGTCATCCTTACGAAAGGAAAAGTTTGCTACTCCCAGAAATGGTTCAAGAGATGGTTCGGGAAGTAGCCTAGGACATGTGATTGCAACAGTTAAGGTTTGTTCTCTAAGCAAATAATGATCCACTTTCTCAAGAAATGGATTAGAGAATGATTCATGGAAGGGCCTATGGATGACGACCTCAAGACTTGAAATTTGACCTTTGGGTGCGGAAAGGTATACTCTATAGAAGGGTAGGTCAGTCATGTGAAGGAAGGGGTCTGGGGCCATAAGGAGGTCTTTTACAGGACTGGGTGAATCAATCTGCTCAAGACAAGGATGTTTAACTGAGATTACGGGAGAGACCTTAGTGGCTGGGCATGGGACAAGGTCCAATTGTAAGAGGCTTGATTCAGTCATCCTAAGGAGAGGATCTACCATAGGGTAGGCAAACTTAAACAGTTCAGTGCAAAGATCTTCAATTGGTACTTGGGGAATGACTGTCATTAGAGGATACGAACTGATAGCTCGGGCTAACACTATGAGTTCTTCCTAGGGGTATTTGATTAAAGGAACCTGGTTCTCACAAATATCTTGAATTTCTGAACTAGGTCCTACCACTTGGTTGCTCTCCAAGGTCTCCTCAGGTAAGGAAACAATAGTATCGATGTCATATTCTTCAAGTTCTTCCCCCTCATATTCATCAACTAGACTCAAGCCAGCATCATATACTTCCTCGATGCCATCTTCAATGGATTTCGGGTCAGTGGTAATCGGGTCAACTGATTCTGGGCTTGTCATACCTAACCTTTCTTCCTCATTGGTAGGCTTGGGTTCTCCCTCATTAATGTCATCCTTAGGATTCTTACCACTTAGCTGTGCACAAGCCAGTCCTATGCATGGGCACTGACTAGATTTATGGCCTCTTTCTCTACAAAACCAACATTCTTGCGATATAGGAACCTGGGTTACACTGGGTTTTAAGCTAGTAGAGACCTTACTTGGGCATGGGTGTGGATCTAAATGGTTTGATCTAGAAGACTTGGGTTGTTGAGTGACTGGTCTAGAATATTGTAAGGACCTCTCATAGACACGATCCACACTATAGATATCATGGTTAGGCTTCCTAGGGTTATGCTTGGGATCACGGTATAAGGTCCTCCTAGGCTCCTGGTGTGGGTGAGGTTGAGGCACATTAAAATCTGGGTTAGGAGTCCAATTCTGATGTCTAGGTTTTCCAAGTACTTGGACTCGATCCCTAAGCTGGGTAAGATCCTCATGGACTTGTTCCCTAAACTGGGCAACAGTAGCAGTCATATCCTAACTCAATTTGTTCATACTTTTGGTAAGAGTTCTAACCATGGCCTCTAAATCAGGTTGCGTTTGACCAAGTTTGGAGGGTACTCCATTCCGGGTGGACATGATGATGCAAGCAAGCACACAGAATTTGACTAGACTAAAGTGACTACTGGCTCACTAGACCTAGAGTCCAAACTAGATGTCCAATCAGAGTGGCAAGCTAGCCTGTAGTAACTCGGGACTCAGCCAGGCAGGTGTAAGGGGAGTGTTAGGTCCCTAATTGCTAATCCTAGACACTAATCAGTGATTGGCCAGGTAGGCAGACCAGGACACAAGCCCTTCGGGATGTAGTCCCTGAATCACCGTTCTAGACACTGAGTACAAAGCACACACAGAGTAACCAGACAAACTGACTAAACCATAGGCTGGACCTGACCAGTTGGTGTTCCTAGCCCACTAGGGCAAATTAAGTCTAATAAATTTTAAAATTAGGCTTAGGATCGAATGAATGGATGGTGGTTTTGGGCTAAGGAGAGGTTATCAACTCCTTCCCTTATCTTAGATGCTCAATTGCCCTCAAGATGAATTAGGAGATGATCACTCAAAAAAAAATTGAATTGCAGAAACACAGAAACAGAATTGCTGTAATTTAACTCTCAGAAATTTCACAGAAACCAATAAATTACATTAAAACTATGTAAAATTATTTCAATTATACTGGTTCCAGCTAAATAAAAATCACATAATTTGGAGTTACCTACAATGAGAAACAATTCCTGCAATAGGATAGTAACAGACTGAAAATAGAATGCTTCCCCCGTTTACAATTCCTGCTACGATGTTGTAACCCAGCGGATCCCCTACATGCCCTAGGAACACCTCATGGAATGAGAAGAGGAGGCTTGCACCTCACTTCGTTCCTAGGACCGGACGTCCTGGGAGTCTACTTCGAGCAGACAAAGTAAAAAAGAGACACTCAAAACATGCAAGCAAGTCAGAAACCCTAGACATGGCTCTGATACCAAAATTGATGCAGTACAACAGAGATGATACGATGCGGAAGTAAAATTAAGACTAATTTTTTTTTTTTTTTTTTTTATTTTCAGAAGTTGGCTTAGACTCAAAGGAAAGTTAAACTAAATTAAAAGAAACTATATAATAATTGAGAGCACAATTCAAAGAACTAGATTATCAGTGTAGTTCAGAAGTAAAGGATCGCTGGGGGTTGAGAAACTCCCAGACCTAGGGTTTCGCTCTGAACTTTCAACAGAACTAAAGAGAAGGGAAGGGTTATGTACCAGGCAGTGATCTTCACAGAGTTTGGTGGAAGGACTCTCTCGAGCAGATTGTTGGATCCTCGGATTCGGATATCTTCGCAATGGATCCTCCAATACTAGTCCTTTGGCAGAGTTGGCTTCTCCTGAACTCAGGATCTGGGAAAGAAGAAGAACAAGTTAAGGAACCAGATACTCAAAGAAAGGATTTACCAGATAAGAAGAACTTGAAATTGATGTTGCTGAAATCCTGATCCTCCTGGATGCTGATCTGACTTCCTCTGGGATTTGCTCTGTATTCGAAGTAGCTGATCTGGACCCGGATGCTGGTGGTCGGCCTCTACTTGGAAGAGAGGGGCCGTGAGATGATGAGGTAGATTAGGGTTTGGATGATTGGTGGAATGAGGAAGAAGATGGGCGGTTAGGGTTTGGAATTGATGTGGCTAACCTAGGGTTTTGGTAGGATTTGGGGTTGGAGATCTCACACCTCCTCAAGGTTCCTAGGGAACCCGGATTTACTCCCTCATGGAGCTCAACACCTGAATACAAGTGCGGAAGAGAGAAACACAAAGTTGTTCACACAGAAATTGATTTCATTCATCATTAAATTCAAGAGTTACATAGAGTTGAATATATAGACATAACAAAGAAATAAAATTTTATACATTTCCCATGTGGGACTAATAGGACTAACCCACACATTAAGCTTCAAATTCTCTTCCCAAGACTCCTTCCATGAGTGGGCAGCCCAAAAACTCCAAGAAAACTTGAAAATCAGCTCCAAATGGCAGGTTATGGGGGTGTCTCCTAGTATCTCTCCATGAATCAAGGATTTTCCCTTCATGGTTTGGCTCATTTGGACACCTCCTAGTCATGCTCCACAAGTTTAGGCTTCTTCCTTTCATGGCTTTGGCACTTTTGGAAACTTATGGGAACCTCCTTGAATTCCTTCCCAAGACATGCTCTCTTCCCTTTTATAACTTGGATTTTTATGGAACATTGTGGGGCACCTCCTTGATCCTCTCTTCAAGAAAAACTCTTGCCATCCTGGCTTGGGTTTATCTGGAAAGAAATTGGCTCCTCGTTGGATTGAGGTATCTTGATGGATTTCTCTCCCAAGTGGTGCATGAAAAAAAGGAACTTACTTCTTGTGGTGTAGGGACCAAAGACACTGGATGGAGATGTGGTGCCTCCTGGACTCTGACGTGTGGCTGGGAGTGTGGCGCCTACTTGCTTGGGCCTGGAAGAAAAAATGTGGCACCCTGGACCTTGACTTGACTGAAAAAAAAAAGTGGCACCAACCTGGAGAAGACCTAGACCACTACTAGGACTTGTACTGAGTCAACATGACTAAACAAAATTTAAATTGTAGGGAAATACAGACTCAAGACTAAAATTGAGTTGACCAAGTCAACCCTTATTACAAAACCAGAAAACCCTAATTCTTTGGGCAAGGTCAATCAGAGATCCAGATGGAGCCCTGAAGTCTTCTTCTGAGTCTGGTGCCTGCACCACCAACCTAATAAATCACTTGATCTGATTTCCCTGCCATTACATGCTAAAGTATCCGAGCCAGCCAAATCTTTTGCATAGCATATTAGAAATTTGCATAAGGAAATCATCAAAAAGATCAAAATGAGTAACGATGCTTATAAAAGAGAAGATGATTCTGGAAAACATTTCAAAGAATTTTCTGTAGGGGATTTTGTCCTGATAAGACTCAGACCTGAACGTTTTTCTCCTGGAACTGTCAAGAAACTACATTCCCAAAGTGTTGGACCTTATAAAACTTTTAAGATAATTGGATCCAATGCTTATGTTCTTGAGTTACCCCCTGATTCAGGCATTAGCTCCACTTTCAATGTTTCTGATCTATCTAAGTACAGGGAATCGGTAGTAATTCCTAGTAAGGCATTCGGGCTTGATCCTTTACTCGAGAGAGAACCTACCCTTGAGTGTCCACAAAAATGGCCTGAGCAAAGAGAGAAGATCGAGCAAATTCTGGATGATCAAGCTGTCAGTACCTGACGGAATAGCTATTAGCGCTACTTCGTAAGATGGAAAGGTCATCCCAAATCAGAGGACTCGTGGATTACCAGAGAGGACCTACAACACATTAATCCAGATCTCCTAGAAGAGTATCAAAGCCAAACAAACCTTTACTTAATGTGGTTGAGTTCCTCCCACCCCAGGAGAAATGGTGAGGACACCAACACCAAGACCAAGTTTCAGGAACCCATCTGGATCACAAAACAAGGAGAATAAGACCTGCACCATCAAGCCGACCCGAGACCGTCGAGCCGACATAAATCATGGAAGACCCGAACCCCAGGTTCTGGAGATTTATGGGAGGTTTTGGAATTTTCTCTATTTTATTTCAATTTTTGGCATTAAAAAAAGTTTAAAAATCTCAAAGAATCTCATGTAACAAACTTCCCTCTCGCCACCTCTTAGGATTAGTTTATTTTTGTAACTAATCCTTGGATTAGTTAGCATAACCAGTTGTTTAGAGCCCTCTGGAAGCATCGTTAGAAGCCTTTGAATAGGGCTCGATCTCTGTACAAAAGATATGATCAAATTGTAATGAAACCTCCCAGCTTTCTTCTTCTTTGATCGCGTCTTCTTCTTGCCTTCGTTGCCGAGGTGACGTCAAGAGGTGTGAGGTCCCATCCGAAGCCTTCGTCGTGACTGCGACACCGAGAGGTGCGAGGCCTCATCTATCTTCATCATCCCACTGCACCATCCATCCATGTCATCTCCATCGACCATGGCTTCTCCGTTCATCCCGCCCTTCCGCCAACAACTCTAGCTCCCTTCCATGAAAGCTAACTTCCTTTGAAACCTCCCCGATCTTTCATCGCCAAACCTTTCTCCTTCGGCCTGCCCATAACCAGACGCCCTCCTTCGATCTTCCAGACACCAGGCTCGCCCTCCTACAGTCCAAATCTCCCCCACTCGCTGTCTTCCTTGAAGCTCAGATTCAAGCCCATCGCCAGACCTCCCTCCTTTATCTCCCATCGACAGATCTCCTTCTTTTTGGTCTTCCCGTCGCCCATAACCTTCTTCCTCCAGTCCAGACCACCCTCCCCAGGAGATCTCCATGCCACCGGCCTCATCTCCGAACTACTGCCCCAACGGGGTTCCACCTGGCTGCAGAAACTTTCCTCCCTGCTACTGCAACCCGGTCACGTTCGGATCCCCATTTTGCTACTGCTCCTCCACTGTTGCCGACTTCCCCCCTCTGGCCCTCCCATCACCGGATCTCCTTCTCTGGTCTGCCGCGACACCATCACCAGCCTTGGATCTCCTCTCCATAGAGTTCTCGCCCGAACCAGGCTTCCCCCCTGCTCCTCGGGCTCTCAACAACCTATCTGGACATCCGCTCGGCCGTTCCTCCACCGGAGCATGACTCCCCCATCAGAAAACGAAGCTCCGAGATCGCCTGGCGCCATCTTCTCTGAGCTACTACCATCCCATAAAGATTCCTCCCAATTTCCCTGTTCCATGAAGCGTTCAAACGTTAAAAAAAACTCATCGAGCTGTTGTTGAAAAAATATGAATAGCTATTCCGACTATTCCATCTATTTTGCACTTATCCCATATCTATTCCAGAGTGGAATAAGCCTTGTTTATTTTAATTTGGGTTGTGTTTTTGGCTTTGATTGTCTCACTTAGACTAATCCAAGGTTAATTGTGTTAGGTCCTTTCTGGTACCGAGCCTTGAATGGATCCAAGCCATCAACCCACGCTCCTGATGCTTGTAGTTGGATGACTAATCATTGATCATCCAAGCTGCATCTTCCAAGGTTAAGTGATCTCATCATTGTAAAATAGTTATTACTGTCATAAGGTTTATTTTTCATTCCTTGTTTTAGATCTGAAACTTTGAAATACGTTCATGTCCTTGATTATGGGTTTCTCAATCTCTGACTCCTGGTTCTTTCTCATTTTATTAAGCCTAGCATGATGGAATGCATGATCTAAAACCTACCCTATTTGAATCTATGTTTATTATAAACATCGGTATTCATATGGATTTTTAGGGTAATTTTTATCAGAGCATAGTTCCACATCATTCCACATCATTCTTAGTATTAGAGCATAGTTCCACATCATTTCTAGTATTAGAGTACAGTTAGGACATGGATTTGGTTTAGCTCACTCACTATTTTTCTACAGCATTTTGGTTAGCTGAAATTTAGTTCTTTTGCTTGGTTTAGTTCTACCATATTTCTTTATTACAATTATTTTTTTGCAAGCATACAAAAAAAGAAAATATATATATATATATCTGTGTTTCATTTCTATTTTCTTAGTTTGCATTAGGATCATGGAGTGTGCATTTCATATTTTGCATTAAGCTACTTAAGGGCGGTGGTGCGGGCACCAGACTCAGAAGAAGACTTCAGAGCTCCATCTGGATCTCTGATTAACCTTGCCGAAGAATTAGGTTTTTGGCTTGTAATAAGGGTTGACTTGATCAACTCAATTTTAGTTTGAGTCTGTATTACCTGTATTTTTATTTTGTTGAGTCATGTTGACTCAGTAGTGGACTAGGGCTTCAACCTGAGGTGTTACATTTTCTCCCAAGGCCAAGCAAGTGGGCGCCACACTCCCAGCCATACGCCTGAGTCCAGGGGGCGCCACATCTCCATCCAGCAGGCTTTGGTCCCCACACCACAGATAGCAGCTCCCCTATTTCATGCGCCAATTGAGGAGAAATCCACCAGGGGTCCACAAATCAAGGGGGCAGCCCAAGACTTCCCAAAAAAACCAAACTATGAAAGGGAAGAAATTCCCTTGGAGAGAAATTCAAGGAGGCGCCCATTACCTGCCAGAAATACTCAAAACAAAGTTAGAAGGAGCCATAACTTGGGGAGAAAGAAAAGGAGGTATCCAAAAAGGGTTGAGCCATGGAAGGAAGGAGATTTCTCTTGAAAAGCAAGGTTAGGAGGCGCCCTAATCATTCCAACTAAAGCCAGATATAAAAGGCAACAAATTTTCTCTTGGAGGGCAAGGTTAAGAGGCGCCCAAACACTTCCAGATAAGGCTAAGCATAGAAGGAAAAAAATATTTTCTTGGAGGTCAAGACAAGGAGGCGCCACCCACTTTCCTTTTTGAAGCTTCAATCAACTTTGGAATTAATTGGCCGGCCATATGAGTAGGGATTGATATCCTAATTTGAAGATCCCCTCCTTTAGTCCCACATGGGAAGATGTAAAACCCTACTCTCTTGTAATGGCCTATAAATTAAACCCCCATGTAAGTTTGAAAAGAAACAGATGAATGAAACCAATTTTTTTTTAGTGAGAAAACTCTGTGTTTTCTCTCTTCCGCACTTGCATCCAGGTGTTGAGCTCCGTGAGGGAGTAAATCCGGGTTCCCCAGGATCCTTGAGGAGGTGTGAGATCTCCAAAACCCTAAACCCTAGGTTAGCCACTTCACTCCCAAACCCTAGCCGCCCATGACCCTTCTCTTTCCACCAAGCTCTAGCATATCCCACCTCTCACGGCCATTCTCTCCAAGTCCAGGCCGACCACCTGCATCCAGCTCCAGTCCGGATACTTCAGATCCAAAACTCTTTCCAGAGGGAGTCGAATCAGCCTTCAAGAGAATCCGGATCTCAGCGGCATCAGCCTTCAAGTTCTTCGACCTGGTAAATCCTTCCCTGAGTCTCTGAATCCATCACTTGTTTTTCTTCTTCCCAGATCTTGAGTTCAGGAGAAGCCGACCCAGCCACGAGGCCAGTATTGGAGGATCCATTGCGAAGATAGCCGAATCTGAGGATCCAACAATCTGCTCGAGAGAGTTCTTCCACCCAAATTCTGAGAAGATCACTGTCTGGTTGGTAAACCATCTCTCCTCTCTATTTCTATCCTGTTGAAAGTTCAGAGCGAAACCCTAGGTCTGGGAGTTTCTCAACCCCAGCGATCCGTTACTTCTGAACTACTCTGATAATTGAGTTTCTTCTAAATTGTGCTTTCAATCCTTACCTAGTTTCCTTCAACTTAGTTTAGCTTTACTTTGAGTCAAAGCCAATTTCTGAAATATATATAAAAAAAAAAAGAAATTAATCCTAAATTTACTTCCGCATACGCTTCTTTGTTCTTTGTTCTACATCAGGCGGCAATATCATAATATAAGGGAAAGACTTCATTACCTTTCCTTAGTCCAAAACAACTACCCAGCATTTCGAACCCAAGCTTTTAATTAAAATCCAGTAGAAATGTACTTTTTCTCTAGAGAGCTTAGGGACACCAACGGGTCGACTCAAGACTAAGTGTCTATTCATGGTGTCAGCCCATTCTATGTGTGCAGCTTTTGGTGTCTAGACTTGGTGATTCAGGGATAGTGAGTTGGTCCGCCTACCTGGCCAATCCCTAATTGGTGTCTAAGGTTGGCGTTCATGGACCTACACTCCCCTACACCTACCTGTCCAAGAACAGGGTTACTATGACTGGTTTGTCACCTTGACTTAGGCAACTAGTTGAGATTCTACGTCTAGTAGATCGTAGATGATTTTCCAAGCTTGACTCATGCCCACTAGAGCAGGAATCTCATATCAGCCCAAGTCATCCATAGACAACCCACAAGAAGCCCTGCTAAAGACCATGTAAGAACACTTTGCCCAATTGTCTGCCTAATTGTCTACCAAATTGACCACTCACATAGATAATAGGTTAAACCAATGTGAGGCACGACTTGATTCCATGGAGAGAACACCTAGGCCACCATTTGAGCATAAACTTGAGACTCCATTTTTTTCAATTACCAAACTAAAGGAAAGACCCATTTGGCGCACCGAACCTTATGCCCCCACCTTTATTGGAAGCCTAGACCCTGAGGTGTATATCGATTAGGAAGAACAAATGGATTAGTATTTTGAGTGCAATAACATATCGGAATTAGGACAGGTTAGGTTGGCCAAAACCAAGTTCACCCAATATGCTAGGTCGCATTGGTATGTTATTGAGTGTGAATGTTATCACAAAGGAGAGGAAATAAGTACTTGGAGAGACATGAGAAATAAGTTGAGAGATAAGTACCCAGGTAGATTCTATGAGCAAAGACTTTTAGATCAATGGTACCAACTGAGACAGGATGACAGGCCAGTGTCTGAGTATATCAATAAATTCCAGGAGTTTATCAGGAGATGTAACACCACTAAATCTAAGTCTGAGACCATAGCTAGGTTTCGAGATGGTCTACGTAGGGATATCCAGCGGGAACTTCTCCATTGGAAGATTTATAGCCTGGAAGAAGCCTATGACACTGCTAGGAAATTTGGGTCATATCAAAGAAAATTCATAAACTACCAAGTTAAGCCCAGCAGGGTTAGTTCTTTTGAACCCAAACCCAATCCTAGTCAACTTCTCTTAGACCAACCAACTTCTACTGTCCCATTAGTTCATATGAATGAAAGGAACAAGAACCCTGAAGTACAAATTGAGTGCACTAATATTCAAGACTTAGGTTATCCCTAGATTGAAGAGCTAGAGAAGGAAGAGGACAAGTCTAAGCCCATTAAGAAAATGTAGAGGCTGACATGATTTTATTAGATGAGTATGAAAGAGAAGATTTCAACTCTAGTACATTACATGACGAAGTCCATATAGAAGATAAGATTGTTGAGCCTACTCCAGAAACACCAGAGCGACAAGAAATTAGTGAGGACCTGGTTCCCAAAAATCAATGCCCTCGAGAAGAACCCACTCTTTTAGCCTCAATCCAAGAACTAATTCAGCCCCCTTGTAAAGAGCTCATTCCTGTTGATGACCTTTTTCTGGAACTAACTAAGCCTTCCTTGTAGGAAAAATCTGCACTTACTTTGACCAAATTCTCCATTCATCAATTTGATCTTATGACACCCATATCTCAATATTCTAATCTTAAGGTCTCCTCAAGTCACCAAGATTTGTTCCCTAAGCCTAATAAATTGTCACAAAATTTTGATTTCCTGTCACACCCTAAGGCTTCCAATGCTTCTCAAACTTGCAAACTACACTATGTTGAGATTTTTCAGTTGCGTCAATTCTTTGAGTACATTAGGTTTGTGACCTACTTTTGGAAGACCTTATGGCATTTGTTAGGTATCCATTATAAATTTTCAAGTGCACATTGGACCAGGATCAAACCTGGAGGGTTTATAGTCTGTTAGGTTTAGGCCCTATAGAGTCCAATAAAATTTTTTTTTTCCTCAATAGGAATGCATAGTCGAGTCTGCATTTTGCATCATATTAAAATTTGCATTAAGCACAAATTTTAAAATATTTTGGCTGATTCCCGAAAGAGAGCCCTTTCGAGATTGTCCATGGGTACCAACCCAATAAATCACTTGATCTGATTCTCCTGCCATTGCATGCTAGAGTATCCGAGTCAGCCAAATCTTTTGCTCAGCATATTAGAAATTTTCATAAGGAAATCATCCAAAAGATCAAAATGAGTAATGATGCTTATAAAAGACATGCTGATTCTGGAAAACATTTCAAAGAATTTTTCATAGGGGATTTTGTCATGATAAGACTCAAACCTGAATGTTTTTCTCCTGGAACCATCAAGAAACTGCATTCCCAAAGTGATGGACCTTACAAAATTATTAAGAAAATTTGACCCAATGCCTATGTGCTCGAGTTACCAGGCATTAGCTCCACTTTCAATGTTTCTGATCTAACTGAGTACAGGAAACCGACAGTAATTCCTAGTGAGGCATTCGGGCTTGACCCTTTACTCAAGAGAGAACCTATCCAAGAGCATCCACAAAAATGGCCTAAGTGAAGAGAGAAGAATGAGCGAATCCTAGATGATTAAGCTGTCAGTACCCGATGGAATAGCTATCAGCACTACATGGTAAGATGGCAAGGTTGTCCCAAATTAGAGAGCTCATGGATTACCAGAGAGGACCTGCAACACATTGATCAGACCTCTTGGAAGAGTATCAAAGCCAGACAAACCATTACTTAACAGGGTTGAGTTCCTCCCACCCGAGGAGAAATGGTGAGGACACCAAGACCAAGACATGTTTAAGGAACCCATCTGGACACAGAACAAGGAGAATAAGACCTGCACCGTCGAGCTGACTCGAGACCGCCGAGCTAACTAAAATCATGGAAGACCTGAATCCCAGGTTCCGGAGATTTTCGGGAGCTTCCGGAATTTCCTCGTTTTTATTCAGTTTTTGCATTAAAAAAAGTGTAAAAATCTCAAAGAATCTCGTGTAACAAACTTCCCTCCCGCCACCTCTTAGGATTAGTTTATTTTTGTATCTAATCCTTGGATTAGTTAGCGTAACCAGTTGTTTAGAGTCCTCTAGAAGCATCGGTTGAAGCCTTTAAATAGGGCTCGATCTCTATACAAAAGATATGATGGAATTGTAATGAAACCTCCTAGCTTTCTTCTTCTCCGATCGTGTCTTCTTCTTTCCTTCATTGCCGAGGTGATGTCGAGGGGTGCAAGTCCTCGTCTGAAGCCTTTGTCATGACTGCGACGTTAAGAGGTGCGAGGCCTCATAGATCTCCATCGTCTAGCTGCACCATCTGCCCACGTCATCTCCATCGACCATGGCTTCTCCGTTCATCCTGCCCTTCTGCCAACCACTCTAGCTCCCATCCATGAAAGCTAAGTTCTTTTGAAACCTCCCCGGTCTTCCATCACCAAACCTTTCTCCTCCAGCCAGCCATCACCAGACGGCCTCCTCCGGTCTTCCAGACACCAGGCTTGCCCTCCTACGGTCTAGATCTCCCCCCCTCACTGTCTTCCCTGAAGCTCAGATCCAAGCCTGTCGCCAGACCTCCCTCCTCCATCTCCCATCGTCCGATCTCCTTCTTTCCAGTCTTCTCTTCACCCACAACCTTCTTCCTCTGGTCCAGACCACCCTCCTCGGGAGATCGCCATGCCGCCGACCTCATCTCCGAACAACTACCCCAACGGGGTTCCACTTGGCTGCAGAGACTTTCCTCCCTGCTACCGCGACCTCAGTTACGTCCGAACTCCCATTCTGCTGCTGCTCTTCCACCATCACCAACTTCCCCCCACTGGCCCTCCCATCATCAGATCTCCTTCTCTGATCCACCGTGACACCGTCACCAGCCCCAGATCTCCTCTCCATGGAGTTCTCGCCCGAACCAGGCATCCCCCCTACTTTTCGAGCTCTCAGCGACCTATCCGGACGTCTGCTCGACTGTTCCTCCACCAGAGCCCGACTCCCCCATCGAAAAACGAAGCTCCGAGATCTTTTGGTGCCATCTTCTCCGAGCTACTATCATCCCACAAAGCTTCCTCCCAGTTTTCCTGTTCCACGAAGCATTCAAATGTTAAAAAAAACTCATCGAACTGTTGTTGAAAGAAATAGGAATAGCTATTCTGACTATTCCATCTATTCTACACTTATCCCAGATCTATTCTAGAGTGTAATAAGCGTTGTTTATTTTAATTTGGGTTGTGTTTTTGGCTTTGATTGTCTCACTTAGACTAATCCAAGGTTAATTAAGTTAGGTCCTTTCCAGTATCGAGCCTTGAAGGGATACAAGCCATCAACCCACGCTCTTTATGCCTGTAGTTGGATTACTAATCGTTGATCATCCAGGCCACACCTTCCAAGGTTAAGTGATCTCATCACAGGAAAATAGTTATTACTATCGTAGGATTTATTTTTCATTCCTTGTTTTAGATCTGAAACTTTGAAATACGTGCATGCCCTTGATTAGTGGTTTCTAAATCTTTGAGTCCTGGTTCTTTCTCATTTTATTGAGCTTAGCATGAGGGAATGCATGATCTAAAACCTGCCCTATTTGAATATGTGTTTATTATAAGCATCGATATTCGTATAGATTTTTAAGATAATTTTTATCAGAGCGTAGTTCCATATCATTCCACATCATTCTTGGTATCAGAGCATAGTTCCACATCATTTGTCCCCCAACATATCATACCCATGGGCTTCTCAATGGGCCAATTGTTAACTACAGGGATAGGAGGAAAGGCCACAAGCACCTGAGGCTCCACCAGGGTCTTGCCCCCTATGAACTTTTTGAGGTAGCCCCTCCTTATCAGATCTTCAATTTTTTTTTGAGGTGGCAGCATTTCTCAATGTCATGGCCATCGTCGCATTGGAACCGGAAGTATTTTATCTTGTCGTGGCCACCGGATGGCCCCAATGGGGGAGGGCAACGTAGGTAGCACTCACCGTCAATCTCCATTAGACACTTCAACCTCGAGGCAAGGAGAAAAGTATATTCTTCTTCCAGAATGGGACCGCTCTTCGGCTTGGGCCTTGCTCAGGAACTCGGGTTAGGCCCAGGCTTGAATGCCCATGGGGCTTCCCCCAGTGTTCGTTTCTACAAAGGCATCCCATCCAGCTCTCTCTTGGTGCGGTTTGCCTCCTCAGCACAAATATACTTATGGACACGGAGGAGGAGGTCAGAGTATGTCTTCGACAGCTTCTTGTCCAAGGAGTAGGTCAGGCGGGAAGTCTAGAGCCATCTCTTCGGTGCCAGCATGGTGATGGGCTCATCCAAATTGTAGATTTCCTGTGCGGTGACCTTGAAATGACCCACATAGTCTTGCAAGGACTCACGGTCCTACTGCCTGATAGAGAAAAGACTATCAGCTTCTCGCGGTACCTTCTAGCAAGTGTCGAAGTATGCCACGAGCTTTCTTTCCAGCTCCACGAAATTACTGATGCTCTTGGGTTCAAGGCGAGTGAATAGACCAAGCAGCCTTTCGAAGAGCAGCAGGGAAGGCTAAGCAGAGGAGGGCATCCGTTGCCCCTACACTCTCATGAGAGCCTTGTAGCTCTCTAAGTGATCCAAGGGGTCGACGGTCCCATCATAGGGATCAACCTAGGGCATGCAGAACTGACTCGGGATCAGCCCCTCTTGGATCTCTCGGGAGAAGGGCGGTCGGGCATCATGGCCCACTAGCTCATGAGAGGAGCCTTGCATGTTTGCAAACTAGTGGGATAGTTCCACCAGCCTACGCTCTTGTTCTTCCAGGTGCTTCTCTACCATGCACCCGATAGCATCATCAGTGGAACCTTTCAATAAGGCTGCTGGAGAGGATGGAGAAGACTACTAAGGAGGTTCATGATGGGGAGCCTTGCTCTGGTAGCATCTATGGTGCATGAGGGTGGCGTGCTTCAAAACTATGGACTGGCTCTCCCGATTGACCGACCCACTCCTCTGTCACTTTGTTTGGGTCTGGAGGCTATCCCGGGGATTAGTCATGTCCTGTGGTTATGGTGGCCTACCTTGGAATGAGCGCAAGCTACCGCAGGGTCGAGTGGTTAGGACCTTGGGGGTCTCTAGATATTGTTGGGTGGCCAAGGACTGGTGCTGATGGTGCAACTGCAACACAACCATGGTCAGAGTCTGTATCTACTAGGCTAGCGCGGTGAGCTGAACATCCACTGGGAGTGGTTGTGATGGAGCGGGTGTTGGGAATTGTGTCCCAAAGCCAATCGCCTGAGTTGTAGGCGGTTGTGCTAAGTATTGTACTTTTTCAATGAATTAATAGAATATTTTTTTTGGCAGCTCATCACATATTGAATTTCTCTGAAATGAAATCTTTCCATGTGATGAAGTCCTTAGGGCTACACTGACTTCGATACAGAGAGGATGTATCGACTGGTCCTTAAACCTTGTTCACAGCCAAAGGATATATTTCACTGGGCGGAAATATATCAAGTATAGGTTGTTGCAGTTCACATCATTTGGTTGTCCTCTTGACCAAATGAGTGTGGTGACACTGATGTGACCTGCAAGTGGGATATATGATATTTCATTGAACGTGACTCCGTGAAGTCCCTTTCTGCCAAAGGGATATTCACGATTGGATATGGGTATAAGTGTCCCTCTGACCTGAGGTCATCACGGTAGCTTGCAAGCAACTCCCTGTGCTTTGGTACCGGACTACCTGGATTTTTTAATCCGGTGATGAAAGATTTCTGGGTACAGGCAAGTACTTGTGGAACAGTGATGGACCAAGATGGAATTGACCTGTCCAAACAGTTTGGATTGAATGTCTCGTTGTATCTCAATTTAGCAAATCCTCGGCCGGGGTAGTCCTAGTGAAGAGTCACTAGGCTTGCAAGATTGAGACACGTGGTCGACTGACTTAGTCTGGGTTGGCAACCCAATATCTGTCGTCCTGAACATTAGAGGTCAAAGGGATGAATTATATGGTAACCATATGCCAGAGGTTCGATAGTTTGCTCCCGCATCTTCGACCTATCCGGACGCCGGGACCCATTGCTAGATGGTTTCCTGTGCTGGTACTAGAATTGTTCTAGTGTTACCGTTTAGGTTCGAACCTATGAGGTCACACGCCACAGAGGAAAACTCTCCGATCCGGATACCGATTACGATTGAGAATCGTCTCGGTTTTAGGGTCACAGTAGTATTTTTGAGCACTCATTTTTCCCTTCTTGTCCGTGTCTGAGTCAACCAAAAATTGTTCCGGGTTGATCAGGACTGCGCCAGGATTTTTCTGAATCAGTTTTGAACTGATTCGGAGTTCGTTTCGGCCTCCAATTGGTTGCGAACCAATTGACCCAATTTTAATTGGGCTTGGACCAGGTTCAATTGGATTGAACCACCGTTGGTTAATTTGAACCAATAGGTTTGAACCAAATTGGTTTAATAGGATTGAACCAAGAATTAAATATTTGGTTTGAACCGGTTTATTGAACCAGCATTTACCCCATCCACCGTTTACACGGTTATTTGCTGGAATTTCTATCGATGGAAGGCCAAAAGAATCAAACGCTGGACTTTTCTCCTCCCTCCACCGCTGGAATTAACTTTTGTTAATGGCTTTTAATCCCGTTTAATTCTTTGTTAATGGGAATTATGTAACCGGCTCTCTCTTCCACTCCCGTCTCTCCATCTCCCTCCTCCCCTCTGCAGCTTATTTAAACCAACAGCAACAAACTCCATCGGCCCCCTTGTGTTTGAAGTGTTGGAATATTAGCTTATGTTACTCCACCGTGAGAAAAGAAAACACCGAGAGAAGAAATTTTTCAAGGAAAATTTTTGAGGGGTTGTGAGATCACCTCATTGGGTACTTGTAGAGCTGTTTTTGGAAGGGAGTAAGGGAGAGTCCAAGGTTTTCTTCCCATTGTTTGAGTGCTCTTTCCCTGCTGCAGCAAATTTTGTTTTGCTGCAGCAATCTGTGATCGTGAAGCTTCTTCCGGCGGCTAGCACCGCGCGTGGAGAGAGATCGGAGAGCCCCGGGCGTGTCTCCCCTCTAGAGGGAGTGTCCATCTACTCCTCGGAGCAAACCACGCGAACCGGGATCGCTCCGGTTGCCCGAAACCCATCGACGAAGACAGCTACTCAGATCTGCTGCCATTTTCGTGCAGCAGACTTCGGCGATTTTTCTTGATTTTTTGGCTTGGTTTTTCTTGCAGAAACCAGTGCCAAATCGAAGAAGACTTCCTCAAGAATCTACAGCTCAAATTTGGGAGCGATCGGAGGTCCGGAAGGCGGCATTCCGGGGACTTTTCGGAGACCCTGTTTTCAGCCCAAGGTGGAAGACGACTGGAATAACTTTATTCCAGTTATTCCAGTCTATTCCAGGTTTATCCCAGGCTTATTCCAGCCTGGAATAAGGTATGTTTTTTGGGTTTTGTTTTTCATGCATGAGTAGATCTAGATATGCATTTATAATATTTTATAAACATTACATGCCCATGTTACAACATGTTTATTCTCTTTACATGCTTCCTGATTATGTTAGATCCTGGTTGGAGCATTTTTCCGCTATGCAAATATAAAATTGTTTTAAAATACAAACCTGCTCCCTGGTGTTGCATGCTTAGCGTAGGCACCTGCTAACGCACCATTTTCACTTTCAGTGGTATCAGAGCCAGGTTGCCTTTGTAACATAATCTTGATGCATATTAGATTAAAAATAGTTTAATCTATTTTTGTATCCTGATAGTACTTTTAGGAACCTAGTTGAGACCTTCACCATGACCGTGTGTCTTTGACACGAAACAGATCATCTGTGTTGGCCTTTTCAGAAGGATCCTTTAAGGAAATCTCGGAATTAAAATTGTTTTAGCTTAGATACAATTTTGACATGTATTGGGCCATGAAATGTTTATAAAATAAAATCCAGAAATGATGCATGATGTAATGTGAAAAATATTTTACATTGACACTTAATTAAAAATGTTTTGATTAAATGTATGGCTTATTAAAATAAATCATTAGGTTTATGAAATCTAAGTTGACATGAATAAGCCATTTTGGGTTAATTGGGTTAGTTATCTAATTGGGTCCTTAACTGGGTTAGACCTAGGTTTAGTTGAACCGGATAAAAGAAGATTAATCAAAGTTGATCAAGGTCCTTCTTTAGAACTATCTAATAGTTAGAATAGTTGATCCGTTCATCTAAAATGGATCCAATTAGTAGCTCTGTGGACGCCCGAGTCTTTAGGCAAATCTGATCGGGTCTGGTAAACCGACTGGTGTCGAGGTAGGTTTGGCAATAGTGATCATGGTTGTATGAGGCTACCTCTTTCCTGGCCAACTTGGTTGGTGTCTAGGAAAGATGGTTAATGGCGGATACTCACCCATGATCTCACCTACCTGGCTAGTCGAGTTAACCAGAACTGATTGGAAAAGCTCAACGACTCGAGTTAACCCATGTCACCCAGGTTGATCGGTCTGACTGATCAAATAGGTGCCCATGGATCAAATGTTGATTTATATCAACCCTCCTGGAATCTGATTAATTCAGTGGGAGGATGATCCATGTCCTTACCTTTATTCTTCTGTCACAAATAATTAAAAATCCTCTAAAATTATTAGGTCCTTAAAAAGACTGAGTCAAGGAGTTGACAGTGTCTTAGCCTCCCATTAAATCAGATAGAAATGTGTCCACTAGCTTGGTGTGCATCGGCAGTTCCATAGAACGGGTGTACATCCGACGACTGGAATTTCTATCTGATCGATGATGGTTCAGTGCAACCTCCTTAACGGGACCAGGTGGGCCGGCCATAGTCGGGCTTGGTTTTTAGTTAGCTGGAAGCATTGGGTTTATCATTTTAATGGTTGGACCTAACCAGAGACCCGCAATAGGAGGCCCCTAGGCCGATTGGGGTGTCCTTTGGGGTAAAATAAATACTGAAAATTGTTTAGAGAAACAATTGGTTTACGAACCTACCTTTAGGCTCGTATGGGTGAGCCGGCCTTAGTCGGGCTCATGCGTGGCTTATTGATTTCAGTACCCACTTGAAAAAATGTTTTCACTGATTGGAGTTAGAGGCTACCAATCTGAAAAATTAGTGGGGGAAACCTTTAGACTAAAGTCCAAGTCTTTTGGTTAATTTATTAATTCATACACTAATTTGGTCTTGTTTTCTTTTCAGATGTCTTCAAACTTGTCGCTCCGGTCACTTCTCGATAGCGAGAAGTTAAAGGGTCACAACTTCGATAGTTGGTATCGAAAGTTGAAAATAGTTCTGGAGCACGAACGGATCCTGTATGTGATAACGGATCTGGCACCTGAAATCCCTCCCGCTAATGCATGGACTGCGGTCAGAGACGCTTATTTGAAGTGGGTCTCTGATCAGACTACTGTCCGTTGCATTATGCTAGCAGCGATGAACGACGAGTTCACTCGCAAATTCGAGGAGGCCCAACCTGATGAAATCCTTCAAAAATTGAAGGAATCCTTCGGTACCCCGGATGATGTAGAGCGGTACAAAGTGTCTTGTGCCATCTACAACTCCAAAATGCCGAATGGTGGTTCAGTCACTGATCATGTATTGTACATGATCGAGCTGATTCAAAAATTGAGCAAACTCGGATGCCCCTTGCACGAGCAGCTCGGCAAGGATGCGATACTGAATTCTCTTCCCTCCTCCTATCTTGACTTTCTTGATCATTACAGAATGAACAAGCCTGCAGTCAACTACCATGGTCTTTTGGGGTTGCTGCAGACTTTCGAGAAAGACCACCAACTTGATAAAGGGGTGGTGAATTTAGTGGGAGGAAATAGAGGTCGTCGTCCCTTTAAGAAAGGGAAGAAGAAAATAAATAAAAAGGGAAAGAAGGTGCAGAATGCTCCTGGCCCGAGTCAGACCAGGAAGTTTAAGGCTGATCAGTCTTCTGCAGAGTGCTTCTACTGCAAGAAGAAGGGACACTGGAAGAGGAACTGTCCTCTTTACATTACATCCCTTGATCCGAACAGGCCGAGAAAGCAGAAGTCTGCTGGACAAGGTATTTATATGATAAAACCTTGTAATTACTCAATTTTTGATACTGCTAACTGGGTATTGGATACTGGTAGTCCAATTCATGTTTGTAATTCGTTACAGGGACTTCAAGTTAGCAGAAGATTTGAAGATGAGAACAGTTTCTGAGCGTTGGGAATGAAAATCGTGTTCCAGTACTGGCGGTCGGAGTCCTGCATCTTGTCTTTGAGTCTTGTACTGTCGAACTAGTCGACTGTCACTATTGTCCTAGTTTCATTATGTGCATTATCTCTGTAGGCCTTTTGGCCAATTGTTGTTTTGAACTATCAATAAAAGAAGATTTTTGCAATGTTATTTTGAACAATGCTATAATAATGAAAGCTAGATTAAATAATGGCATATTTGTACTATCAAAGCCTGTTAGTGTAATGTACACCTATAGCAAACGCCCAAGGTTAGAAAATGTCAATAATTTATATCTTTGGCACTGTAGACTAGGTCATATTAACCAAAATAGGATAAACAAGATGCGAGGAGATGGACTTCTCGAGGTCAGTGATTCTGAATCACTGCCCACTTGTGAATCCTGTTTACTTGGTAAAATGACCAAGTCACCTTTTTCTGGAAAAGGTGAACGATCTACAGAACTCCTAAGTCTAATACATACTGATGTATGTGGACCAATGACAATAAGTGCCAAAGGAGGATACAAATATTTCATTACATTTACAGACGACTTTTCGAGGTTCGGTTACGTCTTTCTAATGAGACATAAGTCTGAGTCGTTTGAAATGTTCAAACGATACCGTAATGAAGTAGAAAAGCAAACTGGAAAAAGTATTAAAACCCTTCGATCTGATCGAGGTGGTGAATACTTAACTGGTGAATTTTTGACATATCTTGAGGAGAATGGAATTCTCTCTCAGTGGACTCCTCCAGGAACACCACAGTTGAATGGTGTGTCCGAAAGGAGGAATCGAACCTTGTTGGACATGGTTCGATCAATGATGGGCTTTGCAACTCTGCCGCTATCCTTTTGGGGATATGCACTTCAGACAGCCTGTTACTTGTTAAATAATGTTCCAAGTAAGTCTGTTGTCTCCACTCCATATGAAATGTGGAATGGACGTAAACCTTCAATCTCACACCTTCGGGTCTGGGGTTGTCCGGCTTACGTAAAACGTTTAGACACAGACAAACTTAGTCCTAAGTCTGACAAGTGTTTATTTGTTGGTTATCCTAAGGAAACCAAAGGGTATTTTTTCTACTTGGAGAATGAACAAAAGGTGTTCGTTGCTCTTAGAGCTATCTTTTTGGAAAAGGAGTTCCTTGGAGAAGGAACTATAGCCTCTAAGATTGAACTTGATGAAGTTCAGCCAATAGAAAAACCTGCACACTCTAAGGACATCGTAGAACCAGTTGTGATTGAATCACACCCAGAATCCATTAGGAGATCTGGTAGAATACCGCGTCACCCGGACAGATACTACGATTTCTTGATCCGGGACGGCGATCCCATTGAGCTCGATGAGAACAATGAGGATCCGATCACTTATATGGATGCACTTCAGAGATCTGACTCTGAGGCATGGCTTGGAGCCATGCGATCCGAAATGGAGTCCATGGAAATCAACAATGTTTGGACATTGGTTGATCCGCCTGAAGGAATAAAACCCATCGGGTGTAAATGGATCTTCATGAGAAAAAGGGGCGCAGATGGGAAGGTAGAAACCTATAAAGCCCGTCTGGTTTCCAAGGGATATCGTCAACGATATGGTATCGATTATGACGAGACTTTCTCCCCTGTGGCAATGCTCAAGTCCATTCGAATCATGCTTGCTTTGGCAGCATATTTTGATTACGAGATCTGGCAGATGGATGTCCGTACCGCTTTCCTAAATGGGGAGCTGGAAGAAGAAGTGAATATGATACAGCCTGAAGGGTTCACATCCACAGATGAATCAAAAGTATGCAAGTTGCAGAGGTCCATCTATGGACTCAAGCAAGCATCTCGAAGCTGGAACTTACGCTTTGATAGATGTATCAAATCGTATGGCTTCGTTAAGAACGGAGAAGAACCGTGCATCTATAAATGGATTAATGGTTCTGTGAATGTATTCCTAGTACTGTATGTTGACGACATTCTCTTAATCGGGAATGATGTCGTAGCATTACAAGGAATAAAGGTCTGGTTATCATCTCAATTCTCCAAGAAAGACTTGGGTGAAGCTTCTTACATACTAGGTATGAAAATCTATAGATATAGATCTAAGAAGCTTTTGGGACTGTCCCAGTCTACGTACATTGACACCGTGTTAAAATGGTTCAGCATGGAAAATTTCAAAAAAGGCTATCTCCCGATAGGTTCTGGAATTACTCTTTCTAAAAAGGATTGTGCGACAACTCCTGAGGAAAGAGAGCGCATGAGTAGAGTACCTTATGCTTCTGCAGTAGGCTCTATCATGTATGCTATGAATTGTACTAGACCAGACGTGGCATACTCACTAGGAGTAGTGAGTAGATACCAGTCTAACCCAGGTGAGGCGTATTGGAAGGTGGTTAAAACCATCCTTAAGTATTTAAGAAATACTAAAGATCAATGGCTGATTTATGGAGAACCTGACTTGAAACTTGTGGGGTACACTGACTCCAGTTTCCAGTCAGATAGAGATGATAGCAAGAGTGTGTCAGGGTTTGTATTTACCCTGAATAGAGGAGCGATTTGTTGGAAAAGTTCCAAGCATGCAACTGTTGCAAACTCGGTATGCGAAGTAGAATACATTGCAGCATCAGATGCAGCAAAGGAAGCTGTCTGGTTGCGGAAGTTCCTTGGAGAGCTAGGGGTGGCACCTTCCCTAGATGGTCCTGTTCCGGTGTACTGTGACAGCATTGGAGCCATTGCTCAAGCTAAGGAGCCTAAAGCTCATCACCGCACGAAGCACATTTTGCGGCGCTACCACCTCGTACGAGAAATCGTGGAGCGAGGCGACATCAATCTTCTGAAGATCGATGGAAAAGAAAATCTGGCCGACCCCTTCACTAAAGTCCTCGGAATAAAAGAGTTCGACTATTGTAAATGGGAAATGGGTATTAGATACTCTTCTGATTGGCTTTAGTACAAGTGGGAGTTGTTGGGAATTGTGTCCCAAAGCCAATCGCCTGAGTTGTAGGTGGTTATGCTAAGTATTGTACTTTTTCAATGAATTAATAAAATATTTTTTTTGGCAGCTCATCACATATTGAATTTCTCTGAAATGAACTCTTTCCATGTGATGAAGTCCTTAGGGCTACACTGACTTTGATACAGAGAGGATGTATCGACTGGTCCTTAAACCTTGTTCACAGCCAAAGGATATATTTCACTGGGCGGAAATATATCAAGTATAGGTTGTTGCGGTTCACATCATTTGGTTGTCCTCTTGACCAAATGAGTGTGGTGACACTGATGTGACCTGCAAGTGGGATATATGATATTTCATTGAACGTGACTCCGTGAAGTCCCTTTCTGCCAAAGGGATATTCACGATTGGATATGGGTATAAGTGTCCCTCTGACCTGAGGTCATCACGGTAGCTTGCAAGCAACTCCCTGTGCTTTGGTACCGGACTACCCGGATTTTTTAATCCGGTGATGAAAGATTTCTGGGTACAGGCAAGTACTTGTGGAACAGTGATGGACCAAGATGGAATTGACCTGTCCAAACAGTTTGGATTGAATGTCTCGTTGTATCTCAATTTAGCAAATCCTCGGCCGGGGTAGTCCTAGTGAAGAGTCACTAGGCTTGCAAGATTGAGACACGTGGTCGACTGACTTAGTCTGGGTTGGCAACCCAATATCAGTCGTCCTGAACATTAGAGGTCAAAGGGATGAATTATATGGTAACCATATGCCAGAGGTTCGATAGTTTGCTCCCGCATCTTCGACCTATCCGGACGCCGGGACCCATTGCTAGATGGTTTCCTGTGCTGGTACTAGAATTGTTCTAGTGCTCCCGTTTAGGTTCGAACCTATGAGGTCACACGCCACAGAGGAAAACTCTCCGATCCGGATACCGATTACGATTGAGAATCGTCTCGGTTTTATGGTCACAGTAATATTTTTGAGCACTCATTTTTCCCTTCTTGTCCGTGTCTGAGTCAACCAAAAATTGTTCCGGGTTGATCAGGACTGCGCCAGGATTTTTTAGAATCAGTTTTGAACTGATTCGGAGTTCGTTTCGGCCTCCAATTGGTTGCGAACCAATTGACCCAATTTTAATTGGGCTTGGACCAGGTTCAATTGGATTGAACCACCGTTGGTTAATTTGAACCAATAGGTTTGAACCAAATTGGTTTAATAGGATTGAACCAAGAATTAAATATTTGGTTTGAACCGGTTTATTGAACCAGCATTTACCCCATCCACCGTTTACACGGTTATTTGCTGGAATTTCTATCGATGGAAGGCCAAAAGAATCAAACGCTGGACTTTTCTCCTCCCTCCACCGCTGGAATTAACTTTTGTTAATGGCTTTTAATCCCGTTTAATTCTTTGTTAATGGGAATTATGTAACCGGCTCTCTCTTCCACTCCCGTCTCTCCATCTCCCTCCTCCCCTCTGCAGCTTATTTAAACCAACAGCAACAAACTCCATCGGCCCCCTTGTGTTTGAAGTGTTGGAATATTAGCTTATGTTACTCCACCGTGAGAAAAGAAAACACCGAGAGAAGAAATTTTTCAAGGAAAATTTTTGAGAGGTTGTGAGATCACCTCATTGGGTACTTGTAGAGCTGTTTTTGGAAGGGAGCAAGGGAGAGTCCAAGGTTTTCTTCCCATTGTTTGAGTGCTCTTTCCCTGCTGCAGAAAATTTTGTTTTGCTGCAGCAATCTGTGATCGTGAAGCTTCTTCCGGCGGCTAGCACCGCGCGTGGAGAGAGATCGGAGAGCCCCGGGCGTGTCTCCCCTCTAGAGGGAGTGTCCATCTACTCCTCGGAGCAAACCACGCGAACCGGGATCGCTTCGGTTGCCCAAAACCCATCGACGAAGACAGCTACTCAGATCTGCTGCCATTTTCGTGCAGCAGACTTCGGCGATTTTTCTCGATTTTTTGGCTTGGTTTTTCTTGCAGAAACTAGTGCCAAATCGAAGAAGACTTCCTCAAGAATCTACAGCTCAAATTTGGGAGCGATCGGAGGTCCGGAAGGCGGCGTTCCGGGGACTTTTCGGAGACCCTGTTTTCAGCCCAAGGTGGAAGACGACTGGAATAACTTTATTCCAGTTATTCCAGTCTATTCCAGGTTTATCCCAGGCTTATTCCAGCCTGGAATAAGGTATGTTTTTGGGTTTTGTTTTTCATGCATGAGTAGATCTAGATATGCATTTATAATATTTTATAAACATTACATGCCCATGTTACAACATGTTTATTCTCTTTACATGCTTCCTGATTATGTTAGATCCTGGTTGGAGCATTTTTCCGCTATGCAAATATAAAATCGTTTTAAAATACAAACCTGCTCCCTGGTGTTGCATGCTTAGCGTAGGCACCTGCTAACGCACCATTTTCACTTTCAGCGGCGAGCTTTCCCTCTGGGCTGCATGGGCCTCCATGAGAAGGAGGACCTCCCACACAGCTGGTGAAGGCTTCCCACATGTGTTTCACCATCATGCCTCAAGTGAAGCTGCTTTTATGGTGGGGGGACTAGCTTTACTGACATTTTTGCATCCTGTCCCCCCTTCCTGGCATGCCAGTCTGTTGCCACCTACACCGTCATGGCCTGTAGCTTTGATGTGGCATCGGGTGTCACCCTTGTCTAGAATCCTGCACGAGCACCCGATCCTACAAAAGAAATGATATATGGGCTAGGGATTCCAGTGGGGGAACTTCAATGATCAAGTCAGTGGAAGATCCAGGAGAACAGATCTCCCTCGATGGATCTCGGTGAGGTCTCCATGTTCGGAGGTCATCTTTTAAAGAAAAGAAAGTGAGAAAGTGAAAAAGGAGCTTCAGCAGAGAAGGAGAGCCTGAGTAGGGTTTGCTGTGTCCATGGGATTCTCTTGACAAATTTCCCGGTAGCCTTAGAGCATCTTGTCTGATTTTCTCTCCCCTTCTGTGTGCCAATGATTACCTCCCTTATCCCTTGCTTGCTTGTCCTCTTCTTTCATTCGAAGGTCCCTTGAAGTTTGTTATAGAGAGGCAATATTGTCCGTTGAGCTTGCTTCCTAGATGTTTCCCTTTTGGGGCAGTCCTAGGGGTTGACACATGATAGCCTTCGGGGATTGTGCATGAGCTCCCCTTTCTCTCCATGTGGCAAAGAGTTATGTCACTGACTCTAACATCTAATTGGTTGCCCAGTTTTGGGAAGCTTGGCAGAGCATTGGTATGTGTGCGGCCATCCCAAGGTTTGACTTCTCTTGCACGACCTTCTTCTTGTGGGTGATGCAGACGGTAGGTTGAGGGGCACCGCGCCTCGAATGGGGCATTCCTTCACGATTAGTGTAAACCAAGGCCTGAGGTGATCCTGGTGCTCCGGTGAGGCATCTCCCTCTATAGGCCTCATGCGGCGGGCCACCGCCTGTCAGTCATACCATCCCAGTGGTGGGGTCTTAGTAAAGACAACCTCCTTTCCTACCATAATTTGAATCTCTGTCTTCTTCCTTTCTTTAGTTAGTGGTAGTATGAGCTCGACCCCAACCATAGCTGACCTCGACAGGGGGCTCATTTCGACTCCTTGCTTGGGTGCCTTGCTCAGGTGGCACCTCCACCTGCCAGTTGACAGCCGGTATCCAGATGGACTCCATGTCAGCGGATACAGCCGTATCAGTACTAGTGTCAAATTTAATGGTGCCAATTATCTTCTTTGATCTTAGGCATTTTGCTACATGGTGGAATCCTACGAAAAGTTCCATTATCTTGACAAAGAACCTATTGATAGTACTGATTTAGTGAAATTATGAAAATGGCAAGAGACTGATCATGCTATTCTCACCTAGATGTTAAATAGCCTAGAGCCCCATATTATGAATACTGTGATGTTGCTGTCCACCGCAAAAGTTGGATTTCTTGAAGATAACATACTTTCGAAAGAAGAATGTCTCCAAGACTTACTCTCTTAGACATTTTTTTCGTTATATTAGGGGGATCTCCAAATCCAAGAATACTATAGCATTCTTCAAGGAAAGAGGAGTGAGCTTGTCTAGTATCATCCCCTCACTGCTGATGTTTATATTGGTGTGGGCACCAGGATCCGACAAAGGCTCCTCAATCTTCTATGGATCTCAGATTAGGGTTCCCCTTTCTATGAGTCCTGTAATAAGGCCTTGAGCTCAAAAACATTGTTATAATTTCTTGTCAAAGATGTTTAGTCCTGTACCTTGGCCAATTTGGGTCAAGTTAGGTCTTGAGTCCTGTATTTGTTCAAGTCCGAGTTTGGTATGGGCCCAAGCCCAATTGAAGTCACTCTGGTTTTCTTCTCCAACTCAAGTTTTGGTGGGCCAACCCACCCCTTCTACTTGGGATAATGCCAACTCAGGTGCCATCTCAACTACCTATGTGGCGCCACATGAGCTGCCACTTTAGCATCCAAGAAGGGAAACAAAGTGGCCTCCTCTTTCTTTCCACACGCCTTGGACAACATCCCCCTCTTCCCTCCCCCACATCACGCCTTGTTCCATCTTAAGAGGGCGTTGAAGATCTTTGAAGGAACCAAGCCCTAAAGCAAGCTTCCTCCCAAGTTTTCTTCCCAAAATGCTCTTGCAAGGAAGGAAGGTCACAAGATACACTTCCCTCTTCCAGCCCTCAACCATGCAACGCCCCATGGAGTTCACCCTTGGTCGGCCAAGAATCAATCCTAGAAGATGGCATGAAGAGCCCAAGGGAACACATCCCTCCAAGCAAGTCATGCCCCACTCCTCTTTCGAAATTAAGCATGCTAAGGAAGGAAGTCAAGGTACCAATCCCCCCCTCCAAGCCTTTGCTCATGCCACGCCCAACTCCAAATATTTGGTCAGCCAAAGAAATAGGGATGTGGAAAATTTTTGGCGCCACCATGAGATTTGTATTTTGAATTTCAAAAGGGCTTTGGGTGCCTATTTAAAGGACCCAATCCCTCCATTTGTAGAACTAATGAATGAATGAATGAATGAATGAATGAAAATTTGAGTAATTGAGTTTGAGTTTCTTCCACCCTCCAACCATTGTCTCTTAGGCTAGGTTCGAGTGGAATTGCCTTCGTCCCCAGGGACGTCGAGTGGTGCGAGGCCACCTGTCCGTCGCCCCAAGTCGTCGTGAATCCTTCGTCCTCCAGGATGTCGCGTGGTGTGAGGCCACATTCCTTCATCCTTGGGGATGTCACGGGGTGTGAAGCCCCAAGTTATCTCCAACTTTGACTTCGGAATCCAGCCGGATGCTAGGCTCGAAGCCCCTTCCCAACTCCAGTTCAATTCCTTTCCGTACATCTCCGCAGTCCACTGACCTTTCTTTTGCTTGCCTACAGGTCCTCCCTGGCATCTCGAGCATTGGAGATAGTCAGCTTTGCCATCGCGACCTCCAGACCCAAAGCCAGAGCTCCCATGGGTTTGACTGCTCGGGCATCTAGGCCGCATCCGTCGAGTTGAGCGATCTCTGCACCGGGCGCTTCAGAAGTTTGAGGTTTGCCTTCTCTTTATCTCCTAAGTAGATATTGTAGGTCGAGCTAGTCCTACCAGGGTTTTTTAATCCCGGGGTCCTGTTCTTGTTCTTACTTTTAGGGCTTTGAACTGCTAGCGTAAGCTTCCCTTACTGCTCTTCATATTTTTTATCTTTGCTTGTGATCAGGAATCGAAACCCTAAACAACGAAGAAGAACAACAAGAAACATAACAAAAAGAAAAAAAAATCATCAACCCTAAAACACAAAAAAAAAAAGAATTCCTTTGCATCGTAAGCATCCTTATTGGCATCCAGCATCCCTAGCCCTAACCCCCTAGCCTCCCGCATCATATATTCTTCAACATTAGCATGAGGAATTATATATAGCAAAGTTCTTTTTCGGGCTTAATCCCTCTCTCTCATGTTCAGGCTCAGCTCATGCTTGATGATAGCATTCCCACCTTAAGCAATGATATAAGTTGAGTTCTCCATGTTACCGCGTTGCAACCTACATCTTCTCCATTTATGGAGAACACTGCTCTTGCTATTGATACTCGTAGCAGCCAAGTTATGGAGGATGTGGATGCATACATAACACTTTTCCACCATGTTCACATTACGGATGCTCAAATCAACCTACTGAACGTTGTTCACAGAAATTAAAAAGCCTCCTGCCTCTTTCCTTGCTAGTGCAGTATCTTTTATAGCTCCATCTAATGTACCAGCCTCTCATTAATGACTCAATTCTAATTTCACAAGTTGAGTACAAGCAATTTCTCCAGTCCACTAGTGCCTCCACATCTTTTGCTCCATCAACAAATATCTCCTACTCTTGGGATGGCTATTGCAGTCACTTCTCGTATGTCTTGATTATTAGATTCAAGCACTTCTTTTCATGTCACGGGTAACAAATCTTTTTTCTACATATACTTAATTGTCGCACGTGCTATCTATTACTATTGTGAATGGCACTTTAATTCCTATTCTTGGACATGGTACTACGAGGATTTCCCCTACTCTCATTATTACAGATGTCTTATATGTTCCTAAATGTCATTTGAATTTGTTATCTATTAGATGCTTTATTAAATCCTTAAACTGCTCGGTTACGTTTTACTCTTCTCAATTCTCATTGTCACTTTCAAGATCTCAACATGAGGAAGATGATTGGTGGCAGTGTTAAGGTAGATGGAGTTTACATTCTTTCTAAAAATTCATTTCCTACTTGTGCGATATTGTCATCTTCCATTTCACCTTATTAATGGCATTGTCATCTTGGTCATCCATCTATATAAGTCCTGAAGAATCCTGGTCTTTTTCTTACATTCTCGAGTAGTCTAAAATATGAAGCTTTCTAGTTAAGAAAGCATCATAGAGTGTCTTTTCCTTCTTCTATTAATAAGCATCATTGTTCTCCCTTTATGTTAATCCATTTGGATATCTGGGATTCAAGTCCTGTCATGACTCAATTAGGATTTAGATATTATGTCATTCTTGTCGATGACCATACTAGGATGACCTGGTTGTATCTCCTCAAGTGTCAGTCTGAAGTATTTTCTATATTTTGAAATTTCTATCATGAAATGAAAACTCAATTTTCTACATCTATTAAGGTTCATCGTATTGATAATTCCTCTGAATACATGCAATCTAATTTTTCAAAATGTTGTGCTCCTTACGGTATACTATATCATACCTCATGCCTCACACCTCTTAATAGAATGGAGTAGCTGAAAGAAAATACAGACATCTTTTAGATGTGGCATAGACTTATGTTTCATATGCAAGAACCTAAACCTTACTAGGTTGATATTGTTCTTACAACATGTTATCATATAAAAAGGGATTCATCAAGTATATTGGATCTCTATTTTCCATTCTCTATCCCTCAACGGATCCCTTCTCACTAACCCCACAAGTGTTTGGATGCCTGTGTTTTGTTCATCTCTTTGGACTAGGCAAAGACAAGTCTCTTCCATCTATTTTGTTGCTGCACCTTCTCCTGGACCGGGCTCGGTCGGCTACACTGGAGAGCTCCTCTATTGGTCGACCTGCAACAAAGTCCCCTAGGCACCGGTGGTGTTCCGGCAGGGGACACTCCGATGCTTAAGTTAGAAGGAGAATAAGAGCAACGAAATGGAGAAATCAAAGGGAATCGAGTGCGTGGAAGAGGGAAGAGTGTACTTAGCCCCCAGTGGAGGTCCCCTAGTCACCTTAAGTAGGCGTGGAATGCAACCAAATTTTATTAGGGGATAGGGTGAGAAGTCCCAACTTACCCCTAGGAGAATTAGGGTGGTGGCCAGGTGGCGCGGAGACATGGCCACGTTGTGAAGTCCGTTGTAACCGAATTTCGGTATCAGCTGAAAAGGGCTTCTGGAATCTTTGAGCGGTTCCCAGGATAGGAAGGAGTCAATCGGACATAACAGGGGTGGGTCGTCTGGCCGATGGGAGCATCTATCAGGAGCTTTGAGGGAGCCGACCGGTTGGACCTCGAAGGAAGTGGGTCGTTCGGACCTCTCCTTCCATGGGTCAACTAGTCGGACATCTGGAGGAGGGAATCTGCTGGATCTCAACCTTGGAGAATGTCTGCCAGGACCTCTGAGGGAGCCAACCGGTCAGACCTCGAAGGAAGTGGATCATTTGGACCTCTCCTTCCATGGGTCAGCCGGTCGGACTTCAAGGAAAAAAAGGGGGGGCCAGCCAGACTGGGGGGAAGCCCATCTGTGCCGGTCCAACTCAGGAAAAGCCGGACGAGTATAATAGTTGCCCCCCTGCTTCTGGAATTCGAGGGGACAAGAGGCTTCAAAGGACTGGAGCATTATTCTTTCACAGGTCGTGTTCATCCGTGCTTGATCTGGAATTATCGCATAGAATTGCTTCGAATCCCTCCATGATCGGTGTTTTGGATAGATGTCGACCCCACATTAGGGGTGTAGGAGTCACAGTTAATTGCTTCAGTTTTTGAGGTGTGGAAGGTTGCATCCACCGATGGGACAGTCAGAACCCCCACGACGTGAAGGCCAGCGCTCCCTCGGAGACCTCTAAAAGGAGGGGCGAGGTGCTCGGGAAGGATTTTTCCACTGCGATTGTGCTCCGCGAGAAAAAGAGAGCTTCTTCCTCCTCTTCTGCAAGACCAGTCTTCTAGGAGTCCGACCTCAGGTCAGTCCCCTAGTCCTTCTTTCCTTTATCTCTAATGGCATCCAGTAGGCAAGGTCTGACCCATAGGCATAGGGAACCAGGGTCCAGTGAGATTCAATCGATGATGACCCAGGACGTGTCAAGAACCTTAGGGCCATGTACAGCATTCCATCAACCTTGCATCTCTCCATTTTGGGCCGAGAGGGTAAAGCCAACAACCACTAGTACCGGGGAACCTTCCCATGTACGAAGCCCATTTTAAGGTCGGCCTCAGGTTTCACCTGCACCCTTTTTTCATAGAGGTCTTCAACTACTATAGAGTCACTCCAGCGCAGCTGATCCCGAACAGCATTCGGGCGATCTGTTGCTTCGTTGTGCTATGTCACAAGACTGAGATTGAACCTAGGCTATCCCTTTTCAGCAACTTCTTTCTTCTAATGAAGGACTTCAGGAGCCGAGAGTGGTGGATGTTAAGTCCCCGCCCTAATTAAAGGGTCCTGAAGTGCCTTCCTTCGGCCATCCATGAGTAAAAGGCCAGATTCTTTTTTGTAGATAGTCTTCACCCTTGGGATTTTGAACCCTTATGGAGAGAGCCATGGCCAAGGCTTTGCGAGGGGAGGGCAATCCTGATGGCCGACTAGGCCAAGTTTAATGAGATTGACGGTGCTGGCCTGATCATGGCATACGAACTGCTCGGGGAGGGTGCCCTTCACCAGGCAGGGATCAGCCGCAAGAGACACCTAGGTAGGAACAAAGGGGCCGTCAGGGTTGGCCAACCTCTTGTACGTTCACTTCATTCATCCCGTTGTGTCTCTTTCCGTTTGCTCACCCTGATCTCTTTTTTCGGAGCTGGAAAAGCAATGAAGATCGACAAAGCTAGAGTCATCCAATGGGCAGTGCGGAAGAGGGCCACCCCAGAGATGATCGTGGGGAGACAAAAGAATAAGTGAGAGGAAGAATGGCCTACACTTGTAGTAGATGTGGACTCCGATGAAGACGGCGCCCCTCTTACAGAGGTATTGGCGAAGAAGACACCAGGGTCTTCAACTCCTACAGGGGGGTCGATTGCCCAACCAGAGCAGGAACAGCCATAATTATCTAGCATGGCGGCAATGTCAACCCCATCACTCACCGACCCGGAAGATATGGTTACCCTCACAAGCAAGGGAAAGGGGATGGTCAAAGGAGGGGCGGCCGAAGGCGAGGTGGCCAAAGGATTGGCGACCGAAGGAGAGACGGTCGAAAGAAGAGTCCAAGGAAGAGGTCCATCAGGAGGCATTCCAGCATTGGCACACCCTGAATAATTTGAGAAGAGCACGGACTTTGCTCAGGGGGGCCATGACAGACACCGACTGGGAGTTGTCCATTCAGAGAAATATGAGTGACGTAGCTAAGGAGTCCTACCGCGACCTCATGAGGGTAAAATACCCATCTTGCTCCCTTGTATTCTTCCTTTCCTTTCAATTGTCTTGCATAGCGTTGACTTCACCCTCTGCCTACAGCTTCTTCATGGCATCTCCTTGATGGATGATGGCATCGGTCGGATACTGCATGCGACCAAGACCTCTGCCGAGAGAGTGTAGGAGCTAGAGGTGGTTCAGGCAGCCATAGAGGCATCTTTGAAGTCCATGGAGGAGAGGCTGGTGGCCGTCCAGGAAGAGGTCGAGTCATCAAAATAGGCATCAAAAGAGGTGCAGGACCAGCTAGCCGATCAGAAGGCTAGGCTGAAGAGGAGGAAGGCGAAGGTGAACTCCCTCACCCGCTAGCTGAGAGAGGAGGAAGAGTGATTTCTTGAGACCGACGGGAGGGCCTAGGCCGAGTGGGTGGCTGTAGGAAAGTTGGTGATCCAGCTTGAGGAAGCCAAGGAGATGGCGGCGGGGCAGGTCTGGGATGCCATGGTGAAGTACAAGGCTTCCACCGACTTCACTGAAGAGGTGGAAGAGGCGGTGTCACTCTCTTACAAGGAAGGCTATGACGACTGCTTGAAGAGGGTGGCCGAACTTTTTCTAGAGCTTGACCTGTCTGGCACCGAACTAAAGGAACCAGCATAGGAAGAAGAGCACCTGGCTGATAGCGGGGTCGAGCCCCAGGCTAAAGGCGATGTGGAAGAGGTCAGGGCCGAAGCCCCAGCTCTGATTGATGTAGGAACGGTGGATGTCCCAATTGAAGCTCCAGTTATAATAGGCGAGGCCGAAGTTGAGGCCCTTGCCGCACCTTCTGTGGGTCAAACCTAGGGCATTTGTAAAGGTCTGACCTACCTTTGTAAATAGTTTCTTTGGACTTAATAGAAGAATCCTTTTGTCACTTGTGTGTATCGATGTATACAAAATGGAACACTTTTCTTTCTAAAATTCTTCCAAGTATTTTCGGTCGGCTCTTTAGGACCGTAGTTTTTTCGAAGTAGCTGCCAGACAATAGCTAAATCCAGACTTGAACATTTAGGAAAATTTCCAAGTGTTAGTCCATCGGCTTGTCTAAATTTGAGGCCTGTAAGATGGCTGATGGACAGTAGCTCAGTCGGAACCTAGGTACTTAGAAATTTCTCCAAGCATCGTTCCATCGGCTCGTCCAAATTTGAGGCCTATTCTCCATATGGTTTGTTTTGAAGTAGTTGCAGACCGGGGTCGGACTTTCGGAAGTGGGCTACCTTAGAGCCTTTGCTGACCGGGGTCGGACTTTCGGAAGTGTGTTGCCCTAGAGCCTTTGCTGACCGGGGTCGGACTTTCGGAAGTGTGTTGCCCTAGAGCCTTTACTGACCGGGGTCGGACTTTCAGGAGTGGGCTGCCTTAGAGCCTTTGCCGACCGGGGTCAGACTTTCGGAAGTGGGCTACTTTAGAGCCTTTGCTGACATGGTTGGACTTTTGGATGTGGGCTACCTTAGAGCCTTTGCTGACCAGGGTTAGACTTTTGGAAGTGGGCTGCCTTAAATCCTTTGCCAACTGGAGTTAGACTTTTGGAAGTGGACTACCTTAGAGCCTTTGTCGACCGGGGTCGGACTATCGAGAGTGGGCTGCCTTAGAGCCTTTGCTGATCGAGGTCAGAATTTTGGAAGTGGGCTACCTTTGTGCATTTGCCGACCGGGGTCGTACTTTCGGAAGTGGGCTGCCTTAAAGCCTTTGCCGATCAGGGTCGGACTTTCGGAAGTGGTTCATAGAAGAAGTTATAGACTTTATTGATAGTACTTGCGAAGATTGTTTACATTCCATAAGCATGCTATTTGCCATCCATCCAAATGTTCAAGTCGGTAGGTTCCAGTGTGAATCACCTCAATGACTCGATATGGCCCTTCCCAATTAGGGAAGTGTTTCCCTTGCTCGGTCGATCTCGAAATCTCCATCCTTCACAAAACCAGATCCCCGACCTGGAAGGTTCGTGCTTTGACCCGCAAATTGTAATATCTGGTCTTCTTCTGACAGTAGGATACCATCTCCAAGCTTGTCCAGGGCCTGGTTTATTCATGTAAATCTTTGTCAGCCCTCCATTGTTTTTAGTTGGTCGGCTCAATGAAGTGGTCAATCCACAGGGATTGCAAAGAGACTTCCACGGGGATGACTGCTTCACTTCCGTAGGTCAGGTTGAATGGAGTCTCCTTAGTTGCTGTTCGGGTGGTTGTCCAATATGCCCAGAGCACTGAGTGAAGCTTCTATCGAAATCCCTTTGGCTTCGTTCAGCCGGGTCGTCAGTCCATGTAGGATCGTCCAATTGGTGACCTCAGCTTCTCCGTTGGACTGAGGGTGGCTGGCCGACGTAAGCCGATGAGAGATGTGATATTGTTGGCAGAAATTTTGAAACCTTGGGTTGTCAAACTATCTTCCATTATCAGTAATGATGGTCTGTGGAATGCCGAATCAGAAGATAATACAGTTCCAGATGAAGGTCTCTACCTTGGACTCCGTTATTTGTGCTAGTGGTTCAGCCTCCACTCATTTGGTGAAGTAGTCAATGGCCACAAGAAGGAATTTCCGTTGGCCAGACACTGGGAGAAAGGGTCCTAGGATGTCCATGCCCTATTGGGCAAATGGTCAAGGCGCCATAAGCAGGGTTAGCTGGCTGGTGGGCCTCCTTTGGATATTAGAGTACCTTTGACACGCGTCGCACTTTCGGATGAAATTCGACATGTCCTTTTGAATTGTAGGCCAATAATATCCCTACCAGATGACTTTATAAGCCAGGGATCTCCCTCCGAGATGGTCATTGCAGATGCCTTTATGCACCTCTCTGAGTACATAGTCCGCATCGGTCGGCCCCAAACACTTCAGCAGCGACTGCGTGAATGACCGCTTATAGAGAATGCCATCAAGGATGACGTACTTCAAAGCCGTCCAACGCACACGCTTAGCTTCGGTCGGATCGTCCAAAAGAGTCCCTTTGACCAGGAACGTGAGGATTGGGTCCATCCATGAGGCTTCTGGCTCGACTTGGTGAACCTCGGTCGGCTCTTCAACAATACTTGGACACTGCAGATGCTCCACAAAGGTTCGGTTGGAGGTGCCGATGGCAGTAGTGGCCAATCATGACAGAGCATCCGCTTGGGAGTTCTGCAGTCGAGGTATATGAAGAATTTCGAAGAATTTAAGCCGAGATACGAGGTCTCGTACCTTATCCAAGTACTTTTCCAAGGTTGGGTCCTTTGCTTCAAATTCGCCTTTCACTTGATTGACCACCAACTGAGAGTCAGGAAAGGATCGGATTCTGCCAATGCCTAACTCATTGGCTATCCTTAGCCTTGCAAACAAGGCTTCATACTCCACCTAGTTGTTTGATACTTGAAATGCAAAGTGTAGGGCATACTCCAGGCACTACCCATCGGGGGTAGCTAAGATCAGGCCTGCCCCGCACCATGTGAGGTTGGACACTCCATCCAAATGAAGGGTCCAAACAGGTTCGGTCTCTTCCACGGGATCGGCTTTATGCACTTCATCTGCTGATGAGGTAGCTTCCGGCCTCCAAGTGCACTCTGCAATAAAATCAGTGATTACTTGAGCTTTCAAAGCTGATCAGGATTGGAAAGAGATGTCGAACTCACCTAGCTTGATGGTCCACTTGACGAGCCAACTAAAGGTGTCGGGGCTTCGAAGGATCGCCTTGAGGGGCTGGTCGGTCAGCACAACAATCGGATGTGCCTGGAAGTAGGGTCGAAGGCATTTTGCTGCTACAACAAAGGAATAGACCAGTTTCTACACTTTAGGGTACCTTGTCTCGGCATCATGGAGAACCTTACTGATATAGTAGACAGGTTTCTACTGGCCATCTTCCCCCATCCGCATGAGGATATAACTGACCACCTCGTCCGACGCCGACAGTTATAGGTACAGCACTTCCCCCTCCGTTGGCTTGGCCAACAGTGGAGGGTTCTTCAGGTAATCCTTTAGGGATTCAAAGGCCGATTGACACTCATCGGTCCAATATAAACAGTTTGACCGGTGCAAGGTCTTGAAGAATTGTTGAGACCTCTTAGACGATCGAGAGATAAAATGGCTGAGAGAAGCTATCCGGCCTGTGAGCTCTTGCACTTGCTTTTTACTAGTCGGATGCGCCATGTCAATGATAGCTTTAATTTTGTCGAGGTTGACTTCAATCCCTCTTTGAGTGACCAAGAAACCCAAGAAATTCCTGAAGATCACCCCAAATATGCACTTGGCAAGGTTTAGTTTCATCTGATGGCATCTCAGTGCATCAAACGATTCCTGCAAGTCATTGATGTGGTCGGCCCTGTAGAGGCTCTTAACAATCATATCATCAATGTACACCTCCATATTCCTTCCGAGTTGCCCTTCGAAGACTCGGTTGATCAGCCTTTGGAAAGTGGCACCCGCATTCTTCAGGCCAAACGGCATCATCTTATAACAATACAGCCCTTTGTCCATGTCAAAGGCCATCTTCTCTTCATCTTCAGGATGCATCCTAATCTGGTTGTACCTAAAGAAGGCATTTATGAAACTCAAGAGCTGATGGCTAGCCGTGGCATCCAGTAGCTGATCGATCTTCAATAGGGGGAAGCTATCCCTTGGACAAGCCTTGTTGAGGTCAGTGTAGTCCACACAGATCCACCATTTTCTACTAGCCTTCTTCACCATGCAACATTTGCCAGCCACTTAGGGTAATGGGCCTCCCTGACGAAGCCAGCATCAAAGAGCTTCTTTACTTATTCTTCAATGGCCCTTTGTCTTTTGGCAGTGAAGCTCCTCTTTTTGTGTCGGACAGGTCTATAGGTCAGATCCACCTTAAGCTGGTGAGTGATGATGTCCGACAGAATGCCTGGCATGTCAGACATCGACCAAGCAAAGATATCAGCATTGCTCCTCAAGAAGCCAATTAGCTCTAGTTTGTCCTCTTCATCGAGTGTGCTCCCAATTTGATGGACCTTATTGGGGTCATCCTCCTTAAGGGAAACAAACACGATCCTCTCGATAGGCTGACCATGGTTGTCAGCCTCGACCCTGGGGTCAAGTTGTTCAAGAGTGGGGCATCCTTCCAATTGCTTATCATGAATAGCTAAGCATTGTCTAGCCATTCTGTGGTCTCTCCTCATTTCTCTGACTCCATTGTGAGTTGGAAACTTTGCAAGCAAATGATAAGTGGATACGATGGCCCAGAACTTGTTGAGGGCCGGTCGACCCAAAATAGCATTATACGCCGAGGTCGTACGTACGACCACGAAGTTGATGGGGAAAGTCCTCTGGTAAGGCTCCATCCTGATGGTCAGGAGCAGCATTATTTCTCCTTCAACCCTAACAGGGTTTCCCCCAAAGCCAATCAATGGCATTAGGGATTCTCGCAGCCTCGATCTGGACAAGTTCATTCAGACAAAGGCATCATACAGTAAAACTTCTGTATAGCTTCCATTATCAATGAGGATGCGTTTTACATCATAGTTGGCAATGACTGCCGACACAACTACAAGATCATCTCCAAGAAGATGAGGCTCCAAGAGGTCTTCGTTAGAAAAATTGATTATATTAGAACCCCTGGGCCTCTTTATAATGTCTTGGTCTCCTCCGTGTCCCAGTCGGATCGTCGATGTAGCATACCAACACCCCTATCGATCGGGCGCTGGTTGGGAAGCTCCGCCTCCTCCGAAAGGTCTCTGGCAATCGAGGTCTTGGCTCGATCCTGGTGGGGTCAGACGTACTTGTTCAAGTACCCCGTCTTGATGAGGTCTTCGATGGCATCCTTCAGTTAGAGACACTCCTCAGTGTTGTGCCCGTGGTCCCTATGGAACCGGCAATACTTGTCTTTATTTTTGAAGGTAGGAGGGCCCCTCATCGTTCGGGGCCTTTGCAGAAAGGTCTCACTCTTGATCTCCATGAGGACTTCTCCCTCGGAAGGGAGAGGGACTCATAGGTCTTGCACCTCTTGGGGAAGTCCCTTGGCTTCGGACTTTGGTGCTGGGCATATCGGTTGCCAGAGCTGGGAGGTCGGACTTTGGAAGCTTTGTCGCTCCGCTTCTTGGGCGCTGGCCTCCCCTCCGCCCAGCGTCGGCTCGTCGCTTGCTCCTCTACCAGAGCATACTTGTGTGCCCTGGCCAACAGCTCGGTGTAGCTTGTCGAAAACCTTCTGTCCAAGGAGAATGTGAGCCTGGACAAGCGAAGCCCTCTCTTGAAGGCCGGCATAGCTACCGCCTCATTAAAATTCGGGACCTCCATAGCCGCTGAGTTGAAATAGACCATGTAGTCCCGGAGGGTCTCTCCCTGATACGGGACGAAATGTAATGATGCAATCAAAGAGGAGATAGTTTCAATTAAATGAGAAATTAAGTAAAGAAAGGCTACTTTCCGTGTAAAAGAAATGAAACAATCATGAAGGGAGCTTGCATAGAAACTAAACCTGAATGAGAACTTTCACAATATTAAAGAGAAATAGATCTTCATGTTTAGGAAACCACACAAAATAGGGCCTAATTAATTTAACATTTCATATCTGGAAAAATATTTAAAGAGGGGTAACCAGGCATTAAAATCTCAAGGATTTGATAAGTTACACTCAAGGTTGAAGCCTTTGGATGACAAGGTAATTTTTTCAGATATTGGGACTTCTTGTCTCTATTTCTTTCCTTGGAAGACCCCATTCTTTGAAACCTGGACATCCAGGGGATCCTACACAAACCATATTTGAGCTTAGAAGGAGATTGAGAGGTAGAAACAATTGGAATGATGGTTGAAGTTGAGAAGATGATGATTGGAGTAGAAGTAGCTTGGCCGGCTCCCTTGGAATGGCTCTTCTTGCTCCTTTGACTTGGGAAGGGAGTGCTTGGATGGACTAGAGGGTTGGTTAATGGCTATTGGCATGGAAGAAGATCTCTCTTAAAGTAGCTAAGGGCCTCTCACCCACTCCCTCTCGGAGGACATTGGATAACACCAAATGGAAGAAGAAACACTCTTTTTTTTCATTCAAAATTCATCATCATGTACAAGAGAGCTTGGAGTAGGTTTTATAAGCCTCCAAGGATTTTGAAATTTTGAATTACAAGGAGCTTTTCATGGGAGGTTCCTAGCTATAAGGGTGGAATTCCAAATTAGATGGAGATTTTGTGGGAATAGGTAGCTAAAATGGTGGAAGAAAAAACTTCTTGCCCACTTTGAATTTGAATCTCTCTTAGTGATGTGGCATTTGATGAGGTGGCTTTCTGATGTGTACTTCATATGGTTGGCATGTTGACATGGCATCCCACATGGCTTGTTAAAGTGGCACCCTCCTTGTATTAACTTGTTGAAATGGTTAAGTGCATTCCATCTTCAAATGAGCTTGCTTACATTTAACCAATTCCAACTCTCTCTTGGACCCAACTACTAAATTAACTAAATACAAGACTAATTTGATCTTAATTGGACTCAGAAAAACTCAAATTGAAATGAACCCACTCTAATTACATGACTCAAATTCAATTAAAGAAGTAAACTAACACTATTTACAAGACATGAAAGAATTAAAGCCATACTGAATTGGACTGAAGCCTCATTCGAACTTTGGTGCCCGCACCAGTTCTCCCGGGGTGGGAGGAACTCGACCCTGTCGAGTAAGGACTGATATGACTTTGGTACCTTTCTAGCAGATCTGGGTCGATTTATCGCAGATCCCCTTGGGTGATCCAGGAATCCTCGGATTCGGGTCTTCCTCGCCATCGAACTAGATAACGTTGATAGCCCTTATTTATGGTAGTAATTACCTGGTCATCCAAGAAACTTTCAACCCTATCTCTTCGTTCTGGCTTAAGTGCTGGTGGATGCTCAGGTAAGGTTTCTCTTTCAAAGGCTGGGTAAGGTTCAAAAGGCTCGCTAGGAATTAATGCCGGCTCTTTGTATTCTTTCAAATCAAAAATATTAAATGTGGAACTAATGCCATAATATGGTGGTAACTCTAACACGTATGCATTAGGTCCGTTTTTTTTTAATATTTTGAAAGTTCCAGCTCCCTGGGCATGCAGTTTCTTCATAGTTCCCAGTGAGAACCTTTTAGGTCTATGTTTAACCATTATAGAGTCCCCTACATTGAATTATTTCATTCGTTTACATGAATTGGCCATATGCTTATAGACTTCTTTGCTTATATGAATTTTTTTACTAATCTCCTTATGCAATTCCTTAATATGCTGTGCATATGACTTTGCAAACTCTGAGACTCATACTGACACTTGACAAAAAGAAGAAATATACTCACTATGTATTCCTGTTGAGAAGAATTTTATTGGACTCTCTAGGGCCTAAACCTAATAGATTATTGATTCTTTAGGTTTGACCCTGGGTTGGTATGTGTTGGCTTTGACTCCTTAGTTTTGATGATTAACAAAAGGTTGAGTATATGTTTGGACTAATGTTTCATCTCTAGATAAAAGTTTCAGGACTTAGGTTATTCAAAAAGAGTATCAAAAGTACATTGATGAAACTAAGTTTACCTGATTTGGGAAAGAGCTCTTCTACCTTGGACAAGATCAAAATACTCAAATTGGACCTTCTTGTTAAGAAATTATTGACAAAAGAAACAAAGGCTTAGAGAAACTCAAGCATGGCACGCAACATCTCAAAGAGTTTCAGAAAAATTCAAATCAGAGGTCGACCACCAGAGGTCGACACCTTGTCAAAGGTCGACCACCAGAGGTCGACTCATGAAGAGAAGAAAAGTTCGGCCGGCACGGCAAAATCTCAGTGGCACGCTCCAGAGGTCGACCACCAGAGGTCAACACCTGTCCAGAGGTCGACTCATAGTCTGAGAATTCAAAATGGGTAGAACTATGGTACTCTGAACTTTTGCCTAAAATATACTGGAGGTCGACTCATGAGGTCGACACTTGATCCAGAGGTCGACTCATGAGGTCGACTCATGGCATAACGGCTAGTTTTTCTGAACTTCTGATTTGATTTCTAACGGTCATAAACGGCCATATTTTTGAATCTAACGGTCTTGTGGAGTTGTTTCAGCATGAATGAGGTATTTAACCTCCACCAAACTTCAAAAAAGACAAGGAGAAAAAGTGAAAAAGTATAGGTTCAAAGTACAAAGCCTTCAATTACTTCCAAAGCCAAAAAGTGTGAGAAAACCAAGAGATTCCCTTCCCAAAAGCTTTCCATTTTTGAGGAATCCAACATTCAAGTGTTTGGCATTTAGTGAGGTCCAAGATTCCAAGACAAAAGGCTTGAAGAGTCTCCATCAAGAGCTTCAACGAATTTATTTTTGCTCAAAAGGAGTTTGTTTAGTTTTCATTACTTGTATTCATATTCTTTTGTCTTTGGCTAGTTTCAAGGAAATTTGAAACTAGTGTGAGGTTTGTTGGTGAGCCAATTGATAAAACCAACTAGGGTTGCTTGTAAGCCCGAAGCCAAAACAAGTGAGTGAGGTTTGTTGGTGAGCCAATTGATAAAACCAACTAGGGTTGCTTGTTAGCCCGAAGCCAAAACAAGTGTGTAAGGTTTTGACTTGTGAGCCTGGTAAAACAAGTCGGCTGTAATCTAAAGATTATAGTGGAAATTCCCAAGTGGAGCTTGGGGAGTGGATGTAGGTGCTGGGTGCACCGAACCACTATATTTCTTGTGTGTTTGCATTGGTTTGCTCTTTAGCTTCTTTAGCTCGTTAATTGTCATTTTATTTCGTTGCTTCCGTTGCACAATTATTAAAGCACTATCACTCTTCACCTTAAAACCTGATAGCACATATATTGCCTTAAAATTTTTTTTTTAATACCCAATTCACCCCCCTCTTGGGCACCATATCTGGGCAACAAGTGGTATCAGAGCACCGGTACTCTCTTGTAGGTCCAACGATCTTGAGTGAAAGATCATGGCCGCCCCAATTGGAATGGGTATAGTTGAAGGACAAGCATCAAATCGTCCTCCTTTCTTTAATGGCACAAACTACACTTATTGGAAAACTCGTATGCATATTTATTTACAAGCTGTAGATTATCATATTTGGAGAGTAATCACTAAAGGGCCTCATCAGCCCACTCACTTGGTTAATGGCATTATCACCCCAAAATCTGAAGAAGAATGGGATGACAATGACATCAAACAAGCTGAGTTAAATTCTAAGGCGATGAATTTGTTATTCTGTGCACTTGATCCTAGTGAATTCAACAGAATATCAAATTGTATTTCCGCCAAAGAAATTTGGGATACACTTGAGGTTACCCATGAGGGTACACACCAAGTGAAGACCACTAAGGTGAACATGCTCATTCATACGTATGAGATGTTCAGGATGGAACCAACTGAAAGCATAAGTGAAATGTATACTAGATTTACCAATATAGTAAATGGTATGAGGAGTTTGGGAAAAATTATATCTAATGGTGAACTGGTTAACAAACTTCTCAGGTCTCTTCCGGCTTCATGGGATGCGAAAGTTACAGCCATAGAAGAAGCCAAGGATGTCAACACTCTACCTCTCGAGCAACTTCTTGGATCACTGATGACCTACGAGCTTTCACTAAAGCAGAAAACAGTGGACAATGACAAGAAAAAGAAAGCCATAGCCTTCAAGTCCACTACAAAAGAAGAGTCAAGTGATGAATCTGAAGAAGAAGATGATGATGATGAGACAGCCCTAATTACAAGAAAATTTAAAAGATTCATGAGAAAGAAGAAGGGCTTCTACAAGAAAAGGTCACAAAAAGGTGATCACAACAAGGAGAAGGAGAAAGAGAAAGAAAGGGATCCACCCATCTGCTTCGAGTGCAAGAAGCCTGGACATTACAAAATGGATTGCCCTTTGCTTAAAAAGAGTAGAAGGATGTTGAGAAAGAAGGCCATGATGGCTACCTGGAGTGAGAGTGAGGACTCCAGCAGTGAAGAAGAGCAGCAAGTAGTCGCCAACCTATGTTTCATGGCCAATGAAGATAATGAGGTAAATTCTGAACCTGAAACTGAATTTACTTTCAATGAACTGCATGATGCTTTTGATGACTTAGTAATGGAATATGAAAAATTAAAATTAAAAATAAGAAATTAAGAAAGCAAAATTTTGAGCTTATCAAAATTCAGAAAAGTTTTCAAGTGAAATTGAAAATTTAACTCAAGAAAACAAGAAATTAAAAGAACATGTAAAGACTTTGACAAATGATAAAGATAATCTTTTTAAAGAAAATAATTCTATAAAAAATAATAGAAGTCTTAAAACTAATGAGAACATTGAAAAACAAAATAAAGAACTATTGCTTCAAAATAAGAATTACAAGGAAGAGTTAGAAAAAGTAAAACCCTTTGTAGAAAAGTTTACCTTTAGTTCAGAAAAACTAAATATGCTTTTAAATAGCCAACATGCAGTGTTTAATAAAGCTGGACTTGGATTTAAACCACACAATCAGCAAAAGCTTTACAAAAACTTTTTCATACCTGCATCTTCTAATATTACCTGCTATGCATGTGGTAAAGTAGGTCATAAATCATATGTTTGTAACAGAAGAAAATCAAATACCTTTAGAAAGATTTGGGTTCCAAAAGGAACCAATTTGACTAACCCTAAAGGACCCAAGATGACTTGGGTACCTAAAGTTTCAACTTGATCATTTTTTGCAGGTGTGCCTTGCAACCAAAAATAAAAGAAGAATGTGGTATCTGGATAGTGGTTGCTCAAGGCACATGACTGGGGATGTGAAGCAATTCTCATCACTAGCTGTAATTGATGGTGGAAATGTCACTTTTGGTGATAATGGAAAAGGCAAAATCGTCGGAATTGGTAAAATCCATATCACCCCTAATGCTTATGTAGATAATGTATTATTTGTTGATGGATTGAAGCATAATCTTTTTAGCATTAGTCAGTTTTGTGATAAAGGTTTTAAAGTAATTTTTGAATCATCTTTGTGCATGGTATCTAGTCTAGATGTCGATGGCATCAAGTTCACTGGTCTTAGACATGGAAACATTTACATGGTTGATCTTGATGATCTAGCCATGGAAAGTGGTCAATAACTAGTGGCTAAGGAAGCCAAGGCAAGTGAAACTAGTTGGCTTTGGCACCGTAGGCTAGGGCATGCTAGTATGCAGTTGATTTCAAAATTAAGCAAAAAGAATCTTGTAAAAGAATTGCCAAAACTCACTTTTGAAAAAGATAAAATTTGTGCTGCATGTCAATTTGGAAAACAAACTAAGTCTACTTTCAAACCTAAAGGAGTAGTATCTACTACTAGACCCCTTGAATTATTGCATATGGACCTCTTTGGACCAACCAGAACAACTAGTTTGGGAGGTAAAAAATATGGGCTAGTAATTGTAGATGATTACTCACGATTTACTTGGATAATGTTTTTATCTCATAAGGATGAAACTTTTTCAGCTTTTGTTAAATTTCATAAAAGGGTTTCAAATGAAAAAGATCTCACTATTGTTTCTTTGCGTAGTGATCATGGAACTGAATTTGAAAATCATGATTTTGAAGCTTTTTGTAATGAAAATGGTATTAGTCATAATTTCTCTGCACCTAGGACACCTCAACAAAATGGGGTGGTAGAAAGAAAGAATAGGACACTTGAAGAAATGGCACGCACAATACTTTGCGAAAACGATTTACCTAGATATTTTTGGGCAGAAGCCATTAATACTTCCTGTTACATTTTAAATCGTGTTTTAATTTGACCTATTTTGAAGAAAACACCATATGAGCTTTGGAAAAATCGAAAACCTAATCTCAAGTATTTTCGTGTGTTTGGTTGCCGCTGTTTCATATTAAACAATGGCAAAGACAATATCAGTAAATTTGATGCCAAGTCAGATGAAGGTATCTTTTTAGGATACTCTACTTCTAGCAAGGCATACAGGGTCTTCAACAGAAGAACACTTCTGGTTGAAGAATCAATTCATGTAGTGTTTGATGAATCTAACGAAAAATCTTCTAGAAAAGAAGATTCTATTGATGTTGAAACAGGTACAAAGAAACTTGAACAATTGACAATCAATGAAGATGAGCCCAAAGGAGATGATGATCAAGAAAGTCAAGATCAAATTCAAGAAATCAATGCAACTTCACCAAAACCATTACCTAAAGAATGGAGGTATGCACATGGACACCCTAAAGAGCTAATAATAGATGATCCATCAAAGGGGGTAAGTACACGCTCTTCTATTAGAAATGTTTGTGATTATTTAGCTTTTGTATCTCAGATAGAGCCTAAGTCAATAGAAGAAGTTGAAAAAGATTGTAATTGGATTAATGCTATGCAAGATGAATTAAATCAATTTAAAAGAAATAATGTTTGGACTTTAACTGAAAGACCCCTTAATGTTTCTGTAATTGGCACAAAATGGGTTTTTAGAAATAAACTTGATGAACATGGTATTGTAATTAGGAACAAAGTTAGACTTGTTGCTAAAGGCTACAACCAAGAAGAAGGAATCGACTTCGATGAAACCTTTGCTCCTGTTGCTAGGCTAGAAGCAATTAGACTTTTACTTGCTTTTGCTTGTTTTATGGATTTCAAGTTATTTCAAATGGATGTAAAGAGTGCCTTTTTAAATGGATTTATTGAAGAGGAAGTTTATGTTGAACAACCTCCTGGTTTTGAAAATCATGAATTTCCTAATCATGTCTTTAAATTGCGTAAAGCATTGTATGGTTTAAAGCAAGCTCCTAGAGCTTGGTATGATAGATTAAGTTCATTTTTGATGAAAAATGATTTTTCCAGAGGTAATGTAGATAATACATTATTTTTGAAAAAGAAAAATGATGATCTCTTAGTAGTACAAATATATGTAGATGATATTATTTTTGGTGCTACTAACGAATGTCTTTGTCAAGAATTTGCGAAGTTAATGCAGAGTGAGTTCGAGATGAGCATGATGGGAGAACTCAACTTCTTCCTCGAACTCCAAATTAAGCAAACCAAAGAGGGGATCTCCATCAACCAAGCCAAGTACACAAGGGAAATTTTGAAAAAGTTTGGGATGGAGACCACAAAACCAATAGGTACCCCTATGAGCTCTTCATGAAAATTAGACAAAGATGAATGTGGTAAATCACTAGACCAAAAATTATATAGAGGCATGATTGGTTCTTTGCTATATTTAACTGCCAGTAGACCAGATATAATGTTTAGTATTTGTATGTGTGCACGTTTTCAGTCTGCTCCTAAAGAATCACATCTCTTAGCTGTAAAACATATACTTAGATACTTATCTGGGTCAATCGAAATTGGTCTTTGGTACTCTAGGGAGTCATCATATGAATTAATTGCATATTCTGATGCTGATTTTGCTGGGTGTAAACTTGATCGAAAAAGTACTAGTGGAACTTGTCAATTCCTAGGAGTTAATTTGATTTCATGGAGCAGTAAGAAACAGAATTCGGTTGCTCTATCCACGGCAGAAGCCGAATATATAGCAGCTGGAAGCTGTTGTGCTCAGGTTTTATGGATCAAACAACAACTCGAGGACTTTGGCATCAAACTAACTAAGACACCCATAAGATGTGATAATACTAGTGCAATCAATTTAACGAAAAATCCTGTTCAACATTCAAGAAGCAAACATATTGAAATAAGACATCACTTCATAAGAGATCACGTTCAAAACTCTAATGTATTGTTAGAATTTATATGTACTGATTATCAATTGGCTGATATATTCACAAAACCATTGAATGAAGATAGATTTTGTATGATTAGAAGAGAACTAGGAGTCATTGATCCTTTTGCTTGAAACTCTTCAATTTTCATCAAAATTCCTCAAAAAAGATTTATAAATTCTCAAATATGTTTAAAGGTTATTTTTCTAAATTTTATCAATTTTTTAAAATTTTACAGAATTTTATTTTGGGTGATTTTTTGTTGGTGGTCGACACTTGAGATTTTCGGAGGTCGACACTTGAGCTCGACACTTAAGTTTTGGAGGTCGACACTTGAGGTCGACCCCTGAAAATTCTCAGAGGTTGACACTTGAACGAAAACCTGCTTTTTAAAAACCCATCCGCAAGCCTTTTTTCCCATTGTTTTCTTTACCTCTTCTTCGTGTGGTCCCCCTACAACTTCCCTAAACCACCAAATAGTGGATTTCCACCCCTATCCTCGATCTTTTTGGGAAATCCTCACCTCCTCTCTTGCTTTTCTTGGAATCAACCTTCTATTTGACCGTTTTCTTGATTTTGGACAACCGAAAGCCCTCGAATCTTTCTACCCTCAAATCTCGGCTGTTTTTCAATTGAAAACACGTATTTCTTTTGTCTGTTTCTTACCTTTTCCTCATTTACTCTCGATTTTCTCCAATCTCACAAACCCTATTTCACTATTTCACATTCTCCTCTTTTTCCCAATCAGTGAACCTCTCTTAGCCTTACCTCTTTGCATTTCTCCCTAAGTTACCCCTTATCCTTACACATGGGTCCGAGAAAATACCAGGCAGTAAGGAAAAGGAGATTGGAACAGGGGCAGGGTAGTACTGAGCGGCGAAGGAAAGTCAGACATGAGCGTGAGCCGACCCCAGAGCCACCTGCACCAGTGCTAGCTAGCCTAGTCCGAAAGAGCATTGCTAGTGGGAGGCGCGTAGATATTCCATTCTAGGATCAGCATCACTTCTTCATTGGAGATGTACTGAGAGATGCAGGTCTGGTTCATTTTTGTACCATGTCCGAGAGATTCTACCCAGACCTCATCAGAGAGTTTTATGGATCCATGGCCACTGATGGCATTGGATGGTTCGCTACAGTTCGAGGGATTGAGATTCCAGTGACACCTGAGGTCATCAGTCGCATCTGGAGGATTCCACTTCATGGCACTGCTGCCACTACGATCAGCGACAGAGAGCACGCCTTCAGGTGTATCCTTGAGCGTGAGGATGTTAGCGGCATTTCCACAGTGTCCGCTAACCAGCTTTCACTAGAGATGAGAGTGCTGCATCACATCATCGCCCGTATCTTGATTCCGAAGAGCGGGAGATTTGATTTTATCACTGAGCGTGAGCTGGTGTTGATGGTGTCAGGCCAGCGGACTCCCATCAACCTTCCCAGGATCATGCTTCAGCAGATGGGTGAGGCAGCTTCTCACAGGAGACTTGTGCAGCCGTACGGGATGGGACTGACTCAGATATTCAGAGAGCATGGTGTCTCATTCGACGGCATACCCTTCAGTCAGCTACAGCACACAGATATTTATGGAGAGAAATCCCTACATAGAATGGGATTTCGACTGATTGGCGACCGATGGGTACGACGAGAGTCTGGCCAGGAGCCAGATGAGGAGGATGAGATCCGAGCTGCTGAGGCAAGGCCTTCAGGGCCTACTGATCATGGTACACCTCCTCGCCCAGCACCGGAGACAGAGACTACGGAGCCTGAGCCATTCACGCCACCACCTTCATCAGCTCCGGTACCTACTGCTACACCACGGAGGACTTCAGTGAGGATATCGGACTTCGAGCAGCGAGTGACTGATCAGATTTCAGAGGTCCGGACAGAGATCACTGGTGTACGACAGGAGCTTCATGATCTGCGAATACACATAGACACACGCATTAGTGCTCTCTCAGCTAGTATGGATACAGGATTCAGACAGATCCTCAGCTTATTGAGATTAGCACTACCATCAGGGACTGCAGATCCGACAGTATCTCCTCCACATGATGATGATGATGATGATGATGCTGATGACTCTGGTGGATACAGTGACAGTGATGGAGATCAGCCTGGAGCAGGTAGTTCTGATGTTCCACCTGCAGAGCCGATTCCAGAGATCCCCCCCTCAGCTGATCCTCCTTCCACTGATTTTCCGAGTTCAGATCCTCCAGCCACAGCTGTGCCAGTTGATATTGAGCCTACAGAGTCACTATTTGAGACTATCACTGGGATTCCGGATGACATAGATGAGCATACAGAGACAGACATCGATGATCCCACAGCTTATGAGCTAGTCAGTAGGCAGACCCCATCTCAGTCTACTCAGCATGCTGATCCGTCCACTCCTTCAGCTACTGCCTCTATCTCGACATCTGTGGAGCCCTTACCTAGGACATATAGATCTCGTAGGACTACCCCTAGGTCTGGTCCCTCTCTGAGGACTCGGAGTTCCTCTCATAGGACTCCAAAATCCTCATCTAGGATCATGGCTCCTGTATCTTTTGACATACCTTCTGATGAGGAGTAGCCTCATAGATTTACTTGTTGTATTTTAGTTTGCTTTGTATGGTTTGGTGTATCAGTGTTTTGTGCCTACCTTGTAAACAATTTTGTAACTGAATACATTTGCTTTTATCTATATTGTGCCATTTTATCTGATACCAGCTCTTAGCATTTATCTTCTTAAACCCTCAAGTTAGAATATTTTGTTGTATGCACAAATTGAGGGGGAGCATATATTTTTATACTTTATTGTAAATCAACATAAGTTTCATTAATATATCTTTCACTACAAAAATGACTTTTTGATTCTTGACAAAAAGGGGGAGTAGAAAAGTATATATGTATTTATGAGACTCCATCTTATGAGTAGTAAAGTTTATATGATTCTTATCTTTTTGGGCTTATGAGAATGTTTTCACAAAAAGAAAGAAATAAATGAAAAGTAAAATCTTTTTGACTCTTGAGAATATTTTCATAAAATTTTTATGATACACTCTTGCATGAAAGGATACTTTGAAAATTTTTATTATTACTATATTTTGCTCTTGGACTTAATTGCATATATACTCAAGGTTTTGTCATCATCAAAAAGGGGGAGATTGTTGGCTTTGACTCCTTAGTTTTGATGATTAACAAAAGGTTGAGTATATGTTTAGACTAATATTTCATCTCTAGATAAAAGTTTCATGACTTAGGTTATTCAAAAAGAGTATCAAAAGTACATTGATGAAACTAAGTTTACCTGATTTGGGAAAGAGCTCTTCTACCTTGGACAAGATCAAAATACTCAAATTGGACCTTCTTGTTAAGAAATTATTGACAAAAGAAACAAAGGCTTAGAGAAACTCAAGCATGGCACGCAACATCTCAAAGAGTTTTAGAAAAATTCAGATCAAAGGTCGACCACCAGAGGTCGACACCTTGTCAAAGGTCGACCACCAGAGGTCGACTCATGTAGAGAAGAAAAGTTCAGCATGGCCGGCATGGCAAAATCTCAGTGGCACGCTCCAGAGGTCGACCACCAGAGGTCAACACCTGTCCAGAGGTCGACACCAGAGGTCGACTCATAGCCTGAGAATTCAAAATGGGCAGAACTATGGTACTCTGAACTTTTGCCTAAAATATACTGGAGGTCGACTCATGAGGTCGACACTTGATCCAGAGGTCGACTCATGAGGTCGACTCATGGCATAACGGCTAGTTTTTCTGAACTTCTGATTTGATTTCTAACGGCCATAAACGGCCATATTTTTGAATCTAACGGTCTTGCGGAGTTGTTTCAGCATGAATGAGGTATTTAACCTCCACCAAACTTCAAAAAAGACAAGGAGGAAAAGTGAAAAAGTATAGGTTCAAAGTACAAAGCCTTCAATCACTTCCAAAGCCAAAAAGTGTGAGAAAACCAAGAGATTCCCTTCCCAAAAGCTTTCCATTTTTGAGGAATCCAACATTCAAGTGTTTGGCATTTAGTGAGGTCCAAGATTCCAAGACAAAAGGCTTGAAGAGTCTCCATCAAGAGCTTCAACGAATTTATTTTTGCTCAAAAGGAGTTTGTTTAGTTTTCATTACTTGTATTCATATTCTTTTGTCTTTGGCTAGTTTCAAGGGAATTTGAAACTAGTGTGAGGTTTGTTGGTGAGCCAATTGATAAAACCAACTAGGGTTGCTTGTAAGCCCGAAGCCAAAACAAGTGAGTGAGGTTTGTTGGTGAGCCAATTGATAAAACCAACTAGGGTTGCTTGTTAGCCCGAAGCCAAAACAAGTGTGTAAGGTTTTGACTTGTGAGCCTGGTAAAACAAGTCGGCTGTAATCTAAAGATTATAGTGAAAATTCTCAAGTGGAGCTTGGGGAGTGGATGTAGGTGCTGGGTGCACCGAACCACTATATTTCTTGTGTGTTTGCATTGGTTTGCTCTTTAGCTTCTTTAGCTCGTTAATTGTCATTTTATTTCGTTGCTTCCGTTGCACAATTATTAAAGCACTATCACTCTTCACCTTAAAACCTGATAGCACATATATTGCCTTAAAATTTTTTTTTTAATACCCAATTCACCCCCCTCTTGGGCACCATATCTGGGCAACAGTATGCACATGAAAAATTATCATGGACCCCTAGCAATTGCCATAAGGTCTTCCAAAAGTAGGTCACAAATGGGATGGGCTCTAAGAGTTCATGCAACCCGGTGATCTCAATATAGTGTAACCTAATGACTTTAGAAACATGTGTTGACTAAGGAACGGGTAGGAAATAGGAATCAGAGTCTTGGGGTAATCTATAGGAAGCATGAAACAGACCTTGGTTATTCAGGATGTTCAGAAAATCTGGACATTGATCTGTGGGTGTCATAAGGTCAAATTGATGGATGGAGAATTTGGTCATTGTAAGTGCAGATTTTTCATTAAAGGAAGACTTGGTCAATTCCAGAAAAATGTTATCAACTGGGGTTAGAGGAATGAACTCTTTATAAGGGAACTGAATGAGATCTTGGGTTGATGCTAAAGGAGTAGGCTATTCCTAAGAGCATTGACTTACAAGAACAAAGTCCTCACTAATTTCCTGTTGTTCTAATATTTCAGGACTAGGCTCAACAATCTTATATTCTACAAGGATTTCCTCAGGTAAGGTACTAGAGTTGTCCTCCTCGAAGTTTTCTCCTTCATATTCGTCTACCAAACTCATGTCAATCTCATATACTTCTATCATGGGTTCTAATTCTTCCTCCTTTAATTGTTCTTTGAGTATGTCTTCATTTTGGTCAACTAATCCTAGGTCGGCCATACCTATTCCTTTTCAATGTTATCCTTCTGGGTTGGAGGTGATACAGATGAGGGTTGATCAACAAAAGTCTGGTTCACACTAGGTGTTGGACCAATGGGGATATGATTCAAGCTGGCAGAGGTCGGATTTAAGTCCAAAGTACTTGATCTAGCATTCCTCAAGGACCTCTCATAGTTTTTGGCTACTCGGTAGGCTTGCTCTAAACTATAGACATTATGTCTAAACAATTCTCTCCGGATATCTACCCTCAAACCCTCTTCAAATCGGATTAGGATATCATATGGATCCATATTCACAATATAGCGCATTAGATGCTTGAATCTATCAATATAAATATTGACTGATCCATTACCTTGGGTCAACCTCTCTAAGTGGTCTAGGAGATTTTGTTGATAGGATGTAGGGATATACCTTTCACGAAGATTGCTCTTCATTCCTTTCCAAGTCCTAATGGGTTCATGTCTCTCATACGCCTCTATTCCTTGAACATTGTTCCAATAAGACTCAGCTGGACCCCATAGACGCACTCGGGCAAACCTAACCTTTCCATCCTCAAACATTTCATTCCACTTAAAATAATCATCCATATCTTCCTCCCAGGCAATGTAAACCCGAGGATCATGACTGCCTCTAAATGAGAGAGCTTCTGTCCTAATGTTCCTAATAGGCATTTCCTCTGATTCAACCAAGTATGGGTATAGGCTCTTAGGGCTAGACTCAGGGGCAAGATCAAGATCATAGGCTCTTGGATCAAGGGAATTGGGCCTAGAGGAGTTGAGTTTAGCATGGGCCTTGTGGGCTTCTGCTCGTGCCTCTGCTTGGGCTATCTTATCAGTCATGTTTTGGTTGGTCTGGGCCAATTGGTCAGTCAGGTTTTGGTTAAGTCGGGCCATTTGATCATTCAAAGTCTTCAACAAGGTCTCAAAATTTTGGTCCATGGTTGCACTGATTGAGCTTGGGTTTGCTGGTAAGGTGCTCTTGATCTAGTTGCCATGTACACACAGACTCAAACTCAGACTAGGGGTTTGCTAGACCTAGAGCCCAAACCAAATGTTAAGTCAAATCGACAATCCGGGTTGTAGTAACTTAGCACTTGGCCAGGTAAGTGTAAGGTTGGTGGAGGTTCTTCTTTGCTTGCCTTAGACACCAATATGAAATTGGCCAGGTAAGCGAACCAACCCACCTTCCTTCGAGCTCTTGTCCCTGAACCACTTGCCTAGACACCAGATACAAGAACACATAAATAGGTTGTCAAAGTTTGCTTGACACTTGATTCGACCCGACCTTGTGGGTGTCCCTAGCTCACTAGAGCAATTAAATGTCTACTTCGTTTTAATTATGGTTGGGTTCGTTGTTCAAGTTGGTGATTTTTGGGCTAGGGACAGGTGATGAAATCCTGACCCTATGTCAATTTGATGCCCTTAACTTGTTTTACCTTGAAATGAATGCAACAAGCATATGGATCCAAATTTCAGATATAGAAATCAGTGTGTTGCAGTTCTGATGTGGGGCAGAAAAGTGACGTGTATCAATCTCACAAAAATTTGAGAAAATCATAAAACACTCTTAACTTGTAGGGGATATACCATATGAAAGGCAATTTAAAGACAAAATCTACACTATGCTGAACAGATACTAAAAGTTAGATAATGTAAAAAGAACAGAAAAGAACAACAGAAATTTTAGTAGTGATGGAGTGCGGGAATTTTCATTTTTTTTTGTGATTTTTTTCTGAAGATAAAATTTTTCATGCTAATAAAAAACGTAATATGGAGTAGGAAAAAAATTATTTTAATGAAAAATTAACTACTTTCATTCAGAATTTTATGCAAATCATAGTCAGCATATTTAGAAATATAGCAAGCAGAATTTAAACAAACAAAGGTATTTGCATACCAAACATCAACCTAATGATTCACGTCCGGCCAGGAGCACATTATTCCCATGGGTCGTGACAGTGTACTGGTGTACACCCGCTCAGGAGGCGTGAATCTTAGATCTAGATTGGATTTACAAAGAAACTATGTAGTAAGTATAAATGCTATGCATGCAGAAATTTCAGCAACCTACCTAAATGCAGAAATTCAAAATTAACCCTAACCTACAATGCTCTGATACCAAATTGACGTGGGACGAAATGTAATGATGCAATCTAAGAGGAGATAGTATCAATTAAATGAGAAATTAAGTAAAGCAAGGCTACTTTCCATGTAAAAGAAATGAAACTATCATGAAGGGAGCTTGCATAGAAACTAAACCTAAATGTGAACTTTCACAATATTAAAGAAAAATGGATCTTCATGGTTAGAAAACCACACAGGATAGGGCCTAATTAATTTAACATTTCAAATCTAGAAAAACATTTAAAGAGGGGTAACCAGGCATTAACATCTCAAGGATTTGAAAAGATACACTCAAGGTTGATGCCTTTGGATGACAAGGTAATTTCTTCAGATATTGGGACTTCTTGTCTCTGTTTCATGCCGTGGAAGATCCCCTTTTTGAAACCTGGACATCTTGGGGATCCTACACAAACCATATTTGAGCTTAGAAGGAGATTGAAAGGTAGAAACAATTGGAATGATTGTTGAAGTTGAGAAGATGATGATTGGAGTAGAAGTAGCTTGGCTGGCTCCCTTGGAATGGCTCTTCTTGCTCCTTGGACTTGGGAAGGGAGTGCTTGGATGGACTAGAAGGTTGGTTAATGGCTATTGGCATGGAAGAAGATCTCTCTTGAAGTAGCTAAGGGCCTCTCACCCACTCCCTCTCGGAGGACATTGGATAACACCAAATGGAAGATGAAACACTCTTTTTTTTTATTCAAAATTCATCATCATCTACAAGAGAGCTTGGAGTAGGTTTTATAAGCCTCCAAGGATTTTGAAATTTTGAATTACAAGGAGCTTTTCATGGGAGGTTCCTAGCTATAAGGGTGGAATTCGAAATTACATGAAGATTTTATGGGAATAGCTAGCTAAAATGGTGGAAGAAAAAACTTCTTGCCCACTTTGAATTTGAATCTCTCTTGGTGATGTGGCATTTGATGAGGTGGCTTGCTGAGGTGTACTTCATATGGTTGGGATGTTGACATGGCATCCCACATGGCTTGTTGAAGTGGCGTTCTCCTTGGATTAACTTGTTGAAATGGTTGAGTTCATTCCATCTTCAAATGAGCTTGCTTACATTTAAACAATTCCAACTCTCTCTTGGACCCAACTACTAAATTAACTAAATACAAGACTAATTTGATCCTAATTGGACTCAAAAAAACTCAAATTGAAATAAACCCACTCTAATTACATGACTCAAATTCAATTAAAGAAGTAAACTAACACTATTTACAAGACATGGAAGAATTAAAGCCATACAGAATTGGACTGAAGCCTCTTTCGAACTTTGGTGCCCGTACCACTCCCTCCTTTTGAAGCACGAGGAAGAGGCAATCGGTGTTCCTTGGGGTCCGGCTGCATGTCCTAAAATGGGAAAGAAAAAGGTTATCAAGTTGAGAAAAAGAGTGGATCATACCTGGTCGGATGGCATTGAACCACATCTGAGCAGCCTTCTTTAGGTTTGTTGGGAAGGCAATGCAATGAAGGGCGTCGGAGGCACCCTGTACCATCATATGGGCATTGTAGGTGCCCAGATGGTCTAGTGGGTCGGTAGTACCGTCGTAGGGGTCCACCTGAGGAATTTTAAAGTGACAGGAGATCAGCTCCCCCAAGATCTCAATGGAAAAAGGTGGGCAGGTGTTGTGCACCTGCCCCCCCTCGGCCTTCTGCTGCTCAACAATCTCAACGATGCGCTCTTCCATGCGAATAATCTTGCTGCCATAGTCCCTCGGATCTTCAGCAGGATGCCGGCCGTCATGGGGGACGGAGTCAGCAAAAGAGGGCGAAGCCGACTTGCCCTCTTTCCGTCAGCGCGAACCCCCAGGGACCTTCGGGGCTCTAGAACAGTGTTGGATAGAGGTGGAGGTACCTTCGGCTGCTGGCCAACCTCGATGACCAGCTAATGGTTGATGCAAGACATCGCAAGTGGTTGCGGCTGATTATTGGCCGCCTCCCTGAGGTGCTGGACCGCGGTGGTGAGTGTGTCAATGTATTCAGCAAAGTCTGGAATAGCGGCAGTCCTAGAGTGACGGTGGGTTCGATGGCAACGGCATCATCTTCCCTGAGAGGTGCTTCAAACCTGTGCTGGGAATGACCTCTTCTGGTGGAGGTATTTTGAGTTCTTCCCTCGTCATTGCAAGATTTTCTCAGTCAATTTCTCCTTTTAGAGTAAAGAGCAGAACGAATGTTCAGGCCCCTTCCTCTAGCGCCAATCTATTGCTGCGCCTTCTCCTAGACTGGGCTCGGTCAAATATGTTGGGGAGCTCCTCCATCGGTCGACCTACAATAAAGTTCCTTAGGCATCGGTGGTGTTCCAATGTGGGACACTCCGATGCTTAAGTTAGCATGAGTACGGGAGCAACCGAACAGAGAAATCAAAGAGAATCGAGTGCGTGAAAGAGGGAAGAGTGTACTTAGCCCCGAGTGGAGGTCCCCCGATCACCTTAAGTAGTCATGGAATGATACCAAATTCTATTAGGAGATAGGGTGAGAAGTCCTGATTTACCCATAGGAGAATCAGAGTGGTGGCCAGGTGGCACGGACATGTGGCCAGGTTGTGAAGTCCGTTGTAGCCGAATTTCGGTATTAGCTGAAAAGGGCTTCTAGAGCCTATGAGCGGTTCCCAGGATTGGAAAGAGTCGATCGAACATAACAAGGGTTGGACGTCCGGCCGATGGAAGCATCTATCAGGAGCTCTGAGGGAGCCGACTAGTCGGACCTCGAAGGAAGTGGGTCGTTCGGACCTCTCCTTCCATGGGTCAGCCAGTCGGACATCTGGTGGAGGGAATCAATTGGACCTCCACCTTGGAGAATGTCTGCCGGACCCTCTGAGGGAGCCGACCGGTCGAACCTTGAAGGAAGTGTGGTGCGGGCACCAGACTCAGAAGAAGACTTTAGGGCTCCATCTGGATCTCTAATTGACCTTGCCCGAAGAATTAGGGTTTTCTGGTTTTGTAATAAGGGTTGACCTGATAAATTCAATTTTGAGTCTGTAATTTTGTCATTTCAATTTTGTTGGATCATGTTGACTCAGTCCAAGTCCAAGGCCCAGGTAGGTGTCATTCCCTTTGCCATAGGGCACCACATTTTCTAGCTGCAAGTGGGTGCCACACTCCCTGCCACATCTCCATCTAGTGTACCTTGGTCCCCACGCCTCAAGTAAGCAGGTTCTTTTTTCTTGCACCACTTGGGGGAGAAATCCATCAAGATACCTCAATCCAAGGAGGAGCCAACTTCTTTCCAGATAAACCCATGCCAGGATGGCAAGAATTTTTCTTGAAGAGAGGATCAAGGAGGTGCCCCACAATGTTCCATAAAAATCCAAGTTATAAAAGAGAAAAGAGCATGTCTTGGGGAGAAAATCAAGGAGGCACCCAAAAGTTTCCAAAAGTGCCAAAGCCATGAAAGGAAGAAGCCTAAACTTGTGGAGCAAGACTAGGAGGTGTCCAAAAGAGCCAAACCATGAAGGGAAAATCCTTGATTCATGGAGAGATACTAGGAGACACCCCCATAACCTGCCATTTGGAGCTGATTTTCAAGTTTTCTTGGAGTTTTTGGGCTGCCCACTCATGGAAGGAGTCTTGGGAAGAGAATTTGATGCCTAAAGTGTGGGTTAGTCCTATTAGTCCCACATGGGAAATGTATAAAATTTTATTTCTTTTTTATGTCTATATATTCAACTCTATGTAACTCTTGAATGAAAAAAATGATGAATGAAATCAATTTCTTTGTGAGCAACTTTATGTTTCTCTCTTCCGCACTTGTATTCAAGTGTTGAGCTCCGTGAGGGAGTAAATCCGGGTTCCCTAGAAACCTTGAGGAGGTGTGAGATCTCCAACCCCAAAACTCTAGCTTAGTCCACCCATCTCTACTCCACCACCACCAAATCCTAATTTTCCATCTACATCCCACGGCCCCTCTCTTCCACATAGAGGCCGGCCACCAGCATCCAGGTTCAGATCAACTGTTTCAACTACAGAGCAAGTTCAAAGAAGAGTCAGATCAGTATCAAGATCTCCGAAACTTCTACATCCAACAATCTTCATTAAGTCCTCAGGTCAGTGTCTTTCTTTGAGTTTCTGGTTCTTTTTTCTTTTATTCTTCTTCTTCCAGATCCTGAGTTCGAGAAGGAGGCCAACCTTTCCATAGGACTACAATCCGAGGATCCATTGCGAAGATACCCCATCTCTAAAGATCCTACAATCTGCTCGAGAGTGTCCTCCAATTGAAGCAACGAGAGATATCACTGCTAGGTAACAAGAACCTTCCCTTCTCACTTTGTCTGTTTCGTTGAAACTCAGAGCAAACCCTAGATCTGGGGGTTTCTCAATCCCTAGCGATCCTACTTTTGAGTTACTCTGATAATCCATTCCTTTTAATTGTGCTCTCTGTCATTTCTTAGTTTCTTTCAACATTAGTTTATCTTTCCTTTGAGTCAAAGCTGACTTCTGAAAATATATTAAAAATAAAAATACATTAATTTTAATTTACTTCCGCATCGCATCATCTTTTTTGTTCTGCATCATTTTTGGTATCAGAGTTTTCGTGCTACATCAATTTTGGTATCAGAGCCCTGTCTAGGGTTTATGTTTTGCTTGCTTGTTTTGAGTCTCTCTCCTTTTACTTTGTCTGCTCGAAGTAGACTCCCCAGGATGTCCGGTCCTAGGAATGAAGCGAGGTGCAAACCTCCTCTTCCCATTCCATGGGGCGTTCCTAGGGCGTGTAGGGGATCCGCTAGGTTACAACTTCGTAGCAGGTATTGTAAACGGGGGAAGCACCCTGTTTTCAGTCTATAACTACCCTATTTCAGGAATTGTTTCTCACTGCAGGTAACTCCAAATTATGTGATTTTTATTTTTCTGGAACCAGTATAATTGAAGCTATTTTACATGATTTTCATGTGATTTATTGGTTTCTGTAAAATTTCTGAGAGTTAAATTACTGCAACTCTGTTTCTGTGTTTCTGCAATTCAAATATTTTGAGTGATCATCTCCTAATTCATCTTAAGGGCATTTGTGCATCTAAGATAAGGGGAGGAGTTGATAACCTCTCCTTAGCCCAAAACCACCACCCACTCATTCAATCCTCGGCCTAATTTTAAAATTTATTAGACTTAATTTGCCCTAGTGGGCAAGGGACATCAACAAGTCGGGTCAAGGCTAGTGTTGAGTCAGTTTGTCTAGTTACTCTGTGTGTGCTTTGTACTCAGTGTCTAGAACGGTGGTTCAGGGATTCTATCCCGAAGGGTTTGTGTGCTGGTCCGCCTACCTGGCCAATCACTGATTGGTGTCTAGGATTGGCATCTAGGGACCTAACACTCCCCTTACACCTGCCTGGCTGAGTCCTGAGTTACTACAGGCTAGCTTGCCACTCTGATTAGGCATCTAGTTTGGGCTCTAGGTTTAGTTAGCCCGTAGTCGTTTCAGTCGAGTCTCATTTAGGTGTGTGCTTGCTTCATCATGTCCACCCGGAACGGAGTACCCTACCAACCTGGTCAAACCCAACCTGATTTAGAGGCCATGGTTAGAGCTCTTACTGAAAGTATGAACAAATTGAGCCAGGATTTGACTGCTACTGTTACCCAGTGTAAAGAACAAGTCCATGAGAATTTTACCCAGCTTAGGGATCAAGTCCAAGTACTTGAGAAACGTAGACATCAAAATGGGATCCCTGATCCAAAATTTAATAGGCCCCAACCTCATCAATGCCAGGAGCCTAGGAGGACCTTATACCGTGATCCCGAGCATAACCTTAGGAAGCCTAACCATGATATCTATAGTATGGATTGTGTCTATGAGAGGTCCTTACAATATTCTAGACCAGTCACTCAACAACCCAAGTCTTCTAGATCAAACCATTTAGATCCACACCCATGCCCAAGTATGGTCTCTACTAGCTTGAAACCCAGTGTGACCCAGGTTCCTATATCGCAAGAATGTTTGTTTTGTGGAGAAAGAGGCCATAAATCTAGTCAGTGCCCTTGCATAGGACTGGCTTGTGCACAGCTAAGTGGTAAGAATCCTAAGGATGACATTAATGAGGGAGAACCCAAGCCTACCAATGAGGAAGAAGGGTTAGGTATGACAAGCCCAGAATCAGTTGACCCGACTACCACTGACCCGAAACCCATTGAAGATGGCATCGAGGAAGTATATGATGCTGGCTTGAGTCTAGTTGATGAATATGAGGGGGAAGAACTTGAAGAATGTGACATCGATACTATTGGTTCCTTACCTGAGGAGACATTGGAAAGCAACCAAGTGGTAGGACCTAGTTCAGAAATTCAAGAGATTTGTGAGAACAAGGTTCCTTTAGTCAAATACCTCCAGGAAGAACTCATAGTGTTAGCCAGAGATATCAGTGCGTATCCTCTAATGACAGTCATTCTCCAAGTACCAATTGAAGATCTTTGCACTAAACTGTTTAAGTTTGCCCACCCTATGGTAGATCCTCTCCTTAGGATGACTGAATCAAGCCTCATACAATTGGACCTTGTCCCATGCCCAGCCACTAAGGTCTCTCCCGTAATCTCAGTTGAACATCCTTGTCTTGAGCGAATTGATTCACCCAGTCCTGTAGAAGTCCTCCTTATGGCCCCAGACCCCTTCCTTCGCATGACTGACCTACCCTTCTATAGAGTATACCTTTACCTTTCCGCACCCATAGGTCAAATTTCAGGTCTTGAGGTCATCATCCATAGGCCCTTCCATGAATCATTCTCTAATCCAGTTCTTGAGAAAGTGATCATTATTTGCTTAGAGAACAAACCTTAACTATTGCAATCACATGTCCTAGGCTACTTCCCGAACCATCTCTTTATCCATTCTTGGGAGTAGCAAACTTTTCCTTTCGTAAGGATGACGAGTTGACACTCATAGATCACCATTCAAACCTTCAGGTCACCACCTTTAGTCAACAGGTAATTCGAGACCCCACCTCATATCTCCTCCCTTTTCCTAGGACTTCCAATGCTTCTTACACCATCCAAGTATACTTTGTCGAAGTCTTTAGAGTGAACCACGTGTCAGAACCTATTAGGTTTGCCACCTACTTCTGGAAGACCTTATGGCACCTACTAGGCACCCATGATAAGTTTTCATGCTCTGCATGCCATCCTCCGACCCAAGGTCAAACCTAGAGAGCCTTAGTTTGTTAGGTTTAGACCTAGGGTTCCTTTGGAATAAAGTCCATTCTTTAGGAATGCGTCGTCAGTCTAGTTTAGTTTTTCTTGACCCTTTACTAGGCTTTGGCTTAGATTTTGGTTTGATTGAGAGCACCAGGAATTGGGATTTGTATTTTGTCCAGGGCTGAAATTGCATTCAATGTTTCGATCAATAGGTCTATAGGCTAGAGTCCCTTTGAAATTGTTCATGGATACAAGCCTCACACACCACTTAATCTGATTTCACTATTAGCCCACACACACAAGTTGCTTGATGCACTTGCATAGCATGTAAAGGACTTGCATAAAGAAATTCATGCCAAAATAACTTTAAGTAATGAAACTTATAAGAAGTTGGCTGATTCTCAAAGCGAGTCAAAACATTTGTTGAGGGAGACTATGTAATTATTAGGTTAAGGCCTGAACGGTTTCCTCCTGGAACCGTTAGGAAGTTACATGCTAGAGGAGCTGGACCATTTAGAGTGATGAAGAGAGTGGGATCCAATGCCTATGTGCTCGAGTTGCCTTCAGAACTAGGCATTAGCTCCACTTTCAACATTACAGACCTAGTAGAGTATAGAGAGCCAGCTGTGATTCCCAGTGAGCCTTTTGAGCCTAATCCTGCTCTTGAGAGTGAACCCAATCCTGTGTGTCCACCAACAAACTGGCCCGTGAGGAAAGAGCAGATTGAAAAGATCCTAGATGATTAGGTCATTTCTACTCGTAATCGAGGATACCAAAGATACCTGGTCCGCTGGCAAGGAAGGCCAGATTCTGATAACTCTTGGATCTCCCGAGACGAATTACAAGAATTGGACCCAGACCTCTTGGAGAGATACCAGAGCCAACTTGATCCATACTCGACAGGGTCGAGTTCCTCCCATCCCGGGAGAATTGGTGTGGGCACCAGACTCAGAAGAAGACTTCAGGGCTCCATCTGGATCTCTGATTGACCTTGCCCGAAGAATTAGGGTTTTCTGGTTTTGTAATAAGGGTTGACCTGATCAACTCAATTTTGAGTCTGTAATTTTGTCATTTCAATTTTTGTTGGATCATGTTGACTCAGTCCAAGTCCAAGGCCCAGGTAGGTGTCATTCCCTTTGCCATAGGGCACCACATTTTCCAACTGCAAGTGGGTGCCACACTCCCTGCCACATCTCCATCTAGTGTACCTTGGTCCCCATGCCTCAAGTAAGCAGGTTCTTTTTTCTTGCACCACTTGGGGGAGAAATCCATCAAGATACCTCAATCCAAGGAGGAGCCAACTTCTTTCCAGATAAACCCAAGCTAGGATGGCAAGAATTTTTCTTGAAGAGAGGATCAAGGAGGTGCCCCACAATGTTCCATAAAAATCCAAGTTATAAAAGGGAAGAGAGCATGTCTTGGGGAGAAAATCAAGGAGGCACCCAAAAGTTTCCAAAAGTGCCAAAGCCATGAAAGGAAGAAGCCTAAACTTGTGGAGCAAGACTAGGAGGTGTCCAAAAGAGCCAAACCATGAAGGGAAAATCCTTGATTCATGGAGAGATACTAGGAGACACCCCCATAACCTGCCATTTGGAGCTGATTTTCAAGTTTTCTTGGAGTTTTTGGGCTGCCCACTCATGGAAGGAGTCTTGGGAAGAGAATTTGATGCCTAAAGTGTGGGTTAGTCCTATTAGTCCCACATGGGAAATGTATAAAATTTTATTTCTTTTTTATGTCTATATATTCAACTCTATGTAACTCTTGAATGAAAAAAATGATGAATGAAATCAATTTCTTTGTGAGCAACTTTGTGTTTCTCTCTTCCACACTTGTATTCAAGTGTTGAGCTCCGTGAGGGAGTAAATCCGGGTTCCCTAGGAACCTTGAGGAGGTGTGTGATCTCCAACCCCAAAACTCTAGCTTAGTCCACCCATCTCTACTCCACCACCACCAAACCCTAATTTTCCATCTACATCCCACGGCCCCTCTCTTCCACATAGAGGCCGGCCACCAGCATCCAGGTTCAGATCAACTGTTTCAACTACTGAGCAAGTTCAAAGAAGAGTCAGATCAGTATCAAGATCTCCGGAACTTCTACATCCAACAATCTTCATTAAGTCCTCAGGTCAGTGTCTTTCTTTGAGTTTCAGGTTCTTTTTTCTTTTGTTCTTCTTCTTCCAGATCCTGAGTTCGAGAAGGAGGCCAACGTTGCCATAGGACTACAATCTGAGGATCCATTACGAAGATACCCCGTCTCCAAGGATCCTACAATCTGCTCGAGAGTGTCCTCCAATTGAAGCAACGAGAGATATCACTGCTAGGTAATAAGAACCTTCCCTTTTCACTTTGTCTGTTTTGTTGAAACTCAGAGCAAACCCTAGATCTGGGGGTTTCTCAATCCCCAGCGATCCTACTTTTGAGTTACTCTGATAATCCACTCCTTTTAATTGTGCTCTCTGTCATTTCTTAGTTTCTTTCAACATTAGTTTATCTTTCCTTTGAGTCAAAGCTGACTTGTGAAAATATATTAAAAAAAAATACATTAATTTTAATTTACTTCTGCATCGCATCATCTTTTTGTTCTGCATCATTTTTGGTATCAGAGTTTTTGTGCTGCATCAATTTGGTATCAGAGCCCTATCTAGGGTTTATGTTTTGCTTGCTTGTTTTGAGTCTCTCTCCTTTTACTTTGTCTGCTCGAAGAAGACTCTCCAGGACGTCCGGTCCTAGGAATGAAGCGAGGTGCAAACCTCCTCATCCCATTCCACGGGGTGTTCCTAGGGCGTGTAGGGGATCCGCTGGGTTACAATTTCATAGCAGGTATTGTAAACGGGGGAAGCACCCTATTTTCAGTCTGTAACTATCCTGTTTCAAGAATTATTTCTCACTGGAGGTAACTCTAAATTGTATGATTTTTATTTTTATGGAACCATATAATTGAAGCTATTTTACATGATTTTCTTGTGATTTATTGGATTTCGTGAAATTTCTGAGAGTTAAATTACTGCAACTCTGTTTCTGTGTTTCTGCAATTCAAATTTTTTGAGTGATCATCTCCTAATTCATCTTAAGGTCATTTGAGCATCTAAGATAAGGGAAGGAGTTGATAACCTCTCCTTAGCCCAAAACCACCACCCACTCATTCAATCCTAAGCCTAATTTTAAAATTTATTAGACTTAATTTGCCCTAGTCGGCTAGGGACATTAACAAGTCGGGTCAAGGCTAGTGTTGAGTCAGTTTGTCTAGTTACTCTATGTGTGCTTTGTACTCAGTGTCTAGAACGGTGGTTCAGGGATTCTATCCCGAAGGGCTTGTATGCTGGTCCGCCTACCTGGCCAATCACTGATTGGTGTCTTGGATTGGCATCTAGGGACCTAACACTCCCCTTACACCTGCCTGGTTGAGTCCTGAGTTACTACAGGCTAGCTTGCCACTCTGATTAGGCATCTAGTTTGGGCTCTAGGTCTAGTTTGCCCGTAGTCGTTTCAGTCGAGTCTCATTTATGTGTGTGCTTGCTTCATCATGTCCACCCAGAACGGAGTACCCTACCAACCTGGTCAAACCCAACCTGATTTTGAGGCCATGGTTAGAGCTCTTACTGAAAGTATGAACAAATTGAGCCAGGATTTGACTACCACTGTTACCCAATGTAAAGAACAAGTCCATGAGAATTTTACCCAGCTTAGGGATCAAGTCCAAGTACTTGAGAAACGTAGACATCAAAATGGGATCCCTGATCCAAAATTTAATAGGCCCCAACCTCATCCATGCCAGGAGCCTAGGAGGACCTTATACCGTGATCCCAAGCATAACCTTAGGAAGCCTAACCATGATATCTATAGTATGGATCGTGTCTATGAGAGGTCCTTACAATATTCTAGACCAGTCACTCAACAACCCAAGTCTTCTAGATCAAACCATTTAGATCCACACCCATGCCCAAGTAAGGTCTCTACAAGCTTGAAACCCAGTGTGACCCAGGTTCCTATATCGCAAGAATGTTTGTTTTGTGGAGAAAGAGGCCATAAATCTAGTCAGTGCCCATGCATAGGACTGGCTTGTGCACAGCTAAGTGGTAAGAATCCTAAGGATGACATTAATGAGGGAGAACCCAAGCCTACCAATGAGGAAGAAGGGTTAGGTATGACAAGCCCAAAATCAGTTGACCCGATTACCACTAACCCGAAACCCATTGAAGATGGCATCGAGGAAGTATATGATGCTGGCTTGAGTCTAGTTGATGAATATGAGGGAGAAGAACTTGAAGAATATGACATCGATACTATTGGTTCCTTACCTGAGGAGACCTTGGAAAGCAACCAAGTGGTAGGACCTAGTTCAGAAATTCAAGAGATTTGTGAGAACAGGTTCCTTTAGTCAAATACCCCCAGGAAGAACTCATAGTGTTAGCCCGAGATATCAGTGCGTATCCTCTAATGACAGTCATTTCCCAAGTACCAATTGAAGATCTTTGCACTAAACTGTTTAAGTTTGCCCACTCTATGGTAGATCCTCTCCTTAGGATGACTGAATCAAGCCTCTTACAATTGGACCTTGTCCCATGCCCAGCCACTATGGTCTCTCCAGTAATCTCAGTTGAACATCCTTGTCTTTAGCGGATTGATTCACCTAGTCCTGTAGAAGTCCTCCTTATGGCCCCAGACCCCTTCCTTCGCATGACTGACCTACCCTTCTAAAGAGTATACCTTTCCGCACCCATAGGTCAAATTTCAGGTTTTGAGGTCATCATCCATAGGCCCTTCCATGAATCATTCTCTAATCCAGTTCTTGAGAAAGTGGATCATTATTTGCTTAGAGAACAAACCTTAACTATTGCAATCACATGTCCTAGGCTACTTCCCGAACCATCTCTTGATCCATTCCTGGGAGTAACAAACTTTTCCTTTCGTAAGGATGACCAATTGACACTCATAGATCACCATTCAAACCTTCAGGTCACCACCTTTAGTCAACAGGTAATTCGAGACCCCACCTCATATCTCCTCCCTTTCTCTAGGACTTCCAATGCTTCTTACACCATCCAAGTATACTTTATCGAAGTCTTTAGAGTGAACCACGTGTCAGAACCTATTAGGTTTGCCACCTACTTCTGGAAGACCTTATGGCACCTACTAGGCACCCATGATAAGCTCTCATGCACTGCATGCCATCCTCCGACCCAAGGTCAAACCTAGAGAGCCTTAGTTTGTTAGGTTTAGACCTAGGGTTCCTTTGGAATAAAGTCCATTCTTTAGGAATGCGTCATCAGTCTAGTTTAGTTTTTGTTGACCCTTTACTAGGCTTTGGCTCAGATTTTGGTTTGATTGAGAGCACCAGGAATTGGGATTTGTATTTTGTCCAGGGCTAAAATTGCATTCAATGTTTCGATCAATAGGTCTATAGGCTAGAGTCCCTTTGAAATTGTTCATGGATACAAGCCTCACACACCACTTAATCTGATTTCACTATTAGCCCACACACACAAGTCTCTTGATGCACTTGCATAGCATGTAAAGGACTTGCATAAAGAAATTCATGCCAAAATAACTTTAAGTAATGAAACTTATAAGAAGTTGGCTGATTCTCAAAGCGAGTCAAAACTTTTGTTGAGGGAGACTATGTAATGATTAGGTTAAGGCATGAACGGTTTCCTCCTGGAACCGTTAGGAAGTTACATGCTAGAGGAGCTGGACCATCTAGAGTGATGAAGAGAGTGGGATCCAATGCCTATGTGCTCGAGTTGCCTTCAGAACTAAGCATTAGCTCCACTTTCAACATTACAGACCTAGTAGAGTATAGAGAGCCAGCTGTGATTCCCAGTGAGCCTTTTGAGCCTAATCCTGCTCTTGAGAGTGAACCCAACCCTGTGTGTCCACCAACAAACTAGCCCGTGAGGAAAGAGCAGATTGAAAAGATCCTGGATGATTAGATTACCTCTACTCGTAATCGAGGATACCAAAGATACCTGGTCTGCTGGCAAGGAAGGCCAGATTCTGATGACTCTTGGATCTCTTGAGAAGAATTACAAGAATTGGACCCAGACCTCTTGGAGAGATACCAGAGCCAACTTGATCCATACTCGACAGGGTCGGGTTCCTCCCACCCCGGGAGAATTGGTGCGGGCACCAGACTCAGAAGAAGACTTCAGGGCTCCATCTGGATCTCTGATTGACCTTGCCCGAAGAATTAGGGTTTTCTGGTTTTGTAATAAGGGTTGACCTGATCAACTCAAATTTGAGTCTGTAATTTTGTCATTTCAATTTTGTTGGATCATGTTGACTCAGTCCAAGTCCAAGGCCCAGGTAGGTGTCATTCCCTTTGCCATAGGGCACCACATTTTCTAGCTGCAAGTGGGTGCCACACTCCCTACCACATCTCCATCTAGTGTACCTTGGTCCCCACGCCTCAAGTAAGCAGGTTCTTTTTTCTTGCACCACTTGGGGGAGAAATCCATCAAGATACCTCAATCCAAGGAGGAGCCAACTTCTTTCCAGATAAACCCAAGCCAGGATGGCAAGAATTTTTCTTGAAGAGAGGATCAAGGAGGTGCCCCACAATGTTCCATAAAAATCCAAGTTATAAAAGGGAAGAGAGCATGTCTTGGGGAGAAAATCAAGGAGGCACCCAAAAGTTTCCAAAAGTGCCAAAGCCATGAAAGGAAGAAGCCTAAACTTGTGGAGCAAGACTAGGAAGTGTCCAAAAGAGCCAAACCATGAAGGAAAAATCCTTGATTCATGGAGAGATACTAGGAGACACCCCCATAACCTGCCATTTGGAGCTGATTTTCACGTTTTATTGGAGTTTTTGGGCTGCCCACTCATGGAAGGAGTCTTGGGAAGAGAATTTGATGCCAAAAGTGTGGGTTAGTCCAATTAGTCCCACATGGGACATGTATAAAACTTTATTTCTTTTTTATGTCTATATATTCAACTCTATATAACTCTTGAATGAAAAAAATGATGAATGAAATCAATTTCTTTATGAGCAACTTTGTGTTCCTCTCTTCCGCACTTGTATTCAAGTGTTGAGCTCTGTGAGGGAGTAAATCTGGGTTCCCTAGGAATCTTGAGGAGGTGTGAGATCTCCAACCCCAAAACTCTAGCTTAGTCCACCCATCTCTACTCCACCACCACCAAACCCTAATTTTCCATCTACATCCCACGGCCCCTCTCTTCCACATAGAGGCCGGCCACCAGCATCCAGGTTCAGATCAACTGTTTCAACTACAGAGCAAGTTCAAAGAAGAGTCAGATCAGTATCAAGATCTCCGGAACTTCTACATCCAACAATCTTCATTAAGTCCTCAGGTTAGTGTCTTTCTTTGAGTTTCTGGTTCTTTTTTCTTTTGTTCTTCTTCTTCCAGATCCTGAGTTCGAGAAGGAGGCCAACCTTGCCATAGGACTACAATCCAAGGATCCATTGTGAAGATACCCCATCTCCAAGGATCCTACAATCTGCTCGAGAGTGTCCTCCAATTGAAGCAACGAGAGATATCACTGCTAGGTAACAAGAACCTTCCCTTCTCACTTTGTCTGTTTCGTTGAAACTCAGAGCAAACCCTAGATCTGGGGGTTTCTCAATCCCCAGTGATCCTACTTTTGAGTTACTCTGATAATCCACTCCTTTTAATTGTGCTCTCTGTCATTTCTTAGTTTCTTTCAACATTAGTTTATCTTTCCTTTGTGGTGTGGACACCAGAAGCCGAATGAAACTTCACTCCAACAAGGTTAGCCTTATCCCAATTTGGATCGAAGATAATTAGGTTACCTTGTATCCTTTAGTTCAAAAATATTTTTTTTCAAGAGTCATTTCCTTTTCAAGAGTCCTGTAATTAATTTTGAGTTTCAAATCAAGAGTGTTTATTGAGTCCTGTAATTACTTTTAAAATTTCATTTCCTGTAAGTCCATTTCAAGTTTTAAAGTCTATGTCAGTCAAGTCAGTTCAGTTGAGTTAAGTCTAATCAAGTCTTAAAGCCATGAAAGCCAGCAACAAGACTCAAATTCTAGACCCCAGAATTTGACCACATGAAGAAGAGAAGACACATCAACCAAGCAAGAGAAAAAGACCATCAATTAGGACCACTGGGCGCCACATGTCATTCTTATCCAAGTAGAAGACCACCTCACCATGCCACGTCATCAGGTGCCACTTCACCAGCCACCTCATCACCCTTTGGGCACCAACAAGGTAGATTCAAATTCAAGGAGGTTGGCCACATCCCTCCAAGTACTCCCCCAAATCCTCCAACCCCCCCCACATCCCTCCAAACTCTCCACCAAATCCTCCAACCCCCCTTTTAATCCTCCTCGATTTGGGGAGTTTTTAAATTTCAAAAGCTAGCTTTGTGAGGCTATTAAAAGCCTTGGACGCCCATTGTAAAAGAGATTGATTTTGGAAATGAATGAAGTTTGAAGTGAAGTTGTCTTGAGTTTTATGTGTGAAATTTTTCCTATCTTCTTCTTCCACGCCCAAAGCCACTCTCTTCCCTAGCAATTCATCATCCAAGCTCAAGGCAAAGGCATTGGAGTCGGCCAGATCTTCTCAATTATCTTTTCTTTGTTCACAAGTTCTCCCATCCCTTCTTTATGTTTCCATCCTTCAACCTTAACTTTGATCTTCATTGCAGGGTCCTTCGAAGTCCTTGAGTTGTGAACAAGGTTCCCCTTGACAATGAATCAACAAGCTGAAGCCCAAGTCCAGGGTTCTGATCACTGTTATCCAAGTTCTCCAGTCTAGAGAATCAGTAGTTTCAAGTTTTGAATCATAGGAAGGTTGGAAAACTCATCAAGGTAAGTCCTCAATCATTAGCCCCTATTGTCTAGATCTTCTTCCTTCTTAGTTTTAGAGTTGTGTCTAATCATGTAATAGTCCCTTTTCATATAATCCTTAAATCTTATTAAGATGAGTACAATGCTAAGTATAATTAGGTTTCATTGCTCTACAAACCCCATATTCAAAACATTAATCATATGCTTGCCGCATCACTTTGAGTCAAAGATGACTTCTGAAAATATATTAAAAAAAAAAAAATTAATTTTAATTTACTTCCGCATCGCATCATCTTTTTTGTTTTGCATCATTTTTGGTATCAGAGTTTTCGTGCTGCATCAAAGTGGGTCGTTCAGACCTCTCCTTCCATGGGTCAGCCAGTCAGACTTCGAGGAAGAAAAAAGGGGGGGCCAGCCAGACAGCCCGGAAGCCCATCTGCACCAGTCCAACTCAGGAAAAGCTGGACGAGTACAACATATTTGTTGTGTCTTTCTGGGTTATTCTTGTACTCAAAAAGAATACTGATGTTATGATCCTTTCTCTACCCGACACCTTATCTCTATCAATGTCTCATTCTTTAAGACCACTCAATTCTTTCCCATCACTTCTGAGTCGTTCGGTGTTCGTCTACCATCCATTGCTCCTTCTTCTAGTACTTCCATAACTCCACCATCTAGTACTTCTATTCCTCCACCTTTGCAGGACTTCGCAAGCTCCTCCATCTTTACCACCATGGACTATGTCATCTCCATCTAAGATTTTTATTGACCATCTCCTAGATTCAAGTTTGCCCATTATTGCATTACGAAAGGGTAAACAATCTTGAACTTTAATCCAATATCTCCCTCTTTGACTTTCAATTATCTTCTACAATCTTTTCAATCATTTGTTGGATCTCTATCCTCCATATCTATTCCCAAGACCTATCAGGAGGCTCAGTCTAATCCCAGATGGAGATAGGCATGGTTGATGAGATGGGTGCTCTTGTTAGTCATGGCACCTAGAAGTTTGTTACACCATCGTCTTGTGTTCATCCTATTGTATGTCAGTGAACCTTTATGGTTTAGTACCAACTTGATGGTACTATGAAGTGCTTTAAGGCTCATCTTGTTATTAAAGGATACATCCAAATATATGGTGTTGACTATTTTGAGACTTTTTCTCTAATTATTCATCTTAACTTAGTTCAAATTCTCTTCTCAATTGAAATTAACCAAGATTAGAAAATGCATTAAATGGATGTAAGTAATACCTTTTTATATGAAGATTTATCTAAGGTTGTTTATATGGAGCAACATCTAAGTTATGTTGCTCGGAATGAAGTTTGCAAGCTAAAAAAAGGCTATCTATGGCCTCAAGCAAAGTACAAGGGCATGGTTTGACAAGCTTGGCCAGGTAATTGGCAAAATTGGAATTCATTGCAATAAGTATGATCACTTAATTTTTGTGAAGCAAACATCCTTCGTATTGGCTATTCTTGCTATGTATGTGGATATTTTTTTCTGGCACGTAGTGATTGTGATGAGGTTGTTCGAGTTAAAGAATACTTAGAGAATCATTTTGTCATCAAAAATTTGGGTTGACCTCGGTATTTCCAAGGAATTGAAGTGGCATATGAATTGTAAGGAGTGTTTCTCTCTCAAAGAAAATATACCACTAATTTATTGGTGGAGACTTACTTGGTTGTAAACCAAGTTCTACTTCTATTGATTCTCAATTACCATCAAAGATTGATGATTTTGGAGATGATTTTGAAGATCTCTCTCAATACCATAGACTAGTTGGGAAGCTTATCTAACAATCACAAGACCTAACATTTCTTATGCAATGGGGGTAGTTAGTCAGTATATGCAAAAGCCTAAGGTATGTCATTGGAATGCTGTATTAAAAATCCTACATTACATTAGAAGAGCCCCAAGGAAAGGCCTTTTGTATAAAAGAAATGGACATTTACAAATTAAAGCCGATTCTAATGTTGACTATGCTAGCTCAGTGAGTAACAGGAGATCCACATCAAGTTTTTGCATTTTTGTTGGAGGAAACCTTGTCACATGGAAAAGTAAAAAACAAACTATGGTGGCCCGTTCAAGTGCTTAGGCTAAGTATAGAGGATGGCTCACATAACTTGTTAGATGATGTGGATAATTTTTTGTTGAGAGAACTTAGTGTATCTTGTTCTGAGCCTATGGTGATGCATTGTGACAATCAATCTACTATATACATTGCAAACAATCCTGCCTTTCATGAATAGACTAAACATATTGGCCCGTTCAAGTGCTTAGGCTAAGTATAGAGTGATGGCTCACATAACTTGTTAGATGATGTGGATAATTTTATTGTTGAGAGAACTTAGTGTATCTTGTTCTGAGCCTATGGTGATGCATTATGACAATCAATCTACTATATACATTGCAAACAATCCTGCCTTTCACGAATAGACTAAACATATTGGCCCGTTCAAGTGCTTAGGCTAAGTATAGAGTGATGGCTCACATAACTTGTTAGATGATGTGGATAATTTTTTTGTTGAGAGAACTTAGTATATCTTGTTCTAAGCCTATGGTGATGCATTGTGACAATCAATCTACTCTATACATTGCAAACAATCCTGCCTTTCATGAACAGACTAAACATATTGAAGTCAACTGTCACTTTGTTCGGAATGCTATTTTGTGAAGGAAGAATGTTACTCCCTAGAGAATGTTAGTAGATTAGTTGGCTCATATCCTTACCAAGGCTCTTAGGCCTACTCATTTTTTTCTTTATGTACAAAGTTGGGAATATTTTATATATATATACTCTAGCTTAAGAGGAAGTGTTAGAAAAGAAAGTGTCCAAATACATTGTATCTAGACTTCACCATATTTAGTTTATGTCTAGGTTCATTGTTTTTTGTAATATATAAAAATCACATAAGAGAAAATAATATTGAACATTTTTCTTCTCTATTCTTAACTATATTATTATTTTATATTATTACTATAATACAATAATACTATAATACCTTATCTTATATATTTATAATATATTATTATATTATATAATATTATTATCATATAACATAATATAATATAATATTATTATATTATATTTAATACAATATAATATTATTATAATTATAATGTAATATAATGGATTATAAACTAATCTAATAATAGATTATAATATAACTAATTATAACATATTAATATAATATTATTATATTATTAAATATTATTATATTTAATATTATTATATTATAAATAATTTACTATAATATTACTATTATAATATATTAGTATAATAATATTTTTTAATATTGTTATTATATTATTAAATATTATTAAAATATATTATAATTTTATAATATAATAATACTATAATAAATAATACTATATATTTATAATATATCATAATATTAATTTATTTTTATATTATATTATATTTATCAATGTTCCTGATATCGGTACCGGGACCCGTATCGATGGTCGGTCGGTATGGTATGGTACTGGTACCATATTGTACCAACACTTGGTACGGGTGGGCGTGCCAGTATGAACTAGCACATCCAATTTTTCTTATTTTTGGTTGATGAATTTTGGCTTTTTAAGGTTTTTATTTTATTTTTTTAGGGTTTAGGGTTTAGGATTTAGTGTTTAGGACCTTTAAGATTTGGAATTTAGAGTTTAGGATTGAAGACTTCAAGGTTTAGGATTTAGAATTTAAAAAATGCTAATACATTAATTATAATTAAAATAAGATATAAAATAATAATTAAACTATGATTATCAGTAATTAATAAAAGTGAAAGGTAACATATAAATATAATTACATACCAGTGTCTAGAATTAGGTAGAGTATCGATGTCCATAAATATAGGGATCATATATATACTATGTAGGAAGATCAGTATATCCCTCCAGTTAGGCAGCATGATATTTTTCAAAAGTCATCCCAGGAGTTATGCGTGATGGATCATAACTCATCGTAGATCTCTCGCTGATGGGGATATCAGATCAGACATAGAATTCAAGTTCCAATTTGTTCTTTATGTCATGTGTTGGTCAATTTTTGTTATGTCCTATAATGAAGTCCAAATTTTATGAGTCCTATAATAAAGTGAGCCAGTTGGGTTCACTAAGTTAGTGAAAGTTCCTTGTTTAGTCCATTAAGTCTTGTTTATCTGTTTAGTGAGTCCATTTATTTATTTAGGCCTATTTTGAGTCTTGTCAGTTAGGCCTTTTTGAGTCTTGTCAATTAGGCCTTTTGAGTCCATGTAAGTTTATTCAAGTGGAGGACCCTTAGACCCGTACTTAAGTCACCAACACAACATCTGGACTCCCTTCATGTCGCCCAAGCCCTCCAAAAGATGGCGCCCCAGCATACCAGGCCATAGGTGCCTCAATCCCACAAGCTCACATGTTGAATGGCGCCCAATCCAGATCCCCAAGGAAGTGGTGCACAGATCAAGCCCTTAAACCCATGTGATGGGGGATGAAAATAAAATGATGAATGGAGAGTTTTAGCAAGCAAACTTGAGTAATTAATTATCAAATAAATGGTCTAAATTAATCCAAGAAAAGAATCTTTATAAGGAGATTATTTGATCTAAATTACAATACCCGAAATGTAGATCTAGTTCAAAATAGGGATTAGGATCTTCATGGCAAGGAAACTATCACTACTAGGACAAGTTAACCTTCAAATAATCAGATCTAATGAAGCTTAGGAAGAGTATTCCTACTAACAATGATGGCTAATTATTTGGTGGAAGAAGGAGCTCTCATCACTCAAGGATTGCAGTCCAAACCATAAGACTGGCACTCCCTACTTTTAGGACTCACCTTGGCCATGATCCTTGGCTTGGAGACCTTCATCTTGTACTTGGAAAATCAGAGAAAACCTGCATCAAATTAGAGATTAGGCATGGAATGAGAATTCATAATTGGAATTGAAATAAGAAGAAGAAGAAAGGGAAAACAAGGAAGTAGAAGTCGGCACCTTCAAGGAATGATGCTTGGATCTTGGATCAATCAAGAAGCATTCCACCTTTCAAACACTCAAGGATATTCTACCCATCAAACACTCATTCAAGAACCTCACACTCTCTTCTCAAACCTATCTTCTAACTCTCAAACTCAAGAACTTTTTACTCCAAACAAGAGAACATAGGGGAACTAGAACAAGAAAGATAACTTTCTTCATTTAATCCAAAGTAGAATGAATCATAGAATGAATACAAGAGAGGGCCTAGGGCCCTATTTATAGGCTTTTAATCCAAAGAAATTTCATCCAAGGGGAGCGGATAAGGATGAGCTGAGGGGATAAGGATGAGCTAGCTAATTCTAGTTGGATCCAACAACTCTTGGTTTGGTGGTTCAACTAGAATTAGTTTTTTTAAAACCATTAATGGGTGGAAGGTTACAACCAATTGACATGTGGCTCCTAGGTGGCAATGATGTGTCCTCCATTTGCTGATGTAGATCATATGATGTGGCTTCCCACATGGCAAGTTAGTTGGATGGTTGTTGGGATAATAGAACATGGCTTCAATCTCCCCATAAAATTTTTAATGTGGTGTCCTCCCTCCTCCCCAAAAGGTGCTTGATGTGGTGTCGACTAATTAAGGGAAATGGGGTTCAAGTAGATGGCATCCAAGTAAGAGAAGTGGGCTTCAAATGGATGGCACCAAATGGAGAAAATGGGCATCGAAGAAGTGGCCTCATACCCTACTTGAATCTAGGTTGATGTCCCCATCAATTCTCTCGGGATAAAAAGAACTCATTCTATCGAGTAAGAATCAATCTGACTCTGGTGATACTCTAGTTGGTATGGTCAATTCTTTGTAGATCTTCTTAAGTAATCCATGAGTCTTTAAAATCAGGGCATCCTTGCCAATAAATTGGTGGCATTGATAGTCCTTGTTTCGGGTAGTGATTGTCTTATTGTCTAAGATTCGCTCATTCTTATCTTGTTGCTTTGGTAACTTGGCTGGTGGACACTCCTGGGTTGGCTCACTCTCAAACATAGAATCAGGCTTGAAAGGCTCACTAGGTATCATTGTTGGTTCCTTTATCCTCTTAGATCTGAATTGTTGAAAGTGGAACTGATACCAAAGTTAGATGGTAAATCTAGCACATATTAGGTCCAAATTTTCCATACTATTTTAAAAATGACATACACCACGAGCATATAATCGTTCAGGTTTAGCCTTACCATGACATAGTCTCCTTCCTAAAATTCTTTGGCTCTTTTATGTGAGTTGATCATATGCTTGTTAATTTCATTGCTCAAATTTTTTTACTAATCAAGCTATGCATATGACTCTCGCAGTCATGGACACTTATGCATGGGAAGGTCAAATGACATCAAATGACGAAATATAAATGACACCAAAACAAAACAAGCTCTAATAGACTTTATTATCTATGAACTAAACTTTATTGCTAGGAAACAAAAGTTCCTAATTTCCAATATTCCCTTAAATGGCTTTGAAAACTCTGGCACACAACTTTAGGTAGGTGGCCGTGAATCTTAATTTGGTGCCCGATAAATGCCATAATGTCTTCCAAAAGTAACTGTTGAATATTACTGGGACCTAATCAATGGTATGGTGGATGTCCCAACCGGATGGGATAGAAGAGTAAATGAAACGTAATGGTGGATCGGGATGGTGGATGTTCAGAAATGGGGAATCAGGGATAGAAAAATTGTTAGGAAAAATATTTTATAGGGTTTTCAAAGGCTCTACAGCTTCTTGGGACTGATCCGTAGGGTTTTGTTCTTTGACGGTCAATATCCCAATACGTGATCCTTCATTAATCTCTATATCTAAACCTTCAACATCAATTATTTCCGGATCTTCTATTATCTGCTCGAGTTGTTCTTCATGGCTTTGTTCTTGGACTTTATTTTGTTCATCCCCGTTGTTGATTTCTTTAGGCTGGGTAATTATTTTATCTTCAAGTAATTGTTCTTGATCATATTTGTCAATAAGGTTAGACCCAGCTTCATAAACTTCTTCCTTAGGTTCTTCAACGGGTTTAGAATTTTCTCTTTCTAGCCCTTCATTTGGACAAGACTTTGATTCTATTTCATCCTTAAATTCTTCAATAGGTTCTGGAGATATTTTCTCTAATTTTTTCATGGGTTTAGTCTCTTCTTCATCTCCCTCATACTTATTGAATTTGGCAATAAAATCAAATTCAGTTGTATCATCTTGTCTCAATTTATACCATTGGTTTAGAAGTTTTTGCTCATAATATTTATCTAGGTACTTTTCCCTCAGTTTACTCTTCATTGCTTTCTAAGTACTTATTTTATCCCCACTATAATAACTTTTTTGCTTAACTTCTCTCCAATATGCTTTAGCATGTTGGATTAACTTTGATTTGGTAAATTAACACTTTGTTACTTCCGACATTTCATCAAATTCAAAGTATTGATCCATTTTCTCTTCCAACTCAACATACACCTCATGGTTTCCATCAAAAGTTGGTGCATAAAATCGATTGTTCCTAAAGACTCTCTCCTCCTAATCTACAAAGTCTTGGTAGGGGTATATAGGGTTATACTCAGGAGTGAGATCATGACATTGGGCTCTTGGATCAAGGGGAGGTGGACTAGGTGATTCGGGCTCAGCATGGATCCTATAGGCTTCTTCTATGAAGTCATGGTGAAGTCGTCTTGAATAATGTTCAGTAGTGAATTCATGATGGTGGACTCTTGGACCTCGAGGAATTGACCTAAGTGACTCAGGTTCGATGGGGGTCATTGGGGTCTCTTCAAGTGTCCCAACATGGTCTTTCACTTGACCTAATTCCTTTCTCATTTGCCCTATATGCTCATTTATGGTATCAAACTTTTTAGTCAGGTTTTCAAAAGGAATTCAAGATTAGGATCCATGGATAAAAATAGATTGAGTGTGGGACTATTGGTATGGAGCTTCAAAACAAGCAGTACAAACCTAACTTCTAGGGCTCCTAGACCTAAAAGTTCAAAATACAAGAGTTGACTAAGTACTTTTTAAAGTTGTAATTACCTTTTCCACTGGCCAGGTAAAAGGTGAGGTTGCGAGAGGCTCCCCTCGATTTCATGAGGTCCTAATTAAAAACTGTAAGTCCACTTAAGGCATTTGCCATTGGACCTCTTGCCTTAGACACCAATTTCAAGAAGTATGTACAAACTCAACTAATATTTGGTCTCATCTTGCACTTGAACCCGACTTGTGGGTATCCCTAGTTTTAGGTTCCTGCTCGATTTCAATTATGGTTTAGGTTAATGCAAATGTGGGTAATTATTTTGGGCCAAGGAAAGGTAATGACATCCTTCCCTTATGTTATGATTGAATGCCCTTAATTAAATTTAGGAATGGATGTACAAACAATTCACCAACTAGTTAACACAACAACTAGTAATAGCACAAACATGTGATTCAAACCCGAATTTAAAAAAAAATTAAAATTCAAAAAATTAAATTGAAAAATTTAGATTTTGAAGTCCAGAATTCAGAAATCAAATTTTAAAATTTAAATCTCAAATTAGGATTAAAAATTCGTTCTAGAAGTTAGAGTTGTTCAAGATAGTTTCAGCCCTAACAACTTCTAGTCAACTAGTTTTTTAAAAAAATTCAAAATTAAAATTTAAAAATTTAAAAAAAAATAAAATTAAAATTTGAATTGTTAGATCCCTTAGTGAATATTTCATATTCTAAATTTTGAAATTTAATTCCTAGAATTTGGTTAAGAAATTCATTTTGAAAGCTAGTTGTAAAAAAAATTTCAGCAGGGAACAACTTTCAACTAGCTAGTTTTAAAAACTCAAAATTTAATCTTTTTAAAAATCTAAAAATTCAAAATAAAATTTATTTGGTTAACTCTTAGATCAAAATTCTCATATTTTAAAGTTTTTTCTTCAGATTAACTCAAATTTTGGTTGAGAAGGTAGTTTGAAAGCACATGCTAAAAGATTCCAGCAGTTCAGCTAACTCTTAACAACCTGAATTCAATTTTCAAATTCCAAACTCTAGATCCTTCTAAAATTCAAAATTCTAGTATAAAATAACAAAATTTGAAGTCTGAATCTTAGATCTAAAAAATAAAAATTTAGAAAAAATATTTTTATTTTTTTAAAAAATTAATTGAAATGGAAGTCAGAAACAGAATTATGGACAAAACTTCAAAAATGATCTAAGAACTCATATTTTTTAAACCCAGAAAAAAAAATATTTTTTTGGATTTTATATTTTGAATCCTAACACAATAAGGTACTAGAAAAGTATTTTTTTGTATTTGTTTGATCAATGTAAAAAACACTACAATTCATGAAAAATTTGGATGAATACTAGAACAGAAATTTCAGCAATCAAACACTTGACCTAGTAGAACCTTAAGCTCTGATACCAAAAAATTAATGTGGGATAAAAATAAAATGATGAATAGAGAGTTTTAGCAAGATAACTATCAAGCAAACTTGAGATATTAATTATCAAATAAATGATCTAAATTAATCCAAGAAAAGAATCTTCATAAGGAGACTATTTGATCTAAATTACAATACCCGAAATGTAGATCTATTTCAAAATAGAGATTAGGATCTTCATGGCAAGGAAACCATCACTACTAGGACAAGTTAACCTTCAAATGATCAGATCTAATGAAACATAGAAAGGGTTTTCCTACCAACAATGATGGCTAATTATTTGGTGGAAGAAGGAGCTCTCATCACTCAATGATTGAGGTCTAAACCATAAGACTTGCACTCCCTACTTTTAGGACTCACCTTGGCCATGATCCTTGGCTTGGAGACCTTCATCTTGGACTTGGAAAATCAGAGAAAACCCGCATCAAATCAGAGATTAGGCGTGGAAGGAGAATTCAAAATTGGAATTGAAATAAGAAGAAGAATAAAGGGAAAACAAGGAAGTAGAAGCCGGCGCCTTCAAGGAATGATGCTTGGATCTTGGATCAATCAAGGAGCATTCCACCTTTCAAATACTCAAAGATATTCTACCCTTCAAAAACTCATTGAAGATCCTCACACTCTCTTCTCAAACCTATCTTCTAACTCTCAAATTCAAGAACTTTTCACTCCAAACAAGAGAACATAGGGAAACTAGAACAAGAAAGATAACTTTCTTCATTTAATCCAAAGTAGAATGAATCATAGAATGAATACAAGAGAGGGCCTAGGGCCCTATTTATAGGCTTTTAATCCAAGGGAATTTCTTCCAAGGGGAGGGGATAAGGATGAGCTAGCAAATTCTAATTGGATCCAACAACTCTTGGTTAGGTGGTTCAACTAGAATTAGTTTTTTTCCAACCATTTATGGGTGGAAGGTTACAACCAATTGACATGTGGCTCCTGGGTGGCAACGATGTGTCCTCCATTTGCTGATATAGATCATTTGATATGGCATCCCACATGGCAAGTTAGTTGGAGGGTTGTTCGGGTAATAGAACATGGCTTCAGTCTCCCTATAAAATACTTGATGTGGTGTCGAACAATTATGGAAGATGGGCTTCAAGTAGATGGCATCCATGTGAGGGAAGTGGGCTTCAAATGGATGGTGCCAAATGGGGAAAATGGGCATTGAAGAAGTGGCCTCATACCTTGCTTGAATCTAGGTTGAGTCGACTCATTTATCGACTCATGTATTTGCTGAAAGAGAAGATGGACTCAAACCCTTTATTAGATTTGTCTATTTTAACTGCAAAACAAAGTAAATTAGTCCAAAAATCTTCTTTCTTGTTCATGTCCCCATCACCATGGCACCCTCCCCTCCAAGGCCCACTGTAATTAGCACCCAAGCTTTTGGCCCAATCCAAGATGCCCAGGCTTTGACCCAGTCAAAGAACATTTCATCCAAGCCCACCAGGGAGTTGAAAAGTCAAAGCAGCCCAAGAGGATTTCATCCCAGCCCAAGCTCATGGAGAAAAGTCAAAGCTTCCAAGTTCTACAAGGAGTCCAATGTCCAAGTCCTACTAGAATTTAGGCCTCCTAATTTCAATCAAACTTTGTACTCCTAATTCTAGTTAAACCTTGTAGTCCTTATTCCATACAAACTTGTAATCCAATTTTGACAGGGAAAGGGCCCTGGGTGAATCTATAAATACCCCACTCTTCCCCCTCTTGTAATCTAATCTCTTATTCATGAATTAAAACTCTGGTGAGTTTTCTTATGACAATTGTGTTCTTTGGAAGTGTGTGTGAGACTTGTTCTTTTTCCTTCTTACCAAACCCTAGCCATTGCCCATCCAAGCAAGAGCCCTAAGATGGCCACCATTAGCCCTCTCCAAGTTCCAGATGCCTAAAGCTTCTTCCAAGGCTACCAACCCCCTGCAACTCCATCTTCCAATTATCCTTCAGCCTGATCTCCAGTTTCTTATTTTTTCCTTCTTGTTTGCCTCTAACTTTTGATGTTTGTAGGATCCCTCTGGTGAAACCATCCTCGGTTGAAGTTTTCTTTGCCTCTGAATAAAGCTAATAAAAAGCCGACAGATCTGCGGGAACTTGGCCGAATCATCCTGGTGCAGATCTTAATGGAGTGATCTCTTCCATAGCAACTAAAAATCATTTCCTGGTATGTTAAACCTAATTTCCATCTTTTTTTTGTCTGATTTCTTGAAGTTGAACATGCTCCTAATATGCCTTCTTAGACCAAGGATCCTAATTTTCTTTTCTTTTTGATTGATCTAGCATGTGGGTAGGATGCTAATTGATATAGAATAACCCTAACCTAATCTATGCTAGTTTTGAGAATCACAACCATAAAAAATTCAAAAATGTTTGCTTGCTTTAATCTGATTTTCTTCATCTTCATCCCTTGCATATCATCCTACATCATATTAGAATCCTGTCCCTCATCAATTTTGGTATCAAGGCTTAGGATAGGAAATGTTCTTGCATCCTAGTTTAGATTTCTGCATCCTGAATTTTGCATAACCCCTCAAAACATAGGACTGTTTTTCCCATCAAACATTTTTGTTTTTCTCTGATTTTCATGATAATAACCTATGTTTTGTTTTATGTTTTTTTGATATTTTTGATGATTCAACATAGGAATTTTTTTTTCTCTAAAATTTGCATCACATCATCTCTGTGGAGTCCTCTATTTTACTGATATTTTTCTTATATTTTAAAGAACCAAAAATTATAAAAAAATTGGCATCCTAGAAACCCTAACCATAATTTAATGTTTTTCTACATCCAGCTAGATATCGTAGGTTTTGCATCATCATTCCATTTTTGTTTTCCTTGAAATTTAGTAGGAAGCATCCTCACACGTCATTTTCTATCTTGTGATTTTTTTTTTAATTTTTCTACATTAAAATCCATGCTAACTTCTGCATCAAACAAATCCTAATTTTGACTTCTGCATATCTGACTAAACCAAACCTAACAACTACCAAACCCCAACCAACCTAAGGCAATTTTGTTTGATGACTTAACCAACTAAAAGTTAATTTGCCACCTCATAAAAAGACAAGAAAACATTTTTATTTTCTATTTGTTATTACATTGCATTAGGGTCGTTGATTGTGCATCATCTCATCTAAACTAATCTTAAGGGCAATCTTAATATCTCAGATCAGGGTAGGATTTCATCACCTGTCCTGGGCCCAAAATAACCACCATCATCAGAACCCAAGCTTTAATTAAAATTAGTTAGACTTAATCTACTCTAGAGAGTTAGGTGACACTAACAGGTCAGGTTCGAATTGTGTGGGTAAACTAATGCACTAAATTCTCTATCTATTACTAGAAACTAGTGTCAAGGCTGGGGGTCCAGAGTCAAATGACCTTAGTGGTATTGTGGTTCCTTAATTGGGTCCCTCTGAAAGCAGGGGGGCCTCCCGCACTCCCACCCCCTACCTGGCTAATGGAAGGATTAGTCGTTGAGTTCGGTGTAAGTTGAGTCAACCCACTCAATTTTGGCTCTAGGTCTAGCAAACCCTAGAACGTACTGATACTTGCATGCTTGACTGTACCATACCCATTGACCATTGGAATGAATTTTATGATTACAAAATATTGGAGCATGTATATATTACTAATTATTTCAATCACTTAAGAAGTTTTACAGGAAAGTATGTATCTTTATATCAGTTGGTTTTCTATCTAGTTGAAATGTATTCTAACATTGTATGAACTCACGTGCACCTTAAGTTAAAGAGCCCTAATTTTTCATCCATGTAATCTTGTAAAAAGGGCTCTAAATTAGTAAAAACGAGTGCATGTAGGTTAGACATGTTTGGTAAGCTCTTTGAAGCTTTTTGGTAGACTTGCTCTTGTTGGAATCTTGAATTGAAGAAGTTTGGAGATGTTTGAAGCATAAAAAGAATTTTTGTAAGAGCGACTCATAAACCAAGAGCTGACTCCTGTTCTGGCACGGCACAAAAATTTTAGGTTTCAGATTTTCAAGATGACTCAAGCCTTAAGAGCTGACTTGATGAAGAACTTGTGTTTTTGGTGTTTGAGACCTCGAGCCAACTCAAGCCCAAAAGAGCCGACTCATCCAGAGTTTATGTTGTTGGTGACCGTGACTTCGAGCCGACTCCTGTAGAATTTGTTTTTCCATTGACTAAGAGTTCGAGCCGACTTAACCTAGAAGAGCTGACTCACCTAGAACTTTTATTTAGGTTGTCTAAGACTTTGAGCTGACTCATGCTTCTCGAGCTGACTCGAGTGACAGGCTTTTACAGTCTAACGGCTAGTTATAAAATCTCATTTTTGAACTCCAAAAGCCCTCCAACGGCTCTATTTCAATTTTCTAGGCCCTACAATGGCTAGTTTTGATTGAAGACTATAAAATGGAGTATTTATAATGGTTTAAATAATTTTTGATAGATTATTCATTGATTATTCTTTGGATGTTAAGGAGTTTTCAAGTCTTTCACCAACCTACTTCAAGAGCATTCAAGAAAGGATTCAATGCTTCACCAACTGACTTTTATTCTTGAATCAGTTGACCCCATAAGTGATTTTGATGATAACAAAACATTGGAGCATATACATATATTTCTAACAACTCTTCAAGTGGTTTACAAGTTTTTGTAGGATGATTTATTTGTTCAAACGTCAACTCCTACATTTATACTTCTTGTTTTGAGTTGTGTTATAATCTAATTTTGTAAAGAACAACCCAATGGAAAAGTTAAGAAAAATCATGTAAAAGGGTTACTTCTATGTGTGCTATGCATTTTGAGTTGGTTTATATTGAATGATGAAGAGTGTTGGTGAGGGTATTCTTGAGTTTTAATTGTAAAAATTCTAAAGAAGTCACTCGAGCCGACCAAACCTAAAAAGAACAGACTCTATCTCTTGGCACGCACTAAGGATTCTGGCACGCAGCAATCCAAGCCGACTCGATGGAAATCGAGCCGACTCGAGTAAATCCGAGTCAATTGGAATAAGTCCAAGTGACTCTTCCAAAGTCCATTTTTATTGGTTTCTAGGAACAAGCCAGGCGAGCCAACCCGAGCCACAACGAGCTGACTCTGCTGGAATAAATTTTGAAGACCTGAGAAAGTGAGATGACCCGATCTGCAATGAGCACTCCTCAAGAGTAAAGTTTTATGATTCTGAGAAGAAGAGTCGATGCAAATTCAAGTGAGCCGACCCCTTGAGCTCAATGTATTCAATGATAGAAGTTCGAGCTGACCTGAGCTATCAAGAGCCGACTCATCCAGAGTGAGTTTTTGCACCCTGAGATAGAGAACCGACCCTGTTAAAGAATTGGCAACTCGAAGGATCCGAGCTGACTCGAATGTCGTTCTCAAGTACATAATGGCTAGTTCTAGAATTTCTTTTTGAATGCTAAAAGGTGCTCCAACGGTCATATATCACATCCCAATGGTCTACAACATCTCAAACTATCTTGGAGTGATGGAAGACCTTATATTTGAATGATTTGAACTTCCTTGAAGTAAGTTTTTTGAAAACTCCTAAAAGTTTTAAGGGTTTATTGAATATCTAACCTACCAACAAGCAAGAAAAGTACAAAGAGCATTCAAGTCAGTCTTCAAGTCTTTACCAACTCTGATCTGAAGCTTGAAGCACTTTGGAAAGAAGCCATTGAAGCATTTAAAGCGCATTGAAGCTCATCCAAGTGGACTTCTCTCAAGCTGCACCGGCAACTATTCGACAACTAGAGTTTGTCATTTGTTGTTGCATTTATTTCAATTCATTATGAATTATTGGGTTATTAGTAAACTCGTTTGAAAAAACAAATAGGTTCTTGGTGAGCCTTAATAAAAACCAAGTGTTTGGTTCTTGATGATCCTGTGAAAACCAAGTTAGGTTTCTTTAGTGATCATGTTCAAAACCAAAGGGTGTTGGATTTTCATTGGTGATCTTGATAAAACCAAAGTATAGAGGTTTTGGATTGTGAGCCTGTAAACAATCCTACTATATTCAGGTATGAATATAGTGGAAATCCCAAGTGGTATCTTGGGTAGTGGATGTAGGAGCAGGGTTGCTTCGAACCACTATAATTTTTATATGTTTTATGCTGTGCTTCTTTGATATTATTTAGCTTCTTCAAGTCATTATTTTGCCACAGCACCTAACACTTTTAAAAGATTTTTTTTAAGTGCACATTATCTGCTTAAATTTTTAAATTTCCAATTCACCCTCCTCTTGCGTAGCCACCTGGGCAATAATTGGTATCAGAGCAGTGTCTCTGATTACATTGGAGAAAAGATTGATGGCTCATCCTATGAGTACATCCTTGGCCGAAGGCCAGTCAACTAATAGACCCACTCTTCACAATAATAAATTATTCTTATTGGAAAGCTAGAATGAAAATCTATATACAAGCTATTGATTTTCAATTATGGAAGGTCATTCTTAAAGGGCCACATGTTTCCATGATAAAATTGATGGCATGGATGTCTCTAAGCCTGAAAAGGAATGGGATGAACACAACATGAAATTAGGGGAATTAAATACCAAGTAATGAATTTTCTATACTGTCTTTGGATTCAAACGAGTTTAATCGAATTTCTACTTGCTCGTCGGCAAAGGAAATTTGGAATAAACTTGAGGTGACCCATGAAGGAACTTTCCAAGTGAAGACTTCAAAAATTAATCTTCTAGTGCACATTATGAACTATTCAAAATGGAACCTAATGAAAACATCTCTGTCATGTACACTAGATTTACATATATTATTAATAGTTTGAAAAGTCTTGGCAGGGTTTACTCAAATGCTGATATGGTACAGAAGATATTGAGATCACTTCCAGATAAATGGAACCCTAAAGTTACTACCATCTACGAAGCTAAAGATCTAAATACTCTATGGAAGAATTAATGGGTTTTTTCATCACACACGAATTGGCCATGCAGCATAGAACTGATGTGATGATCAGAGAAAAAAAAAAACTATTACATTCAAGGCTGCATTGGTATCTAAGAATGATGAAGAATCAGAAGATGATTCTGCCTCCTTCGAAGATAATCTAGAAGATGAAGATATCACAATGGTCGTGAGGAGATTCAGGAAGTTTATGGGAAAGAAGAAAGGAAGATTCAATAGAAAATTTCATAAACGAGGAGAATACTCCAAAGAGAAGGACAAGGACAAAGACAAAGAAAAGGATCAAGTCCCCACCTGCTATGAATATAAGAAACCGGGGCACATTCGTCCAAATTGTCCACTATTGAAAGAATACTTCAAGAAAAAGAAAAAGAAAGCGATGGTTGCCACATGGAGTGACAGTGAAGAATCCACCTCAACTGAAGAGGAAGAGACCACAAAAATAGCTAATCTATGTCTAATGGGTCTCGAGGATGATGACGGGGGACGATGATGAAATGATGAATTTCTAATAGAATCAGTAATGATTTAAATGAGGGATGAAGTAAATAGATGCAGCTATTCAATTAAAGAAGTAGGAATTCAATGATAGGATTCTAAAGATTAAACTTGACTTGAAATAAAACAAATCAAAGAAAATAAGAGGACCTTCGTTGTTAAGAAACCACACATATTAGGGTTTAGCTAATCTAATAATTGCAGATCTGAAAGCCTTTCAAAAGAGGGTTACCTGGCCATTAATACTTATAGTTTTAACACTGGGAACACTCAAAGAAGAAGCTTCCTAGATGACAGGGAGATTTCTTAAGTTGCAAGGCCTCTTGTATCCGGTTCTTTGGCATGGGAGACCTTCTTCTTAGGTGTTTGGAAGCCCAGGGATCCTGTAACAAAAAGATGTAGAGGGAGATTAAAGAAAAGGGTTGAGATGGAGAAGTGAGGGGAGAGATCTTTGAATTATGAAAGGAAGCTTTGAGTAGTCTTGGTGAAGATCTTCTATGGCTTCATTTGGATGATAACTCTTGGCTTGATCTTGCGAAGAACTCCTTGGATGATTGACTTCATTAAAGATGGAGGAGATTTGGACTCTTGATGTGCTTCTTATGTTGGACGAATGGACTAAGAGGGATGGGAGGAGACTAGGTTTGATGAGGGAAAGTTGGAAAGGGGAAGAACTCTAGGCCTCACACCCACCTTCTCACAAGGGACCAAGCATTCAAACAAGGAAAAATTCCAAGAAAAAATCTTTCTTCATTGATTCAAAATTCATAATCTATTACAAAAGGTTTGGAGCCTATTTTATACACCAAGCCATTTGAAATTCAAATTCGAAATTCAAAAATTACAAGATGACGGGAGAGAGGTGAGATGGGGCCGATTCATGAAGAGGGGGGTGCCATTCGTGGAGAATTGTGGGCCATTTTAAATTCTTTCTTCCTTGGGCAATATTCCTTGGTGATGTGTCTAGGTGATGTGGCAAGGAGGAATGATGAAGTAGCTTCCAAGTTGGTGAGCCCATGGTCTATGCACCTACTAATCTTCTTGACTTGGTGTGCTGAAACCAGGATGGTCTTGTTGACTCTCCTGACTCAATTACAATGAAGACTTAATTAAAGTAAATAATGGACTCAATTATCAAATTGAAATGAATATAGGACTAATAGACTCAAATAAAAGCTCATTACAGGACTCGAGATCTCAATCTTCCAACCATAGAGAATCTTTCCTAATTTGGATCAGTTTGAGTATTTTCCTGAGCCTGGTGCCCGCATCAATTCTCCCTGGGTGGGGGAACTCGACCCTGTTGAGTAAGGATTGGTCTGACTATGATATCTTTCGAGTAGGTCTAGGCCAATTAGCTACATATCCTCTTGGGTGATCCAGGAGTCCTCAAATCTGGTTGGCCTTGCCAATGAACCAAGTAACGTTGATAGCCCTTATTTCTAGTGGTAATCACCTGGTCATCCAAGATACGTTCAACTTTATCTCCCTGATATGGTGGAAATGTTGGTGGGCACTCAGGTATGGTTTCGCTCTCAAAGGTGGGATAAGGCCCAAAAGGCTCACTAGGAATTAATTCCAGCTCTTTATATTCTTTCAGATCAGTAATATTAAATATAGAACTAATGCCATAATCTGATGATAACTCTAACACATATGCATTAGGTCCAATTCTTTTAATTACTTTGAAAGGTCCAGCTCCCCGGGCATGCAGTTTTTTCATAGTTCCTGGTGTATACCTTTCAGGTCTAAGTTAATTCATTACAGAGTCCCCTCATTAGATTTTTTCATTCGTTTACGTGAATTAGTCATATGCTTATAGACTTCATTGCTTATTTGAATCTTTTTACTAATTTCCTTATGCAATTCTTGGATTTGCTGTGCATATGACTCGATGGACTCAGATACTCGTGCATGTGAGGGTGAAGGAATGAGGTCGATAGGTCTCCTAGGTTTATAACCATGGACAATTTCAAAGGGACTTTTACTAGTAGACCTATTGACAGAACTGTTGTAAGCAAATTCAGCACGAGGTAACAACAAATCCCAATTTCCTAAACTTTCTCCTACAAGACACCTCAATAAACTCCTTAGACTTCTATTTACAACTTTGGTTTGACCATCAGTCTGAGGGTGGTAGGTAGTGGAGAATTTCAATTTGGTTCCTAACAAATGTCATAGGGTTTTCCAAAAGTAACTGGTAAATTGGACATCCCTATCGGACACTATGGTTTTAGGAAGGCTATGAATTATAGCCACTCCATCTACAAAAATTTTGGCTACTTCAGAGGCGTCAAAGGTTTGGGAGCAAGGAATGAAATGGGCAATCTTTAAGAATTTGTTGACTACAATAAATATCGAATCATGTTTTCACTGGGTTTTGGATAGGCCTAATACAAAATCCATGCTAAGATCCTACCAGGGGCAATTGGGTATAGGTAAGGGTGCGTAGAGTCCAGTATTTTGCTTTTTTTGTTTGCCAACAGTACAAGTTCGACACCTGGCGACTATCTGGGCAACTTGTCTTATGTCATGGCCAATAAAACTGGTCCTCAATAGCTGTAATAGTTTGTTCCTACCAAAGTGACCAGCTAAACCTCTAGCTGGGTTTCCTAAACTAGAAAATCTCCAAAGATGTTTGAGAATACAGAACATGTTTCCTTAAATAGATAACCATCTAGAAGGGTATACTCACTATGGTCACTAGATGGTCCTTATTTTAAAGCTTGGTAAACTTCACTAAAGTCCGGACAGGTATCATACTTATCCTTAAGTTTCTCAAATCCCATGATTTCAGTGCTAACTGAATTCAGAAGCAAGGCTCTACGGCTCAAAGAATGGCTACCTTATTCTCAGCTTGGTACGGTGTTTTAGGATAAAAGTGTAGGCTTGGATGTATTCTACCCATTTGGCATGCCTAGGATTCAGCTTTTTCTGGGAACTAAGAAATCTAAGAGCCTCATGATCAGAGAATAAGATAAATTCATATGGTAGAAGATAGTGCCTCCAATACCTTAAAGCTTGCACTACCGCATAGAGCTCTGTATCATAGGTGGAATATTTAAGCTTAGCTTCATTTAACTTTTCACTAAAGAAAGCTATGGGGTGGTTCTCCTGGCTTAAAACTTCGCCTATTCCAACTCCAGATGCATCACAAGTGACCTCGAATATTTTGGAAAAGTCATGCAACCATATAATTGGTGCTTGTGTTATCTTATCTTTGATTTCTAGGAAGGCTCTATTGGCTGCTTTGGTCCAAGAAAAACTACCCTTCCTAATACAATCAGTTATTGGGGCGACAATGGAGCTAAAGCCTCAAATGAATCTCCTATAGAAGGTGGCTAAGCCATGAAAGCTACAAACATCATGAACAGTTTTGGGAACAGGCCATCAACTATGGATTTGATCTTTTTCGGATCAGCTAAAACTCCATTAGAGGTAGCAATGAAACCTAGGAAAGTGACTCTATGACTCATGAACTCACACTTCTTCAAATTAGCATAGAGATTTTCTCTCCTAAGGGTTGCACACACTTGTCTAACGTGGTCTAAGTGGTTTTCTTTAGTCCTGCTATAAATCAAAATGCCATCAAAGTATATCACAACAAATTTTCCTATAAAAGCTCGTAGGACTTGGGTCATGATCCTCATAAATATACTAGAAGCATTAGACAATCCAAACGGCATCACTACCCATTCAAATAAACCATCCTTAGTCTTAAATGCAGTCTTCCATTCATCCTTGGGTCTAATTCTCACTTGATGATAGCCACTCTTAAGGTCAATTTTAGAAAAAATAGTAGCTCCGGCCATCATATCTAACATGTCATCTAATCGAGGAATAGGAAATCTATACTTCACTATGATTTTGTTGATGGCATGACTATCAACACACATACTCCAAGTGCCATCTTTCTTATGTGTTAGCCAAGCTGGGACTACACAAGGACTCAAACTTTCCTTAATAATCCTTTTCCTGAGGAGATCCCTACTTGTATTTGTAATTCTAGGTGTTCGGTAGGGTTCATCCTATAGTGTGGAAGGTTGGGTAAGGTTGCTCCAGGGACTAAATCAATGGCATGTTGGATGTCCCTAATTGGTGGAATGTGATCAGGAAGGTCATCTGGAAATACATCCTTAAAGTCTTCTAACACTTCAACCACTTCCTAAGGGTGTTCTTTCTAGGAAGGCTCCTGAATTTCTTAGTGGTTAAGATCTAAACAGGTGTACCCTTAGTGAGCTCTTTCTCAATTTCTTTGTAGTTATCAAATTTACTCCAGGCTTCTTTTTCTTTCAGGTGACTCGATCCTCTCTTAGCAGTGTCCTTAGGTGGTGTAGGGTTGATCACAATTTCTTTCTAGAGTGCATGAATGAATAATAATTAGATCAGCCATACAGGGTTGCATCATGGTCAAATAACCAGGGTCGACCGAAGATTATACTGCTCACTCCCATAGGTAGGATGTCACACCACACTTTTCTGATAGGACTACAATTGGATTTGAACTAGACACCTAGACTTGATAGGAATTGAGGTGGAGTCTATCCAAGAAACCTTATAGGGATTTGGATGGGGAACTGTGGCTAGGCCTAAGGTCTTAACAGCACTACTAGATATGGCATTTACATTACTCCCACTATCTATGATTATCTTCACACCTTATCCCCTAACTTGATAAAAGTTTATAGGATGTTAGTCCTATGCCAATCTTCCTGGGTCTTAGTCTGGGTAAGGATGCATCTAACTAACCCCAAAAGGTCAGGCTCTATACAATCCTCGTCACCTTCATACTCCTCAACCAATTTATCCTCAGCCTAATATACTTCTTCAACACAATCATCTAGGGGATCTACAAGTTCAGATTCATTCTTCGCTAATTCTCCTAAGTGCAAGGCTCTAGTTGGGCAATTACAAGCATAATGGCCTACATTATGACATCGAAGCGAGGAGCATTAGGGTTTCAGTTTCTCTGAACTTTTGGTGCTTTACCCCTATCATCTCTATGGGTCAGAGGTATATTAGGGTTGGGTCGATGGGGTCGCATCTGACTTGGTCTTGGCTACTAACTAGGTGCACTAGTTCTAGGGGTTTTGGCCTACGATAAGTTGGTGCCCTATTAAATCTCTCAGCATCTCGTGCCACCTGGTAAGACAGCTATAAATCATGAACTTCTCTCAAGAACAATTCTTTCTAGATCTTCTCTTAATCCGGCTCTAAACCTAGACAGGGTAATTGATTCAGACTCATCGACATTGCATCATTACAAACTCATCAAATTTGCAATGTACTCAGCTACACTCTTGGTTCCCTGGGTCAATCTCTATCACTGGTCTAACAGTCTTTGGTGATAGGACATGGAAGGTACTTTTCTCTAAGCCTAAGCTTCATTGCCCTCCAGGTTGCTATGAGAATATCATCTCTCTATCTAATGAGTCTTTCAACATTTTCCTAGTATAGCCTAGCCTGACAGACTAACCTAAGCTTTGCAAACTTGCACTTTCTCTCCTCAGTCATATCATACCAATCGAAATACTGGTCCATCTCTCCTTCCCAATCTATATATACCTTAGGATCTAGATGTCCATCAAAAGTAGGTGCTTCCAATCTAATGTTCCTAAGGGTTCGGTCATCATGGTCTATTTGATCCTGATTGGGTCTCCTAGGATTTGGATCATAAGTAGGTCATGGTGTGCTCTCCTAGGGTTTGGTCATGGACTTGATCAGTGTTGGGTCTCCTAGGATTTGGCTCAAGGAAATGTTCTTGATAAGGCATCCTAGGATTTGGTTCAGGGAAAAGGTCTTGGTGCGGGGCCCTTCTAGGGTTGATGGGTGTACCAAACTCTGGTTCGGGCTCTAATTCATTTTGAACTTCATGGGTTCTTCCAGGGGTACAAGCCTCTAACCGGTCAAGCCTAGCAGTGATGAGGGCCATTTGATCAGTCATACTTCGGTTGGTCTGGGCCAATTGATCAGTCATGTATTGGTTCAGTCGGGCCATTTGATCATTCAAAGTTTTCATAAAGGTCACAAAGTTTTGTTCCATGGTTGTACTTGTTTGAGCTTGGGTTTGCAGGTAAGGTGCTCTTGATCTAGTTGCCATGCACACACAGACTCAAACTCGGCCTAGGGGTTTGCTAGACCTAGAGTCCAAACCAAATATTAGGTCAAGATGACAACCTTGGTTGTAGTAACTTGGCACCTGGCTAGGTAAGTGTAAGGTTGGTGGAGGTCCCTCTTTGCTTGCCTTAGACACCAATTTGAATTGGCCAGGTAAGCAAACCAACCCACCTTCCTTCGAGCTCTTGTCCCTGAACCACTTTCCTAGACACTAGATACACAAGCACACACAAACAAGTTGTCAAAATTGGCTTGGCACTTGGTTCGACCCGACCTTGTGGGTGTCCCTATCTTACTAGAGCAAGTTAAATGTCCATTCAGTTTTAAGTAAGGGTTAGGTTCGCGATGCAGGTTGGTGATTTACGGGCTAAGGACAGGTAATGAAATCCTTACCCTATATCATATGATGCCCTTAAATTGATTTATCATGAGATGAATGCAAACATGCATGAGAACCCTAATTTCAGGTGCAGAAATCAATATGTTGCAGTTTTGATATGGGGTAGAAAAGTGATGTATATCAATGTCAGAAAATTTAGAAAAAATCACAGAACATTCCTATCTCACAGATGATATACCAGATGAAAGAAGATTTAAAAATAAAATCTATGTTAGGTGTGATAGTTCCTGGAACATAGATATTGCTAAAAAAATAGAACAACAAAAATTAAAAGATGCTGAAAATAAAATGCAAGTCTTGTGCTCCCCTTCAAAGGTCAATCACAATGGCACCCCGACATGCCTTAGGAGATCCCCATGGAATGGGAGGAGATGGTCTTATAACCCTACTTTTCTTTTAAGATCGGACGGCCTGGTGAAGCACCCAATCCAGGTACTGAAGATGATGTAAAACCCTAACCTACCATGCTCTGATACCAAGATGATGGGGGATGATGATGAAATGATGCATTTCTAATGGAATCAGTGATGATTTAAATGAGGGATGAAGTAAATAGATGCAGCTATTCAATTAAAGAAAGTAGGAATTCAATGATAGGATTCTAAATATTAGACTTGACTAGAAATAAAACCAATCAAAGAAAATAAGAGGAGGACCTTCGTGGTTAAGAAACCACACAGATTAGGATTTAGTTAATCTAATAATTACAGATCTGAAAGCCTTTCAAAAGAGGGTTACCCGATAATTAATACTTATAGTTTTAACACTGGGAACACTTAAAGAGGAAGCTTCCTGGATGACAGGTAGATTCCCTAGGTTGCAAGGCCTCTTTTACCAGTTTTGCACGGGAGACCTTTTTCTTAGGAGTCTGGGGGCCTGGGGATACTGCAAAAAAAAAATGTAGAGGGAGATTAGAGAAAATGGTTGAGATGGAGAAGTGAGGGGAGAGATCTTTGAAATGATAAAAGGAAGCTTGGAGTAGTCTTGGTGAAGATCTTCTATGGCTTCATTTGGATAACAACTCTCGGCTTGATCTTGCGAAGAACTCTTTGGATGATTGACTTCATTAGAGATGGAGGAGATGTGGACTCTTGATGTGCTTCTTATGTTGGCCGAATGGACTAAGAGGGATGGGAGGAAACTAGGTTTGATGAGGGAATGTTGGAAAGGGGAAGAACTCTAGGCTCATGCCCACCTTCTCACAAGAGACCAAGCATTCAAGCAATGGAAAATTCTAAGAAAATTTTTTTCTTCATTGATTCAAAATTCATAATCTCTTACAATAAGGTTTGGAGCCTATTTTATAGACACCAAGCCATTTTGAAATTCAAATTTTAAAATTCAAAAATTACAAAATGAGGGGAGAGAATGGTGGCCGACTTCATGAAGAGGGGGCGCCATTTATGGAGGAATTGTGGGCCATTTTAAATTCCTTCTTCCTTGGGCGATATTCCTTGGTGATGTTTCCAGGTGATATGGCAAGGAAAAATGATGAAGTGGCTTCAAAGTTGGTAAGCCCATGGTCTATGCGCCCACTAGTTTTCTTGACTTTGTTGTGCTGAAACCAGGTTGGTCTTGGCTAACTCTCCTTGACTTAATTACAATGAAGACTTAATTAAAGCAAATACTGGAGTCAATTATCAAATTGAAATGAATACAAAACTAATAGACTCAAATAAAAACTCATTACAGGACTCGATCTCTCAATCTTCCAACCATAGAGAATCTTTCCTAATTTGGATCGGTTGGATTCTTTTCCTGAGCCTGGTTCCCGCACCAAATGAGGTAACTTCTCCCATTGCTCAAATTGAATTTACATTTGATGAGTTAAATTCTGCATTCCATGATCTTTTATCTAAATTTAAAAAGGCTGGAGTAAAGATTAGATCTCTAAAGAATATTAATGATTCTTTACTCAAAGAAAATGAAGAGATTTCAAAAAAGAATACTTTGTTACAAAAAGATCTTCATATCTTTTCTAAAAACTGTAAAGTATTGAAAACTGAAAATAATGATTATCATGACTAAAAGAAAGTTTATTAAATGAAATCAATGAGTTGAAAAAGGAGGTCAAAAAGCTCAAGCCACTTGTTGAAAAACTCACTTTATCTTTTAATAAGCTTGAGTTGATTCTTAAAGAACAAAGAATTTATGGTAACAAAGCTGGAATTCGTTTTAATTCTTCAAACTCAAATTATGTTTCAGCAACTACTTTTGTGAAGCAAAAAGATTTTGTTCCTAAATTAACTTTTCAAAATGCTTTTGTCACAAAAGGTTCTACTTCCATTTCGAAAGCTACCTTGTATGTTTTTAAAAACTCAAATATTAAATATGCTATTTCTGTATCTCATGCATCTAGAATTTCAAAGCATAAATCTTTTCAGAATTCTAGAATCAAATGTTTTGCTTGCAAATAGCTAAGACATAAAGCTTTGAATGTAATATCATTAGAAATGTTCATAATAAATCAAGAAAGATTTGGGTTCCCAAAGAAACCACCTCAGCTAATCTGCAAGGACCCAAGTTAGCTTGGGTACCTAAAAGAACTCCTTGATTGTCTTGCAAGAATGTCTTGCAGCCCAGAAATTGAAGAAAAGATGGTATCTCGATGTGGCTGTTCAAGGCATATGACGGGTGAAGGATCAATTAATCATCCTAGAAATGAAAGAAGGAGGTATGGTTAATTTTGGAGATAATGGCAAAGAAAAAATAATCAGAATTGGTAAGATCAAGATAACCTCCTGTACTTTTATTGAAGATGTATTGCTAGTAGATAAATTGAAGCATAATTTATTAAGTATTAGTCAACTTTGTGATAAAGGCTCCAAGGTTATTTTTGAATTATCTATATATATAGTAACAAACTTTCTTGATTCTAGCAGTAAATTCATTAGTCATAGACTTGGAAATATTTATATGGTAGATCTAAATGATCTTGCCATGTCAAGTAGTTCCAGTTTAGTAGCAATGAATGCTAATGATGCGGGACTAATATACATGCAATTCTTTTTGTATGTTTTATATGTGGGGTTAGGTGATTAATTCCGAATTACATAACAAAATTAGTAATGGGGAATTTTATATGAATTTTTGAAGCCAAGCATGCAGATTAGAACCTAGAAAAGTACTAAAGAATGATCGCCGGGGTTGAGAAGCCTTGGTTAGGGCAAGTTCTCCTACAATATAAAGATTGGAGGTAGAGGGGGTATACCTGACAATGTCTGAAGTGCCCGGTGAAGATCATAGCAAAGGGATCTCTCATTCCTTGATGGATGCAGCCTGGAAAACCGAGCCTAAGACTCGCGGATACCCGGCTTTCTGCTCGGTGGTCCGATTGAGGCTTGGCTGGAGTCGTTGGATTCGTAGGAACTCTGGGACCTGCAAACAACCTGTCAGGGGTTAGAAAACTCAGAGAAAATCAAGAAAACAAAGGAAAACAATAAAGGGAAGAAAGTTTGGAGGGGGCTGGAAGGATGGTTGGTGGCAGGAAGATGATTGCAAACACTGGGAAGAAGAACTCCCAAACCCCTTTATGCACATAGCAGGGTAATCACACAAAACAATATAAGAACTCAAGGTTTATTTCATATATCAAAATCAAGGTTCATACAAGAGGCTAGGGTCCCTTAAATAGACCCTTAACCTTGGGCTCCAAGTAAGGATACATTAGTCTTTACATAAGAATCCTACTCCTACTCAAACCCTAGCTAGAAAATAAGGAAACATTAGATAGAAAAAATCCCTAAAAATTCTCTTGACTTGGTCAACACTCTAAGGATGCCTAGGGGGACGTGTTGGGCTTCTAAGAGCAGCAAGAGGCCGGCCCAAAGGTGCTTAGGCCATCTGTTTGAGGGTGGTAGGCTGTAGAAAACTTAAGCTTGGTCCCTAACAGGTGCCATAAGGTCTTAGAAATAACTGGTGAACCTAACATCCCTATCATATATGATGGTCTTGGGTAGGCCATGGAGTTTAACCACATGATCTAAGAAAAGCTTGGCACTCTAGACGCATCAAAGGTCTGGGAACGGGGGATGAAGTGAGCCATCTTAGAGAACCTATCGACCACTACAAAGATAGAATCATGTCTCTTGGGTCTTAGGTAATCCTAACACGAAGTCCATACTTAGGTCCTGCCAAGGGCGATAAGGCACTGGTAGAGGTGTGTAAAGACCAGTGTTCTGCTTCTGTTGTTTTGCAATAGCACAAGTCTACACCTGGCTATAATCTGTGCAACGTGCCTTTTCAATCCTGGCCAAAAAGAACTGGTCCTCTATTGCTAAGATCGTCTTATTTCTACCAAAATGACCGGCTAAACCTCCAGCATGGGTCTCCCAAATTAGGAATTCTCTAAGGGAAGTTTTGGGTATACAGAGTCGATTGTTCTGGAAAAGGTAGCCATCCTGAAGGGTATACTCACTATGGGTACTGGATGGTCCTAGCCTAAGGGTCTAATAAATGTCTCCAATGTTTGGGCAAGTTTCATATTCATCTTTAACCTATCAACCCTATGACTTGGGTGCTAACTGATCCTAACAGTAGAGACCTACAGCTCAGGGCATCTGCTACCTTATTTTCAGTGCCGACACGGTGCTTCAGGAGAAAAGTGTAAGCCTAAATGTACTTGATCCATTAACCGTGCCGTGGGTTTAGTTTTTTTTGGGAGTTCAGGAATCGGTGTGCCTCATGGTCAGAAAATAAGACAAACTCCTGTGGTAGTAAGTAATGTCTCCAATATCTAAGGGCATGGACTACCGCATAAAATTCCTTGTCATAGGTAGAGTACTTAAGTTTAGCCTCATTCTGTTTCTCACTGAAGAAGGCTACAGGGTGATTCTCTGACTTAGTAACCACTATTCCTACCTCTCCTGAAGAAGGCTATAGGGTGATTCTCTTGACTAGCCCCCACCTATTCCTTCCCGAGGCGTCGCAAGCGACCTCAAACACCTTAGGAAAAGCAGGTAATCTAAGGATGGGGCATGGGTCATCTTATCCTTAAGCTCTAGGAAGGCCTTTCAACTGCTTTGGTCCCTTAAAATGTACCCTTCATAATGCAATCAGTGATAGGTGCGACGAATGTACTAAACCCCTAATAAATCTCCTGTAAAAAGGTTGCTAGGCCATTGAAACTACGCACATCGTGGACCCTAGAGGGTGTAGGCCACTCAACAATTGTCCTACCTTTTTAGGATCTGCAGAAACTCCCTTAGGGGTGACAACAAAACCTAGGAAGATAATGCTATGTGTCATGAAATCACACTTCTTAAAGTTGGCATAGAGGCTATTCTTCCTAAGAGTCTGGCATACTAGTCTTAGATGACTAAGGTGGTCCTTCTTGGTCTTGCTATAAATCAGAATATCATCAAAGTAGACCACAACGAATTTTCCTGTAAACTCTTTCAGGACCTGGGTCATAATCCTCATAAAAGTACTTGGTGCATGGAAAGTCCGAAAGGCATTACAACCCCCTCAAACAGGCCATCCTTAGTCTTTAAAGCAGTTTTCCACTCATCTCTAGGTCTAATCGTAACCTGATGATAGCCGCTCTTAAGGTCTATCTTGGATAAAATTCTGGCTCCGGCCATCATGTCTAACATATCATCCAATCGGGGGATGGAAAACCTATATTTCACAGTTATTTTGTTGATAGCTCTACTATCTACACACATCCTCCAGGTACCATCCTTCTTAAGGGTTAGTAGAGCAGGGACTGCACATGGACTCAGGCTCTCCCTATTGAAACCCTTCCTAAGTAATTCTCCCACTTGTTTCTGTAATTCTTGATGCTCACTAGGGTTCAGTCTATAGTGAGAAAGGTTTGGTAAAGTAGCTCCCGAACTAAGTCTACTACATGCTGGATGTCTCTAAGGGGTGGTAGTTGATCAGGTAAATCCTCAGGAAGACATCCTCAAATTCTTTTAGAGCATCAACAATTTCTTTAGGGTGTTCCTTTTGGGTCTGCTCTAATATTTCCTTGGAGGTCAAGATCCAAACAGGGTTACCCTCAATAATCTCCTTTTCTAACTCCCTAGCCTTAATTAGGTTAACTCCAGGTTTCTTGTCCTTAAGGCTACTAGAACCGCTCTTAACTGGGTCCCTAGGGGGAGCTGGATTTATAAAAAACTTATTCCCATGGTACTTGAAAGCACAAACATCGGTCTGATCATATAGGGTTGCATCACGATCAAAAAGCCAAGGTCGACCTAAAATAATACTACTTACTTCCATTGGGATGATATCACACCAAATCTTTTTCTCATAGGTCTGCAATCTAATTAAGATTTGGCACCTAACTTGAATCTGGATGGAGGTGGAATCTACCCAAGAAACTTTGTATGGGATAGGATGGGGAACTATAGTCAATCCTAAAGATTTAACTGTCTTGGCAGAGATGGAATTGACACAACTCCCACTATCTATGATGATCTTAAGAACCTTACCCCCTACCTTAACAAAAGTCTGTAGGATGCTAGTCCTACGCCAATCTTCCTTAAATGGGGTTTGGGCTAAGATGCACCTAACCACTCCTAATTGGTTCTCCGACTCAGGTTCCTCCTCCTCACCTTTGTACTTCTCTATTAATTGATCATCAGCCTCATAAACTTCTCACTCAGGTTCGACTACGGATTCAGGCTCTTCTTCCTGCAGTTCACCTAGATGTAAGGTACTAACTAGACATTGGCTCATAAAGTGGCCTGGTTTATTACATCTAAAATAGATTTTCTGGGGAGTGTAACTCTTATTGACCTCTATAGATTTTCCTCGATCATCCTTACGGGTCAAAGGATTACTAGGCTGGGGTCGACTCAGGCCTGGCTGACTAGGACTGGGTCGATTCAAGCCTGGCTGACTAGGACTGGGTCGACTCGGGTTAGGTCGGCTGGGCATGGGTCGGCTCTGATGGGGCTGGCTAGCTCCTGGATACTAACTAGGGTATCTAGTGGGCTCAGTTCTACGATAAATGGGCCCTCTATCAAAACGCTCATGATCCCTAGCAATCTGGTAAGCATAGTCCAGGTCCTTAACCTCTATCATATAGAGCTCTTTCTTAATATCATTTCTCAGTCCAGCCCTAAACCTAGATAAGACAACATCCTCAGACTCCCTCAAATCACATCGCATGGAATACTCATCAAATTTTGTGATGTACTCATCTATACTCCTGTTACCCTGATTAAATCGTTGCCATTGATCTAGTAACCCACTACGATATGATGTTGGAATGTATCTTGTCCTAAACTTACACTTCATGGCCCACCAGGTGGTTATTGGATCACACCCTCCTAGACTAAGGGTTCTCTCAACACTAGCCCAATGTAACCTGGCTTCCCGAACCAACTTAAGCTTAGCAAATATAAACTTATGCTCCTCTGTCATATCATACCACTCAAAATATTGATCCATCTCTCCCTCCCAATCTATATAGACATTAGGATCTAGATAACCATCAAAAGTTGGAGCATCAAGCTTAACATGTCTATAGGATCTATCCTCCTGGTCTACAAAATCCTGATTGGGCCTTCTAAGACAAACCTCAGGGATTGGGTCAGGACGATGGCCTCTCTAGGTTCAACCTCAAGGTATGGATCAGGTTTGGGGTCCTCCTAGGCTCAAGATTATAGTATGGGTCAAGCTGAGGGGCTATCCTAGGTTCAACCTCTCGGTATGGATCAGGGTTTGGGGTCCTCCTAGGTCCAGGATTATAGTATAGGTCAGGATGAGGGGCTCTCCTAGGTTCAACCTCACGGTATGGTTCAGGGTTTGGGGTCCTCCTTGGGTCTGGGTCATAATAGGGTCATGGCGAGGGGTTCTCCTAGGCTGAGGGGACTCAGGATCAGGCTCAGACTGGGTCCTACATGTCTCCTCTAGGGTTCCTAGTCGGGCATCTATTTGTTCAAGCTTCTGGGTCAATTGGGCATTTGCTTGCTCTAACCTAAGATTGAGGGTTTGCTCAACCTAAGATTGAGGGTTTGCTCAAACCTAAGATTGAGGGTTTGGGCTAACCTTTCTCCAAGGGCATCAATTTTGGCATCAAAATGGTCCATGGATTCAGCCATTTATGAAGGAGGTGGGTGATATGAAACCCCTGATCGAGTGCTCATGCAGACTCAATCAGACCGACTACAGCTGACTAGACCTAGAATCTAAACTAGATACTCAATCAGGGTGGCAAACTAGCCTATATAACCCTGTACTCAGCCAGGCAGGTGTAAGGGGAGTGTTAGATCCCTGATTGCCAATCCTAGACACCAATCAGAGATTGGCCAGGTAGGTGGACCAGCACACAAGCCCTTCGAGATTGAATCCCTAAACCACCATTCTAGACACTGAACACAAGGCACACATATGTTAGCTTGACACAATGATCTGACACTTAGCCCGGACCCGACCAGGGTGTCCCTAGCCCACTAGGGCAAATTAAGTCTAGTTAATTTTAGGTTAAGGCTTGGGACCGAATGCAAGGGATGTGGATTTGGGCTAAGGAGAGGTTATCAACTCCTCCCCTTATCTGATATAGCAAGAGTGCCCTTAAAGGTAGATTGTGCAATGATGGCTGGCAGATGAGGATGCAAATTAGGTTTTAGATATTTTTTTGGTATTTTTGGATAATATATAATTTTTTTTTATATTTTGTTATTTTTTTAAAAAGAAGAAAACTTTTAAATTATGGCCTAATATGCAGAAATATATTAAAATTAGAAGATATGCAAAAGATGCTAAATAAAATCCTAAAACTTCCAAACTTGTCTTGCTGAAAAAAAATCGAGCTAAAATTTGCAGGCTGTATTTCGGCTTGCAGAACCTTCACAGGCCAAAATAAAATCTGAAAAATTCTAAAACTTACAATGAATTATGGTGAATCCAAAAAAATAAATTTTAAGATTTTGGAGTTTTTATCAAGGAGAAATAATTTAAAAAACATAATATATATGGACTAAAAAATTACAGAAAACAAGCCCGAATCTAGGCTCTGATACCAAATGATGCGGGACTAATATGCATGCAATTCTTTTTGTATGTTTTATATGTGGGGTTAGGTGATCAATTCCTGAATTTCAAATCAAAATTAGTTGTGAAGAATTTTGTATGAATTTTTGAAGCCAAGCATGCAGATTAGAACCTAGAAAAGTACTAAAGAAGGATCGCCGGGGCTGAGAAGTCTCGGTTAGGGCAAGTTCTCCTACAATATAAGACTGGAGGTAGAGGGGGTGTACCTGACAATGTCTGAAGTGCCCGGTGAAGATCGCAGTGAAGGGATCTCTCGTTCCTCGATGGATGTAGCTTGGAAAACCGAGCCTAAGACCGCGGATACCCGGCTTTCTGCTTGGTCATCCGATTGAGGCTTGGCTGGAGTCGTTGGATTTGTAGGAACTCGAGGACCTGAAAATGACCTGTCAGGGGTTAGAAAACTTAGAGGAAATCAAGAAAACAAAGAAAAATAACAAAGAAAGAAAGTTTTGGAGGGGACTGGAAGGATGGTTGGCGGCAGGAAGATGGTTGCAAACACTAGGAAGAAGAACTCTCAAACTCCTTTATGCACATAGCAGGGTAATCACACGAAACAATATAAGAACTCAAGGTTTATTTCATATATCAAAATCAAGTTTCATACAAGAGGCTAGGGTCTCTTAAATAGACCCTTAACTTGGGCTCCTAGTAAGGATACATTAGTCTTTACATAAGAATCCTACTCCTACTCAAACCCTAGCTAGAAAATAAGGAAACATTAGGTAGAAAAAACCCCTAAAAATTCTCTTGACTTGGTCAACACTCTAAGGATGCCTAGGGGGGCATGTTGGGCTTCTAAGAGCAGCAAGAGGCTGGCCCAAAGGGGCTTGGGCACATGGGCTTGGGCCTCTGGAAGCTGGGATGGCCTGGTAGCCAGGTAGCAGGAATATTCCTTGGTATCTTGCTTCTTAGGGGCTTGGGCTTGGTGCCTGGGATTGATTATTTGGGCTAGGATGTAGGTGGACCCTTGGAATGATGGATGCCCTAGTCTATGAATAGATTTTGGCATCTGAAAGGGAATCCAGGCATCTTGAGGGCATCTGCAAGGAATCAGGGTTTTCTGAATTTTCTCCTGGGGTCTTCAAATCTTCAAGCTGGGTTGGACTTGGGCTCAACTTCCATGTCTTCAATCAGGTTGGACTTGGTCTTCATTGTATGATATGGTCTTGAGTCTTCAATATGCTTGGACAGGACTCAAAAAAATAAAATTAGCTCGACATGAGCTGACTAATACTTGACTGAACTAGCTCAACATGAGCTGACTAATACAGGACTCACATAAAACAACTCAGCGGGACTAAGCTTTATTACAGTGGACTCGAATGTCATTTAAGTGATCCACGGAGGATTGAGAAGCCTCTGCCTTATTCTGGTGCCTTTGGTGTCCGTACTAGCTAAGATCAAGGAGTCTTATTTATTATGGCATAGATGATTAGGTCATGCTAGCATGCATACTATTGCCAAATTAATTTTCAAAAACTTAGTTAGATGCATGCCTAAGTTTAAAGTTGATTTTGATCATGTTTGTGATGCATGCCAAATGGGTAAACAAACTAGGGGGAGCTTTAAACCCAAAATATGATTTCAAGTACTAGACCTCTAGAACTTCTTTACATGGACTTATTTATACCAACTAGGACTACAAGCCTAGGAGGTATAAAATATGCCCTTGTGATAGTAGATAATTTTTCTAGATTTACATAGGTTTGTTTATTGCTCAAAAAGATGAGACCTTCAAAGTTTTCAAAAATTTCACAAAAAGGTTTCAAATCAGAAAAATCTTTCAATAATTTCAATTATGAGTGATCAAGGTACTGAATTTGAAAATCAATTTTTTGATGATTATTGCACTGAAAATGGCATTGATCACAACTTCTCCGCTCCAAAACACCATAAAATGATATTGTAGGGAACAAAAATAGGACTTTGGAAGAAATGGCCCGAACCATGTTGTGTGAATGTAATCTTCCAAGGTACTTTTAGGCAGAAGCGGTGAACACTGCTTGTTATATTTTAAACCGGGTTTTGATCTGTCATATTTTGAAGAAAACCCCCTATGAGCTGTGGAATGAAAAGAAACCCAATATCAATTATTTTCATGTATTTGATGTAAATGCTTTATGCTTAATAATGTAAAAATAATATATGAAAATTTGATGCTAAATATGAGAAGCAATTTTTCTTGGTTATTCATTACATAGCAAAGCATATAGAGTTTTTAATAAGAGGACTCTCACTATTAAAGAGTCAATGCATGTTATTTTTGATGAAACTAACCCTTCACCTTCTAAGAAAGAAGAGTGTATAGATAATGATGCAGGTATAATTCAAAAATAAATGAAAGATATAAGCATATAAGAATGACCAATTGAAGAAGAAGAAGAAACGGTAAGTAAGGATCATATAGATCTACCAATAGAATGGAGGTATGCAACTTCTCATCCTAAAGAATTAATTTTTGGTAATCCTTCATAAGGTTTTAGGACTAGGTCTTCACATAGAATTGCACATGGCTACCTAGCCTTTGTATCCTAAATAGAGCCTCACACCTTAGAAAAAGCTAAAAATTATCCAAACTGGATGATGGCTATGCATGGAGAACTGAACCAGTTTGAAAGAAATAAGTTTTGGACACTAATTGATAAGCCTAAAGACTACCCAATCATAGGAACCAAATGGGTCTATAAGAACAAATTAGATGAACATGGAAATGTCATTAGAAATAAAGCTAGATTAGTGACTAAGGGATATAGTCAAGAAGAAGGCATTGATTTTGATGAAACATATGCATCCGTAGCAAGACTAGAAGCCATTAGATTACTTCTTGCATTTGCTTGCTACATGAATTTTAAACTTTTTCAAATGGATGTAAAAAGTGTATTTTTCAATGATTTTATGATGCAGGACTAATATGCATGCAATTCTTTTTGTATGTTTTATATGTGGGGTTAGGTGATTAATTCCAAATTTCAGATCAAAATTAGTTGTAGGGAATTTTGTATGAATTTTTGAAGCCAAGCATGCAGATTAGAACCTAGAAAAGTACTAAAGAATGATCACCAGGGCTGAGAAGCCTCGGTTAGGGCAAGTTCTCCTACAATATAATTACTGGAGGTAGAGGGGGTGTACCTGACAACGTCTGAAGTGCCCGGTGAAGATCACAGCAAAGGGATCTCTTGTTCCTCGATGGATGCGGCCTGGAAAACCAAGCCAAAGACCCGCGGATACCCGGCTTTTTGCTCGGTGATCTGATTGAGGCTTGGCTGGAGTCGTTGGATTCGTAGGAACTCGGGGACCTGCGCAAATGACCTGTCAGGGGTTAGAAAACTTAGAGGAGATCAAGAAATAATGGAAAACAGCAAAGGGGAAAGGAATTTTGGAGTGGGCGGCCAAGGCTCTACAGGATTGGCTAGTGGCAGGATGATGGTTGCAGCCTCGGGAAGAAGAAAACTCTCACACCCCTTTATGCACACAGCAGGGTAATACTCAAAGCAATAGAAGAACTCAAGGTTTATTTCATATATCAAAATCAATCCTCATACAAGAGACTAGGGTCCTTTAAATAGACCCTTAGTCTTGGGCTCCAAGTAAGGATACATTAATCTTTACATAAGAATCCTACTCTTACTCAAACCCTAGCTAGAAAATAAGGAAACATTAGGTTGAAAAAATCCTAAAAATTCTCTTGACTTGGTCAACACTCCAAGGACACCTACGGGGGCATGTTGGGTTTCTAAGAGCAGCAAGAGGCTGGCCCAAAGGGGCTTGGATGCATGGGCTTAGGCCTTTGGAAGCTGGGGTGGCCGGGTAGCCAGGTAGCAGGAATATTCCTTGCTATCTTGCTTCTTAGGGGCTTGGGCTTGGTGCCTGGGCTTGATTTCTTTGGGCTAGGATGTAGGTGGACCTCTAGAATCATGGATGCCCTGGTCTATGAATATATTCTGGCATCTGAAAGGGAATCTGGGCATATGGAGGGCATTTGCAAGGAATCAGGGTTTTCTGAATTTTCCTCCTGGGGTCTTCAAATCTTCAAGCTGGGTTGGACTTGGGCTCAACTTCCATGTCTTCAATCAGGTTGGAATTGGTCTTCACTTGTATGATGTGGTCTTGAGTCTTCAATATGTTTTGACAGGACTCAAAAAAATAAAATTAGCTCGATATGAGCTGACTAAAACTTGACTAAACTAGCTCAACATGAGCTGACTAATATAGGACTCACATAAAACAACTCAGCTGGACTAAGCTTTATTATAGTGGACTCGAATATCATTTAAGTGATCCACAGAGGGTTGAGAAGCCTTTTCCTAATCTAGTGCCTCTGGTGTCCGCACCATTTTATCTCCAAACAAGTTTTTGTAAAATAACCATCAGGTTTTGAAGATCATGCTTTTCCAAATCATGTGTTTAAATTAAACAAAGCTTTATATGGTTTGAAACAAGCACCTAGAGCCTGGTTGATAGACTTAGCACTTTCTTGATTGAAAATGATTTTTCAAGAGGAAATGTTGATAAAACTCTTTTCATCAAAAAGAAAAATAATGACATAATAGTTGTACAAATTTATGTTGATGATATTATATTTGGTACAACTAATATAAATTTTGTGAAGAATTTGCTAAGCTAATGTAGGGAGAATTTGAAATAAGCCTAATAGGTGAACTTAACTACTTCCTCGAACTTCAAGTAAAGCAAACAAAGGAAGGGATCTTCATCAACCAAGCTAATTACACCATGAAAATAAACAAAAAGTTTGTTATGGAGACGAGCAAACAAATGAGCACACCCATGAGCCCATCTTGCATATTGGATAAAGATGAAAATGGATCTAATTTGACTAGAAGCTCTATAGAGGTATGATTGGATCCTTATTTTACTTAACTGCAAGTAGACCTGATATCTTGTATAGTGTATATGTATGTGCTAGATTCCAATGTATTCATAAAGAAACACATATGCTCGCTATTAAAAGAATATTGAGATATTTGAAAGGTACAAGTAATCTATGTCTTTGGTTTTCAAAACAATCATCCATAAATTTAATTGGATTTTCGGATGCTGATTATACTGGTTATAGAATTGATAGAAAGAGCAATAGTGGTATATGCCAATTTCTAGGGTTGAATTAAATCTCATGGCACTATAAGAAACAAAACTTGGTTGCACTTTCTACTACTGAGATAGAGTATATTGCTGCAGGGAGTTGTTGTGCACAAGTGTTATGGATTAAACAACAACTAGAATACTTTGGTGTTATACAATGCAAAATTCCAATCAAATGTGATAGCATAAGTGCTATAAATTTGACCAAAAATCTTATTCAGCATTCTAGGACTAAGCCTATAGAGATTAGACACCATTTTATTAGAGATCATGTTTTGAATGGTGACATTGAAGTAGAATTTATCCCAACTGAAAAACAATTAGCTGACATTTTTACTAAGCCATTAAACCAGGATAGATTTGAATTGCTTAGAGGAGAATTAGGGTTTTGTGATCCTTTCTAGATTACCTTAACCAAATTTCCTTTAGAATTAAAAAAAAACTTATCTAGAAAACCTCCTACAATCATTAAAGTTTTTTGAACAACTTTTCTTGAAGATTTTACTAAATCAAACTCAATTTCTGAATCATTTCATTTTCTGTGGAAAGTTTCGTTCGAGTCGACTCGAGCAATTTTGCTCTGGTCAAACCAGCTCGAATATCAAAGTTTTCTGCTCTTGCTCTGGTTGAGCCGACTAGGTCAACCTGAAGTCTTGCCTAGCTGACTCGAAGTTTACTTGTTATGAGTTCGCTCTGGTCAAGCTGACTCAGATGTTTTTAGGGCAGAGCAAGCCGACTCGAATATCAGGAAATCACTGTTTAAATCGATCCGAGTAATCTTATCTTGCACTTCATTCCTTCTATTTCACTTCAAACACTCTCTACTCCACTCGGAACCTTTACCAATTTCTTAGAAACCATTCCCCAAAACTTTGATTTCCTAGATCCCACTACAATGGCTCCAAGAAAATCTACAAGGAAGATTCCTCAAGCAGCTGAAACAAGCACACACGGTAAAGATCTAAAAGAAAAGGGAGAAAAAAGAAAAAGATCCACTCCTGATCAACGAGAAGAAAAACTTCCTCTCTGACTAGGAAATCCACTTCAATGGCCACAGGCCTATTACATGCAGTAGAAGGATCGATTTCTCCTTCCTAGAAGAAATGAAAATGAAGATTGGAAGTTGGATTAACAACTACGGCTAGAGGTTTTTCTGTTCTTTGGATATTCTGACCTACCCTACATTGGTAAGAACATTCTATGAAAATTTAGTTCTGGAAGAATACCATTCGGAATCAACTGTTAAAGGAATTAAAGTCATTGTGGATGAAGAAAAGTTGGACAACTTGCTTCAAATGCCAACTGACGGTGCCATCGAGCTTAACTAAATTGACAAAGAACACACACTGAAGCTCATTTTGGAAAGAGAAGATGTAAGCTTCATCCAACATGTTCAAGCCAACTTGCTATCAAAGGAAATGAGACTTCTTCACAACATGGTTAGTAGGATTATCCTTCCCAGAACTGGTTGTTTTGACTGGGTAAGTGAAAAGGACATGACTTTTATAGGACATCTAATTGAAGAAGAACCTCTCAACCTTCCTTTCATCATGATGATTCAAAGAGAGAGAAGCAGCTAGAAAAGTTAAAGCATGCCTACCCTACGATATGGTTTTCACCTTACTGTTCGAGGAAGGTTGAATTGATCTAACTGATGAGATAGGCATGCCTCTACATCATACAGACACTTATTCCTTCAATTATCTTAAAAGAATGGGATACAAATTGCATGAAGGAGTATGGATAAAGAAGATGTTTGGTCAGATAGCTGCCACTTCCTCAGATGATGATGAACCTACTGTTGTTGAAATCAATGAACATGGAAATAAGGATGAAGATAGAATTGAAGTTGCAATGTTAACTCCATCTGAACTTAAGGAGCTAATATTTTAGAAAATGGAGACAATTTCTGATTCACTGATAAGTCACATCAATTATGCACTTGATGATTTGCAAAGTTTAGTTAATATCAGTTTGCAGAAAATGAGATCAGAACAACAGCTTCACAGGAGAAAATGGAAAAGGAAATGGGACAATTCTAATGAAGAAATCAGAAGTATCCTACAGCAATCTTCAAAGAAAACATTCACTGCTGAGGATACTCCTTTTCAGATCAATAAAGAGCCACTTAAGACTCCTGCTCAACCATCTCCTGCTCCTTCAAAAATTCCTTCATATGATCCACCTTCACTCAAATCTAAACCTATTGTGACCAAGAAGAAGTCAAACACCAAGAAGACTAAGACACCTAGAGACCCAATCAGAACTAGATTTAGGGATTTAAGGTTTAAACCTCTAAAACCAAAACCTCTGATAAGGTTATAGATATTGGCTCCTCTTCTTCCAGTGAAGAAGAAGAATAGATTGATTAGCTAGTCTTTTGGTTGTATTGATCACATCATGGTATTTTTGACTTTTTTTTGCAATATCAAGTCTTTACTTTTTACATGTACTTTCTTTCACATTTTGTACTTCGTATAAAAATTTTGGATGAAATGAAAGTTATCTTGATAACTTCTACTATCTTCATGAATTGTTCTTGTGCAACGCTTTCAATACAACTTTCATGAATTTTAATTAGAATTTCCAATTGAATTTGAAAAAGTGAAATTTTCTCAAACAAATATTAAATACTTTCTCAATCTATTTCAAAATCTAAGCTTTATTGAAAATACCTTTTTGATTGTTTGACAAAAAGGGAGAGAATGGTATAAATGGTATCAATATCATTACTGATGATTAAGCTATCATGAAAATTCTGGTATTTATGCTAAGCTTCCTTCTAATTATTCTTAAAGTGCATAAAAAGAATGAAAAAGGGGAAGCACAAAAGTGATTAAATTCAAATGGACCTAACTGCTTAATTACATTAAAACCTAGAGAAAGGGGGAGACTCTTCTTTAAAATGGCTTTATCTCTAAATCCTTCTTTTGCTTCCGATTGCTCTAAAAATTAGCCTAATTCTATCAATATTTTTTTGTAAACTCTAATACTCCATGTGTTGTGCTAATTCTAACTCTATGAAGCATGTTAAAGTCTATACTTTGATGTACACAAATGCACTAACATCAATGCTATACAATTCATCACTAGAGCTCTGATACTTACTTGCAAATATAGTTAGTTCCAATACATGTGAATACATACTTTCAAATACTTTCATACATGTAAGTGTAAAGAATTTTTCATGCCCAGTGTTTAGTCATCATCAAAAGGGGGAGATTGTTGACCCCATAAGTGATTTTGATGATAACCAAACAATGGAGCATGCTCTATATTTCTTACAACTCTTCAAGTGGTTTATAAGTTTTTGTAGGATGATTTATTTGTTTCAAACTTCAACTCCTATATTTATACTTCTTCTTTTGAGTTGTGTTGTAATCTGATTTTGTAAGAAGAACCCAATGAAAAAGTTAAGAGAAAAAATAATGTAAAAGGGTTACTTCTATGTGTGCTATGCATTTTGAGTGGTTTATATGAATGATGATGAGAGTGTGTTGGTGAGAGTATTCTTAAGTTTTAATTGTAAAAATTCTGAAGAAGTAACTCAAGCTGACCCAACCTCAAAAGAGCTGACTCTATCTCTTGGCACACACTAATTGTAAAAATCTGAGTCGACTGGAGTAAGTCAGAGATGACTCTTCCAGAGTCCATTTCTATTGGTTTCTGAGAACAAGCTAGGCGATCCGACCCAAACCACAACAAAAGGACTCTATCGGAATAAATTTTGAAGACCTAAGAAAGCGAGCTGACCCTATCTGCAACGAGCCGACTCCTCTATAGTGAAGTTTTTGATTCTGAGAAGAAAAGTCGACCCAAATTCAAGCAAGCCGACCCCTCAAGTTCAATGTATTCAATGATAGAAGTTCAAGCCGACCCGAGCTATCAGAGCCGACTCATCCAGAGTGAAGTTTTTGCACCCTGACATAGAGAACCAACCCTGCTGAAGAATTGGCGACTCGACCTATCGACTCGAAGAATAGCCGACTCGAACGTCATTCTCATGTACATAATGGCTAGTTCCTGAATTCATTTTGAATGCTAAATGGTGCTCCAACGGTCATATGTCACATTCCAATAGTCTACATCATCTCAAACTGTCTTGGAGTGATGGAAGACCATATATTTAAAGGATTTGAACTTTCTTGAAGTAAGTTTTTTGAAAACTCCTAAAAGTTTTAAGGGTTTATTGAATATCCAACCTACCAACAAGCAAGAAGAGCACAAAGAGCATTCAAGTCAGTCTTCAAGTCTTTACCAACTCTGATCTGAAGCTTGAAGCACTTTGGAAAGAAGCCACTGAAGTGTTTAAAGTGCATTGAAGCTCATCCAAGTGGACTTCTCTCAAGCTGCACCGGCAACAAATCCGGCAACTAGAGTTTGTCATTTATTGTTGCATTTATTTCAATTTATTCTTGAATGTTGGATTATTGGTGTGGTGTGCCGTTTGAAAAACCAAATAGGTTCTTGGTGAGCCTTTGATAAAAACCAAGTGTTGGGTTCTTGGTGATCCTGTGAAAACCAGCTTAGGTTTCTTTGGTGATCCTGTTCAAAAACAAAGGTGTGTTGGGTTTTCTTGATGATCCTGATAAAATCAAAGTGTAGAGGTTTGGATTAGAGCCTGTAAAACTATCCTACTGTATTCGAGTGTGAATATAGTGAAAATCCCAAGTGGTATCTTAGATAGTGGACGTAGAAGCTGGGTTGCTCCGAACCACTATAATTTCTATGTGTTTGTATTGTGCTTCTTTGATATTATTTAGCTTCTGCATGTGATTATTTTGCCACAGCACCTAACACTTTAAAAGAGATTTTTTAAGTGCACATTATCTGCTTAAATTTTTTAAATTTTCAATTCACCCCCTCTTGGGTAGCCACCTGGGCAACAGAATCCAACCTTTTAAAGATGTAAAGAAGCAGCTTGAAAAGCATTCAAGAGCATTTAAAGCTAGGCTTCAATTTGATCTTCATCGTCAACAATCAAACAAGTTTGGTTTGTTGTAAAGTTACAATTTTACTTTTGTTATCTATCTTCTCTCTAAGAATAGCAAGGAGCTGTGTCTAAGAGTGTTTTAAAGGTTTTTAGGTGAGCCTGTTAAAACCTAAGTTTTGGTTTTCTTTGGTGAGCCCAGTTCTAAAAACCAAAGGGATTTAGGTTCTTGGTTAGCCTGTGTAAAACCAAGTGTAGGGTTCTTTGGTGATCCGGTAAAAACAAAGTGTAAAGGTTTGGATTGTGATCCCGTTAAAACAATCCAATTGTATTTCGGTGGGGGATATAGTGGAAATCCCAAGTGGTGCTTGGGTAGTAGACATAGGAGCGGGTTGCTCCGAACCACTCTAAATTTCTTGTGTTTGTGATTGTGTTTGTTTAACTTCATTGCATTTATTTTCTTGCTTCCACATTGCATTGTCCACCCAACACTAAAAGGATTTTAAATTACACATACTTGCTAAAGTTTTTATAATCTCAATTCACCCCCTCTTGGGAAGCCACCTAGGCAACAAGCGGTATCAGTGCAGAGTCTCTGAAAATTTCTTAGAGTAAGATTGATGGCATATCCCATGAGCGCCTCCTTGGCTGAATTCCAATCCACAAATCGACCTTCACTTTTCACTGGAATTAATTACACATATTCGAAGGCTAGAATGAAAATATACATTCAAGCCATAGACTTTCATTTATGGAAAATAATTCTAAAAGGACCTCACACACCCATTATTAGAATTAATGACATTAAGGTTCCCAAACTGGAAGAGGAATGGAATGAGAATGATATGAAATTGGCCGAGCTGAATGCTAAAGTTATGAATTTACTTTATAATGCTTTGGACCCAAATGAGTTTAGCAAAATTTTCACTTGCAATTTTGCTATAGAAATTTGAGATAAGCTTGAGATCACACACGAGGGCATATCACAAGTCAAGACTTCAAAAATCAATCTTCTTGTGCATAATTATGAATTATTTAAAATTGATCAAAGTGAAACTATATCTGCTATGTATACATATTTTACTGATATCGTAAATGATCTTAAAAGTCTCGATAGGACTTATACTAATGCTGATCTAGTCCAAAAGGTTTTGAGATCTTTACCAGATAAATGGGAAGCAAAAATTATAACTATTTAAGAGGCAAAGGACTTAAATATCCTATAATTGGATGAGCTGCTAGGATCATTAATCACTTATGACATAGCCATGCAGCAAAGAAGAAGAAGATTCAAAAAAGAAAAGGCTATAGCATTTAAAGCAACTGAAGAGAAAAAGATGGAGATTCAAAAAACTTCTGATGATGATATGGAAGATGATGAATTTGTCCTAGTTATGAGAAAATTTAAAAGATTATGGGCAGAAGAAGGACTAACAGATAGAGAAAGCAATTCAAAAGAGGAGAATTTGGAAAAGAAAGAGAAAAAGATAAAGAAAAGGATAAGGACAAAGATCAAACTTTTATTTGTTATGAATGTAAGAAACTAGGATACATATGTCCTGATTGTCCAGAGATCAAGAAAAAGATGGTTAAGAGAAAGAAAAAGAAGGCAATGCTTGCGGCAAGGAGCGATAGTGATGAATCTACATCAATCAAAGAAAATGAAGATACAACAAAGACTGCTCAATATGCCTTATGGGTTTGGAGGATGAGGTAACAACTTCTGAACCTAATCTAGAATTTACTTATGATGAGCTTCATAATGCCTTTTGTGAATTATTGATAGAGTACAAAAAGGCGTGGTTTGAAATTAAAGAATTTGAAAAAGATTGTAATACGGTTGAAAAAGATAAAAATGAAATTTATGAAATGAACAATATTTTACAAAAAGAATCAATTTTGATTTGTGAAAAACTTAAAACTATTCAAATTTAAAGGAAGAACTTCTTGAAAAGAACAAAATTTTGCAAATAAAAATATTGACTTGCAAAAGGAAGTTAAAAAGCTTAAACCATTGGTTGAAAAACTAACTTTAAGCTTTAACAAACTTGAACTGATTTTGAAAGATCAAAGAGATTCAAATAGCAAGTTTGGAATTGGTTATAAAAGTTCAAATTCAAATAAGTTTTCTGCATCCACATCTTATGCTCCTAAGTTCACTTACATCAAAGCAAATATAGATCCTATTTTTGCATCATCATACACTTCTTATTTCAAAGCCAAAATTATCTGCTATGCTTGTAATAATATTGGTCACAAAGCATTTAAATGTCATTTGAAATATAATGGCAATAGGAAAATTTAAAAAATTTGGGTTCCAAAAACCAATCCTACTAACTTGCAAGGATCCAAGAAAGCTTGGTACCTAATCCATTACTTGATTATTTTGCAGGGATGTCTTGTAGCCATGAATGCAAAGAAAAGATGGTACCTTGATAGTGGCTATTCAAGATACATGATGGGTGATTTTGATCAATTCTTCATCCTAGAACAAAAAGATGGTGGCATGGTAACCTTTGGTGATTATCACAAAGGAAGAATAATCAGTATTGGTAAAATAAAAATTTCTCCTTCTATGTTCATTGAGAATGTACTACTTTTAGAGAAATTAAAGCATAATCTTTTAAGCATCAATCAACTTTGTGATATTGGCTTTAATATTTTCTTCAAGTCTTCAATGTGTATAGTAGTTGATCCTCTTGACTCTAGTACAAAGTTCATTGGACATAGATTTGGTAATATTTTTGTAGTAGATCTTAATGATCTAGCTATGTCAAGTATACAAGTCTTGTGGTAGTGAATGATAAGAGCAAGGAATCAAGTTTACTATGGCATAGACGACTTGGACATGCTAGTATGGATACTATCACAAAGCTTATTTCAAAAGATTTAGTTAAAGGTCTACCAAAATTTAAAGAAAATTTTGATTATATCTGTGATGCATGTCAATTAGGAAAGCAAGTGAGGGGGAGTTTTAAATCAAAAAATATTGTTTCTACTACTAGACCCTTAGAGCTACTTCACATGGATCTCTTCGGACCTATTAGGACAATAAGCCTAGGTGGTATAAAGTATGGCCTTGTTAATGCGGGATGACTCTAAGAATTGCTAAATATGTAGAAAAATAATAAACTATTTTTTTGTGATTTTTTATAATTTAAGTTTGTAGGCTAAATTCCAAAGTTAAGAAAAGAACTAGTAGATAAAATATCAATGCAAAGATCACCATGATTGCAAAATAACTCATGCAAGATAATGAAAGTCAAGACCTGGAAATTGAGAAACTCCCAGTTTAGGATAGCTAATCTTCATCAAATCAGATATCAAGAGAAAGGAAGGTTTCTTACCAGTCAAAGTTGAAAACTTTGCAATAGAAGAGATCACTCGCACTCTGATTGGAGCCTGGATGAAGAAGCCATGGTTCTGTTGAATTTGATGGCTGATCTGGGTGGTCCTAGAGGCAAGGAAAGCCTCCTCTAGGGAGGTGAAACACCTCGGAGATCCTACAAATGTCAGGGGTCAAAGAAGGATGTTGCTCTTTGCTTTGGGTGGCCTAGGCACTCTTCCTTTGGACTTGTGAAGGCTTGGATGGTAGCAAGCTTGGGCATGGAAGGATGCTAGGGCAGCAAGGATGATTAGGGCATACAAGGAACCAAAGAAACATAAAAACTCCAATACCAACACAAGAACACAAGTTCTTAAATCATATTTCAGCAAAGATTTAATTCATGAGATAAAAGTTATTACAAAAGGGGAGGGGTGGGGTTTATAGAGAGCTCCCATGCCCTCTCCTATCTAGGGTAACACTTAGGTTAGGAAAAACTCTCCTTAAGGTATTAGGAAAAGTAATCCTTAATAGATTAGGAAAGAAAGCTTTAAGAGGTCAAAACTTTGACTAGTCTTCTCCTTCTCCCTTCCTGCTTTGACCTAGTCTTCAACTAACCCTTGGACCAAGTCAACCAAGTGAGGATGTCTCTCTTAGGCATGTGGGCTTCATGGGGGCAGCAAGAGGCGGCCAGGAGGTGAAGGGCGCATGGGCTTGGGCCTCTTGGAAGCTGGGATGGCTTGGTAACCTAGTAGCAGGAATATTCCTTGGAATCTTGCTTCTTAAGAGATTGGGCTTGGTGCTGGGCTTGATTTCCTTGGGATGGGCATAGATGTACCTCTGGTTGCATGATATGATCTTGTCTGGGAATATACTCTGGGATCTAGAGGGATCTGGGTATTAGGAAAGCATCTAGAAGGAATCAGGGCCTCTGGAGAGCATTTGAAGGGTATCTAGGGCTCTGGGGTGTCAAACAAGATCCTATAAGCTAATGTAAATGCCTCTGGCTCCTAGATGAGGCCTGGTGGAACTCCAAAATACGGTTAACTCATCTCTTGTACAAAATTTGAACTCATACTAGACTCATGGCTGAAGTACAGGACTCAAAATACTAATTAGGGTTGAGGGTTGAGACAAATCAACTAACCTCAACTTATTATAGGACTCAATCTTAATTGATTACAAAATTGTGACACATGAATAAGGTTCTAAAATTTAAAATCCTAATCAATAAATTATATGGGATCCAGGGATCTATGTCTGATCCTTGTGTCCCCACCATGATGCGGGACGATTCTAAGATTGCTAAACATGCATTAAAAATAGTAAAATAATTTTTTTTATGATTTTTTATAATTTTATTTGCAGGCTAGATTTCTAAAATAAAGCAAGAACTAGCGGAAAGTCTAGCAGTGCAAAGAATCATCGGGTCGCAGGGGAACTCATGCAAACTATTGAAATAACCAGACCGAGAGTTGTGAAACTCCTGGTTTAGGATAGCTTTTCTTCATTAAATTAGGAAATAAGAGTTGGGAAGGTTTCTTACCAGTTAGAGATTTGAATTCAGTGGTAGCAGGGATCACACGCACTCTAATCAGAGCCGGGAAGAAAAAGCCTTGTTTCCCTTGAATCTGATGGCAAATCTGGGCGGTTCGGGCAGGAAAGAAGGCCTCCTCCAGGGAGGGGAAGCACCTTGGGATCCTACAAACATCAGGGTTAATCACAATAACAATTAAAAAATAAGAAAGGAACTATGGGTTGAAAGGAATCAGAATTAGGGTTAGAAGATGGCTGTTTGAAGCTTGTTGAAAATCTCCTTGGTTGGCAGCCTAGGGCACTCCTTTTTGGACGTGTGAAGGCTTAGAGGGCAGTGAATTAGGGTGGGGAAGGATTCTAGGGCAGCAAGGAATTCGTCCAAGCACAAGAACACAAACCAAAGAACCAAAATAAAACCAACACAAGGCAATAACTCAAATTTCAGCAAATTGTATTCATAAGAAGAGATGCTTACAAGAGGGGGAGGGGTGGGGTATTTATTGAGTTTCCAAGCCTTCACTAACCATGGTTGCACGTGGGTTACAAGTCCTCTTCCCAAATGGAATACAAGTCCTTTCCTAGCTAGGTTAGAAAAACAAATCTCCATTAGGTTAGGAATTGACCTAGTCTTCTCCTTTTCCTTCATACTTTGACTATTCCACTCAAGGACACCACTTGGACTTGGTCAAAACTTCAATGATGCCTAGGGGGCGTGTTGGGATTCTAGGAGCAGAAAGGGGCCGGCCCAAAGGGGCTTGGGTGCATGAGTTTGGGCCTCTGGAAGCTGGGGTGTTCTGTTAGCCTGGTAGCAGGATATTCCCTGGAATCTTGCTTCTTAAGGGCTTGGGCTTGGCACCTGGGCTTGATTTCTTTGGGCTTGGATGCAAGTGGACCTCTAGAATCATGGGTGCCCTGTTCTGATAATATGCTCTGGCATCTGGAAGGGAATCTGGGCATCTTGAGGGCATCTGAGTTTCCGGAAGCATCATGGATCCTAGGTTGTCACACAAAATCCAATAGGCTGATGTAGTAGCCTATGACTCCTGGATGTGGCCTGGTGGAACTCCAAAATATGGTAACCTCCTCTCTTGTACAAAATTGAGCTCATATTGGACTCATAACTGATATACAAGACTCAATATAATGACTAGGTTGAGGGTTGAGACAAATCAACTAACCTCAACTTATTATAAGACTCAATTCTAGTTGATTACAAAATTTGACACATGGCTTGGTAAACCAAATAGGGCCCAGTAATCTATGTCTGATCCTGGTGCCCCCACCAATTCTCCCGGGGTGGGAGTAACTCGATCCCATCGAGTGTGTGATAACTTGGCTCTCATAGTGCTCGAGTAGGTCTGGGTTGAGGCGCTGCAGATCCTCACGGTGTTCCACGAGTCCTCAGATTCTGGCTGACCTTGCCACTGAACCAAATACCTCTGATAGCCATGATTCTGGGTACATATGGCTTGATCATCCAGGATTCTATTATTCTTTTTCTTACTACTTGGCCAATTGGTTGGTGGACACTCTAGGATGGGTTCTCTCTCAAAGGGAGGGATAGGCTCAAGGTGCTCGCTAGGTATCGCTGCTGGCTCCCGATACTCTATAAGACCTAAGATGATGAAGGTGGAGCTAATACCTAAATCAGGTAGTATCTCTTGCACATAGGCATTGGGTCCATCGATATTCATTCTTAGATGGGCCAGCTTCGCGAGTAGAAAATTCTTTACAATTGCAAAATCCCCTGCAAAATTCTTTATCTCTCTTTTGGAATTAGCCAAGTGGTTATTTAGTTTGTTAGTTATGTTCAGCTTTTGACTAATTTCCATATGCATATGCTGTGCAAAGGGTAGTGCAGGTGTAGACATGTAATTCCGGTTGTGCCTTTATTGGACTTAGCTAATACCTATAGACTCGACTAGACATCTCTATCAAAGGACATTTTATTGGACTCTAAGGACAAAACCTAACAGATTATAGACTCTTTAGGTTTGATCCTATCATGACATGCACATGAAAATGTGACATGAACTCTTAGTAGATGCCAGAGGGTCTTCCAAAAGTAGGAAGCAAACATGACTGACTTGATGAATGAATGCAGTAAGCAAACCTCTATGAAATGCAACATAATAGTAAAGGAAACAAAGAAGTTTCCTAAAATGGTAGAAAATAAGAGGTCAGTTCAGGTTGGTCTGGCAGGATGAGAAAAAGGAGATGGTTCAGGGTTAATTAGAAAGAGTAGAATATTAAAAGGGGTTTCAGGGATGAGTCCTAGACTAATGAGATTTACCTTATAAGTTTGAGGCATATCTAAAGGGTCTACATAATGGAATTAGGATTGTTGATTTCAGGAAAGAGATCAAGTGGAGTCAAAGAGGTGACTTCATCCAGAGGGCATTGATCTAAAGAGTTTAAGTCCCTAATAAACTCTTCTGGTTCATAAATCAAAGGACTGGGCTCTCTAATTAGGCTTTCTTCTAGTTGCTCCTCAGATAAAGCTCTAATAGTGGGATTGGATTCCTCATGGTCTTCTTCTTTTAAAGGTTCTTCCATTATAGGTTGGGTGTGGTTAAAGTAAGCTAACTCTAGGGTGTCTTCTACCTAGTTTCTATTAGATCAACTAACACTAGGTCGACTTCTAATTGGGTTTCTACTATTTCTGGGTTGACTCCTTACTCTTGGTCACTTAGGTATCTCTTCTTCTAAATCATCCTGGGGAACCAATTGGATGGTAAGAGGGGTTTGTTTAATGGGAAATTGACTAGGGTCTGGGGTAACAAGGGTGGGTAAACTAATGGTTATGGGTTCATAGGTTATGGGTTTAAAGGTTATGGGTTCAAATCTAGGGGTATTAATCCTATAGGGTTCAGGTTGACTGAGGGATAACGGGTACTACTACTGGTTCATATCTAGGGACTATGGGTTCTTGGGGTTCAGCTCTATGGGTCTTTCCTAGTGTTCCTACTTGGTTGAACCTATATTTCATTCAGCCAAGCTTAGTATTGGATTGGTCAAACCTACAGTCTATTTGGGTAAGCTAATTTTGAGATTGGACATTGGCTTGGTTCATTTGGGTAGTTAACTGGGCAAGCTGGGCTTGGGTTTGGGTATTGGATTGGTTCATTTGGGTAAGCTATGCTAGGATGGCCTCCAAAGTGGGATTCATGGTTGGGCTAGGTTGAGGTTTGGACTTTTGATATTGGGTTCCTAATCTAGTGGTCATGCAACAAATCAAACAATCAAAATGAAATGATGCAACCAAGCATGCAAAAGAAAAAGAAAAGGCTAGTACAATCTAGGGTTTCCTAGACCTAGAGCCAGAAACTGGGTGGGTCAGCTCAACTTACACCTAACCTAATAGCTAGTCCTTCCACTGGCCAGGTAGGGGTGGGAGTGTGGGAGGCCCCCACTACTTTCGCAGGGACCCAATTAAAAATCACAACACCACTTAGATCGTTTGACTCTGGACCCCCAGCCTTAGACACCAGCTTTCAGTAATAGCTAAGAGGTTAAATGCACTAGTTGGCCCACACAGCTCAAACCCGACCTGTTGATGTCTCCTAGCCCACTAGGACAAATTAGGTCTAATTGATTTTAGTTAAAGCTTGGTTGGAAATGCTGGGTGGTTATTTTGGGCCCAGGACAGGTTATGACCTCCTGCCCTGATGTTATATAGATTGTCCTTAAGATTAGATTAACAGATGATGAACAATCAATGGTCCTGATGCAATCTAAAACAATTAAAATTAAAATGATTTTAATTAATTTATGAGATGTCAAGTTATGTTTAAGTTTACTAGGGTTAGCAAACAAGGTTTGGCTTGGGATTGGGGGTTTGGAAGTTGATTAGGTTAGGTTGAGTTAAGTATACAGAAATAGCAGAAATCAGAAAAATTAGGGTTCAAATGATGCAGAATTTGATATAGATCCTGATGCATAAAAAATCAAAAAAAATATGGAACAGAGGATGGACGGTTTTGATGAAACCTACCAAATTTCATACAGAAAAAAATTCATATTATAATGAAAACCTAGGGTTTTTTGGGCTGCTACAGAAATTATCAGGATTTTGTTATGGTTTCTACTATGCCAAATTTTAATGATTTAGGTTTTCTACAAATTAATTAAAAATTTTGATTAATATTTTGACTCAACAGAGAACAATGAATATAAATCTCAAAGAAAAATAAAATTCTTAGATGGTCAAAATAGATGCAAAACTGATACCTAATGCAGTGGACAGAATGCTAAAATTAGGGTGTGTGAATGCAATGCAGATAAACTGTCCTAAACCTGCTCTTATACCAACTATTGCAGGACGACTCTAAGACTGCTAAAAATGCATGGAAAATAGTAAAATAATTTTTTTTATAATTTTTTATAATTTTATTTGTAGGCTAGATTTTAAAATAAAGCAAGAACTAGCGGAAAGTCTAGCAGTGCAAAGAATCATTGGGTCGCAGCGAACTAATGCAAAACTAATGAAATAACCAGGACTCGAGAGTTGAGAGACTCATGGTTTAGGATATCTTTTCTTCATTAAATCAGAAAATAAGAGTTAGGAAGGTTTCTTACCAGTCAGAGATTTGAATTCAGTGGTAGCAAGAATCACACGCACTATGATCGGAGCGTGGAAGAAAAAGCCTTGTTTCCCTTGAATCTGATGGCGAATCTGGGCAGTTCGTGCAGCAAAGAAGGCCTCCTCCAGGGAGGGGAAGCACCTCAGGGATCCTAAAAGTGTCAGGGTTAATCAAAATAGCAATTAAAAAAAAAGAAAGGAACTATGGGTTGAAAGGAATTAGGATTAGGGTTAGAAGATGGCTGTTTGAAGCATGTTGAAGATCTCCTCGGTTGGCAGCCTAGGGCACTCCTTTTTGGACATGTGAAGGCTTGGAGGGCAATAAATTAGGATGGGGAAGGATGCTAGGGCAGCAAGGAATTCGTCCAAGCATAAGAACACAATCCAAAGAACAAAATAAAACACCAACACAAGGCAATAACTCAAATTTCAGCAAATTGTATTCATAAGAAAGAGATGCTTACAAGAGAGGGAGGGGTGGGGTATTTATAGAGTTTCCAAGCCTACACTAACCATGGTTACACATGGGTTACAAGTCCTCTTCCCAAATGGAATACAAGTCCTTTCCTATCTAGGTTAGAAAAACAAATCCCCATTAGGTTAGGAATTGACCTAGTCTTCTCCTTTTCCCTTCATTCCTTGACTATTCCACTCAAGGATACCTCTTGGACTTGGTCAACACTTCAAGGATGCCTAGGGGGGTGTGTTGGGCCTCTAGGAGCAGCAAGGAGATGGCCCAAAGGGCTTGGGTGCATGGGTTTGGGCCTTTGGAAGCTGCAGTGGCCTGTTAGCCTAGTAGCCGGAATATTCCCTGGAATCTTTCTTCTTAAGGGCTTGGGCTTGGCACCTGTGCTTGATTTCTTTGGACTTGGATGTAGGTGGACCTCTAGAATCATGGTGCCCTATTCTAAGAATATTCTCTAGCATCTGAAAGGAATCTAGATATCTGGAGGGCATCTGGAAGGATTCAGGGTTTTCGGAAGCATCTTGGATCTTGGGTTGTCATACAAAATCCAATGTGCTGATGTAGTGGCCTCTAACTCCTGGATGTGGCCTGGTGGAACTCCAAAATATGGTAACCTCCTCTCTTGTACAAAAATTGAGCTCATATTGGACTCATAACTGATATACATGAGTCAAAATAATGACTAGGTTGATGGTTGAGACAAATCAACTAACCTCAACTTATTACAGGACTCAATTCTAGTTGATTACAAAATTTGACACATGGCTAGGTAAACCAAATAGGGCCCAGTAATCTTTGTCTGATCCTAGTGCCCCCACACACCAATTCTCCCGGGTGGGAGGAACTTTATCCCTTTGAGTAAGGATCAATTTGGCTCAATGAGGGTCTGGGTTGAGGCACTGCAGCTCCGCACCAGTGTTCCACAAGTCCTCAAATTATGGCCTATCTTGCCACCGGACCAAGTACCACTGACATTTTCTATCCCAGGTACCAATAGCTTGATCATCCAGAGTTCTCTCAATCTTTTCCTCACCAAAAGGCAAATTGTATGTGGTCGCTCTGGGTGGGTTCACTCACAAGAAATGGAGTGGCTCAAGGGGCTCGTTGGGTATCTCTACTGGCTCCCTAGACTCTATAAGATATGAGATGATGAAGGTGGAGCTAATACCTAAATCAGGTGATATCTCTGGCATATAGGCATGGGGGTCCATTACTCTTCATTATTTTGGATAGCCAGCTTCACGAGCAAAAAATTCCTTTATCATCACATATTCCTCTGCATAAAATTCTTTATCTTTTCTTTATGAATTAGCCAAGTTGTTATTTAGTTCATTACTTAAGTTCAGCTTTTGATTAATTTCTAAATGCAAATGTTGTGCAAAGGTAAGTGTAGGTGCAGACATGTAATTCAGGCTGTGAATTTATTGGACTCAACTAATACCTAATAGACTCGACTAGACTAGACATCCCTATCAAAGGAAGTTTTATTGGACTCAATGAGAGAAAACCTAATAGACTATAAACTCTTTAGGTTTGATCCTATCATGGCATGCACATGAGAATTTACTATGTATACTTACTAAATGCTAGAGGGTATGCAAGAAGTAAGATGCAAACCTAACATGCACAATGTATATATGCAGTATGCTTACTTCTACAAAATGCAAATAAATGGTTAAAGAAACATAAGAGAATTCATGAAAAGGTAGAAAATATGAGATGGATTCAAGGTTAGTCTGGTAAGGTAGAAAGTAGGAAAAGGTTTAGGGTTATTTGGAAAGAGTATGATATAAGAAGGGGTGTCAAGGATTAATCCTAAACTAATAAGGTTGACATTAAGGGGTTGGTGTCTATCTACTACGGTCGGCCTTATAGAAGAATGGGTCACTATTTCAGGAAAAATATCTTCAATTGGGATCAATGAAGTGACTTCATCCTGAGGGTACTGGGTGAGATAAGCCAAGTCCTCAATAAACTCTTCTAGCTCAGGAATTTAGGACTAGGTTCAACAATTGGATCCTCTTCTAAAGTCTCCTCTAATTGCCCTTCCATTGCAGCTTGGGTGTGATCTAGGTCATCTAACTCTGGTCGACTACTATGTGGGTATGGTCAGGGTCAACTGATTCTAGGGTGGCTTCTACCTAGGTATCTATTGATTCAACTAACTCTAAGTCTTCTATGGGGAATTCCTCTTCTTCCTCCTCATACTCGTTTACTAAGCTTGGGTCAGCCTCATATATCCCCTCTTCAAGGTCATTTGGGTGAACCAATAAGGTGGTAAGAGTGGGTAGACTAAAGAAAAACTGACTAATGACTGGGGTGACAAGGATGGGTTGGCTAAGGTGTTCCTGACTAACATTGGATTCATATCTAAGGTATCTAATCCTATTTGGCTCAGGCAGACTAAGGGTTATGGGTTCATAGGTTATGGGTTCAGTCCTATGGGTCTTGTCTAGGGTTCCTAACCGATCTCCTACTTGGTCAAAACTAGTGGCTAATTGGTCGATTCTAGTGGTTGTTTGTTTTTTTGTTTTGGTTTTGGTTGATCTGAGTGGTCAACTAGGCAAGCTGGATTTGGGTTTGGTTCATCTGGGTATCGTCTTGGTCAAACCTAGTGTTTATCTGGGCAAATTGATCAATCATGGCTTTCATGAAGGCCTCAAAACTGGAATCGTTGGCTGAGCTGGGTTAAGGTTTGGACTTTTGGTATTGAGATCCTAGTCTAGTGGTCATGCAACAATCAATCAATCAAAGGGATGTGGTGCAGCTAAGCATGCAAAAGAAAAAGGTTAGTACAATCTAAGGTTTCCTAGACCTAGAGTCAAAACTGAAAGGGTCAGCTCAACTTACACTTAACCCAGTAGCTAATCCTTCCTCTGGCCAGGTAGAGGGTGGGACTGTGGAAAGGCCCCCCTGCTTTCACAAGGACCTAAAATATTTTATGAGCATTTTATGAGTTGGCAAATTAGGTTTTGGTTGATGAGGTTAGCAAACAAATTGGGCTTGGGATTGGGATGTGTGGAAGTTGATTAGGTTAGGTTGAGTCAAGGTGCAGAAATAACAGAATTAGAAAATTAGGGTTTTAGAAGATGCAGAATTTGACATAGTTACCTGATGCAAAAAAATCTAAAAAATTTTAGAATAGATGATGGACAGTGATGATGAACTCTACCAAATTTGATGCAAATCAAAAATCAAATGATGATACAAATCCTAGGGATTTCGGACTGATGTAGAAATATCAGGATTTTAGTTAGGGTTTCTAATATGCCAAATTTTAGAAAATTAGGGTTTTGGTAAAATTAATTAAATTTATGACAATTATCAGGATAAAATAGATGACATGTGAAAATTTCATAGAAAAATAAAATTCCTGGTTGTCAAAATAAGATGAAAAACATACACCTAATGCAGCTAGCAGGATGCAGAAATTAGGGTTTATGATCCTGATGCAGAAATTAGGGTTTTTGCTCCTAATGCAAATGAATGCTATCCTAAACCTGCTCTGATACAAAACTGATATGGGATAATCTAAGAGTTGCTAAATATGCAAAAAAATAGTAAAATATTTTTTTTGTGATTTTTTATAATTTAAGTTTGTAGGCTAAATTCCAAAGTTAAGCAAAGAACTAGCAAATAAAGTAGCAATGCAAAGAATCACCATGATCGTAAAATAACTCAGGCAAGATAATGAAAGTTAGGACCTGGGAATTGAAAAACTCCCAGTTTAGGATAGCTAATCTTCATCAAATCAAATATCAAGAGACGGGAAGGTTTCTTACCAGTAAGAGATTGATAACTTTGTAATAGAAGAGATCACTCACACTCTGATTGGAGCCTGGATGAAGAAGCCTTGGTTCCCTTGAATCTCATGGCTGATCTGGGTGATCCTGGAGGCAAAGAAAGCCTTCTCTAGGAAGTGAAACACCTTGGGGATCCTACAAACATCAGGGGTCAATCAAAATAGAAACAACAAAATAATAAAAGGAGATTAGGTTTTGTAGAAATATGAAATCAGGGTTTGTATGGCAGCGGCTTTAAGAAGGATGTTGCGTGGCCTAGGGCACTCTTCCTTTGGGTGTGTGAAGGCTTGGATGGCAGCAAGTTGGGCGTGGAAGGATGCTAGGGCAGCAAGGATGATTACGGCATACAAAGTAACCAAATAAACAGAAAAACTCAACAACAACACAAGAACACAGTTCTTAAACCAAAATTTTAGCAAAGATTTAATTCATGAGATAAAAGTTATTATAAGAGAGGGAGGGGTGGGATTTTAACAGAGCTCCCATGCCCTCTCCTAACTAGGATTATACTTAGGTTAGGAATAACTCTCCTTAAAGTATTAGGAAAAGTAATCCTTAATAGGTTAGGAAACAAAGCCTTAAGAGGTTAGGACTTTGACTAGTCTTCTCCTTCTCCCTTCATGCTTTGACTTAGTCTTCAACCAACCATTGGACCAAGTCAACCAAGTGAGGACCTCTCTTAGGCATGTTGGGCTTCATGGGGGTAGCAAGGGGCAGCCAAGAGGTGAAGGGCACATGGGCTTGGCCTCCTAGAAGCTGGGATGGCCTGCTAGCCTGGTAGTAGGAATATTCATTGGAATCTTGTTTCTTAAGGGCTTGGACTTGGCGCCTGGGCTTGATTTCTCCAGGGCTGGGCACAGATGGACCTCTAGTTGGATGATATGACCTGATTGGGAATATATTCTGGCATTTGGTGGGAATCTAGGCATCCAGAAAGTATCTGGAAGGAATCAGGGCATCTGGAGAGCAAGATCTGGAGGGTATCTAGGGCTCTAGGATATCAAACAAGATCCATACAGTGAATAAATGCCTCTGGCCCCTAGATGAGGCTGGTGAAATACACAAATAAGGTGAACTCCTCTCTTGTACAAAATTTGGAACTCATATGGACTCATGGCTGAAGTACAGGACTCAAAATACTGACTAGGGTTGAGGTTGAGACAAATCAACTAACCTCAACTTATTACAGGACTCAATCTTAATGATTACAAAATTGTGACATATGACCAAGGTTCTAAAATTTAAAACCTAATCAATAAACTATATGGGATCCAGGGATCTGTGCCTGATCTTGGTGTCCCCACCGGATACCAAGTTGATGCGGACGGGATCGGGGGATCGCTGGCGAGCATAGAAGTCACCAAGGGATTAGGGCTTGCACTCAAGAACAGGGAAACAGGGTCTTACACCCACTCCAATCGGGAGAAAAACTCAAACAAAATCATTTTTAATTGATTCATGAGAAAAAAAGATGATTATATAAGAGGGGAGGGGTGGGTATTTAGATTCACCCCAGGGTACATGACTTTAGGGCTAAAAAATCCTAACTTTGGGCCAAGATACGAACTTGGTCAACTATGGGCCTTTGTCTTGGACTGGAGCTCTCTCTTGTGGGCTTGGCGGCATGAAAGAACCGAGGTGCATGAAGTCCGCTCTATTTGAGCGGGCCTGGTGAATCTCCTGGTCTGCGACTCTTCTCTTGAACTTGACCTGAATGAAAACTACATTGACTCGATTGGACTTGACTAGTCTAAAAGACTAGACCTGACTAAGTGGACTCAACTGGAATCAGTTGTCTCACTTTATTATAGGACTCAATTAAATAAAATAAAATAAACTTTGATCCCCATCATTCTCCTGGAGTGGGGAGAACTCGACTCCATCGAGTCAGGTTCAGCGGGGGTTTTGATGGAACCAAATCTAAGTACATCAAAAGAGATACCCATAAATAGATCCAGTCAAATAAACCCAAATATACCAAAAATAAACTTAGAATAAAGAGGGGCTCTGCTTGGAGAATTGTGCAACCCTAAAATTTAAGCATCTCTGAAATCTGTGTGACATTAAAACTTGTGTAGCTTTGAAATCCATGTTACTTTGAAGAGGGTGTAGCTTGAGATCATGAGGTTCTGCTCTGAGATCTATGCATAACCTGAAGTCTGTAGTAGGTAAGGGAAATGCATTCACGTTCGTGCAATCACCTTGGTGCCTTCTTCTCCATAAACCGAGTGCTAGGTGGAATGAGGGCAGCCGGGAGGAGAGTTCACCGACTATGGTACCGTAATGATGGTGGCGGCCACGATGGAGGAAGTTGGCTAGCTGGCGGAGAAATGTGAGGCAATCCAGTGGAGCTTTCAATCTAAGCTTAAGCACGACGATGAATCAGGCGTCGAGGTCATCGACTGCAGGTAAGGGAGATGTCGTCAACGAAGAGGAGAAGATGACCACGATGGGCTCGGAGGTGATCTCTCCAGTGAGTCGGGGGACCGGAGTCTTTCACAGAGCGGCTGTGCGGCTCGGGGTGCAAGGGGAGGAGGCGAACACAATCTGGGGAGAGGATGGCACGGTGCTTGGACAGTAGTGGCTGTTCATCGAAGGAAAGGAAGTTCGATGGGAGGCGGCGTCACTGAGTCTTCTTGAGTGTCGATCGTAGGAACTTCACTGATAGAGGATAGGGCGTCAGTGAGGCAGAGAGGAAAGGGATCGATTTGGGCAGAGGCTGACGGAGATGGGTCTTCCAATGGACGGCTCGGGTGGAGGTAGACGTGGTGGCTGGAGGCGTGTGAGATGAGGGGGATATTCCGATGGGGGGCCATGGGAAGCCTGATATGTGGTGTGGGTTCCGCGGCTATCAGCATGATCAACTAGGAGTAGGGTTTGGGGGCGGCACAGTAGCGGATGATATCACCAAGGAGGGAGACCTGCTTCCAGTTGATCCAGTCACGGGCGTAGGGGTTGTCGGCAGTTCTTGAAGAGGTCGACGTGGGCGAAGTGGAAAACAGGGGTGAGGGCTGGAAGGGAGGAACGGTGGTGGGTGTGCAATAGGGATGGAGGATGAGAGGACATAGATGGAGCCAGGAGGAAAAGAAAAAATCCTAATCCCTCAGCTCTAATACCAAGTGATGCGGGACGGGATCGGGGGATCGCTGGTGAGCATAGAAATCACCAGGGGATTAGGGCTTGCACTCAAGAATAGGGAACATAGGTCTCACACCACTCCAATCTGGAGAAAAATTAGATAAATCACTTTAATTTGTATTCATAAGAAAAAATGATGATTAATACAAGAGGGGAGGGTGGGTATTTATAGATTCACCACAAGGTACATGACTTGAGGGCTGAGAAACCCTAACTTATGGGCCAAGAAATGGACCTGGTCAACAGTGGGCCTTTGTCTTGGACTAAAGCTCTCTCTTGTGGGCTTGGCAGCATGAAAGGACCTAGGTGCATGAAGTTCAGCTCTGGTTTAGGGGGCCTGGTGAATCTCCTAGTCTGCTGACTCTCCTCTTGAACATGACCTGAATGAAAACTACATTGACTGATTGGACTTGACTAGACTAAAAGACTAGACCTGACTAAGTGGACTCAACTGGACTCAGTTATCTCACTTATTACAGGACTCAAATAAAATAAAATAAAATAGACTTTGATCTCCACACTTATGATTGTAGATGATTTTCAAGATACACTTGGGTTTTGTTTATTGCACATAAAGATGAAACTTTAAAGTATTCAAAAGTTTTACAAAGAGTTTCTAACTTGAAAAATCTTTCTTTATTTATATTCGTATGGTGATCATGGTATAGAATTTGAAAATCAATATTTTGATCACTTTTGCACAAAGCACGGTATTGATCGCAACTTCTCCACTCATAGACACCACAGCAAAATGATGTTGTAGAGAGAAAGAATAGACTTTGGAAGAAATATCCAGAATAATGCTTTGTGAAGGAAATCTTCCAAAATACTTTTGGACAGAAGCTATAAATACTGCTTGCTATATTTTAAATAGAGTTTTATTAGACCTATTATAAGAAAAACCCCTATGAATGTGGAATAATAGAAAGCCTAATATCAATTACTTTCATAATTTTGGTTACAAATGTTTGTTCTTAGTAATAGTAAAGAAAATCTTGGTAAGTTTGATGCAAATCTGATGAGGTTTTATTTCTTGGTAATTCTATAAATAGAAAAGCCTATATAGTTTTTAATAAAAGAACTTTAACTGTGGAAGAATCAATTTATGTTATTTTCAATGAAACTGACATGACATCTTCTAGAAAAGAGGACTGTGCTGATGATGATACAGGTACACATGAACATGGACTAAAGGATATGACTATCAAACATAAGCAAAAAAAGTGAACAATATGAAGAAGTAGTAAGCAAAGATCATGAAGATATACCTAAAGAATGGAGGTATGTACACTCACATCCTAAAGAACTTATTATAGGAGATCCATCTCAAGGTGTTAGAACTAGAGCTTCACATAGGGATGCACATGATTTGATTGCCTTTGTATCTCATGTAGAACCACGCACTATAGAAGAAGCTGAAACCGGACCTAATTGGATGTTAGCTAAGCATGATGAGGTAAACCAATTCATGAGAAATAATATTTGGATACTTATAGAAAAACCAAATGACTACCCTGTTATAGGCACTAGATGGGTTTATTGAAATAAGCTAGATAAGCAAGGTAATGTGATTAGGAACAAGGCTAGACTGGTAGCTCAAGGTACAATCAAGAAGAAGAATAGATTTTGATGAGACCTATGCACCAGTAGCTAGGCTAGAAGCTATTAGATTTCTCTTGCATATGCAGTTTTATGAACTTTAAATTATTTTAGATGGATGTAAGAGTGCTTCTTGTTATCCAGGTGGCTACCCAAGAGGAGGGTGAATTGGAAATTTTAAAAATTTAAAGCAAGTAATGTGCTATTTCAAATCCTTAGAAGGTGTTAGGTGCTGTGACAGAGTTATAAATTGCAGAAGCTAAAAAGAAGTAAAAAAGCACAACACAAACATACCAAATTTATAGTGGTTCGAAGCAACCAGCTCCTATGTCCACTACCAAGATACCACTTGGGATTTCCACTATATTCACACCCGAATATAGTAGGATTGTTTTGCAGGATCATAATCCAAAATCTCTACACTTGGTTTTATGGTTTCACCAAAAAAACCTAACACCCTTTAGTTTTAACAGGCTCACCAAAGAAACCTAACTTGGATTTATCAGGATCACCAAGAACCCAACACTTGGTTTTATCAAGGCTCACCAAGAACCTATTTGGTTTTTCAACGGGCTCACCAATAACCCAAGAATTCAAAAATAAATTGAAAGAAATGCAACAAAAATGACAAACTCAATTTGTCGGATAGTTACCGATGCAGTTTGATGGAAGTCCACTTGAATGCACTTGAATAAGCTCTAATTCCTTCAGTGGCTTCTTCTCAAAGTGCTTCAAATTTCAAAAGAGTTGGTGAAGTCTTGAAGTCTAGCTTGAATGCTCTTGTCCTCTTTTGTTGTTGGTTGGTAGGATATTCAATGAAGCTCTCTTAACTTTGAAGAACTCCTTTTTTTCTTAGTTCTCTTATCTTTAAGGAAATTCAAATCCTTCAAATATAAAGTCTTCTATCACTCCAAGGTAGTTAGAGATTTTTTGATCGTTGGGATGTGACTTGTGACATTAAAGCACTTTTGGCATTCAAAAATAATTCTAGAACTAGCCGTTAGATACCTAGAAATGATGTTCGAGTCGGCTCAGATTCGCTCGAGTCGGCTCGGATCCTTCGAGTCAATAGGTCGAGTCACCGAATCTTCAGTGCAGTTGGCTCTTGTCTCAGGATGCAAAACATCACTCTAGATGAATCGGCTCTTGATAGCTCGGGTCGGCTAGAACTTCTTTCTTTGAAAAACTTAAACTCGAGGAGTTGGCTCTTTTCAGCTTGGGTCAGCTGTTCTTCTCAGTTCGAAATCCTCACTCTGGAAGAGTCAGGTCAATGCAGTTCGGGTTGGCTCGTTTCTCAGGCTTTCAGAATTAGGTTTGGCAAAGTCGGCTCTTTCTAGTTCGGGCTGGCTCGCCTAGATGTTCTCAGAAATCTTCAGAAATTGGACTCTGGAAGAGTCGGCTTGGACTGATTCCAATCAACTCGAATAATTAGATTCGGCTCGGTTACCTTCGAGTTGGCTCGAAATGCTGCATTCCAGAATCCTTGCTGCGTGCTAGTAAGCAGAGTCGGCTCTTCAACAAGTGGGGTCGACTCGAGTATCTTCTTCAAGATTTTAACTTGAACTTAAAGAAAAAACTCTTACCAACTCTTTACATTTTCAAGCATACCAACTCAAAACTAATTTCAAGGCACACATGCACAGAAGTAATCCCTTTATATGATTTTTTCTTAGCTTTTTCATTGGTTCTTTCTTTACAAAAATACATTACAACACAACTCAAACAAGAAAACAGAGGTGTAGGAGTTGAAGTTTGAACATTTAATCCATCTTACAAAAACTTATCAAAACTTGAAGAGTTGTCAAAAATAAATATACATCCTCCAATGTTTGGTTATCATCAAATCACCTATGGGGTCAACAATCTCTCCCTTTTGATGATGACAAAACACTGGGCATGAAAAATTCTTTACACTTTACAAGTATAACATATTTAAAAGTTAGGTATTCACATGTATCATAGCTAATAAGAAAAGAAAAATATATCAGAGCTCAAGAGATGATTGTATATCATTAAAGTGCTAGACTTTTCATGCTTCACAAAACATGGAGTATCAGAGATTTAAATTGACAATAGTAATCAGAGCATTAAGATTAATTTGAATTTCAATCAGAGAAAATTCATTCAAGAGAATCTCCCCCTTTCTCTAGAATTTAAGTAATTTGAGCAATATTATTATTTTGTGCTCCCTCTTTCTTCTTTTATGCACTTAAGAATAGTTGTTAGAAAGCTCAACATACATACTAATTTCCCATTTCATATTCATTCTTTTCATATTTCCCCATTTTTTTCTTTATTTTTCATTTCTCACATTTTTCATATTTCTCCCCCTTTTGTCAATCAATTAAAAGGTGATTTCAAATGAAGCTCAGTTTTAAAGTAGATTGAGAAAGTTTTAATATTTGCTTGAGATAATTTTACATTCTCGAATTGAAATTCTAATTAAAATTTCATCACAGTTGTACCATATCATATAAAAACAAATGAAGTTGCTAAAGAAACTTTCATTTCATTAATAAGATTGGCATACAAGGTAGGAAAGAAAGTATATTGTAATTGTAAAAGATAACATGTTGAACATTAACAAAAAAAACTACACCCAAAGACTAACCAACTAAACTATTTCTTCTTCCTCAGCTGAAGAAGAAGAGCCTACCTCTATAACCTTATCAGAGGCTTTAGTTTATTGGGGTTTAAACCTTAAATCCCTGAATCTAGTTCTAACAGGGGCTCTAAAAGTCTTAATCTTTTTGGTTTGGTTTCTTTCTTGGTCTTAATAGGTTTGGGTGGATCAGATAAAGGGATAGGAGCAGGAGTGTCAAGTGACTCCTTGATGATCTGTTCAGGAACATCTTCAGCAGTGACTGATTCTTTCTGGGATTGCAGTAGGATGCTTATAATTCTTTCTTGAAGTCCTCCATTTCCTTTTCAATTTTCTACTAGTGAAGCTCTTGTTCAGTTTTCATTTTCTGCAAGCTTACATTCACTGTATTTTTATTTCATCAATTATAGAAGTCATGTGGTATGTCAAAGAGTTGGAGATAGTTTCCATCTTCTGAAATTTTAACAACTTAAGATTAGATGGAGTGATCATTGAACCTTCAGTCCTTTCTTCAGTAGCAGCACCTTCATCATCATCAGAAAAAGTAGCAGCAACCTGACTAGGCATCTTCTTTATCCATGTTCCTTCTTGTAACTTGTAACCCATTCTTTTTAGTGAATTGAAGGAATAGATATAAAAGTGGTGTAATGTCTTGCCTATTTCATTTGTTAAGTCAATCCCAGCTTCTTCAAATAATAGAGTGAAGACCATACCATAGGGTAGACATGCTTTGACCTTTATTGCTGCTTCGGTCTTCTGGAACACATGTAAGGAAAATTGAGAGGTCTTTTCTCAATCAAGAGTCCCATAAAGCACATGTCTTTCTCACTGAGCCAATTAAAGCGGCCAGTTTCGGAATAAATATCCTGCTGATCATATTGCATAGAAGCCTCATTCCTTCGATAGTAGATTGGCTTATACATGCTAGATTGTGCTTATATCTTCTTTCTCCAAAATCAGTTATAAAATGTGTTCCTTGTCTGGAAGAAGAAGTTCAGTGGCACCGTCCGTTGGCATTTGCAATAAGGTACCCAGTTCTTTTCATTCATCCATTATTATTTCTTTCTTTGACAATGGATTCCAATGAAATTCTTTGATAACAATATTTTCATAAAATATCCGTACCAGTGAGGATAAGTCAATATGTCCAAAGAGCAAAAGTGCTTCTAGCCTTAAGTCTCTATCCAATTTTTGATTTTCATTCCCATTTCTTCTAAGAATGTAAAGTTGATCCTTCTTTCACAAGTGACAGGCTGGTTGACCATTGAGACACGTTGTTCGGGAGGAGAAGGAATTTCTTCATCTTGAAGTGCTGGAGCATATCTTTTCCTCTTTTTCCCTTTATCTTTTGCATCATCACAGCGAACATTTGATTCACCCATTGAAGAACCTTCTTTGCAGATCTTCAAGAAGCCATTGCAGAAGGTTTAAGAAATTTTAGGCTCTTAAAAAATGGTTTTTCGAAGTTTTGGTAGAGTTTCGAGGGAAATGGAGTGAGTTAGAAGTAAAAGAAGAGAGTGAAGTACTTCGAAATGATAGATCAGAACTACCTAAATAGCGATTCCTGACTTTCAAGTCGGCTCGCCCAACCCTAGAAACATCGATCGGCTCGTCCAGAGCAAACATAGAATAATTAGAACACTGAGTCAGCTAGGCAAGGACCTAGTCGGCTCGACCAGAGAAATAGGTAGCGAACTTAGACATTCGAGCCAGCTCGACCAGAGCAAGATTGCTCGAGTCGACTCGAATGTAAACTTTCCATATAAAATCAAATGATTCTGAAATTGACATATACAATTGAAAATTCAAGGAAAGTTCAAGAAATCATGAATAATTATAGGAGGTTTGTAGATATTTTTTCCTTAATTTTTGAAGGAAATTAGGTTAACTAAATCTAGATAGGATCACAAAGCCCTAATTCCCCTCTAAGCAATTCAAATCTATCCTGATTAAGTGGCTTAGTAAAAATGTCAGCTAATATTTTTCAGTTGGGATAAATTCTAGTTTAATGTCACCATTCAAAAACATGGTCTCTAATAAAGTGGTGTCTTATTTCTATGTGCTTAGTCCTAGAATGCTAAATAGGATTTTTTGTTAGATTTATAGCACTTGTGTTATCATACTTAATAGGAATTTTGCATTATATAACACCAAATCTTCTAGTTGTTGTTTAATCCACAACACTTGTGCATAACAACTCCCTACAGCAACAGACTCTGCCTCAGCAGTAGATAGTGCTACCGAGTTTTGATTTTTGCAGTGCTATGAGATTAAATTTAATCCTAGAAATTGGCATGTACCACTAGTTCTTTTTCTATCAACTTTACAACTAGTATAATCAGCTTCAGAAAATTCAATTAAATTTAAAGATGATTCTTTTGAAAACCATAGACCTAGATTACTTGTACCTTTTAAATATCTCAATATTCTCTTAACAGCAAGCATATGTGTTTCTTTTCGATTACAATGAAATCTAGCACATACACATACACTATACAGGATATCTGGTCTACTTGTAGTAATATAATAAAGATCCAATCATACCTCTTTATAGCTTTTGATCAACATTGTATTTATTTCATCTTTGTCCAATTTGCAAGATGGGCTCATGGGTGTGCTCATTTATTTGCATGTCTCCATACCAAACTTCTTGATTATTTTATTGGTGTATTGGCTTGGTTGATGAAGATTCCTTCCTTTGTTTGTTTTACCTGAAGTCCAAGGAAGTAGTTAAGTTCACCTATTAGGCTCATTTCAAATTCTCCCTGTATTAGCTTAGCAAATTCTTCACAAAAATTTTATTAGTTGCACCAAAGATAATATCATCAATATAAATTTGTACAACTAATATATCATTATCTTTCCTTTTAATGAAAAGAGTTTTATCAACATTTTCTCTTGAAAAATTATTTTCAATCAAAAAGTGCTAAGTCTATCATACCAGGCTCTAGGGGCTTGTTCAAACCATATAAGCTTTGTTCAATTTAAATACATGATTTGGAAAAGCATGATTTTCAAAATCCGGTGGTTGTTCTACAAATACTTATTCAGTGATAAAACCATTTAAAAATGTACTTTTCACATCCATTTGAAAAAGTTTGAAATTCATGTAGCAAGCAAATTCAAGAAGTAATCTAATGGCTTCTAAGCTTGGTACATGTGCATAGGTTTCATCAAATCTATACCTTCCTCTTGACATATCCCATAGCCACTAATAGCTTTATTTTTAATTACATTCCCTTGCTCATCTAGCTTGTTCCTATAGACCCATTTGGTTCCTATAATTGGATGGTCTTTGGGTCTATCACTAGTGTCCAAACCTTATTTCTTTCAAACTGGTTTAGTCTTCATGCATGGCTAACATCCAATTTGGGTCATTTTCTACTTCTTCTAAAATGTGAGGCTCTATTTGAGAAACAAAGGCTTGGTAATCGTGTGCTGTCCTATGTGCAGACCTAGTCCTAATGCCTTCAGAAGGATCACTAATAATTAATTTTTTAGGATGGGAAGAGCTTATCTTCATTCAGTTGGCAGATCGAATGATCCTTACATTTCTTCTCCTTCTTCAATTAATCTTTCTTGAATACTCATATCTTCCATCTCCTTTTGAATGGTACCTGCATCATTGTCAATACACTCATCTTTTCTAAATGTGAAGGGTTAGTTTCATCAAATATAATATTCATTGACTCTTCAATAGTAAGAATCCTTTTATTAAAAATCCTATATGCTCTGCTTTGCAGTGAATAACAAGGAAAATAGCTTCATTAGATTTGGCATCAAATTTTCTAGATTATCCTTGCCATTGTTAAACACAAAACATTTGCATCCAAATACATGAAAATAATTGATATTGGATTTCTTTTCATTCCAAAGCTCACAGGGGGTTTTCTTCAAAATACGATAGGTCAAAATGCAATTTAAAATATAACAAGCAGTGTTCACCACTTCTGCCCAAAAGTATCTTGGAAGATTACCTTCACATAGCATTATTCGGCCCATTTCTTCCAAAGTCCTATTTTTTCTCTCTACAACACCATTTTGTTATGGTGTTCTAGGAGCGGAGAAGTTGTGATCAATGTCGTGCTCAGTACAATACTCATCAAAAAATTAATTTTGAAATTCAGTTCCATGATCACTTCTTATTGAAATAACAGAAAGATTTTTCTCATTTGAAACTTTTTGTGAAATTTTCTAAACATTTTAAAAGTTTCATCTTTGTGCACAATAAACAAGACCCATGTAAATCGAGAAAAAATCATCTACAATCACAAGGACATATTTCATACCTCCTAGGCTTGTGGTCCTAGTTGGACCAAATAAGTCCATGTGAAGTAATTCTAAAGGTCTAGTTGTTGAAATCATATTTTTTCATTTAAACCTCCCCCTAGTTTGTTTACCCATTTGGCATGCATCACACACATGATCAAAATCAACTTTAAACATAGGCATGCCTCTAACAAGATTTTGGAAATTAACTTGGCAATAGTATGCATGCTAGCATGACATAATCTTCTATGCCATAATAAGCAAGACTCCTTGGTCTTAGCATTCATTGCAACTAAACTGGAGCTACTTATCATGGCAAGATCATTAGATCTACCACATAAATATTTTCAAGTCTATGTCCAATGAATTATTACTAGATCAAGAGAGTTTGTTACTACACACATAGTTGATTTAAAGATAACTTTGAAGCCTTTATCACACAGTTGACTAATATCTATAAATTATGCTTCAATTTATCTACTAGCAATACATTTGCAATAAAAGTACAGAGGGTTATTTTGATCTTACCAATTCTGATTATTTTTTCTTGCCATTATCTCAAAAGTAACCATCCTCCTTTTATTTCGAGGGTGATGACTGATCCTTGTCACCCGTCATATGCCTTGAATAGCCACTATCAAGATACCATCTTTCTTCATTTTCTGGGCTGCAAGACATTCCTTCTAGAAAGTCAAGGAGTTCTTTTAGGTACCCAAGCTAACTTGGATCCTTTCAGGTTAGTTGAGGTGGTTCCTTTGGGAACCCAAATCTTCTTAATGTGTTATAGACATTTCTAATAATATTGCAATTGAAAGCTTTGTCCTAGTTCCTTGCAAACAAAACATTTGATTCTAGAATTTTAAATGATCTATACTTTGAAATTCTAGATACATGAAATGTAGAGATAGCGGGTTTTGAAATAGATATAGAGTCTTTTATGACAAAAGTTTTGTGAGAAGTAAAGTGGAACAAAATCCTTTTGTTTCACAAATGTGGTAGCTGAAATATAATTTGAATTTAAGGCATTAAAATCTATTCCAGCTTTATTACCATAAATTCTTTGATCTTAAGAACCAACTCAAGCTTATTAGAAGATAAAGTTAATTTTTCAACAAGTGGCTTAAGTTTTCAACCTCCTTTTTTAGCTCATTATTTTCTTTAAACAGAATATTATTTTTGTCATGAAGCTCATTATTTTCAGTTTTCAAAACATTACATTTTTCAGAAAAGACATGAAGGGTTTTTGCAATAAAGAATTCTTTTTTGAAATTTCTTCTCTTTCTTTGAGTAAAGAATCATTGATATGCTTTAATGATCTAATCTTTACTCCTGCATTTTTAAATTCAGGTAAAAGATCATGAAATGTAGAATTTAACTCATCAATATAAATTCAATTGTGTGTCGAGGAAATTTACCTCATCTTCGAGACCCATTAGACATAGGTTAGCTATTTTCGTAGTCTCTTCTTCTTCAGTCGAAGAGGAGTCTTCACTATTGCTCCTCATGGCAACCATCGCTTTCTTCTTTTTCTTTTTAAAAAATTTTTTTAGTTATGGACAGTCCGGATGAATGTGCCCCGATTTCTTACATTCATAGCATGTGGGGACTTGTTCCTTATCTTTTTCTTGGTCCTTGTCCTTCTTTTGAATGCTCTCCTCGCTATGGAGTTTTTTATTATATCTACCTTTCTTCTTTCTCATAAACTTTCTGAATCTCCTCACAACCATGAATTGTCTTCATCTTCAAGATCATCTTTGGAGGAGGAGTCATCTTCCGTTTCTTCATCATCCTTTGATTCCAATGCAGCCTGAATGCAACTGTTTTCTTCTTCTTCTGATCATCATCCGTTCTATAGTGCATGGCTAATTCGTGAGTGATGAGAGATCCCACTAATTCATCCATTGATAGAATGTTCAAATCTTTAGCTTCCTGGATGGCAGTAACTTTAGGATCCCATTTATCAGGAAGTGATCTCAAAATTTTCTGTACCAAATCAGCATTAGAGTATACCCTGCCAAGACTTTTCAAATCGTTAATAATATTCGTAAATCTAGTGTACATGGCAAAAATACTTTCATTAAGCTCCATTAAATAATTCATAATTGTGCACTAAAAGATTTATCTTTGAAGTTTTTTCTTATGAAGTTCCTTCGTGGGTCACTTCAAGTTTATCCTAAATTTCCTTTGCCAAAGAGCAAACAGAAATTCGATTAAACTCGTTTGAATCCAAAGCACAGTAAAGCAAGTTCATTGCTTTGGCATTCAATTCTCTTAATTTCATGTCATGTTCATCCAGTCCTCTTCAAGCTTAGGGACATCCACGCCATCTACTTTGATCATCGGGATACTTGGCCCTTAAGAATGACCTTCCATAATTGAAAATCAATAGCTTGAATATAGATTTTCATTCATGCTTTCCAATATGCATAATTTGTGCATGTGAACAGTGGAGGTCTATTAGTTGATTGGCCTTCTGCTAGAGATGTACTCATGGGATGAGCCATCAATCTTTACTCTAGTATAATCAGAGACACTGCTCTGATACCAGTTCTTGCCCAGGTAGCTAACCAAGAGGGGGGTGAATTGGAAATTTTAAAATATAAAGCAAGTAATGTGCTATTACAAATCCTTTAGAAGTTGTTAGGTGCTGTGACAGAGTTATAAATTGTAGAAGCTAAAAGAAGTAAAGAAACACAATACAAACACACCAAATTTATAGTGGTTTGGAGCACCTAGCTCGTACGTCCACTACCCAAGATACCACTTAGGATTTTCACTATATTCATACCTGAATACAGTAGGATTGTTTTGCAAGATCACAATCCAAAACCTCTACACTTTGGTTTTATGGGATCACCAAAGAAAAACCCAACACCCTTTGATTTTAAAAGGCTCACCAAAGAAACCTAACTTGACTTTACCAGGATCACCAAGAACCCAACACTTGGTTTTTATCAAGGCTCACCAAGAACCTATTTGGTTTTTAAACCGGCTCACCAATAACCCAAGAATTCAAAAATGAATTGAAAGAAATGCAACAAAAATGACAAACTCAATTTGTCGGATAGTTTCCGATGTAGCTTGATGGAAGTCTACTTGAATGCACTTGAATAAGCTTTAATTGCTTTAGTGACTTCTTCCAAAGTTGCTTCAAACTTCAAATCAGAGTTGGTGAATTCTTGAAGTCTAGCTTGAATGCTCTTGTGCACTTTTATTGTTGGTTGGTAGGATATTCAATGAAGCTCTCTTAACTTTGAAGAACTCTTTTTTTTTTTTAATTCTCTTATCTTTAAAGAAATTCAAATCCTTCAAATATAATGTCTTCCAACACTCCAAGGCAGTTAGAGATGTTTTTGACCATTGGGATGTGACTTGTGATCATTGGAGCATTTTGGGCATTCAAAAATAAATTCTGGAACTAGCCATTAGATACCTGGAAACGACGTTCGAGTTAGCTCGGATTCGCTCGAGGCAGCTCAGATCCTTAGAGTTGATAGGTCAAGTTGCCAATCTTCAGTGCAGTCGGCTCTTTGTCTCAGGGTGCAAAACATCACTCTGGACGAGTCGGCTCTTGATAGATCGGGTCGGCTCAAACTTCTTTCTTTGAAAAACTTGAACTCGAGGAGTCGGCTCTTTTCATTTAGGTCAGCTCTTCTTCTCAGGTTCAGAAATCCTCACTCTGGAAGTGTCGGCTCGATGTAGTTCGGGTTGGCTTGCTTTCTTAGGCTTTCATAATTAGATCTGGCAGAGTCGGCTCTTTCTGGTTCGGGTCAGCTCGCCTGGCTGTTCTTAGAAATCTTCAAAAATTGGACTCTAGAAGAGTCGGCATGGACTGATTCCAGTTGACTTGGATTCATTAGAGTCGGCTGGTTACCTTCGAGTTGGCTCGGATTGCTACGTTCCAGAATCCTTGCTACGTGCTAGTAAGCGAAGTCCGCTCTTTAACAAGTTGGGTCGGCTCGAGTATCTTCTTCAAGATTTTTATATTTGAACTTAAAGAAAAACTCTTACCAAATCTTTACATTTTCAAGCATACCAACTCAAAACTAATTTCAAGGCACACATGCACAGAAGTAACCCCTTTATATGATTTTCTTAGCTTTTTCATTGGGTTTCTTTACAAAAACACATTACAACACAACTTAAACAAGAAACAGAGGTGTAGGAGTTGAAGTTTGAACATTTAATCCATCCTACAAAACTTGTCAAATACTTGAAGAGTTGTCAGAAATAAATATACATGCTCCAATGTTTGGTTATCATCAAAATCACCTATGGGGTCAACACTTTCTTAAATGGTTTCTATCTGAAGAAGTTTTGTTAAACAACCACCTGGTTTATCGATCACACTTTCCAAATCATGTTTTAAGTTGAATAAAGATTATATGGTCTTAAACAGGAACCTAGAGCCTAGTATGACAGATTAAGCAAATTTTAATCGAAAATGATTTTATAAGAGGTAGTGTTGATACTACCTTGTTTATTCAAAAAAAAATAATGATATTTTGGTTGTTCAAATTTATGTTGATGATATAATATTTGGATCTACTGATAAATCCTTGTGCTAAGATTTTGCTAAGTTAATGCAGGGTAAATTCGAAATGAATTTAATGGGTGAGCTAAGCTACTTCCTCGAGCTTCAAATCAAATAATCAAAGGAAGGAATTCTGATCAACCAGGCCAAATATTTAAAGAGATCATCAAAATGTTTGGCATGGTATCAAGCAAAGAAGTTGGAACACTATGAATCTTGCATGCAGACTTGATAAAGATGAAAATGGCACAACTATTGATCAAAAACTGTATAGAGGTATGATTGGATCTTTACTTTATTTAACTGCCAGTAGACCTGATATTCTTTTTAGTGTTTGTATATGTGCACATTTCAATCAAATCCAAAGAGTCACACATTATTGCTATTAAAGAATCATTAAGTATCTTAAAGGCACATGTAATATAGGATTATGGTATTCTAAGCATTCATCTTAAAGTTAATTAGTTATTCTGATGCTAATTATGGTGGCTGTAAAATTGATAGAAAGAGTACAAGTGGTACTTATCAATTTCTAGTATCAACTTGATTTCATGGCACTGCCGTAAACAGAACTCTGTAGCATTGTCTACTGCTGAAGCAGAATATGTGGCTGTGGAGAGCTGCTGTGCACAAGTGTTATGGATCAAGCAACAACTAGAATATTATGGTATTATCCAGTCTAAAATTCCTATTAAATGTGATAACATGATTGTTATTAATTTATCTAAAAATCTAATTCAGCATTCTAGAATAAAGCATATAGAAATTAGACATCATTTTATTAGAGACCATGTTTTAAATAATGTTGTAGAATTAGAATTTTTGCCTACAGAAGATCAACTTGCTGATATTTTTACCAAACCTCTTAGCCAAGATAGATTCAAAAAGATTAGAGGTGAGTTAGGTCTGTATGACCCTATTAAGAATTCTTGACCTAATTTTTTAAAAATAAGGAAAAATTATCTAAATATTTCAAATTTCTTTTAGAGCTTATGACCACTTCCTCTAGTGCTAAGTAACCTATAGATTTTTATTTTATTGAATTTTGAACCTTAACCTTGATTTTTGCTTGAGGCAACTCAAGCACCTATTGTTCTGTCGAGCCAACTCGAGAGTTGGGCGACCCTTTTTAAATAGGCATCATTAGGTTTCAAAATTAATCTTTTTTCCACCCTTTCTATTCTATTCCAATTGTTCCCTATTCCAAACCTAGGAAAAGCCTTAAAACTCCACCAAACCTCTCCTAAACCCTAATCCAACCAAAATGGGTCCTAGAAAAGCCATAGGGAAGAAAGAAAAAAGGGTTGTGCAGACCGTAATTGAGGAAAGAAGAACAAAGAGAATATTAGACACTTCAAATCCCACTAAAGAGCCACAAGGAGAGCAGTAAGAGGCTCCAGAAGCTACAAGATAAGTTGTCTTATAGGAAACAGGCAAGTTACTTCTGGACGATGTGTTGATTTCACTTTTCTTAATCAAGAAACTCTGAGAGTAGGGGATTGGCTCATTGCATAAGGATGGAAATCTTTTTGTATAATGAATTTACCTACATGTCCAAATTTAGTAAGATAATTTTTTGAAATATGTCCCTTGGCCATTTCATGTGGAATCAACTGTTAAAGGGAAGCACATTAAGATAAATGAGCAAAAGTTAAGTGATATTCTTCAAATCCCTAAGGAAGGGAGAGCTTTTTAGTATTAAGGAGAAACAGAAGACTTTGAGGATAATTCTTGAGATGAATGATATTCTATGGTATAGTGCATGTTAGTGCAATCAACTTTCTTGGAAATGAGATTGATTCATAATATTATCAGTCATATTTTTTTACTTAAGACTGGAAGGTTGACTTGGTGAGTGAGAGGGATCTGGTATTTATGAGATGTTTGGTTGAGGGGGAGGCCCTCAACTTACCTTATATCATGATATCCCAGATGCGGGAAGCAGCTCGTAAGGCATGAGCTTGTCTTCCTTATGGCATGGTTTTTGACTACTTTTTCAGGATGCGGGGTGGATGGATTGTCTAGTTAAGACAACAAGCCTCTACTTCATACAGACAGATATAATCTAAAGTCATTGAGCAGTATGGGATTTTTGAAGGTTGATGGACACTAGATCAGGAGGACTTCCAGACTACCAGCGACACATTTAGATGGGGAGTCAGATGAGGATGACCAGACCGATTAGGCACAAGGTACTGAGGCTGAGCTATAGATTAATGAGGCTGGACCTTCTGAGCCAGCTCCTTCTACATCTCATTCACCTGTGAGAGGATCTACAGCTGATGGTTTAGATGATGATCGCAGGTTGCAACTTATTCTGGATGAGATATTTATTTTACAGAGAGATAGGGCAGAGACAGATGCTAGGATAGTGGCACTTCAGAATGAGATATGTGACAGCTTCCAGGAGATATTATCGATTCTTCAATAGATCAGGACAGCTAGTCATTCTGCACCTCCTCCATCTTTAGCTAGACTAGATATTCATGATACTAACTATGCATAGTGAGAGGCTGAGCATCACACTGACATTCATACTGTAGCTACTCCTTCTATTGAGCTTGGTACTGGAACTCAGGGTCAGAGCTCTAGCATAGCAGACACCCGGTGATGCAAGTTTTATCGACTACCAGCACCCTTGCATTGTCTAATGATCCTCCTCCTGGATGGCAGACACCTATATTGATTTCTTCAGAGCCTCCAACCAAATCTAGACCTCGATCTTCTAGATCTTCAGCTCCTGTTAGACTAGACTTAGGGATCTAGACCTAGGTTCTCTAAATTTAAACCTGCTCCTAGTATTTTAGAGGTTGGTTCTTTTCTAGTTAAGATGAACCTAGTGATGATGAGCCTAGTCCTTCTTTCTGACCTTTAGGATTTACTTTTTTTTTTGCATTTCCTGTTATTTTGTGGCACTATTTGCGTGTGCTTTAGCACTTTTGTAATGTATCACATCTTGTATTGACTCTTTATATATATATATACTTGTGTTTTGAAAATGTTATGTTTTCATCAATATCAATGATTGAATTTAAATAAATATTATGCCTAAATTATATACCTTTATGTTGATGACAAAAAGGGGAGAAGAGCATACATGAAAATGGAGATGAGCATGAAATGAAAAAAAATGAGAAGAGAAGAAAGCTTTTATGTTATATGAGAAAGGGGGAGCTTTTATTGAGCATTTATTAAAATTTCTTTCAGCTGAAAATTGATATGTTTTCCTAACTGAAGCTGAAAATTGATATAGTGATGATTTGATACTTTCATACAATTTTAGTGCATGATTAATATAGTAAATCTATTGACCTAATACTTGTTGAAAGGATTGTTTTGATACTACTTTGGTTCAACTTCTTGATACTTCAATTGCTTTGATACACACTACTTTGAATACACCTTGATACATGTGAATATGGTACATAGTATATCATTATAGGTAATTGTAAAGTATTTTAAATCTTTTCATGCCCAGTGTTTTGTCATCATCAAAAAGGGGAGATTGTTGACCCCTGCAATGATTTGATGATTACAAAATATTGGAGCATGTATGTATACTAATTCTTCAATCACTTAGAAGTTTTGCAAGAAAGTATGTATCTTTATATCAGTTAGTTTTTTATCTAGTTGAGATGTATTCCAACATTGTATGAGCTCATGTGCACTTTAAGTTGTAAAGTCCTAATTTTTCATCCATGTAATCTTGTAAAAATGGCTCTAAATTAGAAAAAATGAGGGCAAGTAGGTTAGATATGTTGGTAAGCTCTTTGAAGCTTTTTGGTAGACTTGCTCTGTTGGAATCTTGAATGAAGAAGTTTGAAGAAGTTTGAAGCATAAAAAGAATTTTTTGTAAGAGCCGACTCATGGACCAAGAGCCGACTCCTATTCTGGCATGGCACAAAATTTTAGAGTTTCAGATGTTCGAGCTGACTCGAGCCTAAAAGCCGACTCGATGAAGAACTTGTGTTTTTGGTGTTTGAGACCTCGAGCCGACTCAAGCCCAGAAGAGCCAACTCATCCAAAGTTTATGTTGTTGGTGACTGTGACTTTGAGCTGACTCAGCCGTGAAGAGCTGAATCCTATAGAATTTGTTTTTCCATTGACTAAGAGTTCAAGTCGACTCATCCCAGAAGACGACACATCCAGAACTTTATTTGAGTTGTCTGAGACTTTGAGCCGACTCATGCTTCTCGAGCCGACTCGAGTGACGGGTTTTTGCAGTCTAACAGCTAGTTGTAGAATCTCATTTTTGAACTCCAAAAGCCCTCTAACTGCTCTATTTCAGTTTCCTAGGTCCTACAACGGCTAGTTTTGATTGAAGACTATAAAAAGGGAGTATTTATGATGGTTTAAACAATTTTTTATAGATTATTCATTTATTATTCTTTGGAAGTTAAAGAGTTTCAAATCTTTCACCAACCCACTTCAAGAGCATTTAAGAAAGGATCGAAGCTTCACCAACTGACTTTCATTCTTGAATATACCTTTTAAAAAGTAAAGAAGCAGCTTGAAGAGCATCATTCAAGAGCATTTAAAGTTAGGCTTCAATTTGATCTTCATCGGCAACACTCAAACAAGTTTGGTTTGTTGTAAAGTTGCAATTTACATTTGTTATATCTTGTCTTCTCTCTAAGAACAGTAAGGAGCTATGTCTTGAGAGTGTTTTAAAGATTTTTTATGTGAGCCTAGTAAATCTAGGTTTGGGTTTCTTTGGTGAGCCCGATTCTGAAAACCAAAGGATTTAGGTTCTTGGTTAGCCTGTGTTAAAACCAAGTGCGGGGTTTCTTTGGTGATCCTGGTAAAATCAAAATGTAGAGGTTTGGATTGTGAGCCTGTTATAACAATCCAACTGTATTCTGATGGGGGATATAGTAGAAATCCCAAGTGGTGCTTGGGTAGTGGATGTAGGAGCGAGTTGCTCTGAACCACTATAAATTCCTTATGTTTGTGATGTGTTTGTTTTAACTTCATAGCATTTATTTACTTGCTTCTGCATTGCATTGTTCACCATAACACTAAAAGGATTTTAAATTGCATATACTTGCTAAAGTTTTTATAATCCCAATTCACCCCCTCTTGGGGCCACCTGGGCAACAATACCACTTTGAGTGATTGATTGCATGACCACCAGGTCAGGAGTCTAGTACAACCAGTCTAAGCCCAAACCTAGTTCAACCATGGAACCCAATTTTGAGACTCTCATGAAAGCCATGAGTGACCAGATTATCACCCAGATGAACCTCAAGCTTGACCAAACCAATACCCAAACCCAAAATCATCTGAAGCCCAGATGAACCAAATAGCTACCTAATATCAAAATCAGTTTGCCTAATTAACCACCCAAATCAACCAAATGACCAAATCAAATACCAAAAAACACCATAGGATTAGTACCCCTATCTATCAGCCTAGTGCCAGTCTAATTCCCTTTAGCCGACCCAAATCCAATAAGGTTAGTATCCCTAGATATGAACCCAGTAGTAATCCACTAGCCCTTAGTCAACCTGAAACCCTAGAAGTAGTGCCCATAATCAGAAACTATGACCTAGCCATTTTTTCTTAGCCGACTCTCTCCTACCACCCATTGGTTCACCTAGATGACCTAGAAGATGAGATATATGAAGCTGATATGAGCTTACTGGATGAGTATGAGGAGAGGAAGAAGAGATACCTATAGAAGACCTAAAATTAGTTGACCCAGTAGATACCCCAGACTAAAGCCAACAGAGTTAGTTGACCCTAACCATACCCAGATAGAAGCCAACCCCAAGTTAGTTGACCTTGATCACACCCAAACTGAACCTGTAGTGGAAAAGACCAGTTAGTGAAGAGAACCAGATACTACTTTTAGAATCATATATGAGGAGACCTTAGAAGAGAACACAATATAGAGCCTAGTCCTTTGATTCAAGAACCAGAAAAATTTATTAAGGACCTGATATCTTTAAATCAGTATCCTTAGGATGAAGTCACTCCTTTGACTCCAATTGACCTCTTCCCTAAAATTAATAACCCATTCTTCCATAATGCAAACCCTGTAGGTAAACCTCAACCTCATAAGGTCAACTCATTAGTCTAGGACTAATCCCTGACACTCCTTCTTATATCCTATTCCATCCAATCAACCCAAAACCCTTTTCTTACTTTCTACCATACCAAGCTAACCCTGAACCTATCTCTTATTTTCTGCCTTTTTTGAAGCTTCTTAGGTTTCTCTAACCACTAGGTTGTATTTTGTAGAAGTTTGCATGTTGCATTCATTCATTGAACATGTCATGTTGCATCTTACTTTGGAGGACCCTATGGCACCTAGGAGTCCATCACCATTTTCATCTACATGTCACCCTCCTGACAAATGGTTAAATCCATAGTTATAGTTTAGAATTTAATCGAGTCTACATATCAATAAGTGTTGGCATTTGCCCACATTAGTGTTTATTCTGCATGTCAATAGGAGTGGTTATGAGTCATTTGCACAGCGTGATTAAAGATTTGCATGATAAAATAATCATAAGATTAATGTAAGTAATATTTTTTATAAAAATATGGTTAATTCTTGAAAAGAGTCTAAGAATTTGCTAGAAAAATCTTGTAAACAATTAGGTTACATACCTGTAAGCTGGATCCATCAAAGTGATAAAGAGAGTTAGACTAGTGTCTAAGTTACCTAATTAGGCATTAAGCTTAACCTTCAATATCAGACTTAATAGAGTATAGGGAGCCATCAATGATACTCAATAAGTTTTAAGCCTAACCCTTTCTTTGAGAGCGAGCCCATCCCTGAGTGTCCATCATCAAATTAGCATGTGAGAGAAAAGATTGAGCATTTCCTGGACGACCAAGCCATTAGTACCTGGAATAAAGGCTACCAAATCACTTGGTTTGTTGGCAAGGTCGACCGAGATCTGAGGATTCGTGGATCACTAGAAAGGATCCGCAACACCTCAACCAAGACCCGTCAAAGTAGTACCCGAGCCAGATCGACCTTTTACTCGATAGGGTTGAGTTCCACCCACCCAGGAAGAAATGATGGGGACATCAGATCAGACATAGACTTCAAGCTCCAATTTGTTCTCTAAGTCATGTGTTGGTCAATTTTTGTTAAGTCCTATAATAAAGTCCAAACATTGTGAGTCCTATAATAAAGTGAGCCAGTTGGGTTTACTAAGTCAGTGGAATTTCCTTGTTTAGTCCATTAAGTATTGTTTTATCTGTTCAGTGAGTCCATTGTTTATTTAGGACTATTTTGAGTCTTGTCAGTTAGGCCTTTATAAGTCCATGTAATTTTATTCAAGAGGATTAACCTTGGACCCACACTCAAGTCACCAGCCCAACATCTGAACTCCCTTCATGTCACCCAAGCCCTCCAAGAGATGGCGCCCCAGCATACCAGCCTTAGGTGCCTCAAGCTCACATGTTGAATGGCGCCCAATCCAAATACCCAAGGAAGTGGTGCCCAGATCCAAGCCCTCAAGCCCATGGCACCCTCCCCTCCAAGCCCACTGCAATTGGCACCCAAGCCTTTGACCCAGTCCAAGATGCCCAGGCTTTTACCAGTCAAAGAAGATTTCATCAAGCCCACCAGGGAGTGGAAAAGTCAAAGCAGCCTAAAAGGATTTCATCCAACCCAAGCCCATGGAGAAAAGTCAAAGCTTCCAAGTTGGTGGGGATACCAAAATCAGACACAAATCACTGGATCCCATATGGTTTACTGATTAGGGTTTTAGAACTTAGTCATGTATCACAATTTTGTAATCAAGTAAGATTGAGTCCTGTAATAATTGAGACTAGTTGATTGTTCTCAATCCTAGTCCAGTATTGAGCCCTGTATTTTAGTATGAGTCTAGTAGTAGTATAGTTCATGTACGAAAGAAGAGGATACCCTATTTTTGAGTCCCACTAGGTCTCATCCAGGAGTTAGAGGCCTCTACATCAACTTATTGGATTTGTGTGACTCCCCATAGTCCAAGATGCCTTCCGGATGCACAGATTCCCCCCAAATGCCATTCTAGATGCCAAATCCCTCCATATGCTCTGGAATATGCCGGATGCCAGGCACTCCATGATTCCCAGGATATTCCAGCACCCCAGGCCTTGAAATCCCAAGTCCAGAAGTAAAGCCCAAGCACTTAGAACCAAGATGCTCTTTGGATACAGGAATATGCTTGCCCTAGGACCCCAGGCACCCCAGCTTCCAGGAGGCCAAAGCCCATGAGCCCTAACCCTTCTAGGCCACCCCTTCCTGCCCCTTGAAGCCCAACATGCCAAGAGGAGGCGTCCTTCATGCATTGACCATGTCCAGCATGCTGGAAGAGTCCAAATGAAAGAAGGAAAACAAGTAAGGTTTCATTCAACATGTATACTCTTAGTTTTAGGTTACTTGTGAAGTTTTTCTCCCATTCAAAAAGTGTGTAAACCTATCCTAACTAGGAGAGGGTGATGTCCTAATAAGGAGAGGGCATGAGAACTCTATAAATACCCCACCCCTTTATCTCCTGTATTCAATCAATCTTATGAAATATTATTCTGTTGAATTGTTTTAAGACTGGTGTCTTGTGGTTTGGTTCCTTTGGTTTGTGTTCTTGTGTTGGCCGACCACTATCCTTGCAATTCCTCCATGCCCAAACCTCCAACCTTGCCTCTTTACTTCAGCCTTGGCATTGGAAAAGGCCCTGAAGCACATCTGAAAGCAGGAGCCTCCCTTCTCTAGGCCGCCAATCCTTCTTATCCTAACCCCTTCCTTCTTGTTTCATCTTATTTTTCTCTTGTTTCTTTATTTCGTGCCTAACCTTGATGCTTGCAGGATCCCCGAGGTATTTTTCCTCCCTAGAGGAGGCTTTCCTTGCCTTCAGATTGGGTCCAGATCACCTTCAGATTCGGGAACCAAAGGCTTGTTCTTCCAAGCGCCATCCAGAGTGTTGATGGATCTCTCTTCAAAGGAACTGCAATCACTGCCTGGTGAAAGCCTTCCCCCACTTGAGTTCTGATTGGTGATATGGTGCGGGCACCAGACTCAGAAGAAGACTTCAGAGCTCCATCTGGATCTCTGATTAACCTTGCCCGAAGAATTAGGGTTTTTGGTTTTTAATAAGAGTTGACTAGATCAACTTAATTAGCTTGAGTCTACATTACCTGCATTTTTTTGTTGAGTCATGTTGACTCAGTAGTGGACTAGGGTTCAAAATGGGATGTTACACTTTCTTCCAAGACCAGGCAAGTGGACACACACTCCCAGCCACACTCCTAGTCCAGGGGGCGCATCATCCACATCCACATCAGCAGCTTTTGGTCCCCACTCCACAGATGGCAACCTCCTTCTCTCATGCGCCAGATAAGGAGAAGTCCACCAAGAGACCACCAATCAAGGGGGCGGCCAAGACTTTTCAAGAATTCCAAAACAAAGAAGGGAAGAAATTCTCTTGGAAGAGAACTTCAAGGGGGCGCCCACTACCTGCCAAAAACAATCAAAACAAAGATGGGAAGGACCTTGACTTAGGGAGGAAGAAAAGGAGGAGTCCAAAAGAGTTGATCCAGGGAAGGAAGAAATTTTTCTTGAAAATCCAAGCAAGGTGGCGCCATCTACCTGCCATTATAACCCAAAGCCTATTTTTTGGTATTTTGGCCGAACATATGTAAGGGATTTGCCCTAATTTGGAGATCCCCTCCTTTAGTCCCACATGGGAAGATGTGAAAACCTCCTCCCTTGTAATGCCTTATAAATTAAACCCCTCTTGTAAGTTTACAACAATCAGATGAATGAAAAGAAATTTTTCTTGAGCAAACTTGTGTTTTCTCTTTTCCACACTTGATTCCAGGTGTTGAGCTCCGTGAGGGAGTAAATCTGGGTTCCCCTGGAACCTTGAGGAGGTGAGAGATCTCCAAAACCCCAAACCCTAGGTTAGCCACTCACTCCCAAACCCTAGCCGCCATCACCCTTCTCTTTCCACCAAGCCCTAGTCTATTTCCCTTCTCACGGCCACCATCTCCAAGTCCAGGCCGACCACCAGCATCCAGCTCCTGTCCAGATACTGCAGATCTACGACAATTCTAAGAGGAAGTCAGATCGGCTCCAGGAGAATTCGATTTCAGCAACTTCGGCTTTCAAGTTCTTCAACCTGGTAAGATCTTTTCTTGATTTTCTGAATTCCTTCACTTGTTCCTCTTCTTTCCCAGATCTTGAGTCCAGGAGAAGCCGACCAAACCATGAAACAGTATTGGAGGATCCATTACGAAGATAGCCGACTCCGAGGATCCCACAATCTGCTCGAGAGAGTTCTTCCACCAAAATCCTGAGAAGATCCACTGTCTGGTTAGTAAACCATCTCTTCTCTCTATTTCTGTTATGTTGAAAGTTCAGAGCGAAACCTAGATCTGGGAGTTTCTCAACCCCAGCGATCCATTACTTCTGAGCTACTCTGATAATTTAGTTTCTTAAAATGTGCTTTCAATCCTTACCTAGTTTCCTTCAACGTAGTTTAGCCTTACTTTGAGTAGAAGCCAATTTCTGAAATATATATAAAAAAAAAAAAAAGAATTAATCTTAATTTTACTTCCGCATACGCTTCTTCGTTCTTTGTTCTACATCATTTTGTTGGTATCAGAGCTTCTGTTCTACACATTTTTGGTATCAGAGCCCTGTCTAGGGTTTCTGTTTAATTGCTTGTTTGAGTCCCTCTCTTTTTACTTTGTTGCTCGAAGTAGACTCCCAGGACGTCCGGTCCTAGAACAAGCAAGGTGCAAACCTCCTCTTCCCATTCCACGGGGTGTTCCTAGGGCATGTAGGGGATCCGTTGGTTACAACTTCGTAGCAGAAATCATAAACGGGGAAGTGCTCTGTTTTCAGCCTATAATTGCCTGTTGCAAGAATTATTTCTCACTGCAGAGTAACTCCAAATTTAGTGATTTTGTTTTTTGAAACCAGTATAATTGAAACTAATTTGCATAATTTTCTTATGATTATTGGTTTTTCGTTGATTTCTTAGAATTAAATTACTGCAACTCTATTTTTATGTTCTGCAATCATTTATTTTTGAGTGTTCATCTCTTAATTCAACTTAAGGGCATTTGAGCATCAAAGATAAGGGGAGGAGTTGATACCCTCTCCTTAGCCCAAAACCACCACCCCATTCGAACCTAAGCCTTTAATCTAAAATTGATTAGACCTAATTTGCCCTAGTGGGCTAGGGACATCAACAAGTCGGGTCAAGGCTAGTGTTGAGTCAGTTTGTCTGGTTACTCTGTGTTGTGCTTTGTACTCAGTGTCTAGAACGGTGGTTCAGGGATTCCATCCCGAAGGGCTTGTGTGCTGGTCCACCTACCTGGCCAATCTCTGATTGGTGTCTAGGATTGGCATTTAGGGACCTAACACTCCCCTTACACCTGCCTGGCTGAGTCCTGAGTTACTACAGGCTAGCTTTCCACTCTGATTGGGCATCTAGTTTGGACTCTAGGTCTAGTGAGCCAGTATTCGTTTTAGTCTAGTCACATTCTGTGTGCTTGCTTACATCATCATGTCTGCCCGAAATGGAGTACCCTACCAACCTGGTCAAACCCAACCTGATTTAGAGGCCATGTTAGAGCTCTTACTGAGAGTATGAACAAATTAAGTCAGGATATGAATGAGAATTTGCCCAGCTTAGGGATCGAGTCCAAGTACTTGAGGAACCTAGGCATCGAAATTGGACTCCTGACCCAGATTTTAATGTGCCTCAACTCACCCACACAAGAGTAGAAGACCTTTATACCGAGATCCTGAACCTAATCATAGGAGGCCTGACCCAGAACCAGAGGATAGAGATGATAGGTTCATTCGGAACATCAAGTTAGATGCACCCACTTTTGATGGTAGCCTAAATCCTAAGGTGTATTCTGATTGGGAGGGTGAGATGGACCAGTACTTTGAGTGGTATGCTATGTCTGAGGAGAGGAAATTCAAGTTTGCCAAAATGAAATTAATCCGTCAAGCTAGGTTATACTGGGGGAACATTGAGCTGACCACTAGAAGATGAAATGTAGAGCCCATAACCACTTGGCAGGGTATGAAAGAGAAAACTTAGAGACAAGTACCTACCCATTTCATACCAGCAAAATCTGTTAGACCAATGGCAGACTTTGAAACAAGGGAACCGATCTGTTTCAGACTACATACCACCTTTGATGAATACCTGATGAGATGTGATGTGAGTGAAGCCCATGAAGTCACTTTGTCAAGATTTAGGGCTGGACTTAGGGAAAAATTAAGAGAGAGTTGTTTCTGAGAGAGGTTACTGACCTAGACCAGCCTATCAGATTGCACTGAACACTAAGAAGTTTCAGAGAGGACCCATGCCATCTGGTTAGTGCCCCAATCCCAAGAAATGGACCTAGCCAGGTTACCCCTAGCAAGCCTAATCAGGGTATCCCCACCCTAGGCATGGACAAAGGTAAGGCACCTGACACCCAGAGAGCCCCTAGTATCGTCTGTTTAAGTGCCAGAAAGCCCGGTCATATCTCCACTCAGTGCACAGCCATAGCTTGTTTCAAGTGTCATAAGGTAGGTCATGTTCTAGCCAGTGCCCTCGTAGATCCCTATATATAGAAGAGGGAGGAGAGAGAGTTCCGAGCCTAATGAGGAGTTTGAAGAAGAAGTTTATGAGGCCGGAATGAATTTGGTTGATGAGTATGAAGGAGAGGAAGAATCCACTGAATCTGACCACTTAGGGGTTGTAAGATGCATCCTGTCCCAGACTAAAGTTCAGGAAGATTGGCGTGGGACCAACATCCTACAGACTTTCCTTAAACTAGGGGATAAGGTTTGTAAAATCATCATAGATAGTGGGAGCTGTGTGAATGCCATTTCTTTCTACTAGCACTGTCAAAATGTTAGGCTTAACCCCAGTTCCCCACCCCAACCCCTATAAGGTTTCTTGGGTAGACTCTACCTCTATACCCATCCAGTCTAGATGTCAGGTCCAAATCCAAATGCAATCCTATCAAGAAAAGATTTGGTGTGATGTCTTGCCCATGGGGGTGAGCAGTATAATCTTGGAAGACCTTGGTTGTATGATCATGATGCCACCCTCTTAGGAAAATCCAACACCTGTGTCTTTAGTTTCAATGGGAAGAAAATCACAATCCATTCAGTCCCTCCTAAGGCAAGGTAGCTAAAGGAACTAGTAAGGTCAGAGAAATGAAGACTGGAGTGAACCTAATTAGTGCCAAGGATCTAGAACAAGAAATTCATAGTGGTTCACCCATTTGGATGTTGACTGCTAAGGAAACTTAGGACTCCTAACCCTCAGAGCCTCCTCAGGAAGTTAAGCCTTTATTAGAAGAATTTGAGGATGTTTTTCCCGAGGACCTGCCAGACCACCTTCCACCTCTTAGGGATATTCAGCATTCTATAGATTTAGTCCAGGAGCTACTTTACCCAACTTGCCCCATTATAGGATGAATCAATCTGAGCATAAAGAACTGCAAAAGCAGGTTGGCGAATTGTTGAGGAAGGGGTTCATTAGAGAGAGTCTTAGCCCTTGTGCAGTCCCTGCACTTCTAACCCCGAAGAAGGATGGCACGTGGAGGATGTGTGTTGACAGTCGCTCCATCAATAAGATCACAATCAAGTATAGGTTCCCCATCCCTAGACTAGATGACATGCTGATATGATGGCCGGTGCCATGGTTTTTTCTAAAATTGATCTCAAGAGCGGCTATCATCAGGTTAGGATTAGACCAGGGGATGAGTGGAAAACAGCCTTCAAAACTCAGGATGGTCTCTATGAATGGGTTGTTATGGCTTTTGGGTTGTCCAATGCCCCTAGTACTTTCATGAGGATTATGACCCAGGTACTTAGAGCTTTCATAGGGAAGTTTGTAGTGGTCTATTTTGATGACATCCTGATCTATAGTAAGACCCCTGCAGATCACCTAGGCCACCTTAGACAAGTCTGTCAAGTTTTGAGGAATGATAGTCTCTACGGTAATCTCAAAAAGTGTGAATTTATGACCAGTAGGATTATCTTCCTTGGATTTGTTGTAACCCCTGACGGGTGGCTGGCCGATCCTGAAAAGATTAGGTCCATAGTAGAATGGCCAGAGCCGACCAGTGTGCATAAAGTCAGAAGTTTCCATGGCTTGGCTACATTCTATAGGCGATTCATCAAGGGGTTTAGTACCGTAGTTGCTCCTATCACAGACTGCATCAGGAAGGAGAATTTCAGTAGACCAAAGCAGCCCATAAAGCCTTCCTAGATCTTAAGGATAGGATGACCCAGGCACCCATTTTGAGACTACCAGACTTTTCAAAGGTATTTGAGGTTGCCTGTGATGCTTCAGGAGTAGGTATAGGTGGAGTCCTAAGCCAAGAGAACCATCCCGTAGCATTCTTTAGTGAAAAACTTAATGATGCTAAGCTTAGGTATTCTACCTATGATAAGAAATTTTATGCGGTAGTGCAAGCTTTGCATTACTGGAGACATTATTTACTACCGCAAGAATTTGTGCTATTTTCGGACCATGAGGCTCTTAGATTCTGAATTCTCAGAAGAAGCTTAACCTAGGCATGCCAAGTGGGTAGAGTATATCCAGTCCTATACTTTTGTTCTGAAGCATAAGGCTGGATCTGAAAATAAGGTAGCTAATGCCCTTAGTCGTCGATCTTTGTTGTTGAATTCTGTTAGGGCTGAAGTCATAGGGTTTGAGCAAATCAAGAAGAATATGAGTCATGTCCGGATTTCAAGACTGTGTACCAGGATCTAACTCAAGGACCATCTAGTGAACATAAGGATTATTCCCTTTTAGATGGCTTTCTGTTCTTTAAGAATAGCTTTGCATCCCTAGAACCTCTCTTAGGGAATTCTTGATTTGGGAAACTCATGCTGGAGGTTTAGCTGGCCATTTCGGGAAAAGATAAGACTACCCTGGCTATTGAAGACCATTTTTTTGGCCTAGCTTAAAAAGAGATGTAGCACACATTGTGGCTAGGTGTCGGACCTGCGCTGTTGCCAAACAGCGAAAATAGAACACGGCCTTTATACCCCACTCCCTGTCCCAGATCGTCCTTGGCAAGATGTGAGCATGGACTTTGTGTTAGGTTTGCCTAAGACCCAGAGGAGGCATGACTCTATCTGTGTTGTAGTAGACCGATTTTCCAAGATAGCCCATTTCTTGCCTTGTTCCCAAACATTTGATGCGTCTAAGGTAGCCACCTGTTCTTTAATGAGATAGTTCGACTCCATGGCCTACCCAAGACCATTGTTTCAGATAGGGATGTTCGGTTCACCAGCTATTTCTGGAAAACCTTTGGCATAAGTTAGGGACGAAACTTAAGTTTCAACTACCTATCATCCCTAGATGACGGCCAAACCGAAGTAGTGAACCGTAGTTTAGGCAATCTGCTAAGGTGTCTTGTTGGTGAAATCATTAGGAACTGGGATTTGTACTTACCTAGAGCTGAATTTGCATATAATGACTCGGTCAATAGGTCTACGGGTAAGAGTCCATTTGAATTGTGCATGGTTACAAACCCCACACACCTCTTGACCTAGCTCCTTTACCAGTCCACACACGGGTCTCCGAGTCTGCCGAAGTTTTTGCACAGCATATAAAGACTGCATAAAGAAATTCAAGCCAAAATAAATTTAAGTAACGAAACTTATAAAGAAATTGGCGATTCTCAAAGGCGAGTCAAAACTTTTGCGAAGGAGACTATGTAATGATTAGGTAAGGCCTGAACGGTTTCCTCCTGGAACGTTAGAAAGTTACATGCTAGGGGAGCTGGACCATTTAGAGTGGTAAAGAGAGTAGGATCCAATGCCTATGTGCTCGAGTTGCCTCCAGAACTAGGCATTAGCTCCACTTTCAACATTACAGACCTAGTAGAGTATAGGGAGCCAGCTGTGATTCCCAGTGAGGCTTTTGAACCTAATCCTGCTCTTGAGAGTGAACTGACCTATGTGTCCACCAACAATTAGCCTGTGAGGAAAGAGCAGATTGAAAAGATCCTGGATGATCAGGTTATCTCTACTCGTAATCGAGGATACCAAAGATACCTGGTCCGCTGGCTAGGAAGGCCAGATTCTGATGACTCTTGGATATCCCGAGAAGAGTTACAAGAGCTGGACCCAGACCTCTTGGAGAGATACCAGAGCCAACTTGATCCATACTCGACAGGGTCGAGTTCCTCCCACCCTGGGAGAATTGGTGCGGGCACCAGACTCAGAAGAAGACTTCAGAGCTCCATCTGGATCTCTGATTAACCTTGCCCGAAGAATTAGGGTTTTTTGGTTTTTAATAAGAGTTGACTAGAGCAACTTAATTAGCTTGAGTCTACATTACCTGCATTTTATTTTGTTGAGTCTGTTGACTCAGTAGTGGACTAGGGTTTCAAAATGGGATGTTACACTTTCTTCCAAGACCAGGCAAGTGGACACCACCCTCCCAGCCACACTCCCAGTCCAGGGGGCGCCATATCCCATCCAGCAGCTTTTGGTCCCCACTCCACAGATGGCAACCTCCTTCTCTCATGCGCCAGATAGGAGAAGTCCACCAAGAGACCACAATCAAGGGGGCGGCCAAGACTTTCCCAAGAATCCAAAATAAAGAAGGGAAGAAATTCTCTTGGAAGAGAACTCAAGGGGGCGCCCACTACCTGCTGAAAAAAATCAAAACAAAGATGGGAAGGACCTTGACTTAGGAGGAAGAAAAGGAGGAGTCCAAAGAGTGATCCAGGGAAGGAAGAAATTTTTTTGAAAATCCAAGCAAGGTGGCGCCATCTACCTGCCATTTATAACCCAAATCCTATTTTTTGGGTTTTTGGCCGACCATATGTAAGGGATTGCCCTAATTTGGAGATCCCCTCCTTTAGTCCCACATGGGAAGATGTGAAACCCCCCTCTCCCTCCTTAAAATGCCTTATAAATTAAACCCCTCTTGTAAGTTTATTACAACAATCATATGAATGAAAGAAATTTTTTCTTGAGCAAACTTGTGTTTTCTCTTGTCCGCACTTGCTTCCAGGTTGAGCTCCATGAGGGAGTAAACTGGTTCCCTGGAACCTGAGGAGGTGAGAGAGAGATCTCCAAACCCCAACCCTAGGGTTAGCCACTCCACGCCCAAACCTAGCCGCCATCACCTTCTCTTTCCACCAAGCCCTAGTCTATTTCCCTTCTCACGGCCACCATCTCCAAGTCCAGGCCGACCACCAGCATCCAGCTCCTGTCCAGATACTGCAGATCTACAACAATTCTAAGAGAAAGTCAGATCGGCCTCCAGGAGAATTCGATTTCAGCAACTTCGGCTTTCAAGTTCTTCAACCTGGTAAGATCTTTCTTGAGTTTCTGAATTCCTTCACTTGTTCCTCTTCTTTCAGATCTTGAGTCCAGGAGAAGCCGACCAAACCACGAGACCAGTATTGGAGGATCCATTGCGAAGATAGCCGACTCGAGGATCCCACAATCTGCTCGAGAGAGTTCTTCCACCAAAATCCTGAGAAGATCACTGTCTGGTTAGTAAACATCACTTCTCTCTATTTCTGTTCTGTTGAAAGTTCAGAGCGAAACCCTAGGTCTGGGAGTTTCTCCAACCCCCAGCGATCCATTACTTCTGAACTACTCTGATAATTTAGTTTCTTCTAACTGTGCTTTCAATCCTTACCTAGTTTCCTTCAACGTAGTTTAGCCTTACTTTGAGTCGAAGCCAATTTCTGAAATTATATATATAAAAAAAAAAGAATTAATCTTAATTTACTTCTGTACGCTTCTTTCGTTCTTTGTTCTGCATCATGATAGGTACCTATCCTAAGCCAGGAGTTTCTCAATTCTCGGTCCTGGCTTTATTATTTTGCATGAGTTATTTTACAAGTATAATAGTTTCTTGCATTACTAGTCTTCTGCTAAATTCTTACTTATTTTCAGGTCTTAAGCCACTGAATTAAATTCTAAAAAAAATCTTTAAAAATTGGTTTTCTATTTTTCATTAGTCCTAGGATCGTCCTGCATCTCAAGTTCTACAAAAAGTCTATGTCCAAGTCCTGCTAGATTTAGGCCTCCTAATTTCAATCAAACTTTGTACTCCAAATTCTAGTTAAACCTTGTACTCCTTGTCACATACAAACTTGTAATCTAATTTGACAGGAAAAGGGCCCTTGGTGAATCTATAAATACCCCACCCCTCCCCCTCTTATAATCTAATCTCTTATTCATGAATTAAAACTCTAGTGAATTTTCTTGTGACAATTGTGTTCTTTTGAAGTTTGCATGAGACTTGTTCTTTCTCCTTCTTACTAAACCCTAGCCATTGCCCATCCAAGCAAAAGAGCCCTAAGATGCCTACAATCAGCCCTCTCAAACATCCAGACACCCAAAGCTTCTTCCAAGGCTGCCAACCCCCTGCAACTCCATCTTCCAATCATCCTTCAGCACGATTTCCAGTTTCTTATTGTTTCCTTCTTGTTTGCCTATAACTTTGACATTTGCAAGATTCCTCCGGTGAAACCCCTCGGATGAAGTTTTCTTTGCCTCTGAATGAAACTACTAAAAAGCTAGCAGATCCATGGGAACATGACCGGATCATCCAGGCACAGATTTGAGTGGAAGGATCTCTTCCACAACAATTAAAAATCATTGCCTGGATTGATAAACCTAATTCCCATCTCTTTTTGGTCTGATTTCTTGAAGTTGAACATGCTCCTAATAGGCCTTCTTAGACTTAGGATCCAAATTTTTTTCTTTTTGATTGATCTAGCATGTGGTAGGATGCTAATTGATACAGGATAATCGTAACCTAATCTAGGCTAGTTTCGGGAATCACAACCATAAAAAAATCAAAAATATTTTCTTGCTTTAATATGATTTTCTTCATCTTCATCCCTTGCATATCATCCTGCATCATATTAGAATCCTATCCCTCATCACTCGCTGATGTCTTGACTCTGAGAACTATCCAAAGATTGATGATATGGTAGTGTAGGGGCCCATCCAAATATACCAACAGTAGAATCAGATCCATAGAATGCTTCAAGCTGCATGGAATAATAACCACTGGAAGATGACGTCTCAGATGCACCATATGAACCATATGGACCAGAAGTTACTGGTAGCTGTGGGTAAAAGGATCCTGGATATGAGGATAACCCTGAAATATCCATGGATCCTACTTCACATACAAGAGCTACAGCTGCATCATGTCCCGAAGATCTCATGGAGCCCATCTTCTATATGGAATCGTATCACCATGGGATCTACCAGATGATACTCCAAGGTCTCTATCCTGTGTGGCATGGCTAAACTATGACTTCCTAGTGAATCGAAGATGAATAGGTAGCTGTGGCTCCTGTCCTCCGACCCCACTTCGATCACTAAATCCTTCACATCTGAGAAGCACTATCACTACTCTCTCAGGTATCTGAATCTAAATGGACTAAGTACTCCGACGAAGGTGCAGCTGCCTTTTCTTTTCTTGTCTTCTAACCAAATAGATGGTAGGGAGGAATGATGTGATGTATCTATTGGAGCCTTATGAGGAATATTGCTTGTTTCCCATTGTCTAGCATCCACCCCAGCCTTGCTAGCTATAAAACTAGCTGGTCAATGTGGCGATCTTGGCACATGAAGCTCTGACTCCTGCTGCTAATACATGACCTATCCAATCATTGGATCTTCATCCTCATTAACATATGAACTTGTAGAGGGATCGGGGTATTTCAATTCAACTTCCTCCTGAATGCACTTTAGCCTCGACCTTAAATTATAGTGTACATACACAAGATCATTGAGACATTTCTATTTCAGACAGTTCCTCTGCTTGGAGTGGATAAGGCTAAATGTAGACCAGTTATGCTCACATCCACTAGATGATACCATCTGAAAGAGGATCTTAATTGCAAGAATTTTCAAATTTTGCAGATCCACCAAAATGCACCCACCATTCAGCTATAAAACATAATACATCATTTAGAATTTTAAATTCGACAAAATAAAAAATTCAATGTGAATATAATATTACACTTACTGCTTAGTAGTACAACCAGGATTCATCTTTGATTTACTTCTAATTGTTATAGTAGATCCAAATGAATCTGTGCCCTCCCTAAAAAATTTCATCTACCAGAAAAAAGTTTTGTTATCAGGTGCTACTTGTTGAAATTAATGCTAATAAATATTACTCAATAATTTCAACCTTACTTCTTCTAGGCACATAGCAGCGACATATGGATTGGGCTCCATCTTGTAGATAACATTGCATAGGGCAGACATAAGCTCTTCATCCATGGCAATATCCGATATGGAGTATTGCAATCTCGGATTCAAACAGTAAGCTAGACATATATTTACGAAATTAGTCATGTGTACATGTACAAATCTAATTGAATTTAAATTTTTAGGGATTTCATAAATTACTACGTACCTGCTAGATGTAAAATGAACCCATTTGATAACTCTGTCATCCATTAATGATCCGGATATACTTAGAAGCATGTGATGGATCTACCTCCGGGATCTTTTTCTTTACCCTTTGTATCATGAAATAGAAGAAGTCCATCTGAGCAAACCTCTCAAAGTCCATGGCATGAAGTATCTCATATAGAAGCTTGATAACCTCACTATCCTCTTAGCCCACTACCAGAATGTCTGTCTCCTACTAAATTCTTCACATTGCTTCCCTCAGTATTTGCCCTAGCATATCTGCTCTACTGCCACTCTTGATTAAACATCTGACGCAGCTCTACTTTCTTACCAAGAAGACTATCAAGTGCTATGTAATTAGTAGCAAACCATGTGACCAGTGGTCTTAAATTCTCTTCCATAAAGCTCCTTATCAATGATAAGACCCATGTATATATATGAATTTGGTAATCGACTGTGCTAGCTCAATAATCTTCTTTACCCTACAAATTTTTTCAATATCCATCAATATGAGGTCTATACAATATACAGTACAAGGGGTCCAGAAAATATACGGTCATTGCTGCATCAAGATCTATCCTGCGGCCCTGTACTATGGTCCATTATTTATGAAGATCTGCATAACATTATGCTCTCCTATCTGATCAATCACCTCCTCCATCAATCTGAAGATATAACTAGCATCGTGCACCTGATCTAAAGCATCAATAGACTTCTGAAAATAAGTCTTTCCATCATAATATATCAAGAAATTGATGATGCTTGTCTAGTAGGACCAGTCCAACCATCACACATCACTATCAACCCATACATGGGCCACTTACTCTGATAGGAGGCTATCCATCCTTCTAGCTCCTTATTGCTGTCCAAAAGCTGACCATAGATATTCCTCAATCCTGGAGGATCTACCCTATACTAGTAGCTTGTATAGATGAAATAGTAGAACGAATATGGATATCTACTGCATGCGCTGTGGGATATGACTAAAATAAAATAAGAAAGAGATGGCCTGCACATTGCTTCTTATCCGTTTTTAGCATTTTGTCAATCTTTTATGCTTGGAATCTCGTGTGGAAAAGACATGTGGATCAACATCATGGATAGTGGCTCCTGCTGGAATATCGTGGAAGACTTCCTTCTTACTGCCAAATGCTCCCAACATGGTACAATACAACTGGTGCCTCTTCTAACAGGCTCTTTGACTGAGGAGATCTCTTAAACTATTTCAAATGCTCTTGCAATATTAATAGAACCAGATCCCAATCCGACTCAAAAGCTAATGACCCAAATCACTGTCTATGCCTGGCCATCTCCTCTAGCTGCCTTTGCTCATACAAGCTCGTCTGAATAGTAGTCTCCATCTGTGTCTCCTCATCAGAAGGAATAGATGCTCCTTCTGACTTTCTGGAGTAATAAAAGATGGTTCTGCAGCTCTGTGGTCCATCTCTGCCTTCTTCTTTGCTATTCTTTCCTTCGTAGCTTTGAAATTAGTAAATATTTTTCATCAACTAACGAATCTCCTGTGGACACTGTCGGCATGCAGATACATCAAGATAGCCTCCAGCCAAGTACTACTTCAACCTTGTTACATCCACCTTTGAATTCAGTATTGCACCTTTATACCTCTAGTGATGCTGATCCAAGATCATCTCTCCATGCAACCACCAATATCGCGCTCGGATCCTTCTTCCTCTCATGGATCCATACATGAAATTTAAATTACATATAAGGTCAATAATAAGGTTTATTTTAATTTAAAAAAATTATATACTTAACAAAAAATCAAGATCTTAGTATCATTATGTAGATCTATCATAAATCTACCACATACTTTAAAATCATAGCCAACAAAAATTTGATAGCATTTTTTTTTAATTTTTTTATTTTGCATGAATTTCAAAAAAAAAGAGAGGGGAGAAGAAAGAAGGAAAAGAAAGCAGTACATACATTGATTCTACCTTTTTTTCAATTTAGGGATGTCTGATTGCTTTAAAATAAAGAAAAAATTATCGTTTGTTGAGTCAAGCATTAAAACACAGAGAGCTCTCTTAGAGAGCTCTCTATGGTTTTGTTAAAAAGCCAACTGGCCAAATGATTCCCCCCACCCCACCCCCACATGGCTACAATAGCCAATAGGGGAAAACCAAAAAAATGGTTCGAATCGGTTTGAACCGGACCGAACTGACCGGTTCGACATGGTTTTTACCGGTTTGGGTCTAGTTTGGTCCAGTTTTGGACTAGTTCAGGCTGGTACAATTTTTTTTTTATTTTTATGGCTAGGAACCAATTTCTAAAGTAGAACCATGTCGACCTGGCACCAGTTCGGTTCGGTATGCCAACTGGCCAGTTCGGCACGTTCGGCGATCCTTGATATTTATAGTATAATAGTATAATATGATATAATATTAGAGTAATTATAAGATTTTATGGTAGGTATTTTGGATATCCAAAATTTATTTAAATTAAAATAGCTTCCTAACATTGGCCAGAAAGCACTTTTGAGAAGAAGCTCCAATATGCAGCCTTTTCCAAATAGACCTTTTTAGCTTTCTAACAAAGCTAAATAGCTTTTTGATTTTTTTACCAAACATCATTATATGATACAAAAATACTTTTGGATGGTCAAAGTACTTTCAAGCACTCCAAAATTTATCCAAATAGAGCCTTGGTGTCATGATCCATGATCTTCTCAATTCAATCCGGACCATTGTTTCTTACATTGCACCTAATCCTTGGAATGTTCCACATGAGATCACTTAAAATCCCATTACATTGCAAGATCGTTCACATGATTCCAGTCACCAATAGATATTGAGGAAACCTTTTGGTGATAGTATTTTTTTAAAAAAAAGTAGTATCCTCTCTTAAATATGAGTGTGTAATACATGCAATTTGTAATCACACAAGAAATTATTCTTCAGGTAATATGCTTATTATGGAATTACATTATTATTTGCATTGCCATTCTTCTATTTCTTTATATGTATCAAGGTGGATTACCATAATTTTGTACCCTTTTGCTAACATCATATTTTATATTCTTCTTGTATGTAACTGAGTGAACCCTTTCCTAGCATATTAAAGAAGATAAGTTAATAAAATTTTTATTCCAAACTTCTTTCTTGAACCAGATGGATCTCCATGTTATATTTGGATTAGTTCTTTGTGCTTGAAGAATTATCCAGATTTTTGATATTGGGCTCAATTGAAATCCCTTCCCTCGATTTCTTATACAATTCCAAACCAAATGCAAGGTTTAAAAGCTTAAAGAAAACTAAAAATTTCAACAAAAAAGGATTTGATGCGGCCTTTGTTTTCTTTGTTTGCCATTCAGGCAATTTACCTCAAATCACCCTTGTCTAGTTCTGTTAGGTCTAACCAAACTAAGCAACTCCAGTTGAAACTAACAAAAATAGAAGAGAACTCATCATTTTGAATTAAACTGATCCTAGGTTATAAATTAAGCCCTTAAACAGCATCTTTATACAATTATACTCAAGCGTGTCAAGTTGGCTAAGGTTTTTTTAGCAAATGCAATCAATTTTAAATGTTACAATGTAATTGATTTTAACTTAGGAAATGAAATCTATTTTAAAATGTTATAATTTTATTGATTTTAATTAGAACAACTTCGAAAGGATCTTGTAGACCTTGCTAACATCTGGGGGACATCACAAAGTAATAAAAAAAAATCAAAATTAGGATTCAAGCCAATATAGGAAAAAATATTACCTTGAACTTATTTGCCAAAATCAAGAATGAGTGCAAGAGGACGTACAAGTGTGGGAAGTAGGTACTTCGAGAAAACTTGAAGAAAATAATTGGTCTTAGAAAGTGTTGCCAGTTTCAAATTACAACAGTGTTTTAAAAATGGATAAGTTATCCTACATACATGTTTCCTGCTATTGAGATCTAGATATAAATAACATAAATTTGGTGGATCAAATTTCTGCTGAATAAGATGCTATAGTTTTAAATGATAATGTATCAATCTTTCTATTTGATCTTGGAATGAATAATGTAAATTTGCAGGATCAGATTTTCACCAAACAAAAAGGTGATTTAAAAATGATAATGAATGCATGTTTTATTAACCACAGGTGGAGCAAGAGTTTTCACCCAGGGAGGCCCAGTGTGTACATATATTTAAAGACAAAAAAGTTCATAATATGACAAGATTGTGCAGGTAAAACTTCTACATATAGTTTCATTGTAGTGATTTTTTTTGCTTATATGAAAATATTTCTATAGCAATTAAATGCTAGTTACTTAAACAGCTACTCAATACATAAAACAAAATAACTTATAAGATTTTATCTTCTGTTCACTTCTTTTAGTCTGTTTCATTAATACTAATTGACAAAATTTCTTGTATAACTGAAATTAAAAATTAAAGAAGCTACAAAAAATGTCAAGTAGTATGGGAATTGTGTCCTAATACTAATCATCTAACTTGTAGATGGTTGATTTTGTATAGAAATAATGAATTATTATGAATTAAAGTTATTTTGGTAGTTCATCACATTGCATCTTCCTGTAATGAGCTTTTGTGTGATGAAGTCCTTAAAATTATATTATTAAATGAAAAAGATGATTTATCATATAGTTCTAAACCTTTTCATGACCAAATGATATGTTGTTATAGGTACATAATGTATTGAGTATAGGTTGTTGTATGCCATATAAGTTGGATGTCCTCTTAACCACGAAGTGTGGAGACACTAGTATGACATGCAGGTCAAATGTAGGATATTTCACTAAATGTCACCCACCTATGGAGCACTCTTCTACCAAGTATTGCTTACAAAAGGATATAGATATAAGTATCCATCAGACTTGAGATCATTTTGATAACTCGCAAGCAACTTAATATATTTGGTGCTGGACTACCTGGATTTCTAATCAGTGATAGAAGGTTCTAGGTATAGTCATGTACTTATGAAGTCGGTGTATGAGTCAAGATGGGATTGACGCCTCCAAATATTGGAATCAATGTCTCATTGTGTTTAATTTAGCAAAACCTTGGCTAGGGTAGTTCTATGAGGAGTCACAGGATTTTGAAGTTGAGACACATTGTGGATGAACTGTTTAAGGGTTGGCAGTTAAAACCCTAAAGTCATCCTAAGCTTTGAAGGGTTAAGGGATGAATTATATGGTAACCATATGCTAGAGGTTGCTGATTATTGCTCCGCAACTTTCGACCTATCCAGACATCAGGTATCATTACCAGATGGTGACATTGATTGATGCAAGAAGTGTTCCTATACTATCAGCTTAGTATTTGAACCTATGGGGTCACACACTATAGGAGTTTCTACCTGATCTGATAGCTAATCAACAACTGTGAATCATTCTTGGGATGAATTATCAATAAAATTGATAATGGACTTCGAGTCAATACTTTAGTGAGTCGATACTTGAAGTTTTTCCAAGTATCGACTTATCAGTGTTGCAAAAGTTGTAATAAGTTTTTGAAAGGATTGATTAGCAATTGGATTGCTAATGAGCTCAATTTATTAAGCAATAAGTTTTGAATCAATCCAAATATGATTTGGTTTAGGCTCAGGATTTGGTCCAATTGGATTGGACCTGACCCATACATCCAAGCCACATGATTTGAATTTTGAATTTGAGTTTTGAATTAAAATTATGTTTAAGTTTGAAATTAAAATTCAAATAGTTGGATTTAAATTTGAATTCAGATTTTGAATTTAAAATCAAATGAGTTAATTTTAACTCCCTAACCTCTCTCCCCTTAACTCTTCCAAATCCACTCTAACTCCAAAACCGCTTTGGCTACTACTTTATAATGGGCTTCAAAGTGGGCATGGGAGAAGCTTTTGGCTTGTTGAAAAGAGTTTTCTACCAAGCGAAAAAAGGGTTTTGGGACTAGAAAGGCAAGGGTCTTGGATGAGAGCTACCTAGTATTTTTAATAGGTTTGAGAAGTGAGAAGATTAGAGTCTTGTTTCTTCCACCACTTCTTCGACATTTGGATCCTTCCTAGAGTTCTTCTTGGTCTCCTCGAGCATCCCAGATTTTTAAAGGAGAAGAAAGGATCAACCATCAAGGTTCCAGAGGAGCTAGCACTCCGAGGAAATGTTTATGCAAGAGCTCCTGTGTGGATCACTTGTAGAGGTCAGACATACTATGTGGTTTTCAAAGTTCCTACTAGAACCTTTCAGCAGTGGTAACCATCAATGACTCGCAAATGAGGTAATGATGTAACATTGTGTTGAAGATATAGTCTACAGTACCAGATTTATTGCATAAATATAAGTCTACAGTACCAGATTTGTTGCATAAATACAGTCTATGCAAAGGTTTGTATGTTTACATTTCAACTTGATTTATATACTTTATATCATGTCAAGATCCTACTATAGGTGTTTAAATGATTAGATCATTTGCATGCAGAGATTATTTGATTAATCTTTTGCTTTTGTTGCATATATTAATTCAAAAGTTTGAAAATACATGCTAGAAACCCTACATATTTCTTCAAATGGTATCAGTGCATGAGTTCATTTAACATGATAAATGTACATATAAACTGAAATATTTGTTTGTTTCCCCACTTGCTTAGTATTTGGATTGGGTGGATTCACTAGGTCATCCAGTCATGAAGAGAAGTAGAGTTTAAAGCCCTCTCTTCCCATTCAATGGGATCTCATATAGCATGTAGGGGTGTCACTAATGTCATGATCCATAAAAAAGAATACAAAAGGGATTAGATTAAAAATATTTAATCTTGATATATTATAGATCTGATATCATAAATTAGTTTAGAAATGTTCTAAGTTAAATTTATAATTTGTTATGTTAAAAGTTTGTGTTGACCCCTGGAATGATTTTGATGATAACCAAACATTGAAGCATGTATTTGTTAACTAACTCTATTTCAAGTGTTCTCAAAGTTTTTGTAGGATGATTTCATTGAACAACCCTTCTTCCTACAACATGGTAGTATGTTAAGTCTAATTTTATTGAAAGTTCATGTAAAGAAGAGCCCCCTAAAAAAATCCATTGTTTACTCCTGTAAGAGGGCTGCTTCTATGTACTTCTAGTTTAACTGTCTCAAGTTCTATCTTTGAATGAGTTGGAAAGGCTTTGAGTTGTTTAGAAGCTATTGGAAGAAAGTTTGGACAAGTTTGACAAGCTTTGGACAAAAGCCAACTCAAAGAAGGAGAGTCGACTCATAGTCTGGCATGGCACACTATTTTCTAGCACACAAAAATTCGAGCCGACTTGAGTCAGAAAGCCGACTCTGGCAGAGTCCAATTCTGAAGTTCTGAGATTTGAGCTGACTCAAGGGGATCCGAGCTGACTCGTCCAAAGTGCAGTTTTCTTAGATAAACATCAGAGCCGACTCAAGTATTGAAGAGCTGACATGTCTAGAGTTCTAAAAATCTCAATTTTGAAGAACCAGCCAAGCGAGCTAACTTGAAGGAGAAGAGCCAACTCGACCAGAGTATTAATTTGACCTACCTAAGGATCCGAGCTGACTCGAGCTATCCGAGCCGACTCAAGTGACTGAATTAGGTTAGTAACAACTAGTTCTAGAATTTTTATTTTGAATCCAAAATGGTCTCCAATGTCATTTTGAATCCCAACGGTTTACAATGGCTATAACCATGTGAAATCAATTAAAGGGAATATATTTAAGGGATTTGAATCACTTTTGGGGAAAAGAGATGAGAAGTTAATGTGAGATTGAAGAGTTTTCATAGAATATTCAAGAGTACACTCTAGAGAGCATTCAAAGCAAGCACTCAAGTCTTCACCAACTCTTATTAGTTTCTTGATGCATTTATTGAAGAAGTTAAGAAGACTTGAAGAGGATTAAAAGTGCAACAAGAAGGGCTTCTCAAGTGCTATAACTGCAACCATCCGACAACTTCAGTTTGTCATATTATTGCTTTATTCTTTTAACTCATCTTTTGAGTTGTTCCAAGTACAGCAAAGGCTATAGCTTGGACTTGTAAATGTTATTGGTGAGCCTTGAAAACCAAGTGTTTTGGGTTGTTAGTGATCCTGATAAAACTAACATTGTAGTGGATTTTTGGTAAGCCTGGTTAAAACCAAGTTTAGGGTTTTGGTTAGCCCGGTTAAAACCAAGTTTGGATTTTTGGTAAGCTAGGGATAAAACCAAGTTTGGGTTTTGGATTGTGAGCCCGTGAAAACAATCCAGCTGTATTCCATGGGTGAATATAGTGGAAATCTCAAGTGGTATCTTGGATAGTGGACGTAGGAGCTGGGTTACTCCGAACCACTATAATCTCTTGGTGTTTGTGTTGTGAATTTCTGTGTTATGCTTTTACTTTTGCTACTAACTCATTTAATCACTTCACTCACCATACTCTAATTTCAAAAGAACATATTTGAAGAAATATTTTAAATACCCAATTCATTCCCCTTCTTGGGTAAGCCACCTGGGCAACAACTGGTATCAGAGTAGTGTCTCTGAATTTTAATTAGAGTAAAGATTAATGGCTACTCCCATGAATGCTTCCTTGGTCGAAGGCCAATCTACCAATAGACCAGCACTCTTCGCTGGCACTAATTATGGTTATTGGAAGGCCAGAATGAAAATATATATACAAGCTATTGATTTTCAATTATGGAAGACAATCTTAAGGGACCTCATACACCCACAAAAAAAGTTGATGGCATAGATGTCCTAAAATCTAAAGAGGAATGGGATGATCACGACATGAAAATGGGTGAGTTAAATGCCAAAGCCATAAATATTTTATATTATGCTTTGGATGCAAGCGAGTTAATCGATTTCTACTTGCCTATCTGTAAAAGAAATTTGGGATAAACTCGAGGTTACCTATTAAGGAACTTCACAAGTGAAAAACTCTAAGATTAATCTTCTTGTTCATAATTATGAATTATTTAAAATGGAACCAAATGAAACTATTTCTACCATGTTCTCTAGATTTATAGATATTATTAATTGTCTTAAGAGTCTTGGCAGGATATATTCAAATGCTGACCTTATATAGAAAATTTTGAGATCTCTACCAGATATATAGGATCCAAAAGCTACCGCCATCCAAGAAGCTAAAGATCTCAACACACTGCCACTAGATGAACTGCTAGGTTCCCTGATTACTTATGAGCTGACCATGCAGCATAAGAATGAAGATGATCTGAAAAAGAAAAAGATAATAGCATTCAAAGCTGCATCAGAATTGAAGCAACAAGAACAAGAATCTGAATAAGAATGCCCCTCCTCCGAAGATGACTTAGAAGATGAAGACATAGCACTGGTCATGAGGAGATTCAGAAAGTTTATGGAGAAGAAAAAGGAAGATACTTTAGAAAATTCCATAGAAACGGTGAATACAGCAAGGACAAAGAAAGGGAGAAGAAAAAGAAAAGGAACAACAGCCCATCTATTATGAATGCAAAAAACCTGGGCACTTTAGATTTGATTGTCCAATCTAAAGAAAACTTTTAAGAAAAAAGAAAATAAGGCTATGGTGGCTACAAGGAGCGACAGTGAGGAGTCAACTTCACTGAAGAAGAAGAGACTACAAAAATTGCAAACTTATGTCTAATGGATCTCGAAGATGAGGTAAGATCTCCTGAACCTCCAGATGAATTTACTTTTGATGAGTTGAATTCTGCATTTCATGATTTACTATCCGAATACAAAAAGGCAAGACTCAAAATCAAAAGTTTGAAAAACAGCAATGATATTTTGATAAAAAAAAAGGAAGAGATTTTAGAAAAGAATAAACTTTTACAAATAGATTTTAATGACTTTCTCGAGAAATTTAAAGTATTACAAACTAAAAAAATGATTGTCTTGAGAAAAACCAAGCTTTACATGAAGAAAATATTGGTTTACATAAGGAGGTTGAAAAACTCAAGCCTTTGATTGAAAAATTAACACTAAGTTCTAACAAGCTTGAGTTAATTTTGAAAGATCAAAGAGTATCTCGAAATAAGACTGGAATTGATTTTAATTTGTGCATATAAATGAAATTTCAACTACAAAGTTTATTCCTTCTAAAACTTTTGTGCAAGAATTCTCAGTACCTAAATTTTATGCTTCAAAGTTTTCTACATCAAAACTTGCTACTTTTAGAACTTCAAAATATTCATCTAAGGTTGTTTGTTATGCTTACAAGGGGTTGGACATAAAGCATTTCAATACAATATCAATAGAAATGTCAAAAGTAAAATTAAAAAGATTTAGGTTCCTCAGCGAACCACCTCTACTAAGCTGAAAGGACCCAAGAAAGCTTGGGTACCTAAAAGAACTCCTTGATTATCTTGCAGGAATTGAAAGAAAGTGCCCTAAAAGCCAATCTTATGTAAGGGCATTTTTGTAATCTTTCAACTCCTGTATGATATTTAATATATTAATAAAGGCATATTGTTTCATCATATTGCTATGTCTTGTTTAAAGATTATGATGAACCCCATAGGTTATGGCAAATGAAATTAGGATTATGATGGATATCATGACAGTGAGACCTAAGTCCCTTTAAACCCTAACCAAAAATGTTTCTAGTCGATGGACCATCGATTCGGGGATCGAAAAGTCTGGAAAGACTAGCTTATCCTATGTATGCTGATAAGAGGGTTGTTGGTCTCACAGCTACTTGTGTAGAGACACTAATACAAGCATAAGGGTACAAATTAGAGTATGAGTTCACTGAACTGATCCGCACCGAGACTATCTTATAGAAGTCTTACTACTTGTCAAAAGATAGATCTCGAAGTAGGAGTTGTGCATGTGATCTTTAGACCTGAGGTCACCATGGTCCCTTGTGCACAATAAGACATGTTTTGGTTCATACTCATTCATGACATTAAGTCATGTACGGGGTGTTCTCGGATATGGTGGAAGGTGTATGAAGGATATGAGTGGACCAACAGGAATCGATCATTCCTAGTAAGAGGAATCATTATCCCAAGTGATCTCTTCGATTGATAGCTCAAGGAGTCTTTAATCAAAGCAGGATGAGATTAGAATTGGTTTCAATCAGTCATCAACTGAGTCTTCATTATCGAATAAAGATTCAAAATGACTAAGTGCTAGGGTTTGACATTTATCCATACCCATCACTTAATCGAGATAATGGGAGATCAGAAGATTGAATTGCACGATAACTTTTTATGAAAAGTATTTTGATACTTTTCACCAAATTTCTCATCTTTCAGGTAGGCAAGACATGTTACTAGACATCAATCATGTCTTGTAGGTATTCATGGACCAATTGGATTGGTTTCATGAGTCAATTTGATGGATAGATCGAATTAGCAATTTAGGTTAGCTTAATTGACCTAATTAGGTCAATCGGGTTCGATTGGTTCGAATCGGCTAAACCTAAACCTACTACTGGCTAGATGTGGAACCCAAAGGTCACACATGTTAGGGAGTTGACCAAGGAAGTCATACATAATTTAATTAGGGTCATGGGATCTTAATTGGTTAACTAGATTGCACACTAGCATGTGTAGGCTAACCTAATTCCTAATCCAAGTCGATTGGGTCCAGTTGCTTGCTATTTTGATTAACCAATTTAAGAAAGACTAAATTGGGTATGTCTGGTTAAGACAACCTTTATCAGGTTTATCTTGATTTAATTGGACATGGAATGCCACTTGGACTAGAGTCCAAGTTGGCATGGACTCCTTGGGCGCATATGTGTGAATCACTTTGGCTAATTCATCTAGGACTCTCTTGGCACATAACCCATGCCCTTAGGACTATTTTTGATCGGTCAAACCTTTTAAATTGGCATGAAAAAGGTTTGAAAGGGAATGCCGCATGAAGTGATGCATCTCTTCATTTGGCACATGGTTTCAACAAGTGTCCTTTTGCTATCAAGACTCTTCAAATTCTTTGATGCTTAAAGATTGAAGAGGCCCCTCATGTGGTGCGGGCACCAGAATCAGAAAAAGACTCCAACCAATTCAAGCCCATTCCGAATCTTAATGGTTGGACTAGAGAGTCCGGAAACCTTTATTTATTTTGAGTCCAAAAGAATCATGTAAGTCGAGTCCATGTTGGGTCCTGTAATCTTTCTTTTGAGTCCAAAATAATCATGTAAGTCGAGTCCATGTCGGGTCTAGTCTTAGTCCAATCCAAATGGGTCAACTAGCAACAATCTAAGAAGACTCACAATATACCCAAATCAAGACCAAAGCCAACTCAATTGGGGACCACATGCCACATCACTTGCGCCACTTCAACTTGGGACCACATGCCACGTCAGAGGGGACCACATCCACCTCACCACAAGAGGGCGCCATCCCAAGTTCAAATTCAAGGAAGTTGGCCAAGGAGGATTTCAAGCAAGAAAGCCCTCTACATACTCCTTATATTACTCCACTTGTTTGGGGATTTGAAATTTCAAAATTGTGAGGCTTTATTTAAAGCCTTGGACGCCCCTTGTAAAGAGCTATTGATGAATGAATAAAAATTTTCAGAAATTTTCTATGTGTTTCTATGTGCCTATGTGGATCTTTGTGCCTAAGTGAACCTCTTCCTCTCCTCCATCATTTCTTCTCCCTAATCCTTCTCTTTTACTCTTCATCTTCCAAGCAATCCTCTTCCTTCAAGGCGAATTAAGGACATCCTCACAAGAAGAAGATCAACACCAACAAGCTTCCACCATAGCGCCAAGGATCATTTCCAACAAACTCTCCTTGAGTTCCATCAATCTTCTCATTTCTAATTAAGCTTCTAATCATCTTGGTTTCTTTGTTGCAGGGTTCTCTAGGTTCCAGATCTAGGAGGAAGGATTACTTGCTACAAACCAGAAAGTTAGATGGCCCATTTTATGTGGTATGATCTTTCATTTGAGAACCTTAAGAGCGAATCCCTTGTGCTTGAGATTTCAATGCTTGAACTCCTAGTCTTTTAAGATCGGGATCATTAAATAGAGCTAGCTTGACTTGTGTGCGAATTCTAATCTTGTCCTATTTCTTTAAGATTTTGATAGTCCTCCTAGCTGGGTTTAAGTATAAGCATTTAGGGTTTCTTATTTAGATCTCCTTGATCTTATATGTTGAATCACTCATATGCAAGTAGGAATTGCTAGTTAAATTTTGGTTAATCTCCTTTAGAGTCACATGATTGCATCCTCATCATGCATACCACACCATTCTTGGTATCAGAGCATGGTAGAATAAGTTCCTGATTGCATAGCATTAAGTCCTTGAAGTACTTGGATCGGGGGCGTTACCAGGCCATCCGGTCCTAGGAGAAAGTAGGGTTTAAACACCCTCTCTTCCCATTCCACGGGGATCTTCTAAGGCATGTCGGGGTGTCATTGTGATTGACCCGTGAAAAAAAAAGCCAAAGGACTTCTTAGATTTCATTTGTGAATTTTGCATTGGGCACGTTCTTTTCTGCTTGCTGAATTTTCTGTAGGCTGACTGTAATCCGCCTGCAACCAAAGGAAGTATCACATTCCTCGTTGGAATATTTTTTTTCCTATTCCATTTTAAGTTCCTATCACCGTTTTAAATTTCAATCTGAAAAAGAAATTATAAAAAAAATGAAAATTCCTGTAGTCCATCAGTGTTATTAGGGTTTCTGTTCTGTTCTATTCCTTTTCATTATCTTCATTTCAGAATCGCCTAGAATAGTACAGATTTTATTTTGAATTTTGTTCATCTGGTATGTCACCTAGAAGTTAGGAGTTTTTGTGATTTTTTTAGATTTTTCTGACATTTTTTTTCTGCACTTATCAACACCACTTTTAAACTGCAACTCACTACTTCTGCACCTGAAATTTGAAATTTGCATGCATCTCATGACAAATCAAATTAAGGGCATGAAATTGACATAGGGTCAGGATTTCATCACCTGTCCCTAGCCCAAAAATCACCAAATTGCATATCGACCCAATCCCTAACTAAAATTGATTAGACATTAATTGCCCTAGTGGGTTAGGAACATCAATTTGGTCGAGCCCGGGTATTGTCAACTCATTGTGTCAACTAGTCTTGTGTGTGCCCTATTACTTGGTGTCTAGAATTGGGACTAAGGGCTTGGGTGCTGATCCGTCTATCGGGCCAATTCCACCGGGCCTAGGTAGGCCAGAGACAGGATCTCACACTCCCCTTGTTCTAGAACCTGGCCAAGTATAGAGTTACTACAATCTAGCTTGCCATCTTGATTAGGCAACTAGCTTGGAACTCTAGGTCCAGTTCAATTCAATTGGGAAAGCTTGTGCAACCCAATTCTTCATCTATTATTGAAAGCTGGTGTCAAGGATAGAGGTTAAGTGGCTCAAGCCTAAGCGGTTCTTGTGGTTTTTAATTAGGACCCAGTGAAAGCTGGGGGAACCTCCCACAGACCCACCTCCTGACTGGCCAGTGGAAGAGAGTAGCTGTTGATTTGATTGTATCTAGTCAACTCAGTTTATTTGGACTAACCGGTTTAGAAAACTCGTAGTTCGAGTCTGAGTCTAATTGTTTGCATGACAACTAGATCAGGCACACCTCACCACCCTTCACAAGCCCAACCTAGTTCATCCATGGATACTAGTATGGAAAGCCTTATGAGATCTATGATCGAGAAGATGGACCGTTTGGATGCTAAATTTGGTCAGTTCGAGAAATGGGTAGGAACCCTAGAAGAAGCTAGGTTGACCCCAACTGACCACACTCCTGACCCTATTCAAAGAAGACCGCATCAGGATATTTGTTGATCATACTCCAGAGCCACCTCCTAGAAGGCCTCACTATGATACTTTTGATCAGGATGATCGGGCCCTAAGGAACATCCATCTAGATGCACCAACCCTTGAGGGAAGCTTAGATCCTAAGGGTACCCTGACTGGGAGGCTGACATGCACCAGTATTTTGACTGGTATGATATGTCTGAAGAGAGAAGATTTAATTTGCCAAAATCAGACTAGTTCGTCAGGCTCGGTTATATTGGAGAAACGTGGAACGCATATCAAGGCAAAGGGGAGATTTACCTATAGCAACATGGAGAGATATGAAGAGGAAACTTAGAGAGAAATATCTGCCTATGTCTTATCAGCAAAGGTTATTAGATCAGTGGCAACTATTGACACAGGGTAACAAGATCGTTTCTGAATACGTTGCTAAATTTGATGAGTTTGTGATGTGATGCAACGTAGTCGAGTCTGAAGCAGCCACTTTATCAAGGTTTAGATCAGGGTTGAATGATGATATAAAAGGGGAACTGTTTTTAAGGGAAGTCCATGATTTAGATCAGGCATACCAAGTTGCCACGGACTGTGAGAGGTTTCAAAGGAGAGCTACATTTAGACGACATGAACCTATTAGGTTCAACCCTCATGTTAGCAGGCCTAGCTCAGTCCCTAGTCCCGCAATAGAACAAGGTCCAGGAATCCAACCCTTAGACCCAATCCGACCACCCCTTAATTCCTAGAGGAGATAGAGAAAGAGCCCTGAAGTTCCAGGTGAAAGAGAACGAGTTTGTTATAAGTGCCGCAAAACAGGCCATTTCATGAGCCGATGCCCCTCTAGAGCTTTACATATAGGGGAGGTAGAAGAAGAAGATTCAGAACCCCTAGAGTTTGGTGAAGAAGAAGTTTATGAAGCAGGGGATTGTTTAGCTGATGAGTATGAAGAGTATGAAGGGGTGAAGAGAACGTAGACTCATCAGATTTGCTAGGAGTTGTGAGATGTATCATGACACAGACCAAGGAGCAAGAAGACTGGCATAGAACTAGCATCCTATACACATTTGTTAAGATAGGAGAAAAGGTCTGTAAGATCGTCATCGATAGTGGAAGCTGTGTCAACGCCATTTCCACTAACGCAGCCAAAAGTCTAGGATTACCCGTTGTACCACATCCCAATCCATATAGGTGTCCTGGATCGATTCCACTTCTATACCAATCAAGTCAAGATGTCAGGTTCAAGTCCAGCTTCAATCCTATCAGGAAAAGATCTGGTGTGATGTGCTTCCTATGGGGGTAAGTAGCATCATCTTAGGCAGGCCATGGCTGTTTGATCATGATGTGACCATCTTTGGTCGATCAAACTCCTGTGCTTTCTATTTCAATGGCAAGAAAATTGTCATTCATCCAACCCAGCCTAAGGATAATGTCAAGAGAGGAGCTAGCAGCTTGAAAGATAAGAAGACTGGATTAAATTTAATAGGTGCAAAAGAATTAGAGCAAGATATCATGGAAGGAGCACCTATTTGGGTAGTAGCTGCTAAGGAAATTAAGGACCACAGCCCTGTAGAACACCCTCAAGGGTGGTCCAATTATTGAAAGAATTTGAGGATGTGTTTCCAGAAGATCTCCCCGATAACCTCCCACCTTTAAGAGACAAACAACCGCAATAGATTTAATCCCTGGAGCGACTTTCCCTAATTTGCCTCACTATAGGATGAACCCAACTGAATACCAGAACTGCAAAGGCAAGTGGGTGAACTTCTTAGGAAGGGGTTTATTAAGGAAAGCTTAAGTCCATGTGCAGTCCCAGCTCTGCTGACCCCTAAGAAAGATGGCACCTGGAGGATGTGTATAGATAGCCGTGCCATTAATAAGATCACTGTAAAGTATAGATTCCCAATCCCAAGACTAGACGACATGTTAGATATGATAGCTGGATCGACAATTTTTTCCAAGATAGACCTAAAAAGTGGCTATCACCAGGTTAGGGTCAGGCCTGGAGACGAATGGAAGACCGCTTTTAAGACTAAAGATGGATTATATGAGTGGTTAGTCATGCCGTTCGGTCTGTCCAATGCACCCAGCACTTTTATGAGAATAATGAATCAGGTGTTAAAGGTTTTTATCGGAAGGTTTGTAGTGGTCTATTTTGATGATATACTTATATATAGCAAAACAAAGGCAGACCACTTAACCACCTGAAGCAAGTTTGTCAAGTCCTGAGAAAAGATAGTCTCTATGCCAATATCAAGAAGTGTGATTTCCTGACAAATAGAGTTATCTTTCTAGGATTAGTAGTCACATCTAAAGGGGTGTCCGCTGATCCTGAGAAAATTAATCCATAGTAGAGTGGCCTACGCCTAAGACTATCCACAACATCCGTAGTTTCCATGGGTTATCCACCTTCTATAGAAGTTTATTAAAGGATTCAGTACGATAGTGGCACCAATCACTGATTGTATTAGGAAGGGAAATTTCGAGTGAACTAAAGCAGTAGGTAAGGCCTTCCTAACAATTAAAGAGAAAATGACACAAGCACCTGTCTTAAAGTTACCCGATTTTACCAAGGTGTTTGAGGTTGCTTGTGATGCTTCTAGGGTCAGAATTGGAGGTGTCTTGAGTCAAGAGAATCACCCAGTAGCATACTTCAGTGAAAAGTTAAATGAGGCGAGACTAAGGTATTCCACGTATGATAAGGAACTGTATGCTTTAGTTCAAGCTCTACGATATTGGAGGCATTATCTTCTACCCCACGAGTTGTCCTATTCTCTGATCACAAGCTCTTAGGTTCCTTAGTTCTCAAAAGAAATTAAACCCTAGGCACGGGAAATGGGTAGAATTCATACAAGCTTACACGTTCGTTTTGAAACATCGTGCCGGTACTGAAAATAAGGTTGCTGATGCGTTGAGCCGCCGTTCTATGTTGTTAACCTCTGTGAGCACTGAATTAGTAGGGTTCGATAGATTGAAAGATGAATATCCCACATGTCCTGATTTTGGTCATATCTATCAATCCCTCCAACAAAGACCATCTAGTGAGCCTAGTGATTATACACTGTTAGATGGATACCTTTTCAAAGGAAATCAATTGTGTATTGCCAAGACCTCTGTTAGGGAATTTCTGATCTGGGAAGTCCATGCTGGAGGTTTAGCAGGACATTTTGGCAGGAACAAAACATCCTGCAATGGAAGAACAATTATTTTGGCCTGGTCTTAAAAAGAATGTTGCCCAGATCATAGCTCAGTGTCGGACCTGTGCTGTTGCAAAACAGCAAAGACAGAACACGGTCTGTACACGCCCTTACCTGTCCCTGATGGTCCATGGCAAGATATCAGTATGGATTTTGTGGTAGGTTTACCTAAAACTTCTAGGAAACATGACTCTGTTTTTGTGGTTGTCGATCGTTTCTCCAAAATGGCGCACTTCATCCTGTGTTCTCAAACTTTAGACACTTCGAAAGTGGCCAAGCTTTTCTTAGATCAGGTGGCTAAGCTTCATGGTTTATCCAAGACCATTGTGTCAGATAGAGATGTCAAGTTCACTAGCTACTTCTGGAAAACCCTCTGGCACATGTTAGATACTAAGCTGAAATTCTCTACGGCCTATCATACTCAAATCGATGGCCAAACTGAAGTAGTAAACCGAAGCTTAGAAATATCTTAAGGTTTTAGTCGGTGACAACCTAGGAACTGGGACTTACTACTTCCTCGCGCTGATTTGCCTACAACAGTTCGATTAATAGGTCTATTGGAAAAAGTCCATTCGAAGTGGTCCATGGATACAGACCTAGGAAACCTTTAGACCTAATTCCATTACTAGTACAAACATGAATATCTGAGTCTACTGAGTCATATGCACAGCATGTTAGGGTTTGCACAAGGAGATTAGTCAGAAGATTCAAACAAGCAATGAACTCTGTAGGCAGATGGCTAATTCACATAAACGGTTAAAGGAATTTAATGATGGAGACTCTGTAATGATTAGGCTTTAACTAGAAAGGTTTCCTCCGGGAACTATGAAGAAACTCCATGCCCGGGGAGCCGGACCCTTCAAAATAAAAAAGAAAATTAGACCCAATGCTTATGTAGTAGACTTACCACCTAGTTATAGCATTAGTTCTACATTTAATGTTCCAATCTGAAAGAATACAAGGAACCTACATTGATACCTGATGAACCTTTGGTCCTAACATCTCTTGAGAGTGAAATGCCAATTGAGTGTCCACCACCAAATATTCCTGAGCGAAAGGAAAGAATTGAAAGGATCTTGAATGACCAGATCATCACTACTAGAAATAAGGGCTACCAACGCTATCCGGTTCGATGGCAAGGACATCCTGAATCTGAAGATTCCTGGATCACCAAAGAGGACCTACAATAAATCACCCGGATATATTAGAAACTTATCACTCGACAGGGTCGAGTTCCTCCCACCCGGGGAGAATTGGTGCGGGCACCAGAATCAGAAAGAGACCAACCATTCAAGCCCATTCCGAATTTATGGTTGGACTAGAGAGTCCGGTAACCTTTCTTTATTTTGAGTCCCAAAGAATCATGTAAGTCGAGTCCATGTTGGGTCCTGTAATCTTTCTTTTGAGTCCAAAATAATCATGTAAGTCGAGTCCATGTCGGGTCTAGTCTTAGTCCAATCCAAATAGGTCAACTAGCATCAAGCCTAAAGAAGACTCACAATGTATACCCCAAATCAAGACCAAAGCCAACTCAATTGGGGACCACATGCCACATCACTTGCGCCACCTCAACTTGGGACCACATGCCACGTCAAGAGGGGACCACATGCCACCTCACATGCCACCTCACCACAAGAGGGCGCCATCCCAAGTTCAAATTCAAGGAAGTTGGCCAAGGAGGATTTCAAGCAAGAAAATCAGCCCTCTCCCCTTATATTACTCCACTTGTTTGGGATTTGAAATTCAAAATTGTGAGGCTTTATTTAAAGCCTTGGACGCCCCTTGTAAGTGCTATTGATGAATGAATACAAATTTCAGAAATTTCTATGTGTTTCTATGTGCCTATGTGGATCTTTGTGCCTAAGTGAACCTCTTCCTCTCCTCCATCATTTCTTCTCCCTAATCCTTCTCTTTTACTCTTCATCTTCCAAGCAATCCTTTCCTTCAAGGCGAATTAAGGACATCCTCACAAGAAGAAGATCAACACCAACACAAGCTTCCACCATAGCGCCAAGGATCATTTCCAACAAACTCTCCTTTGAGTTCCATCAATCTTCTCATTTCTAATTAAGCTTCTAATCATCTTGGTTTCTTTGTTGCAGGGTTCTCTAGGTTCCAGATCCAGGAGGAAGGATTACTTGCTACAAACCAGAAAGTTAGATGGCCCATTTTATGTGGTATGTTCTTTCATTTGAGAACCTTAAGAGCGAATCCCTTGTGCTTGAGATTTCAATGCTTGAACTCCTAGTCTTTTAAGATCGGGATCATTAAATAGGACTAGCTTGACTTGTGTGCGAATTCTAATCTTGTCCTATTTCTTTAGGATTTTGATAGTCCTCCTAGCTGGGTTTAAGTATAAGCATTTAGGGTTTCTTATTAGATCTCCTTGATCTTATATGTTGAATCACTCATATGCAAGTAGGAATTGCTAGTTAAATTTTGGTTAATCTCCTTTAGAGTCACATGATTGCATCCTCATCATGCATACCACCATTCTTGGTATCAGAGCATGGTAGAATAAGTTCCTGATTACATAGCATTAAGTCCTTGAAGTACTTGGATCTGGGGCGTTACCAGCCGTCCGGTCTTAGGAGAAAGTAGGGTTTTAAACACCCTCTCTTCCATTCCACGGGGATCTCCTAAGGCGTGTCGGGGTGTCATTGTGATTGACCCATGAAAAGAAAGCCAAAGGACTTCTTAGATTTCATTTGTGAATTTTGCATTGGCACGTTCTATTTTTCTGCTTGCTGAATTTTCTGTAGGCTGACTGTAATCCGCCTGCAACTCCAAAGGCAAGTATCACATTCCTCGTTGGAATATTTTTTTCCTGTTCCATTTTGAGTTGCTTATCACCGTTTTAAATTTCAATATAAAAAAAAATTAAAAAAAATAAAATTCTGCATCCATCAGTGTTATTAGGGTTTCTGTTCTGTTCTGTTCCTTTTCATTATCATTTCAGAATCTGCCTAGAATAGTACAGATTTTATTTTGAATTTTTGTTTCATCTGGTATGTCATCTAGAACTTAGAAGTTTTCTATGATTTTTTAAGATTTTTTTTGACATTTTTTTTTCTGCACTTATCAACACCACTTTTAAACTGCAACACACTACTTCTGCACCTGAAATTTGAAATTTGCATGCATCTCATGACAAATCAAATTAAGGGCATGAAATTGACATAGGGTCAGGATTTCATCACCTGTCCCTAGCCCAAAATCACCAAATTGCATATCGACCCAATCCCTAACTAAAATTGATTAGACATTAATTGCCCTAGTGGGTTAGGAACATCAATTTGGTCGAGCCCGGGTTATTGTCAACTCATTGTGTCAACTAGTCTTGTGTGTGCCCTATTACTTGGTGTCTAGAATTGGGACTAAGGGCTTGGGTGCTGATCCGTCTATCGGGCCAATTCCACCGGGCCTAGGTAGGCCAGAGACAGGATCTCACACTCCTCTTGTTCTAAAACCTGGCCAAGTATAGAGTTACTACAATCTAGCTTGCCACCTTGATTAGGCAACTAGCTTGGAACTCTAGGTCCAGTTCAATTCATTTAGGAAAGCTTGTGCAACCCATTTCTTCATCTATTATTGAAAGCTGGTGTCAAGGATAGAGGTTAAGTGGCTCAAGCCTAAGCGGTTCTTGTGGTTTTAAATTAGGACCCAGTGAAAGCTGGGGGAACCTCCCACAGACCCACCTCCTGACTGGCCAGTGGAAGAGAGTAGCTGTTGATTTGATTGTATCTAGTCAACTCAGTTTATTTGGACTAATCGGTTTAGAAAACTCGTAGTTCGAGTCTGAGTCTAATTGTTTGCATGACAACTAGATCAGGCACACCTTACCACCCTTCACAAGCCCAACCTAGTTCATCCATGGATACTAGTATGGAAAGCCTTATGAGATCTATGATCGAGAAGATGGACCGTTTGGATGCAAATTTGGTCAAGTTCGAGGAAAGGGTAGGAACCCTAGAAGAAACTAGGTTGACCCCAACTGAACCACCTTCACCCAGATTACCTTCAGTTCATCCTAGAGCCCAACGATAGGAACACACACCTGACCCAATTCAAAGAAGACCGCATCAGGATTATGTTGATCATACTCCAGAGCCACCTCCTAGAAGGCCTCACTATGATACTTTTGATCAGGATGATCGGGCCCTAAGGAACATCCGTCTAGATGCACCAACCTTTGAGGGAAGCTTAGATCCTAAGGTGTACCCTGACTGGGAGGCTGACATGCACCAGTATTTTGACTGGTATGATATGTCTGAAGAGAGAAGATTTAAGTTTGCCAAAATCAGACTAGTTCGTCGCTCGGTTATATTGGAGAAACGTGGAACGCATATCAAGGCAAAGGGGAGATTTACCTATAGCAACATGGAGATATATGAAGAGGAAACTTAGAGAGAAATATCTGCCTATGTCTTATCAGCAAAGGTTATTAGATCAGTGGCAACGATTGACACAGGTAACAGACCGTTTCTGAATACGTTGCTAATTTGATGAGTTTGTGATGTGATGCAACGTAGTCGAGTCTGAAGCAGCCACTTTATCAAGGTTTAGATCAGGGTTGAATGATGAATAAAAGGGGAACTGTTTTTAAGGGAAGTCCATGATTTAGATCAGGCATACCAAGTTGCCACGGACTTGAGAGGTTTCAAAGGAGAGCTACATTTAGACGACCATGAACCTATTAGGTTTAACCCTCCTGTTAGCAGGCCTAGCTCAGTCCCTAGTCCCGCCAATAGAACAAGGTCCAGCCCGAATCCAACCCTTAGACCAATCCGACCACCCCTTAATTCCTAGAGGAGATAAGGAAAGAGCCCTGAAGTTCAGGTGAAAAAGACGAGTTTGCTATAAGTGCCGCAAACCAGGCCATTTCATGAGCCAATGCCCCTCTAGAGCTTTACATATAGGGGAGGTAGAAGAAGAAGATTCAGAACCCCTAGAGAATGGTGAAGAAGAAGTTTATGAAGCAGGGGATTGTTTAGCTGATGAGTATGAGAGTATGAAGGGGGTGAAGAGAACATAGACTCATCAGATTTCCTAGGAGTTGTGAGACGTATCATGACACAGACCAAGGAGCAAGAAGACTGGTGTAGAACTAGCATCCTACACACATTTGTTAAGATAGGAGAAAAGGTCTGTAAGATCGTCATCGATAGTGGAAGCTGTGTCAACGCCATTTCCACTAACGCAGCCAAAAGTCTAGGATTACCCGTTGTTCCACATCCCAATCCATATAAGGTGTCCTGGATCGATTCCACTTCTATACCAATCAAGTCAAGATGTCAGGTTCAAGTCCAGCTTCAATCCTATCAGGAAAAGATCTGGTGTTATGTGCTTCCTATGGGGGTAAGTAGCATCATCTTAGGCAGGCCATGGCTGTTTGATCATGATGTGACCATCTTTGGTCGATCAAACTCCTGTGCTTTCAACTTCAATGGCAAGAAAATTGTCATTCATCCAACCCAGCCTAAGGATAATGTCAAGAGAGGGCTAGCAGCTTGAAAGATAAGAAGACTGGATTAAATTTAATAGGTGCAAAAGAATTAGAGCAAGATATCATGGAAGGAGCACCTATTTGGGTAGTAGCTGCTAAGGAAATTAAGGACCACAGCCCTGTAGAACACCTCAAGAGGTGGTCCAATTATTGAAAGAATTTGAGGATGTGTTTCCAGAAGATCTCCCCGATAACCTCCCACCTTTAAGAGACATACAACACGCAATAGATTTAATCCCTGGAGCGACTTTATCTAATTTGCCTCACTATAGGATGAACCAACTGAATACCAGGAACTGCAAAGGCAAGTGGGTGAACTTCTTAGGAAGGGGTTTATTAAGGAAAGCTTAAGTCCATGTGCAGTCCCTGCTCTGCTGACCCCTAAGAAAGATGGCACCTGGAGGATGTGTATAGATAGCCATGCCATTAATAAGATCACTGTAAAGTATAGTTCCCAATCCCAAGACTAGACGACATGTTAGATATGATAGCTGGATCGATAATTTTTTCCAAGATAGACCTTAAAGTGGCTATCACCAGGTTAGGGTTAGGCCTGGAGACGAATGGAAGACCGTTTAAGACTAAAGATGGATTATATGAGTGGTTAGTCATGCCGTTCGGTCTGTCCAATGCACCCAGCACTTTTATGAGAATAATGAATCAGGTGTTAAAGGTTTTTATCAGAAGATTTGTAGTGGTCTATTTTGATGATATACTTATATATAGCAAAACAAAGGCAGACCACTTAACCCACCTGAAGCAAGTTTGTCAAGTCCTGAGAAAAGATAGTCTTATGCCAATATCAAGAAGTGTGATTTCCTGACAAATAGAGTTATCTTTCTAGGATTCGTAGTCACATGAAGGGGTGTCCGCTATCCTGAGAAAATTAAATCCATAGTAGAGTGGCCTACGCCTAAGACTATCCATAATGTCCGTAGTTTCCATGGGTTATCCCCTTCTATAGAAGGTTTATTAAAGGATTCAGTACGATAGTGGCACCAATCACTGATTGTATTAGGAAGGGAAATTTCGAGTGGACTAAAGCAGCAGGTAAGGCCTTCCTAACAATTAAGGAGAAAATGACACAAGCACCTGTCTTAGGTTACCCGATTTTACCAAGGTGTTTGAGGTTGCTTGTGATGCTTCTGGGGTCAGAATTGGAGGTGTCTTGAGTCAAGAGAATCACCCAGTAGCATACTTCAGTGAAAAAATTAAATGAGGCAAGACAGGTATTCCACGTATGATAAGGAACTGTATGCTGTAGTTCAAGCTCTACGATATTGGAGACATTATCTTCTACCCCACGAGTTTGTCCTATTCTCTGATCACGAAGCTCTTAGGTTCCTTAGTTCTCAAAAGAAATTAACCCTAGGCACGGAAAATGGGTAGAATTCATACAAGCTTACACGTTCGTTTTGAAACATTGTGCCAGTACTGAAAATAGGGTTGCTGATGCGTTGAGCCGCCGTTCTATGTTGTTAACCTCTGTGAGCACTGAAGTAGTAGGGTTCGATAGATTGGAAGATGAATATCCCACATGTCCTGATTTTGGTCATATCTATCAATCCCTCCAACAAAACCATCTAGTGACCTAGTGATTATACACTGTTAGATGGATACCTTTTCAAAGGAAATCAGTTGTGTATTCCCAAGACCTCTGTTAGGGAATTTCTGATCTGGGAAGTCCATGCTGGAGGTTAGCAGGACATTTTGGCAGGAACAAAACCATCCTAGCAATGGAAGAACAATTTTTTTGGCCTGGTCTTAAAAGAACGTTGCCCAGATCATAGCTCAGTGTCAGACCTGTGCTGTTGCAAAACAGCAAAGACAGAACACCGTCTGTACATGCCCTTACCTGTCCCTGATGGTCCATGGCAAGATATCAGTATGGATTTTGGGTAGTCTACCTAAAACTTCTAGAAACATGACTCTGTTTTGTGGTTGTCGATCGTTTCTCCAAAATGGCGCACTTCATCCCGTGTTCTCAAACTTTAGACACTTCGAAAGTGGCCAAGCTTTCTTAGATCAGGTGGTTAAGCTTCATGGTTTACCCAAGACCATTGTGTCAGATAGAGATGTCAAGTTCCACTTGCTACTTCTGGAAAACCCTCTGGCACATGTTAGGTACTAAGCTGAAATTCTCTACGGCCTATCATCCTCAAACCGATGGCCAAACTGAAGTAGTAAACCGCAGCTTAGGAAATCTCTTAAGATGTTTAGTCAGCGACAACCTAGGAAACTGGGACTTACTACTTCCTCGCGCTGAATTTGCCTATAACAGTTCGATTAATTGGTCTATTGGAAAAAGTCCATTCGAAGTGGTCCATGGATACAGACCTAGGAAACCTTTAGACCTAATTCCATTACCAGTACATACACGAATATCTGAGTCTGCTGAGATATGCACAGCATGTTAAGGGTTTGCACAAGGAGTAGTCAGAAGATTTAAACAAGCAATGAACTCTATAGGCATATGGCTAATTCACATAAACGGTTAAAGGAATTTAATGAAGGAGACTCTGTAATGATTAGGCTTAACCAGAAAGGTTTCCTCCGGGAACTATGAAGAAACTCCATGCCCGGGAGATGGACCCTTCAAAATAATAAAGAAAATTGTACCTAATACTTATGTAGTAGACTTACGACCTAGTTATGGCATTAGTTCTACATTTAAAGTTTCCGATCTGAAAGAATACAAGGAACCTGCATTGATACCTGATGAACCTTTTGGTCCTAACACTTCTCTTGAGAGTGAAATGCCAATTGAGTGTCCACCACCAAATATTCCTGAGCGAAAGGAAAGAATTGAAAGGATCTTGAATGACCAGATCATCACTACTAGAAATAAGGGCTACCAACGCTATCTGGTTCGATGGCAAGGACGTCCTGAATCTGAAGATTCCTGGATCACCAAAGAGGACCTACAACAAATCGACCGGATATATTAGAAACTTATCACTCGACAGGGTCAAGTTCCTCCCACCCAGGGAGAATTGGTGCGGGCACCAGAATCAGAAAGAGACTCCAACCAATTCAAGCACATTTCGAATATTTATGGTTGGACTAGAAAGTCCCGGTAACCTTCTTTATTTTGAGTCCAAAAGAATCATGTAAGTCGAGTCCATGTTGGGTCCTGTAATCTTTCTTTTGAGTCCAAATAATCATGTAAGTCGAGTCCATGTCGGGTCTAGTCTTAGTCCAATCCAATGGGTCAACTAGCATCAAGCCTAAAGAAGACTCCAATGTATACCCCAAATCAAGACCAAAGCCAACTCATTGGGGACCACATGCCACATCACTTGCGCCACCTCAACTTGGACCACATGCCACGTCAAGAGGGGACCACATGCCACCTCACATGCCACCTCACTACAGAGGGCGCCATCCCAAGTTCAAATTCAAGGAAGTTGGCCAAGAGGATTTCAAGCAAGAAAATCAGCCCTCTCCCCTTATATTACTCCACTTGTTTGGGGATTTGAAATTTCAAAATTGTGAGGCTTTATTTAAAGCCTTGGACGCCCCTTGTAAAGAGCTATTGATGAATGAATACAAATTTTCAGAATATTCTATGTGTTTATATGTGCCTATGTGGATCTTTGTGCCTAAGTGAACCTCTTCCTCTCCTCCATTTCTTCTCCCTAATCCTTCTCTTTTACTCTTCATCTTCCAAGCAATCCTCTTCCTTCAAGGCGAATTAAGGACAATCCTCACAAGAAGAATCAACACCAACACAAGCTTCCCCATAGCGCCAAGGATCATTTCCAACAAACTCTCCTTTGAGTTCCATCAATCTTCTCTTTCTAATTAAGCTTCTAATCATCTTGGTTTCTTTGTTGCAGGGTTCTCTAGGTTCCAGATCCAGAGGAGGATTACTTGCTACAAACCAGAAAGTTAGATGGCCATTTTATGTGGTATGATCTTTCATTTGAGAACCTTAAGAGCGAATCCCTGGTGCTTGAGATTTCAATGCTTGAATTCCTAGTCTTTTAAGATCGGGATCATTAAATAGGGCTAGCTTGACTGTGTGCGAATTCTAATCTTGTCCTATTTCTTTATGATTTTGATAGTCCTCCTAGCTGGGTTTAAGTATAAGCATTTAGGGTTTCTTATTTAGATCTCCTTGATCTTATATGTTGAATCACTCATATGCAAGTAGGAATTGCTAGTTAAGTTTTGGTTAATCTCTTTTAGAGTCACATGATTGCATCCTCATCATGCATACCACACCATCTGGCCTCAAAGGACCGGTACTTGCATGTGAAGTAAAAATCCATCCGGGAATATGAAGGGATGCGAATATGTGACTTGGTGCATGAACTACTTATTGGATATGACCTTTTCAATCCAGCTAACTTCTCTTGGGTTTTGAAAAATCATATTGATAAGTTGATGCCAGCATATCACACGCCCTCCTAACATTATAATAGGGATGGTTAGGGTTTAGAAGATTCCCAATAGTTTTTAGTATGAGTGTTATACCTTTTCCTTCCTTTGTAAGACACTCTTGTCTCTTTAAGACAAGGTGGTTCTTACTAGGACAGTCTTAGGATTTACGACTAAGCCTAGAGTGACCTATAGGAAGGATGGCAATCCCAAATCCAATAGTGTTTTGGGAAAGCATTCAGAGACCCTATAAGAGGGTTAGGGGTTCCCTACAAATGGTTAAAGTCCAGAAGGCTTCAAGAGGAGAGCCAAGTCAACGCAAGCCCTGTAGTAGAGTTCTTCCTTGGGTCAATTCCTATATGGATCAGCCGTGGAGGGCTTACACTGTGAGCCTTGTGGAAAGAAGTGGAAAAAAGCATTCCATGTATTTATCATGAACCTATTAATGTTTATTAGTTGTTATGAAGAGGGGATCTTGGAATTAGGGTTTCTAGGCATAAAGTTTTTCTGTGTGGAAATTTTTGGAAATTCAATGCATAATACATGCTTGATGACCCTAAGAAACCCATCAGTGGTTCAAGCACCTAATTCATTCAATGAATATCATTTGTATGATCAAATGCTTATTGATAGCTAGTTTGATATAAGAGTTTTTCATGCATCCTTAATTAGGGTTCAGGTGGAATGCTTATGTTATGAAAAATAATCATGATTATGAGGTTTGCCATTAGATTAGGGGCAGACCTAATCTATGTGTGATAGATATTAATCATTAAAAAGAGCATTGTTATTGTTTCATACGATTATGCCATCTTGCTAAATCAAATGTATTTAATGACATGTCCTTATCCAAGTAACTGCTTTCGATTGGGTAGTCACCATGACCGTCCAGTCATAGAGGTTAGGTAGGGTTTAAAGGACCTCTCTTCCCATTCAATGGGGTCTCCTATGGTGTGTAGAGGTGCTGTTATGGCCATATCCCATGAATAAGTGAGGTGAATGGAGAAATTGTAAAATCATGCTATGATTTGCATATTAAAATAAATATGCTTGACAGATAATCATATTTTTGCATATGCTGGATTGATATGCTTTTATTTATACTTGTTGTTATGAACAATAATAACATGATTATTTAGGAAGTGTATGAGACTATCAAAGCCCTCATATAAAACATATTTAGTCATAGTATAAACTCAATCATAATGCAAAACTGATTAGGGTTTGATCAGCCGGTTGGTGTCTAGGCAAGTGGTTCTGAGAGGTAAAGGGAATGATGTTTTTTAATTTATTCCGTTGTCTGACCTGGCCAAATCAATTGGTATCTAAGGAAAGCAACGGGGGGACCCCCTCACCCCTTCCACTAATCTAGCCAATTTGGTCATATCTAAACCTTAACTTGGGAATGCTAATTGATTGAGTATACTATAATTGGCCTTCCTTCATGCTAAGCCAAATTAATATCAAAACTATAGTAGGTTTATTGTGTAACACAAGGCCTACTCTAGGGTTTGATATAAAATGTCTTGGTACACTTAGTGCTTTATGGCATGGTTGGAAATTGTTGCTTTGTTGTATAACACAAGGGAAACATTATTACATCATTGCTATAAACAAATGAAGGGTCTGACTAAACTAAGACATTATACTTTGTTGTATAACACAAGACTATAAGCATCTTAGAGGCAGTTTATTTGTTGAGAATTGCATTGGTTGCAATTGGAAAGGAAGTCCTACCTTTGAACTCATGAGTGTTTGTTGTGTAACACAAGGCACTCATGAGGATTTGGGATCTCAACCCCACTAAAGAAACTAGTAAGGTTTCTTGCTTACCATAAATTAAGGGTTGTGGGATTTGAATAAAATAGTGGGAGACATAATTAGATATAAAGTCCTTATCTAGTTATGAATGTCATCTTGAGTGGTTGCTGATATTGTTCTTAGGTAAATGTAGGATTTTTTGTAATGGCTTCAAATTTGTCACTACGAGGCATTTTAGATGCCAACAAGTTAACCATTCCCAATTATGTGGACTGGTTAAGGAACTTGAGAATAGTTCTTACTCAAGAAAAACTTTCTTATATTCTGGATTCTCTAGACCCTGAGCTGATCGAAGAAGATGCATCAGAGGAGGAAATTGCCACACACAAAATATGACAAAATGACAGTACAACTGTCAGGTGCATCATGTTAGCCTTGATAAGCAACGAGCTCTAGAGGCAAAATGAAGGTATGGAACCTCAATCCATATTGCTCAACTTAAAAGAGCTATATGGAGAGAAAAGTAGGGCTACTCAATACGAGATATTGAAGTAGTTGTTCCGTTCACGGATGAGTGAGGGTTCATCTGTACAAACCCATGTATTAAAAATGATTGGCTTAATCACCCTATTAGGTCAATTAGGGTTTGTGATGGATGGTGAACTCAATTAGGATTTAATCCTGTGCTCACTTCCAGATTCCAACTCCCAATTTGTTCTTAATTATCACATGAACAAACTAAACAAATCTTTGCCTGAACTACTAAATATGTTAAAGACAGCAGAGAGTTACTCAAAAGGTGATAAGGCTCATCTTCTTCTCATTGACGGGAAGAAGAAACAAGCAAATAAAAAGGGTTTGAAAAGAAAGTTCAACCCTAAAAAGAGCATCCACAAGAAGAAGAAAGTTAAGAAGGCAGTTAATGATGGAGCTTGTTTCCACTGTGGCAAGAAAGGGCATTGGAAAAAGAATTGCTAGACATATCTTGTAAATTTGAAGCCAGATGCAAGTGGAGCATCTAAATATTTATACATGATACAAACTAATTTATCATTGAGTGCTTCCATTTCTAATTCATGGGTATTAGAGACTGCATGTGGGTCTCATATCTGTAAATTTTTATAGGGACTCCACAGAATTAGAGAATTGAAGAAAGGTGATTTCAAGCTATATGGCGCTAGTGGAGAAGCCATGTATGCTAAAGCTGTAGGCACCTATCTTCAATTATTACCTACGGGTAATGCTTTAAAGTTAGAAGAATGCTACTATGTACCGGATATTGTAAGAAACATTGTATCAATACCCTTGTTGTTACAACAAGATTTTGAGATAAATGTAAAGAGCACTGGCTGCTCTATAATTCATTGCAATAAAATATTCAGACATTGTTATTTTATAAATGGTCTTCTGACATTAGAACTCAATAATGAAATATTACTTATTGATAACAAGAAGAGAAAGAGAGATAATGTCAATGTCACATTTCTCTGGCATTGCCGGTTATGTCATATTAGTGAGTCAAGAATAAATAAGTTAGTCAAAGATAATTACTTTGATCATTATGATTTTCAATTATTAGGAACTTATGAGTCTTGCCTTAAAGAAAAAATGACCAAGTCTCCATTCACTGGACATGGGGACAGGGTAACTGAATTATTAGATCTTGTGCATACTGATGTGTGTGGACCTATGACAACTCAAGCTAGAGATGGATATTCTTACTTCATCAGTTTTATTGATGACTTGTCTAGGTTTGGTCATGTGTATCTAATGAAACACAAGTCTGAAGCCTTTGATAAGTTTAAAGAATATCAAAACATGGTTGAAAAACAAACTGGACATAGTATTAAAACTCTTCATTTTGATCAAGGAGGTTAATACTTGTCAGGTGAGTTTCTAAACCATCTCAGGACGAAAGCATAATCTCTGAATGGATCCCTCCTTACACACCCCAATTGAATGGTATGGCAGAAAGGAGAAATTGCACTTTTTTAGACATGGTGAGATCCATGATGAGCTTCATAGATCTTCCCATTTCTTTCTAGGGACATTGATGGGGGACTAATATGCATGCAATTATTTTTGTATGTTTTACATGTTGAGTTAGGTGATTAATTCCAGAATTTCAGATCAAAATTATTTATAGGGAATTTTGTATGAATTTTTGAAGATCAGCATGCAGATTAGGACCTGGAAAAGTAGCAAAGAAGGACCGCCGGGGCTGAGAAGCCTTGGTCAGGGCAAGTTCTCCTACAATAAAACTACTGGAGGTAGAGGGGTGTACCTGACAACATCTGTGAAGATCGCAGTGAAGGGGTCTCTCATTCCTCGATGGATGCGGCCTGGAAAACCGAGCCAATGACCCGCGGATACCCGGCTTTCTGCTCGGTGGTCCGATTGAGGCTTGGCTGGAGTCGTTGGATTCGTAGGAACTCAGGGACCTGCAAACAACCTGTCAGGGGTTAGAAAATTTACAAAGGAATAAGAAAACAAAGGAAAAACAGCAAAGGAAGGCTTCTTTTGGAGTGGGCGTCCAGGGATCTGGAGGGTTTGTTTGCAGAAGGAAGATGATTGCAAACACCGGGAAGAAGAACTCTCACGAAACCCTTTATGCACACAGCAGGGTATCACACAACTCAATAGAAGAACTCAAAATTTTAATTCATATCAAAATTTAGGGTTTCATACAAGAGGCTAGGATCCCTTAAATAGACCCTTAACCTTGGGCTCCAAGTAAGGGCACATTAGTCTTTACATGAGAATCCTTTTCCCTCTCAAACCCTAGCTAGAAAATAAGGAAACATTAGGTAGAAAAAATTCCTAAAATTTCTCTTGACTTGGCCAACACTCCAAGGACACCTAGGGGGACGTGTTGGGCTTCTATGAAAAGCAAGGGGTCGGCCCAAAGGGGCCCGGGTGCATGGGTTTGGGCCTCTGGAAGCTAGGGTGGCCTGGTAGCCAAGTAGCAGGAATATTCCCTGGTATCTTGCTTCTTAGGGGCTTGGGCTTGGCGCCTGGGCTTGATTTCTTTGGGCTAGGATGCAGATGGACCTCTAAAATCATGGATTCCTTGGTCTATGAATATATTTTGGCATCTGGAAGGAAATCTGGGCATCTGGAGGGTATCTGCAAGGAATCAGGGTTTTTGATTTTCCTCCTGGAGTCTTCAAATCTTCAAGCTGGGTTGAACTTGGGCTAAACTTCCATGTCTTCAATCTGATTGGACTTGGTCTTTACTTGTATGATGTGGTCTTGAGTCTTCAGTATGGTTGAATAGGACTCAAAAAAATAAAATTAGCTCGACATGAGCTGACTAACACTGGACTGAACTAGCTCAACATGAGCTAAATAATTACAAGACTTAAATGAAACAACTCAGCTGGACTAAGCTTTATTACAGTGGACTCGAATGTTATTTAAGTGATCCACAGAGGGTTGAGAAGCCTCTGCCTTATTCTGGTGCCTTTGGTGTCCGCACCAATTCTCCCGGGATGGGAGGAACTCGACCCTGTCGAGTGAAGATCAGATTGGCTCACATATCTCTCAAGAAAGTCTGGGTTGAGGCGTTGCAAGTCCTCTTGAGAAATCCATGAATCGTCCGACTTTGGCCGGCCTTGCCATCGAACTAGGAAGCGTTGATAACCGCGGCCCCGGGTCGTAATGGCTTGATCGTCAAGGATACGCTCGATCCATTTTCCTCTCTCAGGCCAATTAATTGGTGGACACTCTGGGTAAGGATCACTCTCAACAGAAGGGATAGGCCCAAAAGCCTCACTGGGTATCGTTGTCGGTTCCCTGTACTCAACCAGGTCTATAATATTGAAGGTAGAACTGATGCCCATATCCGAAGGCAAGTCTAGCACATTGGCATTTGATCCAACCTTCTTTAATACTTTAAAAGGTCCGGCTCCCCGAGCATGAAGCTTCTTAACGGTCCCAGGTGGGAACCATTCAGGCCTAAGCCTAATCATGACAGAATCCCCTACATCAAGTTCCTTGATCCTTCTTCGGGAATTAACCAAATTTTTATAAGTTTCATTGCTTAAGTTTATCTTTTGGTTAATGTCTTTATGCAAGTCTCTAATATGCTGTGCAAATGACTCTACAGACTCAGAGACTCGTGCATGAATAGGTAAAGGAATCAAATCAATGGGGCGATTAGGCTTGTACCCATGGACTATCTCAAAAGGGCTCTTACCCGTTGTCCTATATACTGAACTATTGTAGGCAAACTCTGCTCTAGGTAATAACAAATCCCATGTTCCAACATGTTCACCTACAAGGCATCTAAGGAGGTTTCCTAAACTTTGGTTCACTACTTCAGTTTGGCCATCTGTTTGAGGGTGGTAGGCTGTAGAAAACTTAAGCTTGGTCCCTAATAGGTGCCATAAGGTCTTCCAGAAATAACTAGTGAACCTAACATCCCTATCAGATATAATGGTCTTGGGTAGGCCATGGAGTTTGACCACATGATCTAAGAAGAGTTTGGCTACCCTAGACGCGTCAAAGGTCTGGGAACAGGGAATAAAGTGAGCCATCTTAAAGAACCTATCGACCACTACAAAGATTGAGTCATGTTTCTTTTGGGTCTTAGGTAATCCTAGCACGAAATTTATACTTAGGTCTTGCCAAGGGCGATCAGGCACTGGTAAAGGTGTGTAAAGACCAGTGTTTTACTTTTGCTGTTTGGCAACAGCACAATTTTGACATCTGGCTACAATCCGTGCAACGTGCCTTTTCAATCCTGGCCAAAAGAACTGGTCCTCTATTGCTAAGATCATCTTATTTCTACCAAATGACCAGCTAAACCTCCAGCATGTGTTTCCCAGATTAGGAATTCTCTAAGGAAAGTTTTGGGTATACAGAGTCGATTATTCTGGAAAAGGTAACCATCCTGAAGGGTATAATCACTATGGGTATTGGATGGTCCTAGCCTGACGGTCTGATTAATTCCTCCAAAGTCTGGGCAGGTTTCATATTCATCCTTTAACCTATCAAACCCTATGACTTGGGTGCTAACTGATCCCAATAGTAAAGACCTACGGCTCAGGGCATTTGCTACCTTATTTTCAGTACCGGCACGGTGCTTCAGGACGAAAGTGTAGGCCTGAATGTACTCAATCCATTTACCATGCTGTGGGTTCAGTTTCTTTTGGGAGTTCAGAAATCGGAGTGCCTCATGGTCAGAAAATAAAACAAACTCCTGCGGTAGTAAATAATATCTCCAATATCTAAGGGCCTGGACTATCGCATAAAATTCCTTGTCATAGGTAGAGTACTAAAGTTTAGCCTCATTCAGCTTTTCACTGAAGAAGGCTACAGGGTGGTTCTCTTGACTTAGTACCCCACCTATTCCTACTCCCGAGGCATCGCAAGCGACCTCAAACACCTTAGTAAAGTCAGGTAATCTAAGGATGGGTGCATGGGTCATCTTATCCTTCAGCTCTAGGAAGGCCTTATCAGCTGCTTTGGTCCACTCAAATGTACCCTTCCTAATGCAATCGGTGATAGGTGCGACGATTGTGCTAAAACCACTAATAAATCTCTTGTAAAAGGTTGCTAGGCCATGGAAACAACGTACATCATGGACATTAGAGGGTGTAGGCCATTCAACAATCACCCTAACCTTTTCAGGATCTGCAGAAACTCCCTCAGGGGTGACAACAAAACCTAGGAAGATGACCCTATGTGTCATGAACACACACTTCTTAAAGTTGGCATAGAGGTTATTCTCCATAAGGGTTTGGCATACCAGTCTTAGATGACTAAGGTGGTCCTTCTTGGTCCTACTATAAATCAGAATATCGTCAAAGTAGACCACAACGAATTTTCCGGTAAACTCTCTTAGGACCTGGGTCATAATCCTCATAAAGGTACTTGGTGCATTGGAAAGTCCAAAGGGCATTACAACCCGCTAAAACAGGCCATCCTTAGTCTTGAAAGCAGTTTTCCACTCATCCCCAGGTCTAATTCTGACCTGATGATAGCTGCTCTTAAGGTCTATCTTGGAGAAAACTCTGGCTCCGGCCATCATGTCTAATATATCATATAATCGGGGGATGGGAAACCTATATTTCACAGTTATTTTGTTGATAGCTCTACTATCTACACACATCCTCCAGGTACCATCCTTCTTAGGGGTTAGTAGAGCAGGGACTGCACATGGACTCAGGCTCTCCTTAATGAAACCCTTCCTAAGTAATTCTCCCACTTATCTCTGTAATTCTTGATGCTCAGTGGGATTCAGTCTATAGTGAGGAAGGTTTGGTAAAGTGGCTCCTGGAACTAAGTCTATTGCATGCTGGATGTTCCTAAGGGGTGGCAATTGATCAGGTAAATCCTCAGGGAAGACATCCTCGAATTCTTTCAGAGCTTCAACAATTTCTTTAGGGTGTTCCTTTTGGGTTGGCTCTAATATTTCTTTGGAGGTCAAGATCCAAACAGGGTTACCCTCAACAATCTCCTGTTCTAACTCCCTGGCCTTAATCAGGTTAACTCCATGTTTCTTGTCCTTAAGGCTACAAGAACTCCTCTTAACTGGATCCCTAGGGGGAGCTGGATTGATAACAAACTTATTCCCATGGTAGTTGAAGGTACAAACATTGGTTCGACCATACAAGGTTGCATCATGATCAAATAGCCAAGGTCGACCTAAAATCATACTACTTACTTCCATGGGGATAACATCACACCAAATCTTTTCCTCATAGGTATGCAATCTAAGTAAGATTTGGCACCTAACTTGAATTTGGATGGAGGCGTTGGATTCGTAGGAACTCAGGGACATGCAAACAACCTGTCAGGGGTTAGAAAATTCACAAAGGAACAAGAAAATAAAGGAAAAACAGCAATGGAAGGCTTCTTTTGGAGTGGGCGTCCAGGGATCTGGAGGGTTTGTTGGCAGCAGGAAGATGATTGCAAACACCGAGAAGAAGAACTCTCACGAACCCCTTTATGCACACAGCAGGGTATCACACAGCTCAATAGAAGAACTCAAGGTTTTAATTCATATCAAAATTTAGGGTTTCATACAAGAGGCTAGGGTCCCTTAAATAGACCCTTAACCTTGGGCTCCAAGTAAGGGCACATTAGTCTTTACATGAGAATCCTTTTCCCTCTCAAACCCTAGCTAGAAAATAAGGAAACATTAGGTAGAAAAAATCCCTAAAATTTCTCTTGACTTGGCCAACACTCCAAGGACACCTAGGGGGACGTGTTGGGCTTCTAAGAAAAGCAAGGGGCTGGCCCAAAGGGGCCCGGGTGCATGGGTTTGGGCCTCTGGAAGCTGGGGTGGCCTGGTAGCCAGGTAGCAGAAATATTCCCTGGTATCTTGCTTCTTAGGGGCTTGGGCTTGGCGCCTGGGCTTGATTTCTTTGGGCTAGGATGCAGATGGACCTCTAAAATCATAGATTCCTTGGTCTATGAATATATTTTGGCATCTGGAAGGAAATCTGGGCATCTAGAGTGCATCTGCAAGGAATCAGGATTTCTGATTTTCCTCCTAGGGTCTTCAAATCTTCAAGCTGGGTTGGACTTGGGCTAAACTTCCATGTCTTCAATCTGATTGGACTTGGTCTTTACTTGTATGATGTGGTCTTGAGTCTTCAATATGGTTGAATATGACTCAAAAAAATAAAATTAGCTCGACATGAGCTGACTAACACTGGACTAAACTAGCTCAACATGAGCTAAATAATTACAAGACATAAATGAAACAACTCAGCTGGACTAAGCTTTATTACAGTGGACTCGAATGTTATTTCAGTGATCCACAGAGGGTTGAGAAGCCTCTGCCTTATTCTGGAGCCTTTGGTGTCCGCACCTGACATGCCCTGGAGACTGCTGCCTATATTTTGAACAGGGTACCATCTAAGTCAGTGCTTAGCACTCCATATGAGTTATGGAATGGCAAAAGACTAAATCATAAGTACTTAAAGATTTGGGGTTACTATGCTTATGTCAAGAATAATTTTGGACATAAATTAAGTGCTAGGACTGACAAATGTAGGTTTATTGGTTATCTTAAAGAGGGTGTTGGATACCTCTTTTATAATACTACTGAACAAAAGGTTTCTGTCAATAGACACGCTACATTCTTGGAGCATGAATTCATCCAAGAAAGAAGTAGTAATTCTGCACTTGAATTAAGTGAAGAACAAAACCAATAACCTAATGAGTCTTCAATTAAAATTCCTCAACCAGAAGTTCTTGTAGATCAAGAACAGCCACAATATACACCTCCTCTTCAAAGGTCAGAGAGAATGCGGAGAGCACCTCTTAGATATGGTTTTGTCATCGGGGATGACAATGTAGCCAGTATCATTCAGAATGATGATCTTGTGACCTATTCGGAAGCTAGAAGAGAAAAGACTCTGATAAATGGCTAAGTTCCATGAAGTCTGAGATAGACTCCATGTATTTCAATCTGGTATGGACCTTGGTAGATCCACCTGAAGGAATTAACTTAATAGGGTGTAAATGGGTCTTCAAAAAGAAGATAGGAGCAGATGGTCAAGTAGAAACCTACAAGGCCAAGCTGGTAGCAAAAGGTTTTAAACAAAAACATGGCATTGACTATGATGACTATGATGAAACTTTTTCATCAGTAGCCATGCTCAAGTCCATTCGGATATTGCTTGCAATAGCTGCATACCATGATTATGAAATCTGGTAGATAGATATCAAGACTGCTTTCTTTAATGGAAATCTTGAGGAAGAATTCTATATGACACAACCAGAGGGATTTGTCTCAAGTGGGAGACCAAATCAAGTATGCAAGCTAAAGAAGTCCATTTATGGACTAAAACAAGCATCGAGGAGTTGGAACATTCGCTTTGATGAAATAATCAAGGAATTTGGTTTTGTCAAAAATTTGGATGAACCATGTATGTATAAGAAGACAAGTAGGAGTGCACTTGTTTTCTTGGTTTTATATGTTGATGCCATACTGATCATTGGGAATGATATTCTAATGTTACAATCAATTAAAATTTGGCTTCAATCAAAGTCTTCCATGAAGGATTTGGGAGAAGCATCCTATATACTAGGTATAACGATCTATAGAGATAGATCTAAGAGGATGCTAGGCTTATCCCAGTCCAAGTACATTAACTTAGTGTTGAAGAGATTCAACATAGATGGAAGTAAAAGGGGTAACTTACCTATGAGTCAAGGCATACATCTCTCTAAGAAAATGTCTCCTAAGACATCAGAAGAAAGAGAAAGAATGGCTATAATTTTTTATGCTTCAGCTATAGGATCAATTATGTAATTATGTTATATACCAGGCCTGATGTTGCTTATGCCTTAGGCATAGTAAGTAGATTCCAGGCAGATCCAGGTAAGGATCATTGGAAAGCTATGAAAAATATTCTTAAGTACCTTATATATGGATCTAGTTTTAAATTAGATCTAAATGATAGCAAATCCATATTGATGCAGGACAGTCTCGATGAACCCTGGGTTATTTAGAAAAGGGAAAACACCTAACCAAACTAGGACCATGGGAAGACTAAGAAGCCTCCTGCGACTAGGGTGACATAGAAACTAAAATCCTAAAATAGCTGACCTCTTTTGTTTTCAATTTTCTTGGTGGAGGTGGCGAAGGAAAGATGGAGATGAAAGACTGGGAATGGGAACTCATGGCCCTGGGACTCACTCTAATAGGGAGATGCACACAGAAAATCAGGGGTCATACCATATAGCTACCCTCCCGAGGGATCAAAGCACCAGGTATCTTCCCCAGGGATCAAAGCATACAACTAACCTTTCGAGGGATCAATGCACACAGCTACCCTCCCGAGGGATCAATGCACCAGCTATCTTCCCGAGGGATCAAAGCATACAGCTACCCTCTCGAGGGATCAATGCACCAGCTACCCTCAATAGCACAGCAAAGGCATCCCACTAGGGTGACTCTCAAAGGACATGAAGGGATAAGAAGATGGGAAGGGGATAACTAGGGCGCTCTCATCGAACCCATAATGCACACAGCAGGGCTCTCAGAGATGCCCCGAGGGATCAAACCCATAATGCACATAGCAGAGCTCTCACACCTCCCATCGAACCCATAATGCACATAGTAGGGAATAAAGGTAAAACGGGCCTAAGCCAAGAACCAGAACCAGAACCAATGGCTAAAAATTTCTTCATATAATCTGATTATTACAAGAGGGGAGGGGGTCTTTATATAGACAAACAAAACCCCTCACTTACTTAGCCTCCAAGTAAACCTAAAAAAGAAAAATAAGTCACATCAAAATCCATGCTACATCAATATTGGTGCTGATCTGCTATAAAAAGCATGTTAGCTTGATGATCTGCTCTGAAAATCATGCTGCTTGAACTGCTCCAGAAAGCATGCAGAACCATCTCTCACAGACGTGCACAAAGGAGGATCGATCTTAGGTGGCAACCGGCAGACGGTCGGCAGCCGGGAAACAAGCGGCGGACGGGGTTGGAGGATGGTGAGCGACAGACGGTGGGCGGCGAGCTGCAAGCTGGGTGGCGGCACAGGATGGGCACGGCATGCCCTGGGCATGCCGTTTGGTCTCCAATGGATATGGGGGCCCCGGGCACCAGCGAGGACCTCCGGCAGCTGGGCCTTGGCCGGCGGACGGCGAGACGGCGACAGGCGGCAGGCGGGCAGTGGCGACGACGTCAATCGACGGGCGGCGGCATCACACGGACGGACGTGTCTGTTGGGCTTCCCCACGGTCGTGGGGTCCTGGGCACCTGCGAGGGCCCCCCGGCGACCTGGTGTGAGCCAGCGGATGGCTGGCAGGCGACCGGCAGCAGGCCGGCGACAGTGATGGCAGTGGCGGCTATGGGTAGGCAGCAGATGGGCGCCTCCACGTCCGTTCTTCTTCCCCCGGCCTTGGGTGGTAGGCGGCCAGATTTTCCGATGAGGGCGGGGTCGGCGAGCACCGGTGGAGGGTCATCGGCGGTGACTGGGGGTCGGGCAGCTCGGATCTGGGGGCGGCGACTAGGGTTTGGAAAGTTTTTTTTTTAAATCACGGGAACGAGATGGAATAATGCAGGAATAAAATGGGGATAAATTTGGGATAAAGCTGGAATAGTGGGAATAGCTGGAATAGCGGGGATAGGAAAAATAAAAAAATGTGAGAAAATAATAAAAAATAGGAAAAATAATCCGGACCTGCCTGGATCCCCATCATTTTCCTCGACCGCGAGAAACTCGACTCCATCAAGTTCAAAAAATGGAGCACACCCTAATCCACAACTCGCTCTGATACCAAATTGATGTTGGACAGTCTCGATGAACCTTGGGTTATTTGGAAAAGGGAAAACACCTAAACAAACTAGGACCGTGGGAGGGCTAAGAAGCCTCCCGGGACTAGGGTGACACTGAAACTAAAATCCTAAAAAATCTGACCTCTTTTGTTTTCAATTTTCTTGGTGTAGGTAGCGAAGGAAGGATGGAGATAGGAGACTGGCAACGGGAACTCATGGCCCTAGGACTCACTCTGACAGGGAGACACACATAGAAAATCAGGGGTCATAGCATACAGCTACCTTTCCGAGGGATCAAAGCACCAGTTATCTTCCCGAGGGATCAATGCACTAGCTATCTTCCCAAGGGATCAAAGATTACAGCTACCCTCCCGAGGGATCAACGCACCAGCTACCCTCAATAGGACAGCAAAGGCATCCTGCTAGGGTGACTCTTCAAGGACATGAAGGGATAAAAAGATGGGAAGGGGATAACTAGGGCGCTCTCATCGAAGATGGGAAGGGGCTTACAATAATCTCAGTGAGAGCCCTGCTGTGTGCATTATGGGTTCGATGAGAGTGCCCTAGTTATCCCCTTCCCATCTTCTTATCCCTTCATGTCCTTTGAAAGTCACCCTAGTGGGATGCCTTTGCTGTGCTATTGAGGGTAGCTGGTGCGTTGATCCCTCGGGAGGGTAGCTGTATGTTTTGATCCCTCGGGAAGATAGCTGGTGCGTTAATCCCTTGGGAGGGTAGCTGTGTGCATTGATCCCTCGGGAGGGTAGCTGTATGCTTTGATCCCTCCGGAAGATAGCTGGTGCTTTGATCTCTCGGAAGGGTAGCTGTATGCTTTGACCCCTGATTTTTTGTGTGCGTCTCCCCATTAGAGTGAGTCCCAGGGCCATGAGTTCCCATTCCTAGTTCCCATCTCCATCCTTCCTTCGCCACCTCCACCAAGAAAATTGAAAACAAAAGAGGATCAGCTATTTTAGGATTTTAGTTTCATTGTCACCCTAGTCCCGGGAGGCTTCTTAGCCCTCCCACGATCCTAGTTTGTTTAGGTGTCTTCCCTTTTCCAATAACCCAAGGTTCATCGAGACTGTCTCACATCAATTTGGTATCAGAGAGAGTTGTGGATTAGGGTGTGCTCCATTTTTTGAACTCGACGGAGTCGAGTTCTTTGTGGTCAAGGAGAATGATGGGGATCCAGGCATGTCCGAATTCTTTTTCCTATTTTTTCTTATTTTTTCATATTTTTTTATTTTCCTATTTCTGCTATTCCACCTATTCCCACTATTCCAGCTTTATCCCAAATTTATCCTCATCTTATTCTTGCATTATTCCATCTCCTTCCCGTGATTTTATGAAAAAATATAATTACATATATTCAAAAACACCAAAAAAATTTAAATCCTAATTTGCATCATCCGCCTGCCATCATTGTGTAAACTACCTTTAAGGGATCTTGTGTGAGCCTGAAGTCCAGTCGAAGTGCTGCCCGAAGAAACCCTAGCCGACCAACCTTCAAAGACTTTTCTTCCAACATGCCCTTGATGCCTTTTCTGAAATTATTCTTGTTTCCAGCCTTTGTTTTATCACCCTTGATGGTTGTTTGCAGGTCCCCGAGTTCCTATGAATCCAACAACTCCAGCCGGGCCATAATCGGACCACCGAGCAGAAAGCCAGGAATCTGTGGGCCTTCGGCTTAATTTTCCAGACCGCATCCATCGAGCAACAAGTGATCTCTGCACTGCGATATTCACCAGGTGCATCAGACATTGCTAGGTACACCCCCTATATTCTCCAGTAGCTTTATTGAAGATGAACGAGCCCAACCGAGACTTCTCAGCCTCGACAGTCCTCTTTCCTTTGCTTTTTAGATCCTGATCTGCATGCGTAGCATCTAAAATTCATATAGAATTCTTTACATCTTATTTTGATTTGATATTCGGGATTTAACCACCTCACCCCACATAATAAACACACAAAAATAATCACATGCATATCTTTCTTGCATCATTTGGTATCAGAGCTTATATTAGGGCTCATTTTCTGCACCCTTCATAGTCCGTATATATATTATTCTTTTAATTGTTTCTCCCTACTCAAAACTCCAAAAATTTTGATTTTTATTTTTCTAGGTTCATCTTAATTAAAAGTATTTTACAAGATTTTTGCAAATTTTATTTCTGTTTGTGCAATTTCTTCAAGCCAAAATACAATCTATAAATTTTTGGCTCTATTTATTTAGCAAGACAATTTTGGAAGGTTAGGGTTTTGTTTAGCATCTCTTTTGCATATCTTTTATTTTTAGCATATTTCCTGCATATTAGAGCATAATCTGCAAATATCTTCTACTTAAGAAAATTTCCAAAAAAAAAAATCACATATATTCAAAAATACCAAAAATACTTAAACCCTAATTTGCATCATCTGCCTACCATCATTGCATAAACTACCTTTAAGAAATCTTGTGTGAGCTCGAAGTCCTGTCAAAGTGCTGCTCGAAGATACCCTAGCCGACCAACCTTCCAAGCCTTTTCTTCCAACATGCCCTTGCTACCTTTTCTGAAATTATTCTTGTTTCTAGCCTTTGTTTTTTCACCATTGATAGTTGTTTGCAGGTCCCTGAGTTCCTATGAATCCAACGACTCTAGCCGAGCCACAATCGAACCACCGAGCAGAAAGCTGGGAATTCACGGGCCTCCAGCTTGATTTTCTAGGCTGCATCCATCGAGGAACAAGTGATCTCTTCACTGCGATCTTCACCAGGTGCAACAAACATTGCTAGGTACACCCTATATATTTTTTAGTAGCTTTATTGAAGATGAACGAGCCCAACTGAGACTTCTCAGCCTCGGCGATCATCTTTCCTTTGCTTTTTAGGTCCTGATCTGCATGCGTAGCTTCTAAAATTCATATAGAACTCTCTACATCTTATTTTGATTTGATATTCAAGATTTAACAACCTCACCCCATATAATAAACACATAAAAATAATCGTATGCATATCTATCCCGTATCACATATCTGGGTATGTCTTCATCCTATATGATGGTGCAGTAAGTTGGAAGAGTACAAAGCAGCCAACTGTAGCTGACTCAGTCACTGAGACAGAATACATAGCTACTAGTGAAACCATGAAGGAAGCTACCTGGATGAAGAAATTCATCATGGAATTGGGTGTGGTTCCTGAAATACAACAGCCAGTGCCGCTATACTATGATAACACTGGAGCTGTTGCATAAGCAAAGTAACCAAGGTCACATTATAAGTCCAAGCACATCCTAAGACATTTACACCTCGTTCAAGAAATCATAGAAAGACAAGAAGTTATTATTAAATGAGTTGATACTAAGAACAATATAGCAGACCCATTCACTAAAGCATTACATCAGCAGCAATTTAATCACCACTTAGATTGTATGGATATAAAGTACAAGGGCGATTGGCTTTAGTACAAGTGGGAGATTGAAAGGAAAGTGCCCTAAAAGCCAATCTTATGTAAGGGCATTTTTATAATCTTCCAACTCCTGTATGATATTTAATATATTAATAAAGGCATATTGTTTCATCATATTGCTATGTCTTGTTTAAAGATTATGATGAACCCCATAGGTTATGGCAACTGGAATTAGGGTTATGATGGAGATCATGATAGTAAGGCCTAAGTTCCTTTAAACTCTAACCTAAAATGTTCCTAGTCGATGGACCATCGATTCGGGGATCGATAAGTCCGGAAAGACTAGCTTATCCTGTGTATGCTCTGATAAGAAAGTGGTTGGTCTCACAACCACTTGTGTAGAGACACTAATACAAGGATATGGGTGCTCATTAGAGTATGAGTTCACTGAACTGATCTACATTGAGACTATCTTATGGAGGTCTTACTACTTGTCAAAAGATAGATCTCGAAGTAGGAGTTGTGCATGTGATCTTTAGACCTGAGGTCACCATGGTTCCTTGTGCACGCTAAGCCATGTTTTGATTCATACTCATTCATGACATTTAGTCATGTACGGGGTATTCTCGGATATGGTGGAAGGTGTACGAAGGATATGAGTGGACCAACAAGGAATGAATCATTCCTGGTAAGAGGAATTGTTATCCCAAGTGATCTCTTCGATTGATGACTCAAGGAGTCTTTGATCAAAGCAGGATGAGATTAAAAGTGATTTCTAATCAGTCATCAGCTGAGTCTTCATTATCGAATAGAGATTCGAAATGACTAAGTACTAGGGTTTGACATTTATCCATACCCATCACTTAATCGGGATAATGGGAGATCGAAAGATTGAATTGCACGGTTACTTTCTACTGAAGGGTATTTTGGTACTTTCCACCAAATTCCTCATCTTCCGGGTAGGCATGATACATTGTTAGATGTTAATCATGTCTTGTAGGTATTCATGGATCAATTGGATTGGTTTAATCAGTCAATTCAATGGACAGATCGAATTGGCAATTTAGGTCAGCTCAATTTGACCTAATTAGGTCAATCGGGTTTGATTGGTTCAAATCGGCTAAACCTAAACCTACTACTGGCTAGATGTAAAATCCAAAGGGTCACACACATTAGGGAGTTGACCAAGGAAGTCATACATAATTTAATTAGGGTCATGGGATCCTAATTGGTTAGCTAGATTGCACACTAGCATGTGTAGGCTAACCTAATTCCTAACCCAAGTTGATTTGGGTCCAGTTGCTTACTATTTTGATTAACCAATTTAAGAGACTTAAATTGGGTTATGTCTGGGTTAAGAAAACCTTTTTCAGGTTTTATCCTGATTTAATTGGACATGGAATGCCACTTGGACTAGAGTCCAATTTGGCATGGACTTTTTGTGCGCATATGTGTGCGTGCCAAGGAATGGATCACAGAAAAGGACCAAGAGTCCTTCTGCAGATGAATCACTTTGGCTGATTCATTTGGGACTCTCTTAGCACATATCCCCATGCCCCTTAGAATTATTTTTGACCGGTCAACAACTTTTAAATTGGCAAGAAAAAGGTTTGAAAGGGAATTCACACATGAAGAGATGTGTCTCTTCATTTGGCACTCGATTTGAAGAAGTGTCCTTCTGCTATCAGGACTCTTCAAATTCTCCAATGCTTGGAGATTAAAGAGGCACGTCTTGGCTTCCCAGGGATCGGTACTTACCTTGTGGCAAGTCAGAAATCATCAGGGAATAAGAAGGGATGCAAATATGTGACTTGGTGCATGAATCGACTTATTAGATATGACTTCCAGCCAGATAACTTCTCTTGGGTCTTGAAAAATTATATCTGATAAGTTGGTGGCTGGACATATCACATGCCCCTTCTAACATTATAAATAGGAGTGGTGTTATGGGTTTTAGAAGAGTTTCACTGAAGTATTTATTCCGAGTGTTATACCTTCCTCCCTCCTCCTTAAGACAAACCTTGTCTCTTTAGGACAAGGTTGTTCTTTCTAGGACAAGTCTTAGGATTTAAGACATAAGCCTACTATATGAGGTCAATCCCAAATTTAAGAGTGGTTTTGGAAAGCATTCAAAGTACCCTACAAGAGGGTAGGGTGTCCTACGAAGGTCAAAGTCTAGAAGGTTGTCAAGAGGAGTCCTAGTCAAGCAAGCAACTGAAGTAGGAGTTCTTCCTTGGGTCAATTCCTGTGTGGATCACCATTGGAGGGCTTACACTTGTGAGCCTTGTATAAAGAAGTGGAAAATAGCATTCCAAGTATTTATCATGAACCATATTAGTGTTATATTAGTTGTATATGAATGAGGGGATCTTGGGATTAGGATTTCTAGCCAATAACGGTTTTTCTTAGTGCAAATTTTTGAAATTCAATGCATCATACATGCTTGATGACCATTAAGAAACCCATCAGGAATGTCTTGCAGCCAAGAATTCAAGCAAAAGATGGTATCTAGATAGTGGCTATTCAAGGCATATAACGGGTGACAAGGATCAATTCATCACCCTAAAGATGAAAGAAGGAGGAATGGTTACTTTTGGTGACAATGGCAAGGGGAAAATAATCAAAATTGGTAAGATCAAAATAACCCCTTCTACATTCATTGAAAATGTATTGCTAGTTGACACATTGAAACATAATTTATTAAGTATTAGTCAATTATATGATAGAGGCTTCAAGGTTGTCCTTGAATCATTTATGTGTATAGTAACTAACTTACTTGATTCTAGCACCAAGCTCGTTGGTCATAGACTTAAAAATGTATATCTGGTAGATTTGAATGATCTAGCCATGTCTAGTACTACAAGTCTAGTGGCAATGAATGCTAAAACCAAGGATTCTAGTTTACTTTGACATAGAAGATTAGGTCATGCTAACATGCATACTATTACCAAATTAATTTCCAAACATCTAGTTAAAGGTTTACCTAAATTCAAAGTTGATTTTGAACATGTTTGTGATGCTTGTCAACTAGGTAAACAAACTAGCGGAGTTTTAAATCAAAAAACCTAGTTTTAACTTCTAGACTACTTGAGCTACTTCGCATGGACCTATTTGGACTAACTAGGACCACAAGCTTAGGTGGTAAGAAAATTGGACTTGTGATTATAGATGATTTTTTCTAGATTTACTTGGATTTTATTTATTGCACACAAAGAAGAAGCCTTTAATGTTTTCCAAAAATTTCATAAAAAGGTTTTAAATAAGAAAAATCTTTCTATTATTTCAATTAAAAGTGATCACGGCACTAAATTTAAAAATCAGTATTTTGATGATTGTTGCACTAAGCATGGCATTGATCATAACTTCTCCGCTCCTAGAACATCATAACAAAATGATGTTGTAGAGAGAAAGAATAGGACTTTGGAAGAGATGGCCCAAACAATGTTTATGATGGCAATCTTCCAAGGTACTTTTAGGCAGAAACAGTGAACACTGCTTGCTACATCTTAAATCATGTTTTGATAAGATCGATTTTGAATAAAACTCTCGATGAACTTTGGAATGATAAGAAACCAAACATTAACTACTTTCATGTTTTTGGTTATAAATGCTTTGTATTAAATAATGGAAAGGATAACCTAGGAATGTTTGATGCTAAATCTGATGAAGCAATCTTTCTTGGTTATTCAATCAATAGCAAAGCATATAGAGTGTTTAATAAAAGAATTTTAACAGTTGAAGAATCTATTCATATTATCTTTGATGAAGCTAACCCCTCACCTTTTAGAAAATAAGAGTGTGTAGACAATAATGCAGGTACACTTGATAAAGAAATGGAGGATATGAGCTTAAAAGCCAAACCAACCCAAGAAAGAGAAGAAGTGGTAAGTAGAGATCATGATGATCTTCCAAAGAAATGGAGGTATGTAACTTCATATCCTAAAGATTTAATTCTTGGTGATCCCTTAGAAGGTGTTAGGACTAGGTCTTCACATAGAGAAGTACATGATTATCTAGACTGTCTCACAAGTAGAACCACATAGTATAGAAGAGGTTGAAAATGGCCCTAATTGGATGATGGCCATGCATGAAGAACTTAACCAATTTAAAAGAAATAATATATGGACCTTAGTAAATAGACCCTCAGACCATCCTGTCATAGGAACCAAATGGGTTTTTAAAAATAAGCTAGATGAAAAAGAAAATGTAATTAAAAATAAAGCTAGATTAGTGGTGTTGCCACCCGGATAACCATGGCCTGTAGCTCTGACGCATTGGGTTCCCTCCAGATCCTTGGTTCCCATCTCGTGGCTAGTCGGCTAGCTGGCTTGGGGGTCCTGCAAGATAGAAGAAAACCTTGGATTGGGAATTAAGGCAAAGGCACTCCGATGATCAAGTCAGTGGGATGATCGAGGGGAATAGATACATCAGAGGCAGAGAGCTTGGGGGACTCTCCACTTCCAGAGGGTGATAAAAGAGAAGATAATAATATGAGAATGGAAGAATGGAAGAATGTAGTCTATGCTTTACTTCACTTTTCTTTACTTACCTCTGCTTACCGTTTTCTAATCTTATATAGATGGGAGGCTTTTCAGGGGATTCTAGGTTCTCTCCTTCGAAGGTGGCTTTCCATTACCCGCTGCTGCCTCTTTATCAGGCTAGTTCTATGCCTAAGCTTCCAGCCATAACGAGATGTTGCCACTTTTGAGGAGGACATCCAGGTGCTGCAGGGCATAGGACGGTAGGGGGATGACCTTCTCAAGGAGATCAGGCATCTTGTCATAGAAGCTGCAGTCTTCCTGTCATGCGGTCGTCGATGTGTCGGTATACTACAAAGCTGGGAGGCTAACGTTGTCCAGATCATGTAGGTCATGCTCATGACATGCCGTAGGGGAGTGCATGCCCCCATGGCAGGGTATGCACCACCTCTCGAAGGCCCAGGGTGGCCAGGTACTCCACTATCTTTGTTTTGAATTTTGGCTTCCCCACTTTTTATCTTTGGCAGGAAACCATGATCATGGTAGGAGGGTCTGCTTTGGAGAGGCGGACTCAACCTCGATCGGGAGCTATCCTCAAACTAGGGGCTCACCCAATGAGCACTACCTCGACTGGGAGTTGACCTCGGTAGGGCAATCCTTTCTAGAGAGATGGACTCGACCTTGATCGGGAGCTATCCTCAAACGGGGGGCTAGCCCAATGAGCCCTACCTCGATTGGAAGCTAATCTCGGAAGGGTGGTTTTTTTCTAGAGATGCGAACTCAACCTCGATCGGGAGCTATCCTTATATAGGAGGCTCACCCAATGAGCCTTGCCTTGATTGGGAGCTAACCTCAAAAGGGTGGTCCTTTTTGGAGAGGTGGACTCGACCTTGATCGGGAGCTGTCCTTAAACAGGGGGCTCGTCTAATGAACCCTGCCTCGACTGGGAGATGACCTTGGAAGGGTGGTCCTTTTTGGAGAGGCAGACTCGACCTCGATCGAGAACTATCCTCAGATAGGGGGCTCACCCTTTGAGCCCTACCTCGACTGGGAGCTGACCTTGGAAGGGTGGTCCCTTTGGCTTTTCATCATGTGGCCTTGCCCAGGTGGTGGGATTCTTCACCATCGTGGCCGTCCATAGACTCCATATCAATGGATGTCAGCTAGTCCACGTTAGTAGATGTCACCATATCAGTTGCCCCCCACTCCCAAGCCCAGAGAACGAAGCGTCTGCTTGGGGTGAAGGGAGTAATGGTTGCACTGGCAAGGAGGGGGCACACCCATTCCGTTTCTGATGCCAGAAGCACCAGCATTTAGGCGGTCATGCTTTTGCGTCGTTCAGGCATCGCCGCATCTTCTCTCCCCAAAGATGGTTATTAATGCTGCACCGGCTTTAAGAAAACTGCTCTAGATTCGAAGCGTCACTTCAATACGTGGCATCTCTTGGTTGGCTTGGCATGAGACATGGCACACATCTTCTAAGGGCATGAAGCAACAGGGTTCTAGGTTATTAAATAGGATTCATCTCCTCGGTCTCCGGAGGTTCTTCAGGAGGTGGAAGAATAGACTTTCACTCTAGAGCCACTTTTCTCCTTCCTCCTAGGTGAAGTCCTGAAAAGCTAAACTCCCTTCCTTCTATATTCTTCATATTGTAGTGATGAAGTTCAGCCCCAAAGATCTTTGGGAAATGTTCCGAAAGAGGGCTGCTGCCAAGGTGCTCGAGGGGGAGCCTTGTATGGAGGACCGGGAGGGCGACGACGACTCCTTTTGGGCCAAGGAGGTGGCCTGTTTGGAGAGGAGGGTGCAGACCTTCCAGGCTCAACTGGAGGAGGAGAAGGCTTGGACTGAGACCTTTCTGTCCCTCTTTCTTTCTTTCTTATATTCTTTCTTCCTTCCTTCTTTTTTTTTTTGTAAATCAAGGAGGGCCTCTGATTTGTTGGGGGCACCTTACATGGGGTGCACAAGAGATTTACATCAATGAAACATTCTCCTTTTATTGGTTACTATTCTACTTCTTTTTTTTTGTGTTGCCTGGCTATGAGTCAGATGGTAGATGGTGGGATTTGCTTAGGATTCTTGATGCTGGACAAAAATTAAATGATGGATGGAGAGTTTTAGCAAGCTAACCAACAAGCAAACTTGAGCAATTAATTATCAAATAAATGGGCTAAATTAATCCATGAAAAGAATTTTTATAAGGAGACTAGTAATCTAAGTCACATCACCCATAATGTAGATCTAGATTAAAACAATGATTAGGATCTTCATGGTAAGGAAACCATCACTACTAGTACAAGTTAACCTTCAAATGATCAGATCTAATGAATCTTAGAAAAAGTTTTCCTACCAATAATGATGGCTAAAATATTTGGTGAAAGGGAAGCTCTCAATACTCAAGGATTTGAGGTCTAAACCATGAAACTAGCACTCCCTACCTTTAAGACTCACCTTGGCCTTGATCCATGGCTTGGAGACCTTCAACTTGGACTTGGAAAACCTGAGAAAACCTACAACAAGATTAAGCATTAGGCATGGAAGAGAAGTCAAGTTAGAATTGAAATAAAGCAGAAAAAATAAGAAGAAACAAGTGGCCGGCACTTTACTTCAACGAACTTGGATCTTGGATTAATCAAAGGGCATCCTTCCCTTCAAACACTCACACAAGGGCCTCTCACCCTCTCCTCAAACAAAGCTTCAAACACTCAAACTCAAGAGAACTCACTCACTCCACACAAGAGAACACAAAGGAACTAGAACAAGAAGAAACTTTTGTTTCATTAACTAAGATAACATTAATACAAGTGAGAGCCTTAGGGCCCTATTTATAGGCTCATAAGCTAGGGAATTCAGCCAAGGGGAGACAAGAGGGGATAAGGATGGGCTTAGTTGGATCCAACAATTTTTGGATAGGTGGTTCTAAATAGAAACAAATTATGGGTAGAAAGTTACAACTACTTTGACATGTGGCATCTACCTGGCAATAATGTGGCTTCTATTTACTATTATGGAGCCTTAGGTGGGGTGTGATGTGGCATCTCACATGGCAAGTTGGTTGGAGGAAAAGTGGAAGGTGGTTGTATGCTCCCCTCATAATTCTTGATGAGGTGTCCAATCCATCCCACAAGAATAATTGATAATGTGTCCCATGTGAGAAAAATGGGCTTCAAAAGGGAGGCACCATGACTTTCTTAGGCCTTGCTTTGGAGGGTGTCAAGGCTTGATTGAAGTTGGGCTTTGGCCTAGGTTGAGCCAATTTAAGAAAAAGGTGGCTTTCTTTCATGAATTGGCTAGTCGGTCTGCGCTTCGAGTGGAGCTAGCTTCATGGACTAAGTGGGCTTCATTTCAAGGATCTTATTTTCTCTTTAGTAGACCATATTAACTGCAAAACCAAAGTGAATTAGTAGAAAATGTTTTCTTCTTGTTGATGTTCCCATCAATTCCCGGTTGACAACTCAAGACTATGAGCTGGGCGATGGAATTATTTGTCTCTGGGTGTTGGGCTTTATGAGCTCCTAGGTTTGAATGCCAGGCTTTAGGAGTCTCCGAGCTTGAAGTGCTAGGCTTCTTGGAGTTTCCGGGCTTGAAGTATCGGGCTTCTTGGAGTTTCCAGGCTTGAAGTGTCGGGCTTCTTGGAGTTTCCGGGCTTGAAGTGCCAGGCTTCTTGGAGTTTCTAGGCTTGAGTACAGGGCACTGTGGCTCCCGGCTTTGATGCAAGTTGCCTGTGGCTCCTGGTGGGGTGCTACTTTTTGACTTTGGTGCGGGGCGCTGTGGCTCCCGACTTTGATGCAGAGTGCTAGTGGCTCTCGGCGGGGTGCTAATTCCCAACTTTGGTGCGGGGTGCTGTGGCTCCCGGCTTTGATGTAGGGCACTTGTGGCTCCCGGTGGGGTGCTACTTATCTACTTTGATGCAGGGTGCTATGGCTCCCGGCTTTGATGCGGGGTGCTTGTGGCTCCCAGCGGGGTACTACTTTCCAACTTTGGTGAGGGGCGCTGTAGCTCCTGGCTTTGATGCGGGGCGCTTGTGGCTCCCAGCGAGGTGCTACTTCCTGACTTTGGTGCAGGGTGCTTGTGGCTCCTGGTGGGGTGCTACTTCCTTACTTTGGTGCAGGGTGTTGTGACTCCTGGCTTTGGTGTGGGGTGCTACTTCCCAGCTTTAAGTAGGGCAAATGAGTTCCTGCACAGGTAAAAAACAAGATTATACTGAAAAGGAACTTGAATTTATTGTGAAAGAGCCTTACGTTATTGGTGAAACATCCTCAAGTTACTGGCATTCCAAGTTCGCGTGAAGCGGATGCCATCGAGCCTGGCGAGGTAGTAGGGCCCTCCTGGTAAGGCTTCGATCACCTGGTAAGCATCCTCCCAATTCGGGGAGAGTTTCTCGCATTCCCTCGGTTGGGATACTTCTGCTCGCCTAAGCACAAGGTTGACAGGGCAGAACACCTTGGTCGCATGCGGGAGTTGTAATAGCGCATGACTCACTGCCGGTAGGCCACCATCCGGAGTCGGGCTTTGTCCCTAGTCTCGTCCAGCAAGTCTAGGTTGAGGAGGAGGCATGTTGGGTTCTTGTGTTCACTGTATTGCTCTATCCAGAGCGTGGATAGGCTGAGTTCCACTACGATTACTGTCTTAGTCCCGAAGATGAGGTTGAAGGGTGTCTCATCGATGGCTATACGGGGGATGGTATTGTAGGCCTACAACATGGTGGGCAACTCGTCCACCCATCGACCCTTGACTTTGTCCAACCTCGTGCGGAGCCCTTGTAGGATGTACGGATGATCACTTCAGCTTCCCCATTTGTTTGAGGATGAACCACCGAAGTGAAGCGGTGGCAGATACCAAGATCGGAGCAAAATACTTTGAAGGCCCGGTTGTCAAATTGCTTCCCGTTATTAGTGATGATTGTGTGCGAGAGGCCATATCTACAAATTATAGATTTCCAGAAGAGAGACTGGACCTTCATCTCTGTTATCTGTGCCAAGGGCTCGACCTCGACCCACTTGGTAAAGTAGTCGATGGCCACAATTGGAAACCTCCGTTGGCCAGACACCGCATGGAAAGGGCCTAGGATGTCCATTCCCCACTTGAAATGGCCACGAGGATAATAACTAGGAGATAGGGGCAGCCGACTACCGTTGAATGCATGCATGGCTTTGGCACTTATCGCATTGCTTCACGAAATCAGCCGCATCCTCCAACATGGTATCTCAGAAGTATCCCTTTCTGATAGCCTTGTGGGCTAGGGCCCTGCCCCCCACATGATTGTCGTAGATACCTTCGTGTATCTCTTGGAGCACGTAAGTGGCCTCCAAGGGCTTCAGGCATTTCAGCAGGGGGTAGGAGTAGGATCTCCGATAGAGCTGCCCATCCAGGATCACGTAGCATGCGACCTTCTTGAGAAGGCTGGCCTCCTTTCGATCCTCTGGCAGGGTGCCGACGGTGATATATTTGATGTAGGGATCCATCCAGCTAGCCTCGTGGGAGACCTACTGGACCTCGACTGCAGCCTCGCAATTGGGGGCCTCGACATGTTTGATGAAGGTGCACCCCAACAAAGTCTCTAGCAAGGTGGCTAGCCTGGAGAGGATGTCAGCTTGGGCATTCTCAGCCTGAAAGAAATGAAAGATGCTAAAGTGCTGGAGGGTCGATGCATGAGAGTGCACCCGATCTAGGTACTTCACCATCATGGGATCCCACGCTTCATACTCATCGAAGACTTGGCCTATTACTAGCTGTGAGTCTGTGAAGACCTTCAACCTTTTGATGCCTAGTTCATGGGACACCTTCAGCACCGTAAGGAGTGCTTCATACTCTACCTGGTTGTTGGTCACCATAAAGAGGAATCGTAGTGTGCATTCTACAATGACCCCATCAGGACTGGCAAGGATGAGACCAGCTTCGCTTCCTCCTGCATTGGACACACCATCCACGTGGAGTATCCATGTTTCTTTTGCTGGGGTCGGGTTTGGCCTGAGCTCGGACGGTTGGTCTGCTTCTTCTAGACCTCCTTCGACCCAGGTGCATTCCACCACGAAGTTGGCTAGAACTTGGACCTTTTACACCTGCCGTGCTCAATATGTGATGTTGAATTCACTAAGCTTCAGCGCCCACTTGGCCAAGCACTCGAAAGTGTCGGGATGGCTTAGGATAGCCCTCAAGGGCTGATCAGTGAGGACGGCAATGGGATGCACTTGGTAATAAGGCCTGAGATGCTATGCAGATGTTATTAGTGTAAAAATAATTTTTTAAGGCTGGGTGTCCCTGGTTTCGGCATCACGGAGTAGCTTGCTGGTGTAATAGACTAGCCACTAAGAGCCATCCCTGTCAACACGAACCAACACAAGGCTGACCACCTCTAGTGAGACTGCTAGGTATAAAAGGAACTCCTCTCTAGGCTCTGGCCTAGATAGTAGTGGTAGTGAGGCAACAAACTTCTTCATCCCCTCGAACGTTTCTTAGCACTCTTCTATCCAGGTGAAGTCGTTCATCTTTCAGAGGACCATGAAGAATGGTTGGCAATGCTCAACAGAGTGTGAAATGAAGCGGCTTAAATTTGCGATGCACCTAGTCAGATGCTAGACCTCCTTCTTGGAGGCGGGACACCGCATGTCCGTGATCGCCTGGATCTTTTTGAGGTTAGCTTCTATCCACCTTTGGGTCACCATGAATCCCAGAAACTTTTCTACTGCCACACCGAAGGTGCACATGGTGGGATTGAGGTTCATTTGATAATGGCAGAGTTATTGAAGGCCTCCGCCAAGTCGGTGATATGGTCCTCCTCCGGGCTGCTCATGAAAAGCATGTCATCCACGTACACTTGCATGTTGTGGCCGATCTGGTCCTTGAAGACCATGCTGACCAAGTGCTGGTAGGTGGCTCCAGCATTCTTGAGGCCAAAGGACAACATCTTGTAACAATACATATCTTGATCGGTCATGAACAACATGCACTCTTCGTCTTCTGAATGCATGTGGATCTTATTGTATCCGGAGAATGCATCCATGAAGCTGAGGTACTTGTGACCCAATGTCACATCCACCAGCTGATCAATCTTAGGGATGGGGAAGCTATCCTTTGGGCATGCCTTATTGAGGTCGGTGTAGTCTACACAGATCCTGCACTTCCCAGAGGCTTTCTTGACCATCACCACGTTAGCAAGCCAGGCAGGATATTGTATCTCTCGGATGAAGCCTGCCATGAGGAGTTTCTAGACCTCCTCATTGATAGCCTTCTGTCATTCTGGGGTGAAGCTTCTTTTCTTCTGCCAGAATGGACAATGGTTGGGGTCGATGCTCAGCCTGTGAGTTATCACCTCTGGTGGGATACCGGGCATGTCAGCGATAGTCCAAGTGAAGACATCTGCATTGACACGTAGGAAGCCGAGTAGACAGGATCTCTCTCTTCAACCAGCAGGGCCCCAATTTATACCATTTTTGAGGGATCATTCCCCTAGAGGTAAAGATAGTAGGGGTTCAACTAGCCTGCTCTTTGGTTTTGATGTTGTCGAATCAGGCTAGTCTATGGTAGGACTGAGATCCACTCCCCTTAGACCCAGGACAGTTTGCCAAGAATGCTGCATCAATTGCCAGGACCCTCTCATCTCTTCAATCCCCCATGGGGTCAAGAATCGGACCAATTGGCATTTCATGGAGATGGTGGCATCAAGCAGATTGAGTCCTAGGCATCCCAGGATGGCATTATAGGATAAGAGGAGCTTTACAACAATGATGGTCACCAGCACGGTGGTTTACTGGGGTGGTTGATGGGGGACTAATATGCATGCAATTTTTTTTGTATGCTTTATATGTGGGGTTGAGTGATTAATTCCCGAATTTCATATTAAAATAAGTTGTAGGGAATTTTATATGAATTTTAGAAGATCAGCATGCAGATTAGGACCTAGAAAAGTAGAAAAGAAGGATCGCCGGGGCAGAGATGCCTCGGTTATGGCAAGTTCTCCTATAATAAAACTACTGGAGGTAGAGGGGGTGTACCTGACAACGTCTGTGAAGATTGCAGCAAAAGGGTCTCTCGTTCCTTGATGGACGCGGCCTGGAAAACCGAGCCAAAGACCCATGGATACCCGACTTTCTGCTCGGTGATCCGATTGAGGCTTGGCTGGAGTCGTTAGATTCGTAGGAACTCGGGGACCTGTAAACGACCTGTCAGGGGTTAGAAAACTCACAAAGGAACAAGAAAACAAAGAAAAAATAGCAAGGGAAGGCTTCTTTGGAGTGGGCATCCAGGGATCTGAGATGCTTGTTGGCAGCAGGAAGATGATTGTAGCACTGGAAAGAAAAACTTTCGCAAACCCCTTTATGCACACAGCAGGGTATCACACAACTCAATAGAAGAACTCAAGGTTTTCATTCATCAAAAATTCTCCCTTCATACATGAGGCTAGGGTCTCTAAAATAGACCTTTAACCTTGGGCTCCAAGTAAGGGCACATTAGTCTTTACATGAGAATGTTTTTCCCTCTCAAACCCTAGCTAGAAAATAAGGAAACATTAGGTAGAAAAAATCCCTAAAATTTCTCTTGACTTGGCCAACACTCCAAGGACACCTAGGGGGGCGTGTTGGGCTTCTAAGAGTAGCAAGGGGATGGCCCAAAGGGGCCCGGGTGCATGGGTTTGGGCCTCTGGAAGTTAGGGTGGCCTGGTAGCCAGGTAGCAGGAATATTTCCTGGTATCTTGCTTCTTAGGGGCTTGGGCTTGGCACCTGGGCTTGATTTATTTGGGCTAGGATGCAGATGGACCTATGGAATCATGGATTCCCTTATCTATAAATATACTTTGGCATCTGGAAGGAAATCTGGGCATCTGGAGGGCAACTGCAAGGAATCAGGGTGTTCTGAATTTTTCCTCCTGGGGTCTTCAAATCTTCAAGCTGGGATGGACTTAGGCTAAACTTTTATGTCTTCAATTAGGTTGAACTTGGTCTTCACTTGTATGATGTGGTCTTGAGTCTTCAATTTGATTGGACAGGACTCAAAAATTGAAATTAGCTCAACATAAGCTGACTAGTACTGAACGAACTGAACTAGCTCAACAAGAGCTGGACTAATTACAGGACTCAAATGTAGCTGGACTAAGCTTTATTACAGGGGACTCAAATATTAACTAAGTGATCCACAGAGGGTTAAGAAGCCTCTGCCTTATTCTGGTGCCTCTGGTGTCCCCACTAATTCTCTCGGGGTGGGAGGAACTCGACCCTGTCGAGTGAAGATCAAGCTGGCTCACGTATCTCTCGAGGAGGTCTAGGTTGAGGTGCTGCAAGTCCTCTCGAGAAATCCACGAATCGTCCGACTCTGGCCGGCCTTGCCATCGGACCAGGAAGCATTGATAGTCATGGCCCTGGGTCATGATGGCTTGATCATCCAGGATATGCTCGATCTGTTCTCCTCTCTCAGGCCAAATTTATTTGTGGACACTCTAGGTTAGGGTCACTCACAATGAAAAGGAATAGGTCCAAAGGCCTCACTAGGTATCGCTGCCGGTTCCCTATACTCAACCAGGTCAGTAATATTGAAGGTAGAACTAATGCCCAAATCCAAAGGCAAGTCTAACACCTAGGCATTTGATCCATCCTTCTCTATCACTTTAAAAGGTCCAGCTCTACGAGCATGAAGCTTCTTTTAGGCCTAAGCCTAACCAAGATAGAATCCACTACATCAAATTCTTTGATCCATCTTCGGGAATTAGCCAGTTTGTTTAACATTAATGCAGGTGGTGAACATGCTAGGCACATGCAGACTCCTAACAAGATGATGCAAAGGACTCAAACTAATACCTAACAGACTCGACTAAAGAGGTTTATTAGGTCTTAACTACCACTTGGGCATGGGGGCATGAGTCATGGTTGATGGATGACATGCAGAAGAAAATTTGCTAGTAACTCCTAATAAGTGCCAGAGGGTCTGCCAAAAGTAAGTAGCTAATGGGATGGGCTCTATGGATCCTTGCAACCTAGTAACCTCAACAAAATGTAACCTAATAGTTCTAGACACATGAGAAAACTCAGGAAAGGGTAAATAGGAAGTGGGTTCAGAATTACTCTGGTAGGGTGGAGAAAAAGGTTCCGGGTTAGTTGGATAAAGTAGAATCAAAGAAGGCATGTCAGGGACTAATCCTAGACTGATGAGGTTAACCTTACGGGGTTGCAATATATCTACGAGGTTTGTATAATGGAAGGATGGGTTATTAATCTCAGGGAAGAGGTCCTTAATGGGAACTATAGGAGGAGACTCATCCTGAGGGTACTGATTCAAAGAGATCAGGTCCTTAATAAATTCTTCAGGTTCTTGTATTTTAGGACTAGACTCTATAATTTGGCTCTCCTCTATGGTTTCCTTAGGTAAGGCTCTAGTAGCAGTACCTAGGTTCTCTTCCTCTATTTGTTCTTCCACTATAGCTTTAGGTTGGATGTGGTTAAGGTCAACTAGCTCTTGGTTGGTTTCTACCTGGGTATCTACTGGGTCAGCTAATTCTAGGTCTACTAAAGGTGTCTCCTCTTCTCCTTCATACTCATCCACTAGGCTCGCATCAGCTTCATACAATTCTGCGTTAATGTAAGCCTTGTCAAACTCAGGAATGGTTGGAGAAGGTCGGCTAGGAGAAAATTTGCTAGGTCCTAGTTTCTGATTATGGACACTAATCCTAGTAGGTTCAAGTTGCCTAAGGGGTAGTGGCTCACTACTGGGCTCATAGTTAGGGATACTAATCATATGGGATTCAAGTTGACTAAGGGAAACATGACTAGTACTAGGCTGATACTTAGGGGTTATGGGTTCTCTGGGCTCATAGGACAAGGGTGCAGATCTATGGGTCATGGGATTATACGATCTGGGGTCATAGGATTTTTGGTCAGCTCTATGGTCAGGTTCTAAGGATGGATCATGGTAAGGGGTCCTCCTAAGGTTGGGCTCTCTCTATGGGTCAGGATATTGGGTCCTCCTAGGGTTGGACTCCCTATATGGGTCAGAATACTGGGTTCTCCTAGGGTTGGACTCCCTATATGGGTCAGAATATTGGGTTCTCCTAGGGTTGGACTCCCTATATGGGTCAGAATATTGGGTGTTGGGTCTACTAGGCTCATAGGGTGTGGGTGCATAGGATCTATGATCATGGGATCTAGAGTCATAGGATCTAGGTTCATAGGTTATGGATTCATAGGTTCTAGGTTCATAGGATTTGGAGTCATAAGATCTATAGGTTGTGGGTATACTAGGCTTATAGGGAGAGGGTAAATAGGATCTATCTTCCTGGTCTATAAAATCCTAATTGGGTCTTCTAGGACTAACCTTAGGGATTGGGTCATGACGATGGGCTCTCCTAGGTTCAGCCTCAAGGTATGGATCAGGGTTTGGGGTCCTCCTAGGTTGAGGATTAGAGTACGGGTCAGGATAAGGGGCTCTCTTAGGTTCGACCTCATGGTATAGATCAGGGTTTGGGGTCCTCCTAGGTTGAGGGAAATCAGGATCTGGCTCAGACCGTGACCCATGGGTTTTTCCTGGGGTCCCTACCCGGACTTTTAACTGATCAAATCTACTGGCAAGATGGTCAATTCTATCATTGGTTTGAATACCAGACTGAGTTAACTGGGTCATCTGGGTAGTCATCTGGGTAGTTATCTGGGTAGCCATCTGGGCCATTTGATCAGCTAGGGCTTTTATTTGGGCTTGTAAATTTTCCATGGGTTCTGACATTTGTGAAGGAGGTGGGTGATATGAAACTCCTGATCTAGTGCTCATGCAAGACTCAATCAGACCGACTATAGCTGACTAGACCTAGAGTCCAAACTAGATGCTCAATCAGGGTGGCAAACTAGCCTATAGTAAACATGTACTCAGCCAGGCAGGTGTAAGGGGAGTGTTAGGTCCCTGATTGCCAATCTTAGACACCAATCAGAGATTGGCCAGGTAGGCGGACCAGCACACAAGCCTTTCGTGATTGAATTCCTAAACCACCGTTCTAGACACCAAGCACAAGGCACACACAGGTTAGCTTGACACAGTGATCTAACACTTAGCCCGGACCCGACCAGTTGGTGTCCCTAGCCCACTAGGGCAAATTAGGTCTAATCGATTTTAAGTTAGGCTTGGGACCGAATGCAAGGAAGGTGGTTTTGGGCTAAGGAGAGGTAATGACCTCCTTCCCTTATCTGGTATAAAGAGAGTGCCCTTAATGTAAATTATGCAATGATGGCAAGCATATAAGGATGCAAATTAGGGTTTAGATGTTTTTGGTATTTTTGGAGAATATGTAATTGTTTTTTTGGTATTTTCTTAAATAGAAGAAAACTTTCAAGTCATGGCATAATATGCTGGAAATATACTAAAATTAAAAAATGTGCAAAAGATACTAAACAAAACCCTAAAACTTCCAAACTTGTCTTGCTGAAAAAATAGAGCCAGAAATTTGCAAGCTGTATTTCGGCTTGCAGAAAACTCACAGTACATAATAAAATTTGCAGAAATTCTTAAAATTACTGTGAATTATTATGAATCTATAAAAATAAATTTTAGAATTTTTGGAGTTTTTATTAGGAAGAAATAATTAAAATAACATAGTATATACGGACTAAAAATTGCAGAAAACAAGCCCTAATCTAAGCTCTGATACCAAATGATGGGGGACCAATATGCATGCAATTTTTTTTATATGCTTTATATGTGGGGTTGAGTGATTAATTCCTGAATTTCAGATTAAAATAAGTTATAGGAAACTTTATATAAATTTTAGAAGATCAGCATGCAGATTAGGACCTAGAAAAGTAGAAAAGAAGGATCGCCAGGGCTGAGAAGCCTCGGTTAGGGCAAGTTATCCTACAATAAAACTACTGGAGGTAGAGGGGGTGTACCTGACAACATCTGTGAAGATCGCAGCAAAAGGGTCTCTCGTTTCTTGATGGATGCGGCCTGGAAAATCGAGCCAAAGACCCGCGGATACCCGGCTTTCTGCTCGGTGATCCGATTGAGGCTTGGCTGGAGTCGTTGGATTCGTAGGAACTCGGGAACCTATAAATGACTTGTCAGGGGTTAGAAAACTCACAAAAGAACAAGAAAACAATGGAAAAATAGTAAGGAAAGGCTTCTTTTGGAGTGGGCATCCAGGGATCTGAGATGCTTATTGGCAGTAGGAAGATGATTGCAGCACTGGGAAGAAAAACTCTCGCAAACCCCTTATGCACACAGCAGGGTATCACACAATTTAATAGAAGAACTCAAGGTTTTCATTCTTCAAAAATTTATACAAAACCCCCTATAAATAATTTTGATCTGAAATTCGGAAATTAATCACCTAACTCAACATGTAAAACATACAAAAAAAATTGCATGCATATTAGTTCCCCATCAGTGGTGTCCCAGCAGTTATTGGGAGTGTAATTTCTCCCTCGACTCTGGCTGTGTCTCTAGTGAATTCTACCAGGGACGTAAACACCAGACTTATTTGGTTAGTGGACAAATTCATCCTTGCAAAGGCATCGTAAAAAAGGATGTCCGAGGAGCTTCCACTATCTACCATGATTCTTTTTATAAGGTACTTCGCTATCGTCATTTCGACGATGATAGCATCACTATTTGGGTTGTCTACCCCAGTTGAACCTTCTCCCATATAGAAGAGTACATCATCACTCTCCTCTCTCCCCCTAGCCTTCTTCGGGATTTTTCCTGCCCCCCAAGATATCATCCCTATCGGCTTCTCGGTGGGATCGTTGTCGATGGCGAGGGCTCAAGGCCCTTCGATCTTGGCCGTAGGGGGCACTCCCCCTTGCACATACTTGCCGAGGTAGCTGTGCTTGATCAACTCTTCGATCTCACCCTTCAGGTGGTGGCATTCCTCCATGTCATGGCCATAGTCCCAGTGGAAGCAGCAGTAGGGGGATTTGTCTCGCCCAGTCTATGGCTTCAGTGGTGGGGGTCGATGCAGAAAGTACTTACCCTCGATTTCCATCAGGATCTTCGCCCTAGGGGAGAGGAGAGAAGTAAAATTCTCTTCATTGGTGGGGTTGACCCTGGACCTAGGCTCCGGTCATGGGACCCGCACCGTCCTCCAGTCCAGGTGACCGGACATCTCCCCGATGGCCAGTCTCTTTGGTGGCCTCCTGTCCAACTCTTTCTAGGCACGATCCGCCTCCTTGGCACGGATGTACTTCTGTTCCCAAAGAAAAAATTTTGAGTACATCTTCAAAGGCTTCTTATCGAGGGAGTAGGTGAAGTAAGGGGTTTGTAGTCCCCTTTTCAGGGTTAGCATGGTGACAGACTCGTCAAGGTTGTAGATCTCCAGGGTGGCGATCTTAAACTAGGACACGTAGTCTAGGAGGAGTTCCCGGTCTTGCTGTCAGATCGAGAAGAGGCTATCGGCCTTGCACGGTGCCTTCCTGCAAGCATCAAAGTGTGCCATGAACTTCTCCTCCAGCTAAGGGAAGGAGTCTATGCATTCAGGTTCGAGTTTGGAGAACCAGACCTGAGCAGCCTTCTATAGAGTGGCAGGGAAAGCGATATAGAGGAGAGCGTCAGTGGCCCCCTGGACCCTCATAAAGACCTTGTAACTTTTCAGGTGGTCTAAGGGGTCGATATCCCATCGTAGGGATCAACCTATGGCATTTAGAACCGGCAGGGGATTGATTTCTCTTGGATCCTTTTCGAAAAGGGCGGACGGGTGTCGTAACCCATGGGCTAGCTGGCGGAGCCCTACACTTCTATGAACAGTTAGGCCATGTCCGCTAGCTTGCGCTCATGCTCTTCGAGGTGCCTTTCCACTCGATGGTGAATGGCCTCATCAGTCGACCCTTCGGTGGAGGACACCAGGGGTGAGGGTGGACCGGAGTGGAGGAACTCATGCTTGAGTTCCCAGCCATGCTGGTGCTACTAGTGCGAGGACACGCAATGGTCCAAAACTGGGGAACGGCTCCCCCGGTCGATCGAATCAAGCTACGGCCTCTTGCCATTCACCTGGTGAGTCTCTCAAGGGGGTAACACCACATGCAATGGCCCCTACCAAACGGATTGTAAACTGGTGTGAGGACCAGCTGCATGAGCCACCAGGGTCCCTGGCTGCTATGTTGATTTTAGAGAGCGCTGCCTCTAGTGGAGCTAATGCACCATCATGGCCAGGAGCTAGACCTGGTGGGCGAGCACGGTGTACTGGGTCCACCGGAGGTGGCTAAGATAGAGCATGATGATCCCTGTTAGACATTAGAATAATGAAAATTAGCCCAACTTTATTTGATTAAAATTGATACCTTTTGTGATACTTTGCAGGAATTGACTACATAAACGTGTAGATCTTGATTTTAGGAGTCCAACGACACAAACGGAATGTAATTCGGACTTCAAACGGGCTCGAAATGGATTTTAGAAGATTTAAGCACAGATTTCAGAGCTGCACAGTTTTTGGAGCATTGCCTTAAAATTTTTAATGGCTCACGGTGGACCGGCTCAATGGTCCACCGCATGAGCTGCCGGTCCATGGCAGCCATTGCTGCCAGACCATGGGCGGAGCCGTGGACCACCGTGCTCCGATCACGCCGAAACTTGCTGGAGAGCTTCCCCCGGCACCGCCGAAGCCGCCGGCAACCTTCCCGCCGGTCGAAGAGCTCCCGTTCGGTCGGAAAATTGGTCGGAACCTGCTGCCGCTGCCCTCCGCCCACGCCCTTCCGCTGTCCGCCTCCGCCGTCGCATGTCCGCGCGAGCCACGCCGCCCAGCCATGCTCTCCGCCGTGCACACCGCCCGCAGCGCCTCCGTCGTCGCGAGCCATGCCTGCAGCCATGTTCACCACCCAGCACGCCGCCGTCCACCCCCGAAGCCGCCTGTCTCCGCCTTCCGCCACATCCATCCACGGCTCCGCCCAAGCCGGCATACGCCACGTCTCCGCTCCCTCCGCTGCCCAGCCGAAGCCGCCTAAGTCCGCACTGCCTCTGCCGGCGCCGCCCAAGTCCGCCCAGCCGCGTCCGTGTCTCCGCACGTAGCGCCTTCGCCGCCGTCCACCCAGCCACAGTGCCTTCACCACCGTCCGCCCAGCCGCAGCGTCTCCTTCGCGTCCGTCTGCACGCCGCACGTCTCCGCCAGCCATGTCTCCGCTCTCCGCTGCCAGCCGAAGTCCGTCCGCAAGCCACGCCGCCGTCCGCATGCCCGTCTGCGAGTCCAAGCCCACGGCCATGCAGCCGTGAGCAGCCGCCCGTCTGCCCGTGCAAAGCCACGCTGTCCACTGCTGCCTCCTCTCCGTCGCCGTTCGCGAGCAACCCCCAGCCGCGTGTCTGCATCCGCCAGCGAGCAGCGTCTGCCCAGCTGCTTGTCACCGTCATTCAGACCGGGATGTCCGAAAACAAGGAAGCATCGGAACGAGAAGAGATGTCGAACGATGCTCGATGGACGCGGTATTGTGCGATAGAATTTTTGAGTTTGATTTTTGAGATGGGATGATCGTAAAAAAATCAGATAAGGAGATCGGATTGAGATGAGGAAATTATCACGCTTTCCATACGGACCCGACACGGTATTTGTCATCTATAAATACCTCGGTGATTCTCTTCTGGGAGGAGAAGAATTTTTGGGGAGGTTCCACCTGCTGTCCGTAGTTCCACCTGTTGCTGTCACAGAGAGTCGGATAAAAAGAGAGAAAGGGACCCTTGTTCCCTTGCTTTTCTTTTATTTTCTCTGTACCCCAATCTTTTATGGAATAAATATTTATTTGCTTTATATTAATCCATGTTTGTTTTTTTTATTTTAGTAATGCCGGAGTCATGTTGGATTAGCGTTTAAGATAAGTCGTAGTGAATTAATTTTGACTGACCTATACCTAAGGGACGGGCCGTGATCCACGGGTACGGGCCGTACTCTTGAGATAGGTCATATCTGAATTATTTTCACAAATTTAATATTTGCATCTATTTTTTTTGCATTAGTTTTAGTTTATTTAAAATCAAAAGAAAATCCTTTTTCAAGATAACCCCAAAGTCTCTGTGGGATCGACCCTTACTCTCGCTATTCTACCCTTTAGAGTAGTGGAATTAAGGTTCTAAATCGGTGCATTACGACATGCATCAGATTTTTGGTGCCGTTGCCGGGGACTTTCGGTGTTATTCTGAAAAAATATATATATATAATCAACAATCTAAAAATCCAAAAAAAAAAAAAATCAATTTTCGATCTTGAGTGCCCTGACATAAGGTTGCCCTGGCATAACTGGGAGGTTATGTTGAATGGTTGTCCTAGGGTACAAAAAGGTTGAACACAAAAAATTTTTTAGATTTACTTAGATAAATTTATTTTTTGCAAAATCAAAAAAATTACCTAGACATTTCATAATTTATTAGGATCAGATACTTAATCATCAAAATTTAAAAAAAAAAAATTAGTTTAATTTTGTTTGTTTATAACTTTTTGGACACCTTAGCTATTGCATTTCATAATTTCATAATATATCTTAAGGGCACAACCCATTAATCAGATAAGGTGGGGAGATCAATACCCTTCCTTAGCCCACAAATCATCAATCCAGCATCTGCATTGACCCAAGCCTTTAATTTTAAAATTAATTAGACGTCAACCCTAAGGATTTCTAGCTCAACAGGACAAGGAAACCCTAGAGTTGGACCGGGTTCAAATCATTTAATTCTTTGGTGTCTAAGGAAAGTGGTTCAAGGACTAGAGCCCGAAGGGACGTGAGTTAGTTCCGCTTACCTGGCCAATTTTTAATTGGTGTCTAAGGCAAGCGACAAGGAAACCTTCACCCACCTTACACTTACCTGGACAAGTCAGTTAATTGATCTTGGGCTTGGAGTGCTCGAAGGTAACCTTGGATCAGTTAGGAGCTGTCTAGATCCAGGTTAACCCTAGGATAGTGATTTTGATTTGTTTCACTTGTTTGATTAAAAAAAAAAATTAATTAATTAACTTTCTTCTCTCTAGTTTAGGACTCTCTTAGGAACTTCTCCTTTAGACCTCTTCTCATTCTAACGATTTCCAATTAAAAAAAATAAAAAATAAAAAATCTTTTATTGTTGTTTCCTTTAGGAGGGAGGGTGTATGTTAGTATATTCTAGGCGCCAACTTCGAGAACCTAAACATATATCCCTAGATCCGAAAATCGAAGGCTCCAGTAGAGCAACCAGCCCAGGTACTATGGATCCTTATCAAGGAATTGACCCTCCGCTGAAGGAGTACTTCACTCCTTCAAAATACACTTATTCACCTTGTATCCAAGTACCCCCCATAGATGCCATCCAGTACGAAATCAAGTCCAGTGTGATTCAGATGTTACCCTCTTTTTACGGACTTGCGACTGAAGACCCATATAAACATCTAGATGAATTTCTAGAAATCTGTTCCACTGTTAAGATCCAAAATTTCTCCGACGATGCTTTAAGGCTTAGGTTATTCCCTTTTTTCCTGAAAGATAAAGCCAAATATTGGTTGAATTCCCTAGACACCATGACAATTTCAACTTGGGATCAACTTCAGAGGGAGTTCCTTAAGAAATATTTTCCTATAGGAAAGACGAATCAAATTAGAAAAGCCATTACTAGTTTTTCCCAATTAGATGGAGAAATGTTTCATGAAACCTGGGAGAGATTGAAAGAGCTAATTAGAAAATGTCCTCACCATGCCATACCCAAATGGCAATTAGTCCAGTGCTTCTATGACGGTTTGTCAGAAAGGCACCGGCAAATGGTGGATGCCTCATGTGGAGGAACGTTCATGCTTAAAAATGAACATGAGGCATGGCAGTTGTTTGAAACGTTAAGTAAAAATTCTCTACATCATATGTCAGCTACCCGTAGAGATCCTCCCACAGGACCTGTAGAACCCAAGAGAGGAGGTATGTATGAAGTTGGTCGTGCTGTAGACATCTACAGCAAGGTTGATGAGCTATCTCAAAAGCTCGACCAACTTTTGCAAGCTGGAAATAATTCCTCCTCATCTCATCCTACTCATGAAGTCTGTATTATCTGCTCAAGTTCCACCCACACCTTAGGTGATTGTCCATCAGCTTACCAATTTCCTGAGCTTCTTCAGGAGCAAGCTCATCAAGCTCAATCCCGAATGGCTCCTAGACCAGGAAACGATCCTTATTCGAACACATACAATCCTGGCTGGCACAATCACCCGAATTTTTCTTGGAAACCCCAACCCGGAATCAATTCTTCTATGAGGCCCAACTATCAGGAGGCCAAATTTCAAAGCATGCCATTTCCACAATATCAAAATGCCCCACAGCCTCCACAACCTCCACCAAGCAATCTTGATCCTTCCTTTCAAGAGAAGATCCTTCAAACTTTGAAGGAGGGGCTGAACATGAATACCCAAATCCTTCACTCCCATACCCAATCCATTGCCAAGCTAGAGACTCAGATAGGTCAGCTAGCTACAGCTTTCAATCGGAGAGAAGAAGGTAAGTTGCCTAGCCAGCCCATTATCAATCCTAAGGGTCAATACATGGCTGAGAGTTCCACTGGACCTGAAAATTTTCCTGAACACGCTAAATCTATTATAACCTCAAGAAGTAGAAAAACATTAGATAAACCTAACCTGACCCAAGAAGTAGAAGTGGCTAAGCCAGAGAAAAAGAATGAAGAGGAGAAGGAATCCATTGTTAAAGCACCTGTACCTAAAGCTCCATTCCCTAGTGCTTTGGAGTCACCTTTACCATTGGATAAGAAAAGTTTAAAAATGAATGAGATGCTTGAATTATTCAAGCAAGTCCAAATCAATTTACCTCTCCTCGATGCCATCAAGCAAGTACCAGCTTATGCCAAATTTCTTAAGGATTTGTGCACTCAAAAACGGAAATCTAAAGCACATATCACTAAGAAAATCCTCTTAACTAAGCAAGCCAGCTCAGTTTTTCAGCAAATAGCTCCACCCAAACTCAAAGACCCAGGTACCCCAATTATCTCTTGTGTCATAGAGGACCTTACAATCAAGAAAGCCTTGTTAGATTTAGGTGTGAGTATAAACCTTCTCCCAGGCTCAGTGTATGATCTGTTTAAATTTGGAGAATTAAAACCCACGACGGTGACCTTACAGTTAGCTGATCGATCCATCAAGGCACCCCGTGGAATGCTCGAGGATGTGTTGATAAAAGTAGATGAGTTCTACTTCCCGGTTGATTTTCTTGTTTTGGACATGGAATCTAGCGGTAACCCTAGTCAGATACCCATCATTCTTGGAAGACCTTTCCTAGCTACCGCTAATGCTTGCATAAATTACAGAACAGGGGTTATGGACGTCTCTTTTGGGAATAAGAAAATGCGGTTGAATATTTTTAATGCATGCCAAGGACCACCCTCTTATGATCATAACGAAGTAAATATGATAGAAGAAGTAGTAAATAGGAATCTTCCTATGTTGCTTGATTCGGATCCCTTGCAAGCATGTTTGACACATTTTGGAACTGACGATTTTGATGTTGATGAATATGCAAATGAAGTGAATGCTTTGTTAGAGCCACCCAGATTAACACCATTCCTCCTTGGACTGTGAAATATGAATCATTACCGACTCAATCAAGCCCTTTAGTGCCATCCTTAGAAGCACCACCCAATCTGGAATTGAAGCCTCTTCCTGACAAGTTAAAGTATTCTTTTCTTGGATCCAATGATACCCTTCCGGTAATCATTGCATCTACTTTGACCTCTGATCAGGAACAAAAATTGATGGATGTACTCAGGGAACATAAAGAGGCAATAGGATGGACAATAGCTGATCTTAAGGGAATTGACCCTTCTGTTTGCATGCACCACATTCACTGTGAAGCAGAAGCTAAACCACATAGGGACATGCAACGAAGGCTAAATCCTAACATGCGAGAAATTATTAAAAAAGAAGTGGTTAAATGGTTGGATGCCGGCATTATTTATCCAATTTTGGATAGCCAATGGGTCAGTCCAACTCAGGTAGTACCTAAAAAGTCAGGAATTACTGTCATTCAAAATGAAAAGGGTGAGTCAATTTCTATCCGAGCAACCACTGGTTGGAGAGTGTGTATAGATTACCGGAAACTGAATGCCGTTACTAGGAAAGATCATTTCCCTCTGCCTTTTATTGATCAAATTATAGAATGACTAGCAGGGCAGAGTTTCTTTTGTTTCCTGGATGGATATTCAGGATACAACTAGGTTCCAGTATTTCCTGCAGACCAAGAAAAGATCACCTTTACTTGCCCTTTTGGAACGTTTGCATTCAGGCGTATGCCTTTTGGTCTCTGTGATGCACCAGCCACCTTTCAACGATGTATGTTGGCCTTATTCTCCGATATGGTTGGTCATTTCCTTGAAGTGTTTATGGATGATTTTTCTATCTTTGGATCTTCATTCGAGGACTGTCTCCATAATTTGGCTAAGGTATTGAAACGTTGTATTGAAACCAACTTAGTCTTAAGTTGGGAGAAGAGCCATTTTATGGTTCGTGAGGGAATTGTACTCGGACACATTGTTTATGAAAGAGGGATTAAGGTTGACAAGGCTAAGGTTGAATTAATCTCGAAATTGCCTCCCCGACCTCGGTTAGACAAGTACGATCCTTCCTTGGCCATGCTGGTTTTTATAGACGATTCATCAAGGATTTCAGCAAAATCTCTCGACCATTGTGTGATTTACTTGCCAAAGACAAGTCCTTTGATTTTAGTAAAGAATGTTTGGCCTCTTTTAACATTCTTCGAACTGCTTTGACCACTGCACCTATTATCAAGCCTCCAGATTGGACTCTGCCATTTGAAATCATGTGTGATGCTTCTGATTATGCTGTAGGAGCTGTTTTAGGACAGAAGCTCAATAGGGAATCCCATGTAATTTACTATGCTAGTAAAACTCTTTCAGATGCACAAATGAACTATACCACTACTGAAAAAGAATTACTAGCAGTTGTATTCGCCCTAGAAAAATTTTGATCATATTTATTAGGGTCTAAGATCCTAGTTTACTCTGATCATGCTGCATTAAGACATCTGCTATCCAAAAAGGATACAAAGCCTAGACTAATTCGATGGATCCTTTTGTTACAGGAATTTGACTTAGAAATTTTGGATAAGAAAGGTTCCGAAAATATGGTAGCAGATCACATTTCTAGGATCTTAGTAGAGTAAAACAAGGAAATTATTGGAGATAGGTTTCCTGATGAGCAACTATTCTAAATTTATTCTACCTGCAATCTCCCATGGTTTGCCCATATTGTGAATTATCTGGTAACAGGGCAAGTTCCTCCATACTGGTCACAACAAGAAAAAGATAGGTTCTTTTCGCAAATCAAATATTACTTTTGGGAGGAACCTGAATTGTTTAAACACTGTTCAGATCAAATGATCAGGCGATGTGTCCCTGAGAGTGAATTCAAGAGTATACTCAATTTTTGTCATTCTCTTGCATGTGGGGGACACTTTAGTGGGAGAAAAACTGTAGCAAAGGTGCTGCAAAGTGGATTTTATTGGCCAACTCTCTTTAAAGATGCACATGAATTTGGCCGTAATTGTCTCAAGTGTCAACAAAGGGGAAACATTTCACGAAAAGATATGATGCCCCTAAACCCCATTTTAGTTGTTGAAATTTTTGATGTTTGGGGTATTGATTTTATGGGACCATTTCCTATTCCCTTTGGATTTGAGTACATTTTGGTAGCAGTGGATTATGTTTCGAAATGGATTGAAGCTGTGGCAACTCGAACTAATGATCACAAAGTTGTGATCAAGTTCATTCAACATAACATCTTTAGTCGGTTTGGGTGCCCAAGGGCCATTATTAGTGATGGGGGTGCGCATTTCTCAAATAGACACTTTGATGGACTAATGAAAAAGTATGGAATTATCCATAAAGTAGCCACGTCATATCATCCCTAGACTAGTGGTCAGGTTGAAGTTTCGAATAGAGAGATCAAGCACATTCTTGAGAAAATGGTAAGACCCGATAGGAAAGATTGGTCCGAACGTTTGGATGATGCTTTATGGGCTTACCAAACTGCTTTCAAGACCCCTCTAGGAATGTCTCCATACCGGTTAGTGTTTGGAAAGGCTTGTCACCTACCTGTTGAATTGGAACACCGTGCATTTTGGGCTATCAAGCAATTTAATTTTGACATGAAGAATGCAAGTTCCCATAGAAAACTTCAGTTAAGTGAGTTGGAAGAGTTACGAAATGAAGCATTTGAGAGTTCAAAAATTTATAAGGCTCGAACAAAGGCTTATCATGACAAATTCATTAATAGAAAATCATTTGAGCCTAATCAAAAAGTGTGGCTCTACAACTCTAGGTTACGTCTTTTTCCTGGAAAACTCCGCTCACAATAGGATGGACCTTTTGTAGTAACGCAAGTATTTTCCCATGGAGCTGTTGAACTTAAGGATCCTAAGCAAGGGAATGTTTTTAAGGTGAATGGCCAGCATTGAAACCGTATATCGAAGGAATCAGTGATGGAGAAGTTGTTGAAACTCTTGATCTTGAACACCCAGTGTTGCTGTGATGATCAACTTAGTCTGGCTGAAGACATTAAACTTAGCGCTCCTGGGAGGTAGCCCAGCTCTTTCCTTAGTTTATATTTTAACTTCTAGTTTTTGTTTTTAGAATAAATGGAGTAATAAAAGAAGATTGCGGGAACATGGTGATAGAAGGACGTCCAATTCCATACCCTACCAGGTTGTATCCTTCCATGCCATTTCGTTTTTAATATTCTCTTCCATTAGGGACAATGGAAATTAAGTTGGGGGGTGAGGTAATTAATTAAATAAAATCCTTGAATAAAATTTTAATCAGTTTTTGTGTACAAAAATTTGTCTCGAATTGAAAATAATCAAGCTCACTAAATGAGGAGTGATTAATGGTTTAGAAAATTTTAGAGATACTGAGGGATGATTTATCAAGAAAATCCTATAAGTGGTAGAGTGTAGTCCAGAAAATTTTAGAAGAGTAATTCCAGACCCTTCGGCCTATTGATCTTAATAATGAATCTTACTTATTTTGGTATAGGCATTATAAAAAGTCCCCAGTTAAAAAAAATTCCTGGGGTTAATAAAGATTTTTAGCATCTCTCACTGAGTAACCAGACCCCTTCGCCTAAGTAAGTGTTGTTGTTCGCGTCAAAAGGTGGGGATGTAACGAAATCTTTTGTAGAGTTAGTCTTGACTTAGCCTTTTTGACTCGAGTCAGTAAGTCCAAGGGGTGTTTTACACCTAATGCCCTAAAGCCAACTGGTTTGGGAGTCATTGGCTTTAAAGCTCGTTACAAGGGTTAATTAGAAAGCAAGGTGTCAGGACATTGCACTGACTTTACATAAAAAAAAAAAAAAAAAAAAAATGGGGACTAAATAAATATTGCACCAAAACCAAATTAAGTTGGAAGATTTAGATAGTGAGATAGAAAGTTGGGAAAGAAAAAAAACTCTTGAAACTTCTATGGACTTTATTCTACTACTAAATGGGTGGAATTGGTAATCCAATGAAGTACCTTTTTAATAGTCTAACCATGTATCCTTTGATTTTAGGGTTAGTATGATAATTTTCATTTCATTGACCATCTTAGTGCACAAGATTCATCCATTTCCTTTACTCGAGGACGAGCAAAGTTTAAGTTGGGGGGTGTGTTAGACATTAGAATAATGAAAGTTAGCCCAACTTTATTTGATTAAAATTGATACTTTTTATGATACTTTGCAGGAATTGACTTCATAAACGTGTACATCTTGATTTTAGAAGTCCAACAACGCAAACGGAATGTAATTCGGACTTCAAACAGGCCCGAAATGGATTTTAGAAGATTTAAACACGGATTTCAGAGCTGCACGATTTTTGAAGCATTGCCTTAAAATTTTTAATGGCTCACGGTGGACCGGCTCAATGGTCCACCGCATGAGCTGCCGGTCCACGGCAGCCATTGCTGCCGGTCCACGTGCGGAGCCGTGGACCACCGTGCTCCGATCGTGCCGAAACTCACCGGAGAGCTTCCCCCGGCACCGCCGAAGCCGCCGGCAACCTTCCCGCCGGCCGAAGAGCTCCCGTTCGATCGAAAAATTGGCCAGAACCTGCTGCCGCCACCCTCCACCCACGCCCTTCCACCGTCCGCCTCCGCCATCGCATGTCCGCGCGAGCCACGCCGCCCAGCCGCGCTCTCCGCCGTGCACACCGATCGCAGCGCCTCCGCCGTCGCGAGCCATGCCTGCAGCCGTGCTCGCTGCCCAGCACGCCGCCGTCCGCCCCCGAAGTCGCCCGTCTCCGCCTTCCGCCACGTCGTCCACGGCTCCGCCCAAGCCGGCGTACGCCACGTCTCCGCTCCCTCCGCTGCCCAGCCGAAGCCGCCCAAGTCCACGCTGCCTCTGCCAGCGCCGCCCAAGTCCACCCAGCCATGTCCGCGTCTCCACATGCAGTGCCTTCGCCACCGTCCGCCCAGCCGCAGCGCCTTCGCCGCCGTCCGCCTAGCCGCAGCATCTCCGTCGCGTCCATCTGCACACCGCATGTCTCCGCCGGCCATGTCTTCGCTCTCCGCTGCCAGCCGAAGTCTGTCCGCAAGCCACGCCGCCGTCCACGTGCCCGTCTATGAGTCCAAGCCCACGGCCATGCAGCCATGAGCAGCCGCCCGTCTGCCCGTGCAAAGCCACGCTATCCGCTGCTGCCTCCTCTCCGTCGCCGTTCGCGAGCAACCCCTAGCCGCATGTCCACATCTGCCAGTGAGCAGCGTCTGCCCAGCTGCTTGTCACTGTCATTCAGACCGGGATGTCCGAAAACAAGGAAGCATCGGAACGAGAAGAGATGTCGAACGATGCTGGATGGACGCGGGATTGTGCAATAGAATTTTTGAGTTTGATTTTTGAGATGGGGATGATCGTAAAAAAATCAGATAAGGAGATCGGATTGATATGAGGAAATTACCGCGTTTTCCACATAGACCCGACACGGTATTTGTCATCTATAAATACCTCGGTGATTCTCTTCTGGGAGGAGAAGAATTTTTGGGGAGGTTCCACCTGCTGTCCGTAGTTCCACCTGTTGCTGTCACAGAGAGTCGGATAAAAAGAGAGAAAGGGACCCTTGTTCCCTTGCTTTTCTTTTATTTTCTCTGTACCCCAATCTTTTATGGAATAAATATTTATTTGCTTTATATTAATCCATGTTTGTTTATTTTTATTTTAGTAATGCTGGAGTCATGTTGGATTAGCGTTTAAGGTAAGTCATAGTGAATTAATTTTGACTAACCTATACCTAAGGGACGGGCCGTGATCCACGGGTACGGGCCGTACTCTTGAGATAGGTCATATCTGAATTATTTTCACAAATTTATTATTTGCATCTATTTTTTTTGCATTAGTTTTAGTTTATTTAAAATCAAAAGAAAATCCTTTTTCAAGATAATCCCAAAGTCTCTGTGGGATCGACCCTTACTCCCGCTATTCTATCCTTTAGAGCAGTGGAATTAAGGTTCTAAATCGGTGCATTACGACACGCATCAATCCCCATTCGTGCATTGGTCACCATGACAAGGTGGGTCCCCTGCTTGATTGGTGGGGGATTCGCAGGCTCACGTGGTCGCCATCAAACTGTGAGGGCCCACGGAATCTTCCTTCCTACAGGGGGAGTGATGTTTTCTTTTGACGGTCTCCACCCCTACCTAGCACGTCAATCTGTTGCCGCCCGGATCACCATGGTCTGTAGCTCTGACATGTCGGGTTCCCTCTGGATCCTTGGTTCTCATCTTGCGGTCGGCCGGCTAGCTAGCTCAAGGGTCCTGCAAGATAGAGGAAAACCTTGGACTGGGGATTCTGGTGAAGGCACTCCGATGATCAAGTCAGTGGGATGATTGAGGATAATAGATACCTTTGAGGCAGAGAGCTTGGGGGACTCTCCGCTTCCAAAGGGTGATAAAATAGAAGATAATAATATGAGAATGGAAGAATGGAGTCTATCCTTTACTTCACTTTTCTTCACTTACCTTTACTTACCGTTTTCTGTGGGTCTTATATAGATGGGAGGCTTTTAAGGAAATTCCAAGTTCTCTCCTTTGAAGGAGGCTTTTCGTTGCCCGCTACTGCCTCTCTGTCGGGCTACTTTTATGCCTAAGCCTCCAGCCATAACGAGATGTTACCACTTTTGAGGAGGCCATCTGTGTGCTATAGGGCATAGGGCCGTAGGGGGATGCCCTTCTCTGAGAGGTCCAAGCATCCTGTCATGGATGCTGCAGTCTTCCAATCATGTGATCATCGACGTGTCGTCATACTGCAAGGCTAGGAGGCTGACATTGTATGGATCATGCAGGTCATGTTCATGACGCACCACAGGGGGATGCATGCCCCCATGGCAGGGTATGTGCCATCTCTTGGAGGCCCAAGGTGGCCAGTTACTCCGCTGTCTTTGTTTTGAATTTGGCTTCCCCCCTCTTTGTGCCTTTGGCAAGAAACCATGCTCCTGGTAGGAGGGTCTACTTTGGAGAGGTGGACTCAACCTCATTCAGGAGCTATCCTTAGATGGAGGACTCGCCCAATGAGCCCAACCTCAACTAGGAGCTGACCTCGACAGGGCGGTCCTTTCTAGAGAGACAGACTCGACCTCGACCTAGAGCTGTCCTCAGATCGGGGGCTCGCCCAATAAGCCTTGCCTCGACTGGGAGTGGACCTCGGAAGGGTGGTCCTTTCTAGAGAGGCAGACTCGACCTTGATCAGGAGCTATCCTCAGACAGGGGGCTCACCCAATGAGCCCTGCCTTGACTAGGAGCTGACCTCGGAATGGTGGTCCTTTCTAGAAAGGCAGACTTGACCTTGACCGGGAGCTATCCTCAGACGGTGGGCTCGCTTAATGAGCCCTGCCTCGACTTGGAGCTAACCTCGAAAGGGTGGTCCTTTCTGGAGAGGCGGACTCGACCTCGACTGGGAACTATCCTCAAATGGTGGGCTCGTCCAATGAGCCCTGCCTCGACTAGGAGCTGACCTCGGAAGGGTGGTCCCCTTTGGCTTTCAGTCATGCAACCTTGCCCAGGTGGTGGTCTTCTTCATCATCATGGCCGTCCGCAGGCCTACATTAGTGGATTTCACTACACTGGTCCACGTTAGTGGATTTTGCTGTATCAAGTGGCAAAAGAATATAATCAAGAAGAAGGAATTGATTTTGATGAGACCTATGCACCCATAGTAAGACTAGAAGCCATTAGACTATTACTTGCATTTCCTTGCTACATGAATTTCAAACTATTTCAAATGGATGTAAAAAGTATATTTTTGAATGGTTTTATGTCTGAAGAAGCTTACGTTGAACAACCACCAAGTTTTATAAATAATGCTTTTCTAAATCATGTTTTCAAACTCAATAAAGCATTATATTGATTGAAACTAGCACCAAGAGCTTGGTATGATAGATTAAACAAGTTCTTACTTAAAAATAATTTTGTTAGAGGTAATATAGATACAACTTTATTTATCAAAAAGAAAGAGAATGATATATTAGTTGTACAGATTTATGTTGATGACATCATTTTTGGTACTACTAATGAGAATCTTTGCAAAGAATTTGTTGAGTTAATGCAGGGTGAATTTGAGATGAGCTTAATAGGTGAACTAACTTACTTTCTTGGACTCCAAATGCAGGGTGAATTTGAGACGAGCTTAATAGGTGAACTAATTTACTTTCTTGGACTCCAAATTAAGCAAACAAGAGAAGGAATTTTTATCAACCAAGCAATGATGCAGAACAAAGAACAAAGAAGCGTATGCGGAAGTAAAATTAAGATTAATTCTTTTTTTTTTTTTTTTTCAGAAATTGGCTTTGACTCAAAGTAAAGTTAAACTAAGTAGATGGAAACTAGGTAAGGATTGAAAGCACAATTTAGAAGAAGCTAAGTTATCAGAGTAGTTCAGAAGTAACGGATCGCTGGGGGTTGAGAAACTCCCGGACCTAGGGTTTCGCTCTGAACTTTCAATAGGACAGAAATAAAGAGAAGAGATGGTTTACCAACCAGACAGTGATCTTCACAGAATTTGAGTGGAAGAACTCTCTCGAGCAGATTGTTGGATCCTCGGATTCGACTATCTTCGCAATGGATCCTCCAATACTGGTCTCATGGCTGGGTCGGCTTCTCCTGAACTCAAGATCTGGGAAGAAGAAAAACAAGTGATGGATTCAGATACTCAGGGAAAGATTTACCAGTTCGAAGAACTTGAAGGCTGATGTCGCTGAGATCTGGATTCTCTTGAAGGCTGGTTCGACTCCCTCTGGAAAGAGCTATGGATCTGAAGTATCCGGACTGGAGCTGGATGCTGGTGGTCGGCCTGGACTTGGAGAGAGAGGCCGTGGGAGGTGGGATAGGCTAGGGTTTGGTGGATTGAAGTGGATGATGGACGGCTAGGGTTTTGGGAGTATAAGTGGCTAACCTAGGGTTTGGGGTTTGGAGATCTCACACCTCTTCAAAGTTCCTGGGGAACCCGGATTTACTCCCTCACGGAGCTCAACACCTGGATGCAAGTGTGGAAGAGAGAAAACACAGAGTTTGCTCACAAAAAAAGTTGGTTTCATTCATCAGATTGATTAGAACTTACAAAGGGGTTTTAATTTATAGGACTTTACAAGAGAGTAGGGTTTTACATCTTCCCATGTGGGACTAAAGGAGAAGATCTGCAAATTAGGATTGTAGGATCAATCCTTACACATATGGCCGGCCAAATAATTCCATAAAATTGATTGATGGCTTCAAAAGGAAAGTGGGTGGCGCTTCCTAGCCTTGACCTCTAAGAAAAATTATTTTTTCCTTCTATTCTTGGCCTTATCTGGAAGTGTTTGGGCGCCTCTTAACCTTGCTCTTCAAGAGAAATTTTTTTTCCTTTATATCTGGCTTTATTTGGAATTACTAGGGTGCCTCCTAACCTTGCCTTCAAGAGAAATCTCCTTCCTTCTATGGCTCAACTTTTTTTTGGACACCTCCTTTTCTTTCTCCCCAAGTTATGGCTCTTCCCAACTTTGCTTTGGGCATTTTTGGCATGGGATGGGCACCCCCTTGAAGTACTCTCCAAGAAGAATTTGTTTCTTTTCATAGCTTGGTTCTTATGGAAAATTATGGGCCGCCCCCTTGAATTGTGGATCCCTGATTGCTTTCTACTTAAATGGCGCATGAGAGAAGGGACCTGCTATCCTGTGGTGTGGGGACCAAAGCCTGCTGGATGGAGATGTGGCGCTGATGCAGCACGAAAGCTCTGATACCAAAATTGATGCAGAACAAAGAACAAAGAAGCGTATGCGAAAGTAAATTAAAATTAATTCTTTTCTTTTTTTTTTTTTTTATATTTCAAAAATTGGCTTTGACTCAAAGTAAAGCTAAACTAAGTTGAAGGAAACTAGGTAATGATTGAAAGCACAATTTAGAAGAACTAGGTTATCAGAGTAGTTCAGAAGTAACGGATCGCTGGGGGTTAAGAAACTCCTAGACCTAGGGTTTCGCTCTGAACTTTCAACAGGACAGAAATAAAGAGAAGAGATGGTTTACCAACCAGACAGTGATCTTCACAGAATTTGGATGGAAGAACTCTCTCGAGCAGATTGTTGGATCCTCAGATTCGGCTATCTTCGCAATGGATCCTCCAATACTGGTCTCGTGGCTGGGTCGGCTTCTCCTGAACTCAAGATCTGGGAAGAAGAAAAACAAGTGATGGATTCAGAGACTTAGGGAAGGATTTACCAGGTCGAAGAACTTGAAGGCTGATGTCGCTGAGATCCGGATTCTCTTGAAGGCTGATTCGACTCCCTCTGGAAAGAGCTTTGGATCTGAAGTATCCGGACTGGAGCTGGATGCTGGTGGTCGGCCTGGACTTGGTGAGAGAGGCCGTGGGAGGTGGAATAGGCTAGGGTTTGGTGGATTGAAGTGGATGGTGGGCGGCTAGGGTTTTGGAGTAGAAGTGGCTAACCTAGAGTTTGGGTTTTGGAGATCTCACACCTCCTCAAGGTTCCTGGGGAACCCGGATTTACTCCCTCACGGAGCTCAACACCTGGATGCAAGTGCGGAAGAGAGAAAACACAGAGTTTGCTCACAAAAAAAAAAAAAAGAAAAGAATTAATCTTAATTTTTACTTCCGCATACGCTTCTTTGTTCTTTGTTCTGCATCATTTTTGGTATCAGAGATTTCGTGCTGCATCATTTTGGTATCAGAGCCCTGTCTAGGGTTTCTGTTTTGATTGCTTGTTTGAGTCTCTCTCTTTTTACTTTGTCTACTCGAAGTAGAATCCCTAGGACGTCCAGTCCTAGGAATGAAGCGAGGTGCAAACCTCCTCTTCCCATTCCACAGGGTGTTCCTATGGCGTGTAGGGGATCCGTTGGGTTATAACTTCGTAGCAGGAATTGTAAACGGGGAAGTGCTCTGTTTTCAGCCGTAATTACCCTGTTGCAGGAATTATTTCTCACTATAGTTAACTCCAAACTCGGTGATTTTTATTTTTCTGAAAACAGTATAATTGAAAAAATTTTTCATAATTTTCCTACGATTTATTGGTTTCCGTAAGATTTCTGAGAATTAAATTACTGCAACTCTATTTTTGTGTTCTTCAATCCAATTATTTTTGAGTGTTCATCTCTTAATTCATCTTAAGGGCATTTGAGCATCTAAGATAAGGGGAGGAGTTGATAACCTCTCCTTAGCCCAAAACCACCACCCACTCATTCAAACCTAAGCCTTTAATCTAAGAATTGATTAGACCTAATTTGCCCTAGTGGGCTAGGGACATCAACAAGTTATGTCAAGGCTAGTGTTGAGTCAGTTTATCTGGTTACTCTGTGTGTGCTTTGTACTCAGTGTCTAGAATGGTGGTTCAGGGATTCCATCCTAAAGGGCTTGTGTGCTGGTCTGCCTACCTGGCCAATCTTTGATTGGTGTCTAGGATTGGCATCTAGGGACCTAACACTCCCCTTACACCTGCCTGGCTGAGTCCTGAGTTACTACAGGCTAGCTTGCCACTCTGATTGGGCATCTAGTTTGGGCTCTAGGTCTAGTTAGCCCGTAGTCATTCAGTTGAGTCTCATTTTGTGTGTTTGCTTGCATCATGTCTACCCGGAATGGAGTGCCCTACCAACCTGGTCAAACCCAACCTGATTTAGAGGCCATGGTTAGAGCTCTTACTGAAAGTATGAACAAATTGAGTCAGGATATGACTGCTACTGTTACCCAGTATAAAGAACAAATCCATGAGAATTTTACCCAGCTTAGGGATCGAGTCCAAGTACTTAAGAAACGTAGACATCAAAATTGGACCCCTGATCCAAAATTTAATAGGCCCAAACCTCATCCATGTCAGGAGCCTAGGAGGACCTTATACCGTGATCCCGAGCATAACCTTAGGAAGCCTAACCATGATATCTATAGTGTGGATCGTGTCTATGAGAGGTCCTTACAATATTCTAGACCAGACACTCAACAACCCAAGTCTTCTAGATCAAACCATTTAGATCCACACCCATGCCCAAGTAAGGTCTCTACTAGCTTGAAACCCAATGTGACCCAGGTTCCTAAATCTCAAGAATGTTTGTTTTGTGGAGAAAGAGGCCATAAATCTAGTCAGTGCCCATGCATAGGACTGGCTTGTGCACAGCTAAGTGGTAAGAATCCTAAGGATGACATTAATGAGGGAGAACCCAAGCCTACCAATGAGGAAGAAAGGTTAGGTATGACAAGCCTAGAATTAGTTGACCCGATTACCACTGACCCGAAACCCATTGAAGATGGCATCGAGGAAGTATATGATGCTGGCTTGAGTCTAGTTGATGAATATGAGGGGGAAGAACTTGAAGAATGTGACATCGATACTATTGGTTCCTTACCTGAGGAGACCTTGGAGAGCAACCAAGTGGTAGGACCTAGTTCAGAAATTCAAGAGATTTGTGAGAATCAGGTTCCTTTAGTCAAATACCCCCAGGAAGAACTCATAGTGTTAGCCCGAGCTATCAGTTCGTACCCTCTAATGACAGTCATTCCCAAGTACCAATTGAAGATCTTTGCACTGAACTGTTTAAGTTTGCCCACCCTATGGTAGATCCTCTCCTTAGGATGACTGAATCAAGCCTCTTACAATTGGACCTTGTCCCATGCCTAGCCACTAAGGTCTCTCCCGTAATCTCAGTTGAACATCCTTGTCTTGAGCGGATTGATTCACCCAGTCCTGTAGAAGTCCTCCTTATGGCCCCAGACCCCTTCCTTCGCATGACTGACCTACCCTTCTATAGAGTATACCTTTCCGCACCCATAGGTCAAATTTCTAGTCTTGAGGTCATCATCCATAGGCCCTCCCATGAATCATTCTCTAATCCATTTCTTGAGAAAGTGGATCATTATTTTCTTAGAGAACAAACCTTAACTATTGCAATCACATGTCCTAGGCTACTTCCCGAACCATCTCTTGATCCATTCCTGGGAGTAGCAAACTTTTCCTTTCGTAAGGATGACCAGTTGACACTCATAGATCACCATTCAAACCTTCAGGTCACCACCTTTAGTCAACAAGTAATTCGAGACTCCACCTCATATCTCCTCCCTTTCTCTAGGACTTCCAATGCTTCTTACACCATCCAAGTATACTTTGTCGAAGCCTTTAGAGTGAACCACGTGTCAGAACCTATTAGGTTTGCCACCTACTTCTGGAAGACCTTATGGCACCTACTAGGCACCCATGATAAGTTTTCATGCTCTGCATGCCATCCTCCGACCCAAGGTCAAACCTAAAAAGCCATAGTTTGTTAGGTTTAGACCTAGGGTTCCTTTGAATAAAGTCCATATTTTAGGAATGCATCGTCAGTCGAGTTTAGGACATTGACTCGGATTTTGGTCAAGTGAGAATACCATGAATTGGGATTTGTATTTTGTTCAGGGCTGAAATTGCATTCAATGTTTCGATCAACAGGTCTATAGGCTAGAGTCCCTTTGAAATTGTTCATGGATACAAGCCTCACACACCACTTGATCTAATTTCACTATTAGACCACACACACAAGTCTCTTGATGCACTTGCATAGCATGTAAAGGACTTGCATAAAGAAATTCATGCCAAAATAGCTTTAAGTAATGAAACTTATAAGAAGTTGGCTGATTCTCAAATGCGAGTCAAAACTTTTAATGAGGGAGACTATGTAATGATTAGGTTAAGGCCTGAACGGTTTCCTCCCGGAACCGTTAGAAAGTTACATGCTAGAGGAGCTGGACCATTTAGAGTGGTGAAGAGAGTAGGATCCAATGCCTATGTGCCCGAGTTACCTCCAGAACTAGGCATTAGCTCCACTTTCAACATTACAGACCTAGTAGAGTATAGGGAGCCAGCTGTGATTCCCAGTGAGGCTTTTGAACCTAATCCTGCTCTTGAGAGTGAACCTGACCCTGTGTGTCCACCAACAAACTGGCCTGTGAGGAAAGAGCAGATTGAAAAGATCCTGGATGATCAGATTATCTCTACTCGTAACCGAGGATACCAAAGATACCTGGTCCGCTGGCTAGGAAGGCCAGATTCTGATGACTCTTGGATCTCCCAAGAAGAATTACAAGAGTTGGACCCACACCTCTTGGAGAGATACCAGAGCCAACTTGATCCATACTCGACAGGGTCGAGTTTCTCCCACCCTTGGAGAATTGGTGCGGGCACCAGACTCAGAAGAAGACTTTAGAGCTCCATCTGGATCTCTGATTAACCTTGCCTGAAGAATTAGGGTTTTTTTGGCTTGTAATAAGGGTTGACTGGATCAACTCAATTTTAGCTTGAGTCTATATTACCTGCATTTTATTTTTTTGAGTCATGTTGACTCAGTAGTGGACTAGGGCTTCAACCTGGGGTGTTACATTTTCTCCCAAGGCCAAGCAAGTGGGCGCCACACTCCCAGCCACACTCCCAGCCATACGCCTGAGTCCAGGGGGTGCCACATCTACATCCAGCAGCCTTTGGTCCCCACACCACAGATAGCAGCTCCCCTCTTTCATGCACCAATTGAAGAGAAATCCACCAAGGGTCCACAAATCAAGGGGGCGGCCTAAGACTTCCCAAAAGAACCAAACTATGAAAGGGAAGAAATTCTCTTGGAGAGAAATTCAAGGAGGCGCCCATTACCTGCCAGAAATACTCAAAACAAAGTTAGAAAAAGCCATAACTTGGGGAGAAAGAAAAGGAGGTATCCAAAAAGGGTTGAGCCATGGAAGGAAGGAGATTTCTCTTGAAAAGCAAGGTTAGGAGGCGCCCTAATCATTCCAACTAAAGCCAGATATAAAAGGCAACAAATTTTCTCTTGGAGGGCAAGGTTAAGAGGTGCCCAAACACTTCCAGATAAGGCCAAGCATAGAAGGAAAAAAATATTTTCTTGGAGGTCAAGACAAGGAGGCGCCACCCACTTTCCTTTTTGAAGCTTCAATCAACTTTGGAATTAATTGGCCGACCATATGAGTAGGGATTGATATCCTAATTTGAAGATCCCCTCCTTTAGTCCCGCATGGGAAGATGTAAAACCCTACTCTCTTGTAAAGTCCTATAAATTAAACCTCTCTTGTAAGTTTAAAGGAATAAGATGAATGAAACCAAATTTCTTTTTGTGAGCAAACTTTGTGTTTTCTCTCTTCCGCACTTGCATCCAGGTGTTGAGCTCCGTGAGGGAGTAAATCCGGGTTCCCCAGGAACTTTGAGGAGGTGTGAGATCTCCAAAACCCAAACCCTAGGTTAGCCACTCCACTCCCAAACCCTAGCCGCCCATCATTCTTTTCTTTCCACTAATCCCTAGCCTATCCCACCTCCCACGGCATCTCTCTCCAAGTCCAGGACAACCACTAGCATTAAGCTACAGTCCGGATACTTCAGATCCAAAGCTCTTTCCAGAGGGAGTCGAATCAGCCTTCAAGAGAATGCGGATCTCAGCGACATCAGCCTTCAAGTTCTTTGAACTGGTAAATCCTTCCCCGAGTCTCTGAATCCATCACTTGTTTTTCTTCTTCCCAGATCTTGAGTCCACGAGAAGCTGACCCAGCCACGAGACCAGTATTGGAGGATCCATTGCGAAGATAGCCGAATCCAAGGATCCAACAATCCTCTTGAGAGAGTTCTTCCACCCAAATTCTGTGAAGATCACTGTCTGGTTGGTAACCCATCTCTCCTCTCTATTTCTGTCCTATTGAAAGTTCAGAGCGAAATCCTAGGTCTGGGAGTTTCTCAACCCCCAGCGATCCGTTACTTCTGAACTACACTGATAACCTAGTTTTTTCTAAATTGTTCTTTCAATCATTACCTAGTTTCCTTCAACTTAGTTTAACTTTACTTTGAATCAAAGCCAATTTCTGAAATAAAAAAAAAAAGAATTAATCTTAATTTTTACTTCCGCATACGCTTCTTTGTTCTTTGTTCTGCATCAGGTGCCCCCTGGACTCAGGCGTATGGCTGGGAGTGTGGCGCCCACTTGCTTGGCCTTGGGAGAAAATGTAACACCCCAGGTTGAAGCCCTAGACCACTACTGAGTCAACATGACTCAACAAAATAAAAATGCAGGTAATACAGACTCAAGCTAAAATTGAGTTGATCAAGTCAACCCTTATTACAAGCCAAAAAACCCTAATTCTTCGGGCAAGGTTAATCAGAGATCCAGATGGAGCTCTGAAGTCTTCTTCTGAGTCTGGTGCCTGCACCAATTCTCCCAGGGTGGGAGGAACTCGACCCTACCGAGTATGGATCAAGTTGGCTCTGGTATCTCTCCAAGAGGTCTGGGTCCAATTCTTGTAATTCTTATCGGGAGATCCAAGAGTCATCAGAATCTGGCCTTCCTTGCCAGCGGACCAGGTATCTTTGGTATCCTCGATTACGAGTAGAGATAACCTGATCATCCAGGATCTTTTCAATCTGCTCTTTCCTCACAGGCCAGTTTGATGGTGGACACACAGGGTTGGGTTCACTCTCAAGAGCAAGATCAGGTTCAAAAGCCTCACTGGAAATCATAGCTGGCTCTCTATACTCTACTAGGTCTGTAATGTTGAAAGTGGAGCTAATGCCTTGTTCTGGAGGCAACTCGAGCACATAGGCATTGGATCCTTCTCTCTTCACTACTCTAAATGGTCCAGCTCCTCTAGCATGTAACTTTCTAACGGTTCCGGGAGGAAACCGTTCAGGCCTTAACCTAATCATTACATAGTCTCCCTCATTAAAAGTTTTGACTCGTCTTTGAGAATCAGCCAACTTCTTATAAGTTTTATTACTTAAATTTATTTTGGCATGAATTTCTTTATGCAAGTCTTTTATATGCTGTGCAAAAACTTCGGCAGACTCGGAGACTCGTGTGTAGACTAGTAAAGGAGCTAGGTCAAGAGGTGTGTGAGGTTTGTAACCATGCACAATTTCAAATGGACTCTTACCTGTAGACCTATTGACTGAGTCATTGTATGCAAATTCAGCTCTAGGTAAGTACAAATCCCAGTTCCTAATGTTTTCACCAACAAGACACCTTAAAAGATTGCCTAAACTACGGTTCACTACTTCGATTTGGCCATCAGTCTAGGGATGATAGGCAGTTGAAAACTTAAGTTTTGTCCCTAACTTATGCCAAAGGGTTTTCTAGAAATAGCTGGTGAACCGGACATCCCTATCTGAAACAATGGTCTTGGGTAGGCCATGGAGTTGAACTATCTCATTAAAGAACAGGGTGGCTACCTTAGACGCATCAAATGTTTGGGAACAAGGCAAGAAATGGGCCATCTTGGAAAATCGGTCTACTACAACACAGATGGAGTCATGCCTCCTCTGGGTCTTAGGCAAACCTAACACAAAGTCCATGCTCACATCTTGCCAAGGATGATCTATGATAGGGAGTGGGGTATAAAGGCCGGTGTTCTATTTTCGCTGTTTGGCAACAGCGCAGGTCCGACACCTAGCCACAATGTGTGCTACATTTTTTTTTAAGCTAGGCCAGAAAAAATGGTCTTCAATAGCCAGGGTGGTCTTATCTTTTCCGAAATGGCCAGCTAAACCTCCAGCATGAGTTTCCCAAATCAAAAATTCCCTAAGAGAGGTTCTAGGGATGCAAAGCCTATTCTTAAAGAACAGAAAGCCATCTAAAAGGGAATAATCCTTATGTTCACTAGATGTTCCTTGAGTTAGATCCTGGTACACAATCTTAAAATCCGGACATGACTCATATTCTTCTTTGATTTGCTCAAACCCTATGACTTCAGCCCTAACAGAATTCAACAACAAAGATCGACGACTAAGGGCATCAGCTACCTTATTTTCAGACCCAGCCTTATGCTTCAAAACAAAAGTATAGGACTGGATATACTCTACCCACTTAGCATGCCTAGGGTTAAGCTTCTTCTGGGAATTCAAGAATCTAAGAGCCTCGTGGTCCGAAAATAGCACAAATTCTTGCGGTAGCAAATAATGTCTCCAGTAACGCAAAGCTTGCACTACCGTATAAAATTCCTTATCATAGGTAGAATACCTAAGCTTAGCATCATTAAGTTTTTCACTAAATAATGCTACGGGATGGTTCTCTTGGCTTAGGACTCCACCTATACCTACTCCTAAAGCATCACAGGCAACCTCAAATACCTTTGAAAAGTCCGGTAACCTCAAAATGGGTGCCTGGGTCATCCTATCCTTAAGATCTAGGAAGGCTTTATGGGCTGCTTTGGTCCACTGAAATTCTCCCTTCCTAATACAGTCTGTGATAGGAGCAACTACAGTACTAAACCCCTTGATGAATCGCCTATAGAAGGTAGCCAAGCCATGTAAACTTCTGACTTCATGCACACTGGTCAGCTCTGGCCATTCGACTATGGACCTAATCTTTTCTGGATCGGCAGCCACGCCATCAGGGGTTACAACAAAACCAACGAAGATAATTCTACTGGTCATAAATTCACACTTTTTGAGATTACCGTAGAGACTATCATTCCTCAAAACTTGGCAGACTTGTCTAAGGTGACCTAGGTGATCTGCAGGGGTCTTACTATAGATCAGGATGTCATCAAAATAGACCACTACAAACTTCCCTATGAAAGCTCTAAGTACCTGGGTCATAATCCTCATGAAAGTACTAGGGGCATTGGACAACCCAAAAGGCATAACAACCCATTCAAAGAGACCATCCTTAGTTTTGAAGGTGGTTTTCCACTCATCCCCTGGTCTAATCCTAACCTGATGATAGCCGCTCTTGAGATCAATTTTAGAAAAAACCATGGCACCGGCCATCATATCTAGCATATCGTCAAGTCTAGGGATGGGGAACCTATACTTGATTGTGATTTTGTTGATGGCACGACTATCAACACACATCCTCCACGTGCCATCCTTCTTCGGGGTTAGAAGTGCAGGGACTGCACAAGGGCTAAGACTCTCTCTAATGAACCCCTTCCTCAACAATTCTCCAACCTGCTTTTGTAGTTCTTTATGCTCAGATGGATTCATCCTATGATGGGGCAAGTTGGGTAAAGTAGCTCCTGGGACTAAATCTATGGAATGCTGAATATCCCTAAGAGGTGGAAGGTGGTCTGGCAGATCCTCGGGAAAAACATCCTCAAATTCTTCTAATAAAGGCTTAATTTCCTGAGGAGGCTCTGAGGGTGTAGGAGTCCTAAGTTCCTTAGCTGTCAACATCCAAATAGGTGAACCACTATGAATTTCTTGTTCTAGATCCTTAGCACTAATTAGGTTCACCCCAGTCTTCATCTCTCTGACCTTATTGGGTCCTTTAGCTACCTTGTCCTTAGGAGGGACTGAATGGATTGTGATTTTCTTCCCATTAAAACTAAAGACACAGGTGTTGGATTTTCCTAAGAGGGTGGCATCATGATCATATAACCAAGGTCTTCCAAGAATTATGCTGCTCACCCCCATGGACAAGACATCACACCAAATCTTCTCTTGATAGGATTGCATTTGGATTTGGACCTGACATCTAGACTGGATGGGTATAGAGGTAGAGTCTACCCAAGAAACCTTATAGGGGTTGGGGTGCGGGACAGGAGTTAAGCCTAACATCTTGACAGTGCTAGCAGAAATGGCATTCACACAGCTCCCACTATCTATGATGATTTTACATACCTTATCCCCTAGTTTAAGGAAAGTTTGTAGGATGTTAGTCCTACGCCAATCTTCCTGAACTTTAGTCTGGGACAAGATGCATCTCACAATCCCTAATTGGTCAGACTTTGTGGATTCTTCCTCTCCCTCATACTCATCTACCAAATTCATTCCGGCCTCATAAACTTCTTCTTCAAACTCCTCATTGGGCTCGGAATTCTCTTTTCCTCCCTCTTCTATATAAAGGGATCTACGAGTGCACTGGCTAGAAACATGACCTACCTTATGGCACTTCAAACAAGCTATGGCTGTGCACTGGTTGGAGATATGACCGGGCTTCTGGCACTTAAAACAGATGATACTAGGGGTTCTCTGGGTGTCAGGTGCCTTACCTTTGTCCATGGGCCTAGGGGTGGGAATACCCTGATTAGGCTTGCTAGGTGTAACCTGGCTAGGTCCATTTCTTGGGATTGGGGCACTAACCCTAGAAGGCATGGGTCCTCTCTGAAACTTCTCAGTGTTCAGTGCAATCTGATAGGCTTGGTCTAGGTCAGTAACCTCTCTCAGAAATAACTCTCTCTTAATGTCTTCCCTAAGTCCAGCCCTAAATCTAGACAAAGTGACCTCATGGGCCTCACTCACATCACATCTCAGCAGGTATCATCAAAGGTGGTTATGTAGTCTGATATAGATCGTTTCCCTTGTTTCAAAGTCTGCCATTGGTCTAACAGATTTTGCTGGTATGAAATGGGTAGGTACTTGTCTCTAAGCTTCTCTTTCATACCCTGCCAAGTGGTTATGGGCTCTACATTTCGTCTTCTAGTGGTCAGCTCAATGTTCCCCCAGTATAACCTAGCTTGATGTACTAACTTCATCTTGGCAAACTTGAACTTTCTTTCCTCAGACATGGCATACCACTCAAAGTACTGGTCCATCTCACCCTCCCAATCAGAATATACCTTAGGGTTTAAGCTACCATCAAAAGTGGGTGCATCTAATTTGATGTTCCGAATGAACCTATCATCTCTATCTTCAAGTTCTGGGTCAGGCCTCCTATGATTAGGTTCAGGATCTCTGTATAAAGATCTTCTAGGCTCTTTGTGTGGGTGAGGTTGAGGCACATTAAAATCTGGGTCAGGAGTCCAATTCGATGCCTAGGTTCCTCAAGTACTTGGACTCGATCCCTAAGCTGGGCAAAATCCTCATGGACTTGTTCTTTAAACTGGGCAACAGTGGTAGTCACATCCTGACTCAATTTGTTCATACTCTCAGTAAGAGCTCTAACCATGGCCTCTAAATTAGGTTGGGTTTGACCAGGTTGGTAGGGCACTCCATTCCGGGTAGACATGATGCAAGCAAACACACAAAATGAGACTCAACTGAAGACTACGGCTAACTAGACCTAGAGCCCAAACTAGATGCCCAATCTGAGTGGCAAGCTAGCCTGTAGTAACTCAGGACTCAGCCAGGCAGGTGTAAGGGGAGTGTTAGGTCCCTAGATGCCAATCCTAGACACCAATCAGAGATTGGCCAGGTAGGCGGACCAGCACACAAGCCCTTCGGGACAGAATCCCTGAACCACCATTCTAGACATGAGTACAAAGCACACACAGAGTAACCAGACAAACTGACTCAACACTAGCCTTGACCCGACTTGTTGATGTCCCTAGCCCACTAGGGCAAATTAGGTCTAATTAATTTTAAGATTAAAGGCTTAGGTTCGAATGAGTGGGTGGTGGTTTGGGATAAGGAGAGGTTATCAACTCCTCCCCTTATCTTAGATGCTCAAATGCCCTTAAGATGAATTAAGAGATGATCACTCAAAAATAATTGAAGTGCAGAAACATAAAAATAGTTGCAGTAATTTAACTCTCAAAAATTTTATGAAAACTAAAAATCACACAAAGAAACTTTTGTAAAATAGCTTCAATTATATGGTTCTATCAAAAACAAAAATCACTAAATTTGGAGTTTCCTACAGTGAGTAACAATTTTTGCAACAGGGTAGTTACGGACTGAAAACAGAAAAGTACTTCCCCGTTTACAATTCCTGCTACGAAGTTGTAACCCAACAGATCCCGTACACGCCCTAGGAACACCCTGTGGAATGGGGAAGAGGAGGTTTGCACCTTGCTTCATTCCTAGGACCGGACGTCCTGGGGAGTCTACTTCGAGCAGACAAAGTAAAAAGAGAGAGACTCAAGCAAGCAATTGAAACAGAAACCCTAGACATGGCTCTGATACAAAAAATGATGCAGAGAACAAAGAATATAAAGAAGCGTATACGGAAGTAAAATTAAGATTAATTCTTTTTTTTTATATATATTCAGAAATTGGCTTTGACTCAAAGTAAAGTTAAACTAAGTTGATGGAAACTAGGTTAGGATTGAAAGCACAATTTAGAAGAAAGAAAGTAGTTATCAGTAGTTCAGAATTAACGGATCGCTGGGGGTTGAGAAACTCCCAGACCTAGGGTTTCGCTCTGAACTTTCAACAGGACAGAAATAAAGAGAAGAGATGGTTTACCAACCAAAAAGTGATCTTCACAGAATTGAGTGGAAAAGAACTCTCTCGAGCAGATTGTTGGATCTCGGATTCGGCTATCTTTGCAATGGATCCTCCAATACTGGTCTCGTGGCTGGGTCAGCTTCTCCTGAACTCAAGATCTGGGAAGAAGAAAAAACAAGTGATGGATCAGATACTCAGGGAAGGATTACCAGTTCGAAGAACTTGAAGGCTGATGTCGCTGAGATCCGGATTCTCTTGAAGGCTGGTTCGACTCCCTCAAGAAAGAGCTATGGATCTGAAGTATCCGGACTGGAGCTGGATGCTGGTGGTCGGCCTGGACTTGGAAGAGAGAGGCCGTGGGGTGGGATAGGCTAGGGTTTGGTGGATTAAGTGGATGATGGACGGCTAGGGTTTGGGAGTATAAGTGGCTAACCTAGGGTTTGGGGTTTGGAGATCTCACACCTCCTCAAAGTCCTGGGGAACCCGGATTTACTCCCTCACGGAGCTCAACACCTGGATGCAAGTGCGGAAGAGAGAAAAACACAGAGTTGTACAAAAAAAGTTGGTTTCATTCATCAGATTGATTAGAACTTACAAAGGGGTTTAATTTATAGGACTTTACAAGAGAGTAGGGTTTTACATCTTTCCATGTGGGACTAAAGAAGGGGATCTGAAAATAGGATTGTAGGATCAATCCTTACACATATGGCCGGCCAAATAATTCCATAAAATTGATTGATGGCTTCAAAAGGAAAGTGTGGTGGCGCCTCCTAGCTTGACCTCCAAGAAAAATATTTTTTCCTTCTATGCTTGGCCTTATCTGGAAGTGTTTGGGCGCTCTTAACCTTGCTCTTCAAGAGAAAATTCTTCTTTATATGGCTTTATTTGGAATTAATAGGGCGCTCCTAACCTTGTGTCAAGAGAAATCTCTTCTTCCATGGCTCAACTTTTTTTTGGACACTCCTTTTCTTTCTCCCAAGTTATGGCTCTTCCCAACTTTGCTTTGGGCATTTTTCGCATGGGATGGGCGCCCCCTGAAGTACTCTCCAAGAAGAATTTGTTTCTTTTCATAGCTTGGTTCTTATGGAAAATTGTGGGCCGCCCCCTTGAATTATGGATCCCTGATTGCTCTCTACTTAAATGGCGCATGAGAGAAGGGACCTGCTATCTTGTGGTGTGGGGACCAAAGCCTGCTGGATGGAGATGTGGCGCCCCCTGGACTCAGGCATATGGCTGGGAGTGTGGCTGGGAGTGTGGCGCCCACTTGCTTGGCCTTGGGAGAAAATGTAACACCCCAGGTTGAAGCCCTAGACCACTACTGAGTCAACATAACTCAACAAAATAAAAATGCAGGTAATACAGACTCAAGCTAAAATTGAGTTGATCAAGTCAACCCTTATTACAAGCCAAAAAATCCTAATTCTTCGGGCAAGGTTAATCAGAGATCCAGATGGAGCTCTGAAGTCTTCTTCTGAGTCTGGTGCCCGCACCAAGCAAAGTACATCAAGGAAATTATTAAGAAGTTTGGTATTGAGTCATCCAAAGAAATGGGTACACCCATGAGCCCTACATGTAGATTAGACAAAGATGAAGATGGCAACAACATTGATCAAAAGCTTTATAATGCGGGAATAAATATGCATGAAAAATATTTTTGTATTTTTATATGTTGAGTTATGTATCTAAATCCCAAAAATAAGGCCAAGAATTTAGGTTGAGAGTTCTGTGCAAAAATAAGAAGCAACAACATGCAAAAAGACCCAAAAAGTAATAGAAAAGAGGATCGCTGAGGCTGAGAAGCCTCGGTTGGGCAAATTCCCCTTCAATAATGCTACTGGCAAGTAGAGGGGGTGTACCTGATAAGATCTAGCAAATGAATCCTTGCAGAGGTCTCTCTTCGCTCCCAGATGCGGCCTAGATGATCAAGCCGAAGACCTCGCGGATTTGCGGCTTCCAACCTGTTGATCCAATAGTGACCTGGCTGGAATCAATGGATTCATAGACATCGAGGGACTTATAAATCACCTATCAAGGGTTAGAAAACAATGCAAGGATGAAGAAATAAATTGAAAATAGCAAGGATGGAAGAGTTTTTATGTTGGGCGGCCAAGGCTTGGAGAGATTGCTTTTAAGGTTTTGATGGTGGCTAGAGGCAGGGTGTAGGAGACAAGGAAGAAGAAGGGGTTACATAGATTCCCCTTAGCACACAGCAAGCACATAGCAGAAGTTAGAAAACTCAATTTATATTCATAAAAAATTATCAAATTTTCATACAAGGGGTCCCTTATATAGAGTCATGAGACTTAGGGCCCAAGCAAAAGAAAACAAGGAAAATAAGGGATGCCCACTTTCTTCCTAAAGTGTGTGACTGAATACATGGAAGAAAACACTCTCATACCATATAAAATCCCTCCAAACAAGGTAGGTAGTGGGCAGCCAAAGGGGGGACCAAGGGGCGCCAACTTCTTACTTCTCTTGGCTTGGGGTGGACCACTTCTTTCCTAAGCAAGCTGGCATGAATCATGGATTCATGTTTATCTGTTTTGACTTTTCTTCTCGTCATGCTGGCATGTGGAGTTGGTGTGCTTGGGGTGTGGAAGGGGTGTGCTGGCATGTGGTCAACAACTCCTCATGCATGGGCCAACTTCATGATCCTCCAAGTAATCCTAGGTGGCAAAATCCAGTGTGTGATTGAGACTCCATGCGGCTGCTGAGGTGGCACGCTAGGTGGTGTCCTTCACATGCTTGGGTCTTCTTTGATTAGGCTTGACTCAATATAACTAGACATGATTAAAAGACTCAGAATATGATTAGCTCAACATGAGCTAATTTGATTGACCGATCCAAAACCCTAATGGTGTGGATCAAATGCTATATACAGGACTCAATTGTGAAAAGGCCAAAAACATGACTTAGGGTCTAAAGTGTGGACTCAAATAGGCTAAGCCCTTAATACAAACTAGACTTAATAGACTAACACTACTAGAAAATCCATAAAGGGTTGAGAAGCCTCTGTCTTATTTTGGTGCCTCTAGTGTCTGCACCAATTCTCCTGGGATGGAAGAAACTCGACCCTGTCGAGTAAGGATCTCACTGGCTCACATATCTCTCGAGAAGATCTGGGTCGAGGCATTGCAAGTCCTTTCAAGAAATCCATGAATCGTTCGATTCTGACCAGCCTTGCCATCTAACCAGGTAGCATTGATAACCGTAGCCTCAAATCGTGATGGCTTGATCGTCCATGATATGCTCGATCCATTCTCTTCTCTTAGGCCAATTAATTGGTAGACACTTTAGGCTAAGGTCACTCACTAGGGATGGAGTAGGTCAAAAGGCCTCACTTGGTATCGCTACCGGTTCCCTATACTCAACCAAGTCTACGATATTGAAGGTAGAACTAATGCCAAATTTCGGGGGCAAATCTAAAACATAGGCATTTGGTCCAACCTTCTCTATCACTCTAAAGGGTCTAGCTCCATGAGCATGAAGCTTCTTAACGGTCCCGGGTGGGAACCGCTCAAGCCTAAGCCTAACCATGATAGAATCCACTACATAAATTTCTTGGCTCTTTTCCAGGAATTAGCCAGTTTGTTTCAAAATTAATGTAGGTGGTGAACATGCTGGGCACATGCAGACTCCTAACAGGTGACACAAAGGACTCATACTAACACCTAACAAAGTATAGACTATGCACTCCTATTGAGAGGACTTTTATGGACTCTTATGGACCTAAACCTAATAGATTATAGACTCTCTAGGTCTGATCCTGGTGTGGTATGCACATGAGAATTTACAATGGACTCCTAGCAAATGCCATAAGGTCTTCCAAAAGTAGGTCGCAAACCTAACAACTTAAAGAATTGGTGTAACCGAACAACCTCAGCAAAGTGTAATTGAAAAGTTTAGGAAACATTAGAAGCCTTAGGGTAGGGCAAGAAATAAGAATCAGAGTCTTGGGGTAATCCATTAGAAACATGAAATAGACCTTGGTTACTAGGGATGACCTTAAGATTTGAACTTCGATCTATGGGTGACATAAGGTCCACTTGAAGGATGGAGAATTTGGTCATTGCAAGTCCAAGGTCTTTAAGGAAGGATGACTTAATCAGTTCAAGAAAAATAGGTCATCGACTGGGGTTAGAGGAATGAACTCTTCGTGAGGATACTGAATGAGGTATGGGGTTGAGGCTAAAGGAGTGGGCTCTTCTTGAGGGTATTGACTTATAGGAACCAAGTCCTCACTAATTTCCTGTTGTTCTATTACTTCAAGACTAGGCTCTACAATTTCATCTTCGCCTAGGGTTTCCTCAGGCAAGGTACTAGAGTAATCCTCTTGAAAGTCTTCTCCTTCGTATTCATCTACTAAACTTATACTAGCCTCATATATCTTTACATTGGGTTCTTCCTCAGGCCCATTAATGGGTTCAGGGGTCTTTTCCATACAAACTAAAGGGATAGGAGTACTAGGCTGGTTTAAAGGACTTTTTTAAAGAATTGGTCTAAAGGTGCTTATCATGCTGGGCTTAGGTTGGCTCCCATGAGTTCCTTTTGATGAGACTCGAACTTCCTAGCAATCAGATAAGCTTCCTCTAGAGTATGAATTTCCCATTGAAATTATTCTCCCTGGATGTCCCTACGTAGGCCAGCTCGAAACCTCGATATAATCTTATACTCAGGTTCAACTGTGTTGCATCTCCTAATAAACTCATTAAATTGGTCAGTATATTCAGACACAGTCTTATTACTTTGTCTCAAATTATACCATTGCTCTAAAAATTGGTGCTCATAAAATCTACCTAGATGCTTTGCGCTCAACTTACGTCTCATGGATCTCCAAGTAAGTATTACATCTCCCCATTGATAACATTCATCCTCAATATGTTCCCAGTATCACCTAGCATGTCAGATTAGCTAACGTGTGGCCAATCTAACTTTTCTTAACTCTGTCATCTAAGTGTACTCAAAATACTGATCCATTCTTTCTTCCCAATCAATATACACCTCAGGATCTAGGCTTCCATCAAAAGTGGGTGCATAGGGTTGGGTGTGTCTAACAGGTCTTTCCTCTAGGTCCACCAAGTATGGGTATGGGCTTCTAGGGTTAGACTCAGGGGCAAGATCATGACGATAAGCTCGTGGATCAAAGGTACTGGGGCTAGGGGACATGAATTCAGCATGGGTCCTATGGGCTCCTTCATAGGTCAAAGAATGTTTGCCTATTCGATCATGCCTATGGGGTTCAAAGAGTCAGGTCTAATATGGGCCTTAGGGGGGCTAAGGGACATGGTTGATGGGCTAATGGGCTCCTAATCTAGTGGACATGCAAGACACAAGACAATGGACTTCTGACCTAGCGCACATGCAAGACACAAAGGCACTAAAGGCAAAATCGACTAGGGCTACCTAGACCTAGAGTCCAAATAGAATGGGTCGACTCAACTTACACACAATTCAACCCTTAGTCCTTCAACTGGCCAGGTAAGAGGTGGGATGGGGGGAAGCCCCCCTCACTTGCAGGGATCCAATTAAGGAACCACCAATCTGCTTAGATCATTTGGCACTGTACCTCTAGCCTAGACACCAGCTTCCAGTAGTAGGAGATGTATTGGGTGCACTAGTTTCCCACTAAGGTTAAACCCGACCTGTTGATGTCCCTAGCTCACTAGAGCAAGTTAAGTCTACTCAATTTTAATTAGGGCTGGGATCAAATGCAAGGATTGTGGTTTTGGACTAAGGAGAGGTGATCAAATCCTCCCCCCATCTAGCATAGTAGAGTTGCCCTTAGTGTATTTTATGCACATGATGGCAAGCATATGAAAATGCAATTAGGGTTTCTAGTATTTTGTTGTTTATGTATATATGTAAATTTTGTTTTTTTATGGGTATGTTTTTAAGTAGAAATATAATTTGTAGATAAGGCATAATATCCAAGAAACATGCCAAAAATTTAAGATATGCAAAAATTATACTAAAGAAACCAAAACTTGCTGAAATTAGCTTTGCTAAAAAATAGGGCAGAACTATTCTTAGGTAGTATTCCGACTGGCAGAAAATTCACGAACTAAAATATTTCTTGAGGAATTCTAAAAATTAATATTAATTATAGGAAATCCATCAAATTAAAATTCAGATTTTTCTAAGTTTTTTACATGTAGAAACAATTAAAATAGCAGGCTATGTACCGAGATAGCTGAGATGAAAATTACCTTAATGAAGCTCTTTGTTTTCTTCTTCAGGGTCAATCACAGCAGAACCCCTACACGCCATAGGAGATCCCATAGATTTGAAAGAGAGGGTCTTGCAGCCCTACTTGTCTCTTATGATCGGACGGCCATGGTGAAGCACCCGATCCGAATATTCAAAGAGAAACTGAGCCCAAACAGGCTCTGATACCAAAATGATGAGGGACTAAATATGCATGCAAATATTTTTGTATTTTTATATGTTGATTTATGTATCTAAGTCCCAAAAATAAGGCCAAGAATTTAAGTAGAGAATTTTGTGCAAAAATAAGAAGCAACAACATGTAAAAAGACCCGAAAAGTAATAGAAAAGAGGACCGCCGAGGCTGAGAAGCCCCGGTGGGCTAGTTCCCCTTCAATAATGCTATTGGCAAGTAGAGGGGGTATACCTGATAGGATCTAGTAGATGAATCCTTGTAGAGATCTCTTTTCACTCCTGGATGCGGCCTGGATGATCAAGCCAAAGACCCCGCAGATTAGCGGCTTTCAACCCGGTGATCCAATAGTGGCCTGACTTGAATCAATGGATTCATAGACATCGAGGGACCTATAAATTACCTGTCAGGGGTTAGAAATAATGCAAGGATGAAGAAATAAATTGAAAATAGTAAGGATGGAAGATTTTTTGTGTGGGCGGCCAAGGCTTGGAGAGAAAGCTTCTAAGGTTTAGATGGCGGCTAGAGGCAGGGCACAGGAGACAAGGAAGAAGAAGGGGTTCACACAAATTCCCCTTAGCACACAGCAAGCACACAGCAGAGCACATATTCGATTCAAAATTTAAATTTTTAAAATATTATTAATTTTTATATAGGTCCCTTAGAAGTCATGAGACTTAGGGCCCAAGCAAAAGAAAAGAAGGAAAATAAGGGGTGCCCACTTTCTTCCTAATGTTTGGGGTTGAATTACATGAAAGAAAACACTTCATGCCATACAAAATCTCTCCAAACAAGGTAGGTAGTGGGCAGCCAAAGGGGGGGACCAAGGGGCACCAACTTCTTACTTCTCTTGGCTTGGGGTGGACCACTTCTTTCCTAAGCAAGCTGGTATGAATTATGGGATTCATGTTATCTGTTTGACTTTCCTTTTTATCATGCTAGCATGTGGAGTGGTGTGCTGGGGGTGTGGAAGGGGGTGCTGGTGTGTGGTCATCAACTCCTCATGCATGGGCCGACTTCATGATCTTCCAAGAAATCCTAGGTGGTGAAATACTGGGTGTGACTGGGACTCCATGTGGCTACGAGGTAGCATGCTGGGTGGTGTCCTTCACATGCTTGAGTCTTCTTTGGCTAGGCTTGACTCAATACATACTCAATACTACTGGACATGATTATAAGACTCAGAATATGATTAGCTCAACATGAGCTGACTTGACTGACTGATCCAAAACCCTAATGATATGGATCAAATGCTACATACAGGACTCAATTATGAAAAAGCCAAAAACATGACTCAGGGGCCAAAGTGCGAACTCAAATAGGCTAAGCCCTTAATACAAATTGGACTTAAATAGACTAGCACTACTAGAAAATCCACAGAAGGTTGAGAAGCCTCTATCTTATTCTGGTGCCTCTGGTGTCTACACCACTTTATAGAGGTCTGATCAGATCATTATTATATTTAACTACTAGTAGGCTTGATACTTGTTCAGTGTATGCATATGTGCTAGATTTCAATCAAATCCTAAAGAATCACACATAATTGCTGTTAAAAGAATTATAAAATATCTTTAAAAAATAAGTAATCTTGGTCTATGGTATTCTAAGCAATCTTCATTAAATTTAATTGGTTTTTTTGATGCTGATTATGGTGGATGAAAAATTGATAGAAAGAGCACTAGTGGCACAAGTCAATTTCTAGGGTTAAACTTAATTTCATGGCACTGTAAGAAACAAAACTTCGTAGCACTATCTACTACTGAGATAGAGTATGTGGCTATAAGGAGTTATTGTGCACAGGTATATGGATTAAGCAACAACTAAAAGATTTTGGTGTTATTCAATCTAAAATTTCTATCAAATGTGATAACACAAGTACTATTAATCTTACAAAGAACCAATTTAGCATTCAAGAACTAAGCACATTAAAATTAGACATCACTTTATTATGGATCATGTATAAAATGGTGATATTGAACTTGAATTCATTCCAATTGAAAACCATCTTGCTGACATCTTTACTAAGCCACTCAAAAAAAAAGATTTGATATGATTAGAAGTGAATTAGGTTTGTGTGATCCTTTTTAGAAACTTTGACCTAATTCCTTCTAAAACTAAGAAAAATAATCTAGAAGACCTCTAATATCAATTTGAGGACAATGATCACCTTATCTAGTGTGCTACTATCCTTAGAAATCTTTTTGCTAGCTTTTTAACATTTTTTTGACCTGACTCGAGCAAACAAGGCTCTAGCCGAGTTGACTCGATTGTCGGGTTAGGGCATCTTTTATATATAACCTGTAAGTCTGGGCTAGGATTTGTTTTATTATTAAACCTTGACCAAAACCCCAAAAACTCTTTTGAACCAAGTGACCTCTCCTCCCTTCCCATTTTCCTTGTATTTGCACTTCCTTCCCTATTTGTTTTTCATGATGGCTCCCAAAGGGCAGTGAAGAAGAGCTCTTGTGCAGTCAACTCGAGTGCCCATAGGGAACGAAGAAGAGAAGAGAAGATGATGCAGGATGACCCTAAAACTACCATGAATGCAAAAAAAATAGAAACTAGATTTTTTTAATTTTTAGAGATTTAGTTTTGAGGCTAAGATCTTGAAAAACAAGCAAAGACAAGCAGGCAACTAGAAATGAAAAGCATCATCATACCCGCATATGAACACATGCAAAATAATAAAAGCAGGACCTCGGGAATTAAGAAACCCCTAGTTAGGATAGCATACCTTCAACAAATCAAAAATCAGGAGGGGGAAGGATTGTACAAGCACCGATTTGAAGATCTGATCAAAGCCGGGGTTGCATAGCACTCCGGATCATCGCCTGGAAGACAAGCCTTTAGTTCCTCAAATTTGTTAGCTATCTGGGATCGGTCCTGGAGGCAAAGAGGGCCTTCTCTTTGGAGGTGAACACCTCAGGGATCCTACAAGCATCAGAGGTCAGCAAGAGAACAAATAAGAAAGCAAAAGAAAAGAACTAGGGTTTGGAGAAGATGGAATAAGGGTTTCTGAAGCTAGCGGCCTAGATGGGGAAGAAGATTGCTTGCATTCGATGCCTAAGGCTTCTTCTCTTTGGGCAGATTAGGGCTTGAATGAAGGTGCTTCGGGATGGCTAGTGCTTGGATGAATTAGGGCTCTCAAATATCACTCACACACCTCAACATAAGAACACAAGAACAAGCTAACAAAATTTTAGCAAAGTTTTAATTCATGAATAAGAGTTGCTTACAAGAAGGGGAGGGGTGGGGTATGTATAGATGTTCCCCATGTCCTCATCTTGTTAGGATAGAATTATAAAGTTGAGTGGGAGAGGGATTACAAATTGGCTTAAAACTAGGACTATACAATTTGAATAGAAATTAAACTTGATCTCCTTTTTAGAATTGGACTTCTCCCTCTTTTGGACTTGGTCAAATGTGCTTCACTTGGGCTTGGATGCCTAATTGAGTGGGCTTGGGCATGTGGGCAGCAAGGGCCATCCTCCATCTTGTGCTTGGGCGGTCTCAAAGAGCTTAAGCACATGGGCCTCCTGGTGGGCTGGAAACTCTGCACTGGGGTGCTTAGAATATTCTCTGGCATCTTTATGTGTGGAGCTTTATAGACTTGGGCTTGCTTTGCTCTAGGATGGCCTGGTGAAGCCTTTGGCTAGTGCACCTCCTCTTGTATAATTGGTACTTGACATGGACTTGTAACATAAACTTGTCTGGACTTACAGGACACAATTGGACAAAGGTTAAGATAACTTATTACGGGACTCAATTCAATTTAGCTGAGCTAACTTCATTACAAAACTCTCAACTAGACTAACTTGATTACAAAACATGACACATTATTAATGGTTCAAGAAAATCCTAATCAGTAAACCAGATAGGGCCCAGTAATCATTGTCGGATCCTGGTGCCCCCATTAATGCTCCCAGGGTGGGAGGAACTCGACCCCATCGAGTAAGGGTCAATGTAGCTCTCATATTTCTCAAGAAGGTCTGGGTTGAGGCACTGCACATCCTCTTGGGTGATCCATGAGACATCAGATTTCGGTCGACTTTGCCATTAGACCAAATACCATTGATAGCCTTTGTTCCGGGTATTGATGGCTTGATCATCCAGGATATATTCAATTGACGCAAGACGACTCTAAGATTATTAAAAATGCAAGAAAAATAGTAAACTAATTTTTTAGAATTTTTTATAATTTCAATTTATAGGCTAAATTTTTAAAATTAAGAACTAGCAGGATAATCAGCAATGCAAAGAATCATCATATCGCAGGCATACTCATGCAAAATAATAAAAGTCAGGACCCGAGAATTGAGAAATTTCTAGCTTATGATAGCTAATCTTCAACAAAATAGAAATCAAGAGTTGGGAAGGATATTACCAGGCAGGGATTGAAGAATCTGCAATTGAAGAGATCACTCACACTCTAATTGGAGCCTGGATGATGAAGCTTCCGTTCCCTTGGATTAGATGGTTGATTTGGACGGTCTTGGAGACAAAGAAGGCCTCCTCAGGGGAGGTAAAACATCTCAGGGATCCTGCAAGCATCAGAGGTCAATCAAAACAAGAAATAAGAAAAGGGAAAGAAACTAGGGTTTGGGTTGAAGCAAGATTAGGGTTAGAAGATGGCGACCTGGAGAAGAAGGGGTTCCTTCACTTGGATGGCAGCAAGGGCACACTTCTCTTGGATGTGGCTGATCTTCTGGGATGCAGAAGGATGTTGGGGTAGCACTGGTTCACCAGGGTACAAGGAGAGCACTCAAACAAAACCAGAGAACCAACACAAGAACAAAACATAAGGCAATTAACTCAAAATTTCAGCAAAGTTTAATTTATATGAGAAAAGTTCCATACAAGAAGAATAGGGGTGGGTATTTATAGAGCTCCCATGCCCTCTCCTAAAGGAATTACAAGTTTTCTCCTAGTTAAAATAGGTTTACATAATTTAAGTGGGAGAAAGATTTCAAAATAAACCTAGAACTAGGAGTATACAAGTTGAATGAAATAAAAACTCAAACTCCTTCTTTCATTTAAGCTCTTCCACCATGTTTGGACTTGGTCAACCATTAAGGATGCCATTATTGGCATGTTGGGCTTCATGGGGGGGTAGCAAGGGCTGGCCAAGGGCTTAGGGCACATAGGCTTTGGGTCTCCTAGAAGCTGGGGTGCCTAGGCTGGTATATACTAGGTATCAGACTGGAATCTTGGTTCTTAAAGGCTTGGGCCTGGCACTTAAGCTTGATTTCTCCTGGACTGGGTGCAGATGGGCCTCTAAATTCATGATATGCCTTGGTCTAGGAATGTACTCTGGCATCTAGAGGGAATCTAGACATCTGGAGAGAATTTTGAAGGAATCAGGGCATCTAGAGAGCATCTGGAGGGTATCTAGAACTCTAGGGTGTCAAACAAGATCCCATAAGCTAATGTGAATGCCTCTGGCTCCTAGGTGAGTCCTGGTCGAACTCGAAAATAGGATAACCTTTTCTCTTATACAAAATTGGACTAATACTGGAATCAATACTGGACTGAGGTTGAGACACAATCAACCAGTCTCAACTTATTACAAGACTCAATCTTACTTGCTTATAAAATTATGACACATGACTAAGGTTATAAAAAAAAACCATAATCAGTAAACCATATGGGATATAGTGATTTGTGTCTGATCTTGGTGTCCCCACCAATCTCCCGGGGTAGGATGAACTCAACCCCATCGAGTAAGGATCAATTTGGCTGCTCAAGGAAGGTATGGGTTGAGGCGCTGTAGATCCACACCAGCATTCTACAAGTCCTTAGATTCTGGCTGATGTTGCCACCTTACCAAGTATCGCTGACAGTCTCCATCCCAGGTACTGATGGCTTGATCGTCTAGGGTTCTCTCAATCTTTTCCTCACCAAAAGGCCAAATTATATGTGGTCACTCTAGGGTGGGTTCACTCACAAAGAAAGGGAGTGGCTCAAGGGGCTTGCTGGGTATCACTGCTAGCTCCCTAGATTCTACAAGATCTGAGATGATGAAGGTGGAGCTAATACCTAAATCAGGTGATATCTCAAGCGCATAGGCATTGGGTCCACTGCTGATGCAGAACAAGTAAAGGAATGCGATGCGGAAGTAAATTAAGATTAACTAATTTTTTTTGTGTTTTATATGTTTGTAGAAGTTGGCTTCAAATCAAAGAAAAGTTAACCTAACATTGAAAGATACTAATATGATAATTGAAAGCACAATTTTAAGGAAACTAAATTATCAGAGTAGTTCAGAAGCAACGGATCGCTGGGGGTTGAGAAACTCCCAGACCTAGGGTTTCGCTCCGAACTTTCAGCAGAATAGAAATAAAGAGAAGAGATGGTTTACCTAACCAGACAATGATCTTCACAGATTTGGTGGAAGAACTCTCCCGAGCAGATTGTTGGATCCTCGGATTCAGATTTCTTCGCAATGGATCCTCCAGTACTGGTCCTTTGGCGGGTTGGCTTCTCCTGAACTCAAGATCTGGAAGAGAAGAAAAATAATTGATGGAATCAGAGAGTCAAGGGAAGAATTTACCAGGTTGATGAACTTGAAGATTGAAATTGCTGAAAACTGGATTCTCTTGGAAGCTGATGTGATTTTCCTTGGAACTTGCTCTGAATCTGAAGTAGCCGGACTGGATCTGGATGAAGGTGGACGGCCTGGACTTGTAGAGAGAGAGAGGCCGTGGGAGATGGATGGAGCTAGGGTTTGATGGATTGAAAATAATGAAGGGCGGCTAGGGTTTTGGAATTTCAAGTGGCTAACCTAGGGTTTGGATAAAGATGGAGATCTCTCACCTCCTCAAGGCTCCAATGGAAACCGGATTACCCCCTCACGGAGCTCAACACTTAGAATAGTGCGGAAGAAGAGAAACCTAGGTCACTCAACACAAGAGAGTAGCAAAAAAATAATTTTCTTCATTGATTTTCAAAGTTACAAAGAGAGGTCTATTATATAGACCTAAAATTTTCTCCTAGCTTGTACAAATTCCCATGTGGGACTAAACTCTTCCAACCTCTAGATTAGGTAGAAAACCCCCTCTCTTGGTCGACCAAGACTTCAAAAAAAAATTGGGACGGCCATAAAGGAATTTTTTTTTGGAATTTTTATGGCGCCTCCTTTGGAGTTGGATTTGGATTTGGAGTCCTCCTCTTCTTATGGCATTTCTTCTTCTTCCACTCCAAGTTAAGCTCTTTGTTTTTGATTTGAACTTCAATTGGATGTCCTTCTTTGATTTCTTCTCCAAGAGAAGTTTTTTCCTTCTTTGCTTAGGTAAAAATAGGCAGGTATGGGCGCCTCCTTTAAATTAGCTTCCAATTTGATTTTTTCTCTTTGGGTGTGGGGACCATGACACTGGGATGCTCTGTGGCGCCTCCTGGACTCTGGCATGTGCTCGGAGTGTGGCTGGGCGTGTGGCTTAGAGTGTGGCCTCCACTTGCTTGAACCTTGATTTGATTGGAAGAAAAATGTAGCACCATTTTGGACCAAATTGAAACCACATCGGGACTTGCACCGAGTCAACATGACTCAAAAAATTTAAATGGTGACTCAAGAAATAAATAAAAATAAATAAACTGTTGCCAGGTCAACCTTTATTACAAACCCTAATTTCTCGGGCAATGTCAATCAGAGATCCAGATGGAGCTCTGAAGCTTCTTCTGAGTCTGGTGCCCGCACAATTCTCCCGGGTGGAGGAACTCGACCCTGTCGAGTAAGGCTCAAGTTAGCTCTGGTATCTCTCCAAGAGGTCTGGGTCCAATTCTTGTAATCTTCTCGGGAATCCAAGAGTCATCAGAATCTGGCCTTCCTTGCCAGCAGACCAGGTACCTTGGTATCCTCGATTACGAGTAGAGATAACCTGATCATCCAGGATCTTTCAATCTGCTCTTTCCTCACAGGCCAGTTTGTTGGTGGACACACAGGGTCGGGATCACTCTCAATGATAGGGTTAGGCTCAAAAGGCTCACTAGGAATCACAGCTGGCTCCCTGTACTCTACTAAGTCTGTAATGTTGAAAGTAGAGCAATGCCTAGTTCTGGAGGAACTCGACACATAGGCATTGGATCCTACTCTCTTTACCACTCTAAATGGTCCAGCTCCCTAGCATGTAACTTTCTAACGGTTCCAGGAGGAAACCGTTCAGTTCTTAACCTAATCATCACTAGTCTCCTCTCAACAAAAGATTTGACTCGCCTTGAGTATCAGCCAATTTCTTTTAAGTTTCGTTACTAAATTTATTTTGGCTTGAATTTCTTTATGCAATCTTTTATTGCTGTGCAAAAACTTCGGCAGACTCAGTCTTGATATCCGTGTGTAGGACTGTGGTCAAAACTCGAAAGCTACTGCGTTCAAGTGTGGGACCTGGTAAAAGAGCTAGTCAGAGGTGTGTGGGGTTTGTAACCATGCACAATTTCAATTGGACTCTTACCTTAGACCTATTGACGCGAGTCATTATATGCAATTTATGGCAAACCTCGGACAGGCAAATCAAGAGGTGGTGGTATGTAATGATCAATCAAATCCCAATCCTAATTCATTCGCCTAATCCAATCCTAAACTCCTAAGCCTGACTCCTGACGATGCATTCCTAAAGAATGGACTTTTATTCAAAGGAACCCTAGGTCTAAACCTAACAAACTATGGCTCTCTGGGTTTGACCTTGGGTCGGAGGATGGTATGCAGAGCATGAAAACTTATCATGGGTGCCTAGTAGGTGCCATAAGGTCTTCCAGAAGTAGGTGGCAAACCTAGTAGATTCTGACACATGATTCACTCTAAAGACTTCGACAAAGTATACTTGGATGGTGTAAGAAGCATTAGAAGTCCTAGAGAAAGGAGGAGATATGAGGTGGAGTCTCGAATTACCTGTTGACTAAAGGTGGTGACCTGAAGGTTTGAATGGTGATCTATGAGTGTCAACTGGTCATCCTTACGAAAGGAAAAGTTTGCTACTCCCAGGAATGGATCATGAGATGGTTCGGGAAGTAGCCCAGGACATGTGATTGCAACAGTTAAGGTTTGTTCTCTAAAGCAAATAATGATCCACTTTCTCAAGAACTAGATTAGAGAATGATTCATGGAAGGGCCTATGGATGATGACCTCAAGACTTGAAATTTGACCTATGGGTGCGGAAAGGTATACTCTATAGAAGGGTAGGTTAGTCATGCGAAGGAAGGGGTCTGGGGCCATAAGGAGGACTTCTACAGGACTGGGTGAATCAATCCGCTCAAGACAAGGATGTTCAACTGAGATTACGGGAGAGACCTTAGTGGCTGGGCATGGGACAAGGTCCAATTGTAAGAGGCTTGATTCAGTCATCCTAAGGAGAGGATCTACCATAGGGTGGGCAAACTTAAACAGTTCAGTGCAAAGATCTTCAATGGTACTTGGGGAATGACTGTCATTGGAGGGTACGAACTAATAGCTTGGGCTAACACTATGAGTTCTTCCTGGGGGTATTTGACTAAAGGAACCTGGTTCTCACAAATCTCTTGAATTTCTGAACTAGGTCCTACCACTTGGTTGCTCTCCAAGGTCTCCTCAGGTAAGGAACCAATAGTATTGATGTCACATTCTTCAAGTTCTTCCCCCTCATATTCATCAACTAGACTCAAGCCAGCATCATTACTTCCTCGATGCCATCTTCAATGGGTTTCGGGTCAGTGGTAATCGGGTCAACTAATTCTAGGCTTGTCATACCTAACCTTTCTTCCTCATTGGTAGGCTTGGTTCTCCCTCATTAATGTCATCTTTAGGATTCTTACCACTTAGCTGTGCACAAGCCAGTCCTATGCATGGGCACTGACTAGATTTATGGCCTCTTTCTCTACAAAACAAACATTCTTGCGATATAGGAACCTGGGTCACACTGGGTTTCAAGCTAGTAGAGACCTTACTTGGGCATGGGTGTGGATCTAAATGGTTTGATCTAGAAGACTTGGGTTGTTGAGTGACTGGTCTAGAATATTGTAAGGACCTCTCATAGACACGATCCATACTATAGATATCATGGTTAGGCTTCCTAAGGTTATGCTCGGGATCACGGTATAAGGTCCTCCTAGGCTCCTGGTATGGATGAGGTTGGGCCTATTAAATTTTGGATCAGGGATCCAATTTTGATGTCTACGTTTCTCAAGGACTTGGACTTGATCCCTAAGCTGGGTAAAATTTTCAAGGACTTGTTCTTTACACTGGGTAACAGTAGCAGTCAAATCCTGGCTTAACTTGTTCATGCTCTCAGTAAGAGCTCTAACCATGGCCTCTAAATTAGGTTGGGTTTGACCAGGTTGGTAGGGTACTCCATTCCGGGTAGACATGATGATTCAAGCAAGCATACAAAATGAGTCTAGACTAAATCGACTACTGGATCACTAGACCTAGAGTCCAAACTAGATGCCCAATCAGAGTGGCAAGCTAGCCTGTAGTAACTCAGGACTCAGCCAGGCAGGTGTAAGGGGAGTGTTAGGTCCCTGAATGCCAATCCTAGACACCAATCAGTGATTGGCCAGGTAGGCGGACCAGCACACAAGCCCTTCGGGAATGGATCCCTGAACCACCATTCTAGACACTGAGTGCTAAGCACACATAGAATAACTCAGCAAACTGCTCAACACTAGCCTAGACCCGACCAATTGGTGTCCCTAGCCCACTAGGACAAATTAGGTCTAACCGATTTTAAATTAGGTCTAGGTTCGAATGATTGGATGATGGTTTTGGGCTAAGGAGAGGTAATCAACTCCTCCCCTTATCTTAGATTCTCAATTGCCCTTAAGTAAATTATGAGATGATCACTCCAAAAGAATTGAATTGCAGAACACAAAAACAGAGTTGCTATATTTTAATGCTCAGAATTTTTACCGAAACCAATAAATCACAGAAAAATTATTAAAAGGTTCAATTATACTGGTTTCAACGAAGCAAAACATGCAATTCGGAGTTTTATGCAGGGAGAAATAATTCAGACAACAGGGAAATTACGGGCTGCAACTAGATTGTCTTCCCCGTTTATAATCCTGCTACGAAGTTATAACCCAATGGATCCCCTACACGCCCTAGGAACACCCCGTGGAATGGAAGGAGGAGGCTTGCACCTCACTTAGTTCCTAGGACCGGACGTCCTGGGGAGTCTACTTCGAGCAGACAAAATAAAAAGAGAATAATCAAAGCAAGCAAGCAAATCAGAAATCCTAGACTGGGCTCTGATACCAAAATGATGCAGAACAAGTAAAGGAATGCGATGCGGAAGTAAATTAAGATTAACTAATTTTTTTTGTTGTTTTTATATGTTTGTAGAAGTTGGCTTCAAATCAAAGAAAAGTTAACCTAACATTGAAAGATACTAATATGATAATTGAAAGCACAATTTTAAGGAAACTAATTATCAGAGTAGTTCAGAAGCAACGGATCGCTGGGGGTTGAGAAACTCCCAGACCTAGGGTTTCGCTCCGAACTTTCAGCAGAATCGAAATAAAGAGAAGAGATGGTTTACCTAACCAGACAATGATCTTCACAGATTTTGGTGGAAGAACTCTCCCGCAGATTGTTGGATCCTCGGATTCAGATTTCTTCGCAATGGATCCTCCAGTACTGGTCCTTTGGCGGGTTGGCTTCTCCTGAACTCAAGATCTGGAAGAGAAGAAAAATAATTGATGGAATCAGAGAGTCAAGGGAAGAATTTACCAGGTTGATGAACTTGAAGATTGAAATTGCTGAAAACTGGATTCTCCTGGAAGCTGATGTGATTTTCCTTGGAACTTGCTCTGAATCTGAAGTAGCCGGAATGGATCTGGATGAAGGTGGACGGCCTGGACTTGTAGAGAGAGAGAGGCCGTGGGAGATGGATGGAGCTAGGGTTTGATGGATTGAAAATAATGAAGGGCGGCTAGGGTTTTGGAATTTCAAGTGGCTAACCTAGGGTTTTGGATAAAGATGGAGATCTCTCACCTCCTCAAGGCTCCAATGGAACCCGGATTACCCCCTCACGGAGCTCAACACTTAGAATAGTGCGGAAGAAGAGAAACCTAGGTCACTCAACACAAGAGAGTAGCAAAAAAAATAATTTTCTTCATTGATTTTCAAAGTTACAAAGAGAGGTCTATTATATACCTAAAATTTTCTCCTAGCTTGTACAAATTCCCATGTGGGACTAAACTCTTCCAACCTCTAGATTAGGTAGAAAACCCCCTCTCTTGGTCGACCAAGACTTCAAAAAAAATTGGGACGGCCATAAAGGAATTTTTTTTTTGAATTTTTATGGCGCCTCCTTTGGAGTTGGATTTGGATTTGGAGTCCTCCTCTTCTTATGGCATTTCTTCTTTTCTTCCACTCCAAGTTAAGCTCTTTGTTTTTGATTTGAACTTCAATTGGATGTCCTTCTTTGATTTCTTCTCCAAGAGAAGTTTTCTTCCTTCTTTGCTTAGGTAAAATAGGCAGGTATGGGCGCCTCCTTTAAATTAGCTTCCAATTTGATTTTTCTTCTTTGGGTGTGGGGACCATGACACTGGGATGCCTCTGTGGCACCTCCTGGACTCTGGCATGTGCTCGGAGTGTGGCTGGGCGTGTGGCTTGGAGTGTGGCCTCCACTTGCTTGAACCTTGATTTGATTGGAAGACAAATGTAGCACCATTTTGGACCAAATTGAAACCAATCGGGACTGCACCGAGTCAACATGACTCAACAAAATTTAAATGGTGACTCAAGAAATAAATAAAAATAAATAAACTGGTTGACCAGGTCAACCTTTATTACAAACCCTAATTTCTCGGGCAATGTCAATCAGAGATCTAGATGGAGCTCTGAAGTCTTCTTCTGAGTCTGGTGCCCGCACCAACTGCTCTTTATTATTATGGATGGGCCAGCTTCACGAGAATGAAATTCCTTTATAATCATATAATTCTCTGCAAAAATTTCTTTACCTCGCTTTTGGAAATTAGCCAAGTTTTTATTTAGTTCATTACTTATGTTTAGTTTTTGACTAATTTCTTGATGCATATGCTGTGCAGAGGGTAGTGAAAGTGTAGGCATGTGATTCAGGGCTGTGAATTTATTGGACTCACGACTAATGCCAAATAAACTCAACTATGCTTCCTTATCGAAGGAAACTTATTGGACTCTTCAGATCAAGACCTAACAGACTATAGACTCTCTAGGTTTGACCCTTGCATGGCATGCTCATGAAAATTTACTATGGACTCCTACTAGATGCCATAGGGTTCTCCAGAAGTAAAATGCAAACATGACATGCTTAATGAATGAATGCAATATGCAAACTCCTACAAAATGCAACCTAATAGTAAAAGAAACAGAAGAAGTTTTAGGAAAGGGTAAAAAATAAGATGTAGGTTCGGGGTTAGTCTGGCAGGGTAAGAAATAAGAAGATGTTTCAGGGTTAATCAGAAAGCGTAGAATACATGAAGGGGCTTCAGGGATGAGTCCTAGACTAATGAGATTGACCTTATGGATTTGAGGTAGTCCTACAGGGTCTGCATTATGGAAGAATGGGTCATTAATTTAAGGGAAGAGATCAATTGGAGTCAATGAAGTGATTTCATCATGAGGGTACTGGTTTAAGGAGATCAAGTCCTTAATAAATTCTTCTAGCTCACAAAGTAAAGGATTGGGCACTATAGTTGGGCTTCTTTTTTGTGGCTCCTCAGGTAAGGTTCCGATAGTAGTATTTAGGTTATCTTCCTCTAGCTGGTCTTCTACTATAGGTTCAGCTTGGGTGTGATCAGGTTTAACTAATGTTGGGTGGTCTTCTACCTGGGTATCTATCAGGTCAACTAATTCTAGATCATCCATAAGTGTGTCTCTTCTTCCTCATACTCCTCCAATAAGCTCACATCAGCTCCATATATTTCCTCTACAAGGTCATTTTGGAGAACCAATGGGGTGGTAAGAGGGGGTTGACTAGGAAAAATTGACTAATACTAAGCTCAAATCTAGGATATTAATCCTATAGGGTTCAGGTTGACTGAGGGATAGTGGGTTACTACTGGGTTCATATCTAGGGACTATGGGTTCCTGGGGATTATAGGGCAAGGGTTCAGCTCTATGGGCCTTGTCTAGGGTTCCTATTTGGTCATCTATAGAACAATCCTATGGATCATTTGGTTATTGGATTGGGTCATCTAGTTAATCTGGGCGGTTAATTGGATAAGCTGGGTTTGGGTTGGGGTGGTTGATTGGTTCAGCTGGCTATTAGTTTTGTCAAACCTGTGGTCCATCCAGTCAAATCGTTCAATCAAGGTTTTCATGAAGGCCTCTAGACTGGGATCCATGGTTGAGCTAGGTTAGGGTTTAGACTTCTGGTATTGGGTTCCTAGTCTAGTGGTCATGCATTCAAACAATCAATCAGAATGAGATGGTGCAGCCAAGCATGCAAAGGATCGGTAATTCTAGGATTTCTTAGACCTAGAGCGATAACTGAATGGGTCAGCTCAACTTACACTTAACCCCGCAGCTAATCCTTCCTTTGGCTAGGTAGAGAGTGGGAGTGTGGGAGGTCCCCCCTTCTTTTGCAGGAACCCAATTAAAAATCACAACTCCACTTAGGTCGTTTGACTCTTGACCCTCAGCCTTGGACACCAGATTTCAGTAATAGCCACAGGATTAAATGCACTAGTTGGCCTACACAATTTGGACCTGACCTGTTGGTGTCACCTAACCCTCTAGGACAAATTAGGTCTAATTATATTTAATTAGGCTTAGGTCAGAGTGATGATGGTTGTTTTGAGCCCAGGATAGGTGATGAAATCCTGCCCTGAAGTTAGATAGCAGTTGTCCTTAAGATTAGGTTAAAAGACGGCAATCGATGGCCTTGATGCAACTAATAATAATCAGAAAATAAAAATATTTTTTAATTATTTTATGATGTGACAAGTTAGGTTTAAGTTAACTAGGGTTAGCAAACAAAGTTTGGCTTGGGAGTGGGGGTTTTGGAAGTTGTTAGGTTTGGTTTAGTCAAAATGCAGAAATAGCAGAATTTAGAAAATTAGGGTTTCAGATAATGAAGGTTTTAACAAAGTTACTGATGCAGAAAAAAATATAAGAAATTACAAAATAGAGGACGTGTGGTGATGATAAACTCTACCAAGTTTTATGCAAAACAAAAATCAAATGGTAATGCAAATCCTAGGGTTTTTAGATTGATGCAGAAATATCAGGATTTTAGTTAGGGTTTCTAATATGCTAAATTTTAGTAAATTAGGTTTTCTATAAAATTAATTAAAAATTATGAAAATTATCAGGACTAAATAGAGGACATGACATACAAATTTTACAGAAAAATAAAATTCCTATGTGATCAAAATTAGATGAAAACCAAACACCTAATGCAGCTAACAGGATGCAAAAATTAGGGTTTAGGATCCTAATATAGATGAATACTATCCTAAACTTGCTCTGATACCAAACTGATGCAGGATGACTCTAAGATTACTAAACATGCAAGAAAAATAGAAAACTAATTTTTAAGAATATTTTAATAATTTTAATTTGCAGGCTAAATTCTTAAATTAAGTAAGAACTAGCAGGATAATCAACAATGCAAAGAATCATCATATCGTAGGCATACTCATGCAAAATAATAAAAGTCAGGACCCGAGAATTGAGAAATTCCTGGCTTAGGATAGCTAATCTTCAACAAAATAGAAATCAAGAGTTGGGAAGGATATTACCAGGCAAGGATTGAAGAATCTGTAATTGAAGAGATCACTCACACTCTGATTGGAGCCTGGATGATGAAGCTTCCATTCCCTTGGATTAAATGGCTGATTTGGACGGTCCTGGAGGCAAAGAAGCCTCCTCTTGGGAGGTGAAACATATCGAGATCCTGCAAGTGTCTGAGGTCAATCAAAATAGCAAATAATAAAAGGGAAAGAAACTAGGGTTTGGGTTGAAGCATGATTAGGGTTAAAAGCTAGCGGCCTGGAGAAGAAGGGGTTCCTTCACCTAGACAGCAGCAAGGGCACTCTTCCTTGGGTGTGGCTATCTTCTGGGATGCAGAAGGATGCTAGGGCAGCAGGGGTTTGGCTAGGGTACAAGGAGAGCACTCAAACAAATCCAAAGAACCAACACGAGAACAAAACACAAGGCAATTAACTCAAATTTTTAGCAAAGTTTAATTTATATAAGAAAAGTTCCTTACAAGAGGAAGAGGGGTGGGGTATTTATAAATCTCCCTACTGTCTCCTAAAGGGATTACAAGTCTTCTCCTAAAGGGATTACAAGTCTTCTCCTAGTTAGAATAGGTTTATATAATTTAAGTGGGAGAAAGATTTCAAAATAAACCTATAACTAGGAGTATACAAGTTGAATGAAATAAAAACTCAAACTCCTTTCATTTGAACACTTCCACCATGTTTGGACTTGGTCAACCATTAAGGATGCCACTCTTGGCATGTTGGGCTTCATGGGGGGCAGCAATGGATGGCTAAGGGCTTAGAGTGCATGGGCTTTGGGCCTTCTAGAAGATGGGGTGCCTGGGTTGGTATATTCCAGGCATCAGACTGGAATCTTATTTCTTAAAGTCTTGGGCCTGGCACTTAAGCTTGATTTCTCCTGGACTGGGCATAGATGGACCTCTGAATTCATGATATGCACTGGTCTGGGAATGTACTCTGGCATATGGAGGGAATATGGGCATGTGGAGAGCATTTGGAAGGAATCAGGGCATCTAGAGAGCATCTAAAGGATATCTAGGGCTCTGGGGTGTCAAACAAGATCCCATAAGCTGATGTGAATGCCTCTGGCTCCTGGGTGAGGCTTGTGGAACTCCAAAATAGGGTAACCTCCTCTCTTATACAAAATTAGACTAATACTGGACTCAATACTGGACTAGGGTTAAGACATAATCAATGAGTCTCAACTTATTACAGGACTCAATCTTACTTGCTTACAAAATTATGACACATGACTAGGGTTCTAAAAAAAACCCTAATTAGCAAATCATATGGGATCCAGTGATCTATGTCTGATCCTGGTGTCCCCACCATCAATCCTTTCTTCACTAATAGGCCAGTTTGTAGGTGGACACTCTGGGGTGGGTTCACTCTCAAGGGAAGGGATAGGTCCAAAGGGCTCGCTAGGTATCACTACTGGCTCCTGGTACTCCACAAGGTCTGAAATATTGAATGTGGAACTAATACCTAATTCAGGTGGCAACTCGAGCACATAGGCATTGGATCCAATTCTCTTTATTATTTTGAACGGTCCAGCTCCATGAGCATGTAGTTTCTTTACGGTCCCTGAAGGGAACCACTCAGGCCTAAGCCTGATTATCACATAATCCCCTACAGAAAACTCTTTAGCTCTTTTTCAGAAATTAGCCAAGTTTTTATAGAGTTCAATACTTATGTTTATATTTTGACTAATTTTTTTGTGCAACTCCCTAACATGCTATGCAAAGGATTCAGTAGACTCAGAAACTTGTGCATGTGAGGGTAAGGTGATCAGATCAAGAGGTTTATTAGGTTTGTAACCATGAACAACCTCAAAAGGACTTTTCCTATGGAACTATTAATAGAACTGTTGTAAGCAAATTCAGCTCGGGGTAAAAGAAGGTCCCAATTTCTGGTATGTTCACCTATGAGGCATCTAAGTAAATTTTCTAAGCATTGATTCAGTACCTTGGTTTGGCCATCAGACTGTGGATGGTCGGCTATGGAGAATTTGAGTTTGGTTCCTAATAAGTGCCAAAGGGTCTTTAAGAAGTAACTAGTAAAACGAACATCCCTATCAGACATTATAGTCTTAGGAAGGCCATGTAACCTAACCACATGATCTAGGAAAAGTCAGCAACTCTGGATGCATCAAAGTTTGAGAGCACAGTATAAAATGGGCCATTTTTGAAAACCTATCAACCACTACACACCATCACACACATGTTTCCTAGGCCTTATATAGGATACACATTCAATTACATCGCTACCAATCCTACGATATGGACGTACAGGCAAAGTGAGTATATATAGTGTTTTGTGCTTCTGCTGTTTTTCACATGCAGGATAATTATGTATGCCAATTATTTTTTTATATTAGGCATTAAGTTAGGAGTTTATATCCCTATTTTCAAGCTAAGATATTAAGTATGGGATTCTATAGAAAATCTGAAGCATAGATATGCATAAATAAATCCTAAAAGTGAAGAAACAGGATCGCCAAGGGTAAGAAGCCCTGGTTAGGACTAGCTATTCTGCAATATCATTACCTGAGGAGTCTAAGAGGAGTGCCTGGTAGAGATTTGTAGATCGATCCATGAAGTGTTCGCTCGTCACACTTGGATGCGGCCTGGAAAATAAAGCTATCAACCTTGCAAATTCGTGGCTTTCAATCCGGTGACCCGAAAGCTAGTTAGATGGAATCCTTGGATTCATGAACTCTGAGGGACCTACAAATCACCAAACATGGGTTAGAAAACAAGAAGAAGAAGGCTAAATCATTGAAGGAAGAAGATAAGGAAGAAGTTTGAAGAGGGCAGCCAAGGGAAGAAAAGGGCTGGCGGCTTGGAGGCAGGGTGCAGGGATCACACAGAAACCCTGAGGGATCACACAGATACCCTTAATCTTACTAAAAAATTCAACCAAAATTCATACATAAAGTCGAGAAGAACTCAAGAAATGAATTATATATTCAATAACATTAAAACATACAAGAGGGGGTGGGGTATTTATATATGTTTTCCATGTCCTCTCCTTGTTAGGATAGAATTACAAAGTTGAGTAGGAGAGGGATTACAAATTGGCTTAAAACTAGGAGTATACAATATGAATAGAAATTAAACTTGATCTCCTTGTTAGAATTGGACTTCTCCCTATTTTGGACTTGATCAAATGTGCTTCACTTGGGATTGGATGCCTAATTGAGTGGGCTTGGGTGTGTGGGCAGCAAGGGGCATCCTCCATCTTGGGCTTGGGCAGCCTCCAAAGAGCTTGGGCGCATGGGCCTCTTTGTGGGCTGGAAACCCTGGGCTGGGGCGCCTGGAATAGTCTCTGGCATCTTTATGTGTGGAGCTTTATAGACTTAGGCTTGCTTTGCACTGGGAGGGCCTGGTGAAGGCTTTGGTTAGTGCTCCTTCTCTTGTATAACTGGTACTTGACATGAACTTGTAACACAAACTTGTACTGGACTTACAGGACTCAATTAGACTGAGGTTGAAATAACTCAACTTATTACAGGACTCAATTCAACTCAACTGAGCTAACTTCATTACAAAACTCTCAACTGGAGTAACTTGATTACAAAACTTGACACATTATTAAGGATTAGGAAAACCCTAATCGGTAAACCAGATAGGGCCCAGTAATCTGTGTCGGATCCTGGTGCCCCCACCAGAAGAGGAAGAGTCTGAAGAAATGGAAGAAGTGAAAGCACCTTCTCCACCAAGGCAAGTTGTTTCTATGGCCAATCGGCTAGTCACAAGTGGAAGAAGGATTGTTTTCACATTTTTGGAAGGATTGGGTGTAAGAATTGGAGATTGGATTAAAAAACAAGGTTGGTCCTTTTGTTCTTTAGATCCCCCAACCTATACTTATTTAGTAAGAACCTTTTTTAAAAATCTTATCCTAGGTGAATACCATATTGAATCAATTGTGAAAGGGGTAAGAATGATTGTGGATGAAGAGAAGCTGAGTAACATTCTATAGATGCCCATAGATGGTACAAATCATTTAGTATTAAAGAATAAGCAGAGAGCACTGAGATTGGTTTTAGAGAGATCAGATATGGATACTATAAAGAATGTTCAAGCTAATATGCTCTCACTGGAAATGCAATTGCTTCACAACATCATCAGTTGGATCTTTCTACCTAGGGCCGGTCGCTTTGACTGGTGAGCGAGCGGGATCTAATTTTTATGAGGCATTTGATTGAGGGGGAGGCCCTTAATCTACCGTAGATCATGATTGTTCAAATGAGAGAGGTAGCAAGGAAGGTAAAGGCATGTCTACCCTATGGCATGGTCTTTACACTACTATTTCAAGATGCCAGGATTGACCTTACAGGTGAGGATGGCAGACCCCTTCACCATACAAACACCTATTCAGCAAAATCCCTTCAAAGGATTGGATACCATCTGGTAGAAGAAATTTGGTAGAAAAGGATATTTGGTTAGAGGTTGCTAGTTCTTTGATGATGAGGAGGAGGATGAGTAGACTGAGCATCCAACTAGTGACACTGATGCCACTACAGCTAGAGATGATGGTACACAAGCTGATTTTGATGAGTAGGGTTAGACACAGAGAGTGCCTAATAGTACCAAGACTCCTCCTAGACCTTCTACTGGACCCACTCTCGGACCATCGATTATAGCACCATCAGCTTCACAGGCCTTTATAGCCCAGCAAATCAGACTTCTCTTAGAGTCCTTGACAAGCTCCATTAGTTCGATGATTGGCAAGCTTTGCCAAACAGTCGACACTAGTCTACAGGACATCAGGGCATAGCTAGGGTAGTTGACCACCAGGGTCGAAGCTGTAGAGAGTAGATTGCATCAGAAAGATGATATCCATTCTACTATCAAAGAGCTGCATGTGGACTTTGGTAGACTGAGGGGAGCTACAGACAGTTTCAGGGCATGCAGAAAGGACTAGAAGGTCTCAAGGATGAGCTTCGAGCTGTTTGGTTACATCTACACAAGCTTACATCCACTACTGAGGCTTCTTCAGCTCATACCTCTAGGAAGCCACCAGCACACCCACCATCACTACCAGCTCAGCCACCATCTTTTGTACCTCCTGGATTGTTTGATCCAGACCCTATTTCTTTTATACCACCTACTGACCCTTATATGCCTTTTGAAGTTAAAGTAGGACCTACTCCATCTAAGGCCAAACCAAAATCTAGGGTAAACAAAAGCTAGGACACCTAATGCCCCTTCTAGAACTACATGTAGAGACCTTAGATTTAAACCCTTAAAAACTAAGACTTCAGATACTATACTAGATACTAGATGTAGGTTCTTCTTCTAGTGAGGAAGAACACTAGATTGTATCTTTGAGATTGTATCTTTTTATCCTTTGAATGTAATGCTTTTTGATGTAATGAACTATCTTTCAAAAGTAATGAAATGTCTTCTTTTTTGAATCATTGTGTACATTGTGATGATTGTCTTACTCCTACATCTTATGACTTCTTGAATGATCTCAATGTTTAACCTAATAAGGGGGAGAGAAACTTCACCTGAATTTTTATGAAGAATTTCAACATGAAAAATTCTATGAGAAAGTGAAATTATCTCAAATAGTATTCTCATTATTCTTACTCTTTAAAAAAAAGAATAATATGCTTTTTGAAAACCTTTTTGATTAATGACAAAAAGGGGGAGTGTTTGATGTGCATGAAAATGAATTGGCATATTGATGTGTAAAAATGAATGAATTAGCATAATATGGGTATGAATTTTGCTTATATTGGATCATCTTGCTTTGGTACTCTAATTGATCATATCTTAACCAATCTTGATTCATTCATATCTCTAATTGCTAATATAATAGCTCTAATACATTCTGAATACCTTTGATGCTTTTTATAATAACTCTGATACAATCCAGATTTATAGATTTGACATTTGTTTAAAACATCTCTGATATTCTTTGATACATAAGCTCTGATACATTTTGTGCTTTTGCTCCGATACATTCTATTTTGGTATTTCTCTAAGCTCTGACATCTTTCTTGATTCATGATAGGCAAAGCAGCTTTTGATCCAAAATTAACTATGATACATATTGGATCTAATTCAAAAGTCTAGATACTTTGTTGATAAGCCTTGACACTTTCAATATATTAGTGATACTTGTTGATACATGTGAATACATCTCAATATGATAGTCATATACAAGTTACTCTGATACATTTATTGAAATCTGTAAAGTTTTTCTATATCTAATGTTTTGTCATCATCAAAAGGGAGAGATGTTGACCCATGAAATGATTTTGATGACAACCAAACATTGGAGCATGTATTTGTTTACTAACTCTATTTCAAGTGTTATCAAAGTTTTTGTAGGATGATTTCATTGAACAACCCTACTTCCTACAACATGGTAGTATGTTAAGTCTATTTTTGTTAAAAGTTCAAGTAAAGAAAGCCCCATAGAAAAATCAATTGTTTACTCCAGTAAGAGGGCTGCTTCTATGTACTTCTAAGTTTAATTATCTCAAGTTCTATCTTTGAATGAGTTGGATAGGCTTTGAGTTGTTTGGAAGCCATTGGAAGAAAGTCTGGACATGTTTGACAAGCTTTGGACTAGAACCGACTCAAAGAAGGAGAGCTGACTCGAAGTCTAGCATGGCACACTATTTTCTGGCATGCAGACATTCGAGCAGACTTGAGTCAGAAGAGCCGACTCATGTAGAGTCCAATTTTGAAGTTCTGAGAATTTGAGCCGACTCAAGGGGATCTGAGCCGACTCGTCCAGAGTGTAGTTTGCTCAGACAGATATCCGAGTTGACTCAAGTATTGAAGAGTTGACTTGTCCATAGTTCTGAAAACTCAGCTCTGAAAAACCAGCCAGGCAAGCTGACTCGAAGGAGAATAGCTGACTCGACCAGAGTGTTAATTTGACCTACCTGAGGATCCGAGCCGTCTCGAACTATCCGAGCCGACTCGAGTGATTGTTTCAGGTTAGTAATGGCTAGTTTTAGAATTCTTATTTTGAATCCAAAATGGTCTCCAATGGCTATATTTCAAATCCCAATAGTCTACAATGGCTATAACCATCTGAAATCAGTTAAAGGAAATATATTTAGGGATTTGATCACTTTTGGAGAAAAGAGATGAGAAGTTAATGTGGGATTGAAGAGTTTTCATTGAATATTCAAGAGTACACACTAGAGAGCATTCAAAGCAAGCACTCAAGTCTTCACCAACTGTTATTAGTTTCCTGAGGCATTTATTGAAGAAGTTAAGAAGCCTTGAAGAGGATTAAAAGTGCAACAAGAAGGGCTTCTCAAGTACTACAACTACAACCATCCGACAACTTTGGTTTGTCATATTGTTGCTTTATTCTTTTAACTCATCTTTTGAGTTATTCCAAGTACAGCAAAGGCTGTAGCTTGGACTTATGAAGGTTATTAGTGAGCCTTGAAAATCAAGTGTTTTGGGTTATTAGTGATCTCGATTAAAACTAACATTGTAGTGGATTTTTGGCGAGCCCGATTAAAACCAAGTTTGGGTTTTGGTGAGCCTAGTTAAAACCAAGTTTGCATTTTTGGTGAGCTCGAGATAAAACCAAGTTTGGATTTTGGATTGTGAGCTTGTGAAAACAATCTGGCTATATTCCATGGATGAATATAGTGAAAATCCCAAGTGGTATCTTGGGTAGTGGACGTAGGAGCTGGGTTGCTCCGAACCACTATAAATCTCTTGGTGTTCATGTTGTGAATTTTTTTGTTGTGCTTTTACTTCTGCTGCTAACTCATTTAATCACTTTACTCACTGCACTCAGATTTCAAAAGAGCAGATATTTGAAGAAATTTTTTAAATACCCAATTCACCCCCCCCCCCTCTTGGGTAAGCCACCTAGGCAATAGTTTGACATAAAGATCAGATCTAGAAATGGTTTATTTTCTATCAACTTACAGGTGTCGACAATTGGACCTGGTGAGTCAACACTTGCTCCTGCAAGTATTGACTCAAGATTATAGGTGTCGACACTTAGACCTTGTGAGTCGACACTTGCTCCTACAAGTGTCAACTCAAAACTATAGTCCGCAAGAATGGATCTCTATTCACTTTCTATGAGTCGATGTCATAGGATCAAGTATCAACTCACTATGAATCGACTCATGGATATCGACACATGACTAGAATGTCGACTCATAGCAAAGAATAGAAAATTCAAATGTTCAATGTTGTTGTAAAAATTATTTCACAAATTAGATTGAAGTTATTTCAATAGGAAGTTAATAAACTTAATTATGAATTAAGTTTTAATGACTAAAAGATCTAGATTTGAGAATGAAAGATCTTAAGTCATTTTTCATAAACCTTTGGATCAGGATTAGCTTAAATCAAGTTCCTTAATTAGGTTAGACCTGAGTTTAAATTCAGATGTCTAGATAAAGAAATTAATCTAACCAAAAGTTGATTTATATTTTCTTCTCTATAGACCATTCATAATAGTTGTAGTTTGATCATGTCCATGTTTCTAATTGGACCTAATTATGACTCAATGGTTGGACCTGAGTCATTAAGCTAGTCTAATTGAATATGGTAAACCAATTAGTGTCTAAGGTAAGTTTGATAGTTTGATCATGGTTCTTGAAGCTATCACTTACCTGGCTAACTTGTTTGGTATCTAAGAAATGAGATTAATGGCAGAACCCTCCTATTGATCTCACTTAGCTGGCCAATGTGGTCAATTAGGTTTGATTAGATAGCTTATTGATTCGAGTTAACCCATGTCATTAAGGTTGATCAGTTTGACTGACTTAGGTAATCTTGGACCGGTTCATCTTGAATCCTTTTATATGACTAGGTAAAGTCAGTGGGAGAATTCTTAGCTAAATAGTCCATGTCTTCTCTTTCATCTATCACATATAAGTTTAAATTCTCTAAATTATTAGGTCCTTAAAATGATGATGTTTTGGTGATAACTAGTCATAGTCTTTCATTAAGTGGATGGTAATGAGTTCAATAGTTGGGTGATCACTGGAAGACTCAAAGGCATAGTGTTCATCTGGATGTTAAAATTGTCATTCATAATATGATGCTCAATGTGACTCTCTTAACAGTGGTCAGGTGGGCTGGCCAAAGTCGGGCTTGACTTTTCATTGGCTAGGAGCATTGAATTTTATCATGTTAATGAGTGGTCCTAATCATGATTTTCAAGTAAAAGGCCTAAAAGCCTACTAAAAGGGAACCTAGAATGAAATTGATTACTAGAAGTTGTTTAGAGAAATAATTGGTTTAGAACCTTGCTTTAGATGTGCATAGGTGGGCCGACCAAAATCGGGCTCATGTGTAGTCTATAAGATTCTAGTACCTACTAAGGAATTAATGTAATTCCTCGGATTAGAGATAGAGACTACCAATCTGTATAAAATATTGTGAGGACCTTTAGACTAAAGCCCAAGTCTTTAGGATTAATAATTCATATACTAATTGGTCTTGTATTCTCTTTTCAGATAATGGCTATCGATTTGTTGCTCCAGCCATTATTAGACAATGACAAGCTCATGGATTCCAACTTTGATAGCTAGTATTAAATATCAAGATTGTCCTGGAGCACGAAAAGATCCTTTATGTGATAACAGATCCTACACCCGAGTAGCCTGATCCTAATGCTCGCTGTGTGGTCAAGGACACTTATCAAAAGTGGCTCTCTGACCAGACCATTGTGTGATGCATAATGCTGGCGGCTATGAACGACGAGTTCAGTCGCATGTTTGATGGAGCCCAGCTAGAAAGGATTATTTAAAATTTGAAGGAATCCCTTGGCACACCTAACAACAATGAGCGGCACAGGACTTCTTGTCCTATTTTCAATGCATAGATGCATGAAGGGGCATCGATCATTGATCACGTATTGTACATGATTGAGCACATGAATGTCTAGGCAAACTTGGCTATCCCTTGCACGAGCAACTTGAAAAAGATGCAATATTGAATTCCTTGCCCACTTCCTACCTAGACTTATCTTAATCATTATAGAATGGCGAGGACTGTAGTAAACTACTATGATTTGCTTGGATTACTATAGACCTATGAGAAGGATCACCAACTCCATAAAGAGCCGATGAATGTAGTGGGAGGAACTTGGACAGGGCATCGTCCCTTTAAGAAAAGAAAAAAGAAGAATAAAAATAAGAAGGTGCAAAGTGCTAAGGCCAGTCAGGCCAAGAAGAATAAGGTTGATAAGGGTTAGGCAAAGTGCTTTTGCAAGAAATAGGATCATTGGAAGAGAAACTGTCCTCTTTATATTGCATCTGTTGATCTAAACAAGCCGAAGAAGAGGTAGCAATAAGGAGTTGCTGGACAAGGTATATATATAATAATGCCTTGTAGTTTCTCTATATATGATATTACTACTTGGATAATGGATAACAGAATCTTATTCATATTTGCAATTCATTGCTTGGACTTCAAGTTAGTAGGAGATTTGAAAATGGTGAAAAATTCCTGAACATGGGAGATGGAAGTCATGTTTTGGTCCTGACTTTGGAAGTCGTCAAGCTAGTTTTCAAGTCTTGTACTATCATTTTAAGTGAATGTCACTATTGTCTATCTTTTCTTTTAAATGTCTTCTCTATAAGCCTTTTGGCCATGTATAGTTATGAACTATCAATAAAGAATGACATTTGCAATATCATTTTGAATGGTTGTTGTAATGACTAGACAAATGAGAAATGGCAAATATGTACTATCACAACCTATTAGTGTAATGTACACTTCAAGCAAACATTCTAAGATAGATAATGTCAGTAATACATATCTTTGGCACTGTAGACTAGGTCATGTTAACAAGAATAGGATAACAAGTTGATTAAAGAGGTATCCTCAAAATTAGTGATTGTGAATCGCTACCAACTTGTGAACTTCTTGAAAAAATGACCAAGTCACCTTTTATTGGAAAAGGTGAACAAGCCAGTGAGATTCTAAGTATATTACACACTTATGTATGTGGACTTATGAACATTCATGCCATGGGTGGGTATAACTATTTTATATTTATAGATGACCTTTCGAGGTATGGTTATCTTTCTTATGAGATATAAATCTGAGTTGTTTGAAATATTCAAATGACATCATAATAAGGTAAAAAACAAACTAAAAAGAGTATCAAAACTCTTTGATTAGATCGAGGAGGAGAATACCATACCAGTGAATTTCTGACATATTTAGGGAAGAATGGGATTATCTCTCAATAGACTCCTCCAGGGACACCTCAGTTAAATGAAGTGTCTAAAAGGAAGAATCAAATCCTATTGACATGGTTCGATCCATAATGGGGTTTGCAAGTCCATTGACAAAATGCCATATGAGATATGAACAGGGCGTAAGCCAATGCTCTCACATCTAAGGATCTAGGGTGTCTAGCTTATGTCAAACATTTGTAGACAAATAAGCTTGGACCTAGATATGATAAGTGCCTATTTGTTAAGCATTCCAAAAAAACCAAAGGGTATTATTTCTACCATGTTGAAGAATAAAAGTTGTTTGTCAGTCTTAGGGCTACCTTTTTGGAAAAAATGTTCCTTGAACCCCATAGATTAGGCTATGGTTGTAGGGCTATGATGAGATCATACCAGTGAGATCTAAGGCCTTAAAACCCTAATCTAGAATATTCCTAGTCATAGGAACCCTGAGTTGGGGATCAGGGTTTCTGGTAAGACTGGCACATCCTATGTATGCTGAAAAGGGTGACTGCTCTCACAGTCATTTGTGTAGGACACTAATACAAGGATGTGGGTGCTCATTAGTGAATGAGTTCACTGAATAGATCCAGTTTGAGAACATCTAATGGAGCCTTAGCTGCATGTCAATAGATGTTTCACATAGTGGGAGTTGTACAAGTAGTCCTATGACCTGAGACTGCCATAATACCTTATGTACATGAACCCATGCTTTGGTTCAATCTCAATCATGACACTGGGTCATGCACGAGGTTGATGCTGGGTATGGTGAATTGTATATGAAGGTAATGAGTAGGTCAACAAGGAATTGATCACTCCTAGTAGGAGGAGATTGCATCCAGCCAAATTAGGTCAGATGATGATTCAGAAATCTTTGATCAAAGTACAGATATTAGAAATATTTCTAATATCGAATTAATTGAATCATTAGTGTACTGAGCTGGGATGAGTATAAACTGGATTTGACATGATTCCATATCCATAGTTATATTCGGGATGCAAGATGATGAAGGATCGAATTGTACGGGAACTTTCCACTGAAGGGTAGTTTTGGAATTACACCAGAATTTCCATATCTTCGGTAGACATGACACGTTGCTAGACGTCAATCTTGTCTTGTGGTTGATCAATTAAATGGTTTAATTGGATCACTAATTAGGAGGAGTCCTAATTGACTGACTCGAGTTAGCTCGATTTGACCTAAATCGATTAGAATGAGTTCTGATCAGATTAGGTCAACTTGCACTCGGACCCACTGCTGGCTAAGTATGGAACCCATGGGTCACACACTTAGGACAGATAATCAAGGATTTAATTGGAATTAAATCTCGTTTGCAGATGAACACACTAGCATGTGTTGCAAACCATGACTTCTACTTGAATCGGATTCGAGTTAGGGTTCCGATTTGGTCTTTTTTAGATCCAAATTCATTCCGGTTGAATCTATTGAAGATACAAAATGTTGGGCTAACTATAGGCTAGCAATTGGGCTAACCTAAGAGGCTGAACCCCTTTCCCACATCGCCTAAAAACCCTCCCCCTCTCTTCCACGCGCGCGCGCAAGGAGAGAGAGTCCACACGCGCGTGGACTCTTTCCAAGACGCGTCTTTGCGTGAAAAGAAAGAAAAAACGCCGGTGATTTTGAAGAGGCGTGGAAGAGAGTCCACCTAGGCGTGGACTCTCCAAAAAGGGGAAAAATACCGTGAAAAAGAAAAGAAAAAACACCGAAGGGGCGCGACTCTTCTTTCTGCGCGCGCCCTTCTGTATTTTTCACGATCCATCTTCGCGTCTTCCATCCCAAAGGCCGTGAGATTAATCCCAAGGGCCATGAGATAAAGAGAGAAGACGTGAGAAGGGAGAGAAGACGTGAGAAGGGAGAGAGGGACGTGAGAGGATGTTTTCAGATGAGAAGGCGCCTCTCTGTCGCCTATTTAAGAAGAAGGCTTCACCGTAAAATGGTATTCCAGATTTTCTACGGCGAAGCCTTGCTTCTCTTTCCTTCTCCCTCTCCAGAAGATTGTTTCCCCCTCCTCTCTTTCCTCTTTTATTCCTTTACAGAGCCTAGGCTCTGTCGAATCTCAGAACAGAAGGAGAGTCAGAGAGAGAAACTCTCCGACGGTAAAGGAAGAAGGCGCCTCTTTTGTTTCTTTCTTACATTAAGACAACTTTGTCTTAATTTTCTTCTCCCTCCAAGACAAGCCTTGTCTCATTTTAGGACAAGGGCTTATTCTTAAGACAAGAGTGTCTTAAGGGGCCAAAGCTGCTAAAAACTAGGAGAAGGGTAAGAGAGAAAGTTTTAGTCCCCGTTTGGCTAGAGGTGTCCTAGCCAATAGCCCATATATCAAGTTCTTGGGGTAGAACTTGATTGGAAGGAACCCAATTGAGGAGTCACTGTCTTGATCATCTGCCCGTGTGGATCACCATCGGAGGGCGGACAAGTGGACGCCTGGTGTGTTCAAAAGGTTACACTATTTGGAGTTTATTTCTACATCAGATTGGATATAGCGATCTGAGGTTAGTATCTAAACTATGTTTAAATTTGGACATGCATGTAGTCATAAGTTTTAATTGCTAATAAGGAGATTTGGGATTAGGGTTCGGACCTGATTTCATAAAGTTTTGAAATCCACACTTCCACACTGGTTCCCGAACCCAACACATTTATGAACTTAAACAGGCATCTTGGAGTTAGAACATGTATTTTGATAAGATAATCATAACTATAGCTTCATTAAGAATGGAGAGGAACTTGCTTTTATAAGTGGGATAATGGTTATATGGTAATATTCCTTGTACTATATATGGATGACATTCTCTTAATCGGGAATGATATCCTTGCACTACAAGGAATAAAGGTTTGGTTGTCATCTTAGTTTTCATGAAGGACTTGGATAAAGCTTCTTACATCCTAGGGATGAAGATCTATAGAGATAGATCTAGGAAGCTACTGGGATTGTCTTAGTCTACATAAATCAATACTATGCTGAAGCAGTTCAACATAGAGAATTCCAAGAAAGGCTATCTTCCAATAAGCCATGGAATTTCTCTCTAAGAAAGATTGTTTGACAACTCTTAAAGAGAGAAAGCATATGAGTAGAATCTCATATGCTTTGGCAATAGGTTCTATTATGTATGCCATGATATGTGTGAGACCAAACATGGTATACTCACTAGGGATAGTGAGCAGATACCAACCTGACACAGGTGAGGCACATTGAAAGGTAGTGAAAACTATCTTCAAGTATTTACGAAATACTAAAGACCAATAGCTTGTTTATGGAGAACCTGACTTAAAACTTATGGGATATACTGATTCTAGTTTTTAGTCAGATAGAATGATAGCAAGAAAGGCCAGGCTTTGTATTTATCCTGAATGGTGGAGTGATCTATTAAAAAAGTTCCAAACAACACACCATGGCAGACTCAGCTTATGAGGCGGAATATATTATAGCATCAAATACGGCAAAGGAAGCTGTATGGTCGCAAAAATTTCTCGGTAAGTTAGGAGTGGTACCCTTCCTTAATGGTCCAATTTTCTTGTATTGTGAGACCATTAGAGCGATTGCTCAAACCAAGAGCCAAAGTTCCATAAGTGCACCAAGCATATTCTACATCGCTATCACTTTGTGCAAAAATCATGGAACGAGATGACGCCAAGCTTCAAAAGATTGATAGAAAGAAGAACTTAGCCGATCCATTTACTAAAGCTCTTGGAATCAAAGAGTTCGATGATCATAAATGAAGAATGGATATTAGATACTATTATGATTGGCTTTAGTCTAAGTGAGAGTTGTTGATAATTGTGTCCTAATGCCAATCATCTAACTTATGGATGGTTGATTTGTATATGAATTATTATGAATAAAAGTTATTTTGGTAGTTTATCACATTGCATCTTCCTATAATGAGCTCTTGTGTGACGGAGTACTTAGAATTACATTATTAAATGATAAAGAGAGGATTTATCCTATAGTTCTTAACCTTTTTGCAACAAATTAATACATTACTATAGGACGATAATGTATCGATTATATGTGTTGTATGACATATGTGATTAATTGTCCTTTTAACCAAGGAGTGTAGGGTGCGATACCAGAGACCCAGAATAAAACAGAGGCTTCTCAACCATCTATGGATTACTTAGTAGCATTTGAGTCCATTTGTATAAAGGCTTAGCCAACTTGGTTGTCCTTTTATTATTTGAGTCCTATACTAGTCAGCTCATGTTGTGCTAGTCTTCTTTCTGAGTCCTGTACATGTTAGTCCAAGTCCAGTGAAACTCATACAAGTGAAGACCAAGCCAGTCCAAGTGAAGACCAATCCAACTGGAAACTATGAAGACCATGGAAGGTCTAGGAGAAGAAATTAGAAGCCCGAGAGACAAATCATAAGCCCTGGAGCCCTGGATGTAGCCTAAAGCAAAATGGGCAAGCAAGGCCCAGGAGGGGAACCAAGGGCACCAAGCCTTATGCTCACCACCCATTGGTCGGCCACTAGAGTTACCTCCCTTGGCCGACTAAGGCAAGAGAGAGGAGGAGAAATTTGAGCGATTTTTCAACCTAGACCTACCATGTATTCTAGCTAGGGTTTCGGTGGGATTCAAATTCCTAGGTAATGACTATTGGAGCCTTACTTAGGGCCAAGTTTAAGAGTCTATTAAGAGACTCTACTCTCTTGTATCAAGGCACTTTTTATTCATGAAATATAACTGAGTTCTTCCAATTGCTGTGTGCTAAGGGGATTTTGTGTGAGCCCCTCTTTCCTGGTGTCGTGTGCCTAGTCTCCAGCCGCCATCCATCTCTCCAAGCCCTAGCCGCCCACCCTCAAACCTTCCTTCTCCTTGCCATTTTTTAATTAATCCTCCATCCTCCATCTTTGTTTTCTCACCCTGAAAGCTGTTTGTAGGTTCCTCGGCTTCTACGAATCCAACGACTCCAGCCGAGCAGTAATCGGATCACCAGGTTGAAAGCCGAGAATCCGCGGATCTCCAGCTTGATTTTCCAGGCTGCATTCGGAAGCGAGAGCGATCCCTTCACCTACGATCTACACAAGTCACATCAACTATTGTCAGGTACACCCCCTCTGCCTGCCAGTAGCCTTATTGGAGATGAACTAGCCCAACCAAGACTTTTCAACCTCAGCGATCCTCTTTTTCTATTGCTTTTAGGTCTTATCTTGCATGCTTTAGCTTCTTATCTTGCATAGATTTCCCTACTTAGGTTCTTGGTCTGTTCTTCGAGATTTAGATTCATCACTTAATTTAAAAACAAAAATAACTTTGCATGCAATTTTAGTTTTGCATCATATTGAGACACTGATATGGCATGCAGATAAAGTGTTTGACATTTCACTGAACGTGACACACCTGTAGAGCACTCTTCTATCAAGTATTGCTCATGAAGGGATATGGAAATAAGTATCCTTCAAACCTAAGATTTCCACCATGACTTGCAAGCAACTTACTGTACTTTTGTATCGAACTATCTAAATTTCTAATCCAGTGACAGAAAGTTCTAGGTACAGTCAAGTACTTATGGAATCGGTGTATGAGTCAAGATGGGATTGACCCCTCCAAATATTGGAGTCAATGTCTCACTATATTTTAATTTAGCAAAACCTTGGCCAAGATAGTTCTCGTGAGGAGTCACAGGACTTATAAGATTGAGACACATTATGGATGAACTGTTTAAGGGTTGGCAGTTAAAATCTTAAAGTCATCCTAAGCTTTGAAGGGTCAAGGGATGAATTATATGGTAACCATATCCTAGAGGTTGCTAATTGTTACTCTACAACTTTCGACCTATCCAGACATCAGGTGTCATTGCTAGATGGCAACTTCGATTGGTACAGGAAGTATTCCTGTACTACCGGCTTAGTGTTTGAACCTATGGGGTCAACACAATAGGAGTTTCTACTGATCTGATGGCTAATCAAAGATTGTGAATTATTCCTAGGATTAATTATCAATATAATTGATAATGGACCTTGAGTCGATAGTTGAAGTTTTTTAAAGTATCGACTTATTAGTGTTGCAAAAGTTGTAACAAGTTTTTGAAAGGATTGATTAGCAATTGGATTGCTAATGAGCTTAATTTGATTAAGCTTGAGTCAATCCAAATATGATTTGGTTTAAGCTCAAGATTTGGATCCAATTGGATTGGACTTGACCCATACATCAAAGCTACATGATTTGAATTTTGAATTTTGAATTTTGAATTTTGAATTTAAATTATGTTTAGGTTTGAAGTTAAAATTCAAATAATTTGAATTTAAATTCAGATTTAAATTTCAATTCAGATTTTGAATTTGAATTCAAATGAGTTGGTTTTAACTCCCTAACCTCTTTCCCCTTATCTCTCCTTAATCCACTCTAACTCCCTAACCCCCTTTGGCTACTACTTTATAATGGGCTTCAAAGTGGGTGTGGGAGAAGCTTTGGGCAGGTTGGAAAAGTCTTCTACCAAAAGAAAAAGGGGTTTTGGCATTGGAGAGTAAATAATCTTTGGTGAGAGCTACCTAATATTGTTACTAGGTTTAGGAAGTGAGGAAGATTAGAGTCTTATTTCTTCCACCACTTATTCCATATCTCGATCCTCCCTAGAGTTCTTCTTGGTCTCCTTGAGCATGCCAAAGCTTCAAAGAAAAAAAGGATCAGCCATCAAGGTTCCAGAGGAACTAGCACTCCGAGGAACTATTTAGGAAAGAGCTCTTGTATAGAGTACCTGTAGAGGCCATACATTGTATGGCTAGCAGAGTTCCTACTAGAACCTTCCAGCAGTGACAAACATCGATGACTCACAAAGAAGGTAATGATGTGATCATTGTGCCAAAGATATAGTCTACGGTACCAGGTTTGTTGCATAGATATATTTTATGCAAAGGTTTGTATGTTTATATTTCAGCTTCATTATATACTTTATATGATGTCAAGATCCTATTGTAGGTGTTTAATGATTAGATCATTTGTATGCATAGATTAATTTGATTAAAATTTTGCTTTCGTTGCATATATTAATTCAAAAAGTTTGAAAATGCATGCTAAAAACCCTATATTTTCCCTTCACATAGACCAAATCAAAATTGGATCAACAAAGTAGATCAGTGACACTTGGTCACTTTGTTGGACTTCAAGATAATCAAGAGTATAGATCCAAGCCATATGTATACCAACAATAGTTACGAATATAATTTCTTTGTTTATTAATATTAAAATGTTTAGATCCAGTATTGAATAATAAATAAATTATCAAATGCACTGCCTTCTGATAGATATACTTCCTTAAACTTATGTCTTTAAATAATTTTTTTTCAAAAAAGGATTGCTATAGAAGTGCATCAACCAAATGGGTGTATTAAACAACTCTCTTTTTAATGTACTTGTCATTAAAGGGTCAAAAATCAAGATGGTAGTGCCAAATAATGTTACACCTAAAAATTTATATTAAGAAAGATATAAAGCAAGGTCCCTGAATCATACCAAACTAGCAGGTTCAGGGTGTACCAAATTGAATCGATCAATGAATGGCATGATTCGACTGTGCAAAATGGCAAGCCCCATTCCATCAAAATTGCCTAAACCAGATTGTACCGCATGGTTCGGAGGCTAAACCATGCATTCCAGTAGATTCATCCCAGTTTGGAACTGGTTCAGGTTTGAACTAGCTTGTTCCTGTAGCAAAGGGATGGGTGGGTTGTTTTTAACATAATTGAGAGCTTCTCTGGCTCGCAGTTTGACAGAGCTCTTGGAAAAATCTTAAGAAGGCCCCTTTCATGATTCCAATTAATCCAAATACTAGAAATCAAGAAAAAATGTTGATTAAAGGTACATAGATAAATGATTCTCCCTCTTCTCTCTTTTTTGAATTCATAAAAAATAAAAAATAATAAGGAGAAACTCTATCAATTTTTTTTATTTTGACATGATTTTAGAGTATGTTGTAGACATATTAAAGATCTACACAATGATACTAAGATCATTATCTTTTGTTAAATATATTATTTTAAAATTAAAAGATATTTTTAGATTAAAAAATTAATAAAAAATAAGATAAATTATTAAAAATTATGAAAATAGATTATTGTTATAGGGCTTGTAAACTACTTTCATCCTAAATTTTGTATTGATTATTCAAGTTTTGATACATCGTGTGAATGGTATCATAGACCTAATTTTGAAGAAAAAGTGATATTTCATGCATACCTATTTCTAAAAAAATATGTGTAGTATCTATGATGGAATTCTACATGAATCTAAAATCAAATTAATTTTTATAATAATCATTTTTATATTTTTTATTCTATATTTAAAATATATATAATTAATTATAAAATAAAAAATAGGTGAACAAAATACTAATTAATTTTATGTAATTATTGTGCTTATGTGTTTTTTCAATCTTCATGAATGGATCCACTAAGGAAGAAGGATCCGAGCATGATATTGATTAAGCACATAGAGATTCTCTCATATTGGTATTATTGGAATATAAATGGTGCAATATAGAACTCAAAGTTGATGGGGTAATAAGATTGAAACAGCACTTGGCTAGCAACTATTCTGATATATCTACTACTGACATTATTTACCAGAGGTTCATGATTTGATAAGGAAGTACTTCAATGATTTTAAAGTAGAGATAGAAAAAATTTGAAGTAGGTAGAGGTGGACCATTGAGCTGTAAAATCTCCTTTTTATCACTTCAAGGAGTTAGAGAAAGCATTTATTCCAAAAAGTGAGGCACAGATCGAGGCTATCACTCAGACGAACTTATATAAGTAGAGATAGCTAGAGGTAGGGGCAAGCATATATAGAGAGCGATTTGGACCATCAACTTTTGAGTCAGGATTAGGATCGAGCTTTAAAAGTATTGTAAGAGAGTATGAGATAATTTAGAAGGACCTCGATCAAAGAGCCTGTCAAAAGAGGTACCAGCCATATTGCATCCATGTTAAAGATATTTGGCAATAAAAAGAAGTATTCCAGAGATATTCCACAAGAGCCATTATCCATGACATCAATACTCATACCTTTTCTAGTAAAGATTATAAGTAATAGAGAATTGATACTATGCTGAAAAAAGAGAAGAAGGATACATGATGGGCTATCGGATCTTGATTTTATTTTAGTCATATCCCAGCACACGCAGTAGACAATCCATATTATCACTATGCTATTGCATCTATATAGGCTACTAGTATAAGTGTAGATCCTCCAGGATCGAGAAATATTTATAGTTAGCCTCTTAACAATAATGAGCTAGAAAAAAAGATTGCCTTCTATCAGAGTAAGTGGCCCATGTATGGATTGATAGTAATGTATGATGGTTGGACTGATCCTACTAAATGAAGCATCATTAACTTCTTGATTTATTGTGATGAAAGTTTTTTTCATAAATTTATTGATGCTTCAAATCAAATGCATGACACCAACTATATTCTCAGATTGATGGAGGAGGTAATTGATCAAGTGAGAGAACAAAATATCATACAAGTAATCATAGATAATGAACCATAGTATAGATCCGTATGGTATTCTTAATATAGTGGTGACCGCATATTTTTTGGATCCCTTGTGCTGCACATTGTATCGACCTCATGTTGATAGATATTAGAAAGATTTGTATGATACATGTTGACCCCTAAAGTGATTTTGATGATAACAAAATATTGGAGCTTACATTTGGTTATCTAACAACTCTTCAAATGATTGACAAGTTTTGTAGGACAACTACATTGACACACTTTCTAAATCCTACAATCTTTATATTTTGTGTTGAGTTGTAAAGTGCCTAAAATCTTGTAAAGAAGAACCCTACAAAAAATTTTCTATTTAAATCAAGTTTAAGGGTTACTTCTAGTAGTTTTCAAGCTTCAATTTTTCCAAAATTTATTGTAAGAAGTCCTTGAAAAAGACTTCAAAGCTTGGCACAAGTGTTCTGGAGAATTGGATTTAATCTGGCTGAAGAACAACTCTCGAGCTGACTGGATGGAGGAACCAACCGACTCTGGCACTGGCATAGGAAAGAAGTTTTCTGGCACACAGATCCAGCAGACTAGCACCTAAGCCCAGTCGACTCATCCAGAACATGGTTGAGAACGTTCTGAGATTCTTAGGGATCCGAGCCGACTGAAATTCAACCCAGCTGACTCGTCCAGAACTTGGTTGAGAATGGTCTGAAAGCTTCTAAGATCTGAGCCGACTGGAGTATAACCTAGCCAACTCGTCTAAAGTAAGGTATTTTCTCAACTATGGAAGCTAGCCGACTAGCATTCAGCCAAGTCGACCCGAACTTGATTCGAGCCAACTCGAAGATTATCCGATCCGACTGGAATGACAATGTCACCTCCAATGGCTAGTTCCAGTTTCCAGTTTTTAAATTCCAAAAGTGCTCCAACGGTAACCTATCACCTCCCAACGATCTACAACGTTCAAAATCAAGGGAAGGCAGTTGAAGTCTCTATAAATAAGGTATGAGAACATCTTTGGAGAGACTAATGAATTATTGACCATTTATTGAACACTTATTGAAGTGAGAAGAGAGAGCACTTGAGCTTTAAAGTCAGCCTTCAAGTTTTCACCAACTCTTACCAGAAGCTTGAAGCACCTTTTGAAGAAAGAAAGGAAGCCATTGAAGTGCATTGAAGAGCATTCAATAGAGCTTCACTCGAGCTATCTTGGCAACCACCCGACAACAGAGTTTATCATTTTTGTTGCTTTTTTATTCTATTTTTAGAATATTTGGTTTATTGGTAAGCCCGATTGTAAAAACTAAATAGGTTTCTTTGGTGAGCCTTTTAAAACCAAAGTGTAGAGGTTCTAGGTGAGCCTGTAAAAACCTAATGTGGGTTTCTTTGGTGAGCCTGGTTTTAAAAACCAAAGTGTAGAGGTTGGGATTGTGAGCCTGTAAAACAATCCGACTGTATTCCGGTTTTGGGGATATAGTGAAAATCCCGAGTGGTGAACTTGGGTAGTGGACGTAAGAGCTGGGTTCGGAGTATTGTGCTTGATCTACCTTCTAGCTTCTGCATTTATACTCTATTTAACACAGCACTTAACCACTAAAAGGAATTACTTGTGCACATACTTGTAAAAATTTTGTAATTTCCAATTCACCCCGCTCTTGGAAAAAAGCCACCTGGGCAACAATACATAAGATAGTTGATTAGTATAGAGTATCATTAGATTTATCTACAACCATACATAAATCTTTTCATTGATACAGAGCTTTATAGAGGGAGAAATATTGAGACCAGGCATCATATAGTTTGTTACAAATTATATAGCACTTAATAATCTTCTTAGCAAGAAAGTAGATTTGCATCAGATGTTTCTTAGTCAAGAGTGACAGTAGAGCAGATATGCCAAGCCAAACATTAAGAAGAGCATTGTGGAGAACTTAGTGATAAAACAAACATTCTAGCAACAAGTCGAGAAGATGGTGGAGGCTATCAAGCCTTTATATAAGGTACTTCAGGTCATGAACTCTGAGTAATACGCTTAAATAGGCTTCATTTATTACATGATGGAAAGGATAAAAGAAAAGATCTAAGAGACAGATCCAATACATACTAATGAGTATATCTAGATCATTGAAGAATGGTGGAGTTATAAAATAAATTCAAATTTGCATCTAATGGTAGGAGATAAAAAAAAATACTTTAAAATTTTAAATTCAATTGTATTTGTACAAGCACACTCAACTAATTTAACAAATGATTGTGTAACTTACTATATGAATCCAAGATTCCAAGCTCCATACTACACATTACCATAGATGATCAGTTTATGTCTGCTCTATGCAATGCTATATATAAGATGGATTCCGATCTAGATATCATAGCTATACCTAAACAAGTTAGGTTAAAATTATTGAGTAATTTTTATTAACAGTAACTTCAACAAGTAATATATAATAATAATTTTTTTAAATAATTTTTTAGAAAGGGCACATTCTTTTGGATCTATTGTAATGATCAGAAGTAAAGAAAGATGAATCCTATTAGATACTAATATCTTTAATATTGTATTAAAATTTATTTTAATTTTGCTGAATCTAAATTCTTAAATGATTTAATATATTTTATAGCTAAATGATGGGTGCTTTTGGTAGATCTGCAAAATATTTAAAAAATTTTGCTATCAAGATCCTCCCCCAGATGGTGTCATCGAGAAGAAATAAGTGCAACTGGTCGACCTTCGGCCTTATCCATTCCAAGCAAAGGAACTGTCTAAAATAGAAATGTCTCAAAATCTTATATATGTACACTATAATTTAAGATTGTTGACCCCTAAAGTGATTTTGATGATAACAAAATATTGGAGCATACATTTGGTTATCTAACAACTCTTCAAATGATTGACAAGTTTTTGTAGGACAACTATATTGACACACTTTTTAATTCCTACAATCTTAAATGTTTTGTGTTGAGTTGTACAGTATTTAGAATCTTGTAAAGAAGAACCCTACAAAAGTTTCCTATTAAAATCAGTTAAAGGGTTACTTCTAGTAGTCTTTCAAGCTTCAATTTTTTTCTTGAATTTATTGTAAGTAGTTCTTGAAGAGATCTTTAAAGCATGGACAAGTGTTCTGGAAGTTTGAAGTTGATCTGTCTAAAGAACCACCTTCGAGCCGACTGGAAGGACAACCTAGCCGACTCTGGCACTGGCACTGAAGAGAAGTTCTCTGGCACACAGATCCAGTCGACCGGCACCAAGGCCCAGCCGACTCGTCCAGAACAAGGTTGAGAACGTTTTGAGATTCTCAGGAATCCGAGCCGACTGGAATTAGATCCAGCGACTCAGAATCAGAATTTAGTGTCATTTAAGATTCCAGCGACTGGAATCACCACCAGCCGACTGGAATTCAAAGACTCGTAATTGGGTTTTTCTCAGCTGTGGAAGCTAGCCGACTGGCACTCAGCCCAGTCGACCCAAAATTCATCCGAGCCGACTCGAAGTTTATCCGAGCCTACTGGAATGATGGGGTCACCTCCAATGGCTAGTTCCAGTTCTCAGTTTTTGAATTTCGAAAATGCTCCAACGATAACCTATCACCTCCCATGATCTACAACATTCAAAATCAAGGGAAGGCAGTTGGAATCTCTATAAATAAGGTATGAGAACATTCTTGAACAGGCTAATAAATTATTGAGCATTTATTGAACACTTATTGAAGTGAAGTGAGAGAGCACTAAAGTTTTAAAGTCTGCCTTCATGCTTGCAACAACTCTTACCAGAAGCTTAAAGCACTTTTTGAGAAAAGCAAGGAAGCCATTGAAGTGCATTGAAGAGCATTCAGTGGATCTTCACTCGAGCTGCATTGGTAACCACCCAGACAATAGAGTTTGTCTTTATTGTTGTTTTTTTATTCTGTCATTTAGAATATCTGGGTTATTGGTGAGCCCTGTTATAAAAACCAAATAGGTTACTTTGGTGAGCCTTTAAAACCAGAGTGTAGAGGTTTCTTTGGTGAGCCTATCTAAAACCAAAGTGTAAAGGTTTTAGGTGAACCTGTAAAAACCTAGCTTGGGTTTCTTTGGTGAGCCCGGTTTCAAAAACCAAAGTGTAGAGGTTGGGATTGTGAGCCTGCAAAACAATCCGACTATATTCCGGTTTGGGGGATATAGTCAAAATCCCGAGTGGTGAACTTGGGTGGTGGACGTAGGAGATGGGTTGCTCCGAACCACTATAATATGCTTTGTTTGTGTTATGTTTGTTTTATCTTCTAGCTTCTGCATTCATTCTCTAATTAACACAGCACCTAACCACTAATTGGAATTACTTGTGCATATTCTTGCAAAAATTTTATAATTCCTAATTCACCCCCCTCTTGGGACTAAGCCACCCGGGCAACAGCTGGTATCAGAGCAGTGTCTCTGATTAATTGAGTTAAGATTGATGGCTCATCCCATGAGTACATCCTTGGCTGAGGGCCAATCAATAAATAGACCTCCACTATTCACAGGCACTAATTATTCATATAGGAAAGCACGAATGAAAATTTACATACAAGCTATAGATTTTAATTATGGAAGGTCATCTTGAAAGGGCCATACATTCCCATAATTAAAGTTGATGGCGTGGACATCCCTAAGCCTGAAGAGGACTGGGATGATCATGACATGAAGATGGGGAATTGAACGCCAAAGCAATGAACTTATTATATTGTACTTTGGATGCTAACGAGCTCAACCGAATTTCCACCTGCTCATCAGCAAAGGATATATGGGATAAACTCGAAGTGACCCATGAGGGAACTTCCCAAGTGAAAACCTCCAAGATAAATCTTTTAGTTCATAATTATGAATTATTCAAAATGAAACCTTCTAAAACAATATCAGCCATGTTCTCTAGATTTACAGATATTATTAACGATTTAAAGAGTCTTGGCAGGGTATACTCTAATGCAGATCTAGTTCAGAAGATCCTTCATTCTTTGCCCGACAAATGGGATCCAAGGTAACTACAATCCAGGAAGCCAAAGATCTCAACACTTTGATGCTGAATAACTGTTGGGATCACTCATCACCCATGAGCTAACAATGCAACACAGAACAGAAGATGAGCAGAAGAAAAAGAAGACAATAGCCTTCAAAGCTGCTTCCAATTCAAAGAGGATGATGAAGAATCTGAAGAAGAAAGCACCTCCTCCAATGATGACCTAGAAGACGAAGACATCGCTATGGTTATGAGGAGATTTAGAAAATTTATGGGAAGAAAGAAAGGAAGGTACAATCAAAAATTTCACAGGAAGGATTATGGAAAGGAAAAGGAAAAGGATTGAGAGAAAGACAAAGAGGTAGTCCCCACGTGCTACAAATGCAAGAAGCCAGGGCACATACATCTGGACTGTCCACTATTGAAGAAATCCTTCAGATAAAAGAAGAAAAAGAAAGCCATGGTTACCACATGGTCCGATAGTGAAGACTCAACATCATCAAAAGAAGAAGAGACCACCAAGACTGCCAATCTTTGTTTAATGGGTCTCGAAGATGAGGTAACATCTCCTAACAACTTCACTGAATTTACTTTCAAAGAATTAAATTCTGCTTTTCATGACTTACTTTCTGAATTTAAGAAAGCTGGAGTAAAGATAAAATCATTGAAAAATATGAATGATTCTTTACTTAAACAAAATGATGAAATTTCAGAAAAGAATACTTTATTACAAAAGGAATTGCATGACTTTTTGAAAAATTTGAAAAACTGAAAAATGAGAATCTTTCATATGAAAAGAAAAACAATGATTTACTAGCTGAAAACAATGAATTAAAAAAGAGGTTATAAAACTTAAGCCTTTGGTTGAAAAACTCACTTTATCTTCAAATAAGCTTGAGCTAATTTTAAAAGAAAAATGAATTTCTGAAAATAAAGTTGGAATTGGTTTCAACACTTCTTTTGTAAATGGAATTTCAGCAACGACTTTTGTGAAATACAAAACACATGCTCAAAATATTTTATCTCAAAAAATTTCAGCCACACCAAAAAACTGTTTCTACTTTAAAGTCTTTATCATATGTTCCTAAAAATTTGAGCAAAAATGCATACATTCCAAAAAGTTTAAAATCTGCATCAAGTGCATCAACTTTTAGAACTTCAAATTCTATTTCCAACAAAAATTCTAAAGTTATTTGCTATGCTTATAAAAGAATATGACATAAAGCATTTGAATGCAATAATCTTAGAAATGTCCATAAAAAGATAAAAAAGGTTTGGATTCTCAAAGGAACCACCTCTGCTGACCTGCAAGGACCCAAGGTATCTTGGGTACCTAAAAGAATTCATTGACTATTTTGCAGGAATGTCTTGCAGTCCAAAAATTGAAGAAAAGGTGGTACTTGGACAGCGGCTGCTCAAGACATATGACGGGTGACAAGGACCAATTCATCACCCTTGAAATGAAAGAAGGAGGTATGGTCACCTTTGGAGATAATGGCAAAGGGAGAATAATCGGTATTGGTAAATCAAAATAACTCCCTTTACTTTTATTAAAAATGTTTTGCTAGTAGACAAATTGAAGCATAATCTCTTAAGTATAAGTCAATCATGCGATAAAGGCTTCAAGGTTGTCTTTGAGTCTTCTATGTGCATAGTAACTAACTCTTTAGATTCTAGCAATAAATTTATTGGACATAGACTCGGGAATATCTATGTGGTGGATCTTAATGATCTTGCCATGTCTAGTAGCCCTAATCTAGTTGCAATGAATGCTAAGATCAAAGAGTCAGGCTTACTATAGCATAGATGATTAGGTCATGCTAACATGCATACAATAGCCAAATTAATTTTTAAAGATCTTGTTAGAGGCATGCCTAAGTTTAAAGTTGATTTGAATCATGTTTGAGATGCATGCCAAATGGGTAAACAAACTAGGGGGAGTTTTAAATCAAAGAATATAGTTTCTACAACAAGACCTCTTGATCTACTTCACATGGATCTTTTCGGACCTACTAGGACCACAAGCCTAGGAGGGATGAAATATGCTCTTATGATAGTAGATGATTTTTTGAGATTTATATGGGTTTTGTTTATTGCATCAAAAGATGAAACTTTTCATGTTTCTAGAAAATTTCATAAAAAGTTTTCAAACTAACAGAACTTATCTTAGATTTCAATTAGAAGTGTGGTGCGGGCACCAGACTCATAAGAAGACTTCAGAGCTCCATTTGGATCTCTGATTGACATTGCCCGAGAAATTAGGATTTGTAATAAAGGTTGACCTGGTCAACCAGTTTATTTATTTTTATTTATTTCTTGAGTCACCATTTAAATTTGGTTGAGTCATGTTGACTCGGTGCAAGTCCCGATGTGGTTTCAATTTTATCCAAAATGGTGCCGCAATTGTCTTCCAATCAAATTAAGGTCCAAAATGGTGCCACATTTGTCTTCCAATCAAATCAAGGTCCAAGCAAGTGGAGGCCACACTCCAAGCCACACGCCAGCCACACTCCGAGCACACGCCAGGGTCCAGGAGGTGCCACAGAGGCATCCCAGTGTCATGGTCCCCACATCCAAAGAAGAAAAAAATCAAATTTGAAGCCAATTTAAAGGAGGCGCCCATACCTGCCAATTTTGTCTAAGCAAAGAAGGAAAGGGACTTCTCTTGGAGAAAAAATCAAAGAAGGACATCCAACCTACTCCTAATTGAAGTTCAAATCAAAATCAAAGAGCTTAACTTGGAGTGGAAGAAAAGAAGAAATGCCATAAGGAGAAGAGGACTCCAAATCCAAATCCAACTCCAAAGAAGGCGCCATAAAAAAAAAAAAATTCCAAAAAAATCCTTTATGGCCATCCCAAATTTTTTTGAATTCTTGGTCGGCCAAGAGAGGAGGTTTTCTACCTAATCTAGAGGTTGGAGGAGTTTAGTCCCACATGGGAATTTGTACAAACTTGGAGAAAATTTTAGGTCTATAAAATAGACCTCTCTTTGTAACTTTAAAAAATCAATGAAGAAAAATTATTTTGCTATTCTCTTGTGTTGAGTAACCTAGGTTTCTCTTCTTCCGCATTATTCTAAGTGTTAAGCTCCGTGAGGGGGTAATCCGGGTTCCATTGGAGCCTTGAGGAGGTGAGAGATCTCCATCTTTATCCAAAACCCTAGGTTAGCCACTTAAAAATCCAAAACCCTAGCCGCCCTTCATTATTTTCAAACCATCAAACCCTAGCTCCTTCCATCTCCCACGGCCTCTCTCTCTCTACAAGTCCAGGCCGTCCACCTTCATCCAGATCCAGTCCGGCTACTTCAGATCCAGAGCAAGTTCCAAGGAAAATCACATCAGCTTCCAGGAGAATCCATTTTCAGCAATTTCAATCTTCAAGTTCATCAACCTGGTAAATTTTTCCCTTGACTCTCTGATTCCATCAATTGTTTTTCTTCTCTTCCAGATCTTGAGTTCAGGAGAAGCCAACCCGCCAAAGGACCAGTATTGGAGGATCCATTGCGAAGATATCTGAATCCGAGGATCCAACAATCTGCTCGGGAGAGTTCTTCCACCAAAATCTGTGAAGATCAATGTCTGGTTAGGTAAACCATCTCTTCTCTTTATTTCTGTTCTGTTGAAAGTTCGGAGCGAAACCCTAGGTCTGGGAGTTTCTCAACCCCCAGCGATCCGTTGCTTCTGAACTACTCTGATAATTTAGTTTCCTTAAATTGTGCTTTCAATTATCATATTAGTATCTTTCAATGTTAGGTTAACTTTTCTTTGATTTGAAGCCAACTTCTACAAACATATAAAACAACAAAAAAATTAGTTAATCTTAATTTACTTCCGCATCGCATCCCTTTATTTGTTCTGCATCATTTTTGGTATCAGAGCCCAGTCTAGGGTTTCTGATTTGCTTGCTTGCTTGTTTGATTGTTTTCTCTTTTCATTTTGTCTGCTCGAAGTAGACTCCCCAGGACGTCCGGTCCTAGGAACTAAGCGAGGCGCAAGCCTCTTCCTCCCATTCCACGGGGTGTTCCTAGGGCGTGTAGGGGATCCATTGGGTTATAACTTCGTAGCAGGGATTATAAACGGGAAGACAATCTAGTTACAGCCCGTAAATTCCCTGTTGTCTGAATTATTTCTCCCTGCATAAAATTCCGAATTGCATAATTTTTACTTCGTTGAAGCCAGTATAATTGAACCTATTTTCCATAATTTTTCTGTGATTTATTGGTCTCGGTAAAAATTCTGAGCATTAAAATACAATAACTCTGTTTTTTGTGTTCTGCAATTCAATTCTTTTTGGAGTGATCATCTCATAATTTACTTAAGGGAAATTGAGCATCTAAGATAAGGGGAGGAGTTGATTACCTCTCCTTAGCCCAAAACCACCATCCAATCATTCGAACCTAGACCTAATTTAAAATCAGTTAGACCTAATTTGCCCTAGTGGGCTAGGGACACCAATTGGTCGGGTCTAGGCTAGTGTTGAGTCAGTTTGCCGAGTTATTCTGTGTGTGCTTAGCACTCAGTGTCTAGAACGGTGGTTCAGGGATCCATTCCCAAAGGGCTTGTGTGCTGGTCCGCCTACCTGGCCAATCACTGATTGGTGTCTAGGATTGGCAATCAGGGACCTAACACTCCCCTACACCTGCCTGGCTGAGTCCTGAGTTACTACAGGCTAGCTTGCCACTCTGATCTGTCTTTCTCTAGCTCCTCTTCTGATTGTTCTAGTTCTCATTTAGTTCTAGTCCAGTAGTCTTGTCTAGTCTGTACTTGCTTGAATCATCATGTCTACCAGAAACGGAGTGCCATATCAATCTGGTCAAACCCAACCTGATTTAGAGGCCATGATCAGAACTCTTACTGAAAGTATGGCTAAAATGAATCAGGATATGACAAACACTGTGGCCCAGTTTAGTGCACAAATTCATGAGGATCTTACCCAACTTAGGGACCGAGTCCAAGTACTTGAAGAACCTAGACATCGAAATTGGACTCCTAACCCCGATTTTAATGTGCCTCAACCTCACCCACATCAGGAGCCTAGAAGGCCTTTATATAGAGATCCTGAACCTAATAATAGGAGGCCTGACCCAGAGCCTGAAGATAGAGATGATAGGTTCATCAGGAACATCAACAAATTAGAGCCCCAACTTTTTATTGTATTCTGAACCCTAAGTGTAGTCAATTGGGAGGTGAGATGTGACCAATACTTTGAGTGGTATGCTATGTCTGAGGAGAAGAAATACAAGTTTGCCAAGATGAAATTAGTGCGTCAAGCTAGGTTATACTGGGGAACATTGAGCTAACCACTAGAGACGGAATGTTGAGCCCATAACTACTTGGCAGGGTATGAAAGAAAAACTGAGAGATAATACCTACCCATTTCATACCAGCAAAACCTGTTAGACCATGGCAAAACCTGAAACAAGGAAACCGATCTGTCTCAGACTACATAGCTACTTTTGATGAATACCTAATGAGATGTGATGTGAGTGAAGCCCACGAAGTCACTTTGTCTAGATTAGGGCTGGACTGAGGGAAGATATCAAAGAGAACTATTTCTGAGAGAGTTACTGATCTAGACCAAGCCTACCAGATTGCACTGAACACTGAGAAATTTCAGAGAGGACTATACCTTCTAGGGTTAGTGCCCCAATCCCAAGGAATGGACCTAGCAAGTTATCCCTAATAAACCTTTTCAGGATACTTCTACCCCTAGGCCCATGGACAAGGTAAGGCACCTGACACCCAGAGAACCCTAGTTCAAATATCACCTGTTTTAAGTGTCAGAAACCAGGTCACATTTCCAGTCAGTGTACTGCCATAGCCTGTTTCAAGTGTCATAAGGTAGGTCATGTTGCTAGCCAGTGCCCACGTAGATCCCTTTACATAGAAGAGGGAGAGAATGATAATTCCGAGCCCAGTGAGGAATTGAAGAAGAAGTTTATGAGGCCGAATGAATTTTGGTTGAGGAGTATGAAGGAGAGGAGGAACCCATGAATCTGACCAATTAGGAGTTGTAAGATGCATCCTATCCCAGAATCTAGTTCAAGAGGATTGGCGTAGGACTAACATCCTACAGACTTTTCTTAAATTGGGGATAAGGTATGTAAGATCATCATAGATAGTGGGAGCTGTGTAAATGCCATCTCTACTAGCACTGTCAAGATGTTAGGCTTAATCCCAGTTCCCCATCCCAACCCCTATAAGGTTTCTTGGGTAGATTCTACCTCCATACCCATCCAGTCTAGATGTCAAGTCCAATCCAAATGCAATCTTATCACGAAAAGATTTGGTGCGATGTCTTACCCATGGGGGTGAGCAGTATAATTCTCGGAAGACCTTGGTTGTATGATCATGATGCCACCCTCTTAGGAAAATCCAATACCTGTGTCTTTAGTTTCAATGGGAAGAAGATTACGATCCATTCAGTTCCCCCTAAGGACAAGGTAACTAAAGGAGCCGGTAAGGTTAAGGAGATGAAAGCTGAGTGAACCTAATCAATGCTAAGGATCTAGAACAAGAAATTCATAGTGGTTCACCCATCTGGATGTTGACTGCTAAGGAACTTAGAACTTCGGAACCCTCAGAGCCTCCTCAAGAAGTTAAACCTGTGTTAAAAGAATTTGAGGATGTCTTTCCCGAGGATTTGCCAGACCACCTTCCACCTCTTAGGGATATCCAGCATGCCATAGATCTAATCCCAGGAGCGACTTTGCCCAACTTGCCCCATTACAGGATGAATCCATCTGAGCATGAAGAACTGCAAAAGCAGGTTGGAGAATTATTGAGAAAGGGTTTTATTAGAGAAAGTCTTAGCCCTTGTGCAGTCCCAGCCTTACTGACCCCAAAGAAGATGGCACGTGGGGATGTGTGTTGACAGTCGTGCCATCAATAAAATACAATCAAATATAGGTTTCCCATCCCTAGACTAGATGACATGCTTGATATGATGGCTGGTGCAATGTTTTTTTTCTAAGATTGATCTCAAAAGCGGCTATCATCAGGTTAGGATTAGACCCGGGGATGAATGGAAAACTGCTTCAAAACTAAGGATGGTCTTTATGATGGGTGTTATGCCTTTTGGGTTGTCCAATGCCCCTAGTACTTTCATGAGAATTATGACCCAGGTACTTAGAGCTTTCATAGGAAATTTGTGGTGGTCTATTTTGATGACATCCTGATCTATAGTAAGACCCCAGCAGATCACCTAGGCCACCTTAGAGCAGTCTGCCAAGTTTTGAGGAATGATAGACTCTACGGTAATCTTAAGAGTGTGAATCATGACTAGTAGAGTTATCTTTCTTGTTTTGTAGTAACCCCTGACGGCGTGGCGGCCGATCCTGAGAATTAGGTCCATAGTAGACTGGCCAGAGCCAACCAATGTGCATGAAGTTAGAAGTTTCCACGGCTTGGCTACCTTCTATAGGCGATTCATCAAGGGTTTAGTACTTTAGCTGCTCCTATCACTGTTGTATTAGGAAGGGAGAATTTCATTGGACTAAGTCAGCCCATAAAGCCTTCCTGATCTTAAGGATAAATGACCCAGGCACCCATTCTGAGATTACCCGATTTTTCTAAAGTATTTGAGGTTGCCTGTGATGCTTCAGTGTAGGAATAGGTGGAGTCCTAAGCCAAGAGAATCATCCCATAGCATTCTTTAGTGAAAACTTAATGATGTTAAGCTTAGGTATTCTACCTATGATAAGGAATTTTATGCGGTGGTGCAAGCTTTGCGTTACTGGAGACATTATTTGCTACCGCAGGAATTTGTACTATTTTCGACCATGAGGCTCTTAGATTTCTGAACTCCCAAAAGAAGCTTAACCCTAGGCATGCTAAGTGGGTAGAATATATCCAATCCTATACTTTTGTCCTGAAACATAAGGCTGGAGTTGAGAATAAGTAGCTGATGCCCTTAGTCGCCGATCTCTGTTATTAAATTCTGTTAGACTGAGGTCATAGGTTTGAGCAAATCAAAGAGGAATATGAGTCTTGTCCGGATTTCACAACTGTGTATCAGAAGTTCAGGACCATCTAGTATCACCATGAGTATACCCTTGTAGATGGTTTTTTTTCTAAAAGGCTTTGCACCAGTAGTTCACCAATTTTCTTGGAGATGGTTTTGCTGTTCTTCAAAAAAGATATTGCATCCCTAGAACTTCTCTTAGGGACTTTTTGATTGGGAAATCCATGCTGGAGGTTTAGCCGGCCATTTTGGAAAAGACAAGACCATTCTAGCTACTTAAGACACTTTTCTGGCCTAGCTTGAAAAGGGATGTAGCTAATATTGTAGCTAGATGTCGAATCTGCGCTGTTGCCAAACAGCGAAAACAAAACACTGGCCTTTATACCCCACTCCCTGTCCCAGATCGTCCTTGGCAAGATGTGAGTATGGATTTTATGTTAGGTTTACCTAAGACCCAAAGGAGACATGATTCTATCTGTGTCGTAGTCGACCGATTCTCTAAATGGCCCCTTCTTGCCTTGTTCCCAAACCCTTTGATGCGTCTAAGGTAGCCACACTTTCTTCAATGAGATAGTTAGACTCCATGGCCTACCTAAGACATCGTTTCAGATAGGGATGTCCGGTTCACCAGTTACTTTGGAAGACCCTTTGGCATAAGTTAGGGACAAAACTTAAGTTTTCAACTGCCTATCATCCCCAAACTGATGGCCAAACTGAAGTAGTGAACCGTAGCCTAGGAAGTCTGCTGAGATATCTTGTTGGTGAAAAACACCAGAAATTGGGATTTATACCTACCAAGGGCAGAATTTGCGTACAATGACTCGGTCAATAGATCTACGGGTAAGAGTCCATTTGAAATTGTACATGGGTACAAACCTCACACACCTCTTGACCTAGTCCCTTTACCTGTCCACACTCGAGTCTCCGAGTCTGCTGAGATTTTTTTGCACAGCATGTAAAAGACTTGCATAAAGAAATTCATGCCAAAATAAATTTAAGTAATGAAGCTTATAAGAAGTTGGCTGATACTCAAAGGCGAGTCAAATCTTTTGTTGAGGGAGACTATGTGATGATTAGGTTAAGGCCTGAACGGTTTCCTCCTGGAACCATTAGAAAGTTACATGCTAGGGGAGCTGGACCATTAGAGTGGTAAAGAGAGTAGGATCCAATGCCTATGTGCTCGAGTTGCCTCCAGAACTAGGCATTAGCTCTACTTTCACATTACAGACTTAGTAGAGTATAGGGAGCCAGCTGTGATTCCTAGTGAGCCTTTTGAGCCTAACCCTATCATTGAGGGTGATCCCGACCCTGTGTGTCCACCAACAAACTGGCCTGTGAGGAAAGAGCATATTGAAAAGATCCTGGATGATCAGGTTATCTCTACTCGTAATCGAGGATACCAAAGGTACCTGGTCCGCTGGCAAGGAAGGCCAAATTCGATGACTCTTGGATCTCCCGAGAAGAATTACAAGAATTAGACCCAGACCTCTTGGAGAGATACCAGAGCCAACTTGAGCCTTACTCGACAGGGTCGAGTTCCTCCCACCCGGGAGAATTGGTGCGGGCACCAGACTCATAAGAAGACTTCAGAGCTCCATTTGGATCTCTGATTGACATTGCCCGAGAAATTACGGTTTGTAATAAAGGTTGACCTGGTCAACCAGTTTATTTATTTTTATTTATTTCTTGAGTCACCATTTAAATTTTGTTGAGTCATGTTGACTCGGTGCAAGTCCCGATGTGGTTTCAATTTTATCCAAATGGTGCCGCATTTGTCTTCCAATCAAATCAAGGTCCAAAATGGTGCAACGTTTGTCTTCCAATCAATCAAGGTCCAAGCAAGTGAAGGCCACACTCCAAGCCACACGCCCAGCCACACTCCGAGCACACGCCAGGGTCCAGGAGGCACCACAGAGGCATCCCAGTGTCATGGTCCCCACATCCAAAGAAAAAAATAAAATTGGAAGCCAATTTAGAGGAGGCGCCCATACCTACCAATTTTGTCTAAGCAAAGAAGGAAAGGGACTTCTCTTGGAGAAAAATCAAAGAAGGACATCCAACCTACTCCTAATTGAAGTTCAAATCAAAATCAAAGAGCTTAACTTGGAGTGGAAGAAAAGAAAATGCCATAAGGAGAAGAGGACTCCAAATCCAAATCCAACTCCAAAGAAGGCGCCATAAAAAAAAAAAAATTCCAAAAAAATCCTTTATGGCCGTCCCAAATTTTTTTGAATCTTGGTCAGCCAAGAGAGGAGTTTTTCTACCTAATCTAGAGGTTGGAGGAGTTTAGTCCCACATGGAAATTTGTACAAACTTGGAGAAAATTTTAGGTCTATATAATAGACCTCTCTTTGTAACTTTAAAAAATCAATGAAGAAAAATTATTTTTGCTATTCCCTTGTGTTGAGTAACCTAGGTTTCTCTTCTTCCGCACTATTCTAAGTGTTGAGCTCCGTGAGGGGGTAATCCGGGTTCCATTGGAGCCTTGAGGAGGTGAGAGATCTCCATCTTTATCCAAAACCCTAGGTTAGCCACTTAAAATCCAAAACCTAGCCGCCCTTCATTATTTTCAAACCATCAAACCCTAGCTCCTTCCATCTCCCACGGCCTCTCTCTCTCTACAAGTCCAGGCCGTCCACCTTCATCCAGATCCAGTCCGGCTACATCAGATCCAGAGCAAGTTCCAAGGAAAATCACATCAGCTTCTAGGAGAATCCAGTTTCAGCAATTTCAATCTTCAAGTTCATCAACCTGGTAAATTTTTTCCTTGACTCTCTGATTCCATCAATTATTTTTCTTCTCTTCCAGATCTTGAGTTCAGGAGAAGCCAACCCGCCAAAGGACCAGTATTGGAGGATCCATTGCGAAGATATCTGAATCCGAGGATCCAACAATCTGCTCGGGAGAGTTCTTCCACCAAATCTGTGAAGATCATTGTCTGGTTAGGTAAACCATCTCTTCTCTTTATTTCTGTTCTGTTGAAAGTTCAGAGCGAAACCCTAGGTCTGGGAGTTTCTCAACCCCCAACGATCCGTTGCTTCTAAACTACTCTGATAATTTAGTTTCCTTAAAATTGTGCTTTCAATTATCATATTAGTATCTTTCAATGTTAGGTTAACTTTTCTTTGATTTGAAGCCAACTTCTACAAACATATAAAACAACAAAAAAATTAGTTAATCTTAATTTACTTCTCTGCATCGCATCCCTTTATTTGTTCTGCATCAAAGTGATCATGGAACTGAGTTTGAAAATCAATTTTTGAAGATTATTATACTGAATTTGGCATTGATCACAACTTCTCCGCTCCTAGAACACCTCAACAAAATGGTGTTGTAGAGAGGAAAACAGGATATTGGAAGAAATGGCTCGCACAATGTTATGTGAAGGCAATCTTCCAAAGTACTTATGAGTAGAAGCGGTGAACACTGCATGTTATATTTTAAACCGCGTTTTGATCCATCCTATCTTAAAGAAAACCCCCTATGAGCTTTGGAATGACAAAAAATCCAATATTAGTTATTTTCATGTGTTGGTTGTAAATGCTTTGTGCATAACAATGGAAAGATAATTTAGGAAATTTTGATTCCAAAGATGATGATGCAATTTTTCTAGGTTATTCATTACATAGCAAAGCATATAGGGTTTTTAATAATAGGACTCTTATTGTTGAAGAGTCAATTCATGTTGTATTTATTGAAACTAACCCTACACCTTCTAGACAAGAAGAGTGTATAGATAATGATGCAGGTACATTGCAAAAAGGAATGGATGACTTGAGCATTGAAGACAAAGACACTCAAGATGGAGAAGAAACGGTAAGTAAGGATCACACTGATCTACCGAGGGATAGGAGGTATGTTACATCTCACCCTAAAGAATTAATAATAGGAGATCCTTCACATGGTGTTAGGACTAGGGCTGCACATAAGGATGCACATGATTACCTAGCCTTTGTATCACAAATAGAACCCCATAGCTTAGAAGAGGCTAAGACTGACCCAAACTGGATGATAGCAATGCATGAAGAATTAAACCAGTTTGAAAGAAATAAGATATGGATACTTGTAGATAGACCTACAGACCATCCAATTATAGGAACAAAATAGGTCTATAGGAATAAATTAGATGAGCAAGAAATATTATAAGGAACAAAGGTAGATTAGTGACTAAGGGATATAACCAAGAAGAAGGTATTGTTTTGATGAAACTTATGCATCCGTAGCAAGACTAGAAGTCATTAGATTATTACTTGCATTTGCTTGCTACATGAACTTTAAACTCTTTCAATGGATATAAAAAGTGTATTTCTTAATGGTTTTATCTCTGAACAAGTTTTTGAGGAACAACCACCAGGTTTTGAAAATCACACTTTTCCAAACCATGTATTCAAATTAAACAAAGCATTGTATGGTTTGAAACAAGCACCTAGAGCCTGGTATGATAGACTTAGCACTTTCTTATTAAAAATAATTTTTCAAGAGAAAATGTAGACAAAACTTTATTTATCAAAAAGAAGAATGATGACATCTTGGTTATACAAATATATGTTGATGACATCATTTTGGTGCAACTAACGAATCTCTATGTAAAGAATTTGCTAAGCTTATGCAGGAAGAATTTGAAATGAGCTTAATGGACGAGCTGAATTACTTCCTTGGACTTCAAGTAAACAAACAAAGGAAGGTATCTTCATCAACCAAGCCAAATATATCAAGAAATCATCAAAAGTTGGATTCTTCCATTTCAAATACTTGGGTGTTGGATACCGCCTGTGGTCATAACATCTGCAAATCATTGCAGGGACTTCAGGGGCTTAAAGTATTGAAGGAAGGTAACTTTGAGCTCTACGGTGCTGGAGGGGACCCCATCCGAGCAGAAGCTGTAGGGACTTATGTTTTGAAGTTACCTTCAAGGAAGATCTTGGAGCTAAGGAATTGTTACTATATGCCAAAAATCATTAGAAATATCATATCTGTACCCTTGTTACTTAAACAAGGATATACTATGAATGTAATGAGCAGTGGCTGCTCAATTTCTTGATCTAATAAATTATATGTTATGGCATATTCTGCAATGGTCTATTAACTCTTTCCACTAATGACAATATTTTTCATGTTTCTAACAAACGGAAAGAGATGATGTAAACAATACCTTACTTTGGCATTGTCGACTTGGACATATTAGTGAGACTAGGATTAACAAGTTATACAAAGAAAATTTCTTTGATCCTTATGACTATGAGTCATTAGGAACTTGTGAATCATGTCTCATGGGTAAGATGACCAAGACTCCATTTAGTGGACATGGAGAAAGGACAAAGAGTTATTGGGACTCATACACACAGATATATGTGGGCCTATGACAACTCAAGCCTATGGTGGATACTCATACTTCATCACATTTACTGATGATTTTTCAAGGTATGGATTTGTGTATCTAATGAAACATAAGTCCGATGCTTTTGAAAAATTTTTAGAGTATCAAAGTATGGTAGAGAAACAGACAGGAAAAAGTATAAAGATCCTCCGATCAGATAGAGGAGGTGAGTACTTATCCACTGAGTTTCTAGATCACCTTAAAGATAAGGGGATCATCTCTGAATGGACTCCTCCTTACACACCACAATTAAATGGTGTTGCTGAAAGGAGGAATCATACTTTTTTGGATATGGTACGGTCCATGATGTGCTTCACGGAGTTACCTTTTTCTTTCTGGGGATATGCTTTGGAAACAGCAACTTATATCTTGAATAGAGTACCATCTAAACTGTCTCTAGCACTCCATATGAATTATGGAGAGGTAAGAAGCCCAATCTTAAGTATATTAAGATATGGGGATGTCCAGCCTATGTAAAAAGAAATTTTGGACATAAACTAGATGCTAGAGCACAAATGTCTATTTATCGGATATCCTAGAGATAGTATAGGATATCTGTTCTACCACCCTACTGAGCAAAAGGTTTTGGTCAGTAGCATGCCACTTTTATGGAAAAAGATTCATCCTACAAAAGGGCACTGGTAGAAATATCGAACTTAATGAATTCAACAATAGACACATCTCAGTCAAGTAACAACATAGTTAATATAGAACCTGAACACACTCCTATCCGTAGGTCTGATAGGGTGCGACAGGCACCTGAGAGGTATGGGTTCATAATTGAAAATAATGAAGCCCAAATCATTCAAAATGATGAGCCTCTAACCTATACGGAAGCAGTCATGAGTAGAGACTCAGACAGATGGCTGGAAGCCATGAGATCCGAGATGGACTCCATGTATGTCAACTAAGTATGGTCTTTGGTTAATGCACCAGAGGGTATTACCCTATTGGGTGTAAATGGGTCTATAAAAAGAAGATTGGGGCAGATGGCCAAGTTGAAACTTATAAAGCCAGATTGGTGGCTAAGGGTTTCAGACAAAAACAGGGAATAAATTATGATGAAACATTTTCCCCTGTTGCCATGCTCAAATCTATTCGGATTGTATTATGCTTGCTAAGCAGCATATCATGATTATGAGATCTGGCAAATGGATGTAAAAACTGTATTCCTCAATGGTTTCCTTGAGGAAGAGGTTTATATGTCACAGCCAGAAGGTTTTGTCTTGGAGACTAAACCTAATCAGATATGTAGGCTAAAGAAATCTATTTATGGATTAAAGCAAGCATCCAGGAGTTGGAACATCCGATTTGATAAAATAGTCAAAGAATTTGATTTTTTCAAAAATGAGGATGAACCTTGTGTGTACAAGAAGACTAGTGGGAGTGCCATAGTTTTCTTAGTTCTATATGTTGATGATATACTTCTTATTGGGAATGATATCCCAATGTTACAATCAGTCAAAGTGTGGTTATCGAAACAGTTTTCCATGAAAGACTTGGGAGAAGCATCCTATATACTGGGTATAAAGATCTATAGAGAAAGATCAAGAAGGATGCTAGGCTTATCCCAGTCTAGGTACATTGACCAGGTGCTAAAGAGATTTAGCATGGAGGAAAGTAAAAGAGGTTACTTACCTATTGGTCATGGCATACGTCTTTCTAAGAGGATGTCTCCTAAGACATCTGAAGAAAGAAATAGAATGAGTTCTATACCTTATGCTTCGGCTATAGGGTCGATTATGTATGCTATGTTATGTACCAGGCCTGATGTGGCATATGCCTTGGGTGTAGCCAGTAGATTTCAGGCTGATCCAGGAGAGGATCATTGGAAGGCTGTGAAAAATATTCTTAAGTACCTGAGAAGGACTAAGGATATTTTTCTTATATACAGAGGATCTGATCTTAAACTAGAAGCCTATTCAGACTCTAGTTTTCAATCAGACCCAGATGATAGTAAATCCATTTCAGGGTATGTCTTTACCTTGAATGGTGGAGCAGAAAGTTGGAAGAGCACTAAACAGCAGACTGTAGCTGACTCAACTACCGAGGCAGAGTACATAGCTGTTAGTGAAGCCGCCAAGGAAGCTGTCTGGATGAAGAAATTCATCACAGAGTTGGGAGTAGTTCCTGAGATTGAGAGCCCGGTGCCACTCTATTGTGATAACACTAGAGTAGTTCCTCAAGCTAAGGAACCGAGAGCCCATCACAAGTCCAAGCACATTCTGAGACGCTTCCATCTTGTCCGAGAGATAATCGAGAGACAAGAAGTCTGCATCAATAGAGTGGATACAAACAACATAGCAGACCCGTTCACTAAGGCTCTACCACAGCGGGAGTTTGATCGCCACCTCGATAGTATGGGGTTAAAGAATAAGAGCGATTGGCTTTAGTGCAAGTGGGAGATTGAAAGGATTATGCCCTATAGCCAATATTTGTATCTCCCAGACCATTGTAAATTGACAAGTTAATAAAGGCAATATTTTTTCATCATTCGCTGTGTCATTATATGATGAACCCCATAGATTAGGGCTATGGTTCTAGGGCTATGATGAGGTCATACCAGTGAGATCTAAGGCCTTAAAACCCTAATCCAGAATATTCCTAGTCATAGGAACCCTGAGTTGGGGATCAGGGTTTCCGGTTAGACTGGCACATCTATGTATGCTGAAAAGGGTGACTGCTCTCACAGTCACTTGTGTGGGACACTAATACAAGGATGTGGGTGCTCATTAGCGAATGAGTTCACTGAATAGATCCAGTTTGAGAACATCTAATGGAGCCTTAGCTGCATGTCAATAGATGTTTCTCTTAGTGGGAGTTGTACAAGTAGTCCTATGACCTGAGACTGCCATAATACCTTATGTACATGAACCCATGCTTTGGTTCAATCTCAATCATGACACTGGGTCATGCACGAGGTTGATGCTAGGTATGGTGAATTGTATATAAAGGTAATGAGTAGGTCAACAAGGAATTGATCACTCCTAGTAGGAGGAGATTGCATCCAGCCAAATTAGGTCAGATGATGATTCAGGAAATCTTTGATCAAAGTACAGATATTAGAAATGATTTCTAATATCGAATTAATTGAATCATTAGTGTATGACTGAGCTGGGAATGAGTATAAGCTGGTTTTGGCATGTTTCCATATCCATAGTTATATTCGGGATGCAAGATGATTAAAGGATCGAATTGTACAGGAACTTTCCACTGAAGGGTAGTTTTGGAATTTTACCAGAATTTCCATATCTTCCGGGTAGACATGACACGTTGCTAGACGTCAATCTTGTCTTGTGGGTTGATCAAATTAAATGGTTTAATTGGATCACCAATTAGGAGGAGTCCTAATAAACTAACTCGAGTTAGCTCGATTTGACCTAAATCAATTAGAATGAGTTCTGATCAAATTAGGTCAACTTGCACTCGGACCCACTGCTGGCTGGTATGAAACTCAATGGGTCACACACTTAGGACAGATAATCAAGGATTTAATTTGGAATTAAATCTCGTTTGCAGATGAACACACTAGCATGTGTTGCAAACCATGGCTTCTACTTGAATCGGATTCGAGTTAGGGTTCCGATTTGGTCTTTTTTAGATCCAAATTCATTCCGGTTTGAATCTAATTGAAGATTCAAGACATTGGGCTAATAGTAGGCTAGCAATTGGGCTAACCTAAGAGGCTAAACCCCTTTCCCACATCGCCTAAGTCCCTCCCCCTCTCTTCCCACGCGCGCACGCAAGGAGAAGAGTCCACGCGCGTGTGGACTCTTTCCAAGTGGCGTCTTTGCGTGAAAAAGGAAAAGGGGTCGGCGTTTTTTTGCTGAAGGGGCATGGAAGAGAGTCCACCTAGGTGTGGACTCTTCAAAAAAAGGGGATTACCGTGAAAGAAAGAAAGAAAACACCGAAGGGGCGCGACTCCTCTCTTCTGCGCGCGCCCTTCTGTGTTTTCTCGCGACTCTTTCTTGCGTCTTCCCATCCCAAAGGCCGTGAGATTAAATCAAGGGCCGTGAGATGAGGGAAACGACGTGAGAAGGGAGAGAGGGGCGTGAGAGGGTGATTGCAGATGGGTAGCCCTCTCTGTCGCCTATTTAAGGAGAAGACTTCACCGTAAAAAAATAAGATTTCTCAGATTTTTTCTACAGCGAAGTCTTGCTTCTATTTTTCCTCTCCCTCTCCAGAAGATTGTTTCCCCCTCCTCTCTTTCCTCTTTGATTCCTTTACAGAGCCTTGGCTCTATCGAATCTTAGAACAGAAGGAGAGTCAGAGAGAAACTCTCCAACGGTAAAGGAAGAAGGCGCCTCTCCTTTCTTTCTTACATTAAGACAATCTTGTCTTAATTTTCTTCTCACTCCAAGACAAGCCTTGTCTCATTTTAGGACAAGGGCTTATTCTTAAGACAAGAGTGTCTTAAGGGGCCAAAGTTGCTAAAAGACAAGGAAAAGGGTAGAGAGAAGGTTTAGTCCCAGTTTGGCTAGAGGAGTCCTAGCCAATAGCCCATATATCAAGTTCTTGGGGTAGAACTTGATTGGAAGGAACCCAATTAAGGAGTCAGTATCTTGATCATCTGCCCGTGTGGATCACCATCGGAGGGCGGACAAGTGGACGCCTGGTGTGTCCAAGAGGCTACTCAATCTGGAGTTCATTTCTCCATCAGACTGGTAATAGCGATCTGAGGTTAGTATTTAACAATGTTTAAATTTGGACATGCATGTAGTCATAGTTTTAATTGCTAATAAGGTGATTTGGGATTAGGGTTCGGACCTGGTTTCATAAATTTTGAAATCCACGCTTCCGCACTGGTTCCCGAACCCAACATAAACATTCTACTTTGAATTTGATTGGATTCTCTGATGCTGATTATGCTGGTTGTAAAATAGATAGAAAAAGCACTAGCAGTACATGCCAATTTCTAAGGTTGAATTTAATTTCATGGCACTGTAAGAAGCAAAACTTCGTAGCCTTGTCCACAGCTGAGGCTGAGTACATGGCTGCCAGTAGTTGTTGTGCTCAAGTGTTATGGATTAAACAACAACTAGAAGACTTTGGTGTATCACAATCTAAAATTCTAATTAAATGTGATAACACAAGTGCTATCAATTTGACAAAGAATCCAATTCAACTCTCTAGAACCAAGCACATTAAAATTAGATATCATTTTATTAGAGATCATGTTTCAAATGATAATATTGTGCTTGACTTTGTGCCTACTGAAGATCAATTAGCTAACATATTTACCAAGCCACTCAATCAAGATAGATTTGAGCTAATTAGAAGTGAATTAGGACTTTGTGATCCCTTCTAGATTTTCTAACCTAATTCCTTCAATTCTAAGGAAACATCATCTAAATGACCTCCTCAATTTTTTCTATTTTGTTGAGCTTTAATTTCCTTTGAAATTATTTTCAAAACTTTTCTGAATTGTGTTCAAATTTTTCAAACTCTATTTTCTCTGTTCGAGTCGACTGGATCTTGATCCGAGTCGACTGGATTTCTCTTAGAGTTTTAAACTTGTTCTGGCCTAGCTGACTTGAACAGTTTCGAGTCAACTATATTTTCTGATGGTTTTAGGAGAGCTCTGGCTGAGCCGGCTCGAGCAGTCCCGAGTCAACTGAAACTTCGCACCGATGTGTTTTGCCTTGGGCTATAAACCTTTTTCCGAACCGTTTAAACCTTATTTTATTTTCTTCAATGGTTCGTACCTCTCCAAAACCTGCTCCAAAAATTTCTTTCTCCCTTCCAAGCACTCCATTTTCTTGTTCTTCCATCTTTCCTAGTTATGGCACCCAAACGTGCGACAGGGAAATGCTCTGTTAGGGTTGCTCCTTCGGCTGAAAAAGAAAGAAGGTCCAAGAGAAGGCAAGAAGAGCCAAGTAGTGAAGAAATTGCAGAGGAAGCCACAAGAGAAGCTCCAACCGCTCCTAGCCAAGTGCCCTCAATGTCTACTCGTCCGGTAACCTCTGGGCAACGAATTAATTTTGAGTTTATTAAGGGCATTGGGTTAAAAATAGGAGATTTAATTGAAGACCAAGGGTGGAGAAATTTTGTTCATTGAATGAGAAGACCTATCCCTCTTTGGTTAAAAGTTTTTATGAGAACTTAAGATTGGGAACTAACCATGTGGAATCCACTGTCAAAGGGAATAGGGTCATTGTCATTGAGGAATCTTTACATGAATTACTGGATATACCTTCTGTGGGACTGAGATTTTAGTAATTAACAATAGAAAGAAGACTCTAAAATAATTTTGAACAAAGAAGATGTGGGAGGAATTGGCACTGTTTTTGCTAGTACCCTATCACTGGAAATGAGACTACTTCACAACTTCATTTGTAGAATTTTCTTACAAAGAACTGATAGGTTCGATTGGGTGAACGAAAAGGATCTGTGTCTCATGGAGAACATTCTAGAAAGAACTCCTGTCAATTTGTCATACATTATAATCATGCAGATGAAAGAAACAGTAAGAAAATCTAAATCCTATCTACCATATGGAATGATGCTTACATTATTGTTTAAATCCCATAGAGTCAATTTGGATGGTGAAGACAGATTAGAATTTCATCACACTGATATCTACACTTCTAAAACTCTTGAGAGGATGGGATATTTCCAAGTGGAAGGAGTGTGGAGAAAGAAAGGCACAAATGTAAGGGCCATTGGCAGCTCCAGTAGTAGTGAAGAAGAAGAAGAGGAAGAAAATGTAGAAGCTGCTGGAACTTCTTCTACACCTGTACCGGAGCCTGAGTCATTTGTACCTGAGCCTGCTACTGTTACTGAGGAGACTAGAGCACCTTCACCTATGTTTGATATGCCTGCAGTAGAGTTTGATTTGCCTACACCGAAGTTTGACCTGCCTACAGCTGCCTATTTCCTTTACATGACTACCCTAATGCAGCTCCACAACCTCCAATTGTCCAAGTTCAGATTGAAGAACAATTGAAAAGCTTGACAGATATTCACTCACAGGTACAATAACTTCTTTGTTTAGTGATTTGAAACAGTCAGTGGACAGCAGATTGGACAGATTGAAGAGCATGTGTCAAGTCTACAAGGAAAGGTTGAAGCTATAGAAGCTTCAAGGTCAGCACCTCAGATAGACCTTCAGCCTATTCTAATTATATCTCTTCAAGTTATGAAACAACTTTGAAGTCTGTAGATGCCACTTTGAATAAATATCAAACTGAATTGAAAGAGCTTAGAGGCAAAGTAGGAACTATTGTAGATACAAGAGATATGGCAGAGGATTATACCAGAGGCATTGGGATCTTAAGGTCGGAGCTTGCCAGACTTTGAGGATCAGCTGAAGCCTTCGCCAATGTCCAAGCAGCTGAACTTGTATCTATGTAGAAAGAAATATGTGAAATGAAGAAGGCAGTAAACAAAGTGCCAATTAGCCTCAAGGACTTGGATTAGTAGATGGGAGCAATTTGGATGGAAATAGTGTCTCTCTGTGGCACTGTCAGATCATTGGAAGTCACAGCTAGGACAAGACCATTGTATGATCCGCCACCCATTTCCTCTAAGGTTCCTAGTACCTCTGTTCACCCAGGGCTCCTCCTCCTCATGCTTCATCTAGTCGAGCACCTAGACCCACTTTTTGGCAAAGTGTCAATGTTCCTAGAGATGATTCTGAATAGATATTTTATAGTTTCAGTACCTTTTTGGATGCTTTTTGAAACTTTTATAATGATTGATATACTGAACACTTTTTGATAGAAATGAAATGAACATCCTTTGATTACTGTGTAATGTGTGTATTTATATTTTCTTGTTTACACCTCTATTTGTTTAAATAGAATTCTCTCTCTAAGTTGAGAAAGTGAAATTATCTCAAACAAATCTTGAAATATTCTCAATCTTTTAAAATTCTGAGCTTACCTGTTTAACCTTTTTAAATTGTTGATAAAAAGAGAGAGAATCATAGAATGCATAAAAGAATACATGAAAGAAAAAGCTTAATGAAGCTTAATGAATTGCAATTGAAATTAAAGTAGATAGGGGGAGTTTTTAAGGCATTTATGAATGTTTTCTTTCATATTATTCTGATAAAATGTTAGAATAAATGTCAAAGAGGGAGAAACTTAGAGAAAATTTATATTGTCTAGAAATCTTATAACAGGGAGAGATTTTCATGTTTAATTTACATGCTTCAATGACTACTATGATGCTCTCAATTTATATCTATCAGTCGATATTTAATGCTGCTTGATACATACAAGCAATCAATCTCTGATATTTATAGTTTATGAATTTGATTTTGTGCATAACTGTATATCACATACTGATATACATTTGAGATTACAATTGATTTTTTAAACAAAGGTAAATGGTTACATATTTGTGAATAGTTAGATTCCTTTCATGCCCAGTGTTTTGTCATCATCAAAAAGGGGGAGATTGTTGACCCTTAAAGTGATTTTGATGATAAAGAAACATTGGAGCATACATTTAGTTATCTAACAACTCTTCAAATGATTGGCAAGTTTTTGTAGGACAACTACATTGACACACTTTTCAATTCTTACAATCTTTAATGTTTTGTGTTGAGTTGTAAAGTATTTAGAATCTTGTAAAGAAGAACCCTACAAAAAGTTTTCTATTAAAATCAGTTAAAGGGTTACTTCTAGTAGTCTTTCAAGCTTCAATTTTTTTCTTGAATTATTGTAAGTAGTTCTTGAAGAGATCTTTAAAGCATGGGACAAGTGTTCTGGAAGTTTGAAGTTGATCTGGCTAAAGAACCACCTTCGAGCCGACTGGAAGGACAACCCAGTTAACTCTGGCATTGGCACTGAAGAGAAGTTTCTGGCATACAGATCCAGCCGACTGGCACCAAGGCCCGCCGACTCGTCCAGAACAAGGTTGAGAATGTTTTGAGATTCTCAAGAATCCGAGCCGACTGGAATTAGATCCAGCCGACTCATCCAAAACTCAGTTGAGAATGGTCTGAGAGCCTCTGAGATTTCAGCCAATTGGAATTCAGCCCAGCCAACTCTTCCAGATTGAGGTATTTTCTCAGCTGTGGAAGCTAGCCGACTGGCACTCAACCCAGTCGACCCGAAATTCATTCGAGCCGACTCGAAGTTTGTCCGAGCCGATTGGAATGACGGGGTCACCTCCAACGGCTAGTTCCAGTTCTCAGTTTTTGAATTCCAAAAATGCTCCAATGGTAACCTATCACCTCCCAACTGTCTACAATGTTCAAAATCAAGGGAAGGCTGTTAAATCTCTATAAATAAGGTATGAGACACTTGAACAGGCTAATGAATTATTGAGCATTTATTGAACACTTATTGAAGTGAAGTTAGAGAGCACTGGAGCTTTAAAGTCTGCCTTCAAGCCTGCAACAACTCTTACCAGAAGCTTGAAGCACTTTTTGAGAAAAGCAAGGAAGCCATTGAAGTGCATTGAAGAGCATCAGTTTTGAGTTCACTCGAGATGCATTGGCAACCACCCAGACAACAGAGTTTGTCTTTATTGTTGCTTTTTTATTCTGTCATTTAGAATATCTGGGTTATTGGTGAGCCCTGTTTGTAAAAACCAAATAAGTTACTTTGGTGAGCCTTTAAAACCAGAGTGTGGAGGTTTCTTTGGTGAGCCTATCTAAAAACCAAAGTGTAGAGGTTTTAGGTGAACCTGTAAAAACCTAGCTTGGGTTTCTTTGGTGAGCCCGGTTTCAAAAACCAAAGTGTAGAGGTTGGGATTGTGAGCCTGCAAAACAATCCGACTGTATTTCAGTTTCGGGGATATAGTGAAATCCTGAGTGGTGAACTTGGGTAGTGGACGTAGGAGCTGGGTTGCTCCGAACCATTATAAATCTTCTTTGTTTGTGTTTGTTTGTTTTATCTTTTAGCTTCTACATTCATTCTCTGATTAACACAGCACCTAACCACTAATTGGAATTACTTGTGCACATTCTTGCAAAAATTTTATAATTCCCAATTCAACCCCTCTTGGGACTAAGCCACCCGGGCAACAAAGATTGAGGCTATAGTGTTTTGAGAAGGAAGTTAAGTTAAAATACTTTGATTTGACTGCGAGTTATTTTGTTGATAAGGATGAAAATCTGATAATTGGATGGATCATGAGTCAACAATAGGAACTAGAACTTGATGAGCTAGAATCGCCTCCTCAACCAGCCAATTTTAGCTAGCGAGACTGGATGGATGATGAACAATAGGCAAGCAGCAATATTCCTCACGGGGCTCCAACGCTACATCACATCATCCCTCCCTACAATCTTTTTCGTCTAAAGATAGAAAAAGAAAAGACGGTTGCATATCTGCTGGATAGGGGTGCAAATGGATCGGGTCGACCAGGTCATGAGTGACTCTGATCCGACCCAGTTCTTTAATTGGATCATAATATTAGACCTAGACCTAATCTACTAGAAAATTGGATAGGGTCGAGTCAGGTTCACTATCAAAATTTTCAATCCAACGGATCATTTATGTTGGATCGAGTCCATAAATAATCCAGTTTTATTCTAAAAAAATTAGATCTAAATATGACTCGGATGAAATATAGAACTATATTTTAATTGTTACATAGCTAACTATTATTAACCATAAAATAGATAACAAATAATATTATTTTTAAAATAATTAAGATATAAAAATAATTATAACTCTATCTTTATGTTAAAAATAAGTTCCATATAACTTTTAAATTATAATTTAAAGGTCTAAATAGATATAATTTTAATAGTATTAATATGTTTGAATCGGGTCGGGTCGGGTTAGGTAAACCTAGACCTAGAAAATGAAATGGGTCTAATATAATTTTAATAGATATAAATTTAGTAAACCTAGACCTGACCTAGAAAATGAAATGGGTCTAATTCTAGGATCCAACTCGGATCCATGGATCCTAAAAAATTGGTTGGATTGGATCTAAATGGATCGGATTGGGTCAGGTTATGGGTCAACCTGACCCATTTGTAGCCTTATCACTGGAGTACTCAATTGATGCTGATTTAGATATGAGGGAAAGCAGTACTAGTGGTTCTTCTGATGGTCGAGATTTAGTGATCAGAGGGAGACCAAAAGACAGAAAATACAGCCAGCTATTGATCTTTGATTCATTGATAAGTCATAGTTTACTCATGTGATACAGGATACGAACCATGATGTACCAGCTAGTTGAGCCCACGGTGATATGATTTCATACAGATGATGGACTGTATAGATCATTTAAGATACGATGTAGCTATAGATCTCACACATGGAATAAGATTCATGGATGTATCAGGTTCATCCTTGTATTTTGGATCCTCTTGTCCATAGACAATGATAACTTATAATCCATATAGATATGAATATGGTATGTCTGAGCACATCTTCTAATGGCTATTATCCTATGCAGCTCAGAATATCTTAAGTATCGTAATTTACTGTTGGTATATTTGTATGGACCCTTCACAGTCATATCATCAGTCTCTGGATACCTCTCAGAGTCAGGATCTTAACAAGAGATATGCGATGAGTTACAATCCATTATGCATACCTCATAGGATAAGCGTAGAGGATTACCATGCTGCCTGGTTAGAGGGATTTGCTAATCTTCTTACGGAGTACACTAATGATCTTGATATTTATGGACATCGATACTCGACTCGATTTTAAATATCGGTATATAACTATGTTTATGTTTCTCTTTTCTCTCTAATTAATTATTGATAATCTTACTTTTCTTTTTTAAAACATATTGTAAGTAGTTGGAGGCTAAATAGTACTTAGTTTTTGATAAATAATCCTGACGATATATCTATTTAGATCTCAACATAATCAAAAAAATTTAAAAAAATTAATTTGAGATTAACGAAAATCAAAAAATCCAAAAAAATTGGCATGACACCATACCATGTTCGATACGATATGGTTTTGATACCATATCGTATGGCCGACTATTGATTCGGATCTTGGTGCTGATACCAAAAATCTTGGTGCGAATAATTTTTTATCTCTTTATTCTTTAAAAAAGGTTCTTTTGAAATCTGAAAGGGAAAGCTTGGTTACTAATCTTTTAAGTTTTTCTCCTACTTATAACGACTCTTGTTCAGAAAAAATGGGTTTTATCGGATGATATTTAAATTTTCTAGTAACATCCAATATATAAATAAAATGTATACAAAAAGACTTAGAATGCAACTAGGAACAGGGAAGAAAATCCTCGAACCCTCACCAAGTTTATCGCAGGGAAGAGCCCCTAGCCACCAAGGCGAGAGGCGATTGGCAAAATATGGAGTTTATGAGATAGGGATATGAAAGAGTTGGTTTGGTGATTGGGTGGAAAAAGATTCCTATTTTACTTGGCTTTCTATTTATATTAAATAGATGGGAAAACTTGGAACCACTGATGAGGTGGAGAGGTTATTAGTCACAAATTAGTAATTAAGAAGGAGATTATTAGCAAATGATCTTTTATGAGGGGGCAGTGCTTGTAGCTTCACAATTTTAGCTGCACTGACTTTCATTATAGGCATTTCCTATAGTCTCTTTTACATATGTGTTGGGGGGAAGGGGGAGTATGGCTCCACCTGGCCCCCGGCTCTACTCCTAACTTCAACTTGAAATGTTTTTCTAATTTTACATATAATTTCAAGTTTTTTGATATTTTTCATTATTAATAACTCTCAGCAATCTTTGAATGTTAGCACCCCATGGCTACTCTACAATGCACCCAAAGGTTCCAAAAGATAGAAGATATCTTAATATCCAATACAATAGTGTTTTTCTTTTCAATAGATTTTCCCAATTTATATGATTGTTATCATCTACTAGCTAAAAGTCTAGTAGGGGTGCCCATACTTAACCTGTTTAACATGATTGAATCCATTGCAAGTAGGGTTAGGTTATCTATTTAATGATGTATGGTCGGGTTTGAATTTGGATTTTTAACCTATTTATAAACAAGTCAAGTTCAACTTTATAGATTTTGACCTTTCCTGTATTTGACCTGCCTTGTATCTGATCTAACCTAACTCAATTGCCAACCCTAAACCATAGATGACAAATCAAAAACCATCAACAACTGAATCCAAAAGTCATTGGCTAGGCCAAGATCAAGAACAAGTTTTTGAACCAAGAGTCTAACCCCACCTTTTTCTTTGAGATTCAATTTTCAAGATCAGTATTCATCAAAAGGTCCAACTATTTAGGCTAAGTTTGATTGCAGAATAAGTCAACCCAAAGTCAATGGTTAACATATTTCCATCATTACTCTTAAATTTCTCCATACAAGGTGGAGTTTATCCCACGATAAGAGGAAAAGTGGCTTTACTTAATTTTTGAAATGCCAAGTTTACCCTTGGATAAAATGGACTAACTTTTTAACTTTTGGCGAGTTAAAGTGGAGTAAAAGGGCCATTACTTCATTTCACCCTCCTTTAACCAGCAATCAAAAGCAACCTTATTCAAGTATTTTAAGTTCATGCATCACAAAGCAGTCCAAAGTTGCTTTGATACGGTCAAAAGATTCTAGAAGGCAAAGCCTAATAGGTAGCACGCTACCTCAAAGACGCAGGCTATAGAGTAATTAAATGCAATACCAAGCAAGGAAACTTGACTATATCAGATAAATTCATAAATGGATCTCCATATTATAGGCAATTCCTCTTAAAATCATATAACCAAACAAAATATAATTTCTTCTGTCTAGATATATTTTCTTCATACCTATTATATGTCCAATGTTAAAAAATTAAAAGGTTTTAATAAATAGCTTCTTACAGCAAAAGAGACACTATTCATCTTCAAAAGTCAAAACTAAAAGAAAACACTTGATGACAATTATTCATACTTTTTTCTAAACCATGATGGCAACATTATATGAACAGCTTAGATTCACCTGTTGCAAAGCTTTCAGATAAATAAGGAAAACCTTAACAGGATTATGTATAAGATGGGAAGAAAGAAATGCACCTAAAAGCACATCTACAAAGAGATACTGACAAGATCATCCAAAAATGGATTCAAAAAGGAAAAAGAAGGGACTTTGGAGGTGTTTTGGTTAACACTTTAGACGCTCTAGAATTCCACATAATCATCATCCATCACATACAAAAAGCATCAAATATAGAAATGGACTTCCTCATAACTATATGACATAGGTAGTAAGTACCTCAGAAGAAGTACAGAAATTCCCAAATATAATATGCATCATCTAAGAGGTGAAGAAGTTTCAATATTCCCACATATATGAATAACTAGAGTTTGCAGCTTAAACCATTCAAAGAATTGCTGAATTCAAGTTAAAATTATTTAAGAAGCAAGGCTGCAAGAATAATCACAGGCATTAGTGAAGTTGGCATAGCAATAGAACTTTTGTAACAAATATCTAAATTTACACAACCTCCTCACAGCATTAGAAAAGTATCCTAGACAAAAAATGTACCTTACTCAACATTATAACTATGAAACTATTTTCAGAAAAACTTATTATCATCATGTTGTATCATCCTTCTTCAGATTTTCTTTGGTGAATGAGCATTTGCTGTTCTGCAGGGTAAAAACCCCTGCCCTTGAGTACTCTCAATAATTCTTTTAACATCAGCAACCTGAATGAAAAACAATAACATTTAAGTTGGTATTTTTCCCAAAATACCTGTAATAAGGTACCATTACAAACAAATAGGACCAAGATTAGTTACTATATCAAGTGTTCCTATCATTGTAACATTCAACAATTTGAAGACACAATGTTAAAGAGAATGCTGAAAACACGACCAATCTATTATCAAGGATATCTGAAGAATGCGCAAACACAGGAAAAAGGTAGGGGCTCACAATTTAAGGGCAGGAAATTTCAAAAGTGGTGGTTGAATTAAAAATTTCTTCCTTAAAATCTCAAGCTGCAGGACAATTATGCTACTCAAAATAGTAATTTTTTAGAAAAATGAAGAAAAATTTTGTAAACTTATATGGTTTATTTTTTAAAAAAATAAAGAACTTAGATAAATGAACAACATTTACAAAAATATTCAACTATCAGATATAAGGTATGAGGCTTAATTAACTGTCTGCAGAAAGCAGTCCAACAAATACTTTCTGCACTTCCATTATTATATGCTTGAAACCTATATTTACATCAAGGCATGGAATGCACAGTTAAAAACTATTCACATCCCCTGCGTCAGCAATGAAATACAATGGCTTGAAATACAAGAGCATAGTTCTTGCAATTATCCACAGTTTTTCCAAATCTCAGCAAACTTTAATCACTTAAGTATAATGATCCAAGTATACACCTTACCAAAAATTTCCAGATGTTAGTCATTGCCTACAAGTCTTGATTACCATGAAAAGTTCACAAACTCTTTCTTTGTGAACATAAGTGTTGACGCTAAATCCTTGCCGACCGGATGGAATGGCTTGCCTGCTGGTTCGCCGCCGATAAGAGTCTACAAAACAAATCCCCTGATTGGAATTTCACCGGTGGGGGACACTCCGATGCCAATGTTAGCAAGAATTTAGATAGCAAATGGAGAACTTGAGAGCAGAGTAAGATGGAAAAGAAGAAGGAAAAGAAGATGGTGGCTTTGAAAGAGATGGTTGTAAACTAGCTCTAACTTGCATGTTGTTAGCTTACCTCGAGTGTCCCCTCTTACCAATATTTATAGGCGCGACGAATGTAACTACTTATGGTTATGGAAGTTAGTTAGCTAAACTTCCTCGTTATAGTAGTAGTGGCAGTCGAAAAATTAGTTATCTCATGGTTATCCAAGCCAGAGCTATTGATCATGTGGGTTGTTATAACAACCAGAACAACCTTTAACTATTTGGGTTGAAGGATTCGAGAGAGCCGATCTGCCTCTTCGGATTGCCTTCCTTGGAATGGTCCGAAGGGATGTTAGTTATATGCTTCAAATCTATCCCTTTGGAGTGAATTAAAAAATAAATAGCTACTTACTGTGGTACTGAAGGGATGGATAACATATTTCAGAGGTATCTTCTTCGGACCAGGCTGAAGACATGAAACCGATCGAGATAATAATAATAGTATATTTCAGAGGCGTTTCCTTCGGATCAGGCTAAAGACATGAAGTCGAAAGAAATAATGATAATATATTTGGAGGCGTTCTCTTCGGACCAGGCTGAAGACATAAAGCCGAAGGAAAAAATAATAACATATTTTGAAGGCGTCCTCTTCGGACCTGTCTGAAGACATGAAGCCGAAAGAAATAACATACTTCGAAGATGCTCTCTTCGAATCAGGTTTCAGGAGCACTGATCTAGCCGATATACAAAAATTGAAATTGGTTCAATTAATGGGCCGGTAATTATTTTATATTAAACGGATTCCACAACAATAAGTATCCCAACTTTTGTTCCTTTAAAGCTGAGGCCATCCTTTGCTCCTGACTTACTACAAAAATTCTAAACATAAGGGTGATTCACTTGAGGCCAGAAAGCTATGGTTGAAGAGAAAAACTTCCATGGATACTTGCATCAATCCAGGTCAACAACTTTGTGGAGTGACAACCCTCTCTAAGGATGTTGGTGATATGGTTCCTCAAGCCCTGCCAACAATGGCTCTGCTATTGGAGGACCAGTTATGGTTTCAAGCAACAATTCCTTCCCCTCTCTTAGCACTTCTCAAACCCATTGTACCACCATCATTACATTGCAATAGTTTTCATAGAGGTGCCGAAAGCTGTCAAATACTGAACCCAGCTCAGTAGGAGCATTCAAGCAACATAGATTGTGAAAAGAATATATTTGGTGCCAAGACAGAATCACTAAAATCTCTAGGTATCAAAAGTTTCTTCAATTTTCCCCGTTTCTCATCTTTTGCATTGTTCTTCAAAGACATTGATGTTGGACCTTTCCTTAGACTCTTCATAAACCAGCAAGGTTTTAACACATTCACATCATCTTGTTTGCATAAAGCATTTAGGGTATATTTGGTTATTCAGAAATCTCTGGATAACGAAAAAGAAAAGTTTTTGCCAGAACGGGGAAAAGTCGGAATTTTTTTCTATAATTTCTATTTAGCCAAATTTGGTAAATCCATTTTCATATTTTTAAAAAAAAATCTTGCGCCATTCAAACATCTAAGAATTCATATTTTACAAAAATTTTAGTCTTCTCCGATCTTTTTTGAGCAACCAAACAGACATATAGGTGCAAAAATAGCACATTCTTTTTTCCCCTAAGCTTGGATTTCTATACCTGATTGCTTTATTTCCAACTGATAATGTAATCAACTTTAATCACATCAAAATTTCTCCTGCACTCCCTTTCCACCGTCCAGGCTACAAGTGATATTTCATTTCAGCATCCATTCTCCAAATCAGCAAACAAATAACAGATTAATCAACAAGATGACTTTGACCTAGTCTATTTCTACTACAATCCTTCATGTTACATCCAAAATATGATAGGGATGATTATATCCACTGTCCATATCATAAGTAAACCAAAAGAACTCCTCTAACATCCATCACAATTGACACAAACCCAAAGAATGAATCTCCAATGACATTCATAACTACAGTAAAACAGAGACATATCACACTGCACTCCAAATTCTTCCAATCTTCGATTAATTTTATCTGACAGAAGTCCTAACTCAACCGTCCTAAAAAATGATTCGATGCACACTAGCGCCCTACATTAGAAAATGGAAGTAGTCTAAACAAAAAAGAAAGTAGAATTCTCACATTTGGAATCCCATCCAATACAGCAGGAAGGAAAGTAAAATTAAATAGAAAAACCACAGTCATAGAACAATTCTTCAAAATAATGGCTTAAGTTCTGCACGATTTTTCACCTTGTTGGTACAAAGGGCATCTTTAGGGTCCAAAAAAAAACGCATATGTCACTTTTCTAGTCTCACATATGCAATATCCTTGTTCTTATTCCCTGGTGATGATGTCTTCCATTTTAAGCCACACAAAACTTCCTTCTTAACCCCCAAAACCTCAAAGCTATCAAGAGTCAGTACATCAGCATTAATCCCAAAATCATGCAGCCAACAATAATTCACAAATAATAGAATATGATCCAGCCAATCTCCTTTAAAAATCCTCCACACAGGTGCCTAGCAACAAGGATTATTCTCCACACTTTCTAAATCAGTACAAATGTACAACTCCTTCGGTCATATCCAAATCCATCTAGAAATCTTATGGTCTGAACCTAAAAATATATGGAAATGAGTTTTCAGAATTTGTTAACTAAACAGCGAGAAAAATATAGACTTTTCCCTAGGAAAACTTTTCTTTTTATTCTTCCAATGTTGAAAAACAAAATAATCTACTAACAATCTATTGTGGGGACAACATACATATTAACCGCAACATTCCCAACATCTGCAATCATTCACAATCTCTTACAAATTACGTCTTAGCTCAATTATCCAATAATCATGCTTAATTATTTGCTGATGAGACCTACAAATTACTAAATCAATCACCAATTCCTCACGGACTTGAACCCTAAAATTGTCCAGAAAAGCACAAAACCAAATGATGACGCTGATCCCTGTAGACCGGATGGAGTCCCTGAGTCACCGGTTCACCTCCCTGGGTTCCTGTAAAATAAATCCCTAAACGGATTTTTTCGGTGGGGGACACTCCGATGCTTAAGTCAGTAGGGTCAGGCCATAGAATGAAGAGCTCAAAGAAAGAAAATAAGATGAAATGAGTGGAGAGTCACGTGTGCATTGTGCAAGTTAGTCATAGACTGGGCTCAGACTTGCATGGAATGGCTTAGCATAGCCTGGAATTGCCAACCTCGGATGTCCCCTCTTACCGCTTTTTTAGGTATACTGTAACGAAAAGCAGTTAAGCTTTCTCATTTTTGTTAGGGAGTTAGTCAATCTAATTTCCTTCAACTGATTATGGTGATTGTCGAAGGTTAGTGCTTGGTCTTACTGAGACCATAGTCATCAATCACGTGGTTGGTTATAAAACCAAGTCCATTCTTGATGACTTTAGCTTGAAGTAGATCGGCCATTCTTTTAGGAGTTGGCCGATAGTTATTTCATTGGTTGTAGATTAGCCTCGCTGTAGAACTGTATGGATCAGCCTTTTACTTCAAAGCCATTGGCTTCGGAACATATGTTGTGAGTTGGCCAGTTACTTCGAAGGTTTACTCAGAGCATACATGGTAGATCGGCCATCTGCTGAAGTCTGATCTCAAGTTGTACGTCATTGCTAGTCGAAGCATAGTATTGATCTGCTCTCCCATTGGAGGTGGGTGCATCGATGTGTCAATCCATCTGATCAATTGGTTAGGGTAGGATCAATTGGATCTTGAACCAGAAAATATCTTTTTTTAACCGGTTTATCTCAACAGTTGCCCCCCACTCCCAATTTCGAAGCAATTTTTGCTTTGAAAAATGGGAGTATTGATATTTGTCATCTTTTGATAGAAGGAAAGATAGCCGATGATGGCGGATCTTCGATTCAGCTAATCACAATAACTGCTTTTGTTCTAAGCATCGTGTCTTGGATAGGTGTCGAATTCTTATTGGTCCTTGAAGAAGTAGAACATGCTAGAGAGTCGTGCTTCCTTTCCATTATTGGGTTTTAGTGGATTCTTTGTCTTCGACGAGGATCAAGTGACATGGCATCATCACACCCATCCTATGTCTCATAGAAACCTCGTTCCAGTCGTTGATAGTCTTCTTGCAGATCCTGACTGACAGGTTGGTATTTTTCCTGTCGAACGGCTAGCATCCTTAGGACTTATACCCATGATCGATGCTGCTTATATGTGGCATGGTCGGAGGCATTTCCATTCTTCTGAGGAAATCATCTGAATCATTGTTGTTTCTATATAAAGGGCTTTTGCCTTGTAGAACGCATTTCTTCGCCTTCATAAAATTTTCCTTCTTCTTTAATCATTTCAAACCTCTTTCTTCTCCTCAAGTTTTCTTCTTCTTCTATAGGTAGAGAACTCTTTCTTTCTTTCTTTTTACCATGGTTAGGTCTATAAAAGTCCCTGCCACTGGTGGGATCCCGGTCGGTAGAGAGGGGAATGAGTCCTCGGTGTCTCAAGCCCTTCCAGAAAGAGTAACACTGAGTCTAGACCAGAATCCATCCCCTATTCTTTGTCCATTTCCAAAATAGCTTTCTTTAAAGAGCATTACCATATTTAGAGAGTCTCCCTTTGATACGTCCTCACCTAAAAAAAGGATGAATCATCCTTCTTCCAAATCATTTCAATATACGAAGGCCACCTGAAGGCTGGTCTTTAGTTTTCTTTATCCCTTCTTCATAAGGTCTCAAATATGTATCATGTAGTCCCTGCGTAGTTGACTTCGAATAGCATACGGACCATCTACAATTTTAGTTTTTGGGGTATTTTGAACATAGAGTCTATGACTTCTTTATTCGCATCCCTCTTCATATTAAAGAAGGATTTCATGGCTAAGGGCGGTGGGTTATCGGCCCTCGTCCTGGTCAGAGATGTGTTAACTCTGTTATTGATTTTGATGATAAGCAAAACACTTAAGTATAAGTTGAGTACTAACATGTTCCTTGAAGTGTGTTTAATAAAAAAAGGTACTCATCAAAATAGCTAAATTGGATTTCTTGTAAAATGATGAAGAAACCATTTCGTGGATGAAATATTAGTTAATGGACTTAAGCACTTGAGTAATGCTTGAAAGGACTTAAAGAGTTCATCTCAAAAAGGTTTCAGCAGAGTTTCAGTGATTTTGAAGAAATCTCAGCAAGTGTCGACTCAAAGTGTCGACTTACAGTTCAAGTATCAATCATGGCAGTACAACTGTCGACTCAAGCTGGCATGCAAAAAAAGTTACAGATGGCATGGTTGAAGTATCGACTCATGCCACTCAAGTCTCAACTCAAGATATTGACTCAAGGATCGACTCAAGGCCTGAGAAAAATTTTTATAGAACATGCTGAAGTTGAAGACTTGCCTGAAGTGTCGACTCATGGATATCAAGTGTTGACTCAAGTGTCGACTCACCTGAAGAAGTATCGACTCACTGAGAATTTGAAAGAGCTTCAATGAAGAATTTTGAACTAGGTGTTAATTGATGGGATAAGTGTCGACCCTATGTGTCGACTCACAGCTTGAAGTGTTGATATTGGAATTCTGGAAATAGTAATGGCTAATTTTTCAAACACAGAACTCGACATCTTTGCTTCCAATGGCTAGTTTTTCATGTCTAACGGTCATAAACAGTCTTTAAGACCTTGGGATGGTATTAAGTATTGGAATTCAAGAAAATTAAAAAGAAGAAACATAAGAAAGAAGAGAACAAGTGAATACAAAAAAAAAGAAGAGAAAAGCAAGTGCATTCACTCTCATTCATTGAGAGCAACTACCTTCAAGCAAAAAAAAAGTCTCCAAGCATTCAAAGCTATCAAGAGGCATTCAAGTCTAACACTTTTGAGCATTGATTGAGGCTTCATCAAGTTCAAGACAAGCAACTTCTCCAAGCTTCAAAGAGATATCAGCTTTATATTAGAAAGCTGTTTCTTATTGCTTTACTTTATCTCATATCTTGTTGTAAAATTTTTGGTGAGCCTAAGAATAAAACCAAGGAGGTTTTTGTTTAGCTAGTTGAAAACCAAGGAGATTTTGGTTAGCCTACTTAAAAATCAAGAAGATTTTTGTAAGCCTAGTTGAAAACCAAGGAGGTTATTGGTTAGCCTTTGAAAACCAAGAGATTTCTTTTGGTGATCCTTATAAAAATCAAAAGAGGGTTTTGATTAGTGAGCCCAGAAAATTAATCGGCTATAATGGAAGATTATAGTGAATTCCCAAGTTGACCTTGGAGGGTGAATGTAGATCCTTGGAAAGCACCAAACCACTATATTTGGCTTGTGTTTGTGATTGTCTCTAGCTCTCTTTACTGCTCTTATATTTGTTGTGTTTTATTTTCGCTGCATACTCTTCAAGAGCATACTCTTTCATCTCACACTAGCACTTGATTTAATATTTGTATTGGCACATATTCTTGCAAGTAACTTTTAGAAACTCAATTCACTCCTCTCTTGGGTTGCTTACAAGGCAACAAGTGGTATCAAAACCATGTTCTCAATATATAGGTCTAACTGCCTTAAGTAAAGATCTATGGCAATCCCCCTTGGTACTAGTATAGTTGTCGGACAAGCCTCAAACAAAACCTCCATACTTTAATGGAACAAATATGCTTATTGAAAAACTAGAATGAGAATTTATATGCATTCTATAGATTATAATTTATGGAAAGTAGTTAATAAAGGTCCTCATATTTGATAAGGGACGGGATTCTAATCTGATACATGATGACATGAAAGAGAGGAACATAAAGAAAATCATTAAGAAAGCAATGGTTCTGATGTTATTTAGGTTTGTTCCTGAAAACAGCTAAGACTAGGTTAGGGTTTCATGCAACAGTTAGAATTCTTATCCACATGCTAAAACTATCAAAGACCTCATGCTCAAAAAACTATCCAAAGACCAAAGAAAAATCAGGATCTAGGTCTAAGAAGGCCTACTAGGTGCATGTTCAATCTTCAACAAAATAGAAAAAATGAGGTGGGATGGGGGTCTACATACCTAGCAATGATTGCCTTGATGTTGTATAAGAGATCTCTCAACTTAGATCTGTGCCTGGATGATCCAGTCATTGTCCCGCGAATCTGTCAATTTTTATCAGTTGCGTTCAGAGGCAAGGAAGACGTCATCCAAGGGGCGTGGCACTGGAGAGATTTGCAAACGTTAGGGGTTAGCTAGAAAGCAAATAAGAAAGTAAAAAAAGAAAAAAACTAGGATTTGAAAAAGGATGGAGTTAGGATTTGCTGATGCTGGCGGCTGGAGGAGGAAGAAGGCATCTTGCTAGGGATGGCTTAGGGCTTCCTTCCTTGGGGCATTTAGGGCTTGGATTAAGATGGCTTTGGGCAGCTAGGGCTTGGAGAAATTAGGGCACACAAGTAACACTCACACACCTCAACAAGAAAACACACAAGAACACAAGCTTAACAAAATTTCATAAAGTTTTAATTTATGAATAAGAGTTGATTACAAGAGGGAGAGGGTTAGGGTATTTATAGATGTTCCCATGCCCTCTCTTAATTAGGATAGGAATATAAAATTTGATAGGGAAAAGGATTACAAGGTTGGTTAGAACTAGGAGTATATAATTTGAGTAGAAATAAAATAAGATCTCCGTGTTTAAAATTGGTCTTCACTCCTTCTTTGACTTGGTCAAAAACTCCCTCTTGGGCTTCGATGCCTAAATGGACTTGGGCTTGAACATTAGGGCAACAAGGGCATCTCCAAAATGGGCTTGGGCATGGACTTTAAAGCTTGGGACATGGGCTTGGTGCAATACTTGGGCGGCCTCCATGGTTGGCGCATGGGCTTGGTACATGTCCCCTGGTGGGCTGGAAACTCCTAGGAACCATTTGAAGTTGGACTGGAATATACCCAGGGTGCCATGGGCTTCACTTGAAGTTGGACTTCTAGGCTGGGATGCTAGAAGAGGAATATTCTGGGGTGGCCGTGGAATCTTCATGTATGAAGGCTTTATGGGCTTCTACTTTGACTTTTGCTTTGGTGCTCCTCCTCTTGTATAAACCTGGACTTGTACTGGACAAACTTACAAAACTCAATTGGACTAGACTAAGGTTAAGACAACTCAACTTATTACAAGACTCACTCAACTTAGTTGAGCTAACTTCATTACAAAACTCTCAACTGGGCTAACTTTATTATAAAACTTGACACATCATTAAGGGTTCAAAATTGACCAACACATGGCTTAGAGAACAAATTAAAGTTTGAAGTCTATGACTGATCTGATGTCCCCGTCAATATTCCTTCGATCGTGGTTAATGGTATTTCCATCCCAAAGCTTGCAGAGGATTGGGATGAAAATGATATTAAATAATCCGAGATCAATGCAAAAGCAATAAATCTCCTTTATTATGCATTGGATCATAGTGAGTTCAATAGGATTTCTACATACATATATGCCAAAGAAATATTGGACATACTTGAGGTTACTCATGAAGGTACTGATCAAGTGAAGAACACTAAAGTTAACATATTAGTACACACTTATGAGATGTTCCACATGGAACCACATAAATCTATCACTGACATGTATAATAGATTCACAAACATTGTAAATGGCATGAGAAGTTTAAGTAAAATTAAGTCTAATACCAATCTTGTTAACAAAATTCTCAGGTTACTTCCAACATCTTGGATCCAAAGGTGACAGCCATACAAGAAGCCAAAGTGTTGACAACCTACCATTGGAGCAGCTAATAGGATCGATCATGACTTATGAGCTAAATTTGAAACAAAAGTCTATAGATTTGGACAAGAAAAAAAAGGGGATAGCTTTCAAGTCTACAACACAAGAAGAATCCTCAAATGAAGAATCAGAAGAAGATGAGAAGAAGATAAGAGTGAGGAAGCTCTTCTAGTAAGAAAATTCAGAAGATTCATGAGGAGAAAGAAATTCTCTTATAAAAAAAGTTTCAACCAAGCAAAGAAAAAGGAAAAAAAAAGGAGAAAGAAAAAGAAAAGGAGAAAGAACTGCCTATTTGCTTCGAATGCAAGAAGCCTAGACACTACAAGTATGACTGCCCTTTCCTAAATAAATCAAGAAAGAAGCTTAGAAAGAAGGCAATGATGGCAACTTGAGTGATAGTGAGAACTCCAGTTTAGATGAAGAACCAACCGAAGTCGCCAATCTATGTTTCATGGTACTACAACATAAAAAAGAAGAGGTACATTCTGATCTTGAAATAGATTATACTTTTGATGAATTAAGAATTGCATTTGATGAATTGATGCATGACTGTAAAGTGATGATATCTGAAAATAGAAAGTTGAAAAAGCATGCAAACACCTTTTCACATGAAAATACTACTCTTTTAAATGAAGTCAATGATTTGAAAAACAAAATTGATATTTTAGAAAGAAAAACAAAGCTTTATCTATGGAAAATGAAGTTTTAAAAAGACCTAAAGCATTTATTTCAAATAATGAACTTTTGAAGAAAAGTAAAGATCTTGAAATAAAAAATAAGCAATATAAAGATTTGCTTGATAAGATAAAATCTTTTGTTGAAAAATTCGCATATAGTTCTGAAAAGTTTAAATCTTCTTTTAAACAATCAAAGAGCTATTTTTAATAAAACTGGATTAGGTTATAGGCCTAAAATTAGCAAAAGTATTTCAAAATTTTTGTACCTGCTTCATCTAGCATTACATGCTTTTCTTGCAAAAGAGTAGGTTATAAAGCTTTTTAATGTAATTTAAGAAAAATAATGATTCTAGAAAGATTTGGGTTTCAAAAGGAACCACTTTTAATACTAATCCCAAAGGACCCAAGTTGGCTTGAGTACTTAAAAAAAAACTTAATTTATTTTGCAGGTGTATCTTGCAACCAATAAAATAAAAGATTGTGGTATCTTAATAGTGGTTGCTTAAGACACATGATAGGAGATGTGAAGTAATCACCTATCTTGAAGCAATAAATGGAGGGAGTGTAACTTTGGTGATAATGGTAAAGGAAGAATTATTGGTATTGGTAAGGTTCACATCTCCCCTTCTACTTGGATTGATAATGTTCTTTTAGTTGAAGGCTTAAAGCATAATCTTCTTAGTATTAGCCAATTTTGTGATGAAGGTTTTCAAGTTATTTTTGAATCATCTTTTTGCATGATTGCTAGTCTTGATAAAATGGAATGAAATTCATTAGAAAAAGGTATGGTAATACCTATCTTGTTGATTTAGATAATCTATCTTTGCCTAATAGAGAGTGCCTGATTGCAATGATTTCAGTATTCATGCGACTTGTTGGCTTTGGCATCGTAGATTAGGTCATGCAAGTATGTATTTACTATCAAAACTTTGAAAAAATGATTTAGTAAGAGATTTACCGAAACTTAGTTTGAGAAAGAAAAAATTTGTGGAGTATGCCAATTTGGAAAACAAGTAAAAACATCTTTCAAACCTAAAGGTTTTGTCATAACTTCTAGGCCATTAGAACTACTCCATATGGATCTCTTTGGACAAACTAGGATATCTAGCCTAGGAGGTAAGAGATATGGATTAGTTATATTGAATGATTTTTCATGGTTCACATGGATTTTATTTCTTGCTCACAAAGATGAATCATTTTTAGAATTTATGAAGTTTTATCGAGAAATTTTAAATAAAAAAGGTACTTTAGTTATTTGCATTCATAGTGATCATGGTTCTGAATTTAAAAATTTGGATTTTGAAAATTTTGCAATGAAAAAGGAATTGAACATGATTTTTTTGCACTTGGGACACCTCAATAGAATGGGGTTGTAGAAAGGAAAAATCATACTTTAGAAGAAATGGAACATACTATGTTTGTGAAAATGATTTGCCAAGATATTTTTGGAATGAAGTAGTTAATACCACTTGTTATATTTTAAATCATATTTTAATTCATTCGATTTTAAAGAAAACTCCAAATAAGCTTTGGAAACAAAGAAAACCAACATTAAAATATTTTCATGTTTTTGGTTGTAAATGTTTTATCATGAATAATGGTAAAGAAAATTTAGAAAAATTTGATGCTAAGTCTGATGAAGGTATTTTCTTAGGATACTCTATATCAAGTAGGGCATACAAAGTTTTTAACAAGAAAACCTTAGTAGTAGAGGAGTCTATACATATAGTCTTTGAAGAATCTGATAACAAATCCTTTAGAAAAAAGGATACTTCTGATACATGTGCAAATGTTGAAAAGTAAAGAAGCTGACATTAGATGATCAACCTTCTCAATAAAATGAAGAAGATCAAGACAAGAATGAAAGAGAAGAAGCCATACAATCCACACCAAAGCATCAAGATCTATCCAAGGAGTGGAGATATATTCATGGACATCCTAAGGAGTTATTCCTAGGTGATCCATCAAAAGGGATAAGAACAAGATCTTCAATTAGAAATGAATGTAATTATATTGCTTTTGTTTCTTAAGTCGAACCAAAATATTTTGAAGATGCTGAAAAAGACTCTAACTGGATTAATGCCATGCAAGAAGAATTAAATTAGTTTGAAAGAAATAATGTTTAGACACTAATAGAAAGACCATCTAATATTTCAATTATTAGCACAAAATGGGTATTTAGAAATAAATTGGATGAAAATGATATTGCAACTAGAAATAAAGCTAAGCTAGTTACCAAAGACTCCAATCAGGAAGAAGGGATTGATTTTGATGAAATCTTTGCTCCTATTGCTAGACTTGAGGCAATTGATTACTTTTAGCATTTACATATTTTATGAACTTCAAGTTATTTCAAATGGATATTAAAAGTGCTTTTCTAAATGGTTTTATTATCGAAGAAGTGTTTGTTAAACAACCACCTGGATTTGAAAATTATGCATATCCTGATCATGTTTTTATACTACACAAAGCACTTTATGGTTTAAAACAAGCACCCCGATCATAGTATGAAAGACTTAGCAAGTTTTTAATTGAAAATGATTTCTCTAGAGACCATGTTAATACTACATTATTTCTAAAGAAGAAAAATGATGATTTATTAGTAGTACAAATTTATGTTGACATTATATTTGGTGCTACTAATGAACTTCTTTATCAATAGTTTGCCAAGCTTATGCAGGGAGAGTTCAAAATGAGCATGATGGAAGAACTCAACTTTTTTCTCGGACTCCAAATCAAGTAAACCAAAGATGAAATCTTCATCAACCAAGCTAAGTATACAAGAGAAATCTTAAAGAAGTTTGGGATGGAGACTACCAGATCAATAGGTACACTTATGAGCCCCTCTTGTAAACTTGATAACGATGAACATGGTAAATCAATTGATCAAAAATTATATAGAGGAATGATTGGCTCTTTATTATATTTAACTGCTAGTAGACCAGATATCATGTTAGTATTTGTATGTGTGCTATATATCAGTCTGATCCAAAAAAATCTCATTTGTTGGCTATGAAGCGCATATTTAAATATTTATCTGGTATAATTGATATTGGTCTATGGTATTCTAGAGATTCATCTATTGATTTAATTGGATATTCTGATGCTGATTTTGTTGGGTGTAAATTAGACAAAAAAAGCACAAGTGAAACTTGCCAATTTCTTGGAGTTAACTTGATCTTTTGGTTTAGTAAAAAACAAATTCAGTTGCACTATCCACAGCTGAGGATGAGTATATTACAGCAGGAAGTTGTTATGCTTAAATCTGTGGATTAAGTAATAACTTGAAGATTTTGGAATCAAACTAATTAAGACACCCATAAGATGTGATAACACTAGTGCTATAAACTTAACTAAAAATCTGTTCATCACTCTAAAAGTAAGCATACTAAAATTAGGCATCATTTCATTAAAAATCATGTTGAAAATAATGATATTATGCTTGAATTTGTTAGTACTGAAATACAACTAGCTGAAATATTGACTAAGCCTCTCCAAGAAGATCGGTTTAGTTTGATTAGAAGAAAACTTAGGGTCATCAACCTTTTTGTTTGAAATTTCCAACTCTTCATAATCTTTGACCCTTGTTTGACCAAAATAGCTTGTTAATCTTATTCAAATTCCTTGAAATCCTTCCTATTTTGATCATTGGTCCATTTTCAATTTTTTGATTTTAAGTTGAAGTGTCAACACTTGACTCTATGTCGTGAGTCCACACTTGAACGGCGACAAACTGAGCTAAAATAAGAAAAATAGATGGTTTTCTTCACTTTTCTCACTCCAGTTCGAGCTGACTCATCCCCTAACTAAGATCCACCATCCTCTTCCCTCTAATCTTGGATTCAATCGATCGATTCTTCGATTGGGACAGGTTCTATTCAGTTTCTCACTATTCATTCTCTTATTTCCATGATCTTCGTTCGGTTTCACTATGTTTACACCGTAGAAACCCTAGGTTTTCTTCCCTTCTTGCATTTCTATCTTGTAACCTTGAAATAGGGCGTAGGAAACAAGTTGTCCAGCATCCAAGACCATCCATTCAGGAGGAAGAAAGGAGAAATAAAGCAAGGCATGAGGCCAGTGTAGCAGTTGAGCATGATATCCCTGCTAGACCCCCAGTTTCTGCAGCAAACAGAATGGGATCGAAGACTATTATCGGTGGTCACTGAGTGGAATCGATTTTATAGACCAGTAGCACTTTAGGATAGGCCAATGGCTGAGGGATGTAGGTTTGGCATCATTCTATTCATTATTAGAGAGATTCTACCTGGGATTGATTACAGAGTTTTATGGATCGCTTGCCCAAGGTAGTGATGGCTGGATTGCTTAGGTTCGAGGCAGAGATGTTCCTATATTAGCAGAGATTCTGACCAGAGTATGGGATATTCCCATGAGAGGATCAGTTATGGATGCTCTAGTTGACAGGATCAGTGGACTCCGATGCATCTTTGAGATAGATGATCTTCATAAGGGAGCTGCTATTGTAGCTTCGAGGCTGACACCTGAGATGAGGTTGCTGCACCATATCATTGCCCGGATCCTTCTACTGAAGACCAGATGATTCAACTTCATCACAGAGCGTGAGCTTCTGGTCATGGTTTCTTTGGTACAGTGCACTCCAATTGCCTCCCGGTGCTCATGGTACATCAGTTGACTGAGACATCAATTAGCTAGAGACTGTGTCTGCCCTATAGGATGGAGTTGACATTATTATTTAGAGCTTACAGAGTGATCGTAAATGATGAGCCCTATAGGTAGCTTCTTCACACAGATGTCTACAACATCTAATCACTTCATCGGATGGGGTATCAGCTTGTCAAAGATCAGTGGAAAAGATGCATATCTGGTCAGGTCACTAACAAAGATGATGATGTGGTGGAAGAGGAGTGTATCTTTTCAGGTGAGGCAGGGTACTCAGAGCCACCCAGTGATATTCTTGAGGTTCAACCCGAGCCTTCAATATAGCCAGAGCCCCCTCCTCAGCCTGAGCCAGGGCAAACAGGTATCTATGGTGCTATAGATAGCTTAGAGGATAGGGTCGTTCGCATTAAGACTGAGGTGATGACCATTCATCAGCGAGTCAACAGGATTCATATGTTGATGAGGTAGAGCCATTGAAGACTGAGTGATGGCATCTCTGCCATTTTGTCTGCATTGGCTAGACCTTCATCAGGCAGAGCTCCTTCACATTCAATTCTAGCTGATTCACCTCCAGCACCACCTACTCCAAGACCTGATTTGGATGATGATGAGACTGACTTCACTGAGTTTTAGATTGATGATCTGATGATAGAGCTAGTGCTGAGGTAGTAGCTGACCTTCTTAGGAGTCCTATTCCTAACCCATTTGGATCATCCTTTCAGACTCCGATCCTATCATCCTCACCTTCCAGATCTGATCCATATCATACTTCCACTTTTGCACCTACTCCTATCATTCCCTTTTTGGCACTCTAGTCTTACACTCTTCAGCTTTTCATACATCTTACCTTATCAAGGAACATAGATTTTATACTCCTGATCTCCACCATCCCGATTCAGGATCCATTTTTGATCCTTCTTCTTCCTCTTGATACGTTCCTCTGGTCAGTTATGTTCTTACTACTGATGTAGCTTCTATCTCTTCTGCACCAGCTAAAAGTAGGACATATGTCAGACATAAAGGACGAGGCCATCATATTCCATCGAGACCTACCCGGACCTGTTTCTCTGATCTCCGACTGATGTGGCCACAATCCCTTGCTTTTACTGATATAGGATCGATTGAGATTGGATCCTCTGATAAGGACCACTCTTCTTAGGATAGTCTTTATGTATAGATAGTTATATTTTAGCATTTTTGTATGCATTTATGCTTATTTACTATCCTATATCTTTACTTGTATCAATGTATGAAGTGTACTTCAATGAATGAAATCTTTTTATATATATATATCAATGTTTTATCCTGGAATTGTAATTGCTAAATTTTTGTGATGTTTTCATCCTTCCCTTTGCTCTAACCATTTTTATGATGACAAAAAGGGGGAGAATTAAGTGAGAAATAAGGGGGAGAGAGACAAAAAAAAGAAAAGAGAGAAATAGATAGGAGAGATAAGTAAAAGAGATATGTATAAGAGTTAACAATGAAAGAAAAATGAATGTAAAAAGAAAAGTGTAATGGGTGAGGGGAATAATCCTTCCTTTGCTATTTTGTGTAAATTAGTTTGCTAAAATCTTTAAATTCAGCTTTTCATTTATGAAAACTCATTGAAAATCAATTTTTTGAATCATCTTTTGAGGGGGAGTATTTTACTCTTCAATCTTTTATTCAAAATTTTTTTTTTGATTACATTCACTATTGCTCTATGATGATTTCTTATCTTAAAGCATGTTTTATCTATGATACTTATTTAGAGTATCATGATACTTGAAATTATTTTAAGCTCTGATTCTTATGGTTCTAATGAGCTTTTAGACTTTATCTCTTTACTATAATACAAAATGCAATAAGCCTTATGCAAATTGAAAATTCTTTTAAGAGCTTATTATATGAATTATACTTAAAGGTTTTGTCATCATCAAAAAGGGGAGAATGTTGACTCCGTTATTTATTTTGATGATAAGCAAAATACTTAAATAAAGTTGAGTACTAACATGTTCCTTGAAGTGTGTTTAATAGAAAAAAGGTACTCATTAAAATAGCTAAATTGGATTGCTTGTCAAATGATGAAGAAACCATTTCTATGGATGAAATATCAGTTATTAATAGACTTAAGCACTTGAGTAATGCTTGAAAGGGCTTAAAGAGTTCAGCTCAAAAAGGTTTCAGCAGAGTTTCAATAATTTTTCAAGAAAATCTTAGCAAGTATCGACTCAAAGTGTTGACTCACAGTTCAAGTGTCGACTCATGGTAGTGCAATGTTGACTCAAGCTAGCATGCAAAAAAAGTTCAAATGGCATGGCTGAAGTATCGACTCATGCCACTCAAGTATCGACTCAGGTGTCGACTCAAGGATCGACTCAAGGTGTCGACTCAAGGATCAACTCAAGGTCTGAGAAAATTTTTTTACAAAACATGCTAAAGTTGAAGACTTGCATGAAGTGTCGACTCACCTGAAAAAGTATCGACTTATCTGAGAATTCCAGAGAGCTTCAATGAATAATTTTGAATTAGGTGTCAACTCATGGGACTTAAGTGTCGACCCTAAGTGTCGACTCACAGCTTGAAGTGTGACACTTGAAGTTCTGGGAATAGTAATGGCTAGTTTTTCAAATGCAGAACTTGGCCCTCTTGCTCCCAACGGCTAGTTTTTCATGTCTAATGTTCATAAATCATTTTTAAGGCCTTGGGATGGTATTTAAGTGATTGGAATTCAAGAAAATCAAAAATAAGAAACACAAGAAAGAAGAGAACAAGTGAAAACAAAAGAAAAGAAGAGAAAAGCAAGTGCATTCACTTCCATTCATTGAGAGCAACTACCTTCAAGCAAAAAGAAGTCTCCAAGCATTCAAAGCTATCAAGAAGCATTCAAGTCTAACACTTTTGAGCATTGATTGAGGTTTCATCAAGTTCAAGACAAGCAACTTTTCCAAGCTTCAAGAGATATCAGGTTTACATTAGAAAGCTTTCTTGTTGCTTTACTTTATCTCATATCTTTGTTGTAAAGGTTTTTGGTAAGCCTAAGAATAAAACCAATGAGGTTTTTGGTTAGCCTAGTTGAAAACCAAGGAGGTTTTTGGTAAGCCTAGTTGAAAACCAAGGATATTATTGGTTAGCCTTTGAAAACCAAGAGATTTATTTTGGTGATCCTTATAAAAACCAAAAGAGGGTTTTGATTAGTGAGCCTAAAAACTAATCGGCTGTAATCATGGGAGATTATGGTGAATTCTCAAGTGGACCTTGGAGAGTAGATGTAGAGGCATTGGAAAGCACCGAACCACTATACTTGGCTTGCATTTGTGATTATCTATAGCTCTCTTTACTTGCTCTTAAATTTGTTGCATTATATTTCGCTGCATACTCTTCAAGAGTATACTCTTTCACCTCATACTAGCACTTGATTTAATATGTGTATTGGCACACATTCTTGCAAGTAACTTTTAGAAACCCAATTCACCCCCCCTCTGGATGCTTACTAGGCAACAGATTGATCAAGGGTATGCCCAGCACCATTCATGGCTGGAAACCCTGCTTCTTCTTCATCTTCTCTTCTCAGCCATAAGGCTTTAATATAGAGTGAAGGGAACCCCGATTGGATGCTAATGCGGGCAAGAAAGTTCTAAAGGCTGACCAAACGACTACAAAATATTGTTTGGGTCCGAAATTTTCTTAATCAAGGAATTGCTAGAAGAGAGAAACCTTCACCTTGCCCACATCAGCGAGTTCCCGTCATTTGGTATAGTTGATAGTCAGTCTCTGTTCCACTTATTTTTTGCATATTTTGTTAGCTGATCTTTTGTAGTTTTCTCTATTTACAGGTGGAAAGATGAAGCTGGATTTCAGGAAGCTTTGCCAGTTCCCCAGAAAGAGATCCGTACCAGTCCCTTTAGAGGGGGCAGAGATTTGAAAAAAGGCTCGGGCCGAAGAGGTTTCAAGAAGTACCCCGATGAGGATGCCTTCATAGGAGGATGACGTACCTCTATTAGAGCTCTACCAAAGGGGCTCAACTCCCTCTTATACTCCAGGGCATTCAGATCCTGCACCCATCATCGGTGTCACACCAGCACGACGCCCCTCAAGATAAGGCAAGGTTCCTCAAGTCGAAGAGGGGTTGGGAAGAGATACTCTCCCCAACAAGGAGTATAAAGTCGATTTTGCAATTTTTTTGGATGCACGGGATTTAGAGAATCTCGAACTAGTGAAAAAGTTGCTGACGGCTACACTACTCCCAAGAGACTAGGGAGTCACAAAGAATCACCGCCTTGATGAGGTGGTTGATTCAGTATACCTAAATATACTGAGAGTAAGTGTTCTTCTCCTTACTTATTTCTTTATGATTATAGCCAACATGACTAATTCTCCCTTTCTTGGTGTAGCTGATTCATGATGTAACCCTGATGGAGGAAGATATAAAAGAGTTTGCCAACCTCAATCAGGATATCTGGGAAGAACTCCAGACAGTGAAAGCCAGAAAGGAGGTGATCGAAAAACTGAAAGCGACCATGAAAGAGAAGCTGAACCAGAGCATTGCCAAGGTTCAGGATATGAAGGCTGAGTTGAAGAAGGATCAGCTAAAGATATCTGAGTAGGAGGCAAACCTCAAGAGAAAAGAAAAAGATTCACTCCTTGGAGCATTTAGCTAAGGAGAGCCAGAAGAAGGCCGAAAAAGTGACCAAGGAAATTGAAGCCCTGAAGGAAGAAGCTACTAGGGCCATCGAAGACTACAAGAAGACAACGAAATTTAAGGAAGAGGTGATCGAGTCTATAGGGTGGTTAGCTACTAATTAGGTTTTAATGATGGCATCAAAGAGGTTCTTAGACTTCATCTAGAGTTAGATCTTTTTAGAATTCCTTTGTGCGAAGTCGAAGAAGAATCGTAACCTCAAGTCGAAGCTGAATGAGTCTTGAAGCAACCAAAAGTGGTCCCAGCCATAGTCGAAGAAGTTCTAGGGCAACTAGAAAAGGTTGCGGTGGTAGCTGATCCAGAAGCTCCAGGTTTGACCGAAGAGGTTTTTTCTACGACCGATCCGGATGTCATCTCGATAGATGACTAACTCTTTGTAGCTTTTCCTTTTGTTTTGTAATGAAGCTAGATACAGATGTAACTTTCTGATATGAATGCAAAGTATATTTTTCTTTCAAGTCATGTCATTGTGTAGCATTTTCTGAGAGAATTTTTCAAGTATAAAGTCATCGGATATAAAACAACTCCCATTCTGAGAAAAATTTCTTTAAGTATGTAGTCATCGGATGTATGACGATTCCCATCCAGAGAGAAGTTTTTCTAAGTAGGAAGTCATCGGATGCCTTTCAGTAAGGATATCAATCTGATAGTGACCGACCATGTGTGTGTCAATAGGCTTTAGAGCATTGATCGGCTCTTTATATAGTGGTTGGCCTCCATGTAGTGATCGGCCTTCGGTAGTAGCTCAGCCAGATAATGAGAAATTGCTTTCTTTCCCTTTCTTTTCACCCTGTTTTCCCTTTTTTTTCATGTAGGGAAAAGAAGGGCTTCTTTAATGAAGAGGAAGAAAGGGATGTTTTTTAAAAATGACAAAGCTCAACTTCTATCGACGGTTTTGATTTATCATTAATGGAGCATACTACCTTTGCCAGATATCACATTCTCGTTGGCAGGGAAGTTATAATACAGATCGTGGGTCGCCTCGATTGGAGTCACTAAAGTTGCGTGCCTCCGAAATCAGGTTAGTCGTGGTCCCTTTATTTCTCCTAACTATCTTCCACAAATCGAAGTCATCGCCTTGACTCCCGTTGATTGAAGTGAATACACATGGCATGATCAAGGGATGCTCAAGGCTATCGGTGCCTCCTATATATGAGGCATTTTTCTTGAGGAGTAAGTATTTCATACCATTAGCATCTTTGCCTCTCAAGTAGCCTTTTACCCCAGTCCTCCCCTCCTGCAGATTCTTTCATTCCTTTTTAACTTAATAAAGTTTGATTCTCCATTTCTTTTATGAAATCTAAGATGAAGCAAGATGCTAGAAGGCTCCGGTAGGCCGTCAAGAAGAGGGCGGCTATGAAACCTTTAAGTAGATCATAGTGGAAAGGCATAAAGAGGACTCCCACTTCTATAAAGGTTCTTACTGGGTACGACACTTCCATAGTCATAGAATCTTCTTCTGATGAGGATAACATTCCTTCATTGGAACGTTCTTCAAAGAAAATGTCGACGGGTCCTTCATCAGAGCATCCTCACACACCCACTAAGGAACTGATGACATCGTCCACCCTTGAGCCATCCGAGGAGCCCAGCCAGAAGGATAAAGGTAAGGCTCCTCTGATCGAGACAGCATCCGAGCCACAAGTTGATCTAGAACCACTGATTGATGAAGAAAAAGGCTCGGGAGCATGACTATTTATGCCGCTAACGCCAGCCTCGACAATCCCCAACTAGCAAAGACCCTACTAAAGGCCAACATCCTCTGGAAGGATTTGGAGATGATGAGAAATCTTCGGCTGGGGGACATCTTCACTTCCATTTACCAAAAACACACCAGGTATGCATTAAATCTTCTTCGAGATTTTCTTTCACAAGTCGTTTTTGCTACTGATTTTGTCATTATTTTTCTTGGCAGTTCATCCACGAAATCTCTTTGATAGAGGAGAGCATTCGTATGTATGATGACCTCAACTAAAGTCTTCAGGACTAGTTGGCATTGGCTAGAGCTGAGAGAAAGGTGGCCGAAGAACTTCGGGTGGCCATGGAGCAGAAACTGAACTAAACCACTATTACCAATCTTACTTTGGAGAAAGACCTAAAGGTGGCATAGGTTCAGATGACCAAACTCCTGGCCAACTCAGAAAAGAGAAGAAAGAAGTTATGTTGGCTAAGGTTCTACTAAGAGATAACCTCTGCAACTACGAAGAGGCCATGGCTCAAAAGGCCGAGCTAGAGAAGAAGGCCACTACCCCTGAGCAAAGGGTGGAATCAGCTGACCAGAGGGCAGAGCTAGCCGCCCAAGAGGCCCTTCATGCCATTCGAGAAGTATAAGAAGTCCAAGGCTTTCGATGATGAAATACATGAAGCGAGGGTAGAGAGCTATAATATTGTCTTCTAGGACTGCTTGAAGGAAGTCAAAAAATTGTATCCTGATCTCGATGTCTCCTTCTTTATCATGGCTAATGATGAGGTGGATGAAGAAGGAGTAGAAAAATTAGTTGAAGAAATGCCAGCTCCTTCAACTGATGAAGTAACCGTTCAAGAGGCAACCATCCCTGCTTCGACTTCTAGTTCGACCGAGAAATAATCTTGATGTACATTTTTTTTTTTTCTCTCTGTTCATGTAGATCAACTTCCCTTTGGAAGTGTGTAAAAATTTTTCAAATGAATGAAAATTTCCTTTATTCAATCCTTTGTTCAATAGGCACTGCTTGATAACTGTACTCTGAGATTTTTCTAAGTATGGATTGGTCAATATGTTGGAGGATGAATCAGGATAGTTCCCTGGGAGACTTCATGGTTCTTCGTTGACTCTAATTGAATTTGTCTTCATTACAAACTGAAGAATCGAATCTTGCTTTGTTTCTTTGATAATAAGGTAGACTGGTTGGGCCCGCTTCTACACTCACTAGATTTACTGTTAGGATAGGCTGATTAAGCCGCCTTTATGTATTTCTTTGATAATAAGGTAGGCTGGTCAGGCCCGCCTCTGTACTTCATCAAAAATTTACCATTAGGGTAGGCTGAATAAGCCATCCTATGCTCTTCTTTTGATAATAAGATAGGCTGGTCAGGCTCATCCCTGCACTTCTTCAAAGTTACCATTAGGGTAGGCTGATTAAGCCGCCATATGTATTTCTTTTGATAATAAGGTAGGCTGGTTAGGCCTTCCCTGTACTTTTTCAGATTTACCGTTAGGGTAGGCTGATCAAGCTACCCTATGTATTTATTTTGATAATAAGGTAGGCTGGTCAAGCCTGCCCCTGCACTTCTTCGGATTTATCATTAGGGTAGGCTAAATAAGTTGTCTTGTACATTTCTTTTGATAATAAGGTAGGCTGGTCAAGCCTGCCCCTGTACTCTTCAGATTTATCGTTAAGGTAGGCTGAATAAGCCATCCTGTGCATTTTTTTGACAATAAGGTAGGCTGGTTAGGCCCAACTTTTCTTGGACACTCGTTGAGGCTATTCAAAGAAGAATTTTTTTATTGATAGTACTCACAAAGGTTTTTTATATTCCAAGGCTGAGGTAATAAGGAACCATCTAGAGTTTCAAGCCGTTAAGCTCCAGGGCATACAACTTCTCTAATATGGTAAGGTCAATTCCAGTTAGGAGAGAGTTTCTTGTTCCATCAACCTGGATACTTCGGATCTTTGCAATACCAAATCTTCGGGTCGGAAGGCCTGTTCCTTTATCTTGGAGTTGTAGTATCTAGCGATCTTTCGTCGATACGTAGCCATTTTCATCTGAGCTTAAAGTCTGGTACTTTGGAGTAGATCTGAGTCTGCTCTACGGTGCTTCAAATTTTTGAGTTCTTTGAAGTAGTCAATCCTTAGGGATTGTAAATTGACTTCTACTGAGAGAATCGCTTCGGAGCCGTAAGCCAAGTTGAATAAAGATTCTCCAGTAGCCATTCTATGGGTTGTTTGGTATGCTTAAAGGATTGAGTTTAGTTCTTCGGCCTAGGCTCCTTGGCATCGTTCAGCCTGATCTTCAAACCATGGAGAATCATCCTGTTGGTTACTTTGACTTCTCTGTTAGATTAAGGATGGTCGACAGAAGCTAGCCTATAGATAATATGATATTGGGTGTAGAAGTCTTTAAACTTAGGATTGTCAAATTATCTTCTGTTGTTAGTGATGACGGCATGAGAAATTCCGAATCGGAAGATAATGGCATTCCTGAAAAAGTTTTCAACCTTTCCTTTAGTAATGTGAGCTAGGGGTTTGGCTTTGACCCATTTAATGAAGTAGTCGATGGCTACGATGAGAAACTTCCATTGTCCAGAGGCCGGAGGGAACGAACCAAAGATATCCATTCCCTATTGAGAAAAGGGCCATGGGACTATTAATTGCGTCAGCTGGCTTGCAAGGCATCTTTGGATGTTAGAGTATCTTTGACATTGATCACATCTTTAGACGTAGTCAGCTACATCTTTTTGGATGGTTGGCCAATAATAACCTTGGTGAATTATTTTATAAGCTAGCGATCTACCCCTAGATGGTCTCCACATATATCCTCATGCACTTCTCTCAAGGCATAGTCGGTGTTCGATGGCCCTAAGCATTTTAGTAAGGATTGTGTGAAGGACCTTTTGTACAAGGTTCCGTCTAAGATAACATATTGGGAAGCCATCCAATGGATTTGTTTTGCATTGGCCTTGTCTTCAGGTAGCATACCCTCGTTCAGAAACTTAAGAATAGGGTCCATCCAACAAGGCTCGTGCTCGATTTGGTAGACCTCTGAAGTCTTTTCTGCTATGCTTGGATCTTTTAGGTACTTATATAGGTATGACCAAGGGACTTTGAAGTAGTGGTTGCAAGTCGAGAAAGGGTGTTGGCTCGAGAGTTTTCAGTCCATGGCACATGGGCTATTTCAAAGAATTCTTGTAGAGATAGAAGATCTCGTACCTTTTCCAAGTACCTAGCCATAATGGGGTCTCGAGCTTCGAATTCGCCTTTCACTTGGTTCACTACTGATTGGAAATCTAAGAAGACTTTAACCTTCCAAATCCCTAATTCCTTGGTGATCTTGAGTCCTGCCAAGAGGGCTTTATATTCTGCTTGGTTGTTTGAAACTTGAAAAGAGAAGTGAAGAGCATATTCCATGGTCTGCCTATCGGGGTCGACCAATATAACTCCGGCTCCACATTCAGTAGAGTTGGAGGCTCCATCCACATGAAGTACCCACATGGATTCTAAATCTTTATTGAGACTACCTCATCTTTGATCCTTCATTGACCATTTCTTGGCTCCACGTACATTTGACTAGGAAGTCAGCAAGTACATGTGCCTTCATTGCTAATCTGGGTAGGAATGTGATGTCAAATTTGCCTAGCTTGATGGTCTATTTGGCTATCCTTCCTGAGATATTAGGACATCGGAGGATGCCTTTCAAGGGTTGGTCCGTCAGCACTACAATAGCATGGGTTGAAAGTAGGGATGCAAGCATTTTGCTGCAATCACCAGGAATATCTGAGCTTCTATTTCAAGGATACCTCAGTTTGGCTTCATGCAGCACCTTGCTGGTATAGTAGATTGCTTTTGTAGGTTGTCGGCTCCTTTTCTAACAAGTACTAAGCTGATTGCTTCATTCAAAGCAAAAAGGTACAAGTATAGAGTTTCACCTTCTTGAGGTTGGAAAGTAGAGGAGGGCTTTCCAAATACTTTTTAATTCTTTGAAGGTGAGTCGGTACTCTTTCAACCACTCGAAACTTCTGATTTGGTGGAGGGCTTTGAAGAATGGTAGACATCTTTCTGCCGATCGGGAAATGAATTGGCTTAAAGAGGTGATTCTTCCAGTCAGTTTTGAACCTCTTTTTTATTAGAAGAATGTCTTATACTTTGGATGGCTAGGATCTTCTCTGGATTGGCTTCTATCCTTTATTTGGTGATGAGGAATCCTAAGAATTTTCAGAAGTCACTCCAAAGGTGTACTTGGTTGGATTTAGCTTCATCCGATGACATCGCAAGATGTCAAAGGATTCCTCTAGATCTCTGATGTGAACGGCTTTCTAGAGGCTCTTCATGATCATATCATCGACATATACTTTCATGTTCTTCCTAAGTTGCTTTTCGAATACCTTATTAATCAACCTTTAGAAGGTTGCACCAGCATTCTTCAGTTCGAATGGCATTACTTTGTAGCAATAGAGCCCCTTTTCCATTATGAATGCTATCTTCTCTTCATCATCGGGATCCATTCGTATCCGGTTGTATCCAAAGAAAGCATCCATAAAACTCAATAGCTGATGACCAACGGTGGCATTGACCAGTTGGTCTATCTTTGGTAAAGGAAAGCTATCTTTTGGGCAAGCCTTGTTAAGATCAGTATAGTCGATGCAGATTCTCTATTTGCCGTTAGCTTTCTTAACCATTAGACATTGGCTAACTAGTTGGGATAGTGTATTTCCTTTATGAATCTGGCTTTAAGAAGTTTATTTACCTCTTTGTTGATTACCTTCTATCTTTATGGAGTGAAATTCTTTTTCTTTTATTGGATAGGCTTGTGATAAGGGATGACTTCCTATCGATGGATAATGACTTCAACTAGTATTTCAGGCATATCTGAAGTTGACTAAGCAAAGACATCGGCATTGCTCCATAGAAAATGGACAAGCCTTGCCTCTGTTTCTTTATCTAGCAGACTTTCGATCTGCACAACTCTCGTTAGTTCATCTTTAACTTGTAGTATGGAAATGATTTTTCCATAGATTCTCTGCATTCCTCTAGCCTATCTCTTGGGTTCAGTTGTTCTAACATCTTGGAGTCAGTAGATTGTTTGTCTTGTATCATCAGACATTGTCGGGTGACTCTTTGGTCTCCTTTTACTTCTTCGATGCCATTCTTAGTGAGGAACCGCACCAGGAGATGGTAGGTCAAAACTATGGCACGGAACTTGTTCAAAGTGGGTGTTCCAAGATAGTATTGTATGCTGATGGCATTTGTACGACCACAAAATTAATGGGGAGTGTTTTTGAAATGGTTCGGTGTTGATGGTTACTTGTAGCATAATTTTTCCTTCTACTCCGACTTGGTTGCCTCCGAACCCAGTCAAAGGTATAGGAGATCTTTGTAGTTTACTTTTGGACAAATTCATTCTAAGGAAAACATCATAGAGTAAGACTTTTATAGAACTTCCATTATCAACCAGAATCCATCTTACATCATAGTTGGCTATCACAGCCAAAATTACAACAGGATCATCATGAGTTTGGACTCCTTGTAGGTCATCGTCGGAGAAGCATATGGTATTATTGCTTTTATACCTTTTAGGAGCATGTTCTTCGTCTTCGCTTCTTTAGTAGGTTCGTCGATGAAGCATGCCTACTCTTCCATTAGTTGGTATTTGGTTGGGCAGTTCAGCTTCTTCCATGACCCTCGTGGGGGCAGTAGCTTCAGATCGAGGTTCCTAGGTGCTGTCATATTTTTTTCAGGTATCTCCTTTTGATCAGATCTTGTATCGCATCCTTGAGTTGGATGCAATCTTCAATATTGTGGCCATGGTCCCGATGGAATCAGCAGTATTTATTTATGTTCCTTAATGTAGGGGATGCCTTCATGTGATGTAGCCTTTGCAGGTAACTTTCCTTCTCTATTTCCATTAGAATTTTCTCCCTTGGAAGAAAGATAAGTGTATAGGAGTTGAACTTGCCGCCTCATGGCTTGGGTTTAGGACTAAGTCATTGAGCCGGTGTGTCATTATTAGAGGGTACGGGTGGAACCGACCCTTTGTTGCTCTTTTTCTTGGAGGCTAACCTCTGTTCAGTTAAGCATCGGCTCATTGCTTGCTCTTTGGCCATTGTATATTTTTAAGCTCTCGCCAGTAGTTCGGCATAGCTTGTAGGAAACTTCTTATCCAGAAAGAAGGTGAACCTGAATGATCAAAGGTCTTTCTTCATAGCAGACATAGCCACATATTCATTGAGATCAGGGATCTAGAGAGTGGTGGAGTTGAATCTAGCGACATAATCTTTGAGACTCTCTCTTCAGTTTGCTATAAAAGGAAGAGGCTATCCGAATTACGGGGCATCTTCTGATAGGTCCTGAAATGTGATACAAATAGTTTTTTTAATTCATTAAAAGAATGAATGGTACCTGGTCGAATGCTCGAATACCACATTCGAGCTGCTTTCTTTAAAGTGGCTGGGAAGGCGAGGCAATGTAGGGCATCAGAGGCTCCTTGTATCATCATACGTACATTGAAGCTCTCCAAGTGATCAAGAGGGTTAGTGGTTCCGTCATATACTTCCAACTAGAGAACCTTGAAATGGTGGGGAATGACTTCCATGATTCTCTAGGAGAATTGACGCCATAAATCATATGCAATAATTCATTGCTTCTGTGCTGGTCGTTGAGCCTTTCAATCTATAATTCCAGTGCTTTGAATTTTTCTTTATAGTTGTGATGTGCTTCCCTCTACTTGGTGTTTCCTGGTGTGGAGCCAATAGAGGAAGCTAAAAGAGACCTTCTAGTTCTCTTTTTGTCTAGTCGGCTCTCCGTGTGCCTATGATGCCGAGAGCTTCATGGCTCGTAGGATTGCTGGCCCCGAGAGAAATATCGAGTGGATTCTTGATGTTGATCTTCTTTCCTCCTGGATTGATGACTGTGTCTGGAGGTCACTGGCAGGTAGCATCCTTGGAGTGCAGTTTCTTGGAAGTTCTACACCATGGTAGTCAGCACATCCACTAATTCATGAGGGCTTCCAATTGTTGTTTCCCTACGATGAATGCAGGAGGTGCCATATCGTTTCTCAATGGTGGCTCATTCCTCTGGGATGCAAGGCATCCCCTGCTTGCTAAGACATTCTGGGCTCTCCCTTTCACCATCTTATATTTCTTAAAAGCTCTCCTTTCCTGGAAGGAAACAAATTTCACAGCCAAAAATCGTCCCCTTCATGGCATGCCAATCTGTTGACGCTGATCCCTGCGGACTGGATAGAGTGCCTGAGTTGCCGGTTCACCTTCCTGGGTTCCTACAAAACAAATCCCTGACTGGATTTTCTCTAGTGGGGGATACTCCGATTTTAAGTCAGTAGGGTTCAAGCCAAAGAATGGAGAGCTCAAAGAAAGAACATGAGATGAAATGAGTGGAGAGTCAGGTGTGCGTTGTACGAGCTAGTCATGAACTAGGCTCAGACTTGCATGGAATGGCTTAGCATAGCCTGGAATTGCCTATCTCAGATGTCCCCTCTTACTACCTTTTATAGGTATTGCTGTAACGGAAAGCAATTAAGCCTTCTCAATTTCTATTAGGAAAGTTAGTCAATCTAATTTTCCTTCAACTGATTGTGGATACTGCCGAAGGTTAGTTACTTTGGTCTTACTGAGATCGTAGTCATTAGTCATGCGGTTGGTTATAACAACCAAGTCCATTTTTATGGCTTTAGCTTGAAGTAGATCAGCCATTCTCTTCGGGATTGGCCGATAGTTATTTTATTGGTTGTAGATCAGCCATTCACTATAAACTGTGCGGATCGGCCTTTTACTTCGAAGCCGTGGGCTTCGGAACATATGTTGTGAGTTGGTCAGTTACTTCATAGTGGTTTACTTCGAAGCATACATGGTAGATCGGCCATCTGCTGAAGTCTGATCTCAAGTTGTACGTCATTGCTTGTCGAAGCATAGTGTTGATCTGTTCTCCCACCGGAGGTTGGGTGCATTGATGTGTCAATCCATCTGATCAATCGGTTAGGATAGGATCAATTGGATCTTTGAACCGGCAATTATCTTTTTTAAACTGGTTTATCTCAACACTTAATATGCAACAAATTTTCTAATTAGAGGACTCCCTCCTAAACCTAGGACTTGCAATTCCATCCTAATAAGCATTAACCAAAGAAAATGAATTAATTCCCCAGAATACCTTATCAATAAATTAATCTATTTTCATGGCTAGCCAAATAAAAGAAGAACCGCCTTAAATCATACCACACTAACATCAGCAAGACCTTAATTTCCTTAAAAAATATAATTAGATTAGAAAAAAGGGAGATAGAAATTGAGAGAGCAAGTGATTCTATGTAGGGCTAGAACTGGGTCGATCCAAAGCCCATTGGCTGGAACTGGGCCGGGCCAGCCTAATGGGCTTTGGGCCGGCCGAAATTGGGTCAAGCTTTGGACCAGATTTTAAGAATTTTTGGGTCGAGCCTGGACACCCCTTTGGCCCGAAATTGAATGGACTCTATTTTAAAGCTGGAGTCTAGCCCGATATGCTTAAAATATGGTCCGAAGCCTGACCAATTTTGGACCGGCCCAAAGCCCATTGGGTTGGCCTAGCCCAATTCCAGGTGATGGGCTTTGGGCCGACCTAATTCCAGCCCTAATTCTATGGGGACCATCAAACTAAGCACAGAGGATCGATTATACTGTCTTCGGGCTTGACTTCGATCTCAAAGTTGGTGCCCTTGAGAGTCTTCACGAGAACCTTCATCTCCTCTTTCGGTGAGGTAACCACTTTTCTCTCTCTTTCTTCTCTGTTCGAGGGGAGGCCAAGAGGGCCAACAATGGAGAATATATTTCATACATATATAGTATTAAGTATAAGAGTATATATATAGGGCTAAATTAGTAAGTTTTATTAAATAATATTTTTTATTAAATATTTACAAAACTAAAATCATTTAAATATATATAGGGCTAAACTAGTTGAGTTTTTTTTTTAAATAATATATTTTTTAAAATATTTACAAAACTGAAATCATTTAAAATATACTTATCAAACCAGATTTATTTTCCCGTAAAAAGCACGGACATACTATTGCCCAGGTGGCTTCCCAAGAGGGGGGTGAATTGGAAAATAAAAAAATTAACAAAAATGTGCTCTTTGAAATCCCTTTAAGATGTTAAGTGCTGTGATAAAATGTTTAAATGCAGAAGCAAAATTAGATCAAAAAAGCATAACACAAACAACAACAATTATAGTGGTTTGGAGCAACCCAGCTCCTACGTCCACTACCCAAGATTACCACTTGGGATTTCTACTATATACCCCATCGAAATACAGTCGGATTGTTTTCATAGGCTCACAATCCAAATCTTACACTGGTTTTACCGGGATCACCAAAGAAACCCAACTGGTTTTACCAGGATCACCAAGAATCCAACTTGGTTTTAACACAAGATCACCAAGAACAGAACTTGGTTTTAATACAAGATCACTAAGAACCTAACACTTGGTTTTAACAAAGGCTAACCAAGAACCTATTTAGTTTTTCAACCGGACTCACCAATAACCCAACTATTCAAAATGAATTGAAAAAAAAAGCAATAGAATGACAAACAAATTTTTATCGATTGGTTGCCGATGCAGCTCGAGAGAAGCCCACTTGAATGCTCTTTAATGGCTTCTATAGCTTCTTCACTAAGTGCTTCAAGCTTCAGATGAGAGTTGATGAAGGCTTGAAGGCTATCATGAATGCTTTCAATACTCTCTTGCTTGTTGACTTGGTTGGATATTCAATAATGCATTAACTCTCAAAAAACCATTTTTAAATAGTTCAAATCTCTCAAATATATAGTCTTGTACCTTTCTCAGATGATTTTAGTCGTTATAGACTGTTGGGATGTGACATTTGACAGTTGGAGCACCTTTTGGATTCAAATTCTGAGTTCTGGAGCTAGCCATTATATGCCTGTAACTGCCATTCGAGTCGGCTCGGATTACTCGAGTCAGCTCGGATTACTCGAGTCAGCTAGGATCATTAGAGTTATTCTGGTTGAATCGACTCTCTTCAATCCAATTGACTTGCTTGCATATGTCCTGATTCTCACTATGTAAGAGTTGGCTTTCCCTGATTCTAGTCGACTCGGATCCTCAGGCCTTCAACATGTTAGTCTGGATGAGTCGGCTAACTTCCATTCTAGTTGACTCAGTTGGCTGTTGTTCTCAGAATATATTTTTTGGACTCTAGAGGAGTCGGCATGGATATCTGACAATATGATAGAGTAAGCTTGAACTCCCCTTGGGTCAGCTCGCCTGTCTAATTCAAGAAGTAGTACTCTGGATGAGTCGACTTGGGTCCCTCAAAGTCGGCTCGGATATCTGCGTGCAAGAATCCTCATGCATGCCATGTGCCAGAGTCGGCTCTCTTCTCTTCGAGTCGGCTTGGATGAATGTTTCAATGATTTTTTCAATCTATCTCTAGAATTCATCCAACATGTCTTCAAGCTTCAAGATGTCTTCAAACTCAACATATTTCTAAGAAATTAAAAGCTTGAAACACATTTAAAAGTAACCCAATTTTACAATCTTTCTCAACTTTTTCTTTGGGTTCTTCCATACAATATTCAATCACAATACAACTCAAAACAAGAAATGAAAATGTAGGACTTGAAATAGAGCAATGAGTTCATCCTATAAAAACTTGTAAACCACTTAAAGAGTTGTTAGTAAAACAAATGCTTGCACTAATGTTTAGTTATCATCAAAAAAACTTATGGGGTTAACAATCTCCCCCTTTTTGATGATGACAAAATACGGACATGAAAAATTCTTTAGAATTATATGTATAATAGTATTTGAAGGTATGTAAGCACATGTATCAGAGCTAATTATATTTGTAAATAAGTATCAGAGCTCTTGTAAAGAAACTTTACAGTATCAATGTTAGTGCTTTTGTGTGTATCAGAGTACTAAATTTTGTATTCTTCAAAGTATCAGAACTAGCACAAACATGAAGTATCAGAGCTCAAAATTGAAAGAATTAGAGGTAATTCTAGAGATAAAATTAGAGCAATCAGAGTAAATTGTAGGTTTTGAGTTAAAGCCATTTGTTTTCAAAATAAACTCTCCCCCTTCTATAGGTTCTTAAATTATGAAACTTTTAAGCTCATTTTAAACACAATCATTTATACTCTCCCCTTTTTCATTCTTTTAATGCACTTATGAACATTCTCCCTTTTTGAATATTTTCTAATGCATGAAACTAGTTGTAGATATTTTTCAAGTAAGCTCACAGTTCTCCTGTCAGCTCTCAAACTTTTCACGTCAGCTCAAAGTTCTCCCCTTTTTGTCAAAAAATAAAAAAGAAATTTAAATAAAGCTCAATTTTGAAATAGAATGAGAAAGTTTTTAATATTATTTGTGATAATTTCACTTTCTCAATTTCATTTTGATATTCTAATTAAAATTCATCACATTAGCATTGTAATCATTGCAAAAGCTCAAATTAATTCAAGACAGTGCTAGTAGATACCAAAATAACTTTCATTTCATTTAAAATGATCAATACAAGTTACAAAATATGAAAGAAGTACAATTAATCACTGTCTATATCTAATCTAGTGCTAGTAGAATATCCAGGTATCTTAATGCCAGGAGTCATAGATGCTATAGTATATGGATCTAGTATATCAGAAGGTATAGGAGCAGGATGAGATCCCTGAGGCCTAAGATATGGAGCTAGCTGTTTGGGGTGTGCAGACTGACCAGCAAAGGGAGTGGACTGAGGCCTAGGTATAGACTGTGGAGCAGGTCCAGGTATCGATGTGGGAGCAGGTCTATGCTGTGGAGCTGCAAATGTTGCAATTGGTCTAGCTTGAATTGCATAGTATCAATTTCTTCATCCAATTTCTTTATGTCCTTGTGCAATTGAACTAGTTCAGATGCTTGAGCATTGGCAAATGCCTCTGCAGATCCCCATAATCTTTCAAATTCTACTCTCAAGATTCCAATGCATAGTCTTCTTCCATCCTTTTACCTTCTTCCAATGAACCCATTTTAAATCTGACATCATTCAATCAGTTCTGAATTCTTCAAGTGTATGATTGACATAGTTCTTAATAGATTCAGAACCTAATGATACCATATCAAGAATGGGTTGAAGATCAGGCTGTGATACACCTTTGGAGGTCTCAAGAATGTCTACTCTGCTGCACAGTTCTCTTATTTCTCCTCCAAACTGGTCCAGCCTTGTCTCTACTGACTGGGGAAGCTCACCAAACTTATTAGATAGAGTGAAAGTCAGTGTGTCAGTTAGAGTGCTCAACTGCTGAGTGATAAAATCCTGCAAAACTGAAGTATCAACAGAAGATGCAAGTGGTCTAGGAGCAGTAGGTGCTGATGGAGATGTAGGAAAAGGAGTCTCAAGGTGCACTGTCTCCAAGGCTTCAAATGAAGTATGCTCAGACCTAGTAGATGCAAACTCAGTCTCAGCTGGCTCAGAAAAATGCTCGGTAGAAGTGCCAAACACACCAATAGGAATGTCAAATATCTGCTTTAAGCTTAGAACAGTCTCCTCAGGTGCTGATAGACCTGTAGTGGAGATCTCTCTAGGTAGATCTTCACTCTCGTCTTCTGAACTACTGCTGCTGCTGGAGGAGGTTGCAATTGCCCTTTCATCAGTCCCCTTGTTCCTCCATACTCCTTCAGTACAAATATAGCCCATTCTTAGCAGTGACTTGGAAGTGTATGTATCTATATGGTGAAGGGGCTTACCAACTTCTCCTTCAAGGCTAATTCTTGAGGCTTGAAATAGCAAAGTTAAGACCATTCCATAAAGAAGACAAGCCTTTACCTTTCGGACTGCTTCTTTCATTTGCATGATCATTATGAAGGGCAGGTTAAGTGACTCTTCTTGAATAACATTCTCCATGAATCTCAAGTCTCTTTCACTAACCCAATCAAATCTCCCTGCTCTTGGGAAAATTATCCTGCTTATAAAATTATGGAGTAACCTCATTCCCAATGACAATGTGTTGGCCATCACAGTACCTACTCCACCAACATCTTCTCTGCCAAGAATTGTTTGTAGGGTCTTTCTCTGTCCTTTAAAACTAAATGTTTAATTCCATTAGTAGGAATTTCTAGTAAACTGCTCAACCCCTCTTCAGTTACTATAACCCTCTTTCCTTTCACTGTTGATTCAATATAATTGGGCTCTAATATGATGTTTTCATAAAAAGCCCTAACAAGTGTTGGATAAGTGGTAATATTTAAGGAACAAAAATTTGTCCAACCTTGTACTTCAATCAGATTTTCAATTTTCAAACCAATCTCTTCTAGAAAGTTAAATATAATTCTCCTACCACAAGTCACAGGTCGATTTGACATAGAGACTACCTGTCTCGGAGATGGAACCACGGCCATTGTTCTCTTCTTTCTCTTCTTCTTCCACTGTTCGAGTCGGCTCTTCCTGCCAACGTTTTGTTCTTCTTTCTGTCTCTACAGAGGGTGCCATCTATTTTGATCTCTTTCCCACAACTGTCTTGGGAGCCATTGCAGGAATTTGGTAAGAAAGAAGAATTTGAGGATTTGGGAAAAGGATTTAGGAGGATTGGAGATAGTTTTGAGAAGAGTATTAGGTTTGGAGAGAAAATGAAGAGCATAAAAAGTTAGAAAAAGTTACTCGGCTCTATGGAAAAATTGTAAATCCGACATCCGAGTCGGCTCGGTTAGCCCTAAAATCATTCGAGTCAACTCATCCAGAGCAAACTCAGAAGAAACAGAATTCGAGTCGGCTAGGCAAACCCTAAATTGACCTAGTTGGCTCGTCTAGAGCAAGATCTGAAAAATCAAATATTCGAGCCGGCTTGACCAGAGCAAAATTGTCCAAGTCGGCTCGAATAGAAATTTTTCATAAAGGTTAAAATGATTCAGAAATTGAAATTAATCAATAAAATCTCAAGAAAAGTTGTTCAAAGATCTTGAATTGATGCAGGAAGTTTTCTAGATAATTTTCCTTAATTTTTGAAGGAATTAGGATAGAAAATTCTAGAAGGGATCACAAAGACCTAATTCACCTGTAAATATTTCAAATCTATCCTGATTGAGTGGCTTAGTGAAAATGTCAGCTAGTTGATTCTCAGTTAGGATAAATTTAGTTTAATGTCACCATTCAAAACATGTTTTCTAATAAAATGGTATCTAAAATCTATATGCTTAGTTCTAGAATGCTGAATTGAATTTTTGTCAAATTTATAGCACTTATGTTATCACATTTGATAGGAGTTTAGATTGTATAACACCAAAGTCTTCTAGTTGTTGTTAATCCATAACACTGTGCACAATAACTCCCTGTAGCAATATACTCTGCCTCAGTAGTAGAAAGTGCTATCGAGTTTTATTTCTTACAGTGTCATGAGATTAAATTCAACCATAGAAATTGGCATGTGCCGCTAGTACTTTTTTTATCAATTCTACAACCAGCATAATCAGCATCCGAAAATCCAATTAAATTTACTGAAGAATATTTTGAAAACCAAAGACCTAGATTACTTGTACATTTCAAATATTTGATAATCCTTTTAATAGCAAGCATATGTGATTCTTTAGAATTACATTGGAATCTAGAACATACACATATGCTATACAAGATATCAGGTCTACTTGCAGTTAAGTATAATAAGGATCCGATCATACCTTTATAGAGCTTTTGGTCAATATTGTATCCATTTTCATCTTTGTCCAATATGCAAGATGGGCTCATGGGTGTGTTCATTTGTTTGCTTGACTTGATACCAAACTTTTGATTATTTCTTTGGTGTACTTGGCTTGGTTGATGAAGATTCCTTCCTTTATTTGTTTTACTTGAAGTCCAAGGAAGTTGTAAGTTCACCCCTTAGGCTCATTTCAAATCTTCCTATATTAACTTAACAAATTCTCTACAAAAAGTTTCATTAGTTACACCAATATAATATCATCAACCAAATTTGTACAACTAATATATCATTATTTTTTTCTTGATGAAAAGAATTTTATCAACATTTTCTCTTGAAAAAATTATTTCAATCAAGAAAGTGCTAAGTCTATCAAACCAGGCTCTAGGTGCTTGTTTCAAACTATATAATGCTTTATTCAATTTAAACACATTATTAGGAAAAACATGATCTTCAAAACCTGGTGGTTGTTCTACAAAAACTTGTTCATAAATAAAATCATTTAGAAATGTACTTTTCATATCCATCACTACTAGAAATCAGCCTTTTACCAAGGGACATCACCAAGGGATATGTCCCTCAGAAAATTACCAAGGGATTTTCAAGGGATTTTAAATTGCATTCAAAATTTAGTTTCAATAAGGAATTCCTAAGGGATTTGCCAGGGATATATTTCCCTTGATAAATTCCTTGGAAATCCCTTGGTAATCTACAAGGGATTAGTGAGTGATTATTTAAATAATTTTTAGCAAGGGATTTGTAAGGGATGTTCGGTCCCTTGGAGATTTACTAAGGGATAAATCCCTTGGTGTTGGTAAGATATTTTTAAAAACAAAAAAAATGATATCAGAGAGGGATTTTTTCTTAGAAATCTCTTAGTGATTTTAAAATCTTGTACCAAGCAAATGTCATTTACAGAATCTCTCACTGGCATAAAAATAAAAGTCATAGGTAAAATTAATATTATGTACTAATTTTAATACTATTAATTAAACCAAAAAAAATTCGTTCATCCCTCTCACTCTCTAACTCATTCAAATCTTATCAAAACACCACTCTCTCTCTAGCTAAAAACAAACCATTCCACCTCTCCCTTCACTCCACCACCTCTCCACCCTTCTAATGAACAAGCAGAGATGAGCAGCTCGCAAATAACTTATCTTGCATAGATGAGCTCCATCAAACTAGTACATAGCATATCATATGCTCTTATTTATTGACCATTGCATCAGGTTTGGACCTAAAGCCCCCCCCTCTATTTCTTTTCTCTTTTTTGGGGTAAATCTGAAGCCCTTTCCAAATACGCTTAAGGTAGGGATACATCACATACATCCTTTTCCTTATTTTTGACAGATGAAAAATAAACCAAAAGGTTAAGATGAAAAATGGAGTAATATCCACTGGTGCTTTGCATGACCTGAGTTTTTGTTTAGGAAGACAGTCTCCAGCAGCACCATGAATGGTACGATGGCGAGTTTAGTCATCTGCAAGTATATCAATAGATGATATTGATTAAATTAATATTGCATGGATTTTTTAGAATATATATATATAGATAGGAGGGAAATTGAAATATTTCGAAATGAAACAACCACTATCATTTGACAAGAGTTATAAGATGATGATAGCATGGGGTGTGAAGGTAAAGTAGTTGCAGGAGCACTTGCCTGATAGAATCCAATAGAGTTGAAGCCAAGGCTAAGGTTAAGAAAGCCAATGGAGGTGCCATTAAGCAAGCCAAAGAGGACACCGTCCTTCTATCGATGAATTTAGGCTCAAAGAAGTGTAGGCGCTGTGCAACATGGAGCATGTAGAAGGTAACCATCAAATGCCAGCTTGTCAAGGTCGTCGCAGACCACATTCAAATTCTCACCCAAATTAGAGTAGTGAAACAAGCCTCCAGTTATATATATATATATGTATCTTAAAAAATCTAGACCTAGACTTCAAAACTTAATAATGATCTAAAAGGAGACCTGACGGGACCAAGATTATATATATATATATATTATAGGATCAAATTCAATTGGACTGGTTGAAATTTATAAGTTTCATGTCAAATATGTTAGGGAGCTGAGTCTTAATCTGAGAGCCATACTTCACCTAAAAGACTGGATTTTCCTTCAAAGATGGACCGGCTCTACGTTTGGTTGGGCACTTGGGTTCACTTGTTTGGGCCCAGCATCCCACTTGCACACAAAAGGCTGATAGGGAAAATCTCTTTGGAAAATTGGCTTTATTGATAGATTGAAGTCATTCACGTGATAAGTATCACCTGACCAGTTCTAATTCATGTCAGATTAAGGCCAAGTTTCAAACATGACATCATCAATTCCAGAATAATCCAATCTATTTGAGTTCGGGTCATCCTTCATCTGGACCTTGTTTAAAAAATTAAAAAAAATGGAAACAGAAGAAAATAGTTTCCAATTTGTACATGGCATGGTTAGCTGTATTATTCAAAACATATAGAATTGGAAAATGGTAGACCTAAGGTTGCAAATTTGTACATATATAAAATTTCATACTTGGACTTGGGCCGCTGCTTCTTCCCATCTCTTACCAACATCTTCCAGGATCTGCCCGACCGAAGCCCCAAGTCGCCGGATCCCCTAGCCTCCTACGACACCTCACCACCACCGATCGACCAGAAGTCTCCAATCAAGCCAAGCCGGCCCTTCGCCCGCCACCAACGCCATCAGAGCCCTTCCGTGAGGCCCCTCCTGTCCTAGCCGCCGCTGCAAACGTACCCTCCACGGCCAACGCCGTCTGACAGACCGAGCGCCCATGGCCAATCGAAAAACCTCCCTCCGGCCCAGCGCCACGTCCATCCCCGCCGTTCCCTGTTCTGCATGGCCGTCAAAGCACCATCCCGTGCCAGTCCGCCCATGAACAGAACATCCGGGACTCCTCCACTTCACCATCGCCGGTTGCCTCCGTGACCCCTGCCAACCGATCCGCCATCGCCACCAACCTCGTCACCGGCAAGATCCTGACGGATCTCCTCTTCCGTTCGATCCCTGTTCTCCCCTGCATCGGACCAAGGAAGGAAGAAACTTGGCACGAATGCAAAAGCCTACACGTTATGTCCTGCCGACTTATGCACCACACGAATCCCAAAGCACACGGATTCCAGAGCACACGGATCCCAGAGGTGCATGATTCTCAAAGTCACATGGATCTCAGAGCACATATTTTAAAGCATTGGATTTTAATTAACTTTTATTTGATTTGGGATTTATATATTGCTTGTTTTTTGGTGTTCCAGGTCCAACGGCTTCAGATCAATCTCGCTCGTGAACTACTGGTCCGGATTTTCGATGACCTCAGGATGATCTTCCTTTTCCAAATTTATGAAATTCCATGTTTTCGGGTGAGATCCATTTTGAGAACCTAATCTAGTCAATTGATGGTTATTTCTATTTAATTAGATTTAATTTAATTAAATTTGACACCCTAATCTAGAGATCGTTTCTTAATGATCAATGGTCCAACACCTGCCTTGGTATCGGAGCGTTCAGTACCACATCACATAGTTTTACCAATAATGCATAGTTTCTTGTACCAATGATGCATAGTTTTGAAGTTCTTCATTCTGGTAAGATATATCTTGTGGGAAACCTGAAAGTAACTATAGGATTAATGCATAGTTTTACCAATGATGCATAGTTTTAATAATGCATTTAGTGTATTCTTATTTGTAACCTTCAACTTTGGGAATGTTTAGTATCTAATGTTTCTTGATCATTGTTTATTTTATTATCCATTGCGTAACAAATTATCATCTACCTAACACTTTCATTTGAATAACTTAAAGTAACTATAGGATCATCTCGCCCAAATGCCATGGCTTTGTTAGTTCTTATACTACTTATATTATAAGTGATAGGGTTGCTAATCTAAGTAGCTTGAATGAGTTGCTGCATTCTTAAAGTAACTATAGGATCATCTTGCCCAAATGCCAATACTTCCTTTTTCTCTTCTATTTCTTATTCATTATATAAGTTCCTTTTTTTTATAAAAGTGTATGTTCTTTTTCTTTTGATAAATAGATTGATAAAATTTATGACTATATATTAATTTTATATAGGTATAAAGATATAAAATGTCAGGAGATCACAGTTGGATGTATAATCGGTTGAGAAATGGATATATCACTAACGAATTTAAGGAAGGGGTGGAAAGATTCCTTCAATTTGCATTTTCGCAACCTAATCATGTAAATGGAAATAAAATTAGATGTCCATGTTCAAAGTGTCGTAACTTAAAATTTTGTGATAGAGATGAAGTTCTTTTGCACCTTTACTATAAAGGTTTTGATGAGCTCTATACTGTATGGACTTCACACGGTGGGACTTATAGTCATGTTGGAGAATCTTCAGAATATGATATTAATCCATACAGAAGGTTGGTAGTGAAGGGTTCGGTCCAGAATTTCAAGAATTCCAACCAAATATGGAGATCACCAATGAAGAAGGTTATGATGTGCATGAACCCCCAAATCCACATGCTGAGAAATTCTATTCTTTGCTCAGTACAGCGGATGAGCATTATGGAAGGGATGTCGAAAGCACACCAAATTATCTGCAGTATTGCAACTATTAAATTGTAAGTCTAAATTCAATATGAGTGAAAATTGTTATGACATCTCCTATCGATTATCAAGGGCTTGTTACCAGAATATGAGAATCTAGTAGACAATTTCTATGAAACAAAGAAAATGATGGGGAAGCTTGGCCTTGGCTATCAAAAGATTGATGTGTATCCTAATATGTGTATGTTATATTATTTAAAAGATGAGGCAAAGACAGAATGCAGTATTTGTGGTCATGCTCGATGGAAATCTAGAAGAAATGACTGTGGTGTAAGGCAAAGAATATTCCTTTAAAGTACTACGATACCTTCCATTAATCGATAGGCTTCAAAGGTTATTTATGTCATCAAAAACAGCACAATATATGACTTGGCATGCTTCAAATAGATGTGCAGATGGATTTATGGCGCACCCGTGTGATAGTGAGGCATGGAAGCATTTTGATAGAACTCATCCTGACTTTGCATATGATCCAAGAAATGTGCGTTTGGGATTGTGTATCAATGGATTCAATCTTTTGGACATTCATCAAACCTTATTCATGTTGGCCTGTTTTGATTGCGGTATATAATTTACCTCCATGGTTGTGTCTTAAGCGACAGTATATTTTTTTAAACATGGTGATACTAGGTCCGAAGAGTCCAGGCAAGAATATGATATATTTCTAAGGCCTCTAATTGAGGAGTTGAAGTAGTTATAGAGAGTGGGGGTGAATACTTATGATGTGAGTAGAAGGCAAAATTTTCGAATGAAAGCAGCACTTCTATGGACAATTAGTGACTTCCCTGCATATGGCATGTTATCCGGATGGAGCACACATGGGAGACTATCATGTCCTTATTGTATGGAGCGCACTAAGGAATTCATCCTAAAAAATGATGGCAAGACATCATTTTTTGACTGTCATCGTCAGTTTTTACCTCTTGATCATCAATACAGGATACAACAGAATGCTTTTTCTCATGGTCGAGTTGAGAGAGATGTACCCCCTCGATTATCTAGTGAAGACATATTAAACAGAGTGTGCATGCTTCCAGATATCACATTCGGCACACAACAAGTTAAACAAAAATTACCTGGATTTGGTGTTGAACATAATTGGGTAAAAAGAAGTATATTTTGGGAGTTGCCTTATTGGCACACAAATCTTATCAAACATAACCTTGATGTTATGCATGTAGAAAAAAAATGTGTTGAGAATTTTTAATACAGTAATGGATATTAAGAATAAAACCAAAGATAATGCAAAGGCAAGGAAAGATTTGGAAAGATATTGCAGTATGCCTCATTTGCACTTGAAGTCATATAATGACCGGCTTTGCAAACCTAAAGCCTCTCATGCATTGACTACTGAACAAAAAAGGAATATTTGTAACTGGTTAAAGGAATTGAAACTTCCGATGGCTATGCCTCAAATATATCTCGATGTGTGAATGTTGATGATTGTAAGTTCTATGGATTAAAGAGTCATGATTGCCACATACTTATGGAGAGATTGCTTCCTTTTGCTTTTCGGGATATAGTGCCACCTTCAGTATGGAATGCAATAACCGAATTATGCCATTTCTTTCGAGATATCTGCTCCACTGTCATTCAGGTTAAGCATATGGAAATTTTAGATAAAAATATTGTTGAAACCTTATGTAAGTTAGAGAAAATCTTTCCTCCCGCTTTCTTCGATTCCAAGGAACACTTGCCGGTTCACTTGGCTTATGAAGCAAAGGTTGGAGGACCAAATCAATTTAGATGGATATATTATTTGAGAGGTACCATTCTTTATTTTAGTATATAATTTATTAAATTTCTATCTTATATAAGTAAAATTTATGTTGTTTAAGTACATGTTATACTGAAAAGAATGGTACGAAATAAGTCCTCTGTCAAGGGTTCAATATGTGAGGCCGATGTTATCGAAGAAATTAGCTCTTCTTGCTCATATTATTTTGAACCTGAGGTACAAACAAGGTTAACTCGAGTTCCATGAAATGATGATGGAGGAGATGTGAGGCCTTCAGGATGTCTTTCTATATTTTCACATCCTGGACGACCGATGAAAACAACTGCATCTTATAGGTTAATGACTGATGAAGAGTATGATGCTGCACATATTTATGTATTGCTTAACTATGAAGAGCATGGACCATTTATAGAGTAAGTGTTCCATTTTTATTTATAATATATATAAGGTATTAAATTATTTGGACTAACTATGTGTAACTAACATAAATACAGTCGATATGAGTTGCATGTCAGAGCATGTTCACCTCAAATAACCGATGCAGAAGTTGAGAGACTACGTGAGCGAGAGTTTGCAAGATGGTTAAAAATTTGGTCAGTTGATAATGTACTTTATGTAATATATTTTTTTATTATTGATCATTAAGTTAGATGATTGTGATAATTTTTTCTTGAAAATAGGTGAAGAATGAGAGGCATGGAATTGATCGACGTATCGTGGATATAGCACAAGGCCCAAATGCAGGAGTTACAACTTTCAAAGGATATTTTGTCAATGGTTTTAAATTTCACACACTTGAATATGGCATTAATAAACAAATAATGAATAGTGGTGTGTGTGTAAAAGGAAGCTGTTACAATGACTTTAAACGTGATTATTACAGCATGTTAATTGAGATTTTGGAGTTAACTTATTATGGTGCTGCAAACAAGGTTGTATTATTTAAATGTGATTGGTATGATACTGAGAGAGGCATTAGAGTGCATCGTGATCATGGCCTTGTGGACGTGTGCTACAAATCACGATTGAATACCAATGAGCTTTTGTATTGGCACAACAAGCACAACAAGTATATTACACCACTTATCCATGCAAGAGTAGGGAGACAGATGGTTGGTGGGCTGTGTGTAAAGCTAAAGCTAGGAATTCCTTTAATATCCCTTTCGTGGATACAAATAATATCAATGTATCTCTGGATATTGATATTTATCAAGAGGATGAGATCACAGACCTATCTATAGTTCAACTGATAAAGATCCTGACATACCTGATTTGCTAGTTGATTTCTCTCAGTATGAAATGCTTAATGATGATGAGATACATGAGTTGCAACAAAGATTAGAAGAAGCAGTGGTAGAAGATGAAGAGGAAGAAGAAGAGGATGGAGAGGATGCAGAAGATGAGGAAGAAGAAGAATTTGAAGACAATGATGAGTCTAAAGGACGAAAATGAGTTTGAATTGTCTGATAGTGATAATGATTGATTTGTATAATGTTGCTATTCATATTTAATTTAGTTGCCATGTAATGAGGATTATTTATAATTATATATTTTGGATAATTTTGATCATAATTATATGTTTTATTTGATATCTACTTTTATTTTTATTTCATATGATTTATTTGCTTGATGTTTAATGCATAGATTTGTCAAGCCTGAGGTATCACGTCAGATGAGTGTTGGTTGAAGCAATGTTTAAAGAAGCTTGGCCTTTGTGGGGTTCAGTGGAGTAAACAACCAAAGATGAGTTGTTACGTAGATTTGAGGTGATGTATTAAATTGTTACTTAGTTCATAACGAAGTTATTATGATAACATAGCATAAGTCTTTGATATGTTTTACAGGCAAGATATAGATGGTCTCCAGCTGATGATTATAATATTAGAAAATATTGGGTGAGTACCAACAGATCTCTATTGACAGGCATGATGAGTGAGGCATGAAAGAAATGTGTTGATGAGTTAAAGGAGAGGAACCCGCTAGCCACACTTGCAGACATGATCGGCAAAGTTCATCCAAGTTGGATGAGACAAGAAATATGGGATGAGTTATGTCAGAGGCATTGGCTTAAAGATAAGTGGTAGCAAACATCTAAAGCTGGTTAGAAAAATCGAATGAAGCAAAAAGAAGGCTCAATCATTAAGCATTCAAGGGGTTCCATTCCTTTTGTGACGCATAAGAGGAGAACGGTAATTTATTTAGTATTTCTTAATTCCTATTGATGTTATATTCATAATATATTTATGATACAATAACTTGTTGTAGATGCAAGAGAATGGTGTAGAACCCACTATTACTTCACTTTTTGAGCGCACCCATATGAAGAAAGGGATAGGAGAGTTTGTGGATGCAAAATCCAAGAAAGTTAGTGTATGTTTTCAATTTTATATCTAAATATATTTATGTTAATATATATTAATATAGATTAATTTATTATTCTTTTGTTTATTTTATTTTTATGTATATCATCCATGACATAGATATATTTGCTTATTTATAATCTTATATTTGTTTTATTCTGATATATGGTTGTAGGAGGCATATAAGACTGGTCTTAATGAAAAGTATGGCTCGGAGATTGAATCACAACCTTCATTTGATGCTACTATATGGGTGGAAGCCACAGGAGGTGTTTCTAAAAACAAGGTGTACGGATTTGGGCTACATGCACATTCATCCAATGTACTCGTGAGGACTTCTACATCATGCTCTACTTCTCAACTAGGCAGTTCTTCAGGAAGTGCACCTACCACCAACTCTGTTATCCAAGGAGCTATGGAGAATACGTAGGAGCATATTATGGCAGTTTTGATGAACCCTCAATATAAGGAAATGTTGCGATCTCTCATTTCTAGTCTTGGTTTTACATCTTCTGAGCCGTCTTCACCTCCTCCACAAGAAGGAACTGAGTCTGCTAACCCTTCAACTGGTTCTCCATGTGATTGATGTTTGTTATGAACTTATTATGTATATGTTTGATGATGGGTATTAACTGGAGTTTTTTGTTACATGTTTTGATATAGTTTTATTTGTTTATGGATTGAAACCTTGATGGATGTTAAACTTATTTAATAGACATGTTAAAATTTGCTTAAATACATTATGATGTTGTTTCGTATTATAAAAATTGAGTTATGGTTGATGTGTTGAGAATTATAATGTATATAGAGCTGCTATTATATTTATAAAATTTTCTTCTAAGTGAAAGCTTTGCCAAATGATTTGTAAGCAAAATAGAATGTAATATGAAAATTTTACCAAGGGATTACCAAGAAATTTTTTAACAAACTTCAAATAATCACCAAGAGATCTGCAAGGGATAATTCCTTACAAATCATTCAGTTAGCCAATTTTTAGCAAGGGAAAATCCCTCGATAAATCATTTGGTAATTACCAAGGGATTTCTGAGTGCATTTTAGTTAGTGAATCCCTTGGAAAATAGTTGGTTTTTAGCAAATGGACTACAATTTCACCAAGAAAAATTTCCTTGCTGAAAGTTTTAGATCCCTTAGTAATTACCAAGGGATTTCTGAGGGAGACTTTCACCAACATCATATATTCCAAGGGACGAATTTTCCTTGGAAATCCCTCGGTGAAAATCTTCTCCAAGGGATTTTTGACTTTCACCAAGGGATTTTGTCCCTCGTTGAAAGGTTAATTTCTGGTAGTGCATTTGAAAAATTTTAAAATTCATGTAACAAGCAAATGCAAGAAGTAATCTAATGGCTTCTAATCTTACTACAGGTACATATGTTTCATCAAAATTAATACTCTCTTCTTGGTTACATCCCTTAGTCACTAATATAGCTTTGTTTCTTACAATATTTTCTTGTTCATCTAACTTGTTTCTATAGACCCATTTGGTTCCTATGATTGGATGGTCTAAAGGTCTGTCAACTAATGTCTATACCTTATTTCTTTCAAACTAGTTTAATTCTTCATGCATGGCCATCATCCAGTTTGGATCATTTTCAGCTTCTTTTATGGTATGAGATTCTATTTATGATACAAAGGCTAGGTATCATATGCATCTCTATATGATGACCTAGTCCTAATGCCTTGTGAAGGATCACCAGAGGTTAATTCTCTTGGATGAGAAGTTACATACCTCTATTCTCTTGGTAGATCTACATGATTCTTACTTACCGTTTCTTCTACTTCTTGAGTGGTCTTTCTTGTATGCTCATGTCTTCTATTTCTTTTTGAATTGTACATGCATCATTGTCTATGCACTCTTCTTTCTTAGAAGCTAAGGGGTTAGTTTCATCAAAAAAACATGCATGGACTCTTCTACAGTAAGAGTTTTTATTAAATACTCTATATGCTTTGCTATGTAATGAATAACCAAAGAAAATCGCTTCATCAGATTTAGCATCAAGTTTTTCTAAATTATCTTTACCATTGTTAAGCACAAAGCATTTACATCCAAAAACATGAAAATAATTAATATTGGGTTTCTTTTCATTCCAAAGCTCATAGGGAGTTTCTTCAAAATAAGATGAATCAGAATGCGGTTTAAAATATAATAAGCAGTGTTCACCGCTTCTGCCCAAAAGTACTTTGGAAGATTGCTTTCACATAACATTGTTCGGGCCATCTCTTCCAAAGTCCTATTATTTTTCTCTACAACACCATTTTGTTGTGGTGTTCTAGGAACGGAGAAGTTGTGATCAATGCCATTATCAGTGCAATAATCATTGAAAAACTGATTTTCAAATTCGATAACGTGATTACTTCTAATAGAATTATTGAAAGATTTTTCTAATTTGAAATATTTGTGTGGAATTTTCGAAATACTTTAAAGGTTTCATCTTTATGAGCAATAAATAAAATCCAAGTAAATCTAGAGAAATCATCTACAATCACAAGGACATATTTCATACCTCCTAGCTTGCGGTCCTAGTTGATCCAAATAAGTCCATGTGAAGTAGCTCAAAAGGTCTAGTAGTTAAAATCATATTTTGGGTTTAAAACTCTCTAGTTTGTTTACCCATTTGGCAGGCATCACAAACATAATCAAAGTCTACTTTAAACTTAGGCATGCCTCTAACTAGGTTTTTGGAAATTAACTTGGCAATTGTATGCATGCTAGTATGACCTAATCGTCTATGCCAAAGTAAGCAAGACTCCTTGGTTTTAGCATTCATTGCAACTAGACTAGAACTACTTGACATGACAAGATCGTTAAGGTCTACCACATAAATGTTTCCAAGTGTATGTCCAATGAACTTACTGCTAGAATCAAGAGAGTTTGTTACAATACACATAGATGATTCAAAGATAACCTTGAAGCCTTTATCACATAATTGACTAATGCTTAACAAATTATGCTTCAATTTATCTACTAGCAATACATTTTCAATAAAAGTATAGGGGTTATCTTGATCTTACCGATTCTAATTATTTTTCCTTGCCATTATCTCCAAAAGTAACCATACCTCCATATTTCATCTCTAGGGTGATAAATTGATTCTTGTCACTCGTCATATGCCTTGAACAGCCACTATCGAGATACCATCTTTTCTTCAATTTTTAGGCTGCAAGACATTCCTGCAATATAATTAAAAAGTTCTTTTAGGTACCAAAGCTAACTTGTATCGTTGCAGGTTAGTAGAGGTGGTTCCTTTGGGAACCCAAATTTCTTTACTTTATTTTTGACATTTCTAAAGATATTGCATTCAAAAGCTTTGTCCTAACCCTTTGCATGCAAAACATTCAACTCTAGAATTCTGAAAAGATGTAGATTTTGAAGTTCTAGATGTTGATGCATGAGATGCAGATATAAAAGATTTTCTATTTAAGCTCTTAGGAACATACAATGTACTTTTTAGAAGTAGAAGCAGAATCATTTGTTGCAAAAACCTTTTGAGATGTAAATTTTGGAACATAAGCTTTTGGTTTCATAAAAGAGTTGCTAAAATACTCTTTGAACTTGAAGAATTAAAACCAATTCTAGCTTTATTACCAGAAATTCTTTGTTCTTTTAGGATCAACTCAAGCTTGTTAGAAGATAATGTTAGTTTTTCAACAAGTGGCTTGAGTTTTTCAACCTCCATTTTCAAATTAAAATTTTCATTTGTCAAAGCTTTGTTTTGTCTAGACAAGCATTATTCTCAGTTTTCAAAGTTTTGTACTTTTCAGAAAAGACATGTAAATCTTTTTGCAATAAGTTATTATTTTCTTAAATCTCTTCTTTTTCTCTTAATAAAGAATTATGGATATTCTTTAAACTTTTAATCTTTACTCCAGCCTTTTAAATTACATAATAAGTCATGAAAAGCATAATTCAATTCAGCAAATATAAATTCAGTTTAAGCATTGGGGGATGTTATCTCATCTTCGAGACCCATTAGACATAAGTTCACTATTTTCGTGGTCTCTTCATGAAGTGGATTCTTCTCTATCACTCCATGTGGCAACCATCGCCTTCTTCTTCTTTTTCTTAAAGAATTTCTTTAGTAGTGGACAATCTAGATGAATGTGCCCCAGTCTCTTACATTCATAGCATGTGGGCACTTGATCTTTATCTTTTTCTTTATTCTTGTCCTTGTCCTTGGAGTGCTCTCCTCGTTTATGGAATTTTTTGAAATATCTTCTTTTCTTCTTTCCCATAGACCTTCTAAATCTTCTCACGATCATTGTGATATCTTCGTCTTCTAGATCATCTTCGGAGGAGGTGGAGTCATCTTCTGATTCCTCATCTTTCTTTGAGTCCAATGCAGCTTTGAAGGCAATTGTCTTCTTCTTCTTTTGATTGTCATCAGTTCTACGCTGCATAGCCAATTCATGAGTGATGAGAGAACCCATTAATTCATCCAAAGATAAGGTATTTAGATCTTTCGCTTCCTGGATGGCAGTCACTTTGGGATCCCACTTGTCCGGAAGTGATCTTAGAATCTTTTGTACTAAGTCAGCATTTAAGTAAACTCTGCCAAGACTTTTCAAACCATTAATAATATCTATACATCGAATAAACATAGTAGATATGGTTTCAGTAGATTCAATTTTAAACAATTCATAACTGTGTACAAGAAGATTTATTTTCAAAGTCTTCACTTGGGAAGTTCCTTCATGGGTCACTTCGAGCTTGTCCCAAATTTTCTTTACTGAAGAGCAAGTGAAAACTCGGTTAAATTCGTTGGCATCCAAAGCACAGTATAATAGATTCAATACTTTGGCATTTAATTCCTCCAACTTCATGTCGTGTTCTTCCCAGTCTTCTTCAGGCTTTGGGACATCCACGCCATTAATTTTAATCATGAGAATATGTGGCCCTTTTAGAATGACCTTCCATAATTGAAAATCGATAGCTTGTATATAGATTTTCATTCTAGCTTTCCAGTAAGAATAGTTTATGCCAGTGAAAAGTGGAGGTCTTAGTAGGTTGGCCTTCTGCCAAGGATGTACTCATGGGATGAGCCATCAATCTTTACTCTAAATATATTCAGAGACACTGCTTTGATACCAGTTGTTGCCCAGGTGGCTTTCCCAAGAGGGGGTAAATTGGGAATTAAAAAATTTAAGCAATAATATGCTCTTTGAAATCCCTTTTAAGATGTTAAGTGCGGTGATAAAGTGTTTAAATGCAGAAGCAAAATCAGATAAAAAAAGTACAATATAAACACACAATAATTATAGTGGTTCGGAGCAACCCAGCTCCTACATCCACTACCCAAGATTATCACTTGGGATTTCTACTATATCCCCCACTAGAATATAGTCAAATTATTTTTACAGGCTCACAATCCAAACCTCTACACTTTAGTTTTACCGGGATCACCAAAGAAATCCAACTTGGTTTTACTAGGATCACCAAGAACCCAACTTGGTTTAACATTGGATCACCAAGAACCCAGCTTGGTTTTAATACAGGATCACCAAGAACCTAATACTTGATTTAATAAAGGCTAACTAAGAACCTATTTAGTTTTTCAATCGGGCTCACCAATAACCTAACTATTCAAAATAAATTGAAAAGAAAAGCAACAGAATGATAAACAAATTTTGTCAAATGGTTGCCGATGCAGCTCGAGAGAAGCCCACTTGAATGCACTTTAATGGCTTTTATAGCTTCTTTACTAAGTACTTTAAGCTTCATATGAGAGTTGGTGAAGGCTTGATGGCTATCTTGAATGCTTTCAGTGCTCTCTCACTTGTTGACTTGGTTGGATATTCAATAATGCATTAACTCTCACAAAAAACTATTTTCAAATAGTTCAAATTTCTTAAATATATAGTCTTATACCTTTCTTAGATGATTTTAGTCATTGTAGACCATTGGGATGTAACATTTGACCATTGGAGCACTTTTTGGAGTCGGCTTCGTTAACTCGAGTTGGCTCGGATAACTCGAGTCGGCTCGAATCCTTAGAGTTGTTCTTGTTGAGTCGACTCTCTTCAATCCAGTTGGCTCGCTTGCATAGTGTCCTGATTTCTCACTCTGTAAGAGTCGGCTTGCCTTGATTCTAGTCGACTCGGATCCTCAGGCGTTCAACATGTCAGTCTAGACGAGTCAGCTAACTTCCATTCTAGTCGACTCGGTTAGCTGTTATTCTCAGAACATATTTTCTGGACTCTAGAGGAGTCGACTCGATCTTCTGAAAAGTCAGCTCAGATATCTGACAATATGATAGAGTCGACTTGGACTCCCCTTGGGTCGGCTCGCCTGTTTGATTCAGGAAGTAGTACTCTGGACAAGTCGGCTCGGGTCCCTTAGAGTTGACTTGGATATCTGCGTGCCAGAATCCTCTTGCATGCCATGTGCCAAAGTCTGCTCTCTTCTCTTCGAGTCGGCTCGAATGAATGTTTCAATTTTTTCAATCTAATTCTAGAATTCATCAAGCATGTCTTCAAGCTTCAAGATGTCTTCAAACTCAATATATTTTTAAGAAATTAAAAGCTTGAAACACATTTAGAAGTAACCCAATTTTACAATCTTTGTCAACTTTTTCTTTGGGTTCTTCTATACAATATTCAATTATAACACAACTCAAAACAAGAAATGAAAATGTAGGAGTTGAAATAGAGCAATGAATTCATCCTACAAAAACTTGTAAACCACTTGAAGAGTTGTTAGTAAAACAAATGTGCACCAATGTTTGATTATCATCAAAATCACTTATGGGGTCAACACATACAAAATTTAATAAAAAATAATAAATTTATGTTAAAAAATTGCAAGTTGTATTTATGATTTCTGCATGTTACCTAAGATTTCCACTTCAAAATTTAATAAAAAATAATAAATTAATAAAAATCTTTAAAAATTATATTTTTTTTTAAAATTTAAAAATATTAAAAATATAAGAAATATATATTATAATAATATATTATGATATATCTAAATTATATATTTATATTGTAATGTAATATATTATTAATGCACGTGTACCCACCATAACAAATATATAATATAATATATATATTATTTATATATTATATTATTTATAATATAATAAGTAATATATAATATACTTATATTATAATATATTAGTATATTATACTAAATATAATATATTATATATTATATATTATAATACATAATATATAGTATATTTGTTTTTATATAATATATATAGTTATTTGTTGTTTATAAATATATAGTATATTTGTTGCTAAAAAATAATATAGGATATTATATATAATATATAAGTAATAATATATATTATTATATATATATTATAATATATTTTTACATGGAGTGTTTCCATCGATCATGCCAGATAGATGCCACATGCAATAGAGTCGGGCACCGCCACGGTGGCCAGACCTGTCACGCAGTGCAATTGGAACTCCCCCATGCATGCCTAAACTGTTGCATGTGAGCAAGATCGGATACCACTGATGCATTGAGCAGCCGCTGCCATCCCGGTGGCTTCCGTCAGTCTTGCTGCACCGATGGGCGTTGCGTGTGGTGAAGCCATGCACCTTCATGGCAATGGGACCCGTTGCACGATGCAACCAATTGGAACACTTCTATGGTACGATCGAGCGATTACATGTATGCAAAATTAGATACCATTGATGTATCGAGTGGCAGTTACTATTCTGATGGTCTCCATTAGCCTTGCCGCATCGATGGATGCCGCTTACAATGGAGCCGCTGCCATACTGATAGCCAGACTCATCGCATGGCACGATCAGGTCTCGAGGGACATGGGTAGGTGAGTGATGCAAAACAAAAGAGATGATGCGATGCGGAAGTAAATTAAGACAATTCTTTCTTTTTTTTTTTTTATATTTTCAGAAGTCGACTTTGACTCAAAGGAAAGTTAAACTAAATTGAAAAAAACTATGTAATAATTGAAAGCATAATTTAAAAGAAACTGGGTTATCAGAGTAGTTCAGAAGTAACGGATCGCTGGGGGTTGAGAAACTCCCGATCTATGGTTTCGCTCTGAACTTCAACAGGACAGAAGTAAAGAGAAGAGAAGGGTTACAAACCAGACAGTGATCTTCACGAAGTTTGGTGGAAGGACTCCTCTTGAGCAGATTGTTAGATCCCCGGATTTAGATATCTTCGCATGGATCCTCCAATACTGATCCTTTGGCAGAGTTGGCTTCTCCTGAACTCAAGATTTGAGAAAGAAGAAGAACAATTTATGGAATCAGATACTCAAGGAAGGATTTACCAGTTAGAAGAACTTGAAAGCTGATGTTGCTGAAATCCGGATTCTCCTGAAGGCTGATCTGACTTCCTCTGAGAATTGCTCTGGATCTAAAGTATCCGGACTGGACCGGATGCTGGTTGTCGGCCTTGACTTGGAGAGAGTGGCCGTGAGAGGTGGGGTAGGCTATGGTTGGTGGAAAGAAGAGGATGATGGGTGGGTGGCTAGGGTTTGGAAGTGAAGTGGCTAACCTAGGGTTTGGGGTTGGAGATCTCACACCTCCTCAAGGTTCCTGGGGAACCCGGATTTACTCCCTCATAGAGCTCAACACCTGGATGCAAGTGCGGAAGAGAGAAACACAGAGTTTGCTCACACATAAATTGGATTCATTCATCAGATAACTTTAAAAATTACAAGAGGGGTTTAATTTATAGGACTTACAAGAGAGCAGGGTTTTACATTTCCCATGTGGGATTAATAGGGGTGATCTTCAAATTAGGTTTGTAGGATCAATTCCCACACATATGGCCGGCCAAGAGTTTCCAAAAATGCTGATTGGTGGCTTCAACAGGTAAGTAGGTGGCGCCTCCTAGCCTTGCTCTTCAAGAAAAAATATTTTTCCTTCCATACCTAGTTTTATTTGGAATTATTTGGGCGCCTCCTAACCTTGCTCTTCAAGAGAAATTTCCTTCCTTCCATACCTGGTTTTATTTGGAATTATTTGGGCACCTCCTAGTCTTGCTCCCCAAGCTTTGCTCCTTTCTTTTCATAGCTTGGCTCTTATGGAAACACTTTGGCCGCCCCCTTGAATTGTGGATCCAGATTGTTTTCTCCTCAAGTGGCGCATGAGAGAAGGAACCTGCTATCTTGTGGTGTGGGGACCAGAGCATACTGGATGGAGACGTGGCACCCCCTGGACTCAGGCGTGTGGCTGGGAGTGTGGTGCCCACTTGCTTGGCCTTGGGAGAAAATGTGACACCCTGGAGAAGTCCTAGACCACTACTGAGTCAACATGACTCAACAAAATTAAATTGCAGGGAAATACAGACTCAAGCTAAAATTGAGTTGATCAAGTCAACCGTTATTACAAACTAGAAAATCCTAATTCTTCGGGCAAGGTCAATCAGAGATCCAGATGGAGCCCTGAAGTCTTCTTCTGAGTCTGGTGCCCACACCAATTCTCCCGGGGTGGGAGGAACTCGACCCTGTCGAGTATGGATCAAGTTGGCTCTGGTATCTCTCCAAGAGGTCTGGGTCCAACCTTTGTAATTCTTCTCGGGAGATCCAAGAGTCATCAGAATCTGGCCTTCCTTGCTAGCGGACCAGGTATCTTTGGAATCCCCGATTACGAGTAGAGATAACCTGATCATCCAAGATCTTTTTAATCTGCTCTTTCCTCACAGGCCAGTTTGTTGGTGGACACATAGGGTTGGGTTCACTCTCAAGAGCAGGATTAGGTTCAAAAGGCTCACTGGGAATCATAGCTGGCTCTCTATACTCTACTAGGTCTGTAATGTTGAAAGTGGAGCTAATGCCTAGTTCTGGAGGCAACTCGAGCACATAGGCATTGGATCCTACTCTCTTCACCACTCTAAATAGTCCAGCTCCTCTATCATGTAACTTTCTAACGGTTCCAGGAGGAAACCGTTCAGGCCTTAACCTAATCATTACATAGTCTCCCTCATCAAAAGTTTGACTCGCCTTTGAGAATCAGCCAACTTCTTATAAGTTTCATTACTTAAATTTATTTTGGCATGAATTTCTTTATGCAAGTCTTTATATGCTGTGCAAAAACTTCGGCAGACTCGGAGACTCGTGTGTGGACTGGTAAAGGAGCTAGGTCAAGAGGTGTGTGAGGTTTGTAACCATGCACAATTTCAAATGGACTCTTACCCGTAGGCCTATTGACCGAGTCATGTATGCAAATTCAGCTCTAGGTAAGTACAAATCCCAGTTCCTAATGTTTTCCAACAAGACACCTTAACAGATTGCCTAAACTACGGTTCACTGCTTCAGTTTGGCCATCAGTCTAGGGATGATAGGTAGTTGAAAACTTAAGTTTTGTCCCTAACTTATGCCAAAGGTTTTTCAGAAATAGCTGGTGAACCGGACATCCTATTGGAAACAATTGTCTTAGGTAGGCCATGGAGTCGAACTATCTCATTAAAGAACAGGGTGGCTACCTTAGACGCATCAAACGTTTAGGAACAAGGCAAGAAATGGGCCATCTTGGAAAATGGTCGACTAAAACACAGATAGAGCCATGCCTCCTCTGGGTCTTAGGCAAACCTAACACAAAGTCCATGCTCACATCTTGCCAAGGACGATCTGGGACAGGGAGTGGGGTATAAAGGCCGGTGTTCTGTTTTCGCTGTTTGGCAACAGCGCAGGTCCAACACCTAGCCACAATGTGTGCTACATCTCTTTTTAAGCTAGGCCAGAAAAAGTGGTCTTCAATAGCCAGGGTGGTCTTGTCTTTTCCAAAATGGCCAGCTAAACCTCCAGCATGAATTTCCTAAATCAAAAATTTCCTAAGAGAAGTCTAGGGATGCAAAGCCTATTCTTAAAGAACAGAAAGCCATCTAAAAGGGTATAATCCTTATGATCACTAGATGGTCCTTGAGTTAGATCCTGGTACACAGTCTTAAAATCCGGACACGACTCATATTTCTCTCTGATTTGCTCAAACCCTATGACTTCAGCCCTAACAGAATTCAATAACAAAGATCGACGACTAAGGGCATCAGCTACCTTATTTTCAGACCCAGCCTTATGTTTCAAAACAAAAGTATAGGACTGGATATACTCTACCCACTTAGCATGCCTAGGGTTAAGCTTCTTCTGGGAATTCAAGAATCTAAGAGCCTCATGGTCTGAAAACAGCACAAATTCTTGCGGTAGCAAATAATTTCTCCAGTAACGCAAAGCTTGCACTACCGCATAAAATTTCTTATCATAGGTAGAATACCTAAGCTTAGCATCATTAAGTTTTTCACAAAAGAATGCTACGGGATGGTTCTCTTGGCTTAGGACTCCACCTATGCCTACTCCTGAAGCATCACAGGCAATCTCAATACCTTTGAAAAGTCGGGTAACCTCAAAATGTGTGCCTGGGTCATCCTATCCTTAAGATCTAGGAAGGCTTTATGGGCTACTTTAGTCCACTGGAATTCTTCTTCCTAGTACAGTCTGTGATAGGAGCAACTACAGTACTAAACCCTTGATGAATCGCCTATAGAAGGTAGCCAAGCCATGGAAATTTCTGACTTCATGCACACTGGTTGGCTTGGCCATTCTACTATGGACCTAATCTTTTCTGGATCGGCAGCCACGCCGTCAGGGGTTACTACAAAACCAAGGAAGATAACTCTATTGGTCAAGAATTCACACTTTTTGAGATTACCGTAGAGACTATCATTCCTCAAAACTTGGCAGACTTGTCTAAGGTGGCCGAGGTGATCTGCAGGGATCTTACTATAGATCAGGATGTCATCAAAATAGACCACTACAAACTTCCCTATGAAAGCTCTAAGCACCTGGGTCATAATCCTCATGAAAGTACTAGAGGCATTGGACAACCCAAAAGGCATAACAACCCATTCATAGAGACCATCCTTAGTTTTGAAAGCGGTTTTCCACTCATCCCTGGTCTAATCCTAACCTGATGATAACCGCTCTTGAGATCAATTTTAGAAAAAATCATTGCACCGGCCATCATATATAGCATGTCATCTAGTCTAGGGATGGGGAACCTATACTTGATTGTGATTTTGTTGATGGCACGACTATCAACACACATCCTCCATGTGCCATCCTTCTTGGGGTCAGAAGTGCAGGGACTGCACAAGGGCTAAGACTCTCTCTAATGAACCCTTCCTCAACAATTCTCCAACCTGCTTTTGCAGTTCCTTATGCTCAGATGGATTCATCCTATAATGGGGCAAGTTGGGTAAAGTAGCTCCTGGGACTAAATCTATGGAATGCTGGATATCCCTAAGAGGTGGAAGGTGGTCTGGCAGATCCTCGGGAAAAACATCCTCAAATTCTTCTAACAAAAGTTTAACTTCCTGAGGAGGCTCTGAGGGTGTAGGAGTCCTAAGTTCCTTAGCAGTCAACATCCAAATAGGTGAACCACTATAAATTTCTTGTTCTAGATCCTTAGCACTAATTAGGTTTACCCAGTCTTCATCTCTCTGACCTTATTGGGTCCTTTAGCTACCTTGTCCTTAGGAGGGACTGAATGGATTGTGATTTTCTTTCCATTAAAACTAAAGACACAGGTGTTGGATTTTTCTAAGAGGGTGGCATCATGATCATATAACCAAGGTCTTCCAAGAATTATACTGCTCAACCCCATGGACAAGACATCACACCAAATCTTCTCTTGATAGGATTGCATTTGGATTTGGACCTGACATCTAGATTGGATGGGTATAGAGGTAGATTCTACCCAAGAAACCTTATAAGGTTGGGGTGGGGGACTGGGGTTAAGCCTAACATTTTGACAGTGCTAGCAGAAATGGCATTCACACAGCTCCCACTATCTATGATGATTTTACATACCTTATCCCCTAGTTTAAGAAAAGTCTGTAGGATGTTAGTCCTACGCCAATCTTCCTGAACTCTATTCTGGGATAGGATGCATCTCACAACCCCTAATTGGTCAGACTCTATGGATTCCTCCTCTCCTTCATACTCATCGACCAAATTCATTCGGCCTCATAAACTTTTTCTTCAAACTCTTATTGGGCCCGGAATTCTCTTCTTCTCCTTCTTCTATGTAAAGGGATCTACGAGGGCACTGGCTAGAAACATGACCTACCTTATGGCACTTAAAACAAGCTATGGCTGTGCACTGGTTGGAGATATGACCGGGCTTCTGGCACTTAAAACAATGATACTAGGGGTTCTCTGGGTGTCAGGTGCCTTACCTTTGTCCATGGGCCTAGGGGTGGGAATACCCTGATTAGGCTTGCTAGGGGTAACTTGGCTAGGTCCATTTCTAGGATTGGGGCACTAACCCTAGAAGGCATGGGTCCTCTTTGAAACTTCTCAGTGTTCAGTGCAATCTGATAGGCTTGGTCTAGGTCAGTAACCTCTCTCAGAAACAAAACTCTTATTGTCTTCCCTAAGTCCAGCCCTAAACCTAGACAAAGTGACCTCATGGGCTTCACTCACATCACATCTCATCAGGTATTCATCAAAGGTGGTTATGTAGTTTGATACAGATCAGTTCCCTTATTTCAAAGTCTGCCATTGGTCTAACAGATTCTGCTGGTATGAAATGGGTAGATACTTATCTCTAAGCTTCTCTTTCATACCCTGCCAAGTGGTTATGGGCTCTACATTTCATCTTCTAGTGGTTAGCTCAATGTTCCCTCAGTATAACCTAGCTTGACGTACTAACTTCATCTTGGCAAACTTGAACTTCCTTTCCTCAGACATGGCATACCACTCAAAGTACTGGTCCATCTCACCCTCCCAATCAGAATACACCTTAGGGTTTAAGCTACCATCAAAAGTGGGTGCATCTAATTTGATGTTCCGAATGAACCTATCATCTCTATCTTCAGGTTCTGGGTCAGGCCTCTTATGATTAGGTTCAGGATCTCTGTATAAAGGTCTTCTAGGCTCTTGGTGTGGGTGAGGTTGAGGCACATTAAAATCTGGGTCAGGAGTCCAATTCTGATGCCTAGGTTCCTCAAGTACTTGGACTCGATCCCTAAGCTAGAGAAAATTCTCATGGACCTGTTTATTAAACTGGGCAACAGTAGCAGTCACATCCTGACTCCATTTGTTCATACTCTCAGTAAGAGCTCTAACAATGGCCTCTAAATCAGGTTGCGTTTGACCAGGTTGGTAGGGAACACCATTCCGTGTAGACATGATGATGCAAGCAAACACACAAAATGAGACTCAACTGAAATGACTACGGGCTAACTAGACCTAGAGCCCAAACTAGATGCCCAATCAGAGTGGCAAGCTAGCCTGTAGTAACTCGGGACTCAGCCAGGCAGGTGTAAGGGAAGTGTTAGGTCCCTAGATGCCAATCCTAGACACCAATCAGTGATTGGCCAGGTAGGCGGACTAGCACACAAGCCCTTCGGGATAGAATCCCTGAACCCGTTCTAGACACTGAGTATAAAGCACACACAGAGTAACTAGACAAACTGACTCAACACTAGCCTTGACCCGACTTGTTGATGTCCCTAGCCCACTAGGGCAAATTAAGTCTAATAAATTTTAAAATTAGGCTTAGGATCGAATGAGTGGGTGGTGGTTTTGGGCTAAGGAGAGGTTATCAACTCCTCCCCTTATCTTAGATGCTCAAATGCCTTAAGATGAATTAGGAGATGATCACTCAAAATAATTGAATTGCAGAAAACACAGAAACAGAGTTGCAGTAATTTAACTCTCAGAAATTTCACGGAAATCAATAAATCACAGGAACATTATGTAAAATAGTTTCAATTATACTGGTTCCAGCAAAACAAAAATCATATAATTTAGAGTTACCTGCAATGAGAAACAATTCTGTGATAGAGCAGTTACAGACTTAAAACAGAGTGCTTCCCCCGTTTACAATTCCTGCTACGAAGTTGTAACCCAACGGATCCCCTACACGCCTAAGAACACCCCGTGGAATGGGAAGAGGAGGTTTGCACCTCGCTTCGTTCCTAGGACCGGACGTCCTGGGGAGTCTACTTGAGCAGACAAAGTAAAAAGAGAGAGACTCAAAACAAGCAAGCAAAACAGAAACCCTAGACAGGGCTCTGATACCAAAAATGATACAGAACAAAAGAGATGATGTGATGCGGAAGTAAATTAAGACTAATTCTTTTTTTTATATATATATATTTTCAGAAGTGGGCTTTGACTCAAAGGAAAGTTAAACTAAATTGAAAGAAACTATGTAATAATTGAAAGCACAATTTAAAAGAAACTGGGTTATCAGAGTAGTTCAGAAGTAATGGATCGCTGGGGGTTGAGAAACTCCCAGACCTAGGGTTTCGCTCTGAACTTTCAACAGGACAGAAGTAAAGAGAAGAAAGGGTCACAGACCAGACAGTGATCTTTACGGAGTTTGGTGGAAGGACTCTCTTGAGCAGATTGTTGGATCCCGGATTCAGATATCTTCGCAATGGATCCTCCAATACTGATCCTTTGGCAGAGTTGGCTTCTGCTGAACTCAAGATCTGAGAAAGAAGAAGAACAATTTATGGAATCAGATACTCAAGGAAGGATTTACCAGTTAGAAGAACTTGAAAGCTGATGTTGCTGAAATCTGGATTCTCCTGAAGGCTGATCTGACTTCCTCTGGGAATTGCTCTGGATCTGAACTATCTGGACTGGACCTGGATGCTGGTGGTTGGCCTTGACTTGGAGAGAGTGGCCGTGAGAGGTGGGGTAGGCTAGGGTTTGGTGGAAAGAAGAGGATGATGGGCGGCTAGGGTTTGGAAGTGAAGTGGCTAACCTAGGGTTTGGGGTTGGAGATCTCACACCTCCTCAAGGTTCCTGGGGAACCCGGATTTACTCCCTCACGGAGCTCAACACCTGGATGCAAGTGCGGAAGAGAGAAACACAGAGTTTGCTCACACATAAATTGGATTCATTCATCAGATAACTTTAAAAATTACAAGAGGGGTTTAATTTATAGGACTTTACAAGAGAGCAGGGTTTTACATCTTCCCATGTGGGACTAATAGGGTGGATCTTCAAATTAGGTTTGTAGGATCAATTCCCACACATATGGCCGGCCAAGAGTTTCCAAAAATGCTGATTGGTGGCTTCAAAAGGTAAGTAGGTGGCGCCTCCTAGCCTTGCTCTTCAAGAAAAAATATTTTTCTTCCATACCTGGTTTTATTTGGAATTATTTGGGCGCCTCCTAACCTTGCTCTTCAAGAGAAATTTCCTTCCTTCCATACCTGGTTTATTTGGAATTATTTGGGCGCCTCCTAGTCTTGCTCCCCAAGCTTTGCTCCTTTCTTTCATAGCTTGGCTCTTATGGAAACACTTTGGCCGCCCCCTTGAATTGTGGATCCCAGATTGTTTTTCCTCAAGTAGCGCATGAGAGAAGGGACCTGCAATCTTGTGGTGTGGAAACCAGAGCATACTGGATGGAGATGTGGCGCCCCCTGGACTCAGGCGTGTGGCTGTGAGTGTGGCGCCCACTTGCTTGGCCTTGGGAGAAAATGTGATACCTTGGAGAAGTCCTAGACCACTACTGAGTCAACATGACTCAACAAAATTAAATTGCAGGGAAATACAGACTCAAGCTAAAATTGAGTTGATCAAGTCAACCCTTATTACAAATCAGAAAATCCTAATTCTTGGGCAAGGTCAATCAGAGATCCAGATGGAGCCCTGAAGTCTTCTTCTGAGTCTGGTGCGCGCACCAGTGAGTGCCCGGGCTCGCATCGACATCATCGCCCCCGTGCCCTGGTTGCCTTCGATCCACTGCTCGATGGATATCCCATCCATCATGCTGCGCTGACGGCACTCGACATGATACCGCCACCAGTACGCATGCATCAACAAAATACTATATTATATATAATATATAATTTAATATATTATGATATCATATTATTATTTTTTATTTTTATTTCTTTAAAAAATTATTATTTTTAAAAATTTATTAAATTTATGTTTTAAATATTTTATTAAATTTTTAAATAAAAAATCATAGATCAATAATATGTGATTCTGTACATAATTTTTAAAAATATTGTTTTGTATTTTTTTGTTAAAAAATCTAATTTGATAAATATATTTTAGATGACACCATTTTCATAAATATATAATAAAAAAATATTTAAAAAATTCTAAATTAATGTGGTCAGTGGCTAGATGTTCCGTCTCGCTTGATATGTCCGTCTTGGTGCTGACACGTTGCTCGTGTGCATTATAATCAAGATATTGCTAGTTGAGTGAATCCGTTGATTGACACGTAATCAGTATGTTGTGGACTTTGTGTTGCTTTTGTATACATGGGCCTTATTTATGTCGACTTTCTGTGGCCAGTGGACTGCGTGCTAACGCTGCCAAATGACGTGCAGCACACAATTTGGGACGAAACATCCGAGGGAAAAGGGAAAATAAGGGAGAGAAACCAAACAAAAATCGTATAAGATAGGCACCATAAAATACCATATAGATAATCTTTATAATTTGTCATAATTTTTTTAATATTAATTATAAAGAATTAATCTCAAGTATCAGTTTTATTTTATTAATTATTGTGTTATATCGGTTTAGCACAGGCCAATCACTGGTTCAACCGCTCGCCAAGTTCCTTCTGAATCAGATATCTAAATCGGAGCACTCGTAGGAAACTACGTGGGTAGACAAAGCGAGGACCTTGCCTTCATTACATCGTAGGATCAATCTTCGGCCTTGGCCGAAGACGTTAATCCCGAAGAGTTCTACCACGACCAACCATTGACCAGTCTCTGCACACCGACCAAAGAAGTCCGATCTGAAGAAGACTGTTTCGAAGACGATGCCAGCTTCGCTCCACAATCCATTTCGAAGGGAAAGACTCCGCTGCAAATGACAGAGGTGTCTTCGACTTGTCCTACAGAGGACAAACCGAAGACATTTTGCCAATTTAATGCTGGTCCCTCCTGAAAAAGAGGCCCAAAAGCAAATCTCTGGTTGATCTCAAATCTTCGAACGTGGATACGGTGGTTACGATCGACCACTTCCAATCGCAACCACATCACGATGGCCATGTAGCCACTAACTCCAACACCAACGATTCTAGATTGGCCAGAATCAATTGGCAACCACTTATGGTTATACGCAGGGTAAAGTTAATCAATCCTGTCTTAATCATAAGTGGGTAAGCTTAACTACATACTGGCACGGCAACTATAAATACCGGTAAGAGGGGACACTCAAGGTACATTACGCAAGCTTGGAAAAGAGAATACTTTCACCATCTTCTCGTAAGGCTTCAGACTCCTTCGCTGCTGCTTCGGCCTTTAGAGTCGCTTCTTCTGCTCTATTGACCACCTCATCAGTCATCTTGGCCATATTTTTTGCCTTCTTCTGGTTTTCCTTGGCAAAATGCTCCAAGGAATGAACCTACTTTTTTCTCTTCCTCAACTTTACCTCCTGTTCAGAGATCTTCAATTGAGCCTTCTTCAGCTCGCCTTTCAAATCCTGGACTTCGACGTCTTTGCGGGTAAGCCTCTCTTCCATGGATAGCTTTAATTCCTCGGCCACCTCCTTTTCGGCCTTGGCCATCTGAAGCTCCTTCTTTAAGTTGTGGAGGAAGTTGTTGATGCCCTCCAGACCCTTCTCTAAAAAGGTGACATCATGGACCGCTGTATCAATGGATTAAAACATAAGACTGATTATGATATAAACAGCCAATTGGGGACAGAAAATGCTGCAGATGTCTTACTTGCAGTAAAGAGGAAAAAGCGGAATCGGATACTTGGCAAGGTGACTCCGAGTGACTGTCTAGTCATGGGGAAGCAAAACACCCTTCAGTATCCACTTAGCTACATCAAGGAGTACGAGACCTCTCACATCAGAAAACTTTGAGAGGTCTACCTCGCAATCCCTGTCTAGAGGAGTATTCCCTACGAATCCCTCTTCAATTTGTGGTGCCTTGCCCTTGTCCATCGCAGAGGGGCAAGGCGGTGGCGCATCAGCTACTGGAGTTGGACTTTCCGTGATTTGGATCGGAGAGCTAGCCCTCGGCAAAGGCTCAGCCGGTGGGACATCTGTCGAAAGCTCCATTGGTGGGACTTGGTCCCCCCCCATACGTCCTCCTGGAGGACGTAGCACTTCCACTGATTCCTTTCTCTCGGGCCTTTTTTCGGACCTCAGATCCCGAAGAAGGGGCCTAAGCCATTTTTCTCTTGGTAGATTGACGAAGCAAGCCCAGATCAGGCCTCATCCTGCCATATGTAGATAAAAGCATATTTTAGAATAAGCTGGACAGAAGAGTCATGAAACAAGAAGGAGCCGAAGTCTTCTATCATCTGTACTGAAAGCAAAGGACTCGCTAATCCCAGCAAGATGAAGGTTCCTCTCTTCTAAAAGCTCTTGAATGGAAATGGCCTCCGAACAAGACAATAAGGTATAGTCAGGTTGGTCGGCCACCAGAACCTTCTTGCTAGCATTAGCATCCATACGAGACTCTCTCCACTCACCGTCGAAACCCCATGGCCGAGTAGAGGAGACAAAGACAAAGTTGGGCTTCCACCCATGGATGGCGCTAGGCATGTCCATTATTTTACGGCCGAGACCAAGGCCGATGACCCATCATCCATAGCCATGGAAATCCCTCTTTAACACAAAGAGGGAAGTGAATAAACTGGTCTTAGGCCTTACATTAGCTATATGGCATCAGACCAGAAATCCACAGATGTTCCGAATATTGTTCGAAGTCAACTGCGTGGGAACAATCTGATACATGCTAAAGATCCTAATGAGAAAAGAATAAAGTGGGAAACAAAGACCGACTTTCAAATGGTCTTCGTATACAGCGATGCACCCGGTGGGAGGCCTATTTACCTGCTCTTCAGGTTTAGGGAGCACTAGAAGGAAACCTTTGGGAATGTAATAACGTTCCCGAAGGTGGGCTATTTTTCTAAGAGAAACAGAATTATGAACCAGTTCCGGTCTAATTTCGGTAGCAGCATTCCTAACAGAACTTGAAGGCCTAGCCTCCCCCCGCCGGCGGTGTGAACTCCTAAAGATCTAACCATGCTGAAAAAGGAAAAGGAGGAAGGAGCAGGGAAACCCTACCTGCGGAAGAAACTGGAGACTAGAAGCAAAAAAAGCTGAGCAGAAAGCAAAGGCAAACAGGAGCGGAGAAGCTTCTTCGACTAGTCTTCCCTCTCCCTCTATAAGGGGATAAGAAGTGTTTTAGAGCTCCTCCTCAAAAGAAGAGGCATCCTCCCACTGAATGCGCCACATATGTAGATGCCGGGGATGGGTGCAAAACTCCAAGCGATGACAAGCTGATTTGTCGTGGGAAGAACCAACAGCCATGATCCGCGTGACTTCACCCAACGATGGAGATGAAGCCCATACCTTCTCCAAGGGATGGGATGAGGCCATGTCCTCTACCCAGATCCCAATTAAAGGATCGACCGAATCGTCGCAACAGAAAGAATAGACCAACCTATCGATTGACTCTTTTTTTTTCATGTTCCAATAGGAAAGCGATAGCTATCCTCAACTTGATCTTTGAATCAGATGTCAGTTGTGGCGAGCGACCAGACCAAAGATTCGCCATCATTGTTGCCATTTTTGCTGGCGAATACGACAATCCATTAATACTCTCACTCTTCAAGGCAAATCATTGCTTCGAAAACTGAGAGTGAAGGACAACTGTTGTGATATGTCGGTTCAGCACATGCCAATTACCAGTTCAACCACTCGTCAAGTTCCTTCTGAATCAGAAATCTAAATCGGAGCATCTTTAGGAAACTATGTGGGTAGACAAAGCGACGACCCTACCTTCGCCACATCATAGAATCAGTCTTTGACCTTGGCCGAAGACGTTAATCTTGAAGAGTTCTACCATGATCAACCATTGACCAGTCTCCTGGACACTGGCCGAAGAAGGTCAATCCGAAGAAGTCTGGTCTGAAGATGATGCCAGCTTCACTCCACAATCCATTCCGAAGGGAAAGACTCCGCCGCAAACGATAGAGGTGTCTTCGACTTGTCCCAGAGAGGACAAATCGAAGTTATTTCACCAATTCAATGCCAATCCCTCCTGAAGAAGAGACCTAAAAGTGAATCTCCAGTTTATCTCAAATCTTTGAACGTGGATACGGTGATTACGATCGACCGCGTGGCCACTACCTCCAATCGCAACCACATCGGGGTGGCCATGTATCCACTAACTCCAACACCAACTGATGTGGCATGATCGCTGACGTGGAGTAGCTATCAGATACCATGTCATAGAAAGACACCACGTCAGATACTCTACCCAGACTCCTTCGCCGGGCTGAGCTCCCTCAAAGCAATGGTGCCGCCTGCCAAAGCCGAGCTCTGCCCTCCTCCAGGTCGGGCCTGCAAGCCCGGCTGCCTAGGTCGATCCGGGTGCCACCTCCTAGATCGAACGCTCGAGATCGAGCCCCGTGGTCTGGAGTCGAGCTCAGCCCTCCTCCGCCATGTGGACCTTTCCGAGGTCGAGTCACCTGGGCCGGGGTCGCGTTCTGCCCTCCTCCGTCAGTACGAGCTCGCCCGAAGTCGAGCTCTGCCTCTCTAGCTTGGCCCCTAGCTCGGGCGAAGGTACCAGTGAGCAGGAGATAGCACCATCATCCCAGTACGCCGGCAAGCCACCCGAGGGTGGCAGAGACACCCACCAGGCTGCAATAACTACTCGCGACCGCTGCTTACACCAGAAAAGGGAGAAGTCCCTCGATTAAGGCACCACGCTCTTCACCAACCACCTAAACCACCCAGAAGAGGAAGTCACCCAGGAGATTCGAATCCTGGGGGTGGCGCACCCCCATTGAGGCACTACCAACCTTCCAGAATGGGGCGACCAGAAAGAATGTCAGAATACATGACAGCTTCCCCTATCACGAATCGAGAAAGACATCCCGTCCATGGCCCAGGATACCGTCGCATGCGCCTGATAGCCCAGCGAAGGTCCCGAGACTGGCGCTCAACGATCACCCAGACTACAAAGAACGTTCGACACCCCCAGAGGGGGGGTATGCAAATGCATGCACAAACACAAGTGCAAGCTCAACCACAGAGTGACACACCACAAAAAAAATCCAGGCAAGTCAAGGGAGAAAGGCCATATAGAGAATCCCTCTAGCTCGGCCACCATCCTCCCGACACACTTGCACCCTACTCTCACACCACTCACTCCTCCTAGCATGGAGTCCATCAAGAGGGGCTCGACCAGAAGGACCTGCTCCCTAGGATCGTCACTGACTTGACCGTCAGGTGCCCTCGCCGGAATCCTCGCCTGGGTCACTAACCTCATTTTTGTAGGTTGAAGGTGCAGGACATCCCAACTGAATCCAAGGGTGATCCGACCTCGACAACACTATGGGCCACGACGATCTTGGCAGCAACACCAACGATTCTAGACTGGTAGAATCAATTGGCAACCACTTATGGTTATACGCGGGATAAAGTTAATCAACCCCGTCTTAACCATAGGTAGGTAGCCTAACTACATGCTGGCATGGCAACTATAAATACCGGTAAGAGAGGACACTCAAGATATGCTATGCAAGCTTGAAAAAGAGAATACTTTCACCATCTTTCCTCCTCGAAACCTCTCCATTTGTGGCTGGAACTTATCTCTAACTTAGGCATCGGAGTGTCCCCCAACGGAGAAAATCCGGTCAAGGACCTGTTTTGCAAATATCCAGGGGAGCGAACTGGCAATCCAGTGGCTCCGCGCGGTCAACGAAGGTTCCACGTCAACACTAATGAAATTATTATTTTTATAATTATGTTAGTTTTTTTTCTTATTTTTAATATATTTTTTATCAGTACATATTTTATTATCATATAATATATACTAACTAGATTAAACATTAAATAACTCAATATACTCCTCTACATAATCACTATATTATAATTTTTAAAATATAGTACTTGTTGGCGCTGAACCCTCGCGGACCGATAGAGTGGCTGGATTGCTGGTTTGCCTCCCGGAGTCCCTGCAAAACAAGTCCTTGACCGGATTTTCTTTAGTGGGGGATACTCCGATGCCTAAGTTATTAAGGATCCAGGCAACAGAATGGAGAGTTCTGAGGAGGAGTAAATTGAAGTGAAATGAAAGGAAAGGTGAGCTTGAGCGGCATCCAAGAGTGAGCTCTGGACTAGCTATGTTGTGCCCTTGGATCGCTTACCTTAGGGGTCCCCTCTTATCGATATTTATAGGAGTAGTCATAATCGAATGTGTTGAGGCCACTAGACTTTAGCTAAGGGAGTCAGTTAGTCTAACATCCCCGTAACTAAAAGTAGTTGCCGTCGGATGTTGGTTATTCTAATATTGTTGAAGCCGGAGTTGTTGACCACGTGGTTGGTTATAACAATCAAACCCACTTCCGGTAGCTTAGGTTAAGATTAACCAAAGATTTATTTTTAGAGGCATTCTTCAGAAGGAACCGAAATCAAGTTGGCCATTTATCTCATACCTATCCTGATGGGGACATCGACTGGCCTAGAATATGAAGTAGCCCAGCTCAGAACCTGAAGCCCAGCCTAGCCCAGAACCTGAAGCTAGCCTAGCCCAAACCCTGAAGCCCCCCATCCAGAAATCGATGCAACAAATATCCCAAAGTAGCACAGATCCCGGAGCAGCATGGATCCTGAAGTTGTATGAATCCCGAAGCACATCCAAATGAAGATAAGTGTAATTTTTTTATGGGTGTACAAGAGATTATGATATCCCAAAATTTTAAGATTAGTTTCCGTACATTGTTTTAGAATTTATTTTTATCGTTGTTTTATGATTTAGTTGGATTAGTTTATTTTTTAATAGTTTGAATGTATTAGGATTGAGGTTGAGGTATCTAAGATTAGGATATTTGATATCTCATATTAGCCTATTTAATTGTTTTATCATTCTTCGAATAAGAATGAGACGATGAATATTTGGGAAGAGGAAACAAAAACTCCTAGTTAAGGAGAGGGTGCTGATCCCTACATGGTTGCTCTTGTTAAGAGTGGGCGTTGAAGCTTGGTGGGTACCCCACCATGGTTTTTTTTCTTCTTTCTAAATGTTCCATCCCGTCTTTCTTCACCATCTCCTGTTCTTCATCTCTGCTCTTCATCTCTGCTCCCCTATTTCTTTAGATTACCGAACTCTTCTTTCTTCCCCTCGCTGTTCCAATCCCAAGCAGTCCAATCTCACAAAAACCCAGCCCTCATCAATCAACCATCGAGCAATCTTTCTCGGATTTGCCCGACCACCATCTCCTCGAATTGCCCGACCAAGCCAACCACCCCGCCGCCCATCATCGTTGCCGTCCCTCGATGCTGCCACCATCCTACTCTGCCCGACCACCCCATCTTCGGACCGCCGATCATGACCCCTTCCACCCATGAAAATCACTGCTCGACCACATCTCGATCGAATCTTGTTGGATCCATCACTGTTGAGTCTCCTGCCCGGAGTTGCCCATAGTCGAGACGTCGATCACCGCCACCAGAGCAACCACCAGAACCCCTTTTGTGCCAGCCTTCCTCCCATCCGTGCTGACCCACACCGTCGCCAATGGAATTCCACGCAGCCAGCTATCGCATTTTCCCCGTGCTGCCACCTGCCTCTCATCGCCAGTGCTGATGAAGACACCGGTTCCATCGAAATCACTGGTGAAGTTTGCCGGTCTTCCTCTGTCTCTGGCTTCCATCTGTGGGGAAGAAGCATCCCACATGAATGTGAAAGCAAAGGGCATACTGCACAGGTCTCAAAGCATAGCCGGTTTTCCCTAATGTCGATTTTAGTTTAGGTAGAAAATGAAGAAAAAGGGAAAAGTGTTTTTTTTAATAATTGAGCCTGGTTGAACCTAGCATAAGGTCGTTTCCTAGCAACCAACGATCCACCCTTCTCTAAAATAATCTTGATCGGGATCCGTTCCACATCAATTTTGGTTTCAGAGCGAGGGTTAGGTTAGGTTAGTTAATTTTATTTTAATTGCATTATTTATATAAAAAAATAGTCTGCAGATCAAGTGCTCCATGGAGCCAGAAGAATGCTGAAGCTTGACTCGACATAGTCGAGTTCTCCCCACCTCAAGAGAATGATGGCGACATCGACTAGCCCATAATCTGAAGCAACCAGCCCAGAACCTGAAGCCCAGCCAGCCCAGAACCTGAAGCAAGCCCAGCCCAAACACTAGAGCCCCAAATCCTGAAGTTGATGCAGCACATATCCCGGAGCAGCATGGATCCCAGAGTAGCTTGAATCCCGAAGCACATCCAAATGAAGATAAGTGTAATTTTTTTAATGGATGTACGAGGGATTGGGATATCTCGAAATTTTAGGATTAGTTTCCGTACGTTGTTTTAGAATTTATTTTTATCATTGTTTTAGGATTTAGTTGGATTAGTTTGTTTTTAATAGTTTGAATGTATTAGGATTGAGGTTGATGTATCTGAGATCAGGATATAGGATCTCATATTTAGCCTATTTAATTGTTTTATCATTATTCGAATAAGAATGAGACAATGAATATTGGAAAGAGGAAACAAAAACTCTTGGTTAAGGAGAGGGTGCTGATGCCTACATGGTCGCTCTGGTTAAGAGTGGGCGCTGAAGCCTAGTTATGTAACACAACCATGGTTTTTCTTTTTTCTTTCTAAATGTTCCATCTCGTCTTTATTCTCCATCTCTTGTTCTTCATCTCTGCTGTCATGTTTCTCTTGATTACTGAACTCTTCTCTCTTCCCCTCGCTGTTCCAATCCCGAATAGTCCAATTCTCAAATAATCCAGTCCATCGTCAATCAACCATGAGCAATCTTTCCTGGATCTACCCGACCACCATCTCCCCGATTTGCCCGATCGAGCCAACCACCTCGTCGTCGCGTCGTCGCTGCTGTCCCGCAATGCTGTCGTCATCCTACTCCGCCTGACCACCCCATCTTCCAGACCACCGGTCACCACCCCTTCTGCCCATGAAAATCACCACTCGGTCGCACCTCGATCAAATCCTATTGGATCCATCGCTGCCGAGTCTCCCACCCGAAGTCGCCCACAGCCGAGATGACGATCACCGCCACCAGAGCCAGCCACTGAAACCCCTTTCATGCTGGCCTTCCTCCTATCCATGCCGACCCCTCACCATTGCCAATGGAATTCCATGCAGCCAGCTATCGCGTGTTTCCCCATGCCGCTGCCTACCTCCCATCGCTGGTGCTGGTGAAATCCATCGGTTCCATCAAAATCATCGATGAAGTCCGCCAGTCTTCCTTTATCTCTGGTTTTCGTCTATGGGGAAGAAGCATCCCGCACGAGCGTAAAAGAAAGGGAGGCATACCGCATGGGTCTCAAAGCATGCCAGTTTCCCCTAATGCCGACTTTAGTTTAGGCAAAAAGTGAAAAAAAAATAGAAATAAAAGGGAAAAAGTATTTTTTTTCAATAATTGGGCCTGGTTGAACCTAGCCTAAAGATCATTTCTAGTGACCTATGATCCACCCTTCTCTAAAATAATCCTGATCAGGATCCGTTCCGCATCAATTTTGGTATCAGAGCTGGCGTTCCGCATCATATCCTCTTCGGAGTAAGCCAAAGACATATTAGCCATTCGTTTCAGAGCTACCTTCTTTGAAGTAGGTTGGAGTGTCTACTTTGGACTCGTCCTCTTCGGAGCAAGCTAGGAGATGAATTAACTGTTTTCTTCAGACCAATCTTCTTTGGACTGATGCGAAGAAGGACTAGTTAATCATTTTGAGACAGCATAGGTCAGGGGTGTACTTCGGAACTGGCCTCTTAGGTACAGGCTAAAGACTGACCTTCTACTGTGACTAGTATAGAAATGTCGAATCACCGCTTTATCGAGCTTCGGAGTAATCTTCAAGTCTCCTGACTCGGACACTGGTTCAGAAAGGATCATTGGGCCTTTTATCAATCATCTTAATGTATCTTTACTGAGCCAGTTTATCACAACAGTACTTATCAATAAGCAGTTCCTGATAAAATGATATTTACTTAATAGCTTACTAATACATACGATAAATGTTTTTAAACACTCACAATAATTGAATACGTACATACTAATAAATTGATACATAGTTTTTCTAACATAGTATTCATCAGTACATGGTACATGACCGCTAATACATACTTAGAAAAATATTGATAAAAGTATAGTAATAGCCCCTTAACTTTTCTACTTTGTGCTACGATATCCTTCAACTAAGAATTTTATATTTGACATCACTTATTTGTAATATGTAGTCTGCAAAGCCCTTCCATCAATTCTGTTCATTAGTTTGCTGATATGGCTTTATTTTAATTCCTATTGGCATCCTGAAATAATATTTATAGTTTTTATATTTTTAACCAGGTGCTAATTGAGGTAAATTCAAATCTGACCACCTAGCAATGACCAGAACTGAACATGTGCATAATTTTCTCTCTCTCGATTGTTCGTCCTAACCATATAAAAGTGCTCCGCAATCTCTCCCATCTCATGCAACCATGGCATCTATGAAGGTAGAGGCAGCCACAGTGGCAAGCCCCTCTACCATCCACCACTCCTCTTTGCCCTCCTTTGCCATCCCCTGCCTTCTCTCTGCCATCCCAAAAGCCCTCTCTATCTTCATCACCACCCACTCTCTATGGAGATCCCTCTCCATCTCTATTGTCGCCCACCCCTCCGCTGCCTCCTCTACCCCAACTTCCGCCACTACCGCTCCCTCCCCTCTCCATTGCTTCTTGTTTGACGAGCCTAGCAAGGATGTAGACATCCCTATCGAAGCCATTGAGCATGAAGGCATCACCGAGGTCTTTGCCCCTACCTCGATAACGCCTCCATGGAGATCCACCAGGCCCTCACGTGCTTCCCCTCCTTCACCAACCACCTTCTTTGCCATGAGTAGGGCAAGGTCTTTGTTGCCTCTAGCTACGTCCCCTCCACCAACTGATGCGGGATGACTCTAAGACCGCTAAACATGCATGGAAAATAGTAAAATATTTTTTTTTATAATTTTTATAATTTTATTTGCAGGCTAGATCTTCAAAATAAAGTAATAACTAGCATAAAAACTAGCAGTGCAAAGAATCATCAGGTTGCAGGCATACTCATGCAAACCAATGAAATATCCAGACCCCGAGAGTTGAGAAACTCCCGGCTTAGGATAATTTGTCTTCATCAAATCAGATAATAAGAGAAAGGAAGGATTCTTACCAGTCAGAGATTAAAATTCAGTAGCAGCAGGGATCACACACGCACTCTGATCAAAGACTGGAAGAAGAAGCCTTGTCTCCCTCGAATGATGGCAATCTGGGTGGTCTGGGTAGCAAAGAAGGCCTCCTCAGGGGAGGGGAAGAACCTAAGGGATCCTACAAGCATCAAGGATCAATCAAAACAGCAAGTAAGAAAAAAAAAAGAATTTGGTTTAGAAGGAATCAGGTTATGGTTTAGAAGCTGGGCTGTTTGAAGCTTGTAGAAGATCTCCCTGCTTGGCAGCCTAGGGTACTCCTTTTTGGATGTGTGAAGGCTTGGATGGCAGTATTTAGGGCAGGGAAGGATGCTAGGGTGCAAGGATTCATCCAAACATTAAAACACAACCTAAAGAACCAAAACAAAACACCAACACAAGTAATAACTCAAATTTCAGCAAGTTGTATTCATAAGAAAGAGATGCTTACAAGAGGGGGAGGGGTGGGGTATTTATAGAGTTCCTATACCCTCACTAACCATGGTTACACTTGGATTATAGGTCCTCTTCCAAATTAGAATACAAGTCCTTTCCTAGCTAGGTTAGAATTACAAAGTTTTAAAAGGGCTAGAAATCCTAACTATGTTAGAATTTTGACCTAGTCTTCTCTTCTTTCCTCTCCCCACTTGGCTTGGACTCGGTTAAACTCCTCAAATTCATTTTTGGACCTTGGGGCAGCAGCAAGGATGCCTCCTTCATGGGCTTGGATGAAAATTTGAGGTGTCCAGGTGGGCTTCTAGGGGTTGGGCGCATGGGCTGGCATATTTCAGGGAATCTGGCTAGAATCTTGCTTCTTAAGGGCTTGGGCTTGGCTCCTGGGCTTGATTTTAAGGTCTGGAGTCTTGAATACCTAGGAAACATGGTATCCTGGCATATAGAATATTTTGAAAGCATCTGGAGGGAATTTGGCATCTGAAATGGCACCCGAGAAAAATGAGGACACAATTAGGGCACCTGGATGTAGATTGAGCTCCCCTAAGCTGGTGTAACTGCTTCTGGCTTTAGAATGAGGTCTGGTAAAACTTCAAAATAGTGTAGCCTCCTCTCTTGTACAAGAAAACCTCACACTAGACTCATACTGGTATACAGGACTCAATGTACTGGACTAGGTTGAGGTTTGAGACAAATCAACTAACCCAACTTATTACAGGACTCATCTTAATTGATTACAAAACTTGACACATGGCTAGGTAACCAATAGGGCCCAAAATGCCCCCACCAATTCTCCTCGGGGTGGGAGGAACTCGACCTGTCAAGTGTGGGATAACTTGGCTCTCATAGTGCTCAAGTAGGTCTGGGTTGAGGCACTGCAGATCCTCATAGGTGATCCACAACTCCTCAAATTCTGGCCTACCTTGCAACAAGACCAAATACCTCTGATAGCCTCTATTCTAGATACATTTGGCTTGATCGTCCAGGATTCTCTAGATCTTTTCCTCACTATTTGGACAATTGTATGTGGACATTCTGGGATGGGTTCTCTCTCAAAGGGGAGGGTAGGCTCAAAGTGCTCGCTAGGTGTCGATGCTGGCTCTCTAGACTCTATAAGATCTGAGATGATGAAGGTGGAGCTAATACCTAAATTAGGTAGTATCTCATATACATAGGCATTAGGTCCACCGATATTCATTATCTTGGATGGGCCAGCTTAACAAGCAAAAAATTATTTACAACTACAAAATCCCTTGCAAATTCTTTATCTCTCTTTTGGGAATTAGCCAAGTTGTTAGTTAGTTCATTAGTTATGTTCAGCTTTTGACTAATTTCCATATGCATATGCTGTGCAGAGGGTAGCGCAGGTGCAGACATGTAATTCAGGCTGTGCATTTATTGGACCCAACTAATACCTGATAGACTCGATTAGACATCCCTATCAAAGGATATTTTATTAGACTCTAAATCAAAACCTAACAGATTATAGACACTTTAGGTTTGATCTTATCATGACATGCACATGAAAATGTGACATGAACTCTTAGTAGATGCCAGAGGGTCTTCCAGAAGTAGGAAGCAAACATGACTGACTCGATGAATGAATGCAGTATGCAAACCTCTATGAAATGCAACCTAATAGTAAAGAAAAAAGAAGAAGTTTCCTGAAATGATAGAAAATAAGAGGTGGGTTCAGGGTTGGTCTGGTAGATGAGAAATAAGGAGATGGTTCATGGTTAATTAGAAAGAGTAGAATATTAGAAGGGGTTTCAGGGATGAGTCCTAGACTAATGAGATTTACCTTATGGATTTGAGGCATATCTAAAGGGTTTGCATAATGGAAGAAGGGGTCATTGATTTCAAGAAAAAGATCAAATGGTGTCAAAGAAGTGAGTTCATCCTGAGGGCTTTGATCTAAAGAGATTAAGTCCTTAATAACTCTTCTGGTTCATAAATCAAAGGACTGGGCTCTCTAATTGGGCTATCTTCTAGTGGCTCTTCAAGTAAAGCTCTAATAGTGGGACTGGATTCCTCATGGTCTTCTTCTTTTAAAGGTTCTTCCACTACAGGTTGGGTGTGGTTAAAGTCAGCTAACTCTAGGGTGGCTTCAACCTGGGTATCTATTGGATCAACTAATACTGGATTGGCTTCTACCTGGGATTCTACTGGATCAACTAACACTGGATTGGCTTCTACCTGGGTTTGGTCAGGGTCAACTGATTCTAGGATGGTGGATTGAGTAAACTGGGTTTGGAATGAAAGGATTATGCCCTAAAGGCCAATCAAAATGTTGAATTTCGATGGAATTTTCTTTTGTATCCTAAACCAGTGTATTGACATTATCAATTAATAAAGGCATTTTATTTTCATCATACGCTGTGTCTCATTAATTATATTAAGATATGATGAACCCCATAGATTAGGGCTATGGTTCTAGAGTTATGATGAGATCATACCAGTGAGACCTAAAGCCTTAAAACCCTAATCTAAAATATTCCTGGTCGATGGGATATTTTGTAGGGGATCAATGTTTCCGGTAAGACCAGCATATCCTATGTATGCTTGGTGAAGAGGGTGACTGATCTCACAGTCACTTGTGTTTGACACTAATACTAGGATGTGGGTGCTCATTAGTGAATGAGTTCACTGAATGGATCCAGCTTGAGAACATCAAGTGGAACCTTATCTGTTTGTCAAGATAGTTCTCATAGTGGGAGTAGTGCATGTGGTCCTTTGACCTGAGACTGCCATGGTACCTTGTATGCATGAATCAATACTTTGGTTTACACTCAATCATGACACTGAGTCTTGCATGGGGTGATACTGGGCATGGTGGATTGCATATGGAGGTTGTGAGTAGGTCCAAAAGGAATCGATCAACCCTAGTAAGAAGGAAGCGCATCCAAATGATTTCAATCAAATGAAGATTCGGGAAATCTTTGATCAAAGTATGAACATTAGAAATAGTTTCTAATGGTTCATTAATGAATCATCATTAACATTGAGTAAGGAATGAATATGAATTGGATTTGACAAGTATCCATATCCATAGTCATATTCAGGTGCAAGTAGATCGAAGGACTGAACTGCCTGGTAACTCACCATTGAAGGGTATTTTGGTAAATCTACCAAATTCCTCATCTTTCGGGTAGGCATGACATATTGCTAGACATCTATCTTTTCTTGTAGGTCTTCATGAACCAATTGATTTGGTTTCATGAGTCAATTCGATGTATGATTCGAATTGGACAATTAGGTGAGCCAATTTGACCTAATTAGGTCAATCAGATTCGATCGGATCGAATCGGTTCAAACCTAAACCTACTGCTAGCTAGATATGGAACCCAATGGGTCACACACAATAGAACTTATCCAAGGAAGTCATTCATGATTTAATTAGGGTCATAGGATCCTAATTGGTTAGCCGGATTACATACTAGCATATGTAGGCTAACCAAATTCCTAACCCAATTGGATTGGGTCCGGTTGCTTGCTAATTGGGCTAACCTAATTATGGGAAACCTAAATTAGGTGAGTCCTAAGTGGGGCTAGCCTAATCAGAGCTAAATCTGATTTTAATTTGGATTTAAGGGCATTTTAGGCGCCATACATGAAGAGTCCCAATGGCATGGGACTCTTGGTACCTAAATGATACCTTAACTTTAAAAGGTACAAAATGAGCTATAGATCCTTGATTTGAAGATAACTTTATATGGTTAGAAAGGAAATTTTATGCTCTTTCCAATGACACCCATATTGCCTATGTTTTTACTAGTCAACATTCTCTGAAATTTGCATGGAAGAAGGATGGCGCGTGCGGTGCATGAAGAGTCGCAACTCTTCATGTGGCACGCGATTCTGATGGAGAGTCCTTCTACTATCAGGACTCTTTATAATCTCTAATGTTTGGAGATTGAAGAGGCACCTCTTGGCTTCCTAGGGACCGGTAATTGATATGTGGCAAGTGAGAATTCATCCAGATAAAAGAAGGGATGTGAATAAGGCCTTCGGTGCATGAATGGGCTTATTAGATATGATTTTTCAAGCCAGATAACTTCTCTTCGATCTTGAAAAGTCATATCTGATAAGTTGATAGGAGGACATATCACCCACCCCTCTTGTATCTATAAATAGGGGTGTGAAATGAGTCTAATAAAAAAATAAATAACAAGAATTCTACCGAAGTACTATTCTGAGTGTCTCTCCTCTCCCTCCTTCTTTCTTTAAGTCAAGACTTGTCTTGTTAAACAAAGTCCTTTCTACTAGGACAAGGCTTTATTTTAGGACATAAGCTCAAGGGATCCTAGAGGAGGGTTGTCCTAAAACCAAGAGTGGTTTAGGAGAGTGTCTTTAGTGCCCTACAGTAAGACAGGGTGTCCTATAATGGTCAATAGACCAAATGCTGCCGAAAGAGTTCCACTTCTCCCAAGTAACTTGAAGAAGGAGTTCTTCCTTGGTCCGAGTTTCGTGTGGATCACCATTGGAGGGCGAACGTTTGGGCGCCTGGTGGAGAAGAAGGCTGATCAGGATTTTCTTCATCGGATTGGATACTAGCGGTTCAGGTTGGTGCCTAAACTCTAGTTTATATTATATATGCATGTTTGTATGTTTTAATTCCTAGTAAGGAGGTCTTGGGTTAAGGGTTTGGTAGTGGTTTCATAATAAATTTTTGAAATCCACGCTTCTGCCCTGGTCACCAAAACCCTTACAGTGGTATCAGAGCCACCTTATTAGGGCTAAATCATACCAAATTTGAAGTTGCCCAATTTTGTAGGACTCTTGAGGTTGCCCATTTTGGTAGGACTCTACAAAATTGAAGTTAACTAATTTTGTAGGACTCTTGAGGTTGCCCATTTTGGTAGGACTCTACAAAATTGAAGTTGCCCAATTTTGTAGGACTCTTAAGGTTGCCCATTTTGGTAGGACTCTACAAAATTTAAAGTTGCCCAATTTTGTAGGACTCTTGAGGTTGCCCATTTTTGTAGGACTACAAAATTTGAAGTTGCCCAATTTTGTAGGACTACAAAAGTGTAAAGTTACATATGATTGATATGTTTATGCATATATGTATATCACTAGTTAGGGTTTTTACTTAAACCTTAACCGATATAGAGATATGTTTAGCTTTCTAGTCATCATACTGAAATAAGGTTGCCCTGGCATAATGGTGGATCCATTATGTGGTAGATGGTTGTCCTAGTATGATGACATACTTGGCACATTATAAAATGATATATGATGCATGGTTAATGAATGGTAATATTAGAATGTGCTTCTGTTTGAATTGCCCTCTATTAAAATTATATTAAGTTGTAGTGTCTATACCAAAAGCAAAATAATCAAGATGATTAGTTGATCATTCGGTGTCTAGGAAAAGTGGTTCATGATCGGTAAAGAGGATGTGGTTTTTAATTGGTTCCGTTGACTGACCTGGCCAATTTTTATTGGTGTCTAGGAAAGCAATGAGGGGACTCCCACTACTCTCCCACTTACCTGGCCGATAAGATTAACTTAATTCTTGATTGATATGCTTAGTGTAATATTCACTACATTATGCCTTCCTTCATGCTAGGTCATTATTATGTTATGATTCATATTAGGTTTGTTGTGTACACACAACGCCGGTACCTTCGCCCGATCTTGACTTCTGGCAAGCTTGTCCTGATGAAGGAGGGAAGAACGTGGCCCTGACCCAGGGGACTCAACCTCGGAAAGGTCCACGTGGCAGAGGAGGGCTAAGCTCGGCTTCGGACCACGGGACTCGATCTCGAGGGGTTTGATCTGGGAGGTGGCGCCCGGCTTTGGCTTAGGTAGCCCGGGCTTGCGGGCTCAACCTGGCGGAGGGCGGAGCTCGACTTCGATGGGCGGCCCCATTGCTTTGAGGGAGCTCAGCCCAGTGAAGGAATCTAGGTAGAGTATCTGATGTGGTATCTTTCTATGACGTGGTATCTGATTACTACTCCACGTCAGCGATCATGCCACATCATTTGCCCCCCACTTCCGAAGCTTGTTAGTGAACGGCACTCGGGTCGAAGGGAGTAATTACATTGTTGACATGGAAAGGTGAAGATCTGGTGTAATTTTGGCCATGATCATCAGTGCTTCGCGAGGTGGTTCCCCAAGCCATTGTGGGGGTGTCACGTGGCCACGTCCGAGGAGTAGTTATTATCGGCACAGAATTCAGAGTGGCTGGGATGTCTTACTCATCGATGGTCGGTACGTGACATGAATCCGTTGGCGGAGGGGCTGTAACGGTACGGATGAGATGGGTCATTTCGAAATGAAAAAAAGTTTTTATCCTAAACTTCCATTCTTTCGAATTCTTCGTGCCTACTGCCATACCCAAGCTTTCTCTCCTCCCCGATTGCCTCAGACCCTCTAAGAAACTAGGTTAGTCTTCTTTCTCCTCATCTTTTCATCAGGTAGGGGTTCTTCTTCCGAGTCTTGGGCCTTCCTTAAACTGAGTTCGTTCCTTCTTCTTCTTGAGTCCTGCTTCTTTCTTCCCTAGGGATGTGTCATTTTGGTCCGAGCTTCCATCCTTCTACCAGTCAGGGCGAAGCCGGTCCCTCTGTACCGAGACTGCCATCTTCTTCCTCCGATAAGGAGGGGGATATGACATGTTTTGAGTTCAGTAGGAGGCATCCCCCTGGTCCCATAGCTATTAGGGAACCGGGGGTTTGTTCTTCTCACCCTTCTCGTCCTCCATCTGATCCCATCCCAGAGTCTGTCCAGTCAGTAGGTCTCGGTAGGATCACCTCATCGATCACTGCTGAGGAACCGGGGACCATCCAAGATGTCTATGGCATCCCGCATTCCACCAATTTTAATCCCCCGCTCGGGGGATCGGGTTACTTCCAGTGGCCGGGCCGAATAGCTTTTTATGCGGAGACCTTCTCTGGAGGGCTCTGCTTCCCCTTTCACCCGTTCTTCTTGTTGGTGCTGGATAACTACCGACTTGTCCCTGCTTAGCTGGTCACGAATGCTATTAGGACCATTTTCTCCTTCATCGTACTCTACCATGTCCACGGGTTTGTTGCCCGATTCTCTTTGTTTAGGGCATTCTTCATCCTAAAGCACTGCCCCACTGAAGACGGGTGGTGGTCACTGTCTTCTTGCCCGAGGGCATCAGGTTTGAGCTCCCCTCTTCCATCAAAGGATGGAAGAGCAAATTTTTCTTCGCCATGGTTGAAGGAGTTGACTGGGTCTGGAGTGACCCATACCAGTCCCCCAATCGAAGTTCTGTGGTTGACGCAGCTGACCAGGATGACTACGAGCAGCTTCGCCTGCACAAATCCCTTCCATGGAGGTTCTGCTGTCAGAGTAGAACCTTTTAAAGCTAGGGTTGACCCAATGAGGGGGTTGGGTGAGTTTGGCTCAAACTTTCTTTCTTCTACGCTCTTCATATCGTTCTTTCTGAGCTCTGATCATTGCATGGCTTGTGTATAGGTATGATTTTCATGGAAAGTGACCTACTAGAGATCACCAGGAAGAGGTCACCAGCTAGGCTGGTCAATGAGCCTCCATCGAGATGGGCTCGGGGCGAGAGCGCGTCGGCGATTGCTCCTGCCATGCCGGTTGAGCCAAGCAGGGGGAAACTGAAGCCACTCCTGCTCAAGTGGAGAGGACGATGCTCGCGGTACCGGGGCCAAATCAGCGGGCAATCCAGAAAGTTCCAGAGTGGTCAAGGCAACAAGAGACGGAACTTGCTTCGGAGTCTGAGGTGGTCGCTTGGGCCAGGGTCGCTGCTGTCGCCGTCGCCGTGTCTCCCCGTTCTCTAGGGCCTGCCATCATTGAGGCTCGAGGAAAAAGAGGCTCGAGGGGGAGGCAAACCTATGGCCGAGGCACCGCCTTAGAGGAGGCTGAGCTCTTGACCCACACCGGAGGGAGCTTCCACCGGAGGGGCTGGTGATTCGGCTCTCGAGGCGGGCAAGAGGGAAAGGGAGCAATGCTGGATCCCTTTCAAGCTGGGGCTGGAGAGCTCCTTTCTATGGATCTAAGCACTGGCAGAGTGCATGATGGACTTCTCCATCCAGGCATGTGACCACCAGGAGATGGCTGGATAGTGTCTGGGGGCTGTGATCAGCAGCATCTTCCCCAGCTCTTCTCAGTAAGCGACTTTACCCTTTTTATTTCCTTCCTCTTCTCTTCCTCTCCCTTTTTTTTACTTTTGCTAACTTTTTGCATGATGTAGATCGGTGCCGAGGTCTCCTGATTAGAGATTGCTACAGAAACTGGCTAAAGAATGATCAGCAGCGAGTAGCAGAGGTCGAGTCTCTGAAGGCTGACCTGAAGGAGAGGACCGATACCAACGGGGTGCTTGGTCAGAAGATTAAGGATCTCGAGAATCAGCTCGCCAATTTGAGGGGCGAGCGAAGGAGCTCTAAGAGAGCCTCGACTAGGAGTGGGGCCGGACGAAGAGGAAGGCCGAGGATCTCACGGCAACAGAGAAGAGATTGACTTCATTCAACGCTAAGACAGTTCAGTAGATGGAGAGAGCACAGTCCTTTCAGACCGAACTGGTGGTGGTGAAGAAAAAAATGGCTGCAACTGAGGAGGCGGTAGCGGAGGCTGCTAAGTCAGTGGAGACTGTGGTGGAGCAGGCTGCCAAGGTAAGGAGGGAGGCTGAAGGGGCCATGGCCAGGTACAGGGCTTTGGAGGAGTTCATCAGGAGGAGTTCATCACCGAGATCCAAAACGGTGTGGACTCCTTCTTCAAAGGCTTTATGTACCTGCACGGCGAGGTCGAGGGGTTTGTTCCTGATGAGGGTCGTAGCCACCTCAACTATCCTTGGGCTTCGGATGCGGAGCCAAGCCAGGAGGTAGATATTGAAGAAGCCACTGCCCCCGAGCCTTCCCCGCCAGTCGACGCCGGAGCTGCATAGTTGGAGGCCCTGGGGATGGAACCTCATAGCCTCGCAGCCCTGTAGGGGGCCAGCCCGAGTAGAGTAAGATCTTTGCTTCTACTTTTTGTACTTGGTTTTGGGTCGCCCGGCATGTCGGGGGCCCAAGGATGCTTTGTAAACATATTTTGTTAATGAAGCAAATCTTTCTAACTACCTTGTCCTGAGCAATCCTTGCCTCTCCCATCTTTCTTCTTCTCTTTCTTTTTCTTCTTCTTCTCTTTTTTTTTTTTTTTTGAAGTGTGTGGTGAGATCAGAGAGGAGGGTTCCACCTTGTCTGGGATTTGGCCTTCAGACTTCAAGGTTGGTGAGTGGGCTCAAGACTTTGATACTTTGAGAGCAGCTGGGCTTAGAGAATGTTGGCCAGAGAACTGGGCCCGATCCAAGGTTGCTGAGAGCTAGGCTTAGGTGTTAGTGTCTTGGAGCTAGGCTCGAAGACTTCTTGGCCAGAGAGCTGGCCCCAGTCCTAGGGTGCCTGAGAGCTGGGCTCAGGTCTTGGTGTCTTGGAGCTAGGCTCGAAGACCTTGATGCAGAAAAAAGAACAAAGAAGCATATGCGGAAGTAAAATTAAGATTAATTCTTTTTTTTATTATTATTATATTTTAGAAATTGGCTTCGACTCAAAGTAAAGTTAAACTAAGTTGATGGAAACTAGGTAAGGATAGAAAGCACAATTTAGAAGAAGCTAAGTTATCAGAGTAGTTCAGAAGTAACAGATCGCTGGGGGTTGGGAAACTCCCAGACCTAGGGTTTCGCTCTGAACTTTCAACAGGACAGAAATAGTGAGGAGAGATGGGTACCAACCAGACAGTGATCTTCACAGATTTTGGGTAGAAGAACTCTCTCGAGCAGATTGTTGGATCCTCGGAGTCGGCAATCTTCGCAATGGATCCTCCAATACTGGTCTCGTGGCTGGGTCGGCTTCTCCTGGACTCAAGATCTGGGAAGAAGAAAAACAAGTGATGGATTCAGAGACTCAGGAAAGGATTTACCAGATCGAAGAACTTGAAGGCTGATGTCGCTGAGAGCCGGATTCTTTGAAGGCTAATTCAACTCCCTCTGGAAAGAGCTTTGGATCTGAAGTACCCGGACTGTAGCTGGATGCTGGTTGTCGGCCGGACTTGGAGAGAGAGGCCGTGGGAGGTGGAATAGGCTAGGGTTTGGTGGATTGAAGTGGATGGTGGGGGTTAGGGTTTTGGAGTAGAAGTGGCTAACCTAGGGTTTGGGTTTGGAGATCTCACACCTCCTCAAGGTTCCTGGGGAAACCGGATTTACTCCCTCACGGAGCTCAACACCTGGATGCAAGTGTGGAAGAGAGAAAACACAGAGTTGCTCACTAAAAAAAATTTGGTTTCATTCATCTGATGCTTTTCAAACTTACATGGGGTTTAATTTATGGCCATTACAAGAGAGTAGGGTTTTACATCTTCCCATATGGGACTAAAGGAGGGGATCTTCAAATTAGGATATCAATCCCTACTCATATGGCCGGCCAATTAATTCCAAAGTTGATTGAAGCTTCAAAAAGGAAAGTGGGTGGCGCCTCCTTGTCTTGACCTCCAAGAAAATATTTTTTTCCTTCTATGCTTGGCCTTATCTGGAAGTGTTTGGGCGCCTCTTAACCTTGCCCTCCAAGAGAAAATTTGTTGCCTTTATATCTGGCTTTAGTTGGAAAGATTAGGGCGCCTCCTAACCTTGCTTTTCAAGAGAAATCTTCTTCTTTTCATGGCTCAACCCTTTTTGGATACCTTTTTCTTTCTCCTAAGTTATGGTTCCTTCTAACTTTGTTTTGAGTATTTCTGGCAGGTAATGGGTGCCTCCTTAAATTTCTCTCCAAGAGAATTTCTTCCCTTTCATAGTTTGGTTCTTTTGGAAGTCTTGGGCCACCCCTTGATTTGTGGACCCCTGGTGGATTTCTCTCAATTGGCGCATGAAAGAGGGGAGCTGCTATCTGTGGTGTGGGGACCAAAGCCTACTGGATGGAGATGTGGCGCCCCCTGGACTCAGGTGTATGGCTGGGAGTGTGGCTGGGAGTGTGGCGCCCACTTGCTTGGCCTTGGGAGAAAATGTAACACCCCAGGTTGAAAACCTAGTCCACTATTGAGTCAACATGACTCAACTAAATAAAATGCAGGTAATATAGACTCAAGCTAAAATTGAGTTGATCCAGTCAACCCTTATTACAAGCCAAAAAACCCTAATTCTTCGGGCAAGGTTAATCAAAGATCTAGATGGAGCTCTGAAGTCTTCTCCTAAGTCTGGTGCCCGCACAATTCTCCCAGGGTGGGAGGAACTCGATCCTGTCGAGTATGGATCAAGTTGGCTCTGGTATCTCTCCAAGAGGTCTGGGTCCAACTCTTGTAATTCTTCTCGGGAGATCCAAGAGTCATCAGAATCTGGCTTCCTTGCCAGCGGACGAGGTATCTTTGGTATCCTCGATTACGAGTAGAGATAACCTGATCATCCAGGATCTTTCAATCTGCTCTTTCCTCACAGGCCAGTTTGTTGGTGGACACACAGGGTTGGGTTCACTCTAAAGAGCAGGATTAGGTTCAAAAGCCTCACTAGGAATCACAGCTGGCTCCCTATACTCTACTAGGTCTGTAATGTTGAAAGTGGAGCTAATGCCTAGTTCTGGAGGTAACTCGAGCACATAGGCATTGGATCCTACTCTCTTTACCACTCTAAATGGTCTAGCTCTCCTAGCATGTGACTTTCTAACTGTTCCAGGAGGAAACCGTTCATGCCTTAACCTAATCATTACATAATCTCCTTCGTCAAAAGTTTTGACTCGCCTTTGAGAATCAGCCAATTTCTTATAAGTTTCGTTACTTAAATTTATTTTGTCTTGAATTTCTTTATGCAAGTCTTTTATATGCTGTGCAAAAACTTCGGCGGCAGACTCAGAGACCCGTGTGTGGACTAGTAAAGGAGCTAGGTCAAGAGGTGTGTGGGGTTTGTAACTATGCACAATTTCAAAAGGACTCTACCCGTAGACCTATTGATCGAGTCATTATATGCAAATTCAGCTCTAGGTAAGTACAAATCCCAGTTCCTAATGTTTTCACCAACAAGACACCTTAGCAGATTGCCTAAACTACGGTTCACTACTTCGGTTTGGCCGTCAGTGGGGATGATAGGCAGTTGAAAACTTAAGTTTTGTCCCTAACTTATGCCAAAGGGTTTTCCAGAAATAGCTGGTGAACCGGACATCCCTATCTGAAATAATGGCTTGGGTAGGCCATGGAGTCGAAATTCATTAAAGAACAGGGTGGCTACCTTAGACACATCAAATGTTTGGGAACAAGGCAAGAAATGGGCCATCTTGGAAAATCGGTCTAGTACAACGCAGATGGAGTCATGCCTCCTCTGGGTCTTAGGCAAACCTAACACAAAGTCCATGCTAACATCTTGCCAAGGACGATCTGGGACAGGGAGTGGGGTATAAAGGCCGGTGTTCTGTTTTCGCTGTTTGGCAACAGCGCAGGTTCGACACCTAGCCACAATGTGTGCTACATCTCTTTTTAAGCTAGGCCAGAAAAAAATGGTCTTCAATAGCCAGGGTGGTCTTATCTTTTCCGAAATGGCCAGCTAAACCTCCAGCATGAGTTTCCCAAATCAAAAATTCCCTAAGAGAGGTTCTAGGGATGCAAAGCCTATTCTTAAAGAACAGAAAGCCATCTAAAAGGGAATAATCCTTATGTTCACTAGATGGTCCTTGAGTTAGATCTTGGTACACAGTCTTAAAATCCGACACGACTCATTTCCTCTTTGATTTGCTCAAACCCTCTGACTTCAGCCCTAATAGAATTCAACAACAAAGATCGACGACTAAGGGCATCAGCTACCTTATTTTCAGACCAGCCTTATGCTTCAAAACAAAAGTATAGGACTGGATATACTCTACCCACTTAGCATGCCTAGGGTTAAGCTTCTTCTGAGAATTCAAGAATCTAAGAGCCTCATGGTCCGAAAATAGCACAAATTCTTGTGGCAGCAAATAATGTCTCCAGTAACGCAAAGCTTGCACTACCGCATAAAATTCCTTATCATAGTTAGAATACCTAAGCTTAGCATCATTAAGTTTTTCACTAAAGAATGCTACGGGATGGTTCTCTTGGCTTAGGACTCCACCTATACCTACTCCTGAAGCATCACAGGCAACCTCAAATACCTTTGAAAGTCCGGAAGTCTCAAAATGGGTGCCTGGGTCATCCTATCCTTAAGATCTAGGAAGGCTTTATGGGCTGCTTTGGTCCACTGAAATTCTCCCTTCCTAATGCAGTCTGTGATAGGAGCAACTACGGTACTAAACCCCTTGATGAATCGCCTATAGAAGGTAGCCAAGCCATGGAAACTTCTGACTTCATGCACACTGGTCGGCTCTGGCCATTCTACTATGGACCTAATCTTTCCAAGATCGACAGCCACGCCGTCAAGGGTTACAAACAAATCCAAGGAAGATAATTCTACTGGTCATAAATTCACACTTTTGAGATTACCGTAGAGACTATCATTCCTCAAAAACTTGACAGACTTGTCTAAGGTGGCCTAGGTGATCTGCAGGGGTCTTACTATAGATCAGTCATGATCAGATCACAAAATAGACCTACAAACTTCCTATGAAAGCTCTAAGTACCTGGGTCATAATCCTCATGAAAGTACTAGGGCATTGGACAACCCAAAAGGCATAACAACCCATTCAAAGAGACCATCCTTAGTTTTGAAGGCTGTTTTCCACTCATCCCCTGGTCTAATCCTAACCTGATGATAGCCGCTCTTGAGATCAATTTTAGAAAAAACCATGGCACCGGCCATCATATCAAGCATGTCATCTAGTCTAGGGATGGGGAACCTATACTTGATTGTGATTTTATTGATGGCACGACTGTCAACACACATCCTCCACGTGCCATCCTTCTTCGGGGTTAGAAGTGCAGGGACTGCACAAGGGCTAAGACTCTCTCTAATGAACCCCTTCCTCAACAGTTCGCCAACCTGCTTTTGCAGTTCTTTATGCTCAGATGGATTCATCCTATAATGGGGCAAGTTGGGTAAAGTAGCTCTTGGGACTAAATCTATGGAATGCTGAATATCCCTAAGAGGTGGAAGGTGGTCTGGCAGATCCTCGGGAAAAACATCCTCAAATTCTTCTATAAAGGCTTAACTTCCTGAGGAGGCTCTGAGGGTGTAGGAGTCCTAAGTTCCTTAGCAGTCAACATCCAAATGGGTGAACCACTATGAATTTCTTGTTCTAGATCCTTGGCACTAATTAGGTTCACTCCAGTCTTATTTCTCTGACCTTACTGGTTCCTTTAGCTACCTTGTCCTTAGGAGGGACTAAATGGATTGTGATTTTCTTTCCATTGAAACTAAAGACACAGGTGTTGGATTTTCCTAAGAGGGTGGCATCATGATCATAAAACCAAGGTCTTCCAAGAATTATACTGCTCACTCCCATGGGCAAGACATCACACCAAATCTTCTCTTGATAGTATTGCATTTGGATTTGGACCTGACATCTAGACTGGATGGGTATAGAGGTAGAGTCTACCCAAGAAACTTATAGGGGTTGGGTGGGGGACTGGGGTTAAGCCTAACATTTTGACAGTGCTAGTAGAAATGGCATTCACACAGCTCCCACTATCTATGATGATTTTACAAACTTATCCCCTAGTTTAAGGAAAGTCTGTAGGATATTAGTCCTACACCAATCTTCCTGAACTTTAGTCTGGGACAGGATGCATCTCACAACCCTAATTGGTCAGACTCTGTGGATTCTTCCTCTCCTTCGTACTCATCAACCAAATTCATTCCGGCCTTATAAACTTCTTCTTCAAACTCCTCATTAGGCTCGGAATTCTCTTCTCCTCCCTCTTCCATATAAAGGGATCTACGAGGGCACTGGCTAGAAACATGACCTACCTTATGGCACTTAAAACAAGCTATGGCTGTGCACTGGTTGGAGATATGACCGGGCTTCTAGCACTTAAAACAGATGATACTAGGGGTTCTCTGGGTGTCAAGTGCCTTACCTTTGTTCATGGGCCTAGGGGTGGGAATACCCTGATTAGGCTTGCTAGGGGTAACCTGGCTAGGACCATTTCTTGGGATTGGGGCACTAATGCTAGAAGGCATGGATCCTCTCTGAAACTTCTCAGTGTTTAGTGCAAATTGATAGGCTTGGTCTAGGTCAGTAACCTCTCTCAGAAATAACTAACTCTCTTAATGTCTTCCCTAAGTACAACCCTAAATCTAGACAAAGTAACCTCATGGGCTTCACTCACATCACATCTCATTAGGTATTCATCAAAGATGGTTATGTAGTCTGAAACAGATCGGTTCCCTTGTTTCAAAGTCTGCCTTGGTCTAACAGATTTTGCTGGTATGAAATGGGTAGGTACTTGTCTCTAAGTTTCTCTTTCATACCCTGCCAAGTGGTTATGGGCTCTACATTTCGTCTTCTAGTGGTTAGCTCAATGTTCCCCCAGTATAACCAAGCTTGACGTATTAATTTCATCTTGGCAAACTTGAATTTCCTCTCCTCAGACATGGCATACCACTCAAAGTACTGGTCCATCTCACCTCCCAATCAGAATACACCTTAGGATTTAAGCTACCATCAAAAGTGGGTGCATCTAACTTGATGTTCCGAATGAACCTATCATCTCTATCCTCAGGTTCAGGGTCAGGCCTCCTATGATTAGGTTCAGGATCTTGGTATAAAGGTCTTCTAGGCTCTTGGTGTGGGTGAGGTTGAGGCACATTAAAATCTGGGTCAGGAGTCCAGTTCCGATGCCTAGGTTCCTCTAGCACTTGGACTCGATCCTAAGCTGGGCAAAATCCTCATGGACTTGTTCTTTAAACTGGGCAACAGTGGTAGTCACATCCTGACTCAGTTTGTTCATACTCTCAGTAAGAGCTCTAACCATGGCCTCTAAATCAGGTTGGGCTTGACCAGGTTAGTAGGGCACTCCATTCGGGTAGACATGATGCAAGCAAACACACAAAATGAGACTCAACTGAACGACTACGGGCTAACTAGACCTAGAGCCCAAACTAGATGCTCAATCAGAGTGACAAGCTAGCCTGTAGTAACTCAGGACTCAGCCAGGCAGGTGTAAGGGGAGTGTTTGGTCCCTGAATGCCAATCCTAGACACCAATCAGAGATTGGCCAGGTAGGCGGACCAGCACACAAGCCCTTCGGGATGGAATCCCTGAACCACCGTTCTAGACACTGAGTACAAAGCACACACAGAGTAACCAGACAAACTGACTCAACACTAGCCTTAACCCGACTTGTTGATGTCCCTAGCCCACTAGGGCAAATTAGGTCTAATCAATTTTTAGATTAAAGGCTTAGGTTCGAATGAGTGGGTGGTGGTTTTGGGCTAAGGAGAGGTTATGCAACTCCTTCCTTATCTTAGATGCTCAAATGCCCTTAAGATGAATTAAGAGATGAACACTCAAAAATAATTGGATTGTAGAACATAAAAACAGAGTTGCAGTAATTTAATTCTCAGAAATCCCACGGAAACAATAAATCACACGAAAATATGAAAAATAGTTTCAATTATACTAGTTTCAGAAAAATAAAAATCACTGAATTTGGAGTTACTTGCAGTGCAAAATAATTCCTGCAACAGGGTAATTACGGGCTAAAAATAGAGCACTTCCCCGTTTACAATTCCTGCTACGAAGTATAAACCCAACGGATCCCCTACACACCCTAGGAACACCCCGTGGAATGGGAAGAGGAGGTTTGCACCTCGCTTCGTTCCTAGGACCGGACATCCTGGGGAGTCTACTTCGAGCAGACAAAGTAAAAAGAGAGAGACTCAAGCAAGCAATCGACACAGAAACCCTAGACAGGGCTCTGATACCAAAAATGATGCAGAACAAAGAACAAAGAAGCGTATGTGGAAGTAAATTAAGATTAATTCTTTTTTTTATATTATTATATTTCAGAAATTGGCTTCGACTCAAAGTAAAGTTAAACTAAGTTGATGGAAACTAGGTAAGGATAGAAAGCACAATTTAGAAGAAGCTAAGTTATCAGAGTAGTTCAGAAGTAACGGATCGCTGGGAGTGGGAAACTCCCAACCTAGAGTTTGCTCTGAACTTTCAACAGGACAGAAATAGTGAGGAGAGATGGGTTACCAACCAGACAGTGATCTTCACAGATTTTGGGTAGAAGAACTCTCTCGAGCAGATTGTTGGATCCTCGGAGTCAGCAATCTTCGCAATGGATCCTCCAATACTGGTCTCGTGGCTAGGTTGGCTTCTCCTGGACTCAAGATTGGGGAAGAAGAAAAACAAGTGATGGATTCAGAGACTCGGGAAAGGATTTACCAGTTCGAAGAACTTGAAGGCTGATGTCGCTGAGAGCCAGATTCTCTTGAAGGCTGATTCGACTCCCTCTGGAAGAGCTTTGGATCTGAAGTACCCGGACTGTAGCTAGATGCTGGTGGTCGGCCTGGACTTGGAGAGAGAGGCCGTGGGAGGTGGAATAGGCTAGGGTTTGGTGGATTGAAGTGGATGGTGGGCGGCTAGGGTTTTGGAGTAGAAGTGGCTAACCTAGGGTTTGGGTTTTGGAGATCTCACACCTCCTCAAGGTTCCTGGGGAACCCGGATTTACTCCCTCACGAAGCTCAACACCTGGATGCAAGTGCGGAAGAGAGAAAAACACAGAGTTTGCTCACTAAAAAAAATTTGGTTTCATTCATCTGATGCTTTTCAAACTTACATGGGGTTAATTTATAGGCCATTAGAGAGAGTAGGGTTTACATCTTCCCATGTGGGACTAAAGGAGGGGATCTTCAAATTAGGATATCAATCCCTACTCATATGGCCGGCCAATTAATTCCAAAGTTGATTGAAGCTTCAAAAAGGAAAGTGGGTGGCGCCTCCTTGTCTTGACCTCCAAGAAAATATTTTTTCCTTCTATGCTTGGCCTTATCTGGAAGTGTTTGGGCACCTCTTAACCTTGCCCTCCAAGAGAAAATTTGTTGCCTTTTATATCTGGCTTTAGTTGGAAAGATTAGGGCGCCTCCTAACCTTGCTTTTCAAGAGAAATCTTCTTCCTTTCATGGCTCAACCCTTTTTGGATACCTCCTTTTCTTTCTCCCAAGTTATAGCTCCTTCTAACTTTGTTTGAGTATTTCTGGCAGGTAATGGGCGCCTCTTGAATTCTCTCCAAGAGAATTTCTTCCCTTCATAGTTTGGTTCTTTTGGGAAGTCTTGGGCCGCCCCCTTGATTTGTGGACCCCTGGTGGATTTCTCCTCAATTGGTGCATGAAAGAGGGGAGCTGCTATCTGTGGTGTGGGGACCAAAGCCTGCTGGATGGAGATGTGGCACCCCCTGGACTCAGGCGTATGGCTGGGAGTGTGGCTAGGAGTGTGGTGCCCACTTGCTTGGCCTTGGGAGAAAATGTAACACCCCAGGTTGAAACCCTAGTCCACTACTGAGTCAACATGACTCAACAAAATAAAATGCAGGTAATATAGACTCAAGCTAAAATTGAGTTGATCCAGTCAACCCTTATTACAAGCCAAAAAACCCTAATTCTTCGGGCAAGGTTAATAAGAGATCCAGATGGAGCTCTGAAGTCTTCTCCTGAGTCTGGTGCCTGCACCACTTCTTGGCCAAAGAGCTGGGCTCGGTCCAAGGGTGCCTGAGTGTTGGGCTCAGGACTTGTCTTGGAGCTAAGCTTGAAGACTTGTCTTCTGGAGAGCTGGGCCTCGGGTCTTGTTTGCTTGAGAGCTGGGCTTAGGAGTTGTTGTCTTGGAGCTGGCCTCGAAGACTTGTCTTCCGGAAAGCTGTGCCCCAGATTGGTTTCCCGAGAGCTGGCTCGGGAGTTGTTGTCTTGGAGCTAGGCTCGAAGATTGTCTTCCGTGGAGTGGGCCCCGGGTCTTGTTTGCTTGAGAGCTAGGCTCAGGAGTTGTTATCTTGGAGCTAGGCCGAAGGCTTGTCTTCCAGAGAGCTGGGCCCTGGGTCTTGTTTGCTTGAGAGCTGGGCTCAGGAGTTGTAGTCTTGTAGCTGGGCTCGAAGACTTGTCTTCCAGGAGCTGGGCCTCGGGAATTGATGTGTTGGAGTTGGGCTCGAAGACTTGTTGCTTGGAGAGCTATGCCCAAGGATTGGTGTCTTGGAGTTTGGCCGAAGACTTGCTGGCCAGAGAGTGGGCTTCGGGGATTGATTGCTGAGAGCTGGGCTCAGGAGTTGGTATCTTGGAGCTGGCTCGAGGACTTGCTGGAGAGAGCTGGGCTTTGCGAATTGATTGCCTGAGAGCTGGGCTCAGGAGTTGGTGTCTTGGAGCTGGGCTCGAAGACTTGTTGGCTGAAGACCTAGGCTCCGGGAATGGTTGTCTTGGAGCTAGGCTCGAAGACTTGCTAGCCGGGGAGCTGGGCTTCGAGGATTGTGTCTGGAGTGGGCTCGAAGACTTGCTGGCCGGAGATCTGGGCTCCGAGGATTGATTAACTGAGAGCTGGGCTCAGGAGTTGGTGTCTGGAGCGGGCTCAAAGACTTGCTGGCCGGAGTGAGTGTGGGCTCTGGAATTGATTGCCTGAGAGCTGGGCTCAGAGTTGGTGTCTTAAAGCTGGGCCGAAGACTTGCTTGGGAGAGCTGGGCTCCGGGAATTGGTTTTTGGAGCTAGCTCGAAGACTTGTGGCCAGAGAGTTGGGCTCGGGGATGATTGCCGAGAGCTGGGCTCAGGAGTTGGTGTCTTGGAATTGGGCTCGAAGACTTGCTGATCGGAGAGCTGTGATGCAGAACAAAGAACAAAGAAGCGTATGCGGAAGTAAATTTAGATTAATTTCTTTTTTTTTTTTTTTAATTTCAGAAATTGGCTTTGACTCAAAGTAAAGCTAAACTAAGTTGAAGGAAACTAGGTAAGGATTGAAAGCACAATTAGATGAAACTAAATTATCAGAGTAGTTCAGAAGTAACGGATCGCTGGGGGTTGAGAAACTCCTAGACCTAGGGTTTCGCTCTGAACTTTCAACAGAACAAAAATAGAGAGGAGAGATGGTTTACTAACCAGACGGTGATCTTCTCAGGATTTTGGTGGAAGAACTCTCTCGAGCAGATTGTGGGATCCTCGGAGTCGGCTATCTTCGCAATGGATCCTCCAATACTGATCTTGTGGTTTGGTCGGCTTCTCCTGGACTCAAGATCTGGGAAAGAAGAGGAACAAGTGATGGAATTTAGATACTCAAGAAAAGACTTACCAGGTTGAAGAACTTGAAAGCTGAAGTTGCTGAAATCAGGATTCTCCTGGAGGCCGATCTGACTTCCTCTTAGAATTGTTGTAGATCTGAAGTATCTGGACTGGAGCTGGATGCTGGTGGCCGGCCTAGACTTGGAGAGGGTGGTCGTGAGAAGTGGAATAGACTAGGGCTTGGTGGAAAGAGAAGGGTGATGGCGGCTAGGGTTTGGGAGTGGAGTGGCTAACCTAGGGTTTGGGTTTTGGAGATCTCACACCTCCTCAAGGTTCCAGGGGAACCCGGATTTACTCCCTCACGGATCTCAACACCTGGTTGCAAGTGCGGAAGAGAGAAAATACAAAGTTTGCTAAAAAATAATTGCTTCATTCATCTGATTGATTTAAACTTACAAGAGGGGTTTAATTTATAAGGCTTTACAAGGGAGTAGGGTTTACATCTTCCCATGTGGGACTAAAGGAGGGGATCTACAAATCAGAAAAATCATACACATATGGTCGGCCAAAGTACCAAAAAATTTGATTTGGGTTATAAAAGGCAGGTAGATGGCGCCTCCTTGTATGGATCTTCAAGAGAATTTTTTTCCTTCCATGGATCAACTCTTTTGGACTCCTCCTTTTCTTCCTCCCTAAGTCAAGGTCCTTCCCATCTTGTTTTGGGTTTTTTGGCAGGTAGTGGGCACTCCTTGAAGTTCTCTCCAAGAGAATTTCTTCCATCTTTACTTGGTTCTCTTGGGAAAGTCTTGGCCGCCCCCTTGATTTGTGGACTCTTGGTGGATTTCTCCTCATCTGGCGCATGAGAGAAGGAAGCTGCTATCTGTGGAGTGGGGACCAAAGGCTGCTGGATGTAGATATGGCACCCCTGGACTCAGGTGTATGGCTGGGAGTGTGGCTGGGAGTGTGGTGTCCACTTGCTTGGTCTTGGGAGAAAATGTAACACCCCAGGTTGAAACCCTAGTCCACTACTGAGTCAACATGACTCAACAAAATAAAATGCAGGTAATGTAGACTCAAGCTAAATTGAGTTGATCTAGTCAACTCTTATTACAACCAAAAACCCTAATTTTTTTCGGGCAAGGTTAATCAGAGATCCAGATGGAGCTCTGAAGTCTTCTTCTGAGTCTGGTGCCCGCACCAATTCTCCCAGGGTGGGAGGAACTCGACCCTGTCGAGTATGGATCAGTTGGCTCTGGTATCTCTCCAAGAGGTCTGGGTCCAGCTCTTGTAACTCTTCTCGGGAGATCCAAGAGTCATCAGAATCTGGCCTTCCTAGCCAGCGGACCAGGTATCTTTGGTATCCTCGATTACGAGTAGAGATAACCTATCATCCAGGATCTTTTCAATCTGCTCTTTCCTCACAGGCCAATTTGTTGGTGGACACACAGGGTCAGGTTCACTCTCAAGAGCAGGATTAGGTTCAAAAGCCTCACTGGGAATCACAGCTGGCTCCCTTACTCTACTAGGTCTGTAATGTTGAAAGTGGAGCTAATGCCTAGTTCTGGAGGCAACTCGAGCACATAGGCATTGGATCCTACTCTCTTTACCACTCTAAATGGTCCAGCTCCCCTAGCATGTAACTTTCTAACGGTTCCAGGAGGAAACCGTTCAGGCCTTAACCTAATCATTACATAGTCTCCTTCATCAAAAGTTTTGACTCGCCTTTGAGAATCAGCCAATTTCTTATAAGTTTCATTACTTAAATTTATTTTGTCTTGAATTTCTTTATGCAAGTCTTTTATATGCTGTGCAAAAACTTTGGCAGACTCGGAGACCCGTGTGTGGACTGGTAAAGGAGCTAGGTCAAGGTGTGTGGGGTTTGTAACCATGCACAATTTCAAATGGACTCTTACCCGTAGACCTATTGACCGAGTCATTATATGCAAATTCAGCTCTAGGTAAGTACAAATCCCAGTTCCTAATGTTTTCACCAACAAGACACCTTAGCAGATTGCCTAAACTACGGTTCACTACTTTGGTTTGGCCGTCAGTCTGGGATGATAGGCAGTTGAAAACTTAAGTTTCGTCCCTAACTTATGCCAAAGGGTTTTCCAGAAATAGCTGGTGAACCGAACATCCCTATCTGAAACAATGGTCTTGGGTAGGCCATGGAGTCGAACTATCTCATTAAAGAACAGTGTGGCTACCTTAGACGCATCAAATGTTGGGAACAAGGCAAGAAATGGGCCATCTTGGAAAATCGGTCTACTACAACACAGATAGAGTCATGCCTCCTCTGGGTCATAGGCAAACCTAACCAAAGTCCATGCTCACATCTTGCCAAGGACGATCTGGGACAGGGAGTGGGGTATAAAGGTCGGTGTTTTGTTTTCGCTGTTTGGCAACAGCGCAGGTCCGACACCTAGCCACAATGTGTGCTACATCTCTTTTAAGCTAGGCCAGAAAAAATGGTCTTCAATAGCCAGGGTGGTCTTATCTTTTCCGAAATGGCCAGCTAAACCTCCAGCATGAGTTTCCCAAATCAAGAATTCCCTAAGAGAGGTTCTAGGGATGCAAAGCCTATTCTTAAAGAACAGAAAGCCATCTAAAAGGGAATAACCTTATGTTCACTAGATGGTCCTTGAGTTAGATCCTGGTATACAATCTTGAAATCCGGACACGACTCATATTCTTCTTTGATTTGCTCAAACCTATGACTTCAGCCCTAATAGAATTCAAAACAAAGATCGACGACTAAGGGCATCAGCTACCTTATTTTCAGACCCAGCCTTATGCTTCAAAACAAAAGTATAGGACTGGATATACTCTACCCACTTAGCATGCCTAGGGTTAAGCTTCTTCTGAGAATTCAAGAATCTAAGAGCCTCATGGTCCGAAAACAGCACAAATTCTTGCGGTAGTAAATAATGTCTCCAGTAACGCAAAGCTTGCACTACCGCGTAAAATTCCTTATCATAGGTAGAATACCTAAGCTTAGCATCGTTAAGTTTTTCACTAAAGAATGCTACGGGATGGTTCTCTTGGCTTAGGACTCCACCTATACCTACTCCTGAAGCATCACAGGCAACCTCAAATACCTTTGAAAAGTCCGGTAGTCTCAAATGGGTGCCTGGGTCATCCTATCCTTAAGATCTATGAAGGCTTTATGGGCTGCTTTGGTCCACTGAAATTCTCCCTTCCTGATGCAGTCTGTGATAGGAGCAACTACGGTACTAAACCCCTTGATGAATCGCCTATAGAAGGTAGCCAAGCCATGGAAACTTCTGACTTCATGCACACTGGTCGGCTCTGGCCATTCTACTATGGACCTAATCTTTTCAGGGTCGGCAGCCACGCGTCAGGGGTTACAACAAATCCAAGGAAGATAATTCTACTGGTCATAAATTCACACTTTTTGAGATTACCGTAGAGACTATCATTCCTCAAAACTTGACAGACTTTGTCTAAGGTGGCCTAGGTGATCTGCAGGGGTCTTACTATAGATCAGGATGTCATCAAAATAGACCACTACAAACTTCCCTATGAAAGCTCTAAGTACCTGGGTCATAATCCTCATGAAAGTACTAGGGGCATTGGACAACCCAAAAGGCATAACAACCCATTCATAGAGACCATCCTTAGTTTTGAAGGCTGTTTTCCACTCATCCCTGGTCTAATCCTAACCTGATGATAGCCGCTCTTGAGATCAATTTTAGAAAAAAACCATGGCACCGGCCATCATATCAAGCATGTCATCTAGTCTAGGGATGGGGAACCTATACTTGATTGTGATTTTATTGATGGCACGACTGTCAACACACATCCTCCACGTGCCATCCTTCTTCGGGTTAGAAGTGCAGGGACTGCACAAGGGCTAAGACTCTCTCTAATGAACCCCTTCCTCAACAATTCGCCAACCTGCTTTTGCAGTTCTTTATGCTCAGATGGATTCATCCTATAATGGGGCAAGTTGGGTAAAGTAGCTCCTGGGACTAAATCTATGGAATGCTGAATATCCCTAAGAGGTGGAAGGTGGTCTGGCAGATCCTCGGGAAAAACATCCTCAAATCTTCTAATAAAGGCTTAACTTCCTGAGGAGGCTCTGAGGGTGTAGGAGTCCTAAGTTCCTTAGCAGTCAACATCCAAATGGGTGAACACTATGAATTCTTGTTCTAGATCCTTGGCACTAATTAGGTTCACTCCAGTCTTCATTTCCCTAACCTTACTGGTTCCTTTAGCTACCTTGTCCTTAGGAGGGACTGAATGGATTGTGATTTTCTTCCCATTGAAACTAAAGACACAGGTGTTGATTTCCTAAGAGGGTGGCATCATGATCATACAACCAAGGTCTTCCAAGAATTATACTGCTCACCCCCATGGGCAAGACATCACACCAAATCTTCTCTGATAGGATTGCATTTGGATTTGGACCTGACATCTAGACTGGATGGGTAGAGGTAGAGTCTACCCAAGAAACCTTATAGGGGTTGGGGTGGGGGACTGGGGTTAAGCCTAACATTTTGACAGTGCTAGTAGAAATGGCATTCACACAGCTCCCACTATCTATGATGATTTTACAAACCTTATCCCCTAGTTTAAGGAAAGTCTGTAGGATGTTAGTCCTACGCCAATCTTCCTGAACTTTAGTCTGGGACAGGATGCATCTCACAACCCCTAAGTGGTCAGATTCAGTGGATTCTTCCTCTCCTTCATACTCATCAACCAAATTCATTCCGGCCTCATAAACTTCTTCTTCAAACTCCTCATTAGGCTCGGAATTCTCTTCTCCTCCCTCTTCTATATATAGGGATCTACGAGGGCACTGGCTAGAAACATGACCTACCTTATGACACTTAAAACAAGCTATGGCTGTGCACTGAGTGGAGATATGACCGGGCTTCTGGCACTTAAAACAGACGATACTAGGGGTTCTTGGTGTCAGGTGCCTTACCTTTGTCCATGGGCCTAGGGGTGGGGTACCCTGATTAGGCTTGCTAGGGGTAACCTGGCTAGGTCCATTTCTTGGGATTGGGGCACTAACCCTAGATGGCATGGGTCCTCTTGAAACTCTCAGTGTTCAGTGCAATCTGATAGGCTTGGTCTAGGTCAGTAACCTCTCTCAGAAACAACTCTCTCTTAATATCTTCCCTAAGTCCAGCCCTAAATCTAGACAAAGTGACCTCATGGGCTTCACTCACATCACATCTCATCAGGTATTCATCAAAGGTGGTTATGTAGTCTGAAACAGATCGGTTCCTTGTTTCAAAGTCTGCCATTGGTCTAACAGATTTTGCTGGTATGAAATGGGTAGGTACTTGTCTCTAAGTTTCTCTTTCATACCCTGCCAAGTGGTTATGGGCTAATTTCGTCTCTTCTAGTGGTCAGCTCAATGTTCCCCCAGTATAACCTAGCTTGACGTATTAATTTCATCTTGGCAAACTTGAATTTCCTCTCCTCAGACATGGCATACCACTCAAAGTACTGGTCCATCTCACCCTCCCAATCAGAATACACCTTAGGATTTAGGCTACCATCAAAAGTGGGTGCATCTAACTTGATGTTCGAATGAACCTATCATCTCTATCCTCGGGTTCTGGGTCAGGCCTCCTATGATTAGGTTCAGGATCTCGGTATAAAGGTCTTCTAGGCTCTTGGTGTGGGTGAGGTGAGGTACATTAAAATCTGGGTCAGGAGTCCAGTTCCGATGCCTAGGTTCCTCTAGCACTTGGACTCGATCCCTAAGCTGGGCAAAATCCTCATGGACTTGTTCTTAAATTGGGCAACAGTGGTAGTCACATCCTGACCAGTTTGTTCATACTCTCAGTAAGAGCTCTAACCATGGCTTCTAAATCAGGTTTGGGTTTGACCAGGTTGGTAGGGCACTCCATTCCGGGTAGACATGATGCAAGCAAACACACAAAATGAGACTCAACTGAACGACTAGGGCTAACTAGACTTAGAGCCCAAAATAGATGCCAATCAGAGTGGCAGCTAGCCTGTAGTAACTCAGGACTCAGCCAGGCAGGTGTAAGGGGGAGTGTTAGGTTCCTGATGCCAATCCTAGACACCAATCAGAGATTGGCCAGGTAGGCGGACCAGCACACAAGCCCTTCGGGATGGAATCCCGAACCACCGTTCTAGACACTGAGTACAAAGCACACACAGAGTAACCAGACAAACTGACTCAACACTAGCCTTGACCCGACTTGTTGATGTCCCTAGCCCACTAGGGCAAATTAGGTCTAATCAATTTTAGATTAAAGGCTTAGGTTCGAAGAAGGGGTGGTGGTTTTGGGCTAAGGAGAGGTTATCAACTCTCCCCTTATCTTAGATGCTCAAATGCCCTTAAGGTGAATTAAGAGATGAACACTCAAAAAATAATGGATTGCAGAACACAAAAATAGAGTTGCAGTAATTTAATTCTCAGAAATCGCACGGAAACCAATAAATCATGAGAAAATTATGCAAATTAGTTTCAATTATACTGGTTTCAGAAAAATAAAAATCACTGAATTTGGAGTTACTGCAGTGAGAAATAATTCCTGCAACAGGGCAATTACGGGCTGAAAATAGAGCACTTCCCCGTTTACAATTTCTGCTACGAAGTTGTAACCCAACGGTCCCCTACACGCCCTAGGAACACCCCAGAATGGAAGAGGAGGTTTGCACCTCGCTTCGTTCCTAGGACTGGACGTCCTGGGGAGTCTACTTCGAGCAGAAGTAAAAGAGAGGGACTCAAAACAACAATCAAACAGAAACCCTAGACAGGGCTATGATACCAAAAATGATGCAGAGAACAAGAACAAAGAAGCGTTATGCGGAAGTAAATTTAAGATTAATTCTCTTTTTTCTTTTTTTTTTATTTTCAGAATTGGCTTTGACTCAAAGTAAAGCTAACTAAGTTGATGGAATAGGTAAGGATTGAAAGCACAATTTAGAAGGACTAAATTATCAGAGTAGTTCAGAAGTAACGGATCGCTGGGGGTTGAGAAACTCCCAGACCTAGGGTTTCGCTCTGAACTTTCAACAGAACAGAAATAGAGGGAGAGATGGTTTACTAAACCAGACAGTGATTTCTCAGGATTTTGGTGGAAGAACTCTCTCGAGCAGATTGTGGGATCCTCGGAGTCGGCTATCTTCGCAATGGATCCTCAAATATATCTTGTGTTTGGTGGCTTCTACTGGACTCAAGATCTGGGAAAGAAGAGAACAAGTGATGGAATCAGGTACTCAAGAAAAGATCTTACCAGGCTTGAAGAACTTGAAAGCTGAAGTTGCTGAAATCAGGATTCTCCTGGAGGCGATCTGTTCCTCTTAGAATTGCTGTAGATCTGAAGTATCGGACTGGAGCGGTGCTGGTGGCCGGCCTGGACTTGGAGAGGTTGGCCGGAGAAGTGGAATAGACTAGGCTTGTGGAAAGAGAAGGGTGATGGCGGCTAGGGTTTGGGAGTGAAGTGGCTAACCAGGGTTTGGGTTTTGGAGATCTCACACCTCCTCAAGGTTCCAGGGGAACCCGGATTTACTCCCTCATGGAGCTCAACACCTGGTTGCAAGTGAGGAAGAGAGAAAACACAAAGTTTGCTCAAAATAATTGGCTTCATTCATCTGATTGATTTAAACTTACAAGAGGGGTTTAATTTATAAGGCTTTACAAGGGAGTAGGGTTTTACATCTTCCCATGTGGGACTAAAGGAGGGAATCTACAAATCAGAAAAAATCATACACATATGGTCGGCCAAAGTACCAAAAAAATTTGATTTGGGTTATAAAAGGCAGGTAGATGGCGCCTCCTTGTATGGATCTTCAAGAGAATTTTTTTCCTTCCATGGATCAACTCTTTTGGACTCCTCCTTTTCTTCCTCCCTAAGTCAAGGTCCTTCCCATCTTTGTTTTGGATTTTTTTGGCAGGTAGTGGGCGCCTCCTTGAAGTTCTCTCCAAGAGAATTTCTTCCCATCTTTACGTTGGTTCTCTTGGGAAAGTCTTGGCCGCCCCCTTGATTTGTGGACTCTTGGTGGATTTCTCCTCATCTGGCGCATGAGAGAAGGAAGCTGCTATCTGTGGAGTGGGGACCAAAGGCTGCTGGATGTAGATATGGCGCCCCTGGGACTCAGGCGTATGGCTGGGAGTGTGGCTGGGAGTGTGGTGTCCACTTGCTTGGTCTTGGGAGAAAATGTAACACCCCAGGTTGAAACCCTAGTCCACTACTGAGTCAACATGACTCAACAAAATAAAATGCAGGTAATGTAGACTCAAGCTAAATTGAGTTGATCTAGTCAACTCTTATTACAAACCAAAAACCCTAATTTCTTTCGGGCAAGGTTAATCAGAGATCCAGATGGAGCTCTGAAGTCTTCTTCTGAGTCTGGTGCCCGCACCAAGCTGGGCTCCAGGAATTGATTGCCTAAGAGCTAGGTTCAGGAGTTGGTGTCTTGGAGCTGGACTCAAAGACTTGCTGGCTGGAGAGCTGGGCTTCGGGAATTGATTGCCTGAGAGCTGGGCTCTAGAGTTGGTGTCTTGGAGCTGGGCTCAAAGACTTGCTGGCCGGAGAGCTGGGCTTCGGGAATTGATTGCCTGAGAGCTGGGCTTAGGAGTTTGTGTCTTGGAGCTGGGCTCGAAGACTTGCTGGCCAGAGAGCTGGGCTCCAGAAATTGATTGCCTAAGAGCTGGGCTCAGGAGTTGGTGTCTTGGAGCTAGGCTCAAAGACTTGCTAGAATTTTCCTGCAAGGCAGATAGCTACTTGTGCAAAAGAAAATATTTATTATTATTGGAAGAAGGCCTTACATTATTGATAGTATCTTCTCAAATAGCAGGCATTCCACGTTTGAGGGAACCTGACATCACCGAGATCCTCGAAGTAGTAGGCCCCATGTGAGAGGGCCTTAGCCACTTTGTAAGGTCCTTCCCAGTTCGGCTAAAGCTTGCTGCACTCCCGAGGTTGAGATGCTTCGGCTCGGCATAGCACCAAGTCCCCAGGCTTGAAGACTTTCAGCCTCACCCGCGCGTTGTAATACCGGGCCACCCGTTGCCGGTATGCTTCCATTCGGAGTCGAGCTTTATCTCTTGTTTCTTCGAGGAAATCTAAGTTGAGCAGGAGGTGTGCCGAGTTTCGCACCTTGTCATACTACTGTACTCGTAGCGTGGGCACACCGAGCTCAACCGAGATTACTGCCTCAGTGCCGAAGACAAGGTTGAAGGGTGTCTCATCGGTTACAGTTCTGGGAGTTGTGTGGTAGGCCCACAGAACACTTGAGAGTTCTTCCACCCATCTTCCCTTGGCTTGGTCCAGCCGGGTTCTGAGCTTTTGGAGGATCGTCCGATTGGTCACTTCGGCCTCCCCATTTGTTTGGAGATGAGCACCGAGGTGAAGCATTGTTGGATATCATGCTCGACACAGAACCCTTTGAATTCTTGATTATCAAATTATCATCCATTGTCGGTGATGATGCAGTGGGGGAGTCCAAAGCAATAGATAATCAACTTCCAGAAGAATTGGTGGACATTGGCTTCAGTGATCCAAGCTAACGTTTCTGCTTTGACCCACTTAGTGAAGTAGTCAATCACTACTAGCAAGAACCTTCGTTGTCCAGATGCAGGGGGGAATGGTCCTAGGATGTCCATCCCCCATTGAGCAAAGGGCCAAGGGAATGAGAGCTGGGAGATCGGTGCCACCGGCTGGCATTGAATGTGGGCGTGGTACTGGCATTTGTCGCACCTTTTAACGAAGTCGGTGGCGTCCTCCCTCATGTTTTTCCAGAAGTACCCCTAGTGGAGAGCTTTATAAGCCAATGTTCTTCATCCCACATTGCTCCCACAGAAGCCTTCATGTATCTTCCGAAGTATGAAAGTTGCCTCTGTGGGCTTGAGACACTTCAGGAGCGGGTAGGAGTGAGACCGGTGGTAGAGCTGGCCTTCCATCAGAATGAACCGGGAGGCCTTCTTCTTGACGAGGCTGACTTCCACGCGGTCCTCTGGTAGGGTGCCATCAGTGATGTACGTGACGTACCTGTCCATCCAGCTCGGCTCAGGGGTGACCTAGTGCACCTCCTCTGAGCTTTCATAGCTTGGATTATCGAGGTACTCGATGTAGGCGCACCCTAGTGATGAGTCTGGAAGGGTCGCGAGCCTCGACAATGCATTCATGCATGAGTTCTCCCCTCGGGGGATATGGGAGTTGGTAAAGTTTCAGAAGCTTGCCGTGCTGGAGCGGACTCGATCCAGGTACTTCATCATCTGGGGGTCTTTGGCCTCATATTCCCCGGAGACTTGCCCGGCAACCAGTTGGGAGTCGGTAAAGACTTTCAAGTTCTTCATGCCCAGCTTGCGGGAGACTTTCAGACCCCGAGGAGCACCTCGTACTCTGTCTGGTTATTTGTTGTGGCGAACTTGAAGCGGAGGGCACATTCTGCCACCACCCTATCGCCATTGGCGAGGATGAGGCCTGCTCCACTCCTGTCGAAATTGGATGCGCTGTCCACATGGAGGATCCAGGATTCCTCCCCCGGTTTGAGCTCCGTTTGGTGCTCCATTGTTGTCTACTCTGGCTCCTCGGTGAGCCTGGTGCATTCGACCACGAAGTTGGCTAGGACATGGGTCTTCTACGAAGACCTCAACTGATACGCTATGTCAAACTCGCTGAGCAGCAGGGACCACTTGGCTAGCTCCTGGAGGTTTCAGGGTGGCTAAGTATGGTCCTCAATAACTGATCCATCATGACCATGATAGGATGTGCTTGGAAATAGGGCCTGAGGCACTTAGCAGACATTATTAGTGCAAAAATGAGTTTCTCGGAGCGAGTATACTTGATCTCCGCATCGCGGAGGATTTTGCTGGTGTAGTACACCGGCTTCTGGGATCTGTCCTCGTCTACACAAATGAGAATCGAGCTGATGGCTCCAGGTGTGATCGTTAGATAGAGTAGGAGCTCCTCCCCTTCATCCGGTCTGGAGAGCAGTAGAGGAGAAGCCAGGAAATCCTTCAGTTCCTCAAAGGATATCCTGCACTCCTCCATCCAGGTGAAGTCGTGCATCTTGCCAGTGCCTTGAAGAAGGGAAGGCAGCGATCAGCCAACCTCGAGATGAATCGGCATAGGGCGGCGATACACCCCATCAAGCACTGAACCTGCTTCTTGGATGTCGGGTGCTCCATGTCAATGATCGCCTGGACCTTCTCTGGGTTGGCTTCAATCTCCCTCTGAGTGACCATGAAGCCCATGAATTTTCCCGCCACCACTTCGAAGGTGCATTTCACGGGGCTCAACTTCATCTGGTGCTCTCGGAGGTTGTGGAAGGCTTCGGCGAGGTCCACTACGTGGTCCGAGCTTGGTTTGCTCATGACAAACATGACATCCATGTACACCTGCTTGCTCCGGCCAATCTAGTCTTTAAAGACCTACTAACCAGGCGCTGGTATGTGGCTCCAGCATTCTTTAGATCAAAGGGCATCATCCGGTAGCAGTATGTCCCTTGGTCAGTGACGAAGGTGGTGTGCTCCTCGTCCTCAGGGTGCATCCATATATGATTGTATCCAGAGAATGCTTCCATAAATGAAAGTAGCCTGTGCCCCAAGGTGGCATCCACCAGCTGATCGATCTTCGGCAGGGAGAAGCTATCCTTCGGGCATGCCTTGTTGAGGTCGATGTAGTCCACATAGATCCTCCACTTGCCATTATTCTTCTTCACCATCACCATATTCGCCAGCTAGCTCGGATATTACACAACCAGAATGAAACCGATGGTGAAGAATTTGTCTACCTCCTCATTGATGGCCGCTTGCCTCTCCGGGACGAAGCTTCTTTTCTTCTGTCGGACTGGCTTATACTTTGGATCAATACTCAGCTTGTAAGTGATGACATCGGGGGGAATACCTGGCATGTCCACCTGCCATCCAGGTGAACACATCTGCATTCTCCCGCAGGAACTCCAAAAGATGGGTCCTCTCCTCGTCCTGCAGCTGGGCTCCAATCTACACCATCCTTGCAGGGTCATCTTAGAGTGGATAGGAGAGCAGGCGTTCGACCGGGCCTCCTCTAGGGTCTTGAGCCTTTTGGTTGAGGTCGTCCGCCCTCGGATCGTCCTCGAAAGACTTGGCCCTAGGGAGGGTTTGGAAACAATGCTGCACTGGCTGGGGTGCTCCCCTTATCTCCCCGATGCTGTAGAAAGTTGGGAACTGCACAAGTAGTCTCCTGGTGGAGATGACGGCGTCGAACAGGTTGAGCCCGGGTTGGCCTAGAATCACGTTGTAGGCCGAAGGGAGCTTGACAATCGTGAAAGTTTCCATCATGGTGCTCTGCCGAGGTGGTGTCCCGGTAGTAACTAGGAGAGTAATTTCTCCCTCCGCCCTTACAGAATCACATGTGAAACCAACGAGGGGAGTATGCACAGGTTTGAGTTGAGTAGGAGAAAGATTAATCCTGGAGAAAGCATAGTAGAAAAGCACATCTATGGAGTTTCCACTATCAACCATGATGCATTTTATACGATGCTTTGCGATCATCATCTCGACGACCACGACATCATTATTTATATTTTTTCTCCCATCTTCCCCTTCCCCCATAAAGGGGAGTACACTTTCAAAATGCCCTACCCCCGGGCCTTCTTGGGCACGCGCTCGGCCCCCCAGTATATCATTCCACCAGCTTCTCGGTAGAGCAGTTGTCAACCGCTGGAACCTGCGGGAGAGCGGCGAGCGCCTGAGGTTCTGCTTGTGGTCTGCCCCCAACAAACCTTCCAAGGTAGCCCCTTTTGATTGGCTCTTTGATTTCCCACTTGAGGTTGCGGCATTCCTCGGTGTCATGGCCATGGTTTCGATGGAAGCGGCAGTACTTCGTTATATCACGGCCAGAGGATGGCTTCATCAGAGGCGGGCGCCTCAGATATTTCTCGCCTTCGATCTCCATGAGGATCTTCGTCCTCGGGGCGAAGAGGGGGGTATAACTCCCTTCAAGTACGGGAGCACCTCTCGACCTTGGTTCTTGCCGGGAGCTCGGAGCTGGAGGTCCTGGCCTCCACATCCAGGATGCTTCGATGGAGGCTGGCTTCTTCAGTGGCTTCCCATCGAGCTCCTACCTCATACGATCCGCCTCCTCGGCATGGATGTACTTCTAAGCTTGGAGGAGGAGCTCGGAGTAGGTCATTGGGGGCTTCTTATCAAGCAAGTTGCTCAAGCGAGAGGCCCTGAGCCCTTACTTCAGAGCCAGCATAGCAACCGGCTCCTCAAGATTGTAGATCTCCAAGGCGACAACTTTGAAATAGGCCACGTAGTCCCGTAATGCCTCACGGTCCTGCTGCCTGATGAAGAAGAGGCTGTCTGCCTCTCGTGGCATCTTCTGACAGGCATCGAAGTGGGCCATGAACCTCTGTCCTAGCTAGGCAAAGGAGTTGATGCTCTCTGGCTCTAGACGGGTGAACCACCCCCGAGCTGCTTTCCGAAGAGTGGCAGGAAAGGCGATGTAGAGGAGGGCATCAGTGGCCCCCTGGACCCTCATGAGGGCCTGGTAACTTTCTAGGTGGTCCAGGGGGTCGGTGGTCCCATCGTAAGGATCCACGTGCGACATGCAGAACCAATCTGGGATTGGCTCCTCTTGGACTTCTCAAGAGAAAGGGGGGCGGGCATCATAGCTCACTGGCTCGCTAGTAGAGCCCGGTAGATTGGCAAACCGGCAGGATAATTCCACCAGCTTGCGGTCATGCTCTTCCAGGCGCTTCTCCGCCATGTGCCTGACGGCTTCATCAGTAGATCCCTCCGTCGAAGGAGACGGAGAAGGTGACAAGGGTGCATGGCAACCATGGCGGGGGGTCCTATCTCTACTACCTTGGCGGGGACTGGACGCCACCCGCTCACGGTTCGGTTAGCGGCTCTCCCTGTCGGCAGACCCGGCTCGTTATCTTTTTGTCAGAGCTTGGTGGCTACCCTGGTTGTCAGTGATGGTCTGCAGCTATGAAGGCCTTCCTTGAAAGGAATGCAGGTAGTCACGGGGTGCTGCGGCATGGGCCGCGGGAGTCCATGGCTGCTGATGAGTAGCCAAGGTTCGGTGCTAGTGCTAAAGCTGGCACACTGCTGTAGCAAGGATCTACATCTGCTGGATGAGTGTAGCCAGATGGGATTCCAGTGGAGGTGGTTGAGCTGGAGCAGATGGCTCCACCTCTGGGTTGTGCGGGTTTCCCCGGGAAGGGGAGTCCCCCTCATGATTGATGGAGGCCTCTTTCGCCCTTGTCATCACCATCCTTCCATCAGACTGCTTGTAAAGGGGCTAAAGGTGGATCAAGGATCGCTTCACTCATCCCCCCCTTCCTGGCATGCCAATCTATTACCGCCAAGATTATCGTGGGTCGTAGCTATTGTCGAGGTCGGATCGCCCCTTGGGTTCGGTTGGGATGTCATGCACCTTCGAACCTGCAAAAATGATGTTAGTGACCTAGGCCGGGGATTTTGGTGGGGGCACTCCGATGATCAAGTCAGTGATAATCCAGGGAAATAGATCCTCCTGGTCGAGCCCCTCTTGATGGACTCCATGCTAGGAGGAGTGGTGTGAGAGTAGGGTGCAAGTGTGTTGGGAGGATGGTGGCCGAGCTAGAGGGATTCTCTGTGTGCCCTTTCTCCCTTGACTTGCCTGGATGATGGGGATCCAGGGCAGGTCCAGGTTCTTTTTCTATTTTTCTTATTTTCTTCAATTTTTTTTTTCCTATTCCCACTATTCCACCTATTCTCGCTATTCCATCTTTATCCCGATCTTATTCCCACTTTATTCCTATGTTATTCCATCTTCTCCCATGAGTTTTAAAAGAATCTCCCAAACCCTAGCCGCTGCCACACCACCCCCCAGATTCGGGCCGCCCGACCCCTGACCGGCCTCGCTGACCCGCCGTCGATACTCGCCGACCCCGCCCTCATCGAAAAAGCCGCCCGCCGTCGCCCATGCCCGTGGGAAGATGAACGGATGCGGGAGGCATCTGTCTGCCCACGTGCGAATGTGCAACCCTGCACCGCTGCTACCACCGCCACTAGCCTGTTGCCCACCGCCGTTCACGCCACCCATCGGCTATCGCCTGGCCGTTGGTGGGGTCCGCCGCCACCCATGCCTGTGGGAAGATGAATGGACGCTGGAGGCATCCGTCCACCCACGTGCATCCATGTGACACTGCTGCCCATCGCTTGACACCACCATTGTCGCCCGTCTATCGCCGTCCAGCCGCCCCGCCGTCCGCCAGCCAAGGCCAGGCCGTCGGAGGCCTCGCCGGCACCTAGGAGTTCCCATGCCATGGGAAGGCCAAACAGCATGCACAGGGCATGCCATGCCCCCCTGTGCAGCCTCGCCTGCAGCTCGCTGCTAGCCATCCACTGCTCGCCGTCCGCCGGCCCCGTCTGTCGCCTGCTTCCTGGTCACCGACCATGTGCTCAGTCGGGGGATCAATCCTCCACAGTCATGAGTTTGAGTTTGCATGGATTTCAGAGCAGTCTAGTTTTCAAAGTAGTATGCTTTTCAGTGCAAATCATCAAGCCGACATGCTTCTCAGAGCAGATCAGCACCACTTTCGATGCAGCACAAATTTTGATATAATTTATTTTCTTTTTTTAGTTTTCTTGGAGGCTAAGAAACTGAGGATTTTGGTTTTTCTATATAAAAGCCCCCTCTCCCCCTATAAAGAATAGACTTTGATATAAATTTTTGGGTTCTCCATTGGTTCTGGTTCTGGTTCTGGGCTACGGCCCGTTTGCCTTCGTTCCCTGTTATGTGCATTATCTGTTCGATGAGGGTGTGAGGCATTCCCTGCTATGTGCATTATGGATTCGATGAGCACCCTGGTTATCCCCTATCTCATCTTTTTTAACCCCTCGTGTCCTTTGAGAGTCATCCTAGCGCATCTATGTGAGAGCCCTGCTATGTGCATTATGGGTTCAATGAGAGCTCAAGGTAGTTGGCGCTTTGATCCCTCGGGAGGGTAGCTATGTGCTTTGATCCCTCGAGAGGGTAGCTTTATGCTTTGATCCCTGACTTTCTGTGTATGTCTCCCCATTAGAGTGAGTCCCAGGGCCATGAGTTCTAGTTCCCAATCTCCCATCTCCATCCTTCCCTCGTCACCTCCACTAAAGAAAAATTGAAAACAAAAGAGATCAGCTATTTTAGAGTTTTAGTTTCAGTGTCACCCTAGTCCCGGGAGGCTTCTTAGCCCTCCCACGGTCCTAGTTTACTTAGGTATTTTTCCTTTTTCCAAACAACCTAGGTTACATCGATTTTTGTCTCGCATCAATTTAGTATCAGAGCGAGTTGTGGATTAGGGTGTGCTCCATTTTTTTCGAACTCGATGGAGTCGAGTTCTTCGCGGTCGAGGAGAATGATGGGGATCCAAGGTTGGTCCAGGTTCTTTCTCTATTTTTCTTATTTTCTCGGATTTTTTTTATTTTTCCTATTCCCACTATTCCACCTATTCCCACTATTCGATCTTTATCCCGATCTTATTTCGACTTTATTCCTACGTTATTCCATCTTCTCCCGTGAGTTTTAAAAAAAATCTCCCAAACCCTAGCCACCGCCCCCCAGATCCAGGCCGCCCGACCCCCGGCCGACCCCGCCGACCCACCGTTGGTGCTAGCCGGCCCCGCCCTCGTTGGAAAAGCCGCCTGCCTTCGCCCACGCCCGTGGGAAGATGAACGGATATAGGAGGCGTCCGTCTGCTCACATGCTGCCATGCCACCCTGCGACATTGCCGCCGGCCTACTGCCCGAGCCATTTTCGCTACCCGCCGGCTCTCGTTCGGCCATTAGTGGGGTCCACCGCTGCCCATGCCCGTAGGAAGACGAATGGATGCAGGAGGCATCCGTCTGCCAACGTGCATCCGTGTGACACCACCGCCCGCCGCCTGACGCCGCCGCTGCTCACCTGCTGCCATCCCGCCGCCCCGCCGTTCACCGGCCACCGGAGGCCTCACCAGTGCCCAGGAGTTCCCATGCCATGGGAAGGCCAAACGGTATGCACAGGGCATGCCGTGCCCCCCTTTGCCGCCTTGCCTGCAGCCCGCCGCCAGCTATCCGCAGCTCGTCGTCCGCCGGCCCTGTCCGTCGCCTGCTTCCAGGTCACCGACTGTGTGCTCAATCAGGGGATGAATCCTCCACGACCATGAGTTTGAGTTTGCACGGATTTCAGAGCAGTCTAGTTTTCAGAGCAGCACGCTTTTCAGCACAGATCATCAAGATGACATGCTTCTCATAGCAGATTGGCACCACTTTTGATGCAGCATGAATTTTGATATAATTTATTTTCCTTTTTCTAGTTTTCTTGGAGGCAAAGAAATTGAGGGTTTTGGTTTTTCTATATAAAGGCCCCCTCTCCCTTGTAAAGAATAGACTTTGATATAAATTTTTGGGTTCTCCATTAGTTCTGGTTCTGGTTCTGGGCTGCGGCCCGTTTGCCTTCGTTCCCTGCTATGTGCATTATGGGTTCGATGAGGGGTGTGAGGCATTCCCTGCTGTGTGCATTATGGGTTCGATGAGCACCATAGTTATCCCCTATCTCGTTTTCTTTATCCCCTCGTGTCCTTTGAAAGTCATCCTAGCTCATCTATGTGAGAGCCTGCTATGTGCATTATGGGTTCGATGAGAGCTCAGGGTAGCTGGTGCTTTGATCTCTCAGGAGGGTAGCTGTGTGCTTTGATCCCTCGAGAGGGTAGCTTTATGCTTTGACCCCTGACATTTTGTGTGCGTCTCCCCGTTAGAGTGAGTCCCAGGGCCATGAGTTCAAGTTCCCAATCTCTCATCTCCATCCTTCCTTCGCCACCTCCACCAAAGAAAAATTGTAAACAAAAGAGATCAGCTATTTTAGGGATTTAGTTTCAGTGTCACCCTAGTCCCGGGAGGCTTCTTAGCCCTCCCACATTCCAAGTTTACTTAGGTGTTTTTCCCTTCTCCAAATAACCGAGGTTACATCGATTTTTGTCCCGCATCACTGGATTTTTTTTGTGGTGTGTCGCTTTGTGGTTGAGCTTGCACTTGTGTTTGTGCTTGCATTTGCATACCTCTCCCTCTGGGGGTGTCAAACATTCTTTACAGTCTGGGTGACCGTTGAGCGCCTGTCTTGGGACCTTCACTGGGCTGTTAGGCACGTGCAGCGATGCCCAGGCCATGGATGGGACGTCTTTCCCGATTCATGATAGGGGAAGCTATCATGTGTTATGACATTCCTTCGGTTGCCCCATTCCGGGAAGCTTGGCAGTGCCTCGATATTGGGGTCGCTGCCCCCGGGATTCGAATCTCCTGGTTGACTTCCTTTTCTGGGTGATTTAGGTGGTTGGTTAAGAGCATGGTGCCTCGATCGGAGGACTTCTCTCTTTTTTGGTGTATGCAGTGGCCGCGGGAAGTTATTGTAGCCTGGTGGGTGTGTATCTATGACCCTCGAGTGGCTTGCTGGCGTACTGGGATTGTGGTGCTGTCTTCCTGCTCGTCGGTACCTTCACCCGAGCTGGGGGCTGAGCTGGAGAGGCAGAGCTCGACTTCGGGCAAGCTCGTCCTGACGGAGCAGGGCAGAACGTGGCCCCGACCCAGGGGACTCGACCTTGAAAAGGTCCACATGGCGGAGGAGGGCTGAGCTCGGCTCCGGACCATGGGGCTCGATCTCTAGGGGTTTGATCTGGAAGGTGGCGCCCGGCTCTGGCCTAGGCAGCTTGGGCTCGCAGACTCGACTTGGCGGAGGGTGGAGCTCGGCTTCGGCAGGTTGCCCTGTTGCTCTTAGGGAGCTCAGCCTGAAGAAGGAGTCCAGGTAGAGTATCTGACATGGCATCTTTCTATGACGTGGTATCTGATAGCTACTCCATGTCAACGATCGTGCCACATCAGTCACCATCACCAGCCAGGTCCCTCGCCAAATGACTGGCATCGATGCCATCCAAGTGACCCCCATTATCGAGGTCACCTGCTCATCACCAAGCATAACTACCTCATCCTTGACATTGACAACATCCCCCACATCACAGAAGAAGCATTTTTTTCTCACCTTCTCTAGCCACCAAGGTCTCATGCTCATCAACATCTCGAAGGACATCTAGCAGCAACTCTCCATCCCCGACTCGGATCCATTTCTCCACCTCCTCAGGTACCTCTCCTGCCTCCCCAAGTCCCCCACCCACCCCTTGCTTGACCATATCATCCACCTTGTCTTTGAGTCTCGCTGCCAGGTCTTGTACATCAATGGTGGCTGCTCGAGCTCTAATGATGAACTCCACTACTTTGTTGAACTGACTGGTATCCCCATCATAACCACTCTAATGGATCTTAGGAATTACTTAAGCACCAATGGGTTCTCTCCAAGGATGCTAGGAATGCATGGGATTGTCCTCTAACCCTTCTGATCTTCTTTCTCTCTCTTTCTTCATCAACTCTTCCACATCGCTTCCAACCATAAAAACATTACCCCAATTCCATTGCAATGATAAGAATAACGATGGCGACGGCAACAACATCCATGGCAGTGCTCCTCCTCTTCTTCTCCTCCTTCCACGTGGTGGTGGTCGAAGAGAAGCAACTGACATATATCATCTAAATGGCCAAGTCCAGGATGCCGACCACCTTTACCGAGCATTGCCAAAGGTAGGATGCCTACCTCTACTCTGTCTCTAACTTCGCTGAGATCCTTTACTCTTACGACACCATCACCCACTACTTCACTGCAAGTGGCTTACCCAAGAGCGGGGGTGAATTGGATATTTAAAATTTTTCACAAGTATGTGCTTCTTTTAAAATAACTTAGTGTGGTGAGTGATATGAACTACATATCAAGTACAGAAGCAAATTGTTGCCCATGTGGCTTCCCAAGAGGGGGGTGAATTGGGATTAAAAACTTTTGCAAGTATGTGCACTTTGAAATTCCATTAGTGTAGAAGTGATGTGTGCAAAGCGGAAGAAAATAAATTGAAGCAATCAGGCAATGAAAGCACAATCACAAACACCAAGAAATAGAGTGGTTCAGAGCAACCAGCTCCTAAATCCACTACCCAAGGATCACTTGGGATTTTCACTATATCCCCCAACCGGAATACAGTCGGATTGTTTTACTAGGCTCACAATCCAAACCTATACACTTTGGTTTTACTGGGATCACCAAAGAAACCCTAACTCCCTTTGGTTTTACACGGGATCACCAAAGAAAATCTAAAAACTTGGTTTTAAATCAAAAAACCAAGAACCCAAACTTAGATTTTACAAGGTCCACCTAAAAAATCTTTAACTCTCTCTTAAGATACAGCCTCTTGCTGTTCTTAGAGAATGAACAAAGATAAAGAATATATAACAAGCAACTACAACAAACCAAGTTTGTTTTGATGTTGCCGATGTAAATCAAGATGAAGTCAAGCCTTGAGTGCTCTTCAATGCTCTTTGATGCTGCTTCTTCCCTTCTTCAATGAGGGGATTCAATGATAAAGTGGAGTTGGTGAAGCTTTGAATCCAACTTGAATGCTCTTTGAGGTAGGTAGAAGAATAACTTGAAAGCTCTTTGTTTTCTCAAGAAAATTCAGCAATAAATCTCAATTAATTGTTTAATACTTCAAAAATAATCCCCTTTATAGTTTTTCATGAGATATGGCCGTTGTAGGGCCTTGGGATTCGTGAAATGGCCGTTGGAGATGAATTGGAGTTCAAATTTCAATTTCAGCAATTAGCCATTGAAGTGCAGACAACAGCTCCACGAGCCGGCTCGAGCTCCAGGAGTCGGCTTGAAGTCTCAGACAGGCCAAAAAAAACTTCTGTGAGAGCCGGCTCTTGGACTAGGAGTCGACTCTTGCCTTCAAGCTTTCAATCATGACAAACATACATACCTGGAGTCAGCTCTTGTAATGGGAGTTAGCTCTAGTTCTCAGAACTTCAAAAACTATATTTCTGGAAGAGTCGGCTCTTGAACTGGGAGTCGGCTCTTGGTTCTGAAACTTTGAATCTTCCTCCATGCCATGCTATTTTGAGTCGGCTCTTACAAATCTTTTAAAAATATGCTTCAAGCTTCCCAAAAACTTCAACATTGAATCAACTAGAAGCTAATCTACATACTTTATCAAAATATTTACAATTTTTAAGCCCATTTTTCATGATTACAGCATTCATAAGTTAGGGCTTTTACAAACTCAATTGAATTACCCTTAAGTGAATTTGAAAACCATTTTAAACAAAGGTAACCAATTCCTACAAAACTTCTTAAACAATTTATAAAGGGTTAGTATCAAATACATGCTCCAATGTTTTGTGATCATCAAAATCATTCCAGGGGTCAACAATCTCCCCCTTTTTGATGATGACAAAACACTGAGCATGATTAAAAAATTGAAAGCACTTTATAATTGCAGTAATTTCAAGTCTATGCGTATCATATAGGTTAAGTATCGGTGTATCGATACAATGTGCCAAAATATATCAAATGTATGGTATTGAATACTACATATCATGTGTATCAAGTATATTGAAATATGATGTATCATATGTTTCATAACATGATGTATCGATACATGATGTATCAAGAGTATTAACTATATAATGCGTATCGAAACTTATGAAATTTTTCAAACTTTTGAAGTAAACTTAAGTTTCATCAAATTTTCATGAATCAAACATCCATTTCATCAAAGTTCCATAACATTCAATTATCCATATCGCATTTGTAAACAATTTTGAGCAATTTTCATGAATCAACATAGATTTCCAAGAAATTTTCATGAATCAACATAACTTCCTTTCATGAATCAATATAGCATAGATTTATTAATATAGCTTTTTCTTTTTCATGCCAACCATAGTCTCCATTCTCTCCCTTTTTGTCATCAACAAAAGGTGTATGAGAAATGGACATTCATTCATAACATATATTCATAACATATGAAAAATATTGATTCAGTCATAACATTAATGCACTCATAACACTAATTCATAACAAGTGAAGTATATATATATATATGAGAAATAAGCCAATACATAGCATATGTGATACTTTACAAACGTGCCACGGCACAACAAAATAGTATCACATAACCAAAATACAATAAAAAGTCTGAAAAGATAAACCCTAAACATCATAATGAGGTGCTAGGATCACTATCAGGTTCTTCCTCATCAGAGGAGGAACCAACCTCTAGAATACCTGGACTAGGTTTGAACATGGGGAACCTAGGGCAGAGATCCCTAATCCTAGTCCTAGTAGGTGTAGAAGTCCTAGTTACTTTAGATTTAGGTTTGGGTTTGGTTTTTGATTCTGATGAAATAAAGATAGGTGTAGGTCTGGCAGTAGGTGGATCAAGAGATAGGGCCAAAGTGCTGGTGGATGAAAGCATCTGAGTAGCAGGAGTCACTCCAAATCAGTAGATCCAGCAGCCTCCATACTATCCTGAGGCTCACCAACAGCAGGTGTGGTATGATAAGGTACATCAGTGCAATGTGTCTCCTGTCCCTACTCAGCATGAGTGCCAGTACCAGTCTCAGTGCCTGTGCCAGTCGCTGTGGAAGTAGAAGGTGCATGCTGGTTGGCCGTAGATAATTGTCTCAATATAGCCATAATATCACAAAAGCCCTGCTGCATCTCGGACTGTAGAGAACTAATCCTCCTGTCAGTGTCACTCCTGAGACAAGAAATCTCCTCTAAAACTCTGTTCTATCATCAGTATCATGTCTGGCAGCAGTAGGAGTCCTGACTGGGAATGTGGTGAAGTAGGAGCTGGCTCGGATGGACCAGCCTCATCAGTCTGTCCCTCAATCTACTCACCATGTCCCTATGCAGCCTGTACATCATCATCTGAGTCCTCTGAGTGTGCTACAGGAACTCTTGAGGTCTTCCTGATCCAATTTTCATCAACCTTAATAAATCCCATTCTGGTCAGGAATTTCATTGTGTACCTATTGATGTACGGCAACAAACGACAATCCTCTCTAGTAAGTTCAATATCAGCATCCTGGAACAACAAAGTAAACACCATCCCGTAGGGCAAACAGGCTCGTGCCCTACATACAGCCTCTCTCATTTGAGAAATCATAATAAATGGAAGGTTGAGGGGCTCCCTCTCAATCAGTCGCCTCATGAATGTAAGATCTCTCTCGCTAACCCAGTCGAATCTGCCTGTCCTGGGTAGGAAAATCCAGCTAATGATGTTATGCAACAGCCTCATCTCCAATGAGAGCTGACTTACACTCACATGAATAATTCCTTTCATATTAGATCTTCCCAAGATGAGTCTAAGAGTCTTCACTCTTTCCTTCATAACTAAATAGCATTCCCCTTCTTAAGGTATATTCAATAAATTTGAAAGTTTCTGCTCATTTACCTCTATCAATTTCCCTTTTACTGTTCCTTCAATAAGAAAAGCTCTTAGTGACATGTTCTCAAAAATTTATCGAACCAGATTTGGGTAAGTTGGAACATTTAATTGACAAAAATCCTTCCAACCCTGTCTTTCAAGCCACATATCAATATTCAACTGTTCTTGTTCTAGAAAACTGAAATCGATGCACCTACAAGGGGTCACATGTCGATTTTCATTGGAATGACTTGCCGGGTGCTGGAACAACTTCCTCTTACTCATTCTACTATTCTTCTTGCGGAATCAAAGTATCCAGTCGCCTCTTGCTCTTCCTTTCCTTAGCCACAGTCCAAACAACCCTTGTTGCTTTCTTTGCCACCGCCTTGCAAGGTGCCATTCTCCAAAGATTAAAGGTTTGAGAAGGTTTGAGAGGGTTTTTGGAGAGTTTTCTAGTGTAGAGCGAGGAGTCGGCTAAGATAAAACGGCCAAAATCCAGAAAATACAATGAATAGGAAAAGTGGAAACCCTACTTAAAAAGCTTCGGCCCGACCTGCGAGTCGGCTCTCCCAGAGCTCTGAGATCTCGAGTCGGCTCGAGCAAAAATCTATTCTAAAAATCAAAATGGGTCAAACTCAGTTTCTAAGAGTTTCTAGAGTCTAAACTAGGTTGCTCTATGCTCTAAAGAGACATTTGAGATTTCTAGATATTTTTCCTTAATCTTCAAAAATTAGGTCAGATAGGTTTAAAATGGGTCACATAACCCTAATTCTTCTCTAATTTTCTCAAATATATCTAGACTTAATGGTTTAGTGAAAATGTCTGCTAGTTGGTCTTCAATAGGTACAAATTCAAGTTCCACAACATTGTTTAGAACATGTTCACGAATAAAATGATGTCAAATTTCAATGTGCTTAGTTCATGAATGCTGAAATGGATTTTTTGATAAATTAATAGCACTAGTATTGTCACATTTAATAGGAATTTTAGATGGGACAACACCATAATCTTCTAGTTGTTGCTTGATCCATAACACTTGAGCACAACAGCTCCCAGCAGCTACATATTCTGCCTCAGTAGTAGATAAAGCTACAGAGTTCTGTTTGCGACAGTGCCAAGAGATTAAGTTAACACCTAGAAATTGACAGGTGCCACTTGTCCTCTTTTTATCTATTTTACATCCTCCATAATCAGCATCAGAATAACTAATTAATTTTAGTGATGTGTATTTAGAATACCACAAACCTACATTACAGGTGCTTTTCAGGTATTTAATAATTCTCTTAATAGCTGTGATATGTGATTCTTTAGGATTAAATTGAAAACGTGCACACATACAAACACTAAATAATATATCAGGTCTACTAGCTGTTAAATAAAGTAATGATCCAATCATACCTCAGTACAGCTTTTGATCAACATTTGTGTCATTCTAATCTTTGTCAAGTCTACATGTAGGACTCATTGGTGTTCCAATTACCTTGCTTGATTCCATGCCAAACTTCTTGATTATTTCTTTAATGTACTTGGCTTGGTTGATCAGAATACCTTCTTTAGTTTATTTAATTTGAAGTCCAAGAAAGTAACTTAATTCGCCCATAAAGCTCATTTCGAATTCTCCCTGCATTAGCTTAGCAAAGTCTTGACACAAAGATTCATCAATAGATCCAAAGATAATATCATCAACATATATTTGAACAACTAAATTATCATTTTTCTTTCTTTGAATAAATAGTGTGGTGTCAACACTACCTCTTACAAATTCATTTGCAATTAAAATTTGCTTAGTCTATCATACTAGGCTCTAGGTGCCTGTTTCAGACCATATAAAGCTTTATTCAGTTTAAAACATGATTTGAAAAAAATGATCGATAAAACCGGGAGGTTGCTCAACAAAAACTTCTTCAGATAAAAATCCATTCAAAAAAGTACTCTTTACATCCATTTGAAATAACTTGAAATTCATAAAGCACGCATAAGCTAGTAGCAATCTAATGGCTTCTAGTCTAGCTACAGGTGCATAAGTTTCATCAAAATCTATTCCTTCTTCTTGATTATATCCTTGTGCAACCAATCTAGCCTTATTTCTAATTACATTTCCATCTTCATCTAGTTTATTTTTGTAAACCCACTTAGTGCCTATAACAGGATGATCATTGGGTCTTTCAATTAGGGTCCAGACATTATTTCTTCTAAATTGGTTTAATTCATCATGCATTGCTAACATCCAATTAGGATTAGTTTTGGCTTCTTCTATATTATGAGGTTCTACAAGAGAAACAAAAGCAATTAAATCATGTGCATCTCTATGTGCAGCTCTAGTTTTAACACCTTGAGATGGGTCTCCTATAATTAATTCTTTAGGGTGTGATTGTACATACCTCCATCTGTAGGTATATCATCATGCTTTTTACTCACCTCTTCTTCATGTGGTTAACCTGATTGTGTATCTTTGGGGGTCAAGTCTTTCATTCCATGCTCTAGTGTACCTACATCATCATTAGCAAAATCTTCCTTTCTCGAAGATGTAATGTCAGATTCATTGAAAACAACATAAATAGATTCTTCAACAGTCAAAGTTCTTTTATTGAAAACTCGATAGACTTTACTATTTAAAGAATATCCAAGAAAAATAGCCTCATCGGATTTTGCATCAAACTTACCAAGATTGTCTTTTCCATCGTTGAGAACAAAACATTTACATCCAAAAACATGAAAATATTTGATATTTTGTTTTCTATTGTTCCAAAGCTCATAGGAGATTTTTCTGATAGTGGGTCTAATCAAAACTCTGTTTAAAATATAGCATGCGGTATTAACAGCTTCTGCCCAAAAGTATTTTGGAAGATTTTCTTCACAAAGTATTGTTCTGGATATCTCTTCCAAAGTATGATTCTTTCTTTCTACAACACCATTTTGATATGGTATTCTAGGTGCAGAAAAGTTATGATCAATACTGTGCTTTGTGCAAAAATGATCAAAATATTGGTTTTCAAATTCGGTGCCATGATTACTACGAATTGAAATAACAAATAAGTTTTTCAAATTTGTAAATCTTTTGTAAAACTTTTTGAATACATTAAAAGTATCATCCTTATGTGCAATAAACAAAACCCATGTGTATCTTGAAAAATCATCTACAATCACAAGTTCATATTTCATACCACCTAGGTTGGTAGTCCTAGTAGGTCCAAATAGGTCCATGTGAAGTAGCTCTAAGGGTCTAGAAGTTGAAACTATGTTTTTAGATTTAAAACATCCCTTCACTTGTTTTCCTAACTGACATGCATCACAAACATAATCAAAATTAACTTTAAACTTCGGCAAACCATTAACTAAGTCCTTTGAAATCAATTTAGCTATTGTGTCCATACTAGCATGACCAAGTCGCCTATGCCATAGTAAACTTGATTCCTTGCTCTTGTCATTCATTGTTACAAGACTTGTATTACTTGACATAGCTAGATCATTAAGATCTACCATATAAATGTTACCAAGTCTGTGTCCAATGAACTTAGTACCAGAGTCAAGTGGATCAACTACTATACACATTGATGACTTGAAGAATACATTATAACCAATGTCATAAGCTGACTAATACTCAGAAGATTATGCTTTAATTTTTCTACCAGTAATATATTTTTAATAAATGTAGAAGAAGTAATTTTGATTTTACCAATTTCGATTATCCTTCCTTTTCTATTATCACCAAATGTTAACATTCCACCATCCTTCTGTTCTTGGGTGAAGAATTGATCAGCATCACCCGTCATGTGTCTTGAATGGCCGCTATCCAGATACCATCTTTTCTTTATGCTTGTGGCTGCAAGACATCCCTGCAAAATAATCATTTAATAGATTTAGGTACCCAAGCTCTCTTGGATCCTTGCAAGTTAGTGAAAAAGGTTTTTTTTGGAACCCAAACTTTCTTAATTTCCTTTTGTCATTGTATTTCAAATGACATTCAAAAGCTTTATGACCAATGTTATTACATGCATAGCATACAATCCTTGAATTTGAATAATAACTATGAGATGATGCAAATTTAGGTCTAATATGTTTAGAACTAATGAATTTAGGAACATATGAAGTAGAAGCAAAAATGTGTTTGAAATAGAGCCTTTATAATCAATTTCAAATCTATTATTTGTTTCTTTTTGATCTTTTAAGATTAACTTAAGTTTGTTAGAACTTAGGATTAATTTTTCAACTAATGGTTTTAATTTTTGAACTTCTTTTTTTAGATCATCATTTTCATTTTTCAAATTCTTATTTTTCTCTAAAAGCTCTTCTTTTTTAACTTGAACAATCTTAATTCTTTCATAAATCAAATTTAGTTCTCTTTGTAAGATTTTGTTTCTTTCACAAGATTCATTTTGTCATTTTCAAATGCATCACATTTATTTTTTAAGTCTCTCAATTTTAAACCAGCTTTTTTATATTCTATCAATAGTTCACAAAATGCATTATGCAATTCATCATAAGTGAATTCTAAATTAGGTTCAGAAGTACTTACCTCATCCTCCAAACCCATAAGACATATTTGTGCTATTTTTGTTATCTCTTCATCCTCTTCAGTAGACATAGTTTCATCACTATCACTCCAAGCAGCTAGCATTGCCTTCTTCTTTCTAGGGAATATCTTTTTCTTTCCTTCAGGGCAATCAGGGCAGATATGTCCTGGTTTCTTGCATCCATAGCAGATAGGTACTTGATCTTTATCTTTCTCTTTATCTTTTTCTTTGTCTCTTTCCTTTTCTTTTCCAAAGTCACTTTTTCTGTAATGCTTTCTTCATCTGTTCATTTTTCTTCTGCCCATAAACCTTTTGAATTTCCTTATGACTAGGGAAATTTCGTCACTTCCAAGATCATCATCATCTGATAAATCAGATTTTTTATTCTTATCTTCCTCAGTAGCTTTAAATGCAATGGCTTTCTTTCTTTTTGTATCTTCTTCAGTCCTTTGTTGCATAGCCAATTCATGTGTGATTAAGGATCCAAGTAGTTCATTCAGTGGCAGTGTATTTAGGTCCTTTGCTTCTTGAATTGCTGCTACTTTGGCTTTCCACTTATCTGGCAAAGATCTTAAGACTTCTTGGACAAGATCAGCATTAGAATAAGTTCTGCCCAGACTCTTGAGACCATTTATAACATCAGTAAAACGAGTATACATGGTAGATATAGTCTCACTAGGATCCATCTTGAACAACTCATAATTATGCACAAGTAGATTAATTTTTGATGTCTTAACTTAAGAAGTGCCTTCGTGTGTGATTTCTAATTTGTCCCAAATTTCTTTAGCAGAATTGCAAGTTGAAATTCTGTTAAACTCATTTGGATTCAAAGCACAATACAATAGGTTCATTGCTTTGGCATTCTATTCAGCTAATACAATAGGTTCTTGAGACCATTTATAATATCAGTAAAACGAGTATACATGGTAGATATAGTCTCACTAGGATCCATCTTGAACAACTCATAATTATGCACAAGTAGATTAATTTTTGATGTCTTAACTTGAGAAGTGCCTTCGTGTGTGATTTCTAATTTGTCCCAAATTTCTTTAGCAGAATTGCAAGTTGAAATTCTGTTAAACTCATTTGGATCCAAAGCACAATACAATAGGTTCATTGCTTTGGCATTCTATTCAACTAATTTCATATCATTCTTGTCCCAATCCTCTTCTGGTTTGGGAACCTCTACATCATTAACTTTAATTATGGATGTGTGAGGTCCTTTCATGATGATTTTTCATAGGTGAAAGTCTACAGCTTGAATGTATATCTTCATTCTTGCCTTCCAATAAGTGTAATTAATTCTGGTGAAAAGTGGTGGTCTATTTGTGAATTGACCTTAGGCCAATGAAGTGCTCATAGGATGTGCCATATGTCTTTACTCTAAGTAACTTTCAGAGACTCTGCTCTGATACCACTTGTTGCCCAGGTTGCTTCCCAAGAGGGGGGTGAATTGGGATTAAAAACTTTTGCAAGTATGTATACTTTGAAATTCTTTTAGTGTAGAAGTGAAGTGTGCAAAGTGGAAGTAAATAAATTGAATCAATCAAACAATGAAAGTACAATCACAAACACCAAGAAATAGAGTGGTTCGGAGTAACCGACTCCTACATCAACTACCCAAGGACCACATGGGATTTTCACTATATCCCCCAATCGGAATACAGTCGGATTGTTTTACTAGGCTCACAATCTAAACTTATACACTTTAGTTTTACTGGGATCACCAAAGATTACAGCATTCATAAGTTAGGGCTTTTACAAACTCAATTGAATTACCCTTAAGTAAATTTGAAAACTATTTTAAACAAAGGTAACCAATTTCTGCAAAACTTCTTAAACAATTTGTAAAGTGTTAGTATCAAATACATGCTCCAATGTTTTGTGATCATCAAAATCATTCTAGGGGTCAACACAAATAAAGAACACAAGAAACATAAGCACAAACACAAGCAATTTATAGTGGTTCGGAGCAACCTCGCTCCTACATCCACTACCTAAGGTACCACTTGAAATTTCTACTATATTCATCCTAGAATACAGCTGGACTATTTTCACGGGCTCACAATCCAAACCTAACTTGATTTTACACCAAGATCACCAAAAATCCAATACACTATTAGTTTTCATGGACTCACTAACAACCCACTTTTGGTTTTCAAAGGCTCACCAAAAACCTAAACAATCCCAAGTTATGGCCCCTGTTGTACTTGGAACAACTCAAATAAAGAGTTAAAAAATAGAGCAACTATTATGACAAACCGAACGTTGTTGGGTGGTTGCAGTTGTAGCTATTAAGTAGCCTTCTTGATTCCTTCCTTGAATGCTTTTAAGGCTTCTGATCCTTCTCAATAAATGACTCAAGAATCTGATGAGAGTTGGTGAAGTCTTAAGTGCTTTTTGAAGGCTCTCTTGAATGTTCTTAAATATTCATTAAAAGGTCATTCCTACCTTCTAAAGTTATTTAAATCCCTTATAAATAGTCCTTTTAATTGATTTCAAGTGAATATGATTGTTGTAGAACATTGGGATTCAAAATATGGCTGTTATAGCACTTTTTGGATTCAAAAAGATAGTTCTGGAACTAGCCGTTATGCACCTGAAACTAGGATTCGAGTTGGCTCGGATGCTTTGAGTCGGATCGGATTCTCAGATAGGTTGAAACTTCACTCTGGTTGAGTCGGCTTTTCTCCATCAAGTCAGCTCACCTGGTTGGTTCTTTAGAACTGAGATTTTGCAAACTCTGGAAGAGTCGGCTCGGTTGACTGTCAGGTCGACTTGATTGTCTGATCGCATATTTAACTTGACTCGGATTCTGTCGGGTCGGCTCGCTTTAATAGACTGAAGAATTGAAACTCTGGATGAGTCAGCTCGATTCCCTTCGAGTCAACTCGGATGTCTACATGCCAGAAAACTTAGTGGTGTACCAGAACTTGAGTCAGCTCTTCTGCTTTGAGTCGGCTCGAGTGATTTTTGTCAAAAACCTTCCGAACTTCTCCAGATTGCTTCCAAAAGCTTCCAACCAACTTCAAAGGCTTTCAAGCTCCTTCAAAGCCTAATCTAAATAATTTAAACTTGAAAAATACATTGAATTGGCCCATTTGCATGAATATGTAAGTAGTTTTTCCTTTGGGCTCTTCATTACATAGTACTCTTTAAAAAATAAACTTGACATACATCAGAATTGTAGGAAGAGTAGTTGTACATTAAATTCATCCTACAAAAACTTAAAAAATACTTGGAAATGGTTAGTAATCAAATGCATGCTCCAATATTTGTTATCTTCAAAATCATTCCAGGGGTCAACAATCTCTCCCTTTTTGATAATGACAAAACACTGGACATGAAAAAACTTTATAGTTATATATATACAAACACTTAAACATATCAAAGTAACTTGTGTATGATTTTAAATTGATGTGTATCTATATGTATCAGCATGTGTCAAGAATGTATCGGAAAGTATTAAAGCTTATCAAAAAAGTATTAGAGCTTTTGAAATAGATCCAATATGTATCAGAGTTAATATTTATCAAAAACTATTTTTGCTTAAAATGCATTGAAGTCAATAATATATCAAGGCAAATTAGATATTAAAATGTATCAGAGCTAGCAATAATATTGGAGAATGTATTAGAGCTAGCAAAATGTATTAGAGCTATTGAGGTCAATAATGTATTAGAATGTATCATAGCTATTTTCATTTATTAAAGATAATTTTTATTTAGTATCAAGATGTATCAAGGTTACTTGAGCATTCAAAAGTATCAAAGTAAAAAATTTTCTTTGATTTCCATACACAAAAAGATTTATCCCCCTGTTTTCATATTCTTTGAATTTTCCATGCACATCATTAATATCACTCCCCCTTTTTGTCATTAATCAAAAAGGTTTTCTCTGAAATATTCTTTGCAAACACCGAATTTTGAAAAAGTGTAAGAATATTATTATGATTTAAGATAATTTCACCTTCTTTTTATGTTCTTGATATTCTTATTAATATTTATTTGAGGTGTTACTCCCCCTTTTTAGGTTAATTGATGAGATCATGCATAGAAACAACAAAGAGATAATGATAAGTAAGAAATGTGCACATTGATTTGAAAATAAGCATTTCATTACTTTTCATAAGAGGTACAATACATGATTTCGATATAGTCAAAATGTGACAAATCAAAAGGTAATACAAGAAAAATATCAAATCTAGTCACTATCACTCCCTACATCAAAAGTCTGAGTCGCATAGATTCGGGGACTTCAATTAGGTGGAGGGGGTCTTACTGAGTTCCTAGTCCTGGAAGCAGGTCCTGTCCTAGGCCTATAATGTGGTGGAGGCTATCTAGGAGGTGATGACCTATGGCTAGGTGTACTCTGAGGTGGTGGGTGAGTAGAAGTGGAAGCTCCAGAAAGATGAAAAAGAATAGTGCTCAACCTAGACTGCATCGTCTGAACTCCCCCCAGAATGTGCTATAGAGTAGCAGTCTGCTATATGACAAATATATTTGCTGCTCCTCTAATCCTGCCAAGATCTGAGCACAGGTCTTTGAGATCTCTCTGCTGATCATCCTGCGCCTACTGTAGTCTCTCGACTGTCTCAACTCTGTGAGTCAGCTCTCTCAGCTCTGTCCTAAACTCCTTAAGAATATGGTCCACTATTTGATGAAGCTTGTCAAACATGGATATGAAGGAATGTCAGAGTCTCAGAAAATCGAGTAAGCTGCTCTGCAATGGAAGACTGAGTAACAGTTGGGGGTGGTGGAGTCGAGGGTCCTGAATGGGCTGTTGGTGCTGCTGATGGTGCTGGTGGAGTCCTGGGGTTGCTAGTCTGTTCAGCCTGTCCATTGAACTCCTCAACACTGGAATCCTCATCAGAGTCACTAGAGCCATTGTCACTCTCATCATCTGACTCCTCTCTGGAATTTTCTATAGCTGCAATGCCATGCTCAGCCTCCATATCCTCATCTGATGACTGGTGAACTACTCTCTGACCTGATACTTTCTTGGTCCAAACTCCCTCAACCTGGTGATATCCCATCCTCTGTAGGGATTTCACTGAATAAGTATCACTGTGGTGCAGTAGTCGACTGTCTTCACTTGCCAAATCAACTCCTAAATCTCTAAACAATAGTGTGAATGCCATACCATAAGGTAAGCAGACCTTAGCCTTTCGAGCTGCATCCCGTATCTGAGCAAGCATAATGGATGGCAGATTGAGGGCCTCCCCCTCAATCATATGTCTCATGAAGACCATGTCATGCTCACTGACCCAGTCAAAGCGGCCAGTCCTGGGTAGAAAGATTCTGCTAATCATATTGTGTAAAAGTCTGATGTGGGACAGAGCAAGGGAGGATCGCTGGCGAGCTTAGAAGTCACCAGAGGATTAGGGCTTGCACTCAAGAACAAGGAACCAGGGCATCACACCCACTCCAATTCGGAGAAAACTTAAAACTCATATCAAAATAATTTTTTGTTTGTATTCATAAGAAAAAAGATAATTCATACAAGAGGGGAGGGGTGGTATTTATAGATTCACCCCAGGGTACATTACTTGAGAGCTAAGAAATCCTGACTTATGGGCTAAGAAACCCTGGTGGACCTGGTCAACAGTAGGCATGTCTTGGACTGGAGCTCTCTCTTGCAGGCCTGGCAGCATGAAGGGGCCCAAGTGCATGAAGGTCGGCTCTGGTTGGGGGGGGCTGGTGAATCTCCTGGTCTAATGACTTTCCTCTTGACTTGAACGACTTAACTGGACTTGACTGGACTAAAAGACTGGACCTGACTAAGTGGACTCAACTGACTCAGTTGTCTCACTTTATTATGTGACTTGATTGGCTCACTTTGACTAAAGTGACACATGACTAAAGGATTCAAATAAAATAAAATAAAATAGGCTCTCGGTCCCCATCATAGTCTCATTTCTAATGATAGGATATTAGCTTGAACAGTTGAAATTTCACTAACATTTCTCCTTTCCAATATGATCCTCAGGGTTTTCTGTTTGTCCTTTAAACCCAAATGATTTGAACCTTCCCTAGGCATCCTCAAAACTCTACTAATCACCTCTTCATCAAATACCATCCTGATACCCTTAATAGTTGATTCAATACAGTTTTCACCAAAAGATAAGTTCTTAAAAAGGTTTCTAACAAGGCTCGGGTATGTTAGAATATTTAAGAAACAAAAGTAATCCCAACCCTGAACTTCAATCCATTCACTAATTCTCAGCCCTAAATTATCAAGAAATGTGAAATATACCTTTCTTCCAATGGTAACGGGCTGATTACCCATGGGAATGATTTGCTTTTGAGGTGCAGGTGATAGATTTCTTTGCTCTTCAAGTTCTTCTGCTCGGGTTGACTCCTCTTCTCTCCTTTTGGTTCTTCTTTCTCTTTGGGAGCTCGATCCCACCCATCTAGGCCACTTAGCAACTGCTCTTCTCGGTGCCATCTGGAGCAAATTGATAGTAGGGGAAGGTAGATTGAGTGGATCTAAGAAAAGTGGGGTAGAGGTGTGGTCCCAAGTTTTGGAAAGGGTTCTTCTATTGCTCGGGTAGGGTTCAATAGGAAAAATATGTCCTAGGTTTTGGTCCTACGGGATATATAAAAAAGGTCATCCCGACATCCGAGTCAACTCAGCCAGAACCTAGTCTGCTCAAGTTGGCTCGAGCAAGGTTCAATAAAAAAGCTCTAAAGACCCAATAAAAAGGTATCAGCCCTAGGAACACATTAAATAAGGTGGTTATCTACTTCAAATTGGTTATGGAGGTTTTCTAGATAATTTTTCTTAATTTAAAAGAAATTAGGTCAAAAAAATGCTAAAACGGGTCACATAAACCTAATTCACCTCTAATCATTTGAAATCTATCTTTATTAAGTGGCTTAGTGAAAATGTCAGCTAATTGATTTTCTGTTGGAATAAATTCAAGTTCAATATTGCCAATTTATACATGATCCCTAATAAAGTGATGTCTAATTTTTATATGCTTAGTCTTAGAATGCTGAATTGGATTCTTTGTCAAATTTATAATACTTATGTTATCACATTTTATTGGAATTTTAGTTTGAATAATACCATAGTCTTCTAGTTGTTACTTAATCCAAAGTACTTGTGTTGCCTAGTAAGCAACCCAAGAGGGGGAGTGAATTGGGTTTCTAAAAATTAAACACAAATGTATGAACCAAGGTTAATTGGGTTTCTAAAAATTAAATGCAAATGTATGAACCAATTCAATAAACAACTTAAGTGCAATGATATGCAAGAGTAAAGTGCTCTTGAAGAGTATGCAGCAGAAATTTAAATGCAATAAATGTAAGAGCAAGAGAGAGAGACAAACAATCATAATTACAATCTAAATATAGTGGTTCGGTGCTTTCCAATGCACCTACATCCACTCCCTAAGGTCCACTTGGGAATTCACTATAATCTCCACCGATTATAGTCGATTAGTTTTCTGGGCTTACTAATCAAAATCCTTTTTGGTTTTTACAAGGCTTACAAAAAGAAACCTCTTGGTTTTTAAAGGCTAACTAATAACCACCTTGATTTTTAACTAGGCTTACCAAAAACCATCTCGATTTTCAAAGGCTAACCAATAACCTCCTTAGTTTTTAACTAGGCTTACCAAAAACCTTCTTGGTTTTCTAATAGGCGAACCAAAAACCTCCTTGGTATTCCAATAGGTGGTGGGGACACCTGAGGTACCAGAATAAGATAGAGGCTTTTCAACCCTCTGTAAATTGATAAATAATTTATGAGTCCATCTGTAATAAGGGCTTAGCTCATCTGAGTCCATTTTAGTTGTTATTTGAGTTTTTTGAGTTGTTATTTCAGTTCTGTACTAGTCAGCACATGTTGAGCTAGTTCAGTCTAATGCTGGTCAGCTCATGTTGAGCTAATTTTATTTTTTTTGAGTCCTATCCAAGCATACTGAAGACTCAAGACCACATCATACAAGTAAAGACCAAGTCCAACCAGATTGATGACATTGAAGTTTAGCCTAAGTCCAACCCAGCTTGAAGATTTGATTACCCCAGGAGGAAAATCAGAAACCCTGATTCCTTGCAGATGCCCTCCAGATGCCCAGATTTTCTTCTAGATGCCAAGATATATTCATAGACCAAGGCATCCATGATTTTAGAGGTCCATATGCATCTTAGCCCAAAGAAATCAAGCCCAGGCACCAAGCCCAAGCCCCTAAGAAGCAAGATACCAGGGAATATTCCTGCTACCTGGCTACCAGGCCACCCCAGCTTCCAAAGGCCCAAACCCATACACCCGGGCCCCTTTGGGCCGGTCCCTTGCTGCTCTTAGAAGCCCAACACACCCCCCTAGGTGTCCTTGGAGTGTTGGCCAAGTCAAGAGAAATTTTAGGGATTTTTTTCTACCTAATGTTTTCTTATTTTCTAGCTAGGGTTTGAGAGGGAAAAGGATTCTCATGTAAAGACTTATGTGCCCTTACTTGGAGCCCAAGGTTAAGGGTCTATTTAAAGGACCCTAGCCTCTTGTATGAAGGGACTTTTTGATATGAATTAAAACCTTGAGTTCTTCTATTGAGTTGTGTGATACCCTGCTGTGTGCATAAAAGGGTTTGTGAGAGTTCTTCTTCCCGGTGTTTGCAATCATCTTCCTGCTGCCAACAAACCCTCCAGATCCCTGGACGCCCACTCCAAAAGAAGCCTTCCCTTTCTATTTTTCCTTTGTTTTCTTGTTCCTTTGTGAATTTTCTAACCCCTGACAGGTCATTTGCAGGTCCTCGAGTTCCTACGAATCCAACGACTCCAGCCAAGCCTTAATCGGACCACCGAGCAGAAAGCCGGGTATCCGTGGGTCATTGGCTCGATTTTCCAGGCTGCATCCATCGAGGAACGAGAGATCTCTTTGCTGCGATCTTCACAAACGTTGACAGGTACACCCCTCTACCTCCAGTAATTTTTTTGTAGGAGAACTTGCCCTAACCGAGGCTTCTCAGCCCCGGCGGTCCTTCTTTGCTACTTTTCTAGGTCCTAATCTGCATGCTGATCTTCAAAAATTCATACAAAATTCTCTACAAATAATTTTGATCTAAAATTCGGGGATTAATCACCTAACTCCACATGTAAAACATACAAAAAGAATTGCATGCATATTAGTCCTGCATCATTTGGTATCAGAGCCTAGATTAGGGCTTGTTTTCTATAATTTTTTAGTCCATATATACTTTGTTATTTTAATTATTTGTCCTTGATAAAAACTCTAAAAATTCTAAAATTTATTTTGCTGGATTCATCATAATTCTCTGTAATCTTAAGAATTTTTGAAAATTTTATTATGGACTATGAATTTTCTGCAAGCCAAAATACAGCCTACAAATTTTTGGCTCTATTTTTTCAGCAAGACAAGATTGGAAGTTTTAGGGTTTTGTTTAGCATCTTTTGCATATCTTTTAATTTTAGTATATTTCTAGCATATTAGGCCATGATTTGAAAGTTTTCTTCTATTTAAGAAAATACCAAAAAAAAAAATTACATATTCTCCAAAAATACCAAAAACATCTAAACCTTAATTTGCATCCTCATCTGCCTGCCATCATTGCATAATTTACTTTAAAGGGCACTCTTGCTATATCAGATGGGGGAAGGATTTGATCACCTCTCCTTAGCCCAAAACCACATCCCTTGCATTCGATCCCAAGCCTTAACCTAAAATTAACTAGACTTAATTTGCCCTAGTGGGCTAGGGACACCAACTGGTCAGGTACGGGCTAGTGTTAGATCACTATGTCAAGTTAACCTGTGTGTGCCTTGTGCTCAGTGTCTAGAATGGTGGCTTAGGGATTCAATCCCGAAGGGCTTGTGTGCTGGTCCGCCTACCGGCCAATCTCTGATTGGTGTCTAGGATTGGCAATCAGGGACCTAACACTCCCCTTACACCTGCCTGGCTAAGTACAGGGTTACTATAGGCTAGTTTGCCACTCTGATTGAGCATCTAGTTTGGACTCTAGGTCTAGTCAGCTATAGTTGGTCTGATCGAGTCTTGCATGAGCACTAGATCAGGAGTTTCATATCACCCACCTCCTTCACAAATGTCTGAACCCATGGAAAATTTACAAGCCCAAATAAAAGCCCTATCTGATCAAATGGCCCAGATGGCGACCCAGTTAACTCAGTCTGGTATTCAAACCAATGATAGAATTGACCATCTTGCCAATAGGTTTGATCAGTTAGAAGTCCGGGTAGGGACCCCAGAAAGAATCCATGGGTCACAGTCTGAGCCAAATCCTGAGTCCCCTCAACCTAGGATGACCCCAAACCCTGATCCATACCGAGAGGTTGAACCTAGGAGAGCCCCTCAGCCTGACCCATACTACAATCCTCAACCTAGGAGGACCCCAAACCCTGATCCATACCTTGAGGCTGAACCTAGGAGAGGCCATCGTCCTGATCCAATCCCTAAGGTTAGTCCTAGAAGACCCAATCAGGATTTTATAGACCAGGAAGATAGATCCTATTTACCCTCTCCCTATAAGCCTAGTATACCCACAACCTATAGATCTTATGACTCCAAATCCTATGAACCTACAACCTATGAATCCAGAACCTATGAACCTAGATCCTATGACTCTAGATCCCATGATCATAGATCCTATGCACCCACACCCTATGAGCCTAGTATACCCAACACCCAATATTCTGACCCATATAGGGAGTCCAACCCTAGGAGAACCCAATATTCTGACCCATATAGGGAGTCCAACCCTAGGAGAACCCAATATTCTGAACCATATAGGGAGTCCAACCCTAGGAGAACCCAATATTCTAACTCATATAGGGATTCCAACCCTAGGAGAACCCAATATCCTGACCCATATAGGGAGCCCAACCTTAGGAGGACCCCATACCATGATCCATCCTTAGAACCTGACCATAGAGCTGACCCAAAATTCTATGACCCTAGATCCTATAATCCCATGACCCATAGATCTGCACCCTTGTCCTATGAGCCCAGAGAACCCATAACCCCTAAGTATCAGCCTAGTACTAGTCAGGTTTCCCTTAGTCAACTTGAATCCCATAGGATTAGTACCCCTAAATATGAACCCAGTAGTGAGCCACTACCCCTTATACAACCTGAACCTATAGGAGTAGTACCCATAATCAGAGATCAGAACCTAACCAATTTTCTGCTAGCCGACCTTCTCCAACCATTCCTGAGATTCACAAGGCTTACATTAACGCAAAAGTGTATGAAGCTGATATGAGCCTAGTGGATGAGTATGAGGGAGAAGAGGAGACACCTTTAGTAGACCTCGAATTAGCTGATCCAGTAGATACCTTGGTAGAAACCAACCCAGAGCTAGTTGGCCTTGACCACATCCAACCTAAAGCTATAGTAGAAGAACAAATAGAGGAAGAGAACCTAGGTACTGCTAGAGCCTTACCTGAGGAAACCATAGAGGAGAGCCAAATTATAGAGTATAGTCCAAAAATATAAGAACCAGAAGAATTTATTAAGGACCTGATCTCTTTGAATCAATACCTTCAAGATGAGCCTCCTCCTATAGTTCCCATTAAGGACCTCTTCCCTGAGATTAGTAACCCATCCTCCCATTATGCAAACCCCATAGATATACCGCAACCTCGTAAGGTTAGCCTTATTAGTCTAGGATTAGTCCCTGACATGCCTTCTTATATCGAACTTTATCCAACTAACCTTGAACCTTTTTCCCTACCCTACCAAACTAATTCTGAACCCACTTCCTATTTTCTGCCCTTTCCTGACACCTCCAGCATTTCTAGGATTATTAGATTGCATTTAACTGAGATTAGCATACTGCATGCATTCATTATGCATGTTAGGTTTGCATTATACTTCTGGCATACCCTCTGGCATTTGCTTGGAGTCCATTGTAAATACTCTTGTGCACACCACACTAGGGTCAGACCTAGAGAGTCTATAGTCTCTTAGGTTTAGGCCCATAAAAGTCTAATAAATTTCCTTCGATAGGAATGCAAAGTTGAGTGTATTAGGTGTTAGTTTGAGTCCTTTGCATCATCTTGTTAGGAGTCTGCATGTGCCTAACATGTTCACCACCCGCACTAATGTTAAACAAACTGGCTAATTCCCGAAGATGGATCAAAGAATTTGATGTAGTGGATTCTATCTTGGTTAGGCTTAGGCCTAAAAGAAGCTTCATGCTCGCAGAGCCGGACCTTTTAAAGTGATAGAGAAGGTTGGATCAAATGCCTAGATGTTAGACTTGCCTTCGGATTTGGGCATTAGTTCTACCTTCAATATTACAGACCTGGTTGAGTATAGAGAACCGGCAGTGCTACCTAGTGAGGCCTTTGGACCTATTCCTTTTCATTATGAGTGACCCTAACCTAGAGTGTCCACAAACAAATTTGGCCTGAGAGAGGAGAATGGATCGAGCGTATCCTGGACGATCAAGCCATCATGACCCAGGGCCATGACTATCAACGCTTCCTGGTCCGATGGCAAGGCCAGCCAGAGTCGGATGATTCATGGATTTCTCGAGAGGACTTGCAATGCCTCAACCCAGACCTTCTTGAGAGATATGTGAGCCAGTCTGACCTTCACTCGACAGGGTCGAGTTCCTTCCACCCCGGGAGAATTGGTGGGGACACCTGAGGCACTAGAATAAGACAGAGGCTTTTCAACCCTCTGTAAATTGATCAATAATTTATGAGTCCATCTGTAATAAGGGCTTAGCTTATCTGAGTCTATTTTAGTTGTTATTTGAGTTTTTTGAGTTGTTATTTCAGTTCTGTACTAGTCAGCTCATGTTGAGCTAGTTCAGTCCAATGCTGGTCAGCTCATGTTGAGCTAATTTTATTTTTTTTGAGTCCTATCCAAGCATACTGAAGACTCAAGACCACATCATATAAGTAAAGACCAAGTCCAACCAGATTGAAGACATGGAAGTGGTGTGGGCACCAGAATCAGGAAGAGACTCCAACCAATTCAAGTCAAATCCGAGTCCTTATGGTTGGATGAGTAAAAGAAAGTCCTGTAATTTTTTTTCTTTCTTTAATTTTGAGTCCAAATAATTATGTAATTCGAGTCCATTTCAATTTTATGTTGGGACTAGTCTAGCCTGATTAATCTTGTATTTGAGAGTTGGGTCCAAATGAGTCAAGTCCAATCCATGAAGAATCAAACCAAACCACATTTGAAGACTAAAGAAGACTCAAGACTTATACTCCAAAGAAAGACCAAAGCCACCTCAAGTGGGGACCACATGCCACATGACACATGCCACCTCATCATCCAAGGTTGCTGCCACATCACACATACCACCTCACCATCCAAGGTTGCTGCCACATCACACATGCCACCTCACCATCCAAGGTTGCCGCCCAAGAGAAGAAAAGGAGAATTTGAATTTGAATTGGCTACAACCTCCTCCACAACTTCCTCCACTACTCATGGGATGCCCCATATTTTTCTCCACAAATGTTTCTCCATGATATTTGTAGTTTGAATTCAAAATGGCTTAATAGTCTATAAAAGACTCTTAGTCTTCTTGTAAAGAGAGGATGGAAAAGAAAAAATAAAAATTTTCTTCTATGTGAGTTCTATGTGCCTAAGTGGTAGTTCTAAATTCCTCTTCCTATCCCATGCCAACCCTACTTTCTCCTCCTCCATCTCCAACGCCTAAGACACTCTCCTTCTTCTCCAATCTGAAGCTAGCTCTTCAATATTCAAGGTTGATCAAGAAGACCATCACAAGGAGGCCGGCCTAATCCATTTCAAGTGATCTACCATGGCGCCAAGATTATTCTTCAACAATGCTTCCTCGACTCTTCTTTAGTTTCTCCATTTCATGACTAACGTATTTTACCAAGTTCCTAATCTCGAGGTTTCTTTGTTGTAGGGTTCTCCGGGATTCCGAACTCAAGAGGAAGGAATTACTTGCCATAATCCAGAAAACAAGAAGGGCCCTCAATTTGTAGTATGGTCTTGTCATTTGGGAGGTCTCTTCATGAGTGAACTTGATCTACTTGAAAGATTAATGCTAGGTATGTTATAGTATCGATTAGGTCTGAAATATTAAATTTGCCTAGCTTAACTTGTGTGGTTCGAATCTTATTCCTATTTCTTTGTTATTTTGATAGTCTTATTAATTAGGTTTACGTTTGATCGTTCGAGTTCTCTTCATTAGACCTCCTTTGATACTATATGCTGAACTAATCATATGCAAATAAGAAATTGCTAAGTTAATCTTTGCTAATCTCCTTTAGGGTTGCATAGTTGCATCCTCATCTTGCATGTCCCCACCATTCTTGGTATCAGAGCATGGTAGAATAAGTTCCTGATTGCATAGCATTAAGTCCTTGAAGTACTTGGATCGGGGGCGTTACCAGGCCGTCCGGTCTTAGGAGAAAGTAGGGTTTAAACACCCTCTCTTCCCATTCCACGGGGATCTCCTAAGGCATGTCGGGGTGCCATTGTGATTGACCCGTGAAAAAGAAAGCCAAAGGACTTCTTAGATTTCATTTGTGAATTTTGCATTGGGCACATTCTGTTTTTCTGCTTGCTGTATTTTCTGTAGGCTGACTGTAATCCGCCTGCAACTCCAAAGGAAAGTATCACATTCCTCGTTGGAATATTTTTTTTCCTGTTCCATTTTAAGTTGCGTGTCACCGTTTAAAATTTCAATCTGAGAAAAAATTTACAAAAAAAATGAAAATTCTTGCAGTCCATTAGTGTTATTAGGGTTTCTGTTCTGTTCTGTTCCTTTTCATTATCTTCATTTCAGAATCTTCCTAGAATAGTATAGATTTTATTTTGAATTTTTGTTTCATCTGGTATGTCATCTAGAAGTTAGAAGTTTTCTGTGATTTTTTTAGATTTTTCTGACATTTTTTTCTGTACTTATCAACACCACTTTTAAACTACAACACACTACTTCTGCACCTGAAATTTGAAATTTGCATGCATCTCATGACAAATCAAATTAAGGGCATGAAATTGACATAGGGTCAGGATTTCATCACCTGTCCCTAGCCCAAAAATCACCAAATTGCATATCGATCCAATCCCTAACTAAAATTGATTAGACATTAATTGCCCTAGTGGGTTAGGGACATCAATTTGGTCGAGCCCGGGTTATTGTCAACTCATTGTGTCAACTAGTCTTGTGTGTGCCCTATTACTTGGTGTCTTGAATTGGGACTAAGGGCTTGGGTGCTGATCCATCTATCGGGCCAATTCCACCGGGCCTAGGTAGGCCAGAGACAGGATCTTACACTCCCCTTGTTCTAAAACCTGGCCAAGTATAGAGTTACTACAATCTAGCTTGCCACCTTGATTAGGCAACTAGCTTGGAACTCTAGGTCCAGTTCAATTCAATTGGGAAAGCTTGTGCAACCCATTTCTTCATCTATTATTGAAAGTTGGTGTCAAGGATAGAGGTTAAGTGGCTCAAGCCAAAGCGGTTCTTGTGGTTTTTAATTAGGACCCAGTGAAAGCTGGGGGAACCTCCCACAGACCCACCTCCTGACTGGCCAGTGGAAGAGAGTAGCTGTTGATTTGATTATATCTAGTCAACTCAGTTTATTTGGACTAACCGGTTTAGAAAACTCGTAGTTCGGGTCTGAGTCTAATTGTTTGCATGACAACTAGGTCAGGCACACCTTACCACCCTAAACAAGCCCAACCTAGTTCATCCATGGATACTAGTATGGAAAGCCTTATGAGATCTATGATCGAGAAGATGGACCGTTTGGATGCTAGGTTTGACTAGTTCGAGGAAAGGATAGGAACCCTAGAGGAATCTAGGTTGACCCCAACTGAACCACCTTCACCCAGATTACCTTCAGTTCACCCTAGAGCCCAACGACAGGAACATACACCTGATCCAATTCATAGAAGGCCACATCAGGATTACACTGATCACACTCCGGAGCCAAATCCTAGAAGACCTCGCCATGATACTTTTGATCAGGATGATCGGGCCTTAAGGAATATACGTCTACATGCACCAACCTTTGAGGGAAGCCTAGATCCTAAGGTGTACATAGACTGGGAGGCTGACATGGACCAATATTTTGACTGGTATGATATGTCTGAAGAGAGAAGATTCAAGTTTCCCAAAATCAGACTAGTCCGTCAGGCTAGGTTGTATTGGGGAAATGTCGAACGCATAGCTAGGCAGAGGGGAGACTTACCTATAGTGACCTGGAGAGACATGAAGAGAAAGCTTAGAGAGAAATATTTTCCTATGTCTTATCAGCAAAGGTTGTTAGATCAGTGGCAACGATTGACACAAGGAAATAAGACCGTTTCTGAGTACGTTGCTAAATTTGATGAGTTTGTAATGCGATGCAACGTAGTCGAGTCTGAGGCAGCCACATTGTCGAGGTTTAGATCAGGATTGAATGAAGATATAAAAGGGGAACTGTTTTTGAGAGAAGTCCATGATTTAGATCAGGCATACCAAGTTGCCATGGACTATGAGAGGTTTCAAAGGAGAGCTACATTTAGGCGACCTGAGCCCATTAGGTTTAATCCTTCTGTTAGTCGACCTAGTTCAGTCCTTGGTACAACCAATAGACCAAGATCCAGCTCGAATCCAACCCCTAGGACCAACCCTGCCATTCCCCCAATTCCTAGAGAAGACAAAGGAAAGAGCCCTGAAGTTCGAGGTGAGAGGGAGCGAGTTTGCTATAAGTGTCGTAAACCAGGTCATTTCGTGAGCCAATGCCCCTTTAGAGCTTTACATATAGGGGAGGCAGAAGAAGGTGAATCAGAACCCCTAGAGAATGATGAAGAGGAGGTTTATGAAGCAGGGGATTGCTTGGCTGATGAGAGTATGAAGGAGATGAAGAAAATGTAGACTCATCAGATGTGTTAGGAGTTGTGAGATGTATCATGATGCAGACCAAGGAGCAGGAAGACTGATGTTGGACTAGCATCCTACACATATTTGTCAAAATAGGAGAAAAGGTCTGTAAGATCGTGATCGATAGTGGAAGCTGTGTCAATGCCATTTCCACTAGTGCAGCCAAGAGTCTAGGATTACCCACTGAACCACATCCCAATCCATATAAGGTATCCTGGATCGATTCCACTTCTATCCCAATCAAGCAGAGATGTCAGGTCCGAATCCAACTTCAATCCTATCAGGAACGAATCTGGTGTGATGTACTCCCTATAGGAGTAAGTAGCATCATCCTAGGTAGGCCATGGCTGTTTGACCATGATGTGACAATTTTTGGTCAATTTCAAATTCCTGTGCTTTCAATTTCAATGGCAAGAAAATTGTCATTCATTCAATCCAGCCTAAGGACAACACCAAAAGAGGAGTTAGCAGCCTGAAAGAAAAAAGGACTGGATTAAATTTAATAGGTGCAAGAGAATTAGAAAAAGACATTAATGAGGGAGCACCTATTTGGATGGTAGCTGCTAAGGAAACTATGGACCACACCCCTGTAGAATACCCTCAAGAGGTGGTCCAATTATTGAAAGACTTTGAAGACGTGTTTCCCGAGGATCTTCCTGACAATCTTCCACCTTTAAGGGACATACAGCATGCCATAGATTTAGTTCCTGGCGCGACTTTACCTAATTTGCCTCATTATAGGATGAATCCAACTGAACATCAAGAGTTACAAAGGCAAGTTAGTGAACTTCTTAGAAAGGGGTTTGTTAGAGAAAGTTTAAGCCCTTGTGCAGTCCCTGCCTTATTAACCCCTAAAAAAGATGGTACCTGGAGGATGTGTGTAGACAGCCGTGCCATCAACAAGATTACTGTCAAATATAGGTTTCCAATCCCAAGACTGGACGATATGTTAGATATGATAGCCGGATCAACAATTTTCTCCAAGATAGACTTAAAGAGTGGCTATCACCAGGTTAGGGTTAGGCCTGGAGATGAATGGAAGACCGCTTTTAAGACTAAAGATGGATTATATGAGTGGTTAGTCATGCCGTTCGGTCTGTCCAATGCACCCAGCACCTTTATGAGAATTATGAATCAGGTGTTGAAAACTTTCATCGGGAAATTTGTGGTGGTCTACTTTGATGACATTCTTATCTATAGCAAGACTAAGGCAGACCATTTAACCCACCTAAGACAAGTTTGCCAAGTCCTTAGAAAGGATAGCCTCTATGCCAATATCAAGAAGTGTGATTTCTTAACACATAGAGTTATCTTTCTAGGATTCGTAGTAACATCTGAAGGAGTGTCCGCTGACCCTGCAAAAATTAAGTCAATAGTAGAGTGGCCTGTACCCAAGAGTATCCATGATGTCCGTAGTTTTCACGGTTTAGCCACCTTCTATAGGAGATTCATTAGAGGGTTCAGTACGATAGTGGCTCCAATCACTGATTGTATTAGGAAGGGAACTTTTGAATGGACTAAAGCAGCAGACAAAGCCTTCCTAATAATTAAGGAAAAAATGACACACGCACCCATCTTGAGGTTACCCGATTTTACCAAAGTGTTCGAGGTTGCTTGTGATGCTTCTGGGGTAGGAATTGGAGGTGTCTTGAGTCAAGAGAATCACCCAGTAGCATATTTCAGTGAGAAGTTAAATGAACCAAGACTAAGGTATTCCACCTATGATAGGGAACTGTATGCGGTAGTTCAGGCATTATGTTATTGGAGGCATTATCTTCTACCACAAGAGTTTGTCCTATTTTCTGACCATGAAGCTCTTAGGTTCCTTAGTTCTCAGAAGAAATTGAACCCTAGGCACGGGAAATGGGTAGAGTTCATACAAGCTTATACGTTCGTACTGAAACATCGTGCCGGAACTGAAAATAGGGTTGCTGATGCATTGAGTCGTCGTTCAATGTTGTTGAATTCTGTGAGCACTGAGGTAGTAGGGTTTGAAAGATTAAAAGAGGAATATCCTACATGCCCTGATTTTGGTGACATCTATCGATCCCTTCAACAAGGACCATCTAGTGAGCATAGTGATTATACCATTTTAGATAGATACCTTTTCAAAGGAAATCAGTTGTGTATTCCCAAGACCTCTGTTAGGGAATTTCTGATCTGGGAAGTTCATGCTGGGGGCTTAGCAGGACATTTTGGTAGGAATAAGACCATCTTAGCAATTGAAGACCAATTTTTTGGCCTGGTCTCAAAAGAAATGTGGCCCAGATTGTAGCTCAGTGCCGAATCTGTGCTGTTGCAAAATAGCAAAGACAGAACACCGGTCTGTACACACCCTTACCTGTCCCTGATTGTCCATGGCAAGATATTAGCATGGATTTTGTAGTAGGCCTCCCTAAAACGTCTAGGAAGTATGATTCTGTCTTTGTGGTTGTCGATCGTTTCTCCAAGATGGCTCACTTCATTCCTTGTTCTCAAACTTTAGATGCTTCGAAGGTGGCCAAGATTTTTCTCGATCAGGTCATTAGGCTTCATGGTTTACCTAAAACCATTGTGTCCGATAGAGATGTCAAATTTACTAGCTATTTCTGGAAAACCCTCTGGCACATGCTCGGTACCAAGCTAAAATTCTCTACTGCCTATCATCCTCAAACCAATGGCCAGACTGAGGTAGTAAACCGAAGCTTAAGAAATCTGTTGAGATGCTTAGTTGGTGACAACCTAGGAAACTGGGACCTATTACTTCCTCGTGCTGAATTTTCCTATAACAGCTCAGTTAATAGGTCTATTGGGAAAAGTCCATTCGAAGTGGTCCATGGATACAGACCTAGGAAGCCTTTAGACCTAGCTCCTTTACCCACACATGCACGGGTGTCCGAGTCTGCCGAGTCATATGCACAACATATTAGGGAATTGCATAAGGAGATTAGCCAAAAGATTCAAATGAGCAATGAACTCTATCAGCATATGACTAATTCACATAAACGATTAAAAGAATTTAATGAAGGAGACTCCGTCATGATCAAACTTAAACCTGAAAGGTTTCCGCCGGGAACTATGAAGAAACTCCATGCCCGGGGAGCCGGACCTTTCAAAATAATAAAGAAAATTGGACCAAATGCTTATGTATTAGAATTACCACCAAGTTATGGCATTAGTTCAACATTTAACGTTTCAGACTTAAAAGAATACAAAGAACCTGCATTGATACCTAGTGAGCTTTTTGGTCCTAATGTTTCTTTTGAGAGTGAAACACCAAATGAGTGTCCACCACCAAGTGTTCCTGAGAGAAAGGAGAGAATTGAAAGGATCTTGGATGACCAGATCATTGCTACTAGAAATAAAGGCTACCAACGTTATCTGGTTAGATGGCAAGGATGTCCTGAATCTGAAGACTCCTGGATTTCTCGAGAGGACCTACAACAAATCGACCCGGATGCATTAGAAACTTATCAAGCCAACCCTCACTCGATAGGGTCGAGTTCCTCCCACCCCGGGAGAATTGGTGTGGGCACCAGAATCAGGAAGAGACTCCAACCAATTCAAGTCAAATCCGAGTCCTTATGGTTGGATGAGTAAAAGAAAGTCCTGTAATTTTTTTTCTTTCTTTAATTTTGAGTCCAAATAATTATGTAATTCGAGTCCATTTCAATTTTATGTTGGGACTAGTCTAGCCTGATTAATCTTGTATTTGAGAGTTGGGTCCAAATGAGTCAAGTCCAATCCATGAAGAATCAAACCAAACCACATTTGAAGACTAAAGAAGACTCAAGACTTATACTCCAAAGAAAGACCAAAGCCACCTCAAGTGGGGACCACATGCCACATGACACATGCCACCTCATCATCCAAGGTTGCTGCCACATCACACATACCACCTCACCATCCAAGGTTGCTGCCACATCACACATGCCACCTCACCATCCAAGGTTGCCGCCCAAGAGAAGAAAAGGGGAATTTGAATTTGAATTGGCTACAACCTCCTCCACAACTTCCTCCACTACTCATGGGATGCCCCATATTTTTCTCCACAAATTTTTCTACATGATATTTGGTGTAGTTTGAGTTCAAAATGGCTTAATAGTCTATAAAAGACTCTTAGTCTTCTTGTAAAGAGAGGATGGAAAAGAAAAAATAAAAATTTTCTTCTACGTGAGTTCTATGTGCCTAAGTGGTAGTTCAAAATTCCTCTTCCTATCCCACGCCAACCCTACTTTCTCCTCCTCCATCTCCAACGTCTAAGACACTCTCCTTCTTCTCCAATCTGAAGCTAGCTCTTCAATATTCAAGGTTGATCAAGAAGACCATCACAAGGAGGCCGGCCTAATCCATTTCAAGTGATCTACCATGGTGCCAAGATTATTCTTCAACAATGCTTCCTCGACTCTTCTTTAGTTTCTCCATTTCATGACTAACGTATTTTACCAAGTTCCTAATCTCGAGGTTTCTTTGTTGTAGGGTTCTCCGGGATTCCGAACTCAAGAGGAAGGAATTACTTGCCATAATCCAGAAAACAAGAAGGGCCCTCAATTTGTAGTATGGTCTTGTCATTTGGGAGGTCTCTTCATGAGTGAACTTGATCTACTTGAAAGATTAATGCTAGGTATGTTCTAGTATCGATTAGATCTGAAATATTAAATTTGCCTAGCTTAACTTGTGTGGTTCGAATCTTATTCCTATTTCTTTGTTATTTTGATAGTCTTATTAATTAGGTTTACGTTTGATCGTTCGAGTTCTCTTCATTAGACCTCCTTTGATACTATATGCTGAACTAATCATATGCAAATAAGAAATTGCTAAGTTAATCTTTGCTAATCTCCTTTAGGGTTGCATAGTTGCATCCTCATCTTGCATGTCCCCACCAGGAAGTTTATCCCAAGTCCAACCCAGCTTGAAGATTTGAAGACCCCAGGAGGAAAATCAGAAACCCTGATTCCTTGCAGATGCCCTCCAGATGCCCAGATTTCCTTCCAGATGCCAAAATATATTCATAGACCAAGGCATCCATGATTTTAGAGGTCCATCTGCATCCTAGCCCAAAGAAATCAAGCCCAGGCACCAAGCCCAAGCCCCTAAGAAGCAAGATACCAGGGAATATTCCTGCTACCTGGCTACCAGGCCACCCCAGCTTCCAGAGGCCCAAACCCATGCACCCGGGCCCCTTTGGGCCGGCCCCTTGCTGCTATTAGAAGCCCAACACACCCTCCTAGGTGTCCTTGGAGTGTTGGCCAAGTCAAGAGAAATTTTAGGGATTTTTTTCTACCTAATGTTTTCTTATTTTTTAGCTAGGGTTTGAGAGGGAAAAGGATTCTCATGTAAAGACTTATGTGCCCTTACTTGGAGCCCAAGGTTAAGGGTCTATTTAAAGGACCCTAGCCTCTTGTATGAAGGGACTTTTTGATATGAATTAAAACCTTGAGTTCTTCTATTGAGTTGTGCGATACCCTGCTGTGTGCATAAAAGGGTTTGTGAGAGTTCTTCTTCCCGGTGTTTGCAATTATCTTCCTGCTGCCAACAAACCCTCTAGTTCCCTGGACGCCCACTCCAAAAGAAGCCTTCCCTTGCTATTTTTCCTTTATTTTCTTGTTCCTTTGTGAATTTTCTAACCCTGACAGGTCATTTGCAGGTCCCCGAGTTCCTACGAATCCAATGACTCCAGCCAAGCCTCAATCGAACCACCGAGCAGAAAGCCGGGTATCCGCGAGTCATTTGCTCGATTTTCTAGGCCGCATCCATCGAGGAACAAGAGATCTCTTCGCTGCGATCTTCACAAACGTTGTCAGGTACACCCCTCTACCTCCAGTAGTTTTATTGTAGGAGAACTTGCCCTAACCGAGGCTTCTCAGCCCCGGCGGTCCTTCTTTGCTACTTTTCTAGGTCCTAATCTGCATGCTGATCTTCAAAAATTAATACAAAATTCCCTACAAATAATTTTGATCTAAAATTCAGGAATTAATCACCTAACTCCACATGTAAAATATACAAAAATAATTGCATGCATATTAGTTATCCCATCAATAGGCTAACCAAAAACCTTTACATCAAAGATAGAGTTAAAGTTAAGCAACAAGAAAAGCTTTCTTAATAAAAGCATATATCTCTTTGAAGATTTGAGGAATTGTTTGTTTTCAACTTTATGAAGCCTCAATCAATGCTCAAGAATGTTGGACTTAAATGCTCTTGAAGGCTTTACATGCTTTGAAACTTCTTTCTGCTTGAAGGTAGTTACTCTCAATGAATGGGAGTGAATGCACTTGCTTTATCTCTTTCTTTCTTTCTTTACTTGTTCATCTCTTGTATTTAGATTTGATTTGAATCACTTAAATACCATCCCAAGGTCTCAAAGTCAGTTTATGACCATTAGACATGAAAAACTAGCCATTGGGAGCCAAGAGTACCGAGTTCTGCATTTGAAAAACTAGCCATTACTGTTCCCAAAACTCCAAGTATCGACACTTCAAGCTATGAGTCGATACTTAGGGTCGACACTTAAGTTCCATGAGTTGACACCAAGTTCAAATTTCTTCATTGAAGCTCTCTGGAATTCTTAGATGAGTCGACACTTCTTCTGGTGAGTCATCACTTGAGTCGACTCTTGACATCTATGAGTCGATACTTCAGGCAAGTTTTCAATTTCAACAAGTTCTGTATCAAAATTTTCTCATGCCTTGAATCGAACCTTAAGTCGACACCTTGAGTCGATACTTGATTGGCATGAGTTGACACTTCAGCTATGCCATCTGAAACTCTTTCTGCATACCGGCTTGAGTCGATACTTCCACTATCATGAGTAGACACTTGAGTTGTGAGTCAATACTTTGAGTCAACATTTGCTGAGATTTCTTTAAAAACCATTGAACCTCTGTTGAAACTAATTTGTGCTGGACTATCTAAGTCCTTTAAGCAAACTTCAAGTACTTAAGTCCATTTAAAATTGATCTTTCATTTATGGAAGAAACTTCTTCATTTTTTGACAAGCAATCAAATCTTGTTGAGTTGATGAGTACATTTTTTTATGAAAACATACTTTAAAGAAATAGTTAGTACTCAACTTATACTTAAGTATTTTGTTTCTCATCAAAATCAATAATGGAGTCAACAATCTCTCCCTTTTTTATGATGATAAAATCTTTAAGTAAAAATCATATAATAAGCTCTTAAAAGGAATTTTCAATAGACATAAAGCTTATTGCAATATATATTCAAATAAAGAAAGGTAAAAGATGAAGTTTAAAAGCTCATTTGAATCAAATTTGAACTAAGAGTATTAGAGCTAAAAAAAGAAATTCATGTATCATGATACTCTAAAGAGAACATGCTCAAGAATAATAAATTCAGCAATGAAACACGGTAAAATTAATCAAAGAAGAATTTTTGAACAATAGATTGAAGAGTATAAATACTCCCCCTCAAGAGGTGATTCGAAAAATTGATTTTCAAAGATCTTTCAAAGGCAAAAGCTGAAATTAAACATCTAAAATTAAGGATTTTGCATGAAATTTTAGCCCAAAACAGATTTTGTAATTCAAAGGAGGGATTACTCCCTCTCACTCAATGCTCAAAATATTTTTCTCAAACACAAATAGATTTTTCATTTTATCATCATTGCAAAACTTATCTTCATTGCAAAAGAAATATATATATCCTTCATCTCTCCCCTTATATCTTTCACTTATCTTTCCCTTTATCTTTTATACTTACCACTCTCCCTTTTTGTCAACATTAAAAAGGAATAGAGAAAAATAGTAAAAAATAAAACACTGAAATTAAGTAATGCAATTCATTCATTCAGAGGAGATAGCATCCAAAGACATAGCATGAAGTAGAACATTTCAATCATTCAAAATATTTCATACATTGATACAAGTTTGATACATAAGAGTAAACATAAAATCATACAGGTAGTACAAAAATATAAACTAGCTAAACATAAAGACTATCCTAAGCACCATCTTTGTCATCCAATGATCCAATCTCTATCGGTCCTGTATCAGTAAAAGCATGGGATCGAGGCCACATAGATCGAAGATCACAAAGACAGGTCCTGGTCGGTCTCGATGGAACACGATGGCCTCGTCCTCTACGTCTAACATAAGTCCTACCTCTAGCTGGTGCAGAAGAGTTAAAAGCTATGTCAGCAGCAGGAATAGCACTGATAGGAATGGTAGTATCAAAATCAGTATGAAGTGGTGTATGATCAAAGATAGGTCCTGAATCAAGATGTTGGAAACCATGGGTATAAAATCCTAGTTCCCTAATAAGGGAAGATGTATGCAATGGGGGAGAATGAATAATAGGTGATCAGCAAGTCTAGAGAGAGGAGTGGGTAGAATAGGAGTCTGGAAAGATGAACTAGATGGATCAGGAATGGAACTCCTAGGAAGGTCAGCTACAGTCTCTGGCACTGGCTCCGTCATCAAATCTGCCATGTCAAACTCATCAGAGTTAGTCTCATCAACATCCAAATCCGGTCTGGGAGTAGGTGGTGTTGGAGCTGAATCAGCTGGAGTAGAAGGAGCAGTTGCTCTGCTTGAACAAGGTCTACCCTAGGTAGACCAAATGGCAGAGATCCCATCACTCAGTCCTCGATGGCTCTCCCTCATCTCCATATGGATCCTGTTGACTCACTGACGAATGATCATCACCTCAGTCTCAATGTGAGCAACCCCATCCTCTAGACTCTCTGAAACTTTAGGGATTTCTAACTGTGCTGGCTCTGCTTGAAGAGCTGGCTCTGGTTGCACTGAAGGCTCGGGCAAAGTCTCTGATGTCTATTTGTGAACCTCAGATGGCCCTGCCTGTCCAGAAAAGATGCGCTCCTCCTCTGCTATATCCTCATCTCTGTTAGTGGCATGACCAGATATGCGTCGTCTCCACTAACCACTGACAAGCTAATACCCCATCCAGTGCAATGATCTCATCTCATAAACATTAGTGTGTAGTAGCTGCCGGTAGGGCTCATCATCCATAACTACTCTATAAGCTCTAAACAGTAGAGTCAGCCCCATCCCGTAGGGCAGACATAATCTCTGGCGATTGATGCCTCAGTCAGCTGATGTACCATGAGTACCAGGAGGCATACTGGCATGTGCTGTACCAGAGAAACCATCACTGATAGCTATCACTCTATGATGAAGTCGAAATGGTCGGTCTTTGGTACAAGAATTCGGGCTACTATATGATGCAGCAACCTCATCTCAGACCTCAGCCTCGAAGCTACTACAGTGGCTCCCTCAGGTAAATCATCTATCTCGAAAATGAAATGGAGACCACTAACTCTGTCCACTAAGCTGTCCATAACTGATCCTCTCATGGGTATGTCCCATACTCTGCTTAGAATCTCTTTTGACACTAGGACAATTCTGCCGCGCACCTGAGCAACCCATCCATCACTACCTCTGGCAAGTGAACAATAGAACTCTCGAATCAAACCCGGGTAGAATCTCTCTGTCAAGGAGCAAAATGGCACCAATCCTGCATCCCTAAGCCACTGACCTATCCTAAACTGCTGTTGATCAATGAAATCAAAGTCCACATGACATCCTTCGATGATGGTCTTCGATCCCATGCGATTCGCTGCAGGAAAGAGAGGTCTGACCGAGATTTCACGCTCTATAGCTGCTCTAGCATCATGTCTTGCATCGGTTCTCCTTTCTTCTTCTTGATTGGATGGTCTTGGACATCGAACAACTTGCTTCCTAGGCCCCATTCCAAAGATACAAGATGGAAATGCAAGAGAGGAACAAACATAGGGTTTCTACGATGCAAAATCAAAGAGGAAGGGGGAAAAACAGTAGAACCCGAAGGAAAATCCATCCCAAACGAAGATTTAAGAGGTTTGGAGTTGAAATCTGGAGGGAAGAAGTTGTTGGAACAATGTTAGGGATTAGTCGGCTTGATTTAGAAGGAAAGAAACAACGAAAATACTTTGTTTTCCTATTTTTATCTTGGTTTGTCGCTATTCAAGTGTCAACTCACGACACATAGTCAAGTGTCGACACTTCTAGATGTTAACACTTCCAAGTATAGACACTTCGACTTAAAATCAAAAAAAAAAGAAAAAAGAGCATTGATCAAAATGAATAGAATTTCAATGGAATTCAGAAGAACTGAGCATGAATAACAAGTAACTTTGATCAAACAAGAGTTTAAGACATGAAGAGATGGAAATTTTCAATCAAAAGGGTTGATGACCCCAAGTTCTCTTCGAATCATACTGAACTGATCTTCTTGGAGAGGTTTAGTCAATATATCAGCTAATTGCATTTCAGTACTAACAAATTCAAGCACAACATCATTATTTTCAACATGATTTCTAATAAAATGATGCCTAATTTTAATATGTTTACTTCTTGAGTGCTGAACAGGATTTTTAGTTAAGCTTATTACACTAGTATTATCACATTTTATGGATATCTTAGTTAGTTTGATTCCAAAATCTTTAAGGTGTTACTTAATCCACAAAATTTGAACACAATAATTGCCTACTGCAATATACTCAGCCTCAGTTGTGGATAGTGCAACTGAAGTTTGTTTATTGCTAAACCAGGAGATTAAGTTACTTCAAGAAATTGACAAGTTCCACTAGTACTTTTTATATCAAGTTTACACATAGCAAAATCAGCATCAAAAAATCTAATTAAATCAATAGATGAATCTCTAGAATACCATAAATCAATATCAATTATACCAGATAAGTATTTAAATATGTGCTTAATAGCAAACAGATGAGATTCTTTAAGATCAGACTGATTTCTAGCATACATATAGATACTAAACATGATATCTAGTCTACTAGCAGTCAAATATAATAAAGAGCTAATCATTCCTCTATATAGTTTTTGATCAATAGATTTACCATGTTCATCTTTATCAAGTTTACAAGAGGGGCTAATAGGTATACCTATTGACTTAGTAGTCTCCATCCCAAACTTCTTTTTGATATCTCTTGTATACTTAACTTGGTTGATAAGATTCCATCCTTTGTTTGCTTAATTTGGAGTCCGAGAAGAAAATTAAGTTCTCCCATCATGCTCATTTCGAACTCTCCCTGCATAAGCTTGGCAAACTCTTGACAAAGGTTTTCATTAGTAGCACCAAATATAATATCATCAATAGAAATTTGTACTACTAATAAATATTATTTTTCTTCTTTAGAAATAAAGTTATGTCAATATGGCCTCCAGAAAAATTATTTTTAATCAAAAACTTGCTGAGTTTTTCATGCCATGCTCGGGGTGCTTGCTTTAAACCATAAAGAGCTTTGTGTAGTTTAAAAACATGATCAGGATATGCATGATTTTGAAAACCAGGTGGTTGTTTAACAAATACTTCTTCTACTATAGAACCATTCAGAAAAACACTTTTAACATCAATTTGAAAATGTTTGAAGTTCACAAAATATGCAAATGCTAAAAATAGTCTAATGGCTTCAAGTCTAGCAATAGGTGCAAAGGTTTCATCAAAATCAATGCCTTCCTCTTGATTATAACCTTTAGCAACCAGTCTGGCCTTATTCCTAGTAACAATTATAATTAAAACATTAGATGGTCTTTCTATTAGAGTCCAAACATTATTTCTTTCAAACTGAATTAATTCTTCTTGCATTGCATTAATCCAATTAGAATCTTTTTCAGCATTTTCAAAACATTTTGGTTCAATTTGAGAAACAAAAGCAATATAATCACATTCATTTATAATTGAAGATCTTGTCCTTACCCCTTTTGATGGATCGCCTAGGATTAACTCCTTAGGATGTCCATGAGCATACCTCCACTCCTTGGATAGATCTTGATGCTTTGGTATGGATATATGGCTTCTTCTCTTTCATTTTTTTCTTGATCTTCTTCACTTTGTTGAGAAGGTTGATCATCCAATGTCAGCTTCTTTAACTTTTCAGCACCTACACATGCATCATAAGTATAATCTTTTCTAGAAAATTTGTTAGCAGATTCTTTAAAGACTACATGTACAAACTCCTCTACTACTAAAATTCTCTTGTTAAAAACTCTGTATGCCCTGCTTGATGTAGAGTATCCTAAGAAGATACCTTCATCAGACTTGGCATCAATTTTTTCCAAATTATCTTTACTATTATTCATGATAAAACATTTACAACCAAAAACATGAAAATATTTTAAGGTTGGTTTCTTTGTTTTCAAAGCTCATATGGAGTTTTTTTAAAAAAGGGATGAATTAAAACATGATTCAAAATATAACAAGTAGTATTAATTGCTTCAGTCCAAAAATATCTTAGCAAATCATTTTCATAAAGCATAGTGCATGCCATTTCTTCTAAAGTACGATTTTTTCTTTCTACAACCCCATTCTATTGAGGTATCTTGGGTGCAAAAAAATTATGTTCAATCCCTTTTTCATTGCAAAAGTTATCAAAATCCTGATTTTCAAATTCAGAACCATGATTACTATGAATGCAAATTACTGAAATACTTTTTACATTTGAAACTTTTCATTAAAACTTCATGAATGCTAAAAATGATTCATCTTTGTAAGCAAGAAATAAAACCCATGTAAATCATAAAAAATCATCCACTATAACTAATCCATATTTCTTACCTCCTAGACTAGATGTTCTAGTTAGTCCAAAAAGATCCATATGGAGTAGTTCTAATGACCTTGTAGTTGTAACAAAACCTTTAGGTTTAAAAGATATTTTTACTTGTTTTCCAAATTGGCATGTTTCACAAACTTTATCCTTTTCAAAATTAAGTTTTGGCAAATCTCTTACTAAATCATTTTTGAAAAGTTTTGAAAGTAAATACATGCTAGCATGACCCAGTCTATGATGCCAAAGCCAACTAGTCTCATTTATAGTAGAATTCATTGCAATTAGGCATTCTCCATTAGGAAAAGATAGATTATCCAAATCTACTAGATAGATATTACCATGCCTTTTTTTAATAAATTTTACTCCATTTTTATCAGGACTAGCAATTATGCAATAAGATGATTCAAAAATAACTTGAAAACCCTTATCACAAAGTAGACTAATACTTAAAAGATTATGATTTAAACCTTCAACTAAAAGTACATTATTAATACAAGTAGAAAGGGAGATGTGAACCTTACTAGTACCAATAATTTTTTCTTTACCATTATCACCGAAGGTTACACTCCCTCCATTTATTATCTCAAGAGAGGTAAATTGCTTCACATCTCCTATCATGTATCTTGAACAACCACTATCAAGATACTATAGCATGTTGTTTTTCTTAGTTGCAAGATACACCTGTAAAACAAATCAACTTTTATTTTTAGGTACTCAAGCCAACTTGGGTCCTTTAGGGTTAATGCTTAAATTGGATCCTTTTGAAACCCAAATCTTTCCAAAATTATTGGTTTTTTTTTAAATTGCATTGAAAAGCTTTATGACCTAATTTTTTGTATGAAAAATATGTAATGCTTAATGATGCAAGTACAAATAAATTTTTAAAATATCTTTGCTATTTTTGAGGTTTATGTCCTAACCCTTCTTTATTAAAAATAGCTCTTTGATTATTTAAAAGAAGATTTAATTTTTCAGAACTATAAGTGAACCTTTTAACAAAGAGTTTTATTTTATTAAGTTAATCTTTATAATTTTTGTTTTCTATCTCTAGATCTTTGTTTTTCTTTAAAAGGTCATCATTTGAAATAACAGCTTTAGATCTTTTTAAATCTTCATTTTTCATTGTTAAAGCTTTGTTTTTCTTTTCTAAAACATCAAGTTTACTTTTCAATTCATTAACTTTATTCAAAAAAGAATTGTTTTCATATGAAAAACTATTTACATGCTTTTTCAATTTTTAATTTTCAGATAAAATCAATTTATAATCATGCATCAATTCATCAAATGTATTTTTTAATTCATCAAAAGTAAAATCCACTTCAGAGTCAGAAATTATCTCTTCTTGTTCTTGTTATGCCATGAAACATAGATTGGCAACTTCAGTTGGTTCTTCATCTGAGCTGGAGTCCTCGCTGTCACTCTAGGTCACCATCATAGCTTTCTTTCTAAGCTTCTTTCTTGATTTCTTTAGGAGAGGACAATCAAACTTATAGTGTCCTGGCTTCTTGCATTCAAAGCATATAGGTAATACTTCTCCTTTTCTTTTCCCTTGTCTTTACTTGTTTGGAACCTTTTCTTGTAAGAGAATTTTCTTCTTTTCATAAATCTTCTGAACTTCCTTGCTAGAAGAGCTTCCTCACTCTCATCTTCTTCTTCCTTTTTTGATTCTTCATTTTAGGATTCTTCTTGAATTGTAGACTTGAAGGCTATCCCCTTTTTCTTTTTGTAGAAGTCCATAGATTTCTGCTTCAGATTTAGCTCATAAGTCATGAGCGATCCCACTAGCTACTCCAAGGATAATTTGTCAACATCTTTGACTTCTTGTATGGCGGTCATCTTTGGATACCATGAAGTTAGAAGTGACTTGAGAATTTTATTAACAAGATTTACATTAGACATGACTTTACCTAAACTTCTCATGCAATTGACAATGTTTGTGAATCTAGTGTACATGTCAGTGATAGATTCATTTGGTTCCATTCAAAACATCTCATAAGTGTGCATTAACATGTTTACTTTTATGTTCTTCACTTGATCAGTACCCTCATGGGTAACTTCAAGTGTGTCTCATATTTTCTTAGCAGATGTGCATGTAGAAATCCTATTGAACTCACTAGGATCTAATGCACAATAAAAGAGATTCACTGCTTTCGCATTAATCTCGGATTGTTTAATGTCATTTTTATCCCAATCGTCTTCAAGTTTTGGGATGGAAACACCATTAACCACAATCGAATGAATATGTGGATCTTTATCCATAACTTTTCACAAATTATAATCTATTGAATGCATGTAAATTCTCATTCTAATTTTTCAATAAGTATAATTTGTCCATTAAAATATGGAGGTCTATTTGAGGCTTGTCCCTCAACTACACTAGTACCAAGAGGGGTTGCCATAGATCTTTACTCAAGGTAGTTAGACCTATATACTGAGAATGTGGCTCTGATACCACTTGTTGCACAGTAAGCAACCCAAGAGGGGGGGTGAATTGGGTTTCTAAAAGTTAAATACAAATGTGTGAACCAATTCAATAAACAACTTAAGTCCAATGAGATGCAAGAGTAAAGTGATCTTAAAGAGTATGCAGCAAAAATTTAAATACAATAAATATAAGAGTAAGAGAGAAAGACAAACAATTACAAACACAATCCAAGTATAGTGGTTCGGTGCTTTCCAATGCACCAACATCTACTTCCCAAGGTCTACTTGGGAATTCACTATAATCTCCACCGATAACAGCTGATTAGTTTTTCAAGCTCACTAATCAAAATCCCTTTGGTTTTTATAAGGCTCACCAAAAGAAATCTCTTGGTTTTCAAAGGCTAACCAATAACCTCCTTTGTTTTCAACTAGGCTTATCAAAAACTTCCTCGGTTTTCCAATAGGCTAACCAAAAGCTTCCTTGAGTTTTCAATAGGCTAACCTAAAACCTCCTTGCTTTTTCAATAGGCTAACCAAAAACCTTTACAACAAAGATAGAGTTAAAGTAAAGCAATAAGAAAATCTTTCTTAATAAAAGCAGATATCTCTTTGAAGCTTTGAGAAATTACTTGTCTTCAACTTGATGAAGCCTCAATTAATGCTCAAGAATGTTGGACTTGAATGCTCTTGAAGGCTTTGAATGCTTTGAGACTTCTTTCTACTTGAAGGTGGTTACTCTTAATGAATGGGAGTGAATGCACTTGCTTTTTCTCTTTCTTTCTTTCTCTACTTGTTCATCTCTTGCATTTAGATTTGATTTGAATCACTTAAATACCATCCCAAGGCCTCAAAGTCAGTTTATAACTATTAGACATGAAAAACTAGTCATTGGAAGACAAGAGATCCAAGTTCTATATTTGAAAAACTAGCCATTACTGTTCCCAGAACTTCAAGTATCGACACTTCAAGCTATGAGTCTATACTTAGGGTCGACACTTAAGTTCCATAAGTCGACACCAAGTTCAAATTTTTTCATTGAAGCTCTCTGGAATTCTCAGGTGAGTCAACACTTGAGTTGACACTTGACATATATGAGTCAACACTTCTGGCAAGTCTTCAATTTCAGCAAGTTTTGTATTAAAATTTTCTCAGGTCTTGAGCCGATCCTTGAGTCGACACCTTGAGTCGATAATTGATTGGCATGAGTCAACACTTCAGCTGTGCCATCTAAAACTCTTTCTACGTATCGGCTCGAGTCGACACTTTAACTATTATGAGTCGATACTTGAGTTATGAGTCAATACTTTGAGTCGGCACTTGCTGAGATTTCTTTAAAAACCATTGAACCTCTGTTGAAACAAATTTGTGCTGGACTATTTAAGTCCTTTCAAGCAAACTTCAAGTACTTAAGTCCATTTAAAATTGATCTTTCGTTCATGAAAGGGACTTCTTCATTTTTGACAAGCAATCAAATCTTGTTGAGTGATGAGTACAATTTTCTATGAAAACACACTTTAAAGAAATAGTTAGTACTCAACTTGTATTTAAGTATTTTGTTTATCATCAAAATCAATAACGGTGTCAACAACTTGTGCACAACAACTCCTTGCAGCTACGTACTCTACCTCAACAGTAGATAGTGCTACAGAGTTTTATTTCTCACAATACCATGAAATTAAGTTCAAACCTAGAAATTGACAAGTACCGCTTGTGCTTTTTCTATCAATTTTACATCTACCATAATTAGTAATAGAAAATCCAATTAAATTTAATGAAGATTGCTTAGAATAACATAGATGTAGATTACTTGTTCCTTTTAGATATTTTATGATTCTTTTAACAGCAAGTATATGTCATTCTTTGGAATTTGATTGAAATCTAGCATATATATATACACTGAACAAGATATCAGGCCTACAAGCAGTTAAATATAATAGTAATCCAATCATACCTCGATAAAGCTTTTGATCAATGTTCTATCCATCTTCATTTTTATCTAGTCTGTAGGAGGGGCTTATGGGTCAGCTCATATCTTTGACTAACTCCATACCAAACTTCTTAATGATTTCCTTAATATATTTTGCTTAGTTGATAAATATTTCTTCTCTTGTTTGCTTAATTTGGAGTCCAAGAAAGTAGGTCAGTTCACCCATCAAGCTCATTTCAAATTTTCCTTGCATAAGCTCAGCAAATTCTCTACACAAATTCTCATTAGTTGCACCAAAAATAATGTCATCTACATAAATTTGTACAATTAATATATCATTTTCTTTTCTTCTAATGAATAAAGTTGTATATATATTTTCTCTAATAAAATCATTTTCAAGTAAAAATTTGCTCAATCTATCATACCATGCTCTAGGTGCTTATTTTAAACCATACAATACTTTATTAAGTTTGAAAACATGATTTGGAAGAGCATGATTTTAAAAACCTGGTGGTTGTTCTACAAAAACTTCTTCTAAAATAAATTCATTCAAAAATGCACTTTTTACATCCATTTGAAATAATTTGAAATTCATGTAGCAAGCAAATGCAAGTAATAATCTAATAGCTTCTAATCTTGCTACGGGTGCATAAGTTTCATCAAAATCAATTCCTTCTTCTTGATTATATCCTTTAGCTACTAATCTAGCTTTATTCCTAATTACTTATCCTTTTTCATTTAGTATATTTCTATAAACCCATTTAGTTCCTATTGTAGAATGATCTGAGGGTCTATTCACTAAGGTCCATACATTATTTCTTTCAAATTGATTAAGTTCTTCATGCATGGCCATCATTCAATTAGGGTCAATTTGGGCTTCTTTTATACTATATGGTTCTACTTATGAGACAAATGCTAGGTAATCATGTGCATCTCTAAGTGATGACCTAGTCATAACACCTTGTGAGGGATGACCTATAATTAAATCTTTAGGGTGTGAAGTTACATACCTCCATTCTCTCGATAGATCACCATGATCTTTGCTTACCATTTCTTCTTCTTCTTAAGTTGGTTTGTCCTTTAGGCTCATGTCCTCCATAGACTTATCAATTGCACCTTTATCATTGTCAATGCACTCTTCTTTTCTAGAAGGTGACGGGTTAACATCATCAAAAATAACATGCATATATTCTTCAACAATTAATGTTCTTCTGTTAAATACTCTATGATATGGCAGGATCGCAGACATGGAGGAACTGGCAGGTGCGGCGTTAAGAGAAGATGCCACATCAACTCTCCGGCTCAGATCCCACTACCGAGCTGAGCTGAGCTCTCTCAGGATGGCAAGTCGAGCTCAGTCCTCCGCCAGGTCGAGCTCATGAGCTCGACGCCTAGGTCGGTGCCACCTTCTGCCCTCTAGAGCAAGACCCTCGGAGGTTAGTGCCCTGCGATCGAGGTCAAGCCAAGAGCTAACCCGCTGATATGGAGCCTCTCCGAGTGCGCGCCCTCTGGACCGGGTCCGTCTTCCGCCCTCCAGAGTGAGACCCTTGGAGGTTATTGTCCTGCGGTCGAGGTCGAGCCAAGAGCTCACCCGTCGATGCGGAGCCTCTCCGAGCGTGCGCCCTTTGGATCGAGTCCATCTTCCGCCCTCCAGAGTGAGACCCTCAATGGTTAGTGCCTTGCAGTCGAGGTCGAGCCAAGAGCTCACCCACCGATATGGAGCCTCTCCGAGCGCGTGCCCTCTTGACCGGGTCTGTCTTCTACCCTCCAGAGCGAGACCCTCGGATGTTAGTGTCTTGCAGTCGAGGTCGAGCCAAGAGCTCACCCACCGATGTGGAGCCTCTCCGAGCGCGCACCCTCTGGACCAGGTCCGTCTTCTGCCCTCTAGAGTGAGACCCTCGGAGGTTAGTGCCCTGCGGTCGAGGTCGAGCTAAGAGCTCACCCGCCGATGTGGAGCCACTCCGAGCGCGCGTCCTTTGGACCGGGTCCATCTTCCGCCCTCCAGAGCGAGACCCTCTGAGGTTAGTGCCCTGCGATCGAGGTCGAGCCAAGAGCTCACCCGCTGATGTGGAGCCTCTTTGAGAACGCGCCCTCCAGACCGGGCCCGCACTCCACCCTCCTCCACCTAGGCATCCTCACGAGCTTGGAGTGCCCAGGATATAGTGAGCCTTGCCATCCCAGCTCGGCCATAGCCCGGACGAAGTCCTTACCAGCCGAGGACACTAGTGAGCCGCCCGAGGACCATACCGGAGTGCCCCCTAGGCCGTATTGACCGTCTGAAACCACCAGTTACACCAGAAAGGCAGGCAGCATGTTGATCGAGATGCTACATTCCTCACCAACCACTCAAATCACCAAAGAAAGAAGGCTAACCTGGAGATTCAAACCCTGCGGGTAGCGGCCAGCCATTCGAGGCACCTTTAAATTTTCTGGAACGAGGAAACCAAGAAGAGTGTCGGAGCACCTGACAACGCACCTTATCATGAATCAGGAAAGGCTCCTTGGGACACTGCCGCATACACCTACAGCCCGGCAAGGATCCCGAGACAAGCACCGAACGGTAACCAAGTCACAGCAAACCCGGAGGTAACATGACAACTCCAAGAACTCAAAAAGAACTCCAAGAAAAAAAAGAAAGGCAACCCCCACCAGGAGGAGGGGGAGGGCAACACCATCACCACCACAAGCACAAGCGCAAGCCCGACCAAGAGGGTGAAGCATCGCTACCACCACCGATGAAGGGAAACGAGGGAAACAAGGAGAGGCGGAGGAACAGAGCATCCCTCTATCCCCACTATCACTTTCCCCCTGTAATGTTTACACCTTCACGCACATCCTTTACTCCTAGTACGGAGTCCATCAAGAGGGGCCCGACTAAGAGGATCTGTTTCCCTAGATCGTCATTGACTTGATCATCGGAGTGCCCCCGTTGGAAACCCCGGCCTGGGTCTCTAACCACTGTCTCGCAGGCTCAAGAGCGGGGGACCGCTAGGCGGAGAGGCGACTGCGCACGAAGCGGAGGTCCGGGAACTGGGAACGGCGGGAGGCAGGAGGGGCGCACTCCAGCGCACTCCGCCGCCGGCAGTAGCTACGGGCCACGGCGATCTTGGCGACAACAGATTGGTGTGCTAGGAAGGGGAGAAGACGGGCATGACTAAGTCCTTCATCACTCCCCAGGTCAACACACCACAGAAGAGCGGTGACGATACAAGCTGGAAAGATCAATAAATTGGCGATCTTCTCTTGGCCTCTCCAGTACGTCACTCCCTCCATCCCCTTCGATGGGGAATCTACTAACAAAACTATCAGGCACACAGTGAAAGCGCGCTTGGAGAGGCATGAGTGCTGGGCGGCACGGTTTCCCCGCCGATCCATCAGCATGCGAGGCTCAGCTATCGAGCCTCCGGACTACAATATCCGCCACCAGTGGAGCCCTTCACTAGCCATAGTGAGGTAGAGTGTCATCGCCTCCACCGCGATCATGACCATGATATTGAAAGACGCCGCAACCGCATGTAGGAGATCGAGAAGCTCATCGAGGTGACCCACCTCCAAAGATTTACGGGGTGCAGACCTCAAGCAGGGGCCCCATGCACTCGCCATTCTCCCGTCAACTTTGACCACCGACGCTCACCCCACCGTGAAACTGATGGGAGTGATTGCTTGAGGAACTGCACCCATGCCTGAGAAGACTCGGGGGGCAGGATACCCCGAGGCTGATCACCCCGCCATTAGGGGAGGAGAAGGCGAGCGAAGATACCACGACCGTCGGGATGGGGTCATGAACCACCACAGGAAGGCCCCCAAGAGGTGGCCTAAGTTCCACCCTGAGGGGTCCATTATCTCGAAGTATTTGATGGCGTCAGGCTCCCCCGAAAGACGTGGGCCTGCAACCTACCAAGATGCCCCGAGTAAGGTAAGTTCCCTTACCAACGATCGTGATAATGATTTTTCCCCTTGCACGAGTATCCGCATGTTTTGCAGGAAAGGACCAACTCCAAGCATCCCCGAGCCCAGCTCTAGGACATAGAAGGATATTCGAGCCACGTAGCTCTCCAACTCCAAGTATCCCCGAGCCCAGCTCCAGGACATAGAAGGATCTTCAAGCCACGTAGCTCTCCAACTCCAAGCATCCTCGAGCCCAACTCCAGGACGTAGAGGGATATTCGAGCCATGTAGCTCTCCAACTCCAAGCATCACCGAGCCCAGCTCTAGGACATAGATGGATATTCGAGCCATGTAGCTCTCCAACTCCAAGCATCCCCGAGCCCAGCTCCAGGATGTAGAGGGATATTCGAGCCATGTAGCTCCCCAACTCCAAGCATCCCTGAGCCCAGCTCCAAGACGTATAGGGATATTCGAGCCATGTAGCTCTCCAACTCCAAGCATCCCCGAGCATAGCTCCAGGATGTAGAAGGATCTTCGAGCCATATAGCTCTCCAATTCCAAGTATCCCCGAGCCCAGCTCCAGGATGCCAACCCAAGACTAGAGCTCAGATCTTCGATCAAGGAATCACTAAGCCAAGCAGCTCTCCATCTCAAATATCTCCAAGCCCAGCTCTGGGATGCCAAGAAATCATGGGGCCACATAGCTCCCAACAATGCCTCGAGCCTAGCTCCAAGGTGCCAAAGACCTGAGCCAAGATCTCAGGCAACCCCTTGGGCCTGAGCCCAGCTCCACGTCCATAAAGGCCTCGAGCCTAGCTCCCAGGCAATCAAGATCGGTAACCCCCTTCTCTGATCTCCCCACTCGAAAAAAAGATGAGAGGGGAAGGAAAGAAAGAGAACAAAGGGGGAAGCCCGGCAACCCCTTCTCTGATCTCCCTACTCGAAAAAAAGACGAGAGGGGAAGGAAAAAAAGAGAACAAAGTGGGGGTACAACCAGAATCCTCTCCTCTGATCTCCCCACTCTAAAAAAAAAAAATGAAACAACAAAAAAAAAAGAAAAAAGAGAGAAAGAGAAGGAGAGTGGGGAAGGAAAGAAAGAGAGAACAAGAAGAAAATACAGCATCGTCGAAGCTACCACTTTAAGCAACTATCAGTAACCATCATCCTCGAGCCTAGCTCTAGGACACCTTCTCAAGATCGGAGCTCAGATCTCCGACCAAGAGAACTTCAAGCCAAGCAGCTCTCAGCAGCCATCGTCCCTGAGCCCAACTCCAGGACACCTTCTCAAGACCAGAGCTCAGATCTCCAGCCAAGAGAACTTCGAGCCACACAGCTCTTAGCAATCATCATCCCCAAGCCCAGCTCCAGGACACCTTCTCAAGACCAGAGCTTAGATCTCCGATCACAAGAACTTCGAGCCACGTAGCTTTCAGCAATCATCATCCTCGAGCCCAGCTCTAGGACACCTTCTCAAGACCGGAGCTCAGATCTCTGGCCACAAGAACTTCGAGCAATGCAGCTCTCAGCAATCATCATCCCCTAGCCCAGCTCCAGGACACTTTCTCAAGATCGGAGCTCAGATCTCTAGCCAAGAGAACTTCGAGCCAAGCAGCTCTCAGCAACCATCATCCCCAATCCTAGCTTCAGGACACCAACCAGAGATCGGGGCTCAGACCACAGGCCAAAGGACCTCCGGGCTGCATGGTCCTGAGTCAACAGCACCTCCGAGCCCAGCGGCCCTCAAGTGTCATGACTTAACCTCAAGCAAGGTGAAACCCTTCTCCCTGAGCTCCCCATACAAAAAAAAAAGAAAGAGAAGGGAAGAACCAAGCAAAGAAGGTGGATGATAAAGCAACTAAAGTTTCATTGATTAAGCCCAAATTACAAGTGTCTTCTGGGCCCCCGACATACCGGGTGACCCCGAACAAGTACAAGAAACAAAAAGTACAAAGTGAAGCAAGGAAGAAAAGGGTCACTCCACGCCGGCTGGCTTCGCTGCCGGATCCTAAGGCCGAGAGCTCCCACACTCAAAAGTCTTCGGCTGAGCTGCACTAGCCACAGAAGGGCCACCCTCAGCCGGTGTCTGAGGCTCTGAGCCTGCACCTCCTACGATGACCTCCTCATCAGCCTCCTCCTCCATGGTCGAAGGGTGCTCGAGGCAACCACGGTCCTTGTCAGGAACAAGCGCATCGACCTGGCCGTGCAGGTATATGAAACCCTTATAAAAGGAGTCCGACGCCATCTACTGGATGTCAGCGACAAACTCCTCCGAAGCCTTAAAGTTGGCGACGACATTCTCAGTGCCCTTCGTGGCCTCAACGGCCACCCTCTTCGACTCGGCGACCTCCAGCCTGGCTGCCTCCATCGAGTTGGTTACCGTCTCTGCTGCCTTATCAACAGTGACAAGTTTCTCCTTCACGGCCGCCAGTTTTGCCTAGGCAGCTCGGGCGATCTCCTTATGCCGGTCGGCCTCGACACTGTACCAATTCAATTTCTTCTTGACAATGGAGAGGTAGTCGATCGCCTTCTTTGAACGGCTCCGCTCCAGATCGCAAGCCGTCAAGAGCACTTTTGCTCGCCCTCAATATTGGCGAGTCCTCTTTCTAGGTCCTTGATCATCGCTTCGAGGACCCCGTTTGCCCCGACTTTCTCCTTCAGGTCGGCCTTCAAAGATTCGATCTCGGCAGCCTGTTGCCGCTCGAGACGCTCCCCGCTCTAGAAGTGGCCCCTGATGTAGAGGGCCTCAGTACCAATCTGCACCGTAAAAAAAAAAAGAGAGAGAAGAGGTCAGCAAAAAAAAAAGAAAAAGATGAATGAATGAAAATGAAATGAAAAATAAATGAAGTGAAAGAGCTCACCGAATACAACTGAGAAAAGAAGATCTTGAAGACATCGGCCACCTGCATCCCGGCCATCTCTTGCTGGTCGCACGCCTGGATGGAGAAGTCCATCATGCATTCGGCAAGCTCGGGGCTCCGGAGGACCGAGTTCTTCTGCCCCATCCTGAAGGGGAGATGGCACCGCGCCCCCTCCCTCCAGCTCTCTCCATGAGCGGGCAGTCTTGCACCACTGATTGAAGGGCCCCGGGGGGCAGGCTGGGAGGCCGGTGCCAGCGTAGGTGGTACCTCTATCATGGCTTTGGATGTGGTCCGGCTCTCCTCACCTCTGGCATCGGCAGCCGGCGGACTTGGAGGATGGCAGGGCATAGTAGCAGCAGCGGCAGCCATCGCCCGGACTACCACCTCGGGCTCTGCAGCGAGGGCTTGCTGGGCGGGCCTCGGTGCCATGGGAGTTGCCCTCTCCACCGGCATAGGAGCAGCACGGGTCACCTCTGAGCTCGGGCCAGTAGCGATGGTCGAGCTTAGACTGATCACCACCATGGGGGCGGCCGCAGAAGCGCTCTCACCCCGAGCCCACCTGGAAGCGGGCTCCCCGGCCAGCTTGGTCAGTGGCCTCTTCTTGGTAATGGCCAAAAGATCATTCTCGAAGAAGATCATACCTGCATGCAAATTACACAGCAGTCAGAACCTGTGGGAGACAGCACAAGAAATGCAGGAAAGAAGGAAAAGAAAAAGGTCAGGTCAAACTCACCCGACCCATTCGTTGGGTCGACCCTGGAGTCGGCGAGGTTCTGCTCAAACAACAGGACCTCGAGAGGAGGAATCTGCATGGTGCGGAGCTACTCATAATCATCTCGATCAGCCGCATCGATCATAGAATTTTGGTTGGGGGACTTGTCCGGATCACTCCAGACCCAGTCAACCCCCTCGACCTCGACAAAGAAAAACTTACTCTTCCATCCCTTGACAAAAGAGGGGAGCTCAAACTTAATACCCTTCAGGCGAGAAGAAAAAGACCACCACCCATCCTCGGTTAGGTGGCGCTTCAGGGAAAAGAAAGCCCTAAACAAAGAGAATCGGGCCATGAACCCGTGAAGATGGCAAAGCACGATAAAGGAAAAAATGACCCTAATAGTATTTGGCACCAGCTACGCTGGGACCAAATGATAATTGTCTAAGACTGACAGAAAGAAAGGATGGAAGGAAAAGTGGAGACCTCCAGAGAAGGTCCCCTCATAAAAGGTAAGATGGCCCGGGCCACTCGAAGTGACCCGTTCCCCCTGACGAGGGATTGTAAGCCAGACAGAAGACAGGATGCCATAGACATCCCAGATAGTCCTGAGTTCCCCGGCAGTGATCGTTGAGGTGACCCCACCAGGACTTGCAGGCCAAACAGACTCGAAGGTAGGAGTAGAAGAAGGAGGCGGCAAAGAAGGGCCAGATCTCGGTTCCCTGATGAGAACCGGACCAGGAGGATGCCTCCTACTGAGCTCAAAGCGAGCTACGCCTTCCTCCCCATCGGAGGAAGAAGAGGAGGATGCCGGCCTCCGCTCAAAGGACCGGCCTTGCCCTGATCAGTAGAGGGGCGGAAGCATGGACCAAAACGGGACATCCTCAAGGACAAAGAAAAGGAAGAACTCAAAGCAGAAGACCGGAAAGGAGACCGCAGACCCCGCGAAAGAACCCTATTTTAGTGGGGGAAGGAGGAAGAAGAAGCTGACCTGTTACCTCAGAAAGACTCGAGGTGACTGGAAGGAAGAAGAAGCTTGGGCGTGGTGGTAGCAGGCACGGAGAATTCAAAAGGAATGGATGGTTCGGGCAAGGCCATCCTTCCATTTCGAAGTGACCCAAGGGATTTGTATCGATTCAACCGCTCCACCAATGGATCTGTGCCACATGCCATCCATCGGTGAGAATGGCATCCCGGCCGCTCTACATTCTGCACCAGCATTAACTGCTCCTCGGAAGTGACCACATGGCATCCCCGCATTGGCCCGCAGGGTCGGTCCCCGAAGCGCCAGCAATCATGGCCATCATCATGCCAGATTTTTGCCTTTCCACGTCAGCACCGCAATTACTCCATTCGACCCGAGTGCCATGCACCAGCGAGTCTCGAGAGTGGGGGGCAAATGATATGGCAAGATCGCTGATGTGGAGGAACTGGCAGGCGCGACATCAAGAGAAGATGCCACGTTGACTCTCCGGCTCGGATCCCACTACCGAGCTGAGCTGAGCTCCCTCAGGAGGGCAAGTCGAGCTCAGTCCTCCACCAGGTAGAGCTCATGAGCTCGATGCCTAGGTCGGAGCCGCCATCTGCCCTCTAGAGCGAGACCCTTGGAGGTTAGTGCCCTGCGGTCGATGTCGAGCCAAGAGCTTACCCGCCATTGTGGAGCCTCTCCGAGCACGCGCCCTCTAGACCGGATCCGTCTTTCACCCTCCAGATTGAGACCCTCAGAGGTTAGTGCCCTGCGATTGAGGTCGAGACAAGAGCTCACCCGTCGATGTGGAGCCTCTCTGAGCGCGCGCCCTCTGGACAGGGTCTGTCTTCTGCCCTCTAGAGCGAGACACTCGGAGGTTAGTGCCCGGTAGTCGAGATCGAGCCAAGAGCTCACCCGCCGATGGGAGCCTCTCCGAGCGAGCGCCCTCTGGACCGGGTCCGTCTTCCGCCCTCTAGAGCGAGACCCTCGGAGATTAGTGCCCTGTGATCGAGGTTGAGCCAAGAGCTCACCCACCGATGTCGAGCCTCTCCGAGCACGCGCCCTCTAGATCGGCTCCGTCTTCTACCCTCCAGAGTGAGACCCTCAAAGGTTAGTGCCCTGCGGTCGAGGTCGAGCCAAGAGATCACCCACTAATATAGAGCCTCTCCGAGCGCGTGCAATCCAGACCGGGCCCGCACTCAGCCCTCCTCCACCTAGGCATCCCCGTGAGCTCGGAGCACCTAGGATAGAGTGAGCCTTGCTGTCCCAGCTCGGCCACAGCCCGGACGAAGTCCTCACCAGCCGAGGACATCGGTGAGCCGCCCGAGGACCATAACGGAGTGCACCCCAAGCCGTACTGACCATATGAAACCGCCAGTTACACCAGAAAGGCAGGCAGCACGTTGATCGAGATGCTACATTCCTCACCAACCACTCAAATCACCCAAGAAAGAAGGCCAACCAGGAGATTCAAACCCTGTGGGTGGCAACCCGCCATTCGAGGCACCCCAAATTTTCTTGAACGAGGCAACCAAGAAGAGTGTCGGAGCGCCTGACAACTCACCTTATCACGAATCAGGAAAGGCTCCCTGGGACACCGCCGCATACGCCTGACAGCCCGACGGGGATCCCGAGATAAGCACCGAACGGTAACCAAGTTCACAGCAAACCCGGAGGTAACATGACAACTCCAAGAACTCAAAAAGAACTCCAAGAAAAAAAAGAAAGGCAACCCCCACCAGGAGGAGGGGGAGGGCACCACCACAAGCACAAGCGCAAGCCCGACCAAGAGGGTGAAGCATCGCTACCACCACCGATGAAGGGAACGAGGGGTACAAGGAGAGACGGAGGAACAGAGCATCCCTCTATCCCCGCTATCACTCTCCCCCTGCAACGTTTACACCTTCACGCACATCCTTTACTCCTCTTAGTATGGAGTCCATTAAGAGGGGCCCAACCAGGAGCATCTGTTCCCTTGGATCGTCACTGACTTGATCGTCAGAGTGCCCCCGCCTGAAACCCTGGCCCGGGTCTTTAACCGCTGTCTCGCAGGCTCAGGAGCGGGGGACCGCTAGGTGGTGAGGCGACTGCGCACGGAGCGGAGGTCCGGGAACCGGGAATGGTGGGCGGCAAGAGGGGCGCACTCTAGTGTTGGCAGTAGCTATGGGCCATGGCAATCTTGGCAGCAACACTCTATATGCTTTGCTAGATATTGAATAACCAAGAAAAATTGCTTCATCAGATTTAGTATCAAATTTTTCTAGGTTATTTTTTCCATTATTCAACACAAAGCACTTACAACCAAAAACATGAAAATAATGAATGTTAGGTTTTCTATCATTCCAAAGTTCATAGGAGGTTTTTTTTAAGATAAGCATGATCAAAACACGGTTCAAAACATAGCATGCAGTGTTCACAGCTTTTATCCAAAAGTACTATGAAAGATTGCCTTCATATAATATTGTTTGGGCCATCTCTTCCAATGTCCTATTCTTCCTCTCTACAATACCATTTTGTTATGGTGTTCTAGGAGCGGAGAAGTTGTGATCAATACCGTGCTCAGTGCAATATTCATCAAAGTATTGATTTTTAAATTTTATGATATGATCACTTCTAATAGAAATAAACAAAAGATTTTTCTAGTTTGAAACTTTCTTGTAAAATTTTAGAAATACATTAAATGCTTCATCTTTATGTGCAATAAATAAAATCCAAGTAAATCTTGAAAAATCATCTACTATCACAAGTCCATATTTTATACCATCTAGGCTTGTGATCCTAGTTAGTCAAAATAGGTTCATGTGTAGTAGCTCTAGAGGTCTAGATATTGAAATTATATTTTTCAATTTAAAACTCTCCATAGTTTGTTTACCAAATTAGCATTCATCACAAACATATTCAAAATCAACTTTAACTTTTGGTAAACCTCTAACTATATCTTTAGAAATCAATTTAGCTATTGTATGCATGCTAGCATGACCTAATCTCCAATGCTAATGTAAGCTAGACTCTTTAGTTGTAGCATTCATTACCACAAGAATTGTACTACTAGCCATGGCTAGATTATTCAAATCAACTACATATATATTTCCAAGTCTATGACCAATGAGCTTAGTGCTAGAATCAAGTGAGTTAGTTATAATGCACATTAAAGATTCAAAGACAACCTTAAAGCCTCTATCATATAATTGACTTATACTTAATAAATTATACTTCAATTTGTCAACTAGCAATACATTTTCGATGAATGTAGAAGGGGTTATTCTGATCTTACCAATGCCAATTATCTTCCCCTTACCATTGTCACCTAAAGTGACAAATCCTCCATCCTTCATCTCTAGGGTGATGAATTGTTCTTTGTCACTAGTCATATGTCTTGAATAGCTACTGTCCAGATACCATCTTTTCTTTGTATTTTGGGTTGCAAGACATTCCTGCAAGATAATCAAGTAGTTCTTTTAGGTACCCAAGCTTTCTTGGATCCTTGCAGATTAGTAGGAGTGGTTCCTTTGGGAATCCAAATCTTTCTAATCTTACTTCTATTATGTATTTTCAAATTGCATTCAAATGCTTTATGACCATCCCCATTGTATGAATAACAAGTAACTCTTGATTTTTGAAAAGGTACAAATGTTGAAGCTCTAGATGCAAAAGATTTTTGAGTTGAAAACTTAAGTACATATGATTTTGAAGGTATAAACTTTGCAGCTGAAATTCTATTTGTATGCAAAGGATTATAACCAATTCTAGCTTTGTTATTTGAGTCCCTTTGATCTTTTAAAATCAGCTCAAGCTTATTTGAACTCAATGTTAACTTTTTAACCAATAGCTTGAGTTTTTCAACTTCTTTTTGTAAGCTTATATTTTCTTCATGTAAAGCTTTATTCTTCTCAAGAACTCATTCTTTTCATCTTGCAAAACTTTATATTTTTCAGAAAAGTTATTCAATTCTTTTTATAAAATTTTATTCTTTTTGAAATTTTATCTTTTTCTTTTATTAAAGCATCGTTGCTATTTTTCAAAGCTTTAATTTTTAGACTAGCCTTTTTGTATTCAGATAACAGCTCATGAAATGCAGTATTTAATTCCTCAAATATAAATTCATCATGAGGTTTGGGAGACATTACCTCATCTTCAAGACCCATCAAACATATGTTCATAGTTTTTGTAGTCTCTTCTTCATCATTTGAAGTAGACTCCTCGCTATCGCTCCATGTTGCAACCATTGCTTTCTTCTTCTTCTTTTTGTAAGTTTTCTTCAATGTTAGACAGTCTAATTGATGGGGGACTAATATGCATGCAATTTTTTTTGTATGTTTTACATGTTGAGTTAGGTGATTAATTCCCGAATTTCAAATCAAAATTATTTGTAGGGAATTTTGTATGAATTTTTGAAGATTAGCATGCAGATTAGGACCTAGAAAAGTAGCAAAAAAGGACCGCCGGGGCTGAGAAGCCTCGGTTAGGGCAAGTTCTCCTACAATAAAACTACTGGAGGTAGAGGGGTGTACCTGACAACATCTGTGAAGATCGCAGCGAAGGGGTCTCTCGTTCCTCGACGGATGCGGCCTGAAAAATCGAGCCAAAGACCCGCGGATACCCGGCTTTCTGCTCGGTGATCCGATTGAGGCTTGGCTGGAGTCGTTGGATTCGTAGGAACTCGGGGACCTGTAAACGACCTGTCATGGGTTAGAAAACTCACAAAGGAACAAGAAAACAAAGAAAAAATAGCAAGGAAAGGCTTCTTTTGGAGTGGGCATCGAGGGATCTGAGAGGCTTGTTGGCAGCAGGAAGATGATTGCAGCACTGGGAAGAAAAACTCTCACAAATCCCATTATGCACACAGCAGGGTATCACACAACTCAATAGAAGAACTCAAGGTTTTTTTATTCATCAAAAATTTTCCTTCATACAAGAGGCTAGGGTCCCTTAAATAGACCCTTAACCTTGGGCTCCAAGTAAGGGTACATAAGTCTTTACATAAGAATCCTTTTCACTCTCAAATCCTAGCTAGAAAATAAAAAAATATTAGGTAGAAAAATCTCTAAAAATTTTCTTGACTTGGTCAAGACTCCAAGGACGCCTAGGGGGGCATGTTGGGCTTCTAGGAGTAGCAAAAGGCCAGCCCAAAGGGGCTCGGGTGCATGGGTTTGGGCCTCTGGAAGCTGGGGTGGCCTGGTAGCCAGATAGCAGGAATATTCCCTGGTATCTTGCTTCTTAGGGGCTTGGGCTTGGCACCTGGGCTTGATTTCTTTGGGCTAGGATACAGATGGACCTCTGGAATCATGGATTCCCTTATCTATGAATATACTTTGGCATCTGGAGGGAATCTGGGCATCTGGAAGGCATCTGCAAGAAATCAGGATTTTCTGAATTTTCCTCCTGGGGTCTTCAAATCTTCAAGCTGGGTTGGACTTGTGCTATACTTCCATGTCTTCAATCTAGTTGGACTTGGTCTTCACTTGTATGATATAGTCTTGATTCTTCAGTATGCTTGGACAGGACTCAAAAAATATAAAATTAGCTCAACATGAGCTGACTAGCATTGGACTGAACTAGCTCAACATGAGCTGACTAGTACAGAACTGAAAGAATAACTAAAAATACTCAAATAACAACTAAAATGGACTCAGATGAGCTAAGCCCTTATTACAGATGGACTCATAAATTATTGATCAATTTATAGAGGGTTGAAAAAGCCTCTATCTTATTCTGGTGCCTCAGGTGTCCCCACCAATTCTCCCGGGGTGGGAGGAACTCGACCCTGTCGAGTGAAGGTTAGACTGGCTCACATATCTCTCGAGAAGGTCTGGGTTGAGGCGTTGCAAGTCCTCTCGAGAAATCCATGAATCGTCTGACTCTGGCCGACCTTGCCATCGGACCAGGAAGCGTTGATAGTCATGGCCCTGGGTCGTGATGGCTTGATTGTCCAGGATACGCTCGATCCGTTCTCCTCTCTCAGGCCAAATTTGTTTGTGGACACTCTAGGTTAGGGTCACTCACAATAAAAAGGAATAGGTCCAAAGGCCTCACTAGGTAGCGCTGCCGGTTCCCTATACTCAACCAGGTCTGTAATATTGAAGGTAGAACTAATGCCCAAATCCGAAGGCAAGTCTAACACCTAGGCATTTGATCCAACCTTCTCTATCACTTTAAAAGGTCCGGCTCTGCGAGCATGAAGCTTCTTTTAGGCCTAAGCCTAACTAAGATAGAATCCACTACATCAAATTCTTTGATCCATCTTCGGGAATTAGCTAGTTTGTTTAACATTAGTGCGGGTGGTGAACATGTTAGGCACATGTAGACTCCTAACAAGATGATGCAAAGGACTCAAACTAACACCTAATACACTCGACTTTGCATTCCTATCGAAGAAAATTTATTAGACTTTTATGGGCCTAAACCTAAGAGACTATAGACTCTCTAGGTCTGACCCTAGTGTGGTGTGCATAAGAGTATTTACAATGGACTCCAAGCAAATGCCAGAGGGTATGCTAGAAGTATAATGCAAACCTAACATGCGTAATAAATGCATGCAGTACGCTAATCTCTGTTAAATGCAATCTAGTAATCCTAGAAATGCTGGAGGTGTCAGGAAAGGGCAGAAAATAGGAAGTGGGTTTAGAATTAGTTTGGTAGGGTAGGAAAAAAGGTTCAAGGTTAGTTGGATAAAGTTCGATATAAAAAGGCATGTCAGGGACTAATCCTAGACTAATGAGGCTAACCTTACGAGGTTGCGGTATATCTATGGGGTTTGCATAATGGAATGATGGGTTACTAATATCAGGAAAGAGGTCCCTAATGGAACTATAGGAGGAGGCTCATCCTGAGGGTACTGATTCAAAGAGATCAGGTCCTTAATAAATTCTTCTGGTTCTTGTATTTTAGGACTAGAATCTATAATTTGGCTCTCCTCTTCGGTTTCCTTAGGTAAGGCTCTAGTAGCAGTACCTAGGTTCTCTTCCTCTATTTGTTCTTCCACTATAGCTTTAGGTTGGATGTGGTCAAGGTCAACTATCTCTAGGTTGGCTTCTACCTGGGTATCTATTGGGTCAACTAATTCTAGGTTATCTAAAGGTGTTTCATCTTCTCCTAAAGGTGTTTCATCTTCTCCCTCATACTCATCCACTAGGCTCACATCAGCTTCATACACTTCCATGTTAATGTAAGCCTTGCGAATCTCAGGAATGGTTGGAGAAGGTCGGCTAGCAAGAAATTGGTTAGGTTCTAGTCTATGATTATGGGTACTACTCCTAGTAGGTTCAGGTTGTATAAGAGGTAGTGGCTCACTATTAGGTTCATATTTAGGGATACTAATCCTATGGGGTTCAAGTTGACTAGGGGAAGCATGACTAGTACTAGGCTAATACTTAGGGGTTATGGGTTCTCTAGGCTCATAGGATGTGGGTGCATAGGATCTATGATCATGGGATCTAGAGTCATAGGATCTAGGTTCATAGGTTATGGATTCATAGGTTCTAGGTTCATAGGATTTTAAGTCATAAGATCTATAGGTTGTAGGTATACTAGGCTTGTAGGGAGAGGGTAAATAGGATCTATCTTCCTGGTCTATAAAATCCTGATTGGGTCTTCTAGGACTAACCTTAGGGATTGGGTCATGACGATGGGCTCTCCTAGGTTCAGCCTCAAGGTATGGATCAGGGTCTGGGGTCCTCCTAGGCTGAGGGTTATAGTATGGGTCAGGATGAGGGGCTCTCCTAGGTTCGACCTCAGGGTATGGATTAGGGTTTGGGGTCCTCCTAGGTTGAGGGGAATTAGGATCTGGCTCAGACTGTGACCCATGATTTTTTTCTGGGGTCCCTACCCGGACTTTTAATTGATCAAACCTATTGGCAAGATGGTCAATTCTATCATTGGTTTGAATACGAGACTGAGTTAACTGGGTCATCTGGGTAGTTATCTGGGTAGCCATCTGGGCCATTTGATCAGCTAAGGCTTTTATTTGAGATTGTAAATTTTCCATGGGTTCAGACATTTATGGAGGTGGGTGATATGAAACTCCTGATCTAGTGCTCATGCAAGACTCGATCAGACCGACTATAGCTGACTAGACCTAGAGTCCAAACTAGATGCTCAATCAGGGTGGCAAACTAGCCTATAATAACCCTGTACTCAGCCAGGCAGGTGTGAGGGGAGTGTTAGGTCCCTGATTGCCAATCCTAGACACCAATCAAAGATTGGCCAGGTAGGCAGACCAGCACACAAGCCCTTCGGGATTGAATCCCTAAACCACCATTCTAGACACCAAGCACAATGACACACAGGTTAGTCTTGACACAGTGATCTAACACTTAGCCCGGACCCGACCAGTTGGTGTCCCTAGCCCACTAGGGCAAATTAAGTCTAATTAATTTTAGGTTAAGGCTTGGGACTGAATGCAAGGGATGTGATTTTGGGCTAAGAAGAGGTGATCAAATCCTCCCCCCATCTGATATAGCAAGAGTGCCCTTAAAAGTAAATTATGCAATGATGGCAGGCAGATGAGGATGCAAATTAGGGTTTAGATGTTTTTTTTTTTGGTATTTTTGGAGAATATGTATTTTTTTTTGTTTGGTATTTTTAAATAGAAGAAAACTTGTAAATCATGGCCTAATATGCTGGAAATATACTAAAACTGAAAAATATGCAAAAATTGCTAAACAAAAACCTAAAACTTCCAAACTTGTCTTGCTGAAAAAAAACAGAGTCAAAAATTTGTAGGCTGTATTTCGGCTTGAAGAAAATGCACAGTCTGAAATAAAATCTGAAAGAGTTCTGAAGATTACCTTGAATTATGATAAATCCAGAAAATCAAATTTCAAAATTTTTGGAGTTTTAAACAGGGAGAAATAATTAAAATGACAGAGTATATATGGACTAAAAAATTACAGAAAACAAGCCCTAATCTAAGCTCTGATACAAAATGATGGTGGACTAATATGCATGCAATTTTTTTTGTATGTTTTACATGTTGAGTTAGGTGATTAATTCCCATATCTCAGATCAAAATTATTTATAGGGAATTTTGTATGAATTTTTGAAGATAAGCATGCAGATTAGGACCTAGAAAAGTAGCAAAGAAGGACCGCCGGGGCTGAGAAGCCTCGGTTAGGGCAAGTTCTCCTACAATAAAACTACTGGAGGTAGAGGGGTGTACCTGACAATGTCTGTGAAGATCCCAGTGAAGGGGTCTCTCGTTCCTCGATGGATGCGGCCTGGAAAACCGAGCCAAAGACCTGCGGATACCCGGCTTTCTGCTCGGTGATCCGATTGAGGCTTGGCTGGAGTCGTTGGATTCGTAGGAACTCGGGGACCCGTAAATGACCTGTCAGGGGTTAGAAAACTCACAAAGGAACAAGAAAACAAAGGAGAAATAGAAAGTAATGGCTTCTTTTGGAATGGGCATCCAGGGATCAGAGAGGCTTGTTGGCAGCAGGAAGATGATTGCAGCACTGGGAAGAAAAACTCTCACAAACCCCTTTATGCACACAGCAAGGTATCACACAACTCAATAGAAGAACTCAAGGTTTTTTTATTCATCAAAAATTCTCCTTCATACAAGAGGCTAGGGTCCCTTAAATAGATCCTTAACCTTGGGCTCCAAGTAAGGGTACATAAGTCTTTACATAAGAATCCTTTTCCCTCTCAAACCCTAGCTAGAAAATAAGGAAATATTAGGTAGAAAAATCCCTAAAGATTTTCTTGACTTGGTCAAGACTCCAAGGATGCCTAGGTGGGCGTGTTGGGCTTCTAGGAGCAGCAAAAGGCCTGCCCAAAGGGGCTCGGGTGCATGGGTTTGGGCCTCTGGAAGCTGGGGTGGCCTAGTAGCCAGGTAGCAGGAATATTCCCTGGTATCTTGCTTCTTAGGAGCTTAGGCTTGGCACCTGGGCTTGATTTCTTTGGGCTAGGATGCAGATGGACCTCTGGAATCATGGATGTCCTTATCTATGAATATACTTTGGCATCTGGAAGGGAATCTGGGCATCTGGAGGGCATCTGTAAGAAATCAGGGTTTTCTGAATTTTTCTCCTGGGGTCTTCAAATCTTCAAGCTGGGTTGGACTTGTGCTATACTTCCATGTCTTCAATCTAGTTGGACTTAGTCTTCACTTGTATGATATAGTCTTGAGTCTTCAGTATGCTTGGACAGGACTCAAAAAAATAAAATTAGCTCAACATGAGCTGACTAGCATTGGACTGAACTAGCTCAACATGAGCTGATTAGTACAGAACTGAAATAACAACTAAAAATACTCAAATAACAACTAAAATGGACTCAGATGAGCTAAGCCCTTATTACAGATGGACTCATAAATTATTGATCAATTTACAGAGGGTTGAAAAAGCCTCTGTCTTATTCTGGTGCCTCAGGTGTCCCCACCACTAATTGGAAATTCTCTGGTTTCTTCATTCGTAACAGATGGGTTGTTGCTCTTTATCTTTATTTTTATCTTTTTCTCTTTTTTTGATGTATTCTCCTTTTCTATGATATTTCCTCCAATATCTTCCCTTTTTCCTACCCATAAATTTCATGAATCTCCTCACTACAAGTGTGATATCATCATCTTCGAGTTCATCTTCGGAGGAGGGGCTTTCTTCATCTATTTTCTCTTCTTGTTTCTTAAATTTTATTGTAGCTTTGAAGGCTATAGACTTTTTCTTCTTGATGACATTCTCACTTCTATGCTACATTATAAGTTCATGTGTAATCAGGAAACCCTATAGCTCATCCAGTGATAGAGTATTCAAGTCTTCCACTTCCTGGATAGTAGTGATCTTTGGATCCCATTTGTCGGGTAGAGATCTCAAAATTTTTTGCACGAGGTCTGCATTAGAGTTTATCCTGCTAAGACCGTTAATAATATTTGTAAACCTTGAGAACATGGCAGATATAGTCTCATTTGGTTTTATTTTAAACAACTCATAACTATGTAAAAGAAGATTAATCTTAGAAGTTTTCACTCGGGAGGTTCTTTCATGGGTTACTTCAAGTTTATCCCAAATTTCTTTTACAGACATGCAAGTAAAAATTTGGTTAAACTCATTGGCATTTAAAGCACAATATAAGCGATTAATTTCTTTGGCATTCAGCTCACCCATTTTCATGTCATGTTCATCCCACTCCTCTTCAGGTTTTGGGATGTCCACACCATTAACCTTCTTTGTAGGTGTGTAAGGTCCTTCTAGAATGATTTTTCATAACTGAAAATCCACTAGTTGAATGTAATTTTTCGCTCGAGCTTTCCAGTAGGTGTAGTCAGTGCCTATGAAAAGTGGATGTCTGTTTGTAGATTGGCCTTTGGCCAAAGAGGTACTCATAGGGTTTGCCATTTATCTTTACTCTAAGTAAATTTCAGAGACACTGCTTTGATACCAGTTGTTGCCTTGGTGGCTTATCCAAGAGGGGGAGTGAATTGGGTATTTAAAATTTTTTACAAGTATGTGCTTCTTTTAAAATAACTTGGTATGGTGAGTGATATGAACTAAGTATCAAGTGCGAAAGCAAATAAAGAACACAAGTAATACAAGCATAAATACAAGCAATTTATAATGGTTCGGAGCAACCTCGCTTCTACATCCACTACCTAAGGTAACACTTGAGATTTTTACTATATTCATCCCGGAATACAACAGGATTGTTTTCACGGGCTCAAAATCCAAACCCAACTTGGTTTTACATCGAGATCACCAAAAACCCAATACACTAGTAGATTTCACGGGCTCATTAATGACCTAATTTTGATTTTCAAAGGCTCACCAAAAACCTAAACAAACCCAAAGTTACAGCCCCTGCTATATTTTGAATAACTCAAATAAAGAGTTAAAAAATAGAGCAACTATTATGACAAACTGAACATTGTCGGGCGATGTCAGTTATAGCTCTTGAGTAGCCTTCTTGATTTCTTCCTTGAATGCTTTTAAGGCTTCTGATCTTTCTTAATAAATGACTCAAGAATCTGATGAGAGTTGGTGAAGTCTTGAGTGCTTTCTTGAAGGCTCTTTTGAATGTTCTCAAATATTCATTAAAAGGTCATTCCTACCTTCAAAAGTTATTTAAATCCCTTATAAATAGTCTCTTTAACTAATTTCAAGTGAATATGACCATTATAGAACATTGGAATTCGAAATATGGCCATTGGAGCACTTTTTGGATTCAAAACGATAGTTTTGGAACTATCCATTATGCACCTAGAATTGGGATTCAAGTCGGCTAGGATGCTTCGAGTCGGCTCGGATTCTCAGACAGGTTGAAACTTCACTCTGGTCAAGTCGGCTCCTTTCCATTGAGTCAGCTCGCCTAGCTGGTTCTTCATAACTGAGATTTTGCAAACTCTGGAAGAGTCGGCTCGGTTGACTGTCGGATCGACTCGGTTGTCTGACTGCATATTTGAGTCAGCTCGAATTCTGTCGGGTTGGCTCACTTTGACAGACTGAAGAATTGAAACTCTAGATGAGTCGGCTCAATTCCCTTCGAGTTGTCTCGGATGTCTGCATGCTAGAAAAATTAGTGTTGTGCCAGAAACTTGAGTCGGCTCTTCTGCTTTGAGTCGGCTCGAGTGATTTTTGTCAAAAACCTTCCGAACTTCTCCAGATTGCTTCCAAAAGCTTCCAACCAACATCAAAGGCTTTCAAGCTCCTTTAAAGCCTAATCTAAATAATTTAAACTTGAAAAATATATTGAATTAGCCCATTTGCATGAATACATAAGTAGTTTTTCCTTTGGGCTCTTCATTACATAATACTCTTTCAAAAATAAACTTGACATACATCATAATTGTAGGTTGAGTGGTTGTACATTAAAATCATTCTACAAAAACTTACAAAATACTTGGGAATGGTTAGTAATCAAATGCATGCTCCAATATTTTGTTATCATCCAAATCATTCCAGGGGTCAACAGTTATGTCTAATGCTAATCTTGGAAAAAAAATTCTTAGGTCTTTGCCAACCTCATGTGATCCGAAGGTCATGGTTATCCAAGAAGCAAAAGATGTAAGACACTTTCCTTGGAACAACTTGATCCGAAGGTCATGGTTATCCAAGAAGCAAAAGATGTAAGACACTTTCCTTGGAACAACTTGTTGGTTCACTCATGACATATGAGTTGAACTCGAAACAAAAAGCACTGGATGTAGATAGAAAGAAGAAGACCATCACCTTTAAATCCACTATACCAAATGAGTTTTCAAGTAAAGAATCAGAAGAAGGTGAAAATGAAGATGAAGATGCACTAGTGGCAAGGAAATTTAGAAGATTCATGTGGAAGAAGAAGTTTCCTTACAAAAAAATGCCACAGCCCAGCAAAGGAAAAGGCAAAGAAAAAGAAAAAGAGAAGGAGAAGGACCAACCAATTTGCTTCGAGTGCAAGAAGCCCGGACACTACAAGATTGATTGTACTCTCCTAAAGAAGTTTAAAAAGAAGTTCAAAAAGAAGGCAATGATGGCTACACAGAGAGACTGTGAAGACTTCAGTTTAGAAGAAGAGCAACAAGAAGTAGCCAATCTTTGCCTTATGGCACATGAAGATGAGATACAAGTTGAACTTAAATTTGAATTAACATTTGAAAAACTTAGAAATGTATTTGATGAACTTGTGCATGAGTATAAATTATTAAAAATTGAGCACGAAAATTTGAAAAAGCATTACTCTTCTGTTGAAAATACCAATCTTATTAATGAAAATAATGAGCTAAAAGCCAAGATTGATGTTTTGAAAAAACAAAAGAATGCTTTTTCAAAAGAAATAAAAGTTTTAAAAAGACCTAAGGCTGTTGTTCCAAATAATGAGCTTTTAAAGAAAAACAAAGACCTTAAGGTAGAAAACAAAAAATTAAAAGATGAGCTTGATAAGGTTAAACCTTTTGTTAAAAAGTTTATATTTAGTTCTGAAAAGTTAAATTTATTATTGAATAATCTAAGAGATGTATTTGATAAAGCTGGACTCGGTTATAAGCAACAAAAAAAATAAAAAATTTTCAAGAATATCTTTGTTCCAGCATCATCTAATGTTACTTGCTTTAGTTGTAGAAAATTTGGATATAAAGCTTATCAATGCAATATGAGAAAATTAAATAATTCTAAAAAAGTTTAGGTTTCAAAAAGAATAATTCCTACTATCCCTAAAGGATCCAAGATGGCATGGATACCTAAAACAAAAACTTGATTTATTTTACAGGTGTGTCTTGCAACCAAAGAGAAAAAGAGTTTGTGATATCTTGACAGTGTTTGGTGCGGGCACCAGAATCAGAAGAAAACTTCAGGGTTCCATCTGGATCTCTGAATGACCTTGCCCGAAGATTAGGATTTGTAATAAGGGTTGACCTGGTCAACCAGATTATTTTATTTCTTTGAGTCTGCATTTCATTTTGTTGAGTCATGTTGACTCAGTCTAAGTCCAAGTCAAGTCCTGGTTGGCGCCATTCCCTAGGGCGTCATTTTTTCTTCCAAGGCCAAATGCAAGTGGGCGCCACACTACTAGCCACACTCCCAGGACCAGTTGGCACCACATTTCATCCCAGTGTCCCTGGTCCCCATGCCCAAGAGAGCAAGAAAATTTTCTTAGGAGAAGTCAAGGAAGGCGCCCACAAGCTGCCAAAAGTAACCAAGCTAAAGGAGCAAGGGATTTTTCTTGGAGAGGACTTCAAGGTAGGCGCCCACACCTGCCTAAAGTACCTGGCTATGAATGGAAGGAGCCTAGTCTTGGGGAGAAAGACTAGGAGATGAGTATTTTCTTCCAAGAAAGAGCAAGTCATGGAAGGAAAACCCATAGGAGCAGAACTAGGAGGTGCCCCACATACCTGCCATATGAAACCATCACCTTGCATTTGAGGCCGCCCACTCCAAGGAAGGAAGCCTGGTCGGTCAAGGGAAAGTTTTTCATGCTTAGGATGAATTTTTAGTCCCACATGGGAAGTAGTGTAATTTTATTTCTCTTGAAAGGTCTATATATTGGACCCTTATGTAATCTTTTAATTGGAAAAAAAGGAGTAAATGAAATCTTTTCTTGTGTTGAGCAACCTTGTGTTCTCTTCTTCCGCACTTCTTTGAGTGTTGAGCTCCGTGAGGGAGTAAATCCGGGTTCTATTGGAGCCTTGAGGAGGTGAGAGATCTCCAAACTTACCAAAATCCTGCCCCATTTTAATCCCTGGCCGCCAACCCTAATTTCCTTTCATCATCCTAGCCGCCAACACCCAAATTCCTAAACCCTATTCTCACTTCATTCAAGGCCGCCATCTCCTTCTCCAAGCCACCGCCCACTATATCAAGCCCTAGGTCCTTTTCATCTGCAAGCCGCCGCCCTACCAGCCAAACCATAAATCCACTCCATCTTCCACTGCCACCTCCATACTCTTCCCTCATCTTCAAAGTTCGAGCAGTCCGGAGCTATCCCAGGTAAAGGTCTCTTCCTTGAGTTTCTTACATCCTTATCTTGTTCTTCATCCTTTCCAGATCCAGAGTACGAGAAGAAGGCTAACCTTGCAATAGGACTACAATCCGAGGATCCATTACGAAAATACCCCGTCTCCAAGGATCCTACAATCTGCTCGAGAGTGTCCTTCAATTGAAGCAAAGAGAGATAACATAGTCAGGTATAAAACCTTCTCTTCTCTCTTTGTCTGTTTCTTGAAAGAGGAGTAAACTCTAGGTCTGGGGGTTTCTCAATCCCCAGCGATCCTACTTTTTTATTACTCTGATAATCTACTCTTTTGAATTGTGCTTTCTTTCAGTGCATATTTTCTTTCAATATTAGTTAGCCTTGTTTTTGAGTCAAGCCAACTTCTAACAAAACACACAAAAAAAAAATAATAATAATAAATAAATTAGTCTTAATTTACTTCCACATTGCATCATCTTATTTGTTCTGCATCATTTTTGGTATCGGAGCCCTGTCTAGGGTTCTTGCTTGTTTGATTATTTTTTCGTTCCTTTTTACTTTTGCTGCCTGAAGTAGACTCCCCTGGTCGTCCGGTCCTAGGAACAAGCGAGACGCAAGCCTCCTCCTCCCATTCTACGGGGGTTCCTAGGACATGTAGGGGTGCCGCCGGGTTATAACTTCTAGGCAGGGATTGTAAACGGGACACACGTTCTGTTTTCTGTCAGTAACTATCCTGTTATTTAAATTATTTCTCCTAGCAAAAAATCTTAAATTAAGTAATTCTTATTTTTTGGAACCAGCATAATTGAAAGTAATTTACAAAAAATTTTCATGATTTATTAATTTCTGTAGATTTTCTGAGATCAATTTTACTACTGTTCTTCTTTTTTATTTTTTGCAAGCTATTTTTTTATTTGAGTGTGCATAAATTGAATCTATCTTAAGGGCACCAAAGTTGCAACATAAGGGGAGGATTGAGACCCTCTCCTTAGCCCAAAACCACCTCCCGTACATTCGAACCTAAGCCTTTAATCTTAAAATTAATTAGACCTAATTTGCCATAGTGGGCTAGGGACACCAACTGGTCGGGACTAGGCTAGTGTTGAGTTAGTTTGTCTAGTTACTCTGTGTGTGCTTTGTACTCAGTGTCTAGAATGGTGGTTCAGGGATTCTATCCCGAAGGGCTTGTGTGCTGGTCCGCCTACCTGGCCAATCACTGATTGGTGTCTAGGATTGGCAATTAGGGACCTAACACTCCCCTTACACCTGCCTGGCTGAGTCCCGAGTTACCATAGGCTAGCTTGCCACTCTGATTGGGCATCTAGTTTGGGCTCTAAGTCTAGTTAGCCCGTAGTCATTTCAGTTGAGTCTCATTTGGTGTGCTTGCTTGCATCATCATGTCCACCCGGAACGGAGTACCCTACCAACCTGGTCAAACCCAACCTGATTTAGAGGCCATGATTAGAACTCTTACCGAAAGTATGACCAAATTGAGTCAGGATATGACTGATACTGTTGCCCAGTTTAGGGATCAAGTCCGTGAGGATCTTACCCAGCTTAGGGATCGAGTCCAAGTACTTGAGGAACCAAGACATCAGAATTGGACTCCTGACCCAGATTTTAATGTGCCTCAACCTCACCCATACCAGGAGCCTAGAAGACCTTTATACAAAGATCCTGAACCTAATCATAGGAGGCCTGACCCAGAGCCTGAAGATAGAGATGATAGGTTCATCCAGAACATCAAATTAGATGCACCCACTTTTGATGGTAGCTTAAACCCTAAGGTGTATTCTGATTGGGAGGGTGAGATGGACCAGTACTTTGAGTGGTATACCATGTCTAAGGAAAGGAAGTTCAAGTTTGCCAAGATGAAGTTAGTGCATCAAGCTAGGTTATACTGGGGGAACATTGAGCTAACCACTAGGAGACGAAATGTTGAGCCCATAACCACTTGGCAGGGTATGAAAGAGAAGCTTAGAGATAAGTACCTACCCATTTCATACTAGCAGAATCTGTTAGACCAATGGCAAACCTTGAAACAAGGGAACCGATCTATCTCAGACTACATAGCCACCTTTGATGAGTACTTGATGAGATGTGATGTGAGTGAAGCCCATGAGGTCACTTTGTCTATATTTAGGGCTGGACTTAGAGAAGACATTAAGAGGGAGTTATTTCTGAGAGAGGTTACTGACCTAGACCAAGCCTATCAGATTGCACTGAACACTGAGAAATTTCAGAGAGGACCTATACCTTCTAGGGTTAGTGCCCTAATCCCAAGAAATGGACCTAGCCAAGTTACCCCTAGCAAACCTTTTCAGGGTATTCCCACCCTTAGTCCCATGGACAAAGGTAAGGCACCTGACACCCAGAGAACCCCTAGTTCTAGTATCACCTATTTTAAGTGTCAGAAACTAGGTCATATCTCCAGCCAGTGTACAACCATAGCCTGTTTTAAGTGCCATAGGGTAGGTCATGTTTCTAGCCAGTGCCCACGTAGATCCCTTTATATAGAAGAGGGAGAGGAAAAGAATTCCGGGCCCAATGAGGAATTTGAAGAAGAAATTTATGAGGTTGGAATGAACTTGGTTGATGAGTATGAAGGAGAGGAGGAACCCACAGAGTCTGACCAGTTAGGAGTTGTGAGATGCATCCTGTCCCAGAGTAGAGTTCAGGAGGATTGGCGTAGGACTAACATCCTATAGACTTTCCTTAAATTAGGGGATAAGGTATGTAAGATCATCATAGATAGTGGAAGCTGTGTGAATGCCATTTATGCTAGCACTATCAAAATTTAGGCTTAACCCCAGTCGCCCACCCCAACCCCTATAAGGTTTCTTGGGTAGACTCTACCTCTATACCCATCCAGTCTAGATGTCAGGTCCAAATCCAGATGCAATCCTATCAAGAGAAGATTTGGTGTGATATCTTACCCATGGGGGTGAGCAGTATAATTCTTGGGAGACCTTGGTTATATGATCATGATGCCACCCTCTTAGGAAAATCCAATACCTGTGTCTTTAGTTTTAATGGGAAAAAGATCATAATCCATTCAGTCCCTCCTAAGGACAAGGTAGCTAAAAGACCCAATAAGGTCAAAGAGATGAAGACTGGAGTGAACCTAATTAGTGCTAAGGATCTAGAACAAGAAATTCATAGTGGTTCACCCATTTGGATGTTGACTGCTAAGGAACTTAGGACTCCTACACCCTCAGAGCCTCCTCAGGAAGTTAGGCCTTTGTTAGAAGAATTTGAGGATATTTTTCTCGAGGATCTGCCAGACCACCTTCCACTTCTTAGGGATATCCAGCATTCCATATATTTAATTCCAGGAGCTACTTTACCCAACTTGCCCCATTATAGGATGAATCCATCTGAGCATGAGGAACTGCAAAAGCAGGTTGGAGAATTGTTGAGGAAGGGGTTCATTAGAGAAAGTCTTAGCCCTTGTGCAGTCCCTGCACTACTGACCCCAAAGAAAGATGGCACGTGGAGGATGTGTGTTGATAGTCGTGCCATCAACAAAATCACAATCAAGTATAAGTTTCTCATCCCTAGACTAGATGATATGCTAGATATGATGGCCGGTGCAATGGTTTTTTCCAAAATTGATCTTAAGAGCGGCTATCATCAGGTTAGAATTAGACCAGGGGATGAGTGGAAAACCGCTTTCAAAACTAAGGATGGTCTCTACGAATGGGTTGTTATGCCTTTTGGGTTGTCTAATGCCCCTAGTACTTTCATGAGGATTATGACCCAGGTGCTTAGAGCTTTCATAGGGAAGTTTGTAGTGGTCTATTTCGATGACATCCTGATTTATAGTAAGACCCTTGCAGACCACCTAAGCCACCTTAGACAAGTCTGCCTAGTTTTGAGGAATGATAGTCTCTACGGTAATCTCAAGAAGTGTGAATTCATGACCAGTAGAGTTATCTTCCTTGGTTTTGTAGTAACCCCTGACGGCGTGGCTGCTGATCTAGAGAAGATTAAGTCCATAGTAGAATGGCCAGAGTCGACCAGTGTGCATGAAGTTAGGAGTTTCCACGGCTTGGCTACCTTCTATAGATGACTCATCAAGGGGTTTAGTACTGTAGTTGCTCCTATCATAGACTGTATTTGAAAGGGAGAATTTCAGTGGACTAAAGCAGCCCTTAAAGCCTTCCTAGATCTTAAGGATAGGATGACCCAGGCACCCATTTTGAGGTTACCCGACTTTTCTAAAGTATTTGAGGTTGCCTGTGATGCTTCAGGTGTAGGTATAGGTGGAGTCCTAAGCCAAGAGAATCATCCTGTAGCATTCTTTAGTGAAAAACTTAATGATGCTAAGCTTAGGTATTCTACCTATGATAAAGAATTTTATGCGGTAGTGCAAGCTTTGCGTTACTGGAGACATTATTTGCTACCGCAGGAATTTGTGCTATTTTCGGACCATGAGGCTCTTAGATTCCTGAATTCCCAGAAGAAGCTTAACCCTAGGCATGCTAAGTGGGTAGAGTATATCCAGTCCTATACTTTTGTTTTGAAACATAAGGCTGGGACTGAAAATAAGGTAGCTGATGCCCTTAGTCATCGATCTTTGTTATTGAATTCAGTTAGGGCTGAAGTCATAGGATTTGAGCAAATCAAAGAGGAATATGAGTCGTGTCCAGATTTTAAGACTGTGTATCAGGATCTAGCTCAAGGACCATCTAGTGATCATAAGGATTATACCCTTTTAGATGGCTTTCTGTTATTTAAGAATAGGCTTTGCATCCCTAGAACTTCTCTTAGGAAATTTTTGATTTGGGAAATTCATGCTGGGGGTCTAGCAGGCCATTTTGGAAAAGACAAGACCACCCTGGCTGTTGAAGACCACTTTTTCTGGCCTAGCTTAAAAAGAGATGTAGCACAAATTGTGGCTTGGTGTCGGACCTGCGCTGTTGCCAAACAGCGAAAACAGAACACCGGCCTTTATACCCCACTCCCTGTCCCAGATCATCCTTGGCAAGATGTGAGTATAGACTTTGTGTTAGGTTTGCCTAAGACCCAAAGGAGGCATGACTCTATCTATGTCGTAGTCGATCGATTTTCTAAGATGGCCCACTTCTTGCCTTGTTCCCAGACTTTTGATGCGTCAAAGGTAGCCACCCTGTTCTTTAATGAGATAGTTAGACTCCATGGCCTACCTAAGACAATTACTTCAGATAGGGATGTCCAGTTCACTAGCTATTTTTGGAAAACCCTTTGGCATAAGTTAGGGACAAAACTTAAGTTTTCAACTGCCTATCATCCCCAAACTGATGGCCAAACCGAGGTAGTGAATTGTAGCTTAGGCAATCTGCTAAGATGTCTTGTTGGTGAAAACACTAGGAATTGGGATTTGTACTTACCTAGGGATGAATTTGCATACAATGACTCGGTCAACAGGTCTACAAGTAAGAGTCCATTTGAAATTGTGCATGGGTACAAACCTCACACACCTCTTGACCTAGCCCCTTTACCAGTCCACGCACGAGTCTCCGAGTTTGCTAAAGTTTTTGCATAGCATATAAAAGACTTGCATAAAGAAATTCATGCCAAAATAAATTTAAGTAACGAAACTTATAAGAAGTTGGCTGATTCTCAAAGGCGGGTCAAAACTTTTATTGAGGGAGACTATGTAATGATTAGGTTAAGGCCTGAACGGTTTCCTTTTGGAACCGTTAGAAAGTTACATGCTAGAGGAGCTGGACCATTTAGAGTGGTGAAGAGAGTAGGATCCAATGCCTATGTGCTCGAGTTGCCTCCAAAAGAAGGCATTAGCCCCACTTTCAACATTACAGACCTAGTAGAGTATAGAGAGCCAGCTGTGATTCCCAGTGAGCCTTTTGAGCCTAATCCTGTTCTTGAGAGTGAACCCAACCCTGTGTGTCCACCAACAAACTGGCCAGTAAGGAAAGAATAGATTGAAAAGATCCTGGACGATCAGGTTATCTCTACTCGTAATCGAGGATACCAAAGATACCTGGTCTGCTAGCAAGGAAGGCCAGATTCTGATGACTCTTGGATCTCCCAAGATGAATTACAAGAGCTAGTCCAGATCTCTTGGAGAGATACTAGAGCCAACTAGAGCCTTACTCGATAGGGTCGAGTTCCTCCCACCCCGGGAGAATTTGTGCGGGCACCAAAATCAGAAGAAGACTTCAGGGTTCCATCTGGATCTCTGAATGACCTTGCCCGAAGATTAGGATTTGTAATAAAGGTTGACCTGGTCAACTAGATTATTTTATTTCTTTGAGTCTGCATTTCATTTTGTTGAGTCATGTTGACTCAGTCTAAGTCCAAGTCAAGTCCTGGTTAGCGCCATTCCTTAAGGCGTCATTTTTTCTTCCAAGGCCAAATGCAAGTGGACGCCACACTCCCAGCCACACTCCTAAGACCAGTTGGCGCCACATTCATCCCAGTGTCCCTGGTCCCCATGCCCAAGAGAGTAAAAAAATTTTCTTAGGAGAAGTCAAGGAAGGCGCCCACAAGCTGCCAAAAGTAACCAAGCTAAAGGAGCAGGGGATTTTTCTTGGAGAGACTTCAAGGTAGGCTCCCACACCTGCCTAAAGTACCTGGCTATGAATGGAAGGAGCCTAGTCTTGGGGAGAAAGACTAGGAGATGAGTATTTTCTTCTAAGAAAGAGAAGTCATGGAATGAAAACCCATAGGAGAAGAACTAGGAGGTGCCCCACATACCTGCCATATGAAGCCATCACCTTCCATTTGAGGCCGCCCACTCCAAGGAAAGAAGCCTGGTCGGTCAAGGGAAAGTTTTTCATGCTTAGGATGAATGTTTAGTCCCACATGGGAAGTAGTGTAATTTTGTTTCTCTTGAAAGGTCTATATATTGGACCCTTATGTAATCTTTTGATTGGAAAAAAAGGAGTAAATGAAATCTTTTTTTGTGTTGAGCAACCTTGTGTTCTCTTCTTCCGCACTTCTTTGAGTGTTGAGCTCCGTGAGGGAGTAAATCCGGATTCCATTGGAGCCTTGAGGAGGTGAGAGATCTCCAAAGTTACCAAAACCCTGCCCCGCTTTCATCCCTGGCCGCCAACCCTAATTTCCTTTCATCATCCTAGCCGCCAACACCCAAATTCCTAAACTTTATTCTCACTTCATTCAAGGCCGCCATCTCCTTCTCCAAGCCACCGCCCACTATATCAAGCCCTATGTCCTTTTCATCTGCAAGCCGCCGTCCTACCAGCCAAACCCTAAATCCACTCCATCTTCCACCGCCACCTCCATACTCTTCCCTCATCTTCAAAGTTCGAGCAGTCCGGAGCTATCCCAGGTAAAGGTCTCTTCCTTGAGTTTCTTACATCCTTATCTTGTTCTTCATCCTTTCTAGATCCAGAGTATGAGAAGAAGGCCAACCTTGCCATAGGACTACAATCCGAGGATCCATTGCGAAGATACCCCATCTCCAAGGATCCTACAATCTGCTTGAGAGTATCCTTCAATTGAAGCAAAGAGAGATATCATAGTCAGGTATAAAACCTTCTCTTCTCTCTTCATCTGTTTCTTAAAAGAGGAGTAAACCCTAGGTCTGGGGTTTCTCAATCCCCAGCGATCCTACTCCTTATTACTCTGATAATCTACTCTTTTGAATTGTGCTTTCTTTCAGTGCATATTTTCTTTCAATATTAGTTAGCCTTGTTTTTGAGTCAAGCCAACTTCTAACAAAACACAAAAAATAAATAAATAAATAAATAAATTAGTCTTAATTTACTTCCGCATCGCATCATCTTATTTGTTCTGCATCAGTGTTGCTCAAGATACATGACGGGAGATGAGAAACAATTCACTTCTCTTAAAGCTTTGAATGGAGGGAATGTAACTTTTGGAGACAACGATAAAGAAAAAATCAATAGTATCGGAAAAGTTTATATATTTCCTTCTACCTTTATTGATAATGTATTATTAGTTGAGGGACTATATCATAATTTACTTAGTATTAGTCAGTTTTGTGACAAAGATTTTAAAGTAATTTTTGAATCATCCCTTTGCATGGTTTCTAGTCCTGATGATAATGGAGTGAAATTCATTGAAAATAGGCATAGCAACAACTACCTTGTTGATCTTGATAATTTACCTTTACATGATAATCAATGTCTAGTTATAATGAATGGCACAATTAATGAAACTACTTGGCTTTAGCATCATAGATTAGGTCATGCAAGCATGCATTTATAATGAGGACATCGGCAAGAGGAAGAAATTACAAACTAATGATCTTTGGTTGTAGTCCCATTTCTTTTTTTCAAGTTCCCACAAAATCATGAAGCATCTCTTGAAGACCCCAACTTTATGAAGCAAATTGAAGACCCCTTCTCTACCATGAAAGCCTACTTGGAGACCAAATTTTAAAGACCATGTGGAAGGATGAGATAAAGCCAAGTGTTGCAAGGAAATAATGCCACATGGAGTTTCTAGAATTCTCTTGTTAGGATTAGTTGTTAGGATTAGTTGCTAGAAAAACTAATCTTGTAATTAGCCACCAACTAAGCATAGGTTAGTTGGTTCCCTAATCCATGTTCTTGCCACCCAAAGGAGTTGGCCTTGGCCTATAAATAGGGACCAAGGCCCCCCCCTCTTGTAAGGATGAATTGAGTTGAATGAATGAAAGTCCCCTTGTTTGAGTTCTCTTCCATTTTGCCTAGTTCTCTTAAGTTCTTCCTAAAATTTTGAGTGCTTTCTTTGATTTTCTTTGGAGTGTTAAGTTTGATCATAAATAGGAGTATGTGCTTTGAGTTTTGGAGTGCCATAGTTCCATTTCCAAGTTCTTCTATACAAGATCCAAATAGCCCAAGAAGAGGAAGAAGTGCTGTCCAAAAATTCTAGCAATTCTCTTCACTTCTCTTCACTTCTCTTATTAATTCTTTGAGTTTTGACCTCACCTTGACTCTTTGCAGGTTCTTCTTGGTGATTTGAAGACAAAGATGAAGGCTTCATGCCAAGGATCCAAACTCCAATGGTGAATCCAAGAAGGGAGTGGAGATCTTGCCTTTAGCCTTCAATTTTTTGAGTGGTGAGTGTTATCCTTCCACTTGAGCTTAATTTCTCTTCATTGTTGGGAAGAAAACCTCTTAATCCTTAGATCTGAGGTCATTAAAGGTTTCTTAGCCTAGTTGAGGGTTTCTATACCCTTAGATCTTATCTTTTAATTTTTTTGAAAGGAAGCTTGCACAAGGGTGTCAGATTTTTTGCTCACCTAGTCTCTAGCTTGAATTTCTTCATCCCTTCCATCCATTAATTCGGCCATATTTGGAGCTCAAATGCTGAAATATTATTTCTAGGTAAGTAGATCACATCCTTACACACCCATTTCATCAAATTTGTCTCCCATCAATTTTTTGGTATCAGAGCTTTGTTATAGGTTAAGCATTGCAAGCTGCTGGAAATTCTATCTCACAATCTTCCAAGATTCAGTGATTTTTTGTATTTTTTACATTGATCAAAAAAACCCAAAACAATATATTATCAGTACCTTTTTGTGTTAGGTTTTGAAATATAAAATTCAAAAAAAATATTTCTCTACATTTGTTGATTTAAGAATATAAGTTCCTAGATTGTTTCTGCAGTTTTGTCCAGAATTCTGTTTCTGCCTTCTATTTCCTTTAATTTTCAAAAAAATACAAAAATATTTTTTTTTATTTTTTTAATTATAGATATGAGATCCAAATCTCGAGTTTTATTATTTACTACCAAATTTTTGAATTTTATAGAGTTTTATAGCTCAAAATTCAAAATTTGAATTTAGGTTGTTAAGAGTTAGCTGAACTGCTGGAATCTTCTAGCAACTGTTTGAAACTGCCTTCTCAACAAAAATTCGAATTAATTTGAAGTTGAAATTTAAGATCTGAGATCCCATATCTGAGAGCTAACCACATCAATTTTATTTTGAGTTTTTTGGATTTATAAATTTTAAATTTCAAATTTTCAAATTCAGGTTAGCTGGAGGGTAGTTGGAAGCTGAAATTTACATCTAAACCACTTTACTTCCAAGGATGATTTTTTAAATAAAATTTTGGAGTTTAGATTTTTAAATTTGGTTACTATGATTTAGACTTCAAGATTTGAACTAACCAATTTAAATTTGTATTTTTAAAAATTTTGAAATTGGATTAAAATTTCATGCATTTGTGCTAGGTATAGTTATTGTACTCATTGTTATGCTGAATTTGTGTGCATCCATTTTTAAAATATCTTAAGGGCATTCAATATTACATAAGGGAAGGAGGTCATTACCTTTCCTTAGCCCAAAACAATCACCCACATTTGCATTGACCTAAACCCTAAAGTAAAATCAAGTAGGAACCTAAATTAGGAACACCCACGAGTCGGGTTTAAGTGTAAGGTAAAACAAAGCATTATTTGAGTTTATACTTATTCCTTGAAATTGGTGTTTAAGGCTAGAGGTCAAATGGCAAATGCCTTAAGCGGACTTGCAATTTTTAATTAGGATCTCATGAAAGGGAGGGGAGCCTCCCACAACCCCACCTCTTACCTGGCCAGTGGACAGGATAATTACATTCTTAAGTAGTGCCTAGTTAAGTCTTGTATTCTTAAACTCTAGGTCTAGGAACCCTAGCATTAGGTCTTGCTTGCTTATCCATTGTATTGATTACCCCTGTATTGTGATGCAGAACAAAGAACAAAGATGCGTATGCGGAAGTAAAATTAAGATTAATTCTTTTTTTTTTTTATATATATATTTTAGAAATTGGCTTCGACTCAAAGTAAAGCTAAACTAAGTTGAAGGAAACTAGGTAAAGATTGAAAGCACAGTTTAGAAGAAACTAAATTTATCAGAGTAGTTCAGAAGTAATGGATCGCTGGGGGTTGAGAAACTCCCAGACCTAGGGTTTCGCTCTGAACTTTCAGCAGAACAGAAATAGAGAGAAGAGATGGTTTACTAACCAGACTTGTGATCTTCTCAGGGTTTGGTGGAAGAACTCTCTCGAGCAGATTGTGGGATCCACAGAGTCGGCTATCTTCGCAATGGATCCTCTAATACTGGTTTCGTGGTTTGGTCGGCTTCTTCTGGACTCAGAATCTGGGAGAGAAGAGGAACAAAAGATGGAATTCAGAAACTCAAGAAGAGATCTTACCAGGCTGAAGAACTTGAAAGCCGAGGTTGCTGAGATCAGGATTCTCCTGGAGGCCGATCTGACTTCCTCTTAGAGTTGCTGCAGACCTGAAGTATCTGGACCGGAGCTGGATGCTGGTGGCCAGCCAGGGCTTAGAGATGGTGGCCGTGAGAAGAGGAAAAGACTAGGGCTTGGTGGAAAGAGAAGGGTGATGGCGGCTAGGGTTTGGGAATTGAGTGGCTAACCTAGGGTTTGGGGCTTTGGAGATCTCTCACCTCCTCAAGGTTCTAGGGGAACCCGGATTTACTCCCTCACGGAGCTCAACACTTAGAAGCAAGTGCGGAAAAGAGAAAACATAAGTTTGCTCATAAAAAAAATTTCTTTCATTCATAGATATCCCTTTCAACTTACAAGAGGGTTTAATTTATAATGCTTTACAAGGGAGAAGGGTTTCATATTTTCCCATGTGGGACTAAAGGAGGGGATCTCCAAATTAGGGCAAATCCCTTACATATGGTTGGCCAAAATACCAAAAATTAGGATTTGGGTTATAAATGGCAGGTAGATGGCGCCACCTTGCTTGGATTTTTCAAGAAAATTTTCTTCCTTCCTGGATGAACTCTTTTGGACTCCTCCTTTTCTTCCTCCCTAAGTCAAGGCCCTTCCCGTCTTTGTTTTGGGTGTTTTTGGCAGGTAATGGGTGCCCCTTGATATTCTCTTCCAAGAAAAACTTCTTCCCTTCTTTGCTTGGAATTACTTGGGAAAGTCTTGGCCGCCCCCTTGATTTGTGCTCTCTTGGTGGACTTCTCTTTATCTGGTGCATGAAAGAAGGAAGTTGCCATCTGTGGAGTGGGGACCAAAGGCTGCTGGATGTGGATATGGCGCCCCCTGGACTGGGAGTGTGGTGTTCACTTGCCTGGTCTTGGAAGAAAGTGTAACATCCCATTTTGAAACCCTAGTCCACTACTGAGTCAACATGACTCAACAAAATAAAATGCAGGTAATGTAGACTCGAGCTAAATTGAGTTGATCTAGTCAACTCTTATTACAAACCAAAAACCCTAATTCTTCGGGCAAGGTTAATCAGAGATCCAGATGGAGCTCTGAAGTCTTCTTCTGAGTCTGGTGCCCGCACCATATTGTGTCCTATAAGCTCTGTATCAAAATCCACCCTCCGTCTGGTTGTTGTCCATGGATCCTAATCTTGAATTCATCATGAGGACCCTAACTGAGAAATTTGACCATGTAACTGAGCAATTAGGGCAAATTAACAAAGAATTATGTCAAGTGAAAGAGAGAGTTGGGACCCTTGATAAGACCCCCACTGAACTCGAGTTATCTAAGTCAATCCCAAGAGGACCAAGAGCCCAACATTTTGAGCACACCCCTGAGTACAACCCAAGAAGGCCTCGCCCTGATTTCATAGAAGAAGCCCATAGAGCCCATATTGAACCTGATTTCCCTAGACCCACTCATCGAGCCCAACGTTATGACTACACTCTTGAGCCCACTCCTAAGCAACCCTACCAAGACCACTTCGATCAAGATGAAAGGATGATAAGGAACATTAGATTAGAGGCTCCTATCTTTGATGGAAGCCTGGACCCTAAAGCCTATATTGACTGGGAGGGAGAGATGGACCAATACTTTGAGTGGTATGAAATGAGCGAGGATAGGAAGTACAAATTTGCCAAGCTTAGATTGGTTCGACAAGCTAGGTTATACTGGGAGAATGTCGAGAGAATAATTAGACAATGGGGAGACATGCCTATAACCACATGAATTGCAATGAAAGTTAAGCTGAGAGAGAAGTACCTTCCTATGTCCTACCATCAGAGATTGTTAGACCAATGGCAAAGATTATATCAGGGTACTAAGACTGTATCGGAGTACATCGCCAAATTCGATGAATTTGTGATGAGATGTAATATTGATGTATCAGAAGCTGTGACACTATCTAGGTTTAGAGCTGGTCTAAGAGAGGAAATTCAAAGGGAATTGTTTTTAAGGGAAGTCACTAACCTAGACCAAGCCTACCAGATAGCCAAGGATTGTGAAAGATTTCATAGGGGACTAATAACTCAACGACCTGAACCAACTAATGTTAGTACTCCTATTCAAAAACCAGGATTTAATCAATTGCATCAAAATCACACCACCCCTCCAGCCCCATCAAGCCAATCAAGTGACAAGGGTAAGGCCCCTGAAGTTCAAAAAAGTGGTAGCCCAAATGTCCAATGTTTCAAATGTCACAAAATGGGACACCTTGCTAGCCAATGCCCTACCCAATCTTTATATATAGGAGAGCTAGTTAATGAAAAGACTAATCCCACTGAAGAGTTTGAAGAAGAAGTATATGAGGCTAAATCCAATCTGATCAATGAGTATGATGAAGAAGAAGAAGAAGGAAGTTATGATAAGACATCAGGTGTTGTTAGAATGTTGACCCAAATTAAGGAGGAGGAGGATTGGAGAAGGACTAACATACTCCAAACATTTGTCAAGATAGGGGAGAAAGTTTATAAAATCATTATAGACAATGGGAGTTGTATAAATGCAATTTCAACCAAAGCCCTTAAAGACTTAGGCTTGACCCCTATTCCCCATCCTAATCCATCTAAAGTCTCTTGGATAGATTCTTCTTCAATCCCCATCAAGTCCAGATGCCAGGTTCCCATTCAAATCTAGTCCTATCAAGAACAAGTCTGGTGTGATATTCTTCCCATGGGGGTAGGTAGTATCATTTTGGGTAGACCATGGTTATATGACCATGATGTAACTTTATATGGTCAATCCAATTCTTGTGCCTTCACTCATCTAGGAAAGAAGCTTGTCATTAACTTGACCCCACCCAAGGACAATATCAAAAGAGGGTTTAGTGACTTGAAAGAGAAGAAGCAAAGGTTAAATTTAATTAATGCCAAGGACGTGGAGAAAGAAATCAAGGAAGGATCACCCATGTGGATTTTGACCCTCAGGGAAGCCTAGAAACAAAATCATGAAGAACAACCTGAGGAGATAAAAGAAGAGGATTCAGAATCAATCAATGATAAGGGTTTGAGATAAGAAATCATTAAGGAATCATCAATTGGGGTGATGACCTGTCAAGAAGTCCAGATGCAAAATCTTAAGGAATGAACCCAAGAAGTCATAAAATTTTAGAGAAAATTCAAGACAAACTTCCTAAAACTTTATTTGATCACTTTTCATCTCGGGACCACTAGCATGCTATCAATTCAGTCCCACGATATAGGATGAACCCAACCCAACATTCCAAGATGACACTTTTTATCCTGTTCACGAATTTTTGATATTTCTAAAGTGGCCAAACCATTTTTAGAAGAAGTGGATATGTTATAGAACCACCAAACCCTACTATGTCAAATAGGGTTATCGGAGTCATCAGCAATTTTAGAAAGCCTTTTGACACAAATCTGGAGATAAACTGAATTCTTTCACCCACCATTAGAAATTAGGAACTTTGTTTCATAGCCAACAAAAAAAGTTCAATCATTAGTTAATAAAGCCCATTTGAGTTTGCCTATAATAGCTCAGTTAACAGAAAAAAGTCCTTTTGAGATTCTTCATGGGTATAAACCATGAAAAGCCAATCGACCTCATTCCATTACCCATGCATGCACGAACATCCAATTCTGCTGAGTCATATGCACAACACGTTAAGGATCCACACAAAGAAGTTAGCAAGAAAATTCAGATAAGCAATGAGAGCTACAAGCATATGGCTGATTCTCATAGAAGGGCCAAAGAATTTCAAGTAGGGGACTTTGTGATGATCAGGCTAAAACCTGAACAGTTTTCACCAGGAACTATGAAGAAACTTCACACCCGTGGTGCATGTCCTTTCAAAATAATAAAAAGAATAGGACCTAATGCTTATGTGCTGTACCAACCTTCTGACTTTGGCATTAGCCCTACTTTTAATATCTCAGATCTGGTAGGATATAAGAAGCCCACAATGATCCCAGTGAGTTCGTAGAACCTGATCCATCCATTGAGAGTGAAACAACCCCAGAGTATCCACCAGCCACACTACCAAAGCAGGGAGAAAAAATTGAAAGGGTCATAGATGAAAAGATTGTCACTATCCGGAATAAGGATTACCAACGATACTTGGTACATTAGCAAGGCAGACCTGATTCTGAAGATTCATGGATCACACAAGAAGAACTACAAAGGATCAATCCAGATCTGCTTGAATACTACCAAAGCCTAAATAATCCATACTCGTCAGGACCGAGTTCTTTTCACCCGGGGAGAATTAATGAGGACATTGGCAAGAGGAAGAAATTACAAACTAATGATCTTTGGTTGTAGTCCTATTTCATTTTTTCAGGTTCCCATAAAATCATGAAGCATCTCTTGAAGACCCCAATTTTATGAAGCAAATTGAAGACCCCTTCTCCAAGCCCATGGGCCGACCAAGCCTTGAAGAAATTCTCTACCATGAAAGCCTACATGGAGACCAAATTTTAAAGGCCATGTAGAAGGATGAGATAAAGCCAAGTGTTGCAAGGAAATAATGCCACATGGAGTTTCTAGAATTCTCTTGTTAGGATTAGTTGTTAGGATTAGTTGCTAGAAAAACTAATCTTGTAATTAGCCACCAACTAAGCATAGGTTAGTTGGTTCCTTAATCTATGTTCTTGCCGCCCAAAGGAGCTAGCCTTGGCCTATAAATAGGGACCAAGGCCCCCCCCCTCTTGTAAGCATTAATTGAGTTGAATGAATGAAAGTTTCCTTGTTTGAGTTCTCTTCCATTTTGCATAGTTCTCTTGAGTTCTTCCTAGAATTTTGAGTGCTTTCTTTGATTTTCTTTGGAGTGTTGAGTTTGATCCTAAATTGAAGTGAGTGCTTTGAGTTTTGGAGTGCCATAGTTCCATTTCCAAGTTCTTCTACACAAGATCCAAATAGCCCAAGAAGAGGAGGAAGTGCTGCCCAAAAAATTTCAGCAATTCTCTTCACTTCTCTTATTAATTCCTTCATTTTTCCTCCATTTCTTTGAATTTCGACCTCACCTTGACTCTTTGCAGGTTTTTCTTGGTGATTTGAAGACAAAGATGAAGGCTCCATGCCAAGGATCCAAGATCCAATGGTGAATCCAAGAAGGGAGTGGAGATCTTGCCTCTAGCCTTCAATTTTTTGAGTGGTGAGTGTTACCCTTCCACTTGAGCTTAATTTCTCTTCATTGTTTGGAAGAAAACCTCTTGATCCTTAGATCTGAGGTCATTAAAGGTTGCTTAGCCTAGTTGAGGGTTTCTATGCCCTTAGATCCTATCTTTTAATTATTTTTGAAAGGAAGCTTGCACAAGGATGTCAGATTTCTACTCACCTAGTCTCTAGCTCGAATTTCTTCATCCCTTCCACCCATTAATTCGGCCATATTTGGAGCTCAAATGCTAATATATTGTTGCTAGGTAAGTAGATCACATCCCCACACACCCATTTCATCAAATTCGTCCCCCATCAATTTACTTTCTAAATTATGCAAAAAGGATTTAGTGAAAGATTTACCAAAATATACATTTGAAAAAGATAAAATTTGTGATGCTTGTTAATTTGGGAAACAAATAAGAACCTCTTTTAAAATTGAAAGAATTGTTTCAACTTCTAGGCCACTAGAACTACTCCATATGGATCTCTTTGGATTAAATAGGACCACTAGCCAAGGAGGCAAGGGATATGGATTAGTGATAGATGATGATTTCTCTCGATTTACTTGGATTTTATTTTTAGCATATAAAAATGAATCTTTTACAGCTTTCATAAAATTTTAATGAAAGGTTTCAAAAGGAAAAGGTACTTCAATTATTTTTATTCAAAGTGACCATAGTACTAAATTTGAAAATAAAAATTTTGAAGAGTTTTGTAATAAAAAAGGAATTGAATATAATTTTTCAGCACCAAGACACCTCATCAAAATGGGGAGGTAGAAAAAAAATAGGACTTTAAAAAAAAATGGCACACACAATGCTTTATGAAAATGAACTTCCTAGATATTTTTGGACCGAAGCTATTAATACTGCTTGCTATATTTTAAACCGTGTTTCAATCAGACCAATTTTAAAGAAAACACCATATGAGCTTTGAAAAAAAGAAAACCTATTTTAAAGTATTTTCATTTATTTGGTTGCCGATGTTTTATTTTAAATAATGAAAAAGATAATTTAGAAAAATTTGATACCAAGTCAGATGAAGGTATCTTTTTAGGATACTCTACATCTAGCAAGGCATACAAAGTTTTCAATAAAAGAATACTTGTAGTAGAAGAGTCCATGAATATTATGTTTGAAGAGTCTACTAACAAGTCCTCTAGGAAAGAAGATATTTCTGATGATTGTGTAGGTATTGAAGGACTTAAGAAGCTAACTTTAGTTGATCCCCCTTCTAAAGAAAATAAAAAAGATCAAAACAAAGAAAATGAAGATGAAGCCATAAGATCTTCACCAAAGGACAAAAGTCTACCCAAAGAATGGAGGTATGCTCATGGACATCCTAAGGAATTAATCTTAGGCAATCCATCAAAAGGGATAAGAACTAGATCTTCTATTAGAAATGAATATGATTACATTGCTTTTGTTTCACAAATTTAACATAAATGTATTGAAGAAGCTGAAAAAGACCCAAACTGGTTGATTGCTATGAAAGAGGAACTAAATCAATTTGAAAAAAATAAGGTTTGGACTCTAATAGAAAGACCATTTAATACTTTTATAATTGGCACAAAATGGATATTTAGAAATAAATTGGATGAAAATGGTATAGTAACTAGAAACAAGGCTAGACTGATAGCTAAGGGTTACAATCAAGAAGAAGGAATTAATTTTGATGAAACCTTTGTTCCGGTAGCTAGATTTAAAGCTATTAGATTACTTCTAGCTTTTGCATGTTTTATGGATTTCAAATTATTTCAAATAGATGTTAAAAGTATATTTCTGAATGGTTATATAGCTGAAGAAGTTTTTGTTGAATAGCCACCTAGTTTTGAAAATCATGCACATCCCAATCATGCTTTCAAATTACACAAAGAACTTCATGATTTAAAATAAGCCCCCCGTGCATGATATAAAAGACTTAGTAAATTTTTAATTAAAAATGGCTTTATTATAGGTCATGTTGATACTATTTTATTTTTGAAGAAAAAGGCTACTGATCTCGTAGTAGTATAGATATATGTTGATGATATTATCTTTGGTGCCACTAATGAATCTCTTTGTTAAGAATTTGCAAAGCTTATGCAGGAAGAGTTCGAGATGAGCATGATGAAAAAATTGAGCTACTTTCTCGGTCTCCAGATCAAGCAAACAAATGAAGGGATTTTCATCAACCAAACCAAATATACAAAGGAGATTCTGAAAAAGTTTGGGATGGAGAAGACTAAACCTATCTGTACAACTATGAGCCCTTCATGTAAACTTGACAAGGATGAATCTAGTAAAAAGTTAATCAAAAATTTTATAGAGGCATCATTGGTTCTTTAATGTACATAACTGCAAATAGACAAGATATTATGTTTAGTGTATGCATATGTGCTAGATATCAGTCTGAGCCTAAGGATCACATTTAATGGCTGCTTAGATATTTATCTGGTACTCTTGGCATTAGATTATGGTACTCTAAGAATTCAGCTATTGATTTAATTGCATATTCTGATACTGATTTTGCTGGCTATAAGTTAGATAGGAAAAGTACATCTAGAACTTGGCAATTTCTTGGAGTTAACTTAATCTCATGGTTTAGTAAGAAACAAAATTCAGTTATACTATCTATAGCTGAAGTTGAATATATTGCAACTGGAAGTTGTTATGATCAAATCCTATGGATTAAGCAACAACTCGAGAACTTTGGTATCAAATTAACTAAGGTACCTATAAGATATGATAAAACAAGTACAATTAACTTAACTAAAAATCCAGTTCAACATTCAAGAAGTAAGCATATAGAAATTAGACATCATTTTATTAGAGATCATATTCAAAACAACGATGTTATGCTTGAATTTGTTTGTACTAATATATAATTAACTGATATATTGACCAAGCCACTTAATGAAGATAGGTTCAGATGATTAGAAGAGAATTAGAAGTCATTAATCTTTTTGATTAAGTCTAGATCACTCTTCATGACCTTTTAAATTCCTTTTGAGAATATCTTAATCTTAATGTTCTTAAAAATCATATTCAATCATCTATTGGCTATTAAAATCAATTACCTTGATTTTCTATGATTTTTTTATCTATTTTTCTGATTTTTTTCTGAAGTGTCGACACCTCCAAGAGTCAACACTTGGACTGATCCCGTGAGTCAACACTTGACCAGCAGGAATCGATGATTAAATAGGAAAAATAGACATATTTCTTCCCATTTCTTCCCAAATTGTGTGAGCCAACACTTCTTCCACTATTCCCAAAACTATGTTTGATCCCATTCACTGTTTTAACCTTCTGATTTTTAGTTTGAGCCTATTCTTTCCCTCACTTTCATTGTTCTTCATGATTTTATCATGAATCTTTAGCCCATTTTTCCTTTCATTGCTTGTATTTCATTTTACCTTGAAGATGGGTCCCAGGAAGTAGTTAGTTAGGAGGCCTTACCCTTCCACTCAAGATACAGAGCACCGCACGAAGGACCATCATGAGGATCAGGTAGCAGAGGTAGCAGCTCAGCAAGAGATTCCTGTCCAACCACCAGTCCCTGGAGCAGACTGGATGTCCTCCAAGGCCATTGTCAGAGGATGGAGGGTGGATTTTGAGTTCATGGACTAGTAGCATTTTCGGATAGGCGACTGGATGAGAGACTGTTGACTCCTGTCTTGATTTTGATGAATAACAAAATACTTAAGTATATTTGAGTACTAACTATGTGTTAAAAGTATATTTACCAGTATATGGTACTCATCAAAGCTATTTTGTGTTAAAAGTTTAATGCTTATTATCTTGTTGAAGAAGCTAGTTAAATTGATGGAATTTTAAGTTAAATAGACCTTGATACATAAGAATAACCTTGAAGAACTCAAATCTTGAAGTTGAAGAAGTTTCAGCAGAATTTTAGAAAAGTTTCAGCTAAGTGTCGACTCATAGAAGTGAAGTGTCGACTCACAAAAGCTTGAGATGATATGCAGAAGAAGTTTCAGATGGCATGCATGAAGTATCGACTCATGAAGCTTAAGTGTCAACTTATGTGTCGACTCAAGTATCGACTCAGGGCCTGAGACCAAAATAAAGATAGAACATACTGAATCAAGTCTTTCCTCAAGTGTTGACTCATAATGATGAAGTGTCGACTCAAGTATCGACTCACTAGAAGAAGTATCGATGTACCAACGCATTCTAGAGAGTTTCAGAAGATATTTTTGATCTAGTGTCAACTCAAGTGTCGACACATATATCGACTCATGACCTGAAGTGTCGACATTTGAAGATCTGGATGAATAGAAATGATTAATTTTTTGAAACATATAATTGGTCCTTTTCACCCCTAATGGCTAATTTCACCTCTCCAACGATCAAAAATGATCATTTAAGGCTTGGAATGGTATTTAAAGTAGACCAAACTCAAGAGGGAAGAGATTAATAAGGAATTAAAAGGAATTCATTAAGAGTTCATTACTTTTGAGTGAAGTTGAGCCTTCAAGCATTCAAGAGCATTCAAGTCTAACTCTCAAGCACTCATTAAGGCTTCAATAACTTGAAGACAAGCTTTCTCAATAGCAATCAAAGAGTTTTAAAGAGATATTTGCTTTGTTTTTGAAAGCTTATTGTATTCTTACTTTAAACTCAAATTTGTTGTTGTTCCTAGTTTCAAGTGGTTTGAAACTAGCGTTGGGTTGTTAGTAAGCCTTGTTTCAAAAACCAACTTAGGTTGTTGGTGAGCCTTGTGAAAACCAACTAGGTTTTTGGTTATCCCAAAAAATCAAGAGATTTTTGGTGAGCCTTGTAAAAACCAAGAAGGTTTTGGTTAGCCTTGTGAAAACCAAAGGGTTGTGATTAGTGAGCATGGAAAATTAATTGGCTATAGTCAAGTGGGATTATAGTGAAATTCCTAAGTGATCCTTGGGGAGTGGATATAGATTTTTTAGTATGCACCGAACCACTATAAATATTTGTGTGTTTGTGATTGCTTTTCTCCTCTTGCATTTGCTTATTTTTTTTGCTGCATTTTAACATCAAGCACACATACATTTGAAATCACTAGCACCTTCATTGTTTTAATTTGGCACATACTTGCAATAAATTTAAAAAACCTAATTCACCCCCCTCTTGGGTTGCTTCGCTGGGAAACAAGTGGTATCGGAGCCTCGTACTCAGCTTATATGTCTAATCATCTTGAGTTTAAGATCTATGGTATCCCCTTTAGGCTCTAGTGTTGTTGAGGGAAAAGCCTCAAATAGACCACCTTACTTTAATGGCACAAATTATACATATTGAAAAACTTGCATACAAATTTATATGCATTCTATTGATTACAATTTATGGAAAGTTGTTGTTAAAGGTCCTCATATTCCTTTGTTGAGATTAATAGTATTTCCATTCCAAAACTTGAAGGGGATTGGGATGAAAATGATATCAAGCAATCCAAGCTTAATGCTAAGGCAATGAACTTGCTCTATTGTGCATTGGATCCGAGTAAATTTAATAGGATATCCACATATACATCCATGAAAGAAATATGGGATACACTTGAGGTTACTCATGAGGGTACCAATCAAGTAAAAAATACTAAAGTGAATATGCTTGTACATACATATGAAATATTTAGAATGGAACCAAATGAATCTATTACTGATATGTATACTAGATTTACTAATATTATAAATGATATAAGAAGTCTTGGAAAAATAATTTCTAATGCTAACCTTGTAAATAAAATTCTTGGATCATTGCCAATATCTTAGAATCCAAAAGTGATGGAAATACAAGAAGCCAAAGATGTTGAGACTCTTCCTTTGGAGCAACTTATTGGTTCACTCATGACTTATGAGTTAAACTTGAAGCAAATGGCAGTGGATGTAGATAAGAAGAAGAAGACCATCGCATTCAAATCCACTACAGCAGATGAACCTTCAAGTGAAGAATCTGAAGAAGAAGAAAAAGAGAATGAAGAGGCACTTATTGCAAGAAAATTTAGAAAATTCATGAGAAAAAAAAAAACTCTCTACAAAAAGAAGCCTCAGTCTAACAAGGAAAAAGGAAAAGAAAAATAAAAAGAGAAGGATAATGATCAACCAAATTTCTTCAAGTGTAAGAAGCCTGGACATTACAAATTTGATTGTCCTCTCCTCAAGAAATTCAAAAAGAAGTTTAAAAAGAAGGAAATGATGGCTACATGGAGTGATAGTGAAGACTCCAGCTCAGAGAAAGAACAACCAAAAGTAGCCAATCTTTGCCTCATGGCTCAAGAAGATGAGGTACAATCTGAACTTGAACTTGATTTTACATTCGATAAACTTAAAGATGCTTTTAATGAACTCATGCATGAATACAAATTGCTGAAAATTGAAAATAAAAGGTTAAAGAAGCATGCTAATTCATGTTCTCTTGAAAACACTAATCTTGCATATAAAAATAATGATTTAAAAACTAAGATTGATGTTTTAGAAAAATAAAAGAATGCTTTATCAATTAAAATAGAAGTTTTGAAAAGACCCAAGGTTGTTGTTTCAAATAATAAACATTTAAAGAAAAACAAAGATCTTGAGGTAGAAAACAAGAAATTCAAAGAAGATCTTGACAAAGTTAATCCTTTTGTTAAAAAATTTACATTCAAATCTGAAAAGTTAAGTTTATTATTGAACAATCAAAGAGCTATATTTGATAAAGTAGGACTTGGTTACAAACAGCAAAAAAAATAATTTTTTTTTAAGAATTTTTTTGTTCTTGCATCATCTAATGTTACTTGTTTTAGTTGTAGAAAATTTGGGCATAAAGCATATCAGTATGATCTAAGAAAGTTAAATAATTCTAGAAAGATTTGGATTCCAAAAGGAACCACCCTTAGTACTAATCCTAAAGGACCCAGGATGGCTTGGGTACCTAAAATGAAAACTTGATCTGTTTTGTAGGTATGTCTTGCAACCAAAGAGAAGAAAAGATTATGGTATCTTGATGGTGGTTACTCAATATACATGACAGGAGATGTAAATCAATTCACATCTCTTGAGGCTCTGAATGGAGGGAGTGTAACTTTTGGAGATAATGGTAAAGAAAAAATCATTAGTATCGATAAAGTTTAGCCTTCTACTTTTATTGATAATGTTTTATTAGTTAAAGGATAAAGCATAATCTACTAAGTATTAGTCAGTTTTGTAATAAAGGCTTTAAAGTAGTTTTTAAATCATATCTTTACATGGTAACTAGTCTTGATAATAATCGAGTGAAATTCATTGAAAATAGGCATGGCAACATCAATCTTGTTAATAATCTTGTTGACAATTTACCTTTACATGATGGTGAATGCCTAGTTGCAATGAATTCCATAATTAATGAGACTAGTTGGCTTTAGCATCATAGATTAGGTCATGCAAGTATGCATCTACTTTATAAATTATGCAAAAAGGACTTAGTTAAAGATTTTCCAAAATTTAGAGGATAAAATTTATGAAGCTTATCAATTTGGAAAACAAACAAGAACATCTTTCAAAACTAAATGAATAGTTTCAACTTCTAGACCACTAGAACTACTCTATATGGATATCTTTGGACCAACTAGGACCACAAGCCTAGGAGACAAGAGATATGGACTAGTCATAGTGGATAATTTCTCTTGATTTACATGGATTTTATTTTTAGCATATAAAGATGAATCCTTTTCAGCTTTCATAAAGTTTTATTAAAAGGTTTCAAATAAAAAGGTACTTCAGTTGTTTGTATTCAAAGTGACCGTGGAACTGAGTTCGAAAATCAAGATTTTGAAAATCTTTGTAATGAGAAAAGGATTGAGTATAATTTTTCTATACCCATAATACCTCAACAAAATGGGATGGTAGAAAGAAAAAATTATACTTTAGAAGAAATAGCATGTACAATACTTTGCAAAAATGATTTTGCTAGATATTTTTGGACAGAAGCTATTAATATTGCTTGCTATATTTTAAACCATATTTTAATTTGACGAATTTCAAAGAAAATGCCTTATAAACTTTAGAAAGAAAAAAAAACTACTTTAAAATATTTTTAAGTATTTGGTTGTCGATATTTTATTTTGAATAATGAAAAAGATAATTTAGGCAAACTTGATGCCAAGTCAAATAAAGGTATCTTCTTATGATACTCTACATCTAGCAAGGCATTTAGAGTTTTTAATAAAAGAATACTTGTAGTAGAAGAGTCTATGCATGTAGTATTTGAAGAGTTTACTAAGAAATCCTCTAGAAAAGAGGATATTTCTGATGAATGTACAACTATTGAAGGACTTAAGATGCTGACATTGGATGATCCCTCTACTAAAGAAAGTGAAGAAGATCAAAACAAGAAGAATGAAGAAAAAGCTTCAAGATCTTCATCAAAAGATTTACCCAAAGAATGGAGGTATGCTCATGGACATTCTAAGGAATTAATCTTAGGAGATCTATCGAGAGGGGTAAGAACTAGATCCTTTATTGGAAATGAATGTGACTATATTTCTTTTATTTCATAAATTGAACCCAAATGTATTGAAGAAGCTAGGATGATTTCTATGCAAGAGAAACTAAATCAATTTAAAATAAATAATATTTGGACACTAATAGAAAGACCAACTAATGCTTCCATAATTGATACTAAATGGGTGTATAGAAATAAATTAGATGAAAATGATATAGTAACCAGAAACAAGGCTAAACTGGTAGCCAAGGATTATAATCAAGAAGAAGGAATTGATTTTGATAAAACCTTTGCTTTAGTAGCTAGACTTGAAGCTATTAGATTACTTTTAGCATTTGCATGTTTTATGGATTTCAAACTATTTCAAATGGATATCAAAAGTATATTTTTGAATGGTTATATTGCTAAAGAAGTTTTTGTTGAACAACCACCTGGTTTTGAAAATTATGCACATCCTGATCATGTTTTCAAATTACACAAAGTACTTTATGGTTTAAAATAAGCCCCCCGTAAATGGTATGAGAGATTTCGTAAATTTTTGATTGAGAATGGTTTTACTAGATGTCATGTTGATACTACATTATTTTTAAAGAAAAGGCTGATGATATTTTAGTAGTAAGATCTATGTAGATGATATTATCTTTAGTGCCACTAATGAATCTCTTTGTCAAGAATTTGCAAAGCTAATGCAGGAAGAGTTTGCGATGAGCATGATGAAAGAATTGAGCTATTTCCTCGGACTCCAAATTAAAAAAATAAGTGAAGGGATCTTCATCAACTAAGCTAAATATGTAGAGGAGATCTTGAACAAGTTTGGGATAAAAAAGACTAAACCTATCGGTACACCTATGAGCCCTTCATGTGAGCTTGACAAGGATGAATCTAGTAAGAAAGTTGATCAAAAATTTTATAGCGGCATAATTGGATCATTACTGTACTTAACTGCTACTAGACCATATATTATATTTAGTGTATGCATGTATGCTAAATATCAGTCTGAGCCTAAGGAATCATATTTATTGGCTGTTAAGCGCATACTTAGATATTTATATGGCTCTATTGATATTTGTCTATGGTACTCTAAGAATTTATCTATTGATTTAATTGCATATTCTGATGCTAATTTTGCTGGTTGTAAGTTAGATAGAAAAAGTACTTCTGGAACTTGTCAATTTCTTGGAGTTAACTTAATATCATGGTTTAGCAAGAAATAAAATTCAGTTGTACTATCTACAGTTGAAGCTGAATATATTATAGTTGTAAGTTGTTGTGCTCAAATCCTATAGATTAAGCAATAACTTGAGGATTTTGGTATTAAATTAACTAAAATACTAATTAGATGTGACAATACTAGTACTATAAACTTAACCAAAAATCCTGTTCAACACTCTAGAAGTAAGCACATTGAAATTAGACATCATTTTATTAGGGATCATGTTCAAAATAATGATGTTATGCTGGAATTTGTTTGTACTGAAATGCAATTAGCTGATATACTAACCAAGCCACTTAATGAAGATTGCTATAGTATGATTAGAAAAGAATTAGGAGTCATTAATCCTTTTTTATTGAATTTCAATCTTTTCATGACCTTTCAAATTCTCCTTGGAAATTTTCTGATCAAATTTCCTTGAAATCATGATTAATCATTCATAGACCATTGAAATCAATTTTTATGATTTTCTATGATTTTTTCCCTATTTATTTTGGATTTTTGTCGAAGTGTTGACACCTCCAAGTGTCGACACTTGGGCTGAAGTCATGAGTCGACACTTAAATGATGGGAGTCCGAGAACAAATAGGGAAAACCAATCATTTTCTCTCATTTTTTCTTCCTAATCTTTGAGCCGACTCATCCATAAATAGTATCTCATCCTTTGTTTAACTCCAATCACTATTCCAACCACCAATTTCTTGTTTAAGCATGTTTCTTCCCTATTTTTCACTATTCTTCTCTGATTTCTCACAATTTTACCATGAAATCCTTGTCCATTTTACCTTACATTGCTTCTTTTCCTATTTTCTTAAGAGATGGGTCCCAGAAAATAAGTTATCAGGAGACCTCGTAAGTCTATATAGGATACAAAGCGATGCACAAAGTCGTGGCATGAGGATTCGGCACCAGAGTCACCAGTTCAGCAGGACATTCCTGTCAGACCACCTGTCCATGGAGCAGATAGGATGGCCTCCAAGGCCATTGTTGGAGGATGGCAGGTAGATTTTGATTTTGTGGACCAGCACTACTTCCACATAGGAGATTGGTTGAGAGATGTCGGCCTGGCCCACTTCTACTTACTGATAGAGAGGTTTTATCCTGACCTGATGCAAGAGTTCTATGGTACTTTGTCCAGAGAAATATACAGTTGGATTGCTGAGATCCGAGGGATAGCTATTCTGCTTACTACAGAGGTTTTGAGCTGAGCTTGGGAGATTCTGATGAGAGGTACCATAGCAGACTCCTTGATGGATCGGATGAGTGGAGTGCGATGCATTTTTGAGTCAGCGAGGGAGACATAGTTGTTGCATCTTGACTTTGTCCAAAGATGAGATTCTCCATCACATCATCGTCCGGATACTTCTATTGATGATCAGATGCTTCGATTTCATCATAGAGAGAGAGTTACTTATCATGATGTCTCTGATCCGACAGACTCCTATAGACCTCCCAGTTCTCATGGTACATCAGATGACTGAGGTAGCTACTAGCAGGAGGTTATGTTTACTATATGGCATTGGTCTGACCATCCTCTTCAGAGCTTATAGAGTTGTCGTAGATAGAGAGCCCAACAAGCAGTTACTTCATACTGACATCAACGATGAGAGATCACTGCATAGGATGGAATATCATAGAGTTAGAGGACAGTGGAGATGTAGGATCTCTAGGTAGGCTACTGATGCTGATGAGGATTCTACTAAGGAGAAGCAGATATATGCTGATAAGGCTGGGCCGTCTGAGCCACAAAGGGACATTATTGATATTCAACCCGAGCCATAGTTCTGGCACATCCTGAGGTGCTAGCTTCTAGAGATAGTATGGATGAGAGGATGACTCGCTTGGAGACTGAGATTATGACTATCAGACAGCGAGTTGATAGCATTGACATGGACATGAGAGAAGGTCATTAGGAGATGAGAGAGGGACTCTCAGTTGTTCTAGCTCCACTTAAGAGATTATCTTCTGCCGGAGCACCCTCACCTTCATCATCAGATTTTTACCTGCTCTACCAGCACCTCTAACTCTTGCACCAGACATAGGAGATGGCCATGGTGACTCCTCCATGGATTTTGATGTTGTAGATTTTATAGCGGAGCCTGAGCCTAATGCTGCTATAGATGTGTCGAGGACTCCTATTCTTGATCCTTGTAGTTCATCTACCCAGACTCCAATCATATCCCGCACACCCATCATTTTTGATCCATCCGACACCTTAGTTTCCATACCTATTCTTCACACCGACCCACTTGATACTTCTATTCAGTTATCGACTCCTACTTTTAGTATCCCAACAAGGACTCCACCAGTTCCTTCCACAACCTCTTTGATCCAGGAACAAAGGTTTTACACACCTAGTTTCCATATTCTTTCTTCAGGACCCACTTTTGATGTCACACCTTCGATCACTGATATAGTTATTGATTTTGTCACTCTTCATGTTCCTGCTATTGACGTTGATTCCTCCTCTTCAGCACTAGCCAGAGGACGCACATACCGAAAGCAGACACAGAGGGCATGGCGATGCATCCAAACCTGTCCAGACCAGATTTTCAAATCTTCGACCGATGTGGCCACGACCCTGACCTTCTAGGGTTACCGAATCGATTATTATAGAGATTGGGTCCTCCTCTGATGAGGAAGGTACTCTTTAGGATTGCTTGGTATATCAGTCAGTCTATATTTCAGTATTTTTATGTATTTGTGTTTTAGTGTGTCCTTGTACTAGTTCCTTGTAATATGTATCAAATTTTGAATCAATTGTATCAAATGCTTGAAATTATATATAGATATTTGCTTTTTCAGACATTGTCTATGTATATTTCTGCTACTATAATGTTTCACGTCTACTTTGCTCTTTTTCTTACTTTCTTAATGATGACAAAAAGGGGGAGAATTAATGAAAATTAAAAATGGGGAGTAAAGAATTAATGAGAATTAAGCAATAAGGGGGATAGAGTAAATTAAATTACTAAAGTAGTAATTTTTTGAAAAAAAGTTAGAATTGGGGAGTAAAAAATTAATGAGAATTAAGCAATAAGTAAGGGAGAGAGTAAATTAAATTAGTAAAGTTGTAAATTTTGAAAACTTTTCAAAAATCTCTTCTTGAAAATTAGTTTTTAGATCATATATTAAGGGGGAGTTTTTTTTTTTTGTTCTATACTCTATTACTCTTGATTTATACCCTTCAATCCTATCTCTGATACTTATTATTCTTATTTGCTCTATTTTTTATGCTCTGATACTCTTTATTCTTATTTTTTATTATGATCTGATACTCTTTATTTTCATACTTTGATACTCTTCATGCTCTATTAATTTTGCTCTGATACTATCTATCCTTTTGATATCTTATTTACTCTGATATGTTCTAACATTTTTTTATGCTCTTAAAGCTTTCTCTCTGATTATCTTCATAATTCAACCTGTTTTGTTCTAATGCTTATCTTTTAAACCAATTTTAAACTCTGATACACATTATGAGCATCAAATATAAGTATACAACTCAGATATATTTCGATTATTAGCTCTGATACATTACAATCATAGCTCTATAACATCATAGTTACAGCTCTGATATATTGAATTTATATGAATTGAATTCATTCTTATATATATATACAGCTCTGATACATTGTAGATGAGTTTTTATTCTTAATAAACATTATAATTTAAATTATGATACTCATTATAAATTGCCCTGTTACTTATAATCAATTGCTCTATACTTATTATAAATCTTTTGAGCTTATCATGGGTATATACTTAAAGGTTTTGTTATCATCAAAAAGAGAAAGATTGTTGACTCCTGTCTTGATTTTGATGAACAACAAAATACTTAAGTATATTTGAGTATTAACTGTGTGTTAAAAGTGTGTTTACCAGAACAGGGTACTCATCAAAGCTATTTTATGTTAAAAGTTTAAAGCTTGTTATCTTGTTGAAGAAGCTAGTTAAATTGATGGAATTTTAAGTTAAATAGATCTTGATACATAAGAACAACCTTAAAGAACTCAAAACTTGAAGTTGAAGAAGTTTCAGTAGAGTTTCAGAAAAGTTTCAACCAAGTGTCGACTCATGGAAGTGAAGTGTTAACACATATAAGCTTGAGTTGATATGCAGAAGAAGTTTCAGATGGCATGCATGAAGTGTCGACTCATGAAGCTCAAGTGTTGACTCATGTATCGACTCAAGTGTCGACTTAAGGCCTGAGACCAAAATGAAAACAGAACATGCTGAATTCAAGTCTTTCCTCAAGTGTTGACTCATGAAGATGAAGTGTCGACTCAAGTGTCGACTCATCAAAAGAAGTGTCGATGCACTAGTACATTCCAAAGGGCTTCGAAAGATATTTTTGATCTAGTGTCGACTCAAGTATCGACTCATGTGTTGACTCATGACCTGAAATATCGACACTTGAAGGTCTGGATGAATAGTAATGGCTAGTTTTTTTGAAGCATAGAATTGGTCCTTTTCATCCCCTAACAATTATTTTCACCTCTCCAATAGGCAAAAATGGTCATTTAAGGCTTGGAAAGGTATTTAATATGGACCAAACTCAAGAGGGAAGTGATAAATGAAGAATTAAAGAGAATTCATTAAGAGTTCATTATTTTTGAGTGAAGTTGAGCCTTCAAGCATTCAAGTCCAACTCTCAAGCACTCATTAAGACTTCAACAACTCGAAGATAAGCTTTCTCAATAGCAATCAAAGAGCTTCAAAGAGATATTTGCTTTATTTGTGAAAGCTTATTATATTTTTATTTTAAACTCAAATTTGTTGTTGTTCCTAGTTTCAAGTGGTTTGAAACTACTATTTGGGTTGTTAGTGAGCCTTATTTCAAAAACCAACTTAGATTGTCTGTGAACTTTGTGAAAACCAACTATGTTTTTAGTTATCCCAGAAAATCAAGAGGTTTTTAGTAAGCCTTGTGAAAACCAAGAGATTTTTGGTTAGCCTTGTGAAAACCAAAGGGTTATGATTAGTGAGCCCAGAAAACTAATCGGTTATAATCAAGCAGGATTATAGTGAAATTTCCAAGTGGTCCTTATGGAGTGGATTTAGGTGCTTTGGTGTACACCAAACTACTATAAATATTTGTATGTTTGTGACTACTTTTCTCTTCTTGCATTTACTTATTATTTTCGCTGCATTTTATCCTCAAGCACACATACACTTGAAATCATTAACACCTTCATTGTTTTAAATTGGCACATACTTGTAACAAGTTTTAAAAAGCCAATTAACCCCCCCTCTTGGGTTGCTTTGCTGGGCAACAGAGATGCAGGGCTTGCTCACTTCTGTTCACTCAGGGAGTGATTCTACCCAGGTTTGATACAAGAGTTTTATGGTACCATATCCAGAGGAGCTGATGGTTGGATGGCAGAAGTCAGAGGGACTACCATACCGCTGACATAGAGATTTTGAGCAGAGCATGGGAGATCTTGATGAGGGGTACTATAGTGGACTCCCTGGTTAATAGGATCAGCAGATTCAAGTGTATATTTGAGATAGAGGATATTGAAGAGGGAGTCACCATTGTAGCATCACAGCTTTTTTCAAAGATGAGGCTTCTACACCATATAGTTGCCCGGATTCTTCAACCAAAGACAAGGCATTTTGACTTCATCACTGAGAGGGAGTTACTTGTTATGGTTTCCTTGATACGGAGGACTCCTACCTGCCTACTGGTACTCATGATCCATCAAATGATAGAGGCAGTGACCAGCATAAGATTATGTAAAGAAGAGTACAAAGAAAAATTGATGTAGTATTCATGAAAATGGATTGCTTCTATATGTTTTCATGTTTAAAACTCTTTAAGATTAGTTTTTAATGGAGTTGAAAAGTGTTTTGAGTGACTAAAAGTCACTAGATGTCATCTGGAGAAGAGTAGAAGATTTCATTGAAAAATCACTTGAGTCAACTCGAGGAAGGAGAGCTGACTCTTGTTCATGGCACACTTGAAGGTTTCTGGCATGCAGAAATCCAAGCCGATTTGAAAGAACCCGAGCTGACTCGTCCAAAGCTTCATTCCTTGAATCAGACAGGTGAGCCAACCCAAAAGCAATCTGAGCCGACTCAACCATTTGCCAGACCTCCAAAGTACAGAAAAAATTAGTTCTGAAAGAACAAGCCAAGCGAGCTAACTTTACTGAGAAGAGCTGACTCCTCTAGAGTACAATTTCAAAGTCCTAAGAATCTGAGCTGACTTGATTGAGACGAGCCGACTCAACCAGAGTGAAGACTCAACTACTCTAAGGATCCGAGCCGACTCGAAGCATCCGAGCTGACTCGAACAATGATTCTGGGCAAGTAACGGCTAGTTCCAGAACTTTGTTTTTGAATCTAAAACGTGCTTCGATGGTCAAATATCAAATCCCAATGGTCTACAATGACTATATCCACCTAAGAAGAGTACAAGACTATAAATGAGGGATTTGGATAACCTTTGAACAAGTTAATGAGAAGTTAATGATCAAATAAGCTTGTGAGCAAGAGAGCACTAAAGAGCATTCAAGTCAGCCTTCAAGACTTTGCCAACTCAAATCTGAAGCTTGAAGCATTTATTGAAGAAGTTGAAGAAGCCATTCAAGAGCAGTAAAAGCCAATTAAGAAGGCTTCTCTTGAGCTGTAACTGCATCCATCAGACAACTTTGGTTTGTCAATTAGTTGCTTGTTTTCTTAACTCTTTTGTGAGTTTTTGGGTTTTTGGTGATCCTGGTTTAAAAACAAAGTGTGGGTTTTTGGTGAGCCTGGTTGAAAAATCAAGCATAGGTCTTGGTGAGCCTGTTTGAAAACCAAGTGTGGGTTTTTGGTGAGCCCGGTTGAAAAACCTAGTATAGGTTCTTGGTGATCCTGTTCAAAATCAAGTTGGGTTTTTGGTGAGCCCGGCTGAAAAACCAAATTCGGTTTTGGATTGTGAGCCTGGTAAAACAATCCGACTATATTCCATGGGTAAATATAATGAAAACCCAAGTGGTATCTTGGATAGTGGATGTACGAGCGAGGTTACTCCGAACCATTATAAATTTGCTGTGTTTGTGATTGTGCTTTTTCTTCTTTACTTGTTTCTGCTTTAATTATTTGAATCACAGCACCTCCACATTAAAGAAGATTTAAAAGAGCACATATTTGATTAAATTTTTTAAATTTCTAATTCACCTCCTCTTGGGAAAGCCACCTGGATAACAGGTTTTGATTAGTGAGCCCAGGAAAACTAATCAACTATAATCAAGGAAAGATTATAGTAAAATTTCCAAGTATACCATGGGGAGTTGACGTAGGTGCTTTGGAGTGCACCGAATCACTATAAAATATTGTGTGCTTGTGATTGCTTTTACTCTTTTTGCATTTAATTCATTACTTTCGCTGTATTTTATTATCAAACACACATACACTTGAAATCACACTAGCACCTTCATTATTTTTGAATTGGCACATACTTGCAACAAGTTTTAGAAACCTAATTCACCCCCCCTCTTGGGTTGCTTTGTTGGGCAATATGTTGTTTATTTTGTGTTACGGCCGTAACGATGATGTGGCATGTCTCAGATTTCGCCGGGCGTGATTCGGGCCACGTGGAGTTTTTCGGCAAAGTCAGGTTTGGCTCTGCCTCGGTCGAAGTTGAGGTCGGCCCAGGCCCTCCTGCCACTCCGCCAGGTGTCCACCCAGGACGGGTCCACCTCAGCCGAAGCCGGTGGCCTCCCTGCTCCCTCTCCAGGTGGCACCCTGAGATGGTCCCACCTCGGTCGAGGTCGAGCCGGGCCCCTCGCTCCTTCGCCAAGTGGTGCCCAGAGACGGGACCACCTCGGTCGAAGTCGGGCGCCCCTCTGCCACTCCGCCAGGTGTCCACCCAGGAGGGATCCACCTCGGTCGAAGCCGGCGACCTCCCTGCTCCCTCGCCAGGTGGCACCCTAAGACGGTCCCACCTCGGCCAAGGTCGAGCAGGGCCCCTCGCTCCTTCTCCAGGTGGTGCCCGGAGACGGGACCACCTCGGTCGAAGTCGAGCGCCCCTCTACCGCTCCGCCAGGTGTCCACCCAAGAGGGGTCCACCTTGGCCGAAGCCGGCGGCCTCCCTGCTCCCTCGCCAGGTGGCACCCTGAGACGGTCCCACCTCGGTCGAGGTCGAGCGAGGCCCCTCGCTCCTATGCCAGGTGGCACCCAGAGACAGGACCACCTCGGCCGAAGTCGGGCGCCCCTCTGCCGCTCCGCCAGGTGTCCACCCAGGAGGGGTCCACCTTGGTCGAAGCCGGTGGCCTCCCTGCTCCCTCGCCAGGTGGCACCCTGAGACGGTCCCACCTCGACCGAGGTCGAGCCAGGCCCCTCGCTCCTATGCCAGGTGGTGCCCGGAGACGGGACCACCTCGGCCGAAGTCGGGCGCCCCTCTACCACTCCGCCAGGTGTCCACCCAGGAGGGGTCCACCTCGGCCGAAGCCGGTGGCCTCCCTGTTCCCTCTCCAGGTGGCATCCTAAGACGGTTCCACCTCGGCCGAGGTAGGCCAACCTGTGCGGAGGAGCTTCCGAGGAGCAGGAGCCCGGGCTCCAAGGTTGCCCCTCGAGCCGTGCGCGTCGCACCCCGAGAGTAGCACCCCGTACGGTCAGCGGTGACACGTGAAACATCACTTACATCAGCCCGACCGGTTCCACAGTTGAGAGGCAAGGCCCTGACAAAATAGGACCCGATAATGGATATTGTCGGTTCCCGGGAAGGAGAGCACTCACGCTCAGCCCAAGGTCTGGTCGGCGGTCTGACCGACGCCCTCCCTTTACTCTTTCCCCGCTAGGCTTGGCAAGCAAGGCCAGGAAGCCGCCTGGTTCTTTGATCCGAAAGGGAAAAGGGAAAGAGATGGAGGGGAGAAGGTGAAAGCGATGAAGGAGCCTCCCAGGGGCAGAAAAACGAAAAGGCAACAGGAGGAGATAAAAGGAAGGAGAGAATAGATGACAAGGTAAGCAAGAAACAAAGGCTGGGGGAGGAGACTCCGTTCCAAGAGCAGGATCCAAGATCCCGAGAGGGGACCTTTGGCGTGAGCTCGGTGAAGGAACCCAGTCGGGTTTCTATTCTTTCTAGGACCTTTCTTGCTAGCACGATCTCTAAGTCTGGGACTCCTTCGGGGGCCCGTCTCAGAGACTCTGTTCCCTCTCACCGTCTACTAACTTGACCGTCGGAACTCCCTCACCGGGATTCCCGGCCAGGATTTCTGACCTTGCCTTGCAGGTTCGAACAAGCCAGGAGACCCGGGGGGCGAGACGGTCTAGTCGGATCGGCGGCTCCGAGGCCACAGGCGTGGCGGTGAGATCGGCAACAAATTGGCGCACCAGGTAGGGGGGCAGGACAACACCCCCAGTGGGAGCTAGCTTTCTGTGAATGAAGCGTGCTCCGACCATGGTGGTCATTCGTGGATGCGAAGCATCCACCAGCCGAGTAGGGGAGGTCCCCTCCCCTCAGGGGCCCCATAGCCCGGAGAGGGAGCTCCCTGCTCCCCCTCCTCTTCCACCACAGCTGATCTCGGTGTACGGACCTTTTGTGGCTGTCATCCAGCAGCTGCAGACCTTGACCACGGCAGTTCGGCAGCTACAACATCAGCAGCACTCCCTAGCCACGCAGCCTCAGCCAGGGAACCCCGCGGCTCGGGCCGCACGGGAGCCTGCGCTCCATCCATGGTAGGCCATCCCAACCGCGAGGATTGGGGGAGTCGTGGGGCCGTGCGGGAGCCTGCGCTCCATCCATGGCAGGCCATCCCAACCGTGAGCAGCCTCCAATCCTCGTGGGAGCCACCAAACTCCCGCAAAAAGGAATTACTCCAGTTCGGTGGATCACAAGAGTCGATCCCCGGCCGATGAAGCTGAGACAGCGCGTCGCAGCAAGCGACACCGAGGCAAGACCCTACGCCGAGACCAATCGGCGCCCCCTTCACCAGCGGCCTTGGTGGAAGATTCCACTGACAAGGCCATCAGGCGCCAGGCCGAGAGGCGCCTGGAGGAACACTAGTGCAAACTGGCGGAGTTCGCTCACCGATTCGCCAACCTGCAGAACTCCTCGGTGGACCCGGTGGGCTACGACTCCCGTCCCCCCTTCTCTGAGGAAGGCGGAGCCGATTTCGAGCCGGTTCCGCATGCCGCAGGTGGACCCCTACGACGGGACCACCGACCCTCTAGACCATCTTGAGAGCTACAAGGCTCTCATGAGGGTCCAGGGGGCCACGGATGCTCTTTTATGCATTGCCTTCCCCGCTACCCTTCGGAAGGCCGCTCGAGTCTGGTTCACCCGCCTCGAGCCCGGATCTATTTGCTCCTTCCATTAGTTGGAAGGAAAGTTTGTGGCGCACTTCGACGCTTGTCGGAAGGTGCCAATAGAGGTAAACAGCCTCTTCTCTATCCGCCAGCAAGACCAGGAGCTGCTTCGGGACTACATCACCTGTTTCAAGATCGCTGCCCAGGAGATCTACAGCCTGGACGAGCCTGTTGCCATGCTGGCTTTGAAGCACGGGCTCAAGACGTCCTGCCTGACCTATTCCCTGGACAAAAAAACCCCCAGGATGTACTCCGAGCTCCTCCTCCGTGTTCACAAGTACATCCGAGCGGAGGAGGCTGATCGCACCCACCGAGAGCTGGACGGGAGGACCTTGAAGAAGCCGGCCCCGAGAGACGTTCCGGGGGCCCGACGGCCTAGGCCGTATGCCGATCCTCGCCCAAATCTGAAGCTGAAGGGCGAGGCCACCTCGGAGTGAAAGTTCACCCCTCTCCTCGCTCCCCGAACGAAGATCCTCATGGAAATTGAGGGCGAGCACTACCTCCACCGACCTCCTCCTCAGAACCCAAGAGGCACCCACGACAAGTCAAAGTACTGCCAGTTCCACCACGAGCATGGCCACGACACAGAGGAGCGTCATAATCTGAAGCGGGAAATCGAGGAGCTGATCAAAAGAGGCTATTTCAGGAAGTTCGTGAGGAACGAAGCACCGGCGGAGAGACAGCCGCTCGTGGCCTTACCCCCGGTTCCCGCAATCGACAACCGCCCGACGGAGAGGCCAGTGGGCATGATCTCTTGCGGAATCGGGCGGGCGACGAAGAGAGCCCAGGAGGTCGGGAACCCAGAGGATGTACCCCCTTCTGAGAAGGGGAATGAAAACAAGAATGTAAATAACGATGCTGTGGTGGTCGAGATGACATCGCGAAGCATCCTGTACATCGAAATATGGTAGATAGTGGAAGCTCCGCTGACATGCTTTTTTATGATACTTTCTCCCAAATGAATCTGTCCCATGATCAGCTCAGGCCGGTGCACACCCCCCTGGTGGGCTTTACCGGGGACTCGATGGGGGTCGAGGGGGAGATCACTCTCCCAGTCACCGCTGGATCCCCACCTCGGCAGACCACAGTCATGATGACGTTCAACGTCGTCAAGCTTCCTTCGCCTTACAATGCGATCCTCGGGCATCTCGGGGCTCAACCAGCTGGACGCCATGATTTCTACGAAGCGGTTGCTAGTGCAATTCCCCACAGCCTCTGGGCTTGGGGTGATGAGGGGTTCGACCCAGCTAATTCAGCATTGCCTTCAGATGATCCCAGGTGCCCGGGGCACCGAGCTCGGCCCCAACGTTGACGACCTCGACCTAAGGGAGAAGGAACCCAGGGGAGGACCCGTAGAGCGCCTGTTGACTTATCCCCTTGGTTCGGACCCTCTGAAGATGGTGTAGGTGGGGGCCCAACTCCCGGAGGAGGAACGGACCCGCCTGCTGGAATTCCTCCGCATGAACGTGGACGTGTTTGCCTGGTCCGCGACCGACATGCCGGGCATTCCCCCCTAGGTCATTACGCACAGGCTGAACGTGGACTCGAGGTGCCGCCCAGTCCGCCAGAAGAAGAGGAGCTTCGCTGCGGAGAGGCAGAGGGCCATCAACGAAGAGGTGGAGAAACTCCTCGCCGCCGGCTTCGTACGGGAAGTTCAATATCCCAGCTGGCTGGCGAATGTGGTCATGGTAAAGAAGAGCAGTGGCAAGTGGAGGATCTGTGTGGACTACACCGACCTCAACCGAGCCTGCCCAAAGGATAGCTTCCCTCTTCCGAAGATTGACCAGTTAGTCGACACCACCTCGGGGCATCGCCTCCTATCTTTCATGGATGCTTTCTCCGGGTACAACCAGATCCGAATGAACCTGGAGGATGAAGAGCACACCACCTTCGTCATCGACTGTGGAACTTTCTGTTACAGGATGATGCCATTTGGCCTCAAGAATGTCGGGGCCACGTACCAACGACTGGTCAGCAAAGTCTTTAAGGACCAGATCGGCCACAACATGCAGGTGTACGTGGACGACATGCTAGTGATGAGCAAGCCCCTCTCGGATCATGTTGCCGACTTGGCGGAGACCTTCGGCAACCTCTGACTTCATCAGATGAAGCTGAACCTGGCGAAGTGTGCCTTCGGCATCTCCGCCGGGAAGTTCCTGGGGTTCATGGTAACCCAGAGAGGAATTGAAGCCAACCCGAAAAAGGTCCAGGCCATCCTGGACATGGAGCAGCCCGCCTTCAAGAAGCAAGTGCAGTGACTCACTGGCCGGATAGCTACTCTGAGTCGATTCATCTCAAGGTCGGCCGACCGCTGCCGGCCCTTTTTCAAAGTGCTGAGGAAGATGAACGACTTCTCCTGGACTGAGGAGTGCCAGGAGGCATTTGGAGACCTGAAGAAGATGCTTGCATCACCCCCATTACTTTCCAGGCCCGAAGAAGGAGAGGAACTCATCCTCTACCTGGCGGTCACCCCGAAGGCCGTCAGCTCGGTCCTAGTTCGGACCGATGACCAGGGAGTCCATTGGCCGGTGTACTACACCAGCAAACTTCTCTGCGATGCGGAGCTCAGGTATTCCCGGCCCGAAAAGCTCATTTTTGTGTTAATAGTGTCTGCTCAGCATCTCAGGCCCTATTTCCAAGCGCATCCCATTGTCGTCCTGACGGATCAGCCGCTGAAAGCGATACTCAACCGACCCGACACATCGGGGCGATTGGTGAAGTGGGTGCTCAAGCTCAGCAAATTCAATATCGCTTATAGGTCGAGGTCGGCCATGAAAGCGCAAGTGCTGGCCGACTTCTTGGTTGAGTGCACGGGCCTTGGCAAGGAGCCAGAGGGGGACTCTCTGCACTAACAATTAAAACCAGGACCCGAGAAACCCGAGGAGGACGCCTGGATCCTTCACGTGGATGGAGCCTCGAACTCCGCGGGAGCGGAGCCGGACTTATTCTCGCCAACGGCGATGGGGTCGTCGTCGAATGCGCACTCCATTTCCAGTTCATCGCAACCAACAATCAGGTGGAATATGAGGCGCTCCTCGCCGGACTGAGGGTCTCCCGTGAGTTGGGCGTAGCCAACCTCAAAGCCTTCACTGACTCCCAGCTGGTGGCCGGACAGATCTCTGGAAAATACGTAGCACACGACCCTCAAATGGCAAAGTATCTGGAGCTCGTCAAAACGAGCGCAACCGGATTCTGGCGCTTCAGCATCTTCCATATCCCCCGTGGGGAAAATGCCCATGCGGATGCTCTCTCCCGACTGGCGACCCTGCCGGACTCGCTGCTGGGTCGCGCTCATGTAGAGCACCTCAAGACCCCGAGCTACGAGATCCTAGTGGAGGTCCAACAGGTCAGCCATGAGCCCAGCTAGATGGACAAGTACGTCGAGTATATAACCGATGGTACCTTGTTGGAGGACCGTGCTGCGGCCCACCTTATCAAAAAGAAGGCCGCACGGTTCGTCCTGATGGATGGGCAACTGTATCAGAGGTCTTACTCCTATCCCCTCCTCAAGTGCCTGAGACCCGCGGAGGCCGCACTCGTGCTCCAAGAAATCCATGAGGGCATCTGCGGGAACCACGTGGGGGGCAGAACGCTAGCCTACAAGGCTCTCCGCCAAGGCTATTTCTGGGAGATGATGAAGGATGATGCCGCTGATTTCGTGAAGAAGTGTGATCGGTGCCAACGGCACGCCGTGGTGCAGCGGCAGCCCTCCACTCCAATCTCCCAGCTCTCAGCTCCGTGGCCATTCGCCCAGTGGGGAATGGACCTCCTAGGACCATTTCCCTCGACGTCCGGACAGCGGAAGTTCCTGATCATGGCCATCGACTACTTCACGAAGTGGGTTGAGACCGAACCCCTGGCGCGGATCACAGAGGCAAACGTCACCAAGTTTTTCTGGAAGTCGATCATCTGCCATTTCGGCCTCCCCCACACCGTGATCATCGATAACGGGCGTTAGTTCGACTGTCGAGAGTTTGAAGAATTTTGCAGCGACCTCGGCATCCACCATCGCTTCACCTCGGTGGTGCACCCACAGACAAATGGAGAAGCCGAGGTCACGAATAGGACCATTCTGCAAGGCCTCCGAACGAGGCTGGATCCGGCTAAGGGCAGGTGGGCAGAAGATCTCCCGAGCATCCTGTGGGCATACCACACCACCCAGAGAACGGCCATCAACGAGACCCCATTCAATCTCGTCTTCGGAGCCGAGGTGGTTATCCTGATTGAGCTCAGTCTACCCACCCTGCGCGTGGAGCAGTACAACGAAGCAAAGAACCCCGCCAGGATGATGCTCAACTTGGACCTTCTTGAGGAGATGAGGGACAAGGCCAGAGTCCGGATGGCAGCATATAGGCAGCGAGTGGCCAGGTACTACAACTCCCGGGTGCGACCAAAGTCCTTTCGCCCCGGAGATCTGGTGCTCCGGCGCGCTGAAGCTTCTCAGCCTCAAGAGTGCGGGAAGCTCTCCCCAAAGTGGGAAGGCCCGTACAGGGTAGCAGAAGTCCTCCCTCATGGGGCCTATTACCTGGAGGAATTGGGAGGATCCAGATTCCCTCGGACTTGGAACATCTCGAACCTAAGGATGTATTATCAATAATGTAAGGTTCCTCCAACTCCTGCAATAAAATTCTTTTACTTCAAACGCTTTTTCTCGCCTCGTAGAAAAACGGGCGCATGGCTCTGAGTTTGGCAAACACGGCTGTGGCCGGAGACCCGAGAAAGCGAGAAGTCCCGAACTTCGGTCCGGAAGGCGGGGCAGAGCCCAGCTCGCCCACGCGATCACGGAGAACAGCTCGGCAAGCCGCGCAAGTCTTGGATAAACGGCCCCGGGGTTCAGTCCGGAAGTCCCGGACTTTGGTCCGGAAGGCGGGGCAGAGCCCAGCTCACCCACGTGATCACGGAGAACAGCTCGACAAGCCGCGCAAAGCTTGGATAAAGCCTGCGACCCCGGGGTTCAGTCCGGAAGTCCTGGACTTCAGTCCGGAAGGTAGGGCAGAGCCCAGCTCGCCCACGCGATCATGGAGAACAGCTCGGCAAGCCGCGCAAGGCTTGGATAAAGACTGCGGCCCTGAGGTTCAGTCCGGAAGTCCCGGACTTCAATTTGGAAGGCAGGGTAGAGCCCAGCTCGCCCACGCGATCATGGAGAACAGCTCGGCAAGCCGCGCAAGGCTTGGATAAAGCCTGCAGCCTTGGGGTTCAGTCCGGAAGTCCCAAACTTTGGTCTGAAAGATGGGGTAGAGCCCAGCTCGCCCACGCGATCATGGAGAGCAGCCTGGCAAGCCCGAAGGACTCGCGCAAGGCCTGCTCTACTGTCGCCCAACCCGGAAGCTCCGAACTTTGATCTGAACGCTGGATGGAACTACCCGCGAACTCAGCCCGGAGCAAGCCACAGGACCTTGTCTCATCACTCGACACAAACATCTCAATGAGACACAGAAAAGAGAAAAAGAGAGATGAGGCCAAGACTTGACAAAATCTGAGTTTTCATTAACTTAAAGAAAAAAGAGGTTACAACGAAGGAGTCCCGACAGGCCAGGAGTCCTTATAAAAAAAAAAAGAGAAGAAGAGAATACAACTGGGGGTCTAGTTCGGCGCGGTGGCGAGATCTTCAGGATAGGGCCCACGCCCTCCATCCTCGCCATCGGCGGCTGGTTGCTCGGAGGTCCGCTCCGGAGCTGCGGCCGTGTCGCCCGCTACAACTGAAGCCTCGTCGGTGGGGCCTTGCCTTCTACCACCAAGCACCACCCCACTGAGGTCGAGCTCGGGTAGAAGGAGCCCACCTTCTCCCGGCACACCTGGAACCCCTTCAGAAAGGAGTCCACGGCGGCCTCCCGGACCTCCGAGACGTATTCGTCAGAGGCCCGGAATCTTGGGATGGCCTCCTGTGCCTCCCGCTTCGAAGCCTCCAAGAGCCCGTTGATGTAGGCGCTCCTTTCCTTAGCCGCGCTCGCCTCCCACCGGGCCTCCTCCAGTTGGTGCTCCAGTGACTGGGAATGGGCTCGGAGGCATGTCCTCTCCTCCGCGTCCTCCTCTGTGCGCCGCTGGTTGGAGATCCTCTCCTCAGATAGAGAGGACTCCAGTTCCATGACGCGCCCCTCGACACGTGCAGGTTCGATTGAAGGGCCTGGTTGCTCCCCCGCAGCTTGACCCCCTTCTCCATGAGGTCCTTCATGTCAGCCGCGAGCTTGCCGAGCTTCTTCTCCTTCTCGACGTCTTTTTTTGGTGTACCCTGCGAGGAAGTTCCTCAACAGGAGCACGTCGGTCCCAATCTGCACGAAAAGGAGATTTGGTTAGTGAAGAGTTTGCTAGAATTATAAAGGAGAGGGATCTGAGCTTGGACTTACCGTGAAGAGCTGCGAGAGGATCCCGAGCAGAGCATCGGCGTAGTCCCGGCCACCCCGAAGTCGGCGGTCCCAGGAAGTGCAGGCGAACTCCATCACCCACTCCGCGAGCCCCTGGTCACGGATCACAGAGCACCGACTGGTGATGGACGGTGGCGGAGCAGACAGATCGGGACTGGGGTGACCGACCCTCCGGGTGGGACTACCACTGGCGGGGCAGCTGGAGTCGCGGGCGGCGTTGTCAAGGCTGTAGTGATGACGGGCCCTGCCCGAGAGGGAACTGCTGCCGATGGGCCTCCCTCTTCGGTGGCCCCGTCAGGGCGGACAACTGGAGCGTCGGTGGCCCAGGCTCGAGGCGGCCTGGGCAAGGGAGCTGCAACTGCTGGACCGGGCGTGGGCGCCGACACGACCTCCTGGCTCGCCTCGGTGTGAGCCCTCTTCGCCGCGGGCTCGTCTCCCTCGGCGGTGTCCTTCTGAGCCACGCCCTCCAGAAGGTTCTCCAGGGAAAACTTCATGCCTGCAATAGAAAGGAGGTCGATCAGCCTAGTTAGAAGAAGAAGGGGAAAAAGGGGGGAAATGCGGAGTAAGAGAAAAGCTGAGCCTCACCCGGCTCTCGGATGGGACTGATCCCCGCCTCGAACAAGTTCTGCTCCGAGAGCAGAACATCGAGCGATGGGACCACGTCGCTCAAAAGCTGGGAATAAGCCTCCTGGTCCACCGGCTCGACTTGGGAGTTCCGTTCGGAGACCGATCCAGTTCACTCCAGGCCCAGTCGACGTCCTCGACCGAGGCGAAAAAGAACCGGTTCTTCTAACCCTTGATGGAGGAAGGAAGGTCGAACCGAAGGCACCTAGGCCGGGGCGAGATGTACCACCAGTCGTCATCGGTGGAGTACCGCTTCAGGGTAAAAAGAGCCCTGAAGAGGGAGAAACGGGCAACGAACCCGTGGAAGTCGTAGAAAACGATGAAGGAGAAGATGACCCGGATGGCGTTGGGAGCCAACTGGGCATGGACCAGGCGGAAATGACTATGGAAAGAAAGGAAAAGGGGTGCAGAGGAAACCGAAGACCCCCAAGGAGGAAGTCCTCGTAGAAGGCTATGTGGCCGAGGCCGCTCAGGGTGACATGATCCCCGGGCCACGGGAGAGAAAGATGGATCGACCCCGGGATGCCGTAGACTTCCCGGAGCAAGGAAAGGTCGCCTTCGGTCATCATTGAAACGTGACCGGAGGGACTGATAGAAGGAAGGGCTGGAGGAGGAAGAGAAGAGATAGGACAGGCAGACACTACGGGGGAGACCAAAGACCCCTAGGAATGCCTATGGTGATACCCCCAGGCTGGAGTCGCCTGCGGGTCTCCTCCGGGATTATCTCCGCCTCCGAGGAGGAAGACGATGGAGTCCTCAGCCGGGACGGTTCGGCCTCGTCCGAGTTAGACGAGACATGGCGGCGGCGCGCCATGGAGAAGAAGGTGGTAAGGAAAGGATGCTAGAGGAAAGGGATGGAGCGAGGAAGAAAACAGAAGCACTCATCGAAATGCACTGTGCAAAAGAAGCGGCAACTCGGGGGAGTGGGAGATAGCCTGCTGTAAACCGCCGATGGAGCAAGGGAAAGGGCCTCGTTCCGGAAAGTCCCCTCCTTTTCAAATTTGATCGACAGCAGCCGTACCCGTCATTCCGTTCCGGACCATCGGATGGATGCCGCGTGGACGCACGCCCGACACCGACACTTTGGTTGCAGAGAAACGGCCTCTGTTTCGAAGCGATGCATTTATTGCGACCGGAAGGGCGACACGTGGCGACCACTTATAGGGCTTTGGCCGCAACGAGGAACGGCGACGAGGATCATGGCAATCATGGTGAGAGATCTTTGCCTCCCCCATGTCATCTCCGCATTAAATCCCCACGTTCCGAGCCATAATGCCTCAACGGAACGGGGGGATGGGGGACAACTATTACGGCCGTAACGATGACGTGGCATGTCTCAGATTTTGCCGGGCATGATTCGGGCCACGTGGAGTTTTTTGGCAAAGTCATGTTTGGCTCCGCCTCGGCGAAGTCGAGGTCGGCCCAGGCCCTCCTGCCGCTCTGCCAGATGTCCACCCAGGAGGGGTCCACCTCGGTCGAAGCCGGCGGCCTCCCTGGTCCCTCGCCAGGTGGCACCCTAAGACGGTCCTACCTCAGCCGAGGTCGAGCCGGGCCCCTCGCTCCTTCGCCAGGTGGCGCCCGGAGACGGGACCACCTCGGCCGAAGTCGGGCGCCCCTCTACGCTCCGTCAGGTGTCGACCCAGGAGGGGTCCACCTCGACCGAAGCGGCGGGCCTCCCTGCTCCTCGCCAGGTGGCAACCTGAGACGGTCCCACCTCGGCCGAGGTCGAGCAGGCCCCTCTCTCCTTCGAAAGGTGGCGCCCGGAGACGGGACCACCTCGGCCAAAGTCGGGCGCCCTCTACCGCTCTGCCAGGTGTCCACCCAAGAGGGGTCCCCTTGGCTGAAGCCGGTGGCCTCCCTGCTACCTCGCCAGGTGGCACCCTGAGACGGTCCCACCTCGACCGAGGTCGAGCCGGGCCCCTCGTCCTTCTCCAGGTGGCGCCCGGAGACGGGACCACCTTGGCCGAAGTCGGGGCCCCTCTACCGCTCCGCCAGGTGTCCACCCAAGAGGGGTCCACCTTGGCCGAAGCCGGCGACCTCCCTGCTCCCTCGCCAGGTGGCACCCTGAGACGGTCCCACATCGGTCGAGGTCGAGCCAGGCCCCTCGCTCCTTCGCCAGGTGGCCCCCGGAGACGGGACCACCTCGGCCAAAGTTGGGCGCCCCTCTGCGCTCCGCCAGGTGTCTACCAGGAGGGGTCCACCTCGGCCGAAGCCGACGGGCCTCCTATTCCTCGCCAGGTGGCATCTGAGACGGTTCCACTCGGCCGAGGCAGGCCAACCTGTGCGGAGGAGCTTCCGGAGCAGGAGCCCGGGCTCCAAGGTTGCCCTCGAGCTGCGCATGACCCACCACACCCGAGAGTACGCCCCGTCCGGTCGGCGGCGGACACCCGAAACATCACTTACATCAGCCGACCGGTTCCGCAATCGAGAGGCGAGGCCCTGACAAAACAGGACCCGATAACGGATATTGTCGGTGCCCGGGAAGGAGAGCGCTCACGCTCGGCCCAAGGTCTGGTCGACGGTCTTGACCGGCGCCTCCCTTTACTCTTTCCCCGCTAGGCTCGGCAGCAAGGCTGGGGAAGCTTCTGCCTGGTTTTGCCGAAAGGGAAAAGGGAAGAGATGGAGGGGAGAAGGTGAAAGCGACGAAGGAGCCTCCCAGGGGCGAAAAACGAAAAGGCAACAGGAGGAGATAAAAGGAAGGAGAGAATAGACGACAAGGTAAGCAAGAAACAAAGGCTAGGGGAGGAGACTCCGTTCTAAGAGCAGGATCCAAGATCCCGAGAGGGGACCTTGGCATGAGCTCGGTGAAGGAACGGTCAGGTTTCTATTCTTTCTGGGACCATTCTTGCTAGCACGATCTCTAAGTCTGGGACTCCTTCGGGGGGCCATCTCAGAGACTCTGTTCCCTCTCGCCGTCTACTAACTTGACCGTCGGAGCTCCCTCGCCGGGATCCCCGGCCAGGGTTTCTGACCCTTGCCTTGCAGGTTCGAAACAGCAGAGACCCGGGGGCGAGACGGTCTAGTCGGATCAGCGCTCCGAAGCCACAGGCGCGGCGGTGAGATCGGCAACATTTTGTTATAGTGCTGTATATCATGTTTGTATGATTTGTTTATGTTTGCAAATTGTATTGATATATTTAGCATATATATTGAAGGTGATGATAATTTACTAAGCCTGTCTAGTTACACCCCTATTTCTATTATTTTGTTATAGATTCGGAAGATCAATCGGGGCTTTGAGACCAGTCGGTGAGATGAGTTAGGATTTAGGGTTTTAATTTCCTAGTTTATGTTTATTTAAATTTTAGTTAAACTATGCTCACTTGTATCTGGGATTTTAGTGAGATTTTATCGGTTTGTTTTGAATAGAAATACTCTAAAAATAATAAGTTTTAATAATTTATTTTTAATTATTACCTGACTATCATTATATTAATTATAAAGATAGCCTTGCATATTTGAGGAAATGAACCTAAGGATATGCGGCTGTCTGATATATGTCTGGCTCAGCATCGGGTCAAGGCATGACAGTATAGATCGAGCAAATATAAACGGGATTCAAATCAGAGCTCAAATTTAAAAAAATCTAAATCCAAAATCCTGATCACAGTGGTCCATAGGAACAGTGCCATTGGTTTTTTATCCCAGCATTCAATGGTTGCTTTTGGTGAAGTGTTTGCCGAGCCATTAATGACCCAAACGAGTAGGTGGGAGTTACTTTTGGCTTTGATCAAATGGTTTAAGAGGTGTTACCGGGTGGGAAAAGGTTGTGGCTGAGCGCAATTATTGTGCTTTGGTTTTCTTGGACTATTACACGGCTTGGGGCTGCATCATGGGCTGCATCATGAAGAAGTCCAATGGCGCTTAGGAGTTGTTTATTTGAAGAAGGAATTGGGAAGCTGGGAGCAGGCATTATTTTTTTGTCATCCAATTGTTGGGCGGAAACAAAGGAAGCTATCAAACAGTGGATCAAGAATTTGGCTAGAAGAAGGGAGCTGGGCTGAAATTGTGGGCACTGATTTCTCAAAAATCGATGACTGAGCAGCATTTTGTGCATGATCAAACGAAGGAAATGGCTGCCGATTGTGAGAAGATGCCATAGCTTGATTTCAGCCATGAGTTACGGCATCACATGATTCAAGGTGTTGTGACCCAATCATTCGATCTCGTTGTGATAATGAAGGTGGCTATTCAGCATTAACTATTTTCAGTTACAACAACTACTTTCAGCTTAATAACCACTTTTGGTTATAGCTACACTTATAAAAAAGGTAAAAGGGGACCTCCAAGGGTAAGCAAGTCTAAGGCAAGCAAGCTCACACTATACCACTTTGATTCTTCCTTTCTCTCCGTCTCTCTTTCTTTAACTTTCCATTCTGTTGCCTAGGACCATGCTATGACTAAGCGTCAGAGTATCTCCACCAGAAATCCGGTCCGGAGACCTTTTGCAGGTCTCCATCCAAGAAGAGCGCCTAGAAGCAGGATCTCATCCAGCATGAAAAGTGAGCAGGATTGTCCGACGCCGTCGAAGCTTTAGCCATGGGTGATATATCATAATAGATTGGCATGCCATGTAGGGCGTTGTTCTCCTCTTGGAAAGGAGAGTCCTCACGGAATTATAAGATGGTGATGAGGAAAGCGCGTCGGGTGAAGCGCGAAGAGAAAGAGCCTGCACCCCAGGAATCATCTTTTTCTTTTCTTTTTGTTATTAAACACAGCGGATTCGCCGCAAGAACCCCCCCTCCATCTCTTTCCAAATTTCTTCTTCCTCCCCTCTACCATGGAGGAGGAAATCTGGATAGATTCCATAAGTTTGCTTCTTTGTCTTGGTTCATTTTTGGCAGTGATTTGGAGCCACGAGGAAGAAGCCCAACACCCGTTTTCCCATGGGATTTTATGAGGTTATGCTATTTAGTTGGTGCCTTCTTTGGGGTTATGGTTCTTTGAGGGTGGTGATGACATCTCCATCTTAATCAAAATGAGAAACATCACTAGAGAGCTGTCAAGAAATGTACTTTTGCTCATCATCGCAAAATGAAGAATGATCATCGAAGGTGACGATGGAGCTGTTTCTTCCCTTGGTTTTCTCTGTCCTATGCTCATCGTCCTCTGCCAGCCAAGAAATGAAGGATCTGAGACCCATTATGGAGTCTTGATCCTCCGACCCGTCATCACGCTCGAGAGCTTCGCTCATCCGAACAACACGATCATGGAAGGACCACCTTGGCTCTAAAGCTCTAATCGGCTACAGTTGAGACGATCGCAAGGCCCCTCGGTGATAGATAGAAGGTCCCGTCTTCGCTTCACTCTAATGAACACCCTTTGCTCGGCATGGATCGGTTCCGCAAGATGACCGCAAGCTCTCGCTCAATGCTCAACCTCTCCACAATCAGATCAATGACCGTAGGTTCCTATTTGGCCTCTCCTCCGGACCAAGCAACACCCACAAGAGGGACCGCATCAGCTCCCTAGTTTGGTCGGCACTCAAAGGAACTCCATGATGGGAATTGTGTTCCAAAGCTAATCGCCTAGACTGTAGGCGATTGTGCTCAGTATTGTAATTTGTATATGAATTAATAAAACTTTATTTTGGCAGCTCATCACATTATACAGTTTTCTGTAATAAACTCTATTTATGTGATGAAGTCCTTAGGACTGCACTAACTTCGATATAGAGAGGATTATCGAGTGGTCCTTTAAAAGGTTCACAACCAAAGGATACATTGTACAGACGGCAATGTATCAGTGTAGGTTGTTATGGTTCATATCGTTTGGGTTGTCCTCTTGACCAAAGGAGTGTGGTGACACTGATGTGATCTGCAAGTGGGATGTTGTGACATCTCATTGAATATGACTCCGTGGAGCTCCTTTCTTGCCAAGGATTGTTCGCGATTGGATATGGGTATATGTGTCCCTCTGACTTGAGATCACTATGGTAGCTTTCAAGCAACTCCCTATGCTTTGGTGCCAGACTACCCGGATTTCTAATCTAGTGATGGAATGTTTCTAGGTACAGGCAAGTACTTGTGGAGCAGTGGTGGACCAAGATGGAATTAACCTGTCCAAATGTTTTGGATTTAATATCTCGCATTGTCTCAATTTAGCAAATCCTCGATCGGGGTAGTCCTAGTGAGGAGTCACTGGACTTGCGAGGTTGAGACATGTGTAGATTGACTCAGTTAGGGTTGGCAGTCTAACCCTAGGTCATCTTGAGCATTAGAGGTCAAGGGATGATTATACGGTAACCATATGCCGAGGGTTCAATAGATTGCTCTCGCATCTTCGGCCTATCCGGACGCCGAGACCCATTGCTAGATGGTATCTAGTGCTGGTACTGGAAGTGTTCTAGTGATACCATTAGGTTTGAACCTATGAAGTCACACGCCATAGAGGATTTCTTTCTGTCCGGGAGCCGATCAACGATTGGGAATCATTTCAGTATTAAGGTCAAACGGTTTGATTGAGCACACATTGGATTTTTTTTTGGTTAACCTGGTCTGATTTGGATCGACTAGGATTGGTTTGAGTTAACCAGGAACTATTCCTGGTGGACCAGGATTAGACCCGATTTTCTTTCTGATCGGGTTTGGTTGAACCGTTTTGGGTTTGATGAACCGGTTTAAACAAAGGCTATTTACACGATGTTATTGTTTCACGTTGTTTTATCCCTTCTTCCCCTGCTATTCATTACCCTATTTTACCATTTGAACGGTTTTGAAATGCAAGTAGATCGGATGCAGCATGTTTATCGGATTATTATCCTTAGCACTGTGAACTGGAAGGGCTCTCTCAGTGTTTTTCTCCTGCATGTCTTCCTCTCTCGCGACTCTGTTTCACGCTGATTCAGCCCTTTTTTTTCTCTTCCTTGCCTGCGATTCCAGTGTTTTAAACTGATTAAAAGCTAGTTCAAAAGGGATTTGGTTTTATCTGGTTTTCTCTCATGATGTTTTCCCGGCCTTCATGAGTATTCTCGGCCTCTGATATTTCTTGGTTTGTTGCTGTGAGATGGGAGAGAGGTGAAGAACAGAGCATAAAAAAAAAAGGAGCAGAGACCGATCTTGAGAGTGTTTCTGGGATGGATGTCTTAGCCTGAAATTTGTTTTGTAGCCCATGTATTATCCCTATTCTTCATGATCTCTATTGTGTGCTCTTGGTGGAGTATGGGTGGTCTTGGAGAAGATCGTCGTGAAGTTCTTTTTAGTTTTCCGTGCTCCACATAGCCGTGACCTATTCGTTGATTCCTAGAGGACTAGCATCCATCCGGGAGTTGGATCAGCAAGAGCCCATGCATGGATACTCTAGAGGGTGGACATTTGGACATCTTGAGAGATTGGATCGATCTCTTTCAGATCTGATTTGCTATTGAAGGAGTTCAACCGGCTGCCTTGATTTGTTATTAAAGGAAGCTCTATAAGGTATGTTATTTACTTTGTGTTATCATGCATGTTTAGATCTAGGAATTATCATATTGTTTATAATTATTACACTTGCCTATACATGCTTGTGTATTTGTTACATGCATCATGTTTATGTTAGATCCTATGCTTGAGTAGGTTTTTTCGTATGCATGTTTAAAAATTTTAATTATGCAATACCTACTCCCTTGTGTAGCATGCCTAGGGTAGGCGTCCATTGCACTGTTTTTCCTTCAGTGGTATCAGAGACACAGGTTCCTATGTAGCATATCATGATTGCATGTATTGTTGGTTTTGGATCTGTATCTAGATTAGGATTACTTTTAGGAACCTAGTTGAGACCTTCACCATGGCCATGTGTCGTAGAGATTAATCAGGGTTTAAAATTCCTAAGTTCTATGGCACGAGGTGGTTCATCTGTGTTGGCCTTTCAGAAGGATCCTTAAGGAAAGCTATGGTATTAAAAATGTTTTAATCCTGATACATGATTATACATTGGCATGTCTAAAAATTTTAAGGATTGCAATATTATAAATTGATATGATAGGACTAGATATGATGCATGAAAGATGTAAAAGGGTTTTACATGAATTTAATTAAAAATGTTTTAATTAAAAGTTGGCTTATAATCTAACAATTATGAATTGAAAGATTAATTAAATGACAAGCCAGATTAGGGTTTATGAAACTAATGTCATTTGAATAAGCCATCCGGGTTATTGGGTTAGCTGTCTATTGGGTCTATTTATTGGGTTACACCTAAGGTAGTTGAATTGGATTTAAGATAACTAATCAAATATTGATTAAGGACCTTCTCTTTAGTATCTATTTAATAGTTAGATGGGTTAGTCCATTTTCTAAAATGGATCTAATTAGTGGCTCTGTGGTAATTCCGAGTCTTAGGCTGGTCTAATCAAGTCAGTAAATCAATTGGTGTCTAGGTAGGTTTGGTATTTTAATCATGGTTGCATGAGGCTATCTCTTTCCTGGCCAACTAGGTTGGTGTCTGGGAAAGATGGTTAATGGCGGATACTCATCCATGATCTCACCTACCTGGCCAATCCGGTCAACCAGAACTGATTAGAAGAGCTTACTGATTCGAGTTAACCCATGTCACCCAAGTTGATCAGCCTGTCTGATCTTTAGGTGTCCATGGACTAACTTGTTGAATTTAATTTAACCCTCCTGAGAATTGATTTGTTCGGTGGGAGGTTGATCCATGTTCTTCTCTCTATTCTTCTATCATAATTTAATTAAAATCCTCTAAAATTATTAGGTCCTAAAAAAGACTAAGTCAATGAGTTGATGGTGTCTTAGCCTCCCATTAAGTGGTTAGTAATGAGTCCTTTAGCTTGGTGTACATCGACAGTTCCAAAGAACTGGTATGCATCCGGTTACTGGGATTACTCTGCCATAGATGATGGTTCAGTGCATTCTTCTTAACGGTGATCAGGTGGACCAGTCAAAGTCGGGCTTGGTCATTCATTAGCTGGAAGCATCGAATTTGTCATATTGATTGTTGGACCTAACCAGAGACCTGCAATTGGAGGCCCCAAGGCCGATTGGAGGTTCTGCGAGGCAAAATTTATCACTGGAAGTTGCTTAGGGAAGCAATTAGTTAGAGAACCTACCTTTAGGTGCGTATGGTGAGCCGGCCAAAGTCGGGCTCATGCATGGTCTATTGGATTTCAGTACCCACTATAAAATGATGATTTCATATATTGAAGTTAGAGGCTCCCAATCTGAAAAATTAGTTGGAGAGACCTTTAGACTAAAGTCCAAGTCTTTTGGTTTAATGATAATTCATATACTAATTGGTCTAATTTTCCTTTCAGATGTCTTCAAACCTTTCGCTCTAGTCACTTCTTGATAGCGAGAAGTTAAAGGGTTCCAATTTCGATAGCTAGTATCAAAAATTGAGGATATTCCTGGAGCACAAGCGGATCTTTATGTGATAACGGATCCAGCACCCAAATCCCTCCTGCCAATGCTCGAAGTTTGGTCAGGGATATTTATTTGAAGTGTATTTCTGATCAAATTATTGTCCGATGCATAATGTTGGCGGCGATGAATAACAAGTTCAATCACAAATTCGAGGAGGCCCAGCCAGACGAGATTCTTCAAAAGTTGAAGGAATCTTTCAGCATGCTAGACGATATGGAGCGGTACAAAGCATCTTGTGCCATCTACAATGCCAAAATATGGAATGGCAGTTCGGTCACTGATCATGTATTATACATGATCGAGATGATCGAATGATTGGGCAAGCTCGGATATCCCTTGCATGAGCAACTCGGCAATGATGCGATCCTGAATTCTCTACCCTCCTTCTATCTTAACTTTCTCGATCATTATAAACTGAATAAGCCTGCAATCAATTACCATGGTTTAATGGGGTTGCTACAGAGTTACGAGAAGGACCCAACTGAATAAGGGGGAGGTGAATTTAGTGAGAGGTTTTAGAGATCATCGTCCTTAAGAAAGGGAAGAAGAAAGGTAAGGGAAAGAAGGTGCAGAGTGCACCTGGCCCTAGTCAGGCCAAGAAAGTGAAGGCTGATCAAGCTGGTGTAGAGTGCTTCCATTGTAAGAAGTAGGGACACTGGAAGAGGAACTGTCCTCTTTATCAGGCATCCTTAGACCCGAACAGGCCAAGGAAGGGAAAGCAGCAGGGTGCTGGACAGGTATTATATGATAAAACCTTGTAATTTCTCTATTTGTGACACTACTAACTAGATATGGATACTGGTAGTCCTATTCACGTTTTGCAATTCATTACAGGGACTGCAGGTTAGCAAGAGATTCGAGGATGGGGAGCAGTTCCTGAGCATCAAAAATGGAAATCGTGTTCCAGTGATGGTGGTCAGAGTTCTGAGTCTTGTTTTTGAGTCTGGTACTGTCGAATTAGTCGACTGTCATTATTATCCTAGTTTTATTATGAGCATTATCTCTGTAGGCCTATTGGCCAATTGCGGTTATGAACTTTCAAATATAGGAGATTTTTTCCAAGTTATTGTGAATAACTATATAATAATGAAAGCTAAGTTAAATAATGGCATTTATATTTTGTCACAGCTTGTTAATGTAATGTACATGTCTAGCAAATGCTCAAGGATAGAAAATGTTAGTGACTTGTATCTATGGCACTGTAGGCTAGGTCATGTTAACCAGAATAGGATAAATAAGTTGCAAGGAGATGGCCTCCTTGAGGTCAGTGATTCTGACTCACTAACCACTTGTAAATCCTGTTTGCTTGGTAAAATGACGAAGTCACCTTTTACTGGAAAAGGTGAACGAGCTACAGAACTTCTGAGTCTCATACATACTGATGTATGCGGACCCATGACAATTAGTGCCAGAGGTAGATATAGATATTTCATTACATTTACAGGCGACCTTTCTAGGTATGGTTATGTCTTCTTAATGAGACATAAATTTGAGTCGTTTGAAATGTTCAAATGATATCATAATGAAGTGGAGAAACAAACTGGAAAGAGTATTAAAACCCTTTGATCTAATCAAGGCGGTGAATACCTATCCGGTGAGTTCATGACATATCTTGAGGAGAATGGGATTCTCTCTCAGTGGACGCCTCCAGGAATACCCTAGTTGAATTGTGTGTCCGAAAGGAGGAATTGAACCCTGTTGGACATGGTTCGATCCATGATGGGCTTTGCAACTCTGCCGTATCCTTCTGGGGATATATGCACTTGAGATAGCTTATTACTTATGAATGATGTTCCGAGTAAGTCTGTGTCTCCACTCCATATGAGTTATGGACTGGACGTAAGCCCTCAATTTCACACCTTCGGGTCTGGGGTTGTCCGGCTTATGTAAAGCATTTAGACTAAGATAAACTTGGTCCTAAGTCTGATCGGTGCCTGGTTATTGGGTACCCTAAGAGAAAAAAAGGATATTTCTTCTACTGGAGGACAAACAGAAAGTGTTCGTTGCTCTTAGAGCTATCTTTTTGGAAAAGGAGTTTCTTGGAGAAGGAACTGTAGCCTCTAAGATTGAACTTGGTGAAGTTCAACCAGTGGAAGAACCTGCACATTTAGAAGGACATCATAGAATCGGTGTGATTGGATCACACCCGGAACCATTAATAGGAGATCGGTAGAGTACCGCGTCAGCCGGACAGATACTACGGTTTCTTGGTCCGGGACGGTGATCCATTGAGCTCGACGAGAACGATGAGGATCCAATCACCTGTATGGATGCACTTCAGAGATCTGACTCTGAGGCATGGCTTGGAGCCATGCTATCCGAGATGGAGTCCATGAAGATCAACAATGTATTAATATTGGTTGATCCACTTGAAGGGATAAAACCCATCGGGTGCAAGTAGATTTTCAAGAGAAAAAGGGGTACAGATGGGAAGGTGGAGACCTATAAAGCCCGTATGGTAGCCAAGGGGTATCGTCAGCGATATGGTATCGATTATGATGAGGCGTTCTCCCCTGTGGCAATGCTTAAGTCTATTCAGATCATGCTTGCTTTGGTAGCACATTTTGACTATGAGATATGATGGATGTCCGAATCGCTTTCCTAAATGGCGAGCTAGATGAGGAGGTGTATATGATATAGTTTGAAGGGTTCACATCCATAAACGAGTCCAAAGTATGCAAATTTAGAGGTCCATTTATGGACTTAAGCAAGCATCTCGAAGTTGGAACATGCGATTTGATAGGTGTATCAAATCGTATGGCTTCGTTAGGAACGGAGAGGAACCCTGCATCTATAAGTGGGGTAATGGTTCTGTGATTGTATTCCTGGTACTGTATGTTGATGATTCTCTTAATCAGGAATGACATCGCAGCATTGCAAGGAATAAAGGTCTAGTTATCATCTCAGTTCTCCATGAATGACTTGGGTAAAGCTTCTTACATACTGGGTATAAAGATTTATAGAGATAGATCTAAGAGGCTTCTGAGATTGTCCCAATCTACATACATTGATACCGTGATGAAACGGTTCAGCATGGAGAATTCCAGAAAGGCTATCTCCCAATAGGTTCTGGAATTACTCTTTCCAAGAGGGATTGTACGACAACACCTGAGGAAAGAGAGAGCATGAGTAGAGTCCTCGCCTTATGGTTCTGTATGGGCTCTATCTATGTAGGCTATGACAGTAGTAGACCAGATGTGGCAAACTCACTAGGAATGCAGTGAGAAGATACCAGTCTAGCCCAGGTGAGGTGTATTGGATGGTGGTAAGACCATCCTGAAGTATTTGAGAAATACTAAGAACTAATGGCTGATTTATGGAGAACCTGACTTGAAACTTGTAGGGTATACTGACTCCAGTTTCTAGTCATACAGAGATGATAGCAAGAGTGTGTCAGGATTTGTGTTTACCCTGAATGAAGGAGCGATCTGCTGGAAGAGTTCCAAGCAGGCAATAGTGGTAGACTCGGTATGCGAAGCAGAGTACATTGCAGCATCATATGCAGCAAAGGAAGCCGTGTGGTTGAGGAAGTTCCTTGAAGAGCTAGAGGTGGCACCTTTCCTAGATAGTCATGTTCTAGTATATTGTGATAGCATAGGAGCCATTGCTCAAGCTAAGGAGCTAAAGTCTCATCACCGCACCAAGCACATTCTGTGGCACTATCACCTCATGCAAGAGATCGTGGATCGAGGCAACATCAATCTATGAAGATCAATGGAAAGGAGAATCTGGCCAACCCCTTCATTAAAGCCCTCGGAATCAAAGAGTTCGACCATTGTAATGGGAAATGGGTATTAGATACTATTCTGATTGGCTTTAGTACAAGTAGGAGTTGTTGGGAATTGTGTCCAAAGCAATCGCCTAGGCTATAGGCGGCTGTGCTCAGTATTGTAATTTGTATATGAATTAATAAAATTTTATTTTGGTAGCTCATCACATTATTCATTTTCCTGTAATGAACTCTATTTATGTGATGAAGTCCTTAGGACAGTACTAACTTCGATATAGAGAGGATATATCGAGTGGTCCTTTAAAAAGGTTCACAACCAAAGGATACATTGTATAGGATGGCAATGTATCAAGTGTAGGTTGTTGTGGTTCACATCGTTTGGTTGTCCTCTTGACCAAAGGAGTGTGGTGACACTGATGTGATCTGCAAGTGGGATGTGTGACATCTCATTGAACGTGACTCCGTGGAGCTCCTTTCTGCCAAAGGATTGCTTGTGAATGGATATGGGTATATGTGTCCCTCCGACCTGAGATCACCATGGTAGCTTACAAGCAACTGCCTGTGCTTTAGTGTCGGACTACCCAGATTTATAATCTAGTGATGGAAGATTTCTGGGTACAGGCAAGTACTTGTGGAGCATTGATAAGCAAGATGGAATTGACCTATCCAAATTGTTTGGATTGAATGTCTCGCAGTATCTCAATTTAGCAAATCCTCGACCGAGGTAGTCCTAGTGAGGAGTTACTGGACTTGCGAGGTTGAGGCATGTTGTGGATTAACTCATTTAGGGTTGGCAGTCTAACACTAGGTCATCTTGAGTATTGGAGGTCAAAGGGATGAATTATACGGTAACCATATGCTAGAGATTCGATAGATTGATCTCGCATCTTCGGCCTATCTGGACACCGGGACTCATTGCTAGATGGTATCTTGTGCTGGTGCTGGAAGTATTCCAGTGCTACTGTTTGAGTTCGAACCTATGAGGTCACACGCCATAGAGGATTTCTTCCTGATCCAAGAACCAATCAATGATTGGAAATCGTTTCGGTATTAAGGTCAAATGGTCTGATGAGCATACATTGGATTTTTTCTGGTCTACCTTGTCTGATTTGGATCGATCAGGATTGGTTCGGGTCAACCAGGAATTGTTCCTGGTAGACCAGGGCTGAATCCAATTTTCTTACTGATCGGGTTTGGTCGGACCAGGATTTTCTTAGTAAACCGGTTTTGGTTTTATTGAACCGGGTTCTATCATGGAAATTTTTACATGGTGATTTAAATGGTTTAAATCATGGCTTATTTTACTCGATTTCTCCCTCTTCCCCTCTCTCGCTTTCCCTCGTTTCACCGTTTGTTTGGATATGGGTTGCTTGGGATATCAGATTAGAATTATCCTTAGCACCGTGTACTTAGCTCTTCTCACGGTATTTGTTCTCCCGTACGTCCCTCATCCCTCTCGATCCCTGTTTCAAACCCATGTGTTCTCTTCCAGCGATTTGAACCGATCAAAGCCATTTCAAATTGGTTGTTTAGGTTTTATCTAAACTCTTCTCACGGTGTTCTCTTCCAGCGGTTTTCAGCCTTCTCCACCTATCAAAACAAATTCGTATGGTGTTTTGGTTTTATCGGTTCACTCTCCGATGTCTTCATAGCCTTCGCACATTTCCTGAGCCTCTGGTAATTTGTGATTGCTGGCCGTGAGAGAATGAGAGACGGAGCCCTCCGGTTTTGCTGCAGGCCGTGAGATAGTGAGAGGAAGGAGGGAACAGGGCTTCACGGGTTTTAGATCGGCCATATTATTTTTTTTGTGAGTTGCTGGCCGTGTGAGAGCCTCTTGTATTTCCTTGTTGCTGGCCGTGAGAGAGGTTGATGAGAGGGGTTGTAAACAGGGTATTTGAGAGGGAGGCTGTAGGGCTTGCGGAGAGGGAGAAGCAGAGTGTTTTTTGAGGGGAGAAACAGAGCATTTGTTTTGAGAGGAGCAGAAAGGGTTTTATACCGTCCGTGAGAGAGTTTGTTTTGGGACGGTTTTCTGCGTGCAGATTTTGAATTGCATCCGTGTATTCCTTTCCTGATTTTTTTAGATCTTCTTTGTATGCTCTTCATGAATTTTGGACGATCTTGGAGAAGACCATCGGTGAAGATCTTTTTGATCTTCCCTGCTTTACATTGACGTGACCTGTTTTTTAATTCCTGGAGAACTAGCATCCTTCCAGGAGTTAGATCAGCGAGAGCCCGCGTGTGGATACTCTAGAGGGTGGACACTTGGACACCTCAAGAGATTGAATCGATCTCTTCCATTCTTCTTGCTGTTTGCAGATCTGATTTGCTATTGAAGGAGTTCAACCGGCTGCTTCGATTTAATGTTAAAGGAAGCTCTAAAAGGTATGTGATTTACTTTTTGTTATCATGCATGTTTAGATCTAATTTTATCATATTGTTTATACTTATTGCAATTGCTTATACATGTCTATGTTTCAGTTTCATGCATCATGATATGTTAGATCCTCTACATGAGTAGGTTTTTTTCCATATGTATGTTAAAAATTTTTAATTATACAATACCTACTCCCTAATGTAGCATGTCTAGGGTAGGCATCCGTTGCACTGGTTTTCCTTTACTTATTTAATAGGTCCAGGAAACAAATTTATAAAAGAGATATAAAGAGATATACGGAGTACCAGGCACCTTTAGGGCATGCAATGAGGGAGAGGTGGTTGGGACATTGCTACAGAGTCCATATCCTTGGAGGAGTGGGCGGAGTCGGCATGGATCTCCTTTACATGGCAGGCATGTTGCCCGCATTATTGGAGCATGGCTAGCATCAGGGAGCCATGGTGCAGAGTCACCTAACTCCTGTGAGGGGTGGGCACACCGGACTTGCTTCACGATAGTGGAGTCTGCATGTTAGGTTCTGAAAGGCTTGCTTGTTGCTTTGAGCTAGTAGGTGAAATACCCTGGTTGGCTAGTGAAGTGGCCTGGGGTTGGGCTGGCAAGTGAGGTGGCAAGTTACATAGCATCCATGCAAGAACGACCATTTTTGGATTAATTAGATGCAAATGATTGGCATTTAGACGAGCCGACTCCTGTGAAAGGCAAGCCATCTCTTTCAGTCCAAATAGAGAAGAGTTTTTCTATCTCAAGCAAGCAAGCTGACTCTTATGAAGAAGAGCTGAATCTCTTAGGAAAAATAGAAGGCTAAATTCTCAAAATACTTAGATGAGCTAACTTTCTTAGTGACATAGAAAGATGTTTTTTATTTGGAATAGGTAGAAAAGCCTACTCATGAAGTAGAAGAGCCAACTCTCTCAAACATACAAAAGACTGGTGATGCGGCAAGCAGCTGGCGTGTTGACGTGTAAATCCTGTCAGATGCCATGTCAGAAAGTCTACCACGGTGGACACCCCGTCTCGAACTCCTTTGGTCGGGTCAAGCTTCTTCGGATCAACGAGGCAGCCCGTCAAAGCCAAGTTCCGCCCTCCGCTAGGTAGGCACCCACACGCTCGGGGTGCCTAGGTCGAAGCCAAGCGACCTCCTTCGCCAGGTCGAGCCCCTCCGAGACTGAGCCCCTTGAGCCGGAGTCGAGCTCAGCCCTCCTCTGCCAGGTCGAGCCCCTCTGAGATTGAGCCCTTTAGGCTGGAGTCGCGTGTCGACCTCCTCCACCGGATCGAGCCCCTCCAAGGCTGAGACCCCTGGACTGGAGTCGAGCTCAGCCCTCCTCCGCTAGGTCGAGCCCCTCCGAGGTCGAGCCCTCCGGGTAGGAGTCTAGTCCTCCGTCGGGTCAAACCCCTCCGAGGTTGAGCCCCATGAGCCGGAGTCGAACTCAACCCTCCTCCACTAGGTCGAGCCCTTCGGAGGTCGAGCCTCCCCGGTCGGAGCTGAGTCCCAGCTCTCCAGTTCAGCAACCAGCTCGGATAGTGTAGCCGACCAACAAGGGGGCGGAGCCACCTCCCTGAAGCAACGACGAGCAGCCCGAAGGCCGCGAATAGGCACCTGTCAAGCCATGATGACTATTTACGGCCACCACTTATACCAAGAAAGCAGGAAGCCCCTTGACCAAGGTGCCGCTCTCTCCACCAACTACATGCACCGCCTAAAAGGGGAAGTCAACTAGGAGATTCGAATCCTGGAGGTGGCGGCCCCCGATCGAGGTATTGCAAAATCCCAGAATAGGGCGACCGGAAGGAATGTCAGGACACATGACGGTCTCCCTTATCACGAATAAGGAAAGACATCCTGTTCACGGTACGGAACATCGCTTCACGCGCCCTGCCAGTAGGGGGAAGATCCCAAGGTAGGCGCTCAACGGTCACCTAGACTTAAAAGGACATTGGACACCCCGAGGAGGGGAAGGAGGTATGCAAGTGCAAACTCAACCACAGAACATCATACTAGCGAGTGAAGGAGAAGAAGCCATATAGGAGGGCCAGCCCACCTCGGCTAACATCTCTCCCATCATACTCACATCCCCACTCACACATCATTCACTCCTCCTAGCATGAGTCCATCAAGAGGGGCTCGACCAGGAGGATCTGTTCCCTTGGGTCGTCACTGACTTGAGCATCGGAGTGCCCCCGCCGGGATCCCTGACCCAGGTCACTAACTCCTGTTTTGCATGTCCGCAAGTGCCGGACAACCCCGAGAGGACCGGGGATGATCCGACATCGACAATAGCTACGGGCCACGATGATCTTGGTAGCAACAGATTGGCATGCTAGGAAGGGGGAGTTGACGTGTTTTGATCCTGGACAAGCCTCCCACAGGCGGTCCACCGGGAGGATGGTGATGACACGAGTGAGAGAAGTCTCCACTAGCCGCGCAGGAGACCCCCTTTCCCAAGGGGACCCACGCGATCCAGAAGAAGAACTCCTTGCTCCTACTCAACCACCTCCGGTGAATGTCCAGCTGGCCGCACTTGCCCAACAGGTGCAAATCCTCACTATGGCAGTGCGCTAGCTCCAGCACCAGCAATGGTCCTTGGCTATCCACCAGTAGCCAGGGACCCTCGCGGCCCACGCCGCAGCACCCCGAGATAGCCTACGATCCTTCCAAGGAAGGCCTTCACAGCCACAGGCCACCATTAACCACCAGGGCAGTCATTTGACTCTAACAAAGAGACAACGGGCCGAGTCCCCCGATGGGGAGAGCCGGTCCCCTACCCTCGAGCGGGTGATATCCAAACCCCGTCGAGGTCGAAGAGGCAAGTCCCCCCTTTATGGGCACCGTGCACCCATGTCACCTTCTACGTCTCTTTCAGCAGAAGGTTCTACCGATGAAGCCATCAAGCGCACAGCTGAGAAGGGCCTGGAGGAGCACGAGCGCAAGTTGGTGGAGTTATCCCACCGATTTGCGAACATGCAGGGCTCCGCTAATGAGCCAATGGGCTATGACACCTGTCCTTCCTTCTCCCGAGAGATCCAAGAGGAACCAATTCCTAGCCGATTCCGGATGCCGCAGGTGGATCCCTACGACGGGACCACCGACCCCCTGGACCACCTGGAAAGCTACAAGGCCCTCATGAGGGTCTAGGGGGCCACCGATGCCCTTTTTTGCATCGCCTTCCTAGCAACCCTCCAGAAGGTGGCTCGAGTCTGGCTCACCCGCCTCGAGCCGAAACCATTGGTTCTTTCACTCAGCTAGAGTGGAAGTTTGTGGCCCATTTTAATGCCTGTCGGAAGGTTCCACGGGAGGCAGATAGCCTTTTCTCCATCCGGCAACAGGACCGTGAGCCCATATGAGACTACGTGGCCTAGTTCAAAGTTGCCGCTCTGGAGATTTATAATCTTAAAGAGCCAGTCACCATGCTAGCACTAAAGCGAGGGCTCAGGACCTCCCGTCGGACCTACTCGCTCGATATGAAGCCCCCCAAGAGCTACTCTGAGCTCCTCCTCCGAGCTCAGAAGTACGTCCGTGCCGAGGAGGTGGACCGTACGAGGAGAGAGCTTGATGGAAAGCCATTGAAGAAGCCGGCCCCCGCCGAGACGTCCGGGATGCGGAAGCCAGGCCCTCCACCTTCAAACTTCCACTAGGGGCCGAGACCGAGGTGTGCACCAGTCCCAGAGGAGACGCTCACTCCCCTACTCTCCCCGAGGACAAAAATCCTGATGGAGATCAAAAATGAGCCCTACCTGAAGTGCCCACCCCTGATGAGGCCATCCTCTAGCCATGACAAGATGAAGTACTATTGCTACCACCACGACCACGACCACGACACTGAGAAATGTCACAACCTCAAGAAGGAGATTGAAGAACTCATCAAGAGAGGTTACCTCGGGAGGTACGTGGGGGGCAGACCTCAAGTGGAACCTCAGGCGCTCGTTGCTCTCCCGCCAGTTCCTATAGTGGATAATCGCCCTACTGAGAAGCCAGTAGGGATGATATGTTGAGAGCCGAATGTGTAATGAAGAAGGCCCGGGGGGCAGGGCAATATGAAGATGTACTCTCCTTTATGAGGGAAGGGGGAGATTGGGGAGAAAATGTAAATAACAATGCCATGGTCGTCGAAATGATGATCGTGAAGTATCTTGTAAAACGCATCATGGTTGATAGTGGAAGCTCCATAAACATACTTTTTTATGATGCCTTCTCAAGAATGAATCTGTCTTTTGCACAGCTTAGGCCCATGCACACATCCCTTGTCGGTTTCATAGGGGATTCGGTGAGGGTTGAAGGAGAGATCACTCTCCCAGTCACTGCCAGGACCCCACCTCGGTAGAGCATTATCATGATGACCTTCATGGTAGTTAGACTGCCCTCGGCCTACAATGTGATCCTCGACCGACCCGGGCTCAATTTGCTCGACATCGTCATCTTCACGAGACGGCTGCTGGTGCAGTTCCCAACTCCCTATGGAGTTGGTGAAATGAGGGGTGAACCTCAGTTGATCCAACACTATTTCCAAACTCTCCCGGGTACCAAAGTCTCCGAGAAAGATCCCAGGATAGACGAGCTCGACCAAAGGGTGCAAGACCCCAGGGGTGGCCCGATCGAGCGCCTACTATCTTTCCCGCTTAAAGCCAACCAGGAGAAGATGGTACAGATTGGGGATCAGCTGCAAGAGGAGGCAAGAACCCACCTGTTGGAGTTCTTACGGGCAAACGCTGACATGTTCACCTAGACAGTGGCCGACATGCCAGGTATTCCCTTGGACATCATCACTCACAAGCTGAGCATTGACCCGAAGTGCAGGCCAGTTCAGCAAAAGAAGAGGAGTTTCGCTCCCGAGAGACAGGCGGCAATTAACGAGGAGGTCGACAAACTCCTCGCCACCAGCTTCGTCCGAGAGATACAATACTTGAGCTGGTTGGCGAATGTGGTGATGGTAAAGAAAAATAATGACAAATGGAGAATCTGTGTGGACTACACCGACCTCAACGAGGCATTCCTGAAGGATAGTTTCCCCAGCCAAAGATTGATCAATTGGTGTCTGCCACCTCGGGTCACCAACTTCTCTCCTTTATGGATGCATTCTCCGGATATAATCAGATTCAGATGCACCTAGGGGCAAGAAGCACACCGCCTTCACTACCGACCAAGGGACTTATTGCTACAAGATGATGCCTTTTGATCTGAAGAATGCTCGGGCCACGTACTAGCATCTAGTCAACAGGATCTTCAAAGATCAGATTGGCCGAAACATGTAGGTGTACGTGGATGATATGCTTGTCATGAGCAAGCCGAGCTCGGACCACGTTGCCGATCTCGTCGAAGCCTTCAACAATCTTCGGAAGCACCGAATGAAACTGAACCTAGCAAAGTGCGCCTTCGGAGTAGCGGCAGGGAAGTTTCTTGGCTTCATGGTCACTTAGAGGGGCATTGAGATGAACCCAGAGAAGGTCCAGGCAATCGTCGACATGGAGCACCCAACATCCAAGAAGCAAGTCCAGCGCTTGACGGGGCGTATTGCAGCCCTGAGCCAGTTTATCTCGAGGTTGGCCGATCGCTGCCTTCCCTTCTTCAAGGCACTATACAAGATGCATGACTTCACTTGGATAGAGGAGTGTAGGGTAGCCTTTGAAGAACTAAAGAAGTTTCAGGTTTCTCCCCTGCTGCTCTCCAGATCGGAGGAAGGGGAGGAGCTCCTGCTCAATCTGGCGGTCACACTTGGGGCCGTCAGCTCAGTCCTCGTCCGTGCGGACAAGGATGGATCTCAGAAGCCAATATAATACACCAGTAAAATCCTCCACAATGCGTAGATCAGGTATACCCACTCCGAAAAACTATTTTTGCTCTAATAATGTTTGCTAAGCATCTCAGGCCCTACTTCCAAGCGCATCTAATTATGGTGGTATGGACCAGCCGTTGAGGACCATACTCAGCCACCCCGAAACATCCGGGCGGTTGGCTAAATGGTCCCTGATGCTGAGCGAGTTCGAAATTACATATCGATCGACATCGTCACAGAAGGCCAAGGTCCTAGCCAACTTTCTTATCGAGTGCACGGGACTCGCCAAGGAGCCAGAGCAGACTTCCAAGGAGCACCAAGCTAAGCCCAGCATGGAGGAGGAACCTTGGGTCCTCCACATGGATGGCGCATCCAACTCTGACGGAAGCAGAGCATGACTTATTCTCGCCAACAGCGACGGGGTCGTGGTGGAGTGTGCCCTCCGTTTCAAATTCGTCACGACAAATAACCAGGCGTAGCACGAGGTGCTCCTCACAGGCTTGAAGGCTATGAAGAGTATGAAGCTAGAGATCCCTAGATGATGAAGTACTTGGAGCGAGTCTGCTCAAGCACGATAGGCTTCTGATGCTTTAACATCTTCCACATCCCCCGCAGGAAAAATGCTCGCACGGATGCACTGTCGAAACTCGCAACCTTGCCGAACTCATCGCTGGGGCGTGCATACATTGAGTACCTTGAAAATCCAAGCTACGAAGCTCTCGAGGAGGTGCACCAAGTCATCCCGGAGCCAAGCTAGATGGACAGGTACATCAGATACATCACTGATGGCACTTTGCTTGAGGACCGCGTGAATGCCAGCCTCGTCAAAAAGAAAGCCTCCCAGCTTATCCTGATGGAAGGACAGCTCTACCACCGATCCTACTCATACTCGTTCTTGAAGTGCCTGAGACCAGCAAAGGCAGTCTTCATTCTTTGGGAGATACATGAAGGCTTGTGCGGGAACCACGTGGGGGGCAGAACGTTGGCATACAAAGCCCTCCATTAGGGATACTTCTGGGAGCCCATGAGGGAGGATGCCGCTGACTTCATGAAATGGTGCGATAAATGCTAGTGCCATGCTCACATACAACATCAGCCGGCAGCGCTGATCTCACAGCTCTCTGCCCCTTGGCCCTTTGCCCAATGGGGAATGGACATCCTGGGGCAATTTTCCCATGCACCGAGACATTGGAGGTTCTTGCTAGTGGCTATCGACTACTTTACCAAATGGGTGGAAGCGAAGCCATTGGCACGGATCACGGAAGCTAAGGTCCGCCAATTCTTCTGGAAGTCAATAATATGTCGCTTTGGACTCCCCCGCTGAATCATCACCGACAACGGGCAGCAGTTTGACAACGGGAGTTCAAAGGTTTCTATGTCGAGCACAGCATCCAGCACCGTTTCACCTCCATCGCTTATCCCCAAACAAATGGAGAAGCCGAAGTGACCAACCGAACCATCCTTCAAGGACTTAGGACCAGATTGAACCAAGCCAAGGGAAGATGGGTAGAAGAACTCCCAAGCATTCTCTGGGCCTACCACACAATGCCTAGGACAATGAGTGATGAGACACCTTCAATCTTGTCTTCGGCATCGAGGTTGTGGTCCCAATCGAGCTCAGCTTGTCCACACTACGGGTGCAGTAATATGACGAAGCGTAGAACTCAGCGCACCTTCTGCTCAACTTGGACCTGCTTGAAGAGACCAAAGACAAAGCCCGGCTCAAGATGGCAGTGTACCGGAAATGGGTCGCTCGATACTACAACACCCAAGTGAGGCCCAAGGTCTTCCAAACTGGCGAACTGGTTCTTCATCGAGCTGAAGCATCTCAACCCCAGGAGTGCGGTAAGCTATCGCCAAACTAGGAAGGTCCCTATAAGGTGGTCGAAACTCTCCCGCACGGAGCCTACTATCTCGCAGATCTGGACAGTGCCAGATTCCCATGAACATCGAATGCCTGCAACCTAAGAAAGTATATTAGTAATGTAAGGCTCATCCTTTAACATAATAAAGGTCCTCTTTTGCACAGATTGACTTCCACCTTGCAGGAATGTCGCTGCCCGGCCCGAGGCCTGGCATGCCAAAACCCGGAGGCTAATTCCCCGACGTCAAAATACGGGGCCCGATTCTTCGATGCCAATAACGTAAGGTTCTCCCTCATCGATAATTAAGGTTTTCCTTGTGCAAACATTTCTTGCCTTGCAAGAGAATCTTTGCCAAGTATTCGAGCCCAACTCCAAGACATTCAAGCCTGAAGACAAGCTCTTTGGCTACCAGGTCCCAAAGCCCAGTTCCGAGACATCAAAGCCCGGAGCCAAGCTCTCCGGCTACCAAGTCTGTGAGCCCAGCTCCAAGACCTCAAAGCTCGGAAACAAGCTCTCCAGCCACCAAGTCTTCGAGCCCAGATCCAAGACATTCAAGCCCGGAGCCAAGCTCTCCAGCCACCAAGTCTGCGAGCCCAGCTCTAAGAAATCAAAGCCCAGAATAAAGCTTTCCGGCCACCAGGCCCCAGAGCCCAGCACTGAGACCTCAAAGCCCAGCGGCTAGCTCTCTGGCTACCAGTCTGCGAGCCCAACTCCAAGACATCAAAGCCGGAACCAAGCTTTTCGGCCACCAGGTCCAAAGCCCAGTGTTGAGACCTTAAAGCCTAGAGCCAAACTCTCTGGCCACCAAGTCTTTGAGCCTAGCTCCAAGATATCAAAGCCCAAAACCAAGCTTTCCAGCCACTAAGTCTCAGAGCCCAGTGCCGGGACACAAAGACCCAGAGCTCAGATCTCCGGCCATTAAGTCCTGGAGTTGCCGAAGCCCAGAGTTCAACTCCATAGCACTAGAGTCCAGGACACCCAGCGACAAGGCGGAAACCTTTCTTCACAATGACCCGGAGCTCAGATCTCCAGCCATTAAGTCCTGGCGCTACCGAAGCCCAGAGTTCAACTCCATAGCACTAGAGTTCAGGACACTCAGCGACAAGGCGGAAACCTTTCTTCTTATCTCCTCGCAAAAAAAAATGAAGAAAAGAGAAAAGAAGGGAGAGGAAGAAGAGGTTGAGGCCCGAAGTGCTCAAGTCCAGATAGTTGAAGAAAAAACTCATTCCATTGAAAGCAAAGTGTTCATTTACAAATGTTCTCGGGCCCCCGACATGCTGGGCAACCCAGGCCAATGCTGGAAAATAAGAAAGCAAAAACCTAATCTACTTAGTAGCCCCATTGGTAGGGCTACATGACGGTGAAGTTTCTTCCCCAGGGTCCTGGACTCCTTAGCTTCGACCTTGGCAACTGACACGGTGGGGAAAGTTTAGGGATGGCGACTGATCCCTCCGCAACACCCGAATCCATGCCCGGAGCTCGAGGGAAGAGGAGCTGGCTGCGACCTTCATCAGGGACGAACCCCTTGATTTGTTCGCATAGGTACATGAAACCCTTGTAAAAGGAGTTCGACACTGTCTGGTAGAACTCGATGACGAACTCCTCTGAGGCCTTGTACCTATCTACGGCCCCTTTCGCCTCCTTCCTGATGCAGAACGAATGCTCTTCTGATACCAAAAATGATGCAGAACGGAAGATGAAAGAGAGAGCGATACAGGAAGTAAATTAGACTAATTATTTTTATTTTTTTTTTATATTTCAAAGTCGGCTTTGACTCAAAGAAAGTTAAACTGAATTGAAAGAACTATATAATAATGAAAGCACAATTTAAAGAAACTAGACTATCAGAGTAGTTCAGAAGTAAAGGATCGCGGGGGGTTGAGAAACTCCCAGACCTAGGGTTTCGCTCTGAACTTTCAACAGGACATAAGTAAAGAGAAGAGAAGGGTTACAGACCAGGCAGTGATCTTCATAGAGTTTAGTGGAAGGACTCTCTGAGTAGATTGTTGGATCCCCGGATTCAGATATCTTCGCAATGGATCCTCCAATACTGGTCTTTGACAGAGTTGGCTTCTCCTGAACTCAAGATCTGGGAAAGAAGAAGAACAATTTATGGAACCATATACTCAATGAAGGATTTACCAGATAGAAGAACTTGAAAGTTGATGTTGCTGAAGTCCTGATTCTCCTGGATGCTGATCTGGCTTCCTCTGGGATTTGCTCCGTATTCGAAGCAGCCGTACTGGACCTGGATGCTGGTGGTCGGCCACTACTTGGAGAGAGGGGCCGTGAGAGATGGGGTAGGCTAGGGTTTGGTGGAAAGAAGAGGATGATGGGTGGCTAGGGTTGGAGTTAAAGTGGCTAACCTAGGGTTTTGGGGTTTGGAGATCTCACACCTCCTCAAGGTTCCTGGAAACCCGAATTTACTCCCTCTCAGAGCTCAACACCTGGATGCAAGTGCGGAAGAGAGAAAACACAGAGTTTGCTCACACAAAAGTTTGAATTCATTCATCAAATTACTTTCAAATTTACAAGAAGGGTTTAATTTATAGGACTTTACAAGAGAGTAGGGTTTTACATCTTTCCATGTGGGACTAAAGGAGGGGATCTTCAAATTAGGATTGTAGGATCAATCCCTACACATATGGCCGGCCAAAGGTTCTAAAAAAAATTGATTGGAGGCTTAAAAGGAAGGTAAGTGGCGCCTCCTAGCCTTGTTCTTCAAGAGAGAATTTCATTCCTTTCATGGCTCAACTCTTTTGGACTCGTCCTTTTCTTTCTCCCTAAGTCATGGTTCTTCACATCTTTGCTTTGGCATTTTTGGCATGGAATGGGCGCCCCCTTGAAGTACTCTCCAAGAAGAATTTCTTCTTTTCATAGCTTGGCTCTTATGGAAAATTATGGGCGCCCCCCTTGAATTGTGGATCCCTGATTGCTCTCTCCTCAAATGGCACATGAGAGAAGGGACCTGCTATCCTGTAGTGTGGGGACCAAAGCCTACTGGATGGAGATGTGGTGCCCCCTGGACTCAGGCGTGTAGCTGGGAGTGTGGCTGGGAGTGTGGCGCCCACTTGCTTGGCCTTGGAAGAAAATGTGACACCCCAGGTTGAAGTCCTAGACCACTACTGAGTCAACATGACTCAACAAAAATAAATTGCAGGGAATACAGACTTAAGCTAAAATTGAGTTGATCAAGTCAACTCTTATTACAAACCAGAAAACCCTAATTTTTTTCGGGCAAGGTCAATCAGAGATCCAGATGGAGCTCTGAAGTCTTCTTCTGAGTCTGGTGCCCGCACCACTTCCTCATCTCGGTGGCTTGTTCTCTTGCCACCTCCGCCGACCTGGCTGCCTACATTGCCTCCCTCTCGACCGTGGCCAGCTTCTCCTTCGCCGCATCTAGTTCTGCTTGGAGGGACTGGGTGATCCCCTTCTACCGGACTACCTCGGTGTTGAAAGAGCTCAGCCTTTCTCGATGGCCGCGAGCTCCTCGGCCATGCTCCTCGATTGGCCCCGCTCCGATCGAGTTCCTCCTGGAGCTCTGTCGAGAGCCTTTTAGCACCTACGAGCCCTCTTTAGAGCTCCTCGTACTTCAAACTGAGCTCTCGGGAGGCATCAGACTTCTCCTTCAGCTCGGCCTTCAGAGCCTCGACCTCAGCTGCACGTTGCTGGTCATTCTTCAACTAGTTCCAGCAGCGGTCCCTGATGAGTGTCTCGGCTCTGACCTGCACCAAGTAAGATGTCAAGAGGAGAAGGAAAAAGGAAAGGGAGCTCTAGGAGACTAGACCCACTTACCTTGAAGAGTAAGGAAAAGATGCTGCTGATCACGTCCCCCAGTACCTTCCCTGTCATCTCCTGTCGATCATATAATTGGATGGAGAAGTCCATCTTGCGCTCGATTAGCTTCAGATCCCGAAACAATGAGACGTCGGGCCCCATTCTGAATGGGACCCGATGATAGTCTTTCTCCTTCTTGCCTGCCCTCGAGATGGAGTCACTCACTCCGCCGCCAGCGAAGGCTTCAGGGGCCTGTTGGGAGCTTGGCGCCTCCTCCAGTGGTGCCACCGGCACCGAATCCACTCCTTCCCGCGCCTCCTCTTCGATGATGACAGCTCGGGAGAAGGAGCAACATGATGGCGGCAGCTACTGCGGTGACCCTGGCCTGGACAACCACCTTGGGTCGGGAAGGGGGCCAGCTCTCGTCGCCTCACCCACTCCTCCACAGTTTGGCTGCCCTCCACTCTGGCTTGGATGCAGTGGCCGCTACTCCCCTTGCCTATGCGGGAGCAGCCTCAGACTCCCTCCTCCTCGGCTCGACCTGCTCGGAGGGGTCGGCCGCCAATGCAACCTCACCGCGAGACCTCTTCAGAGAAGGTTCCTTCACCAATCCCACCGGAGGCCTCTTTTGGGTGATTGAGAGCAAATCTCCCATGGAGAACCTCATACTTGCATGCAGAGGACAAAAAATGCTATGTCAGCCTTGATTCAGAAAGGACAAGTTAAAAGGAGCATAAAAGGACTCGAACCAAACTCACCCAACTCTCCTGTTGGGCCGACCCCTGCCTCGACGAGGTTCTGCTCTGATAACAGAACCTCGAGAGAAGGAATCTGAGCAGTTTGGAGCTACTCGTAGACATCCTTGTCGGCCGCTTTGACTGCAAAATTTTTATTTGGGGATCGATCTGGGTTGCTCCACACCCAGTCAATCCCCTCAACTATGACGAAGAAGAACTTGCTCTTCCATCCTTTCATAGAAGAGAGAAGTTCGAATTTGATCCCCTTCGGACGAGAAGAGAGGGACCACCACCCGTCTTCGGTGGGATGGTGCTTTAGAGTAAAGAAGCCCTGAAGAGAGAAAAACGGGCGACTATCCCGTGGAAGTGGCAGAGTATATGAAGCAGAAGATAGTCCTAATAGCATTGGGGACAAGCTGAGCAAGGACCAAGCAGTAGTTGCTCAGCATAGACAAAAAGAATGGATGGAAGGGGAAGTGGAGCCCTCTTGATAAGGTCTCCTCATAAAAAGCGATTCAGCCTGGGCCACTGGAAGTAACCCGGTCCCCTGGTCGGGGGATTAAAAGCAGGACAGAGTGCGGGATGCCATTGACATCCCAGATGGCACCCAGTTCCATAGCAGAGATTGTCAAAGCGATCTCGCCAGGACCTATTTACTGGACAGGCTCGAAGACGGGTTTGGGCGGAGGAGGAGGACGAGGGACAAGAAGGGTTAAGACCAGGCTCCCTAACAACTATGCCACCAGGGGGATGCCTCCCCCTAAGCTCGAAGCGCATCCCATCTCCCTCCTCATCAGAAGAAGAAGATGATGGTGGCCTCAACCTAGAAGGCCCGGCTTCACCCTGATTGGTTGAAGGACGGAAACCAGGCCCGAAACGGGACATGGCAAAGAAAGATAGAAGAAAAAGAAAAAAACTGGTGAAGGTCCTGAGACGAGCCTAGCCCTAAGAAGACCAAGGGAAGAAGAAGAAAGCCCTACTTAACCTAGCGGGGAGGAAGAGGACTGACCTGCTGAGAGCTCTGGAAGACAACAACGACCAGACAGACGAAAGAAGAGCTTCGGTATAGTGGTGGGCACGAAAGGCTTGAAAGAAGACGTATCTCGGGAAAGGTAACTTTTCCTTTCAAAATGACTGGTGCCCGACCGTACCGTTACAAGTCTCCGCCATCGAATCCGTGCCATGCATCACTCATCGGCAGGACTGACATCTGACTTCGATTGTGGCCGCTCTGGATTCTGTGCCCGTAAAACTACTCCTTGGACGTGGCCACGTGGCTCCTCTGAGTGGGCTGAAGAAACCGTTTTCCGAGACACCGCCGATCGCGGTCATCATTACGATGGATCCCCACCTTTCCATGTCAGCAGTGCATTTACTCCCTTCACCCTGAGTGCCTAGCACCGACGGGACTTGGGAGTGGGGGGCAAATGATGCAATAAGAAGCTGGCATGCTGACGTGTAAATCCTGTCAGATGCCATGTCAGAAAGTCCGCCAAGATGGACACCCCATCTCGAACTCCTTTGGCTAGGTCGAGCTCCTCCGAATCAATGAAGCAGCCCGTCAGAGCCGAGCTCCGCCCTCCACTAGGTCAGCACCCGCATGCTCGGGGCGCCTAGGTTGGAGCCGAGCGACCTCCTTCGCCAGGTCGAGCCCCTCCGAGGCTGAGCCCCCTGAGCCGTAGTCGAGCTCAACCCTCCTCCGCCAGGTCGAGCCCTCTGGGCTGGAGTCGCGTGTCGACCTCCTCCACCAGATCGAGCCCCTCCAAGGCTGAGATCCCTGGACTAGAGTCGAGCTCAGCCCTTCTCCGCCAGGTCGAGCCCCTCCGAGGTCGAACCCTCCGGGCAAGAGTCAAGTCCTCCTTCTCGGGTCAAACCCCTCTGAGGTCAAGCCCCCTGAGCCGGAGTCGAACTCAGCCCTCCTCCGCCAGGTCGAGCCCTTCGGAGGTCGAGCCTTCCGGGTCGGAGCCAAGTCTCAGCTCTCCAGTTCGGCAACCAACTTGGACAGTGCCACCGGCCAACAAGGGGGCGGAGCCACCTCCCCGAAGCACCGGCGAGCAGGTCGAAGGCCGCGAGAGGCACCTGTCAAGCCATGATGACTATCTGCGACCGCCGCTTACACCAAGAAAGCAGGAAGCCCCCTGACCAAGGTGCCGCGCTCTCCACCAACTACCTGCACTGCCCGGAAGGGAAAGTCAACCAGGAGATTCGAATCCCGGGGACGGTGGCCCCCCGATCGAGGTACTGCAATGCTTTCCGGAATGGGATGATCGGAAGGAATGTCAGGACACATGACAGTCTCCCTTATCATGAATAGGGAATGACGTCCCATCCACGGCATGGAACACTATTGCACGCACGTTGCCAGTAGGAGGAAGATCCCAAGGTAGGCGCTCAACGGTCATCTGGACTTAAAAGGACATTGGACACCCCTAGGAGGAGAAGGAGGTATGCAAGTGCAAACTCAACCACAAAACATCACACCAGCAAGTGAAGGAGAAGAAGCCATATAGGAGGGCCAGCCCATCTCGGCTAACATCTCTCCCAGCACACTCGCATCCCCACTCACACATCATTCACTCCTCCTAGCGTGAAGTCCATCAGGAGGGGCTCGACCAGGAGGATCTGTTCCCCTGGATCATCACTGACTTGAACGTCGGAGTGCCCCCGCGGGATCCCTGCCCGGGTCACTAACCCCTATTTTGCAGGCCGTAATCGCCGGCCAACCCCGAGAGGACCAGGGACGATCCGACGTCGATAGCAACTACGGGCTACGACGATCTTGGCGGCAACAACTGGATTTTTGAAATTCTTCAAGCAAGCCAACTCTTGACCAGGTATGTCAACTCTTCACCCTTATACAGCACTCAACGTCTAGTTACGTAGACTTCCAAAATTCAAGAAAAGTAATTCTCCAATGGCTAGAAATAGTCAAGAGAGCCTCTAAACCAGTGAAAATTCATGGGAAGAGATATGAATTCAAGGATTAAGCTTCAAAATAAGACATCAAGAGGAACAAAGAAAATATTCAAGAAATGAGAGAGCATTAATTGAAAACGCAAGAGATTCCAATTGCTTCCCACTCACTTCTCTTGAAGCAATTAATAGGTAACTAGAAGAGTATTCAAGAGCAATCATTGAAGTATTAAAGTAACTTCAAGTCAAGCCTCACCAGCCACAAATTAGCTTATTAAAAGAGCTTTTTCTATTTATGTTGCAAGCTTTATTTTTCTATTTCTTTTTTGTTACAAGTTTTAGTAGGATCTGGAACTTGAAATTTGTATAGATTTTGATTGGTTGGCCTGTGAAAGGCAATTGGGTTTGTTTATGAGCCCGTTTAAAACAAATTGTATTGGACTTTGGATTGTAAGCTCTGAAAAATAATCGACTATATTTTTGAGAGAATATAATAAAAAAATTTAAAAGGATCTTGAGAAGTGGATGTAGATGCTGGGAGTCTACAGAATTACTATAAATCCTCTTTGTTTGTGTATGCTCTATATTCATTACCTTTGCATATATACTGGTTTAGCTTGCACTTTATTTGACTTACCAACTTAAAGTTTTCAAAGTGCATATACTTGCCTAATTTTTTTTAAATTTCAGCTTCTCTTGAATAACCGATCTGGACAACATAAATAAATTATAAAAATAAAAATTAGATATTAAAATATGATTTTATGGGTTTAGGGTTATAAATGGGAATGTTGTTAGTGATGGAGTTTTTATGTAATAGAATGAATCCAAAAAATATTAAATAAAATAAAAAAATATTAAAAATAGATGAAAATAATTAAAATTTGAATATTTTTAGTTCAAGATAAAAAAAAAAAAAAAAAATTGAATTGATTTTTGATTTCTATTTTAAATGAGCCAATAATAATAATAAAAATTATATATTTTTATTTCAATTTTGATTCTGAATCTGATCACAAACTAAATACTTCGGGAGATATAGTCATTCCAATTTTATTTGGATCCGATTCTGATTTTAGTTATATAATAAATATCTCTTAATATGATTGTGACAAAATAAGAATCCTGTCCAGTTTGATTTTTGTTCTTTCTTGATCGCCTCAACAGTTATCTGGATAAGGGAGCACTTAATGCGTTAGCAAATCACAGCTACGACGACAAGCAGCGCATCGTGTTTCCACTTTCCACTTCTCGAAAGATAAATGCACGGCTAGGAAGAACAACGCGTGGAACAAAGGTTCTAACAAAGGAACCGAAAAGATAATAAAAATGAGGTATCAATGATATATTTCTAATAACATAAAAAAATAACGTGCTCGCCAACGTTGAGTCGAAAGCATATCGTCATGGCCCAGGGACGGGATGGGTGGGAGCGGGAATATAAAGAAGGCCTGATTAGAAAATTTCCGCGGTTTGGATTTCTCTGTGGGCAAGGGCTTACATAACCTGTCCATAAAAAAGAGTAGAGCAGAAAGGGTTCCAAAAACTCTCTAGCGTACGGGACATGGGGAAAGTCCCATTCGGCTCATAGCTAATGATCCGTTTAATCCACTGTACCCAGCCCTAGTTTGCCGGCATAGATATAGTCAATCATTACAACCTGCCTAGTTGTGCAAATTTATTTTATGCATTATTATTGTCCATTAAGGAATTAATTTAACGTCTCATAAATCCCTATTACATTCATCTCTCTTGTAAAATCCTTTTATTAATAGTTCCTATATCTCTGTATTAATTACTTGAACGCGGATCCCGCGGTGCATGTGGTGCTAGATGTTGTAAATCTATAAATACCGTCCATTATAAAATGGATGGCTATCTAACAATGCGTCCCGCGTACGCTTGTATGTAACCGATGTTCGGCATCCACAGATGTATCGCACTTGCTAGGCACAGCAGTGAATTCATGCTCTGATCATTTATTATTTTTAGGGGTCTAATAGAAGAATTAATGCGAGTTGGTCATCAAGATAAAGCCCGATCGAATAGCAGTAACGTATTTGCAAATCGGGAATAAATTCATCCTCCCGTCCCACAAATCATTAATCATTTCTATTTCTCGGTCAGAAATATTGCCTCCCCTGTGGGCTTATAAAGAGGAGCGCCGGACGGAGTGCTACTACATCGACGCACGACCCCATTCCATCCTACCCTTGCGATGTTTTTCCTCTCCCTAAGCGTTCCCTCCATGTTCCTGATGCTAAAAATATGTGGCCTGGTTTTTCTCCTCTTCTTCCTAAGAGCAGCATGGGTTACCATCTCCTGCTACTACCTGACTCCCAGGCGCATCAGGAGGCTGATGGCCAGCCGAGGAGTCCATGGCCCCAAGCCCCGCTTCCTTGTCGGAAATCTCAAGGACAGTTCCGCCCTCATCTCAAAGGCTACCTCCAGAGACATGGAATCAATCGACCATGACATTGTGGGCCGCCTCCTGCCCCATTATGTTCTGTGGTCCAAAATATATGGTACGCCAAATGTTCTCTCCAACAAGAAATCCATATCACATCTCTTTGATGCATGTACTACTAATCTAGGGTGAAATCATGGTTAGTATCATGTTGGGTTGTGAATTCTCATAGGTAAGAGGTTCATATATTGGTATGGGAGTGAGCCGAGGCTGTGCCTGACCGACACCGACATGATCAAGGAGCTCCTTTCTTCTAAACTTGTGCAGCTGTCGGGCCGGTCCTGGCTCCAGAAGCAGGGATCGAAGCACTTCATCGGCCATGGCGTGTTGATGGCAAATGGCTCCAACTGGTACCACCAACGTCACACGGTGGCCCCGGCCTTCATGGGGGACGCCCTCAAGGTATATGTTGGTCTCAACTTTTCCTTTTCATCAAATAAAATCATTATGGTGAAGGAAAAAAAAGAGTGGCTACGCAAATGATGGTTGGATCACCAGGGTCATGTTGGATACATGGTGGACTGCACTATGCAAATGATCAAATCGTTGCGCCACACCATCCAATCAGCGAATGATGAGGTAGAGATTGGAGAATGCATGACTCATCTCACTGCAGATATTATCTCTCGCACCGAGTTTGCTAGCAGCTACGAGAAGGGAAAGAAGATATTCAAGCTCCTCGATAAATTGCAGAACCTAACTGCTCAGGCGAGCCGTTATCTGTGGATTCCCGGCGGCCGGTGAGTCCGATTTTTATACCCTTTGATTTTTTTTTTTTTTGGATAAAATCGGATACGTTTAACCAATCTCGTAGAAATATATCCGGGTGATTCACAAAATCAAATATACAAAAAATCTAAAGAGAGTTCAGAACCAGCGGTCCAGAAAGTTACTAATCTTTGATCTTTGATACATCGATACCCCTGCATGTGCCGATCTGAACATTTTGCTTCTTTTTCCTCCTATTTTTCTTCATATTCTTTCCATCCCTGGCCTGCCTTTGTGCTGTCGGCTAGTTTTCGACACTTGTACTGATTTCAACTGCAACTTGCAGTTAGATTCCCTCAACTGGCTCTTTATATTGCAACATAAACCTATAATTTATTCCATCTGATGTCTGTGTCTTCAAACTGATAATTGAAGAACATAATTTTTAATTTTCAGGTTCTTTCCGAGCAAGTACTACAGCGAGATCAAGGAACTCCGGGAAGAAGTGGAAAGGCTGTTGACAGAAATCATAGGAAGCAGGAAGGACGGTGTCGAGATCGGGAGGAGCTCTTCGTACGGCAAAGATCTTCTTGGGATACTGCTGGCCGAGACCCAAAAGAAGGGAGATGGATTCAGCTACAACCTTGAAATGGTTATGGATGAATGCAAGACCTTCATCTTTGCAGGACATGAGACCTCGGCACTACTACTCACTTGGACTATGATGCTCCTTGCCACCAACCCGTCGTGGCAGGAGAGGGCCCGTGCCGAAGTTAAGCAAGTTTGTGGTGATGAGCCCCCTTCGGCAGATCATCTTTCCAAACTCAATTGGTAAGCATTTCAGAATAGTTACATCAAGTCAGAACAATTTCAACCCAAAATTGAATGTCATGTGGAGAGGGCCATCTAATCGATTGGTGAAGTCGATGGCAAATAATTTGCACACCTACGTATAAGATTTCCACATGCACAGGGAAAACATGCATTAGTGGTCTTGGCCAACCGAACGAGTGGTTAAAATAATTAATTTTACATGGAAATATATCTCTCATTTTCTTTTATTTTAGAGCAAGGAGAGACTTTGTCTCTTATTCCACACTAGACAACGGGGAAATATTAAAAGGGGACCGGGGGGGGGGGGGGGGGGGAGGGGGGGGGAGGAGAGGAGAGAGAGAGAGAGAGAATCAAACTCAAGTTTCATTTTAATATTTCTCTCGGGTCCTTGATGCTTGCAAAGCTAAGAATCCTAAGTAATATAAATTTTTAAGTTTCTATTTTTTAAAAAAATATTATACGCCCTCTCACCTTTTGCCTTCTTAGCATACAAATATACTGACCGATAGTAGTGGAATTTCATTTATGCTCAGTAATTTTTCAATATACAAAAACACACAAAAATTTGCTTAAAGGAAAAAGGAGCAAAGCTAACATTCTCTAAACTCAAATCATCAACTAATCTTTAATGGTACTTATTTAATTTAAAAAAACATTTTGGGACGATGTGGCATTCAAAAGGTAGTTCACCCATAGGACAATTTGAAACTGTATGCGGCCACAATTTTGGCGCCCCTTTATTTGTAGTATTTTTGTTTCTAGCAAGTTCAAATGCTGAATGTCCAAATTCCTTGCAAAGATTCATTAACACATGTTATCTAATTTGCTTTCTTGATCCTTGCAGCTAAACATGATAATTAACGAGTCATTGAGGTTGTATCCGCCTGCTACCGTTCTACCCCGAATGGTGTTCGAGGATATCAAGATTGGGGACCTTCACATTCCAAAGGGACTCTCTATATGGATTCCAGTTCTTGCAATCCACCATGATAGCGAAATATGGGGCAAGGACGCACATGAGTTCAATCCCGAGAGATTTGCCAGCAGATCATTTGCTCTAACCCGAAATTTTCTGCCATTCGCATCTGGTCCGCGCAACTGCGTTGGCCAGGGCTTTGCGACCATGGAAGCCAAGATTGTTCTGGCCATGCTTCTTTCTCACTTCAGCTTCACCATCTCTAAAAATTACCGGCATGCTCCCATTAATGTCCTCACCCTGAGCCCAAGTATGGTGTCCCCATCCACTTGAAAAACCTCACGCCATGATCTGGTCAACATAAGTCGCAGACTCTCTTTGTATCTCGTTCCAATATCAGAGCTGTGTTCAAAGTTTTGATATGTAATTTTTCGGATGAGAACCAGAATAACTGACTTAATCTTTAGAAGTGAAGAGGGTCTTGTATGATAAAATTGCAACCATGATAACAAGTAAATCCCCGCCACTTAATTACTATGCTGTACCCATATAGAGATGCAGAATTCCTTACTAGTATTTGTGATCGGGATATGAAATCTCATCAATTCTTGTAAAAGATTTTTGCCCAAAAAATGATTGTAGAAAAGCAAAGTGAAGGAAATGCTACTTGTTATCCACCAGCAAAATGGAAGAGCCTGATTGAAGACCTGTGCTAGACCCCATTTAGCAATAAGAAAAGCACGTACACGAGAAACTCATGTATGCCATCATTGCTTCTCCACATGCTTCAGCTTTGAACTTTAGTGGTGTAAGGTCATGGGTCCATCTCTTTCGATCAAGGCATCGGCTGCCAGAAAATAATTGTTTTGCAATGTTCACGCGAAGCCTTAAACGTGTAGTCGTGATGACTATATATGCTTTGTTAACGAACAAAAAAAAAAAAAGTATGCTAGCAAGGGATAGATACCAGACTAGTACTAGTGCATGTCGATTTTTATAACATATCAGGGCTTTAAAGGCATAGATGGGAACACCATCACCATCTATTATTTACTAAACTAACCCATTGTTTACTATAGATGATTTCTTTTCTTCTCCACTGTCACTTGCTTGAGGAAGAGCACGTGTCTTGTGAGCATCATATAGAGAATAAGGTACTCACTTTGGCTCTCAAGGCAATTGGTGGACCTTCAGAAGTGCTAAGTGATCAACATTTTTATAATTTATCATCGAGATAGTTTTATTGCACGAAGCATTAGAATTAGGAGACAAAGAAGAGTGGATAAGCTAGCCCAATAAAATTTAAAGAAACAACTAATTAGTATGCTGCATGTGTGACTTTCCTTGATGCGCCATACAATGATACGCGGATCTCTCCAACTCATTACGAGCAGTCTCCGAGTGCTCGGCTTTCATATAATATTTGTCAACTTGCTTTAAATAATAAATTGATCATGCTCACGGCATCTCATACTCTCTCACGAGTTACCAATTCCGATCATCCCAACAACCTCTAGTTTACACTACATCAGGGTCAAACATTTTTATTGTACATTTTGCAATCCCTGCAAACAAGTAATTCAAGATTGGCTACCATGCATGCACCAAAATTTTCTAGCCATGTCGACCAAAACCATCCAGCTGTTCGACATATGATTACATGATCCTAACATTATATTACATAGTGCTTTTGCAAACTCCTAAAGAATAAATATGTAGCCATGTTTTGGTTATTAGCGAGTTTAGCTGTAATGATTCCCTAGGTTCAATACTTGAGAGAGAACAGACGAATGCCTTGATAACAGGAATATGAAACATGGGAAAGTTATAAAGCTGACGTGCGACATTTCCAATGCTTCAGTCACTAGCTGTCCGTTGGTGATTGTCTATAAGTGCAACAACAGTGTTAGTCATATACCTTAGCAATGTGTGCAACAGTATCAGCCAGGTCGATGTTTTTCACTAGAAAGTGCTGGAGAAGAGAACCTGGGGTCCAGTGCCTATGAGAAGAAAAATTGTGTTGACTACAGTGACCAAGTTTTTTTTTTCTTTTTTTTTTTTTCTGAAGGAAAGACTTTGGTGACCAAGTTGCGTGGTGCTCCATGGCCACAAGGAGGTAGGCAGTATGCTACAAGCTTAGCCTGGAATAAATACCGAGCTATAGCTCTTGTGATCACGGGATGCAAAACGCCACGGCATTGGTCAAAGTGGAATCATATAGATGTTTCTGTTAGTGATGTGGGTTTTCAAGTTTTTTGTGAATGATGACCAATCGGTAGAGATGGTTCTTTGGAGGGAATGAAGAGAGGGCATGTGGGTACGGCCCACCTTTTTCTTATTCCCGGTTCTATTAATCACCCCTTATGATAAGGACAAAAGGAGGTTATACCTTGATAATGATTAGCAGCCAAGCCTTTCTTTTAAAGATTTTCTTGCACGAGTGGGTGCATCAAATTGCACAAAAAAAGTGCGAGCTGATAAAAAAATATCGTCAAGATGCCTCGAGCACCAGGAGGGGCCTAACCCTCGGTTTAGCCTCCCGTGGTGCCCAGCAAAGGCCAAGTGACAGGCTTCTATTCGGTGGCTACCGTTTTAAAAAGAAGCAAGCATAAATGTAGCTTGGATGGGAGCTTCTTCACCCTCCACTAGTAGCTGAAGGGCCTTCTGGTTCACTTCAAGGTAGGCCTTGACCGTACAGAAGGTATCAGTCGCAACAATCATAGATACGCCTACTTCACAAATTGGCTGTAGCTTAGTGGTCGCAGGAAAGGTTCCATTTCCACCAACCTGCTTCGTCGTGTGTAACCGTCTAGCTTGGTGGCGAATAGTGGTAGTTTGAGATGAAAATTGCACTCATTCTTTGTCACCTACTGATGTGACACATTTTGAGCTAGTGCTCTTCTTTGGATTGATGCTGGAGAAAAAGCTTTGTGGGATAAATCCGTCCGGAAGCTTTTGCAAAAGAAAAGAGAACGAAAAGGAAAATATCGAAGAATTTTTCAATGGCTTATGCTACAAGATGTGTGCATGTTACTTGGAACATCAAATAGAGATTTCAGTTTGAATGTTCCACCGTATACAAGTTAATATTGTGACCCTAATTAGTCATTAGTTTATTGAAACAAGATATGGCTTGTTCTTCTGACCAAGTATACAATCCATCAAGGATTTGATTGTGGACATGTCATGCCCCGACTCATTGGCATGAGCTAGGCACACAACGAACGACCACATGATGCATTTTAGCCCTGACCCATTACCCTAACACATCATGGATTTGATAAGGCCCATGAGACATGCAAGACTAAGTAAATAATTTTATAATTTCATAAATAACATTCTCCATACCATAGTAAATAGGCAGTGATTTAAAAATTTAAATAACCAAGTTTTGATGACTCAAAAAATATTTAAACAATATTCAGAAGTTTCTGTAATAACAGTTTCAAGACACTAAAACTTGCAAAGATCACAGCTAGACCTCAATCTCTCCAATGCACTGCCAAATGCAGTCTATACTATTTTGGGCTAACAATAAAAAGATAGAAATAGAAAAGTAAGCAAATAGCCTAGTAAATTATCTTGACACTCCCATACATCAAGCATATTGTTACACCTAGAAATGGATTGTCCAACTTGGCACTGACAACCGAGTAGCAACTCGATGCATGTCTGTCATAATACCCAACTCGAAAACAAACTTAAAATAGCTACATGAATCTTAAAATAGTGGGGAAAAAGAGAGAAGATTCCTAGCAGAAATCTTCATCCCTGTTGGACTCCTGATCAAAATCGATGAACAACTTTGAGAAGGAGTCTAGCTCCTCCCTTATCTACCTCTATTTAAGAAATGAAGTCCCTTGTGAAATCTAATATTGCTAGCCACTGTTCATCGCTAGGAGAAGTCTTTTTCCTCTCTTCTTTTTTCTGAGATTTTCTACCAAGTTCGTTGGAATTGTATTCAAATGTGTTGCCGCCAAGATTACCGTGGCCTACAGCTCCGACGCGTTAGGTAGGCCTCGCCATCGGGAGCTAAGTCCTCCCCTTTCCTGGTTGGCTCTTGGCTCCGCTGCCCTGCAAAACAAAGGAGACCCGGGTTGGGGATTCCGGCGAGGACACTCCGACGATTAAGTCAGTGGGACGATCGATAAAAATATAACCTCTGAGGTGAGGAGCTTGGGAGGCTCCCTTGCCTCAGAGGGTGATAAGATAGTAATGTTCAAAATAATAGAAATAATAAGATAGTAATGCCCAAATAGTACAAAGAAGGAATGGAGAGTGGGGAGCGGGGAGGTTCTCCAGCCAGTCCCTTGGCTGTTAAGCTTCCGGTTGCTTGCTTAGCTCTCCCGCTCCTCTCGCCTCTCCCTCTTACCTTCCTTACCTTTCTCCTTTCGATCTCCTTTTTATCTCTGGTGGCTCGGAGCTGGTTCGGGAGCTTTGTCCCGATGTCCCTTTTCGCGTGCCCTCTCTGGGAGGGCTTATTGTTGCCTGTGGCTTCCTTCCTGTCGGACTGGTCCCTAGGAGGAGACCCTTCCTTTTGAGGGTGCATGCCAGCATGGCGCAGATCCTATCCCTTCTGGTGGGTGCAGTTCCCTGTGGGAGGGGCAGGCATCGTGCCACTGAGCCCTGTACCATGGTGGAGAGTTTTCATTCCTAGAGAGACCATTCAAGCGTTGTAGGGCCCTGGGGTTTTAATGGAATACCCTTCTTGGGAGAGGTTCAAGCTTCGTGTCGCGGGGGTTGACGTGCCCGGTCGTACGGTTGTCGATGTGGTGGTGCGCTATAGGATCTGGGGCCTGGATGCCCCTGGAGGGGTACTCTTTGTGTAGAGCACATGGGTGGTGTGTTGCAGAACTTAAATTAATGGTGGGGTGTGCGCCACCTTTCAGAGATTGTAAGCGGACGGGGATCCCTCCCCCTTCCTTTGCTATGATTTGAATTCCTATTGATCTTTCCTTCCTTTATCACTAGCAAGAATTCTGGCCTTCGCATGGCATGGAGAGGCTTCCCTTCGCAGGCCCGCCCTTAGCAGCATGAGCACGCCCCTGACCGGGATCTGACCTTAAACGGAAGGCTCGCCTCCTAAGCACGACTCCAACTGGGAACTGACCTCAACAAGAGGGCTTGCCTTGGCAACATGAGCATGACCCCGGCAGGGAGCTGACCTCAGATGGAGGGCTCATCCAATGAGCACGACCCCAACTGGGAGCTGACCTCGTAGGAGGGCTCGCCTTGGTAGCATGAGCATGATCCTGGCCGGGAGCTAATCTCAGATGGAGGGCTTGCCCAATGAGCATGACCCAGTTGGAGCAGACCTCGGTGGAGGCTTGTCCTTGGCAGCATGAGTGCGACCTCAACAAGGACTGGGCCTTAGACGGGGGGCTCGCCTAATGAGCGTGATCCCGGCTGGAAGCTGACTTTGGCAGGAGGGCTCGTCTTAGCAGTATGAGCATGACCCCGGCCCAGAGCTAACCTCAGATGGAGGGCTCGTCCAATGAGCATAACCCTGGCTGGGAGCTGACCTCTCGGCAGGAGAGCTCGCCTTGGCTCCTCATAGGGTTGCCATGTCTACCTGATGGATCTCTTGCCAGTGTGGCCGCCGGCAGGCTCCATGTCAGCGGAGGTGCCACATCAGATGCCCCCACTCCTGAGCCCAGAAGATGAAACAGTGCTCAAGACGAAAGGGAGTAATGATCGTGCTAATATGGAAGGGCACACCTATTGCACCATCAATACCTCGAACGCCCATGCCTTGGCCGTCCTCACTCCAATGGGGTGGTACCATGTCGCCCTTCTTTAAAGGGGGTCATTAATGCCCCATCTGGATTGGAATGACTGCCCCACGAACCGAAGCATCGGGGCCACCCGATGCCAGTGCATGGCATCTCCTGGTTGGCTAGGGATTCGAAGAGGTGCATGCCTTTAGGTAAATCGAAGTGACAGTGGTGGCGGGCTTTATTGCAAAGGAACCGCTCCACCTTTTTAAAGACCTTTGAGTGCAGGTGACCAATTTTCCACTATGCGCTTCCTCCCCCCTTTCTTTTCTGATCCCCTTCCTACTCTAGGCTTTGGAGTCTGCCTCTCATGTCCTTCTCCTTCAATCCCTCTCCCTCGACCTGTGCTGAGGGAGGGCTTCTGGTGACTTCAGGTTCTCGACCGAGGAACCGGAGGGCCATGTGAAGGCTCTTCAGGAGCAACCGGATGTTGCCAGGTGAGGGTATCCGATTAGGAGAAGAAATCCACTGAACTCGAGATTTCCCTGAAGGACGAGAAGGGGGAGAGGCCCCGGAGGTGAAAAGAGGAGGCTATTGAGGCCACCTCTCGGTTTACAATGTAGGGTTTTGTGTGGTGCTCCCAAGATTTGAAGAGACTTTGAAGGCCATGGCAGGGATGTTCGAGGCAAACCCTGTAAGCTTGGAGGCATGCCAAGCAATTTCTGAGGTATTCCAGAGGTCTTGGAGGTGTTCCAGGGGGCCCCAGAGTCATGTTGGGTCAGGGCTTGACCCAAGGTTGAGAGAACATGGGAGTCATGGGTGTACATTGGTTCAAGATTTGAGTGTTTTCTCACATTGATTTTTTGGGAAGAGTTTTTTGAGAGATTGTAACATAACCCAGTTGGGTTATGGGATTGGGTCTAGGTTTAGCTAGCTACCCTTTTGGTGTGAAAGGGGATTCAGTTGGTTAGTAGGTTAGCTTAGTTGGTTAGGTGGTTAGTTGGTTGGTTGTCACCACTTAGAAGCTTAACTATCTAAGGAGTCCTAACTGGTTTGGGTCCAAGAAGATGAAGCCTAACAATCCAAGATGTCTTAGCCCAACAAGAAGACTAAGATCTACTCACTTAAGGAAGAAACCACCGCCCACTCTATATAAAGAGAGAGGGGCGTGCGATGGTTAAGAAAGATCTTCGGTTTGCATGAGGGAGTCCGTGGGGTATTGCCCCCTTTGGGGCATCCATGGTTTTGAGAGAGGACCGTGAGGCTTGGCTCATGATCCTGGGATGGCATCTTCTTGATGTAGGAGGCCTACAGTTCAAGAGAAAGAGAGAAGGGCAGAGTGCATGAGGGTGTTTTCATATGGAGGTTCTTCTCCCTGGTTTGATCATGGAGTTGCTTGGCTTGGTGAGAGATGGCTTCAAGTTTGGAGAAGGGTGGCATCTTGTACGTGAGGGTTTTCACATGGGTCTTCTCGGTTATGAGAGGAGGCACCGGTGTCCTATTTTTATGTCTTGTAACAAGGTTCTTCTCCAAGGAATACAATCTCTCTTTTCTCTTACATCTCTTCTCCTACTTCTCCTTTGCATGATATTGAATCCAAGAATAGGTTGTTGCTGGTTTCTTGAATCAAAAAAGTTGGTTCTTGATCTCTCCCTCGCTGTTTCCGCTACGTAGGCGCTAATCCGGATTTGCAACAAGTGGTATCAGTGCCTAGAAATCTCAATAATTGATATCAGAGCGAGGTTCTCTCATAGCCTTGTTTGAGCATTGGGAGAGGAGGATTCAAGGAATAATAAAGGAGCTGTATGTAGGTGTGGTATCCCGCGTGGTTGGAGATGGCTCTCGAAAGATGGATATCTCAGAGAGACGAGTGTACATTAGCAGAGACGGTACTAGAGGTAGCTAAACGAGACAGGGGATAGTCTTAGAGAGCGCCAGGATATCGGCAGTCAGGAGTATCCTAGTATGGCGGGATTGGCCTAAGGACAGAGACTGGAGCTGATGGAGATGGCAGCTTAGGGAGACCGAGGGGATAGGTCTCAGAGAGCACCAAGGGCATCATGCAGCCGGGAGTGTCCTAGTATGGCAGGATTGGCCTAAGGATAGGCTGGGACATGATGCAGCAGCCTATGGAGGTGGTTTCTAGGTTTTGTCGCTGGGTCAGAGGAAGAGTTGGGTAAGCTCTTTATTTCGGAGGAGCTTATGGGATGCAGTGTATCCAAAACACTCTTGGAGAGGTTCGCGGGTTACAAAGGTCACAGGAGGCAACAATGGGATACGAGATATAGTGGCAGGCTCACAGGGTAGCATTGAGTGGCTGGCCTCTGGATTTCTTTCTGTGGCATCAGGGGGATTTCAGTTTCAGGTGGAGCACCGGGGAGAGGTGGCTTCATGGGTGGAGCAGTATTCGGCATGAGTTTAGAGCGGGAGGTGCAAGGATATTAGCCAGATTCTAGCATGAGCACCAGGGTGCACTTAGCCTGGTAGAGCGGAGTATGCAGAGATTGGCATGGCTCTGTGGAGACTGTATTAGGTAGAGCTCCAGTTACAGCGAGTACCAGTTCAGGTTTGCTATGGTCTCTCTAGGAAAGTATAAGAAAAGACTGATGCAGTGCTAGGCAGAAGGAAGGCTATAATGGTGGTGCTAGGATATAAGCAATGATTTTCACGGGGAAGGCGGTCATCCCAAAGGCCTCCAAGGATATGCAGCAGCTGAAAAGTATTGGCAGAGGCAAGGAGATCCACAAAAGAAGCTGTCAAGACATGCAGTTATAGCGGGGTTGTGCAGGAGGACATTGCTAGGTTTGCCAAAGCTGGAGGCACCAGGTGGAGATTGTAAGGTCTTGTGTGGTGCTCCCAAGCTTTGGAAATACTTGGGAGGCCATGGTAAGGATGTTCGAGACGATCCCTAGGAGCTTGGAGGCATGCCAAGTGATTTCTGGAGATATTCCAGAGGTCTTGGAGGTGTTCCAGGGGGTCCCCAAGTCATGTTGGGTCAGGGGTCTTGATCTAGGGTTGAGAGAATATATGAGTCATGGGTGTACATGGGCTCACGGTTTGAGTGTTTTTTCAAATTGATTTGTTGGGGAGAGTTTTTTGAGAGATTGTAACATAACCTAGTTGGGTTAAGGGGTTGGGTCTAGGTTTAGCTAGCAATCCCTTTGGTGTGAAAGGAGGTTCAGTTGGTTAGTAGGTTAGCTTAGTTGGTTAGGTGGTTAGTTGGTTGGTTGTAACCACTTAGAAACTTAACTACCTAAGGAGTCCTAACCGGTTTGGGTCCAAGAAGATGAAGCCTAACAACCCAAGAAGTCTTAGCCCAACAAGAAGACCAAGATCTACTCACTCAAGGAAGAAATAATTGCCCACTCTATATAAAGAGCGAGAGGCGTGCGACGGTTAAGAAGGATCTCCGATTTGCATGAGGGAGTCCGTGGGGGATCGGCCCCTTTGGGGCATCCATGGTTTTGAGAGAGGATCGTGAGGCTTGGCTCACAGTCCTGGGATGGTGTCTTCTTGATGTGGGAGGCCTACGGTTCAAGAGAAAGAAGAGAGAAGGGCAAAGTGCATAAGGGTGTTTTCACGTGGAGGTTCTTCTCCCTGGTTTGATCGTGGAGCTGCTTGGCTTGGTGAGAGATGGCTTCAGGTTTGGAGAAGCATGGCATCTTGTACATGAGGGTTTTCACGTGGGTCTTCTCGATTGTGAGAGGCAATGCCGGTTCCCATTCTTGTATCTTGTAACAAGGTTCTTCTCCAAGGAATACAATCTCTCTTTTCTTCTACATCTCTTCTCCTACTTCTCCTTTGCATGATATTGAATCCAAGAATAGGTTGTTACTGGTTTTTTAAATCAAGAAGGTTGGTTCTTGATCTCTCCCTCGCTATTTCCACTGCGTAAGCATTGATCCGGATTTCCAACAAGTGGTATCAATGCTTGGAATCTCAATATACAAGACCGGAGGTCTTCGAAGTGGAGGTGGCGGCCAGGGTCATGGTCACTGTGGAGAAGGTCATGGTCGCCCAGGCACTAGTAGAGGGGGCTTAACGTGAAGCCGCTGAAACTGCCCTTGGAATCACAAGATCGGTGACCTCCAAGGATGAGGCAGTGAGGCAGTGTTGGACCCTTATCGCTTGGGGTTTAGGGTGTCCTTGAGGAAGGGCACCTACCTTCTTGGGTAGAAGAGCTGGGACGTCACCCACCAGTCCCTGAGGGTAGAGTCCAAAGCCGGAGGGGATCCGCCCATTGGTCGGGCAACCTTTTTCTCTCTTCATTTTATAACTAAGACTCTAAAAACTTCTCGGCTTGTCGGAGGTTTTCATTGTGCAAGAGTTTTTTGATCAATGTAAGTTCTATTTTTCCTTAATCATTGTGTACCTCTCTCTCTCTCTCTTTTTTGGTCTTGCATTGTTGTATGGCTTCTCAAGTAGTCGGGAGCTCTTTTTCGATTTGAAGGATGCCTCAATTAGTACAACTTTTCCTTTCGCTCAGCCAGAATGCCTTGTATTTTCTACTTTTCTTTGCATTCTACTTCTTAGAGTCTTCATGGCAGGGAGATAGGCTTTCTGAAGGTGAAAACGTTCAAGCATGCTGGGCAAAAAAAAATATATTTTAAAATTATTTTAAAACATGCACAATGGAAGGCTTGGTAGATAGATCAAGACGATCTACCATCTGCCCATAATAGGATCTACTATAATAATATAGCATGCAAGGAAATATCAACAGCAAGAGAAACAAAGATATAAAAGTACCTTACCTTTATACCTCTGATTGTTGACTCCGTTATTGATTTTGTTGATAAGCAAAATGGTTAAGTATAAGTTGAGTACTAATGATTTTCTTAAAGTATGTTTTTATAGAAAATGTGCTTACAAATTTGAAGAAGTTTGCTTGATTGAAGAAGCCAAGTTTAAATGAAAGATCTGCTCAAAGAGGACATGGACAGTCAAAGTTTGCTTGAATGGTTAATAGAGTGAAGTATAAATTTATTTCAACATAAGTTCAAACATTTTTGTGAAGATTTCAGTAAAGTGTCACTCAAAGTGTCGACACATGACACCACATGTCGATACATGGAAGTGAAGTGTCGACTTAAGCTGGTACGCAAAGAATATTTCAAATAGCATGGCTGAAGTATCAACACATGGACCTGAAGTGTCAACTCAAGGTGTCGACTTATGGATCAGCTCATCGCCTGAGATTTTCAAGTTACAAAACTTGGTGAATTTGAAGAACTACAGAAGTGTCGACACATGGAAGCAAAGTTTCGACTCAAAGTGTTGACTCACCTGAGGAAGTGTCGACATATCTAAGATTTCCAGAGAACCATATTGAAGATTTTTGAATTGGGTGTCGACTCAAGAAATTCAAGTGTCGACCTGAAGTGTCGACTCACAGCCTAAAGTATCGACATATGGAGTTCTAGGAACAGTAACGACTAGTTTTTCAAATGCAGAACTCGACCCTTTTGCCCTCCAATGGATAGATTTTCAAGTCTAATGGCTAGAAATCGGATTTGAAGCCTTGGGAAGGTATATATATATGCTCTAAATCAAATGAAAATAGAGATTATTGATGATAGTGAAATAGAAGCATCCAAGAAAGAAGAAAAGAGAGCATTCACTCCTATTCATTGAAGATTCACCACTCTCAAGCAAAAGCAAGCCTCCAAGCATTCAAGAGCCTTCAAGAGCATTAACGATCAATCTTTCAAGCAATCAAAGAGGCCTCAACAAGTTCAAAAGTACCAATACATTGAGCTTCAAAGAGATACCCATTTTTTATTAGGAAGCTTTTATTCTCATTTCTTGAAACTCTTATTTGTTGTAAGGGTTCTTGGTTAGCTTATTGTAAAATCAAGAGAGTTATTGGTGAGCCTTTGAAAACCAATTAGATTCTTGGTTAGCCCGAAAAACTAAGGGGTTGGTGGTGATCCTTAAAACCATTTAGGTTCTTGGTTAGCTTGTAAACCAAGTGAGATTTTGACTTGTGAGCCTTGTGAAAACAAGTTAGGTTTTTGATTAGTGAGCCCAGAAAACTAATCAACTATAATAGGTGGAGATTATAGTGAATTCCCAAGAAAATCTTGGAGAGTGGATGTAGGTGCATTGGATAGCACCGAACCACTATACTTCTTTATCTTTATGGTTGATTGTTCTCTCTACTTGCTCTTTCATTTATTGCTCTTTATTTCTACTGCAACTTTACTTAAGAGCATTACATTTGAATTCATAGTACCTTAATTAATTATTGGATTGGATTGCAGTATTGCATTGCATCAAGTAATAATTTTTTAGAGATCCAATTCACCCTCCCTCTTGGGTTGCTTACTGGGCAACAAGTAGTATCAGAGCCCTGTTCTCAGTATATAGACTTTATCGCCTTGAGTAAAAATCTATGAAGCCCCTATTGGTACTAGCATAGTTGAGGGTCAAGCCTCAAATAGACCTCCATTTTTTAATGGATCAAATTATACATATTAAAAACTAGGATGAGAATTTATATGCATTCTATTGATTATAATTTGTGGAGAGTTGTAGATAAAGGTCCGCATATTCCTTCAGTTATGGTTCATGGTGTTTCAATCCCAAAGCTCGAAGAGGATTGGGATAAAAATGACATTAAGCAATCCAAGATCAATGCTAAGGTAATGAATCTCCTTTATTGTGTATTAGATCCTAGTGAATTCAATAGGATATCTACATGCACTTCAGTTAAAAAAATATGGGACACTTGAAGTTACCCATGAGGGTACCAATCAAGTAAAAATACTAAGGTGAACATGTTAGTGCATACTTATAAAATGTTCGAATGGAACCTAATGAGTCAATCACTGACATGTACACTAGATTTACAAATATTGTAAATGGAATGAAAAGTCTTAGAAAAGTAATGTCTAATGTTGATCTTGTAAATAAAATCCTCAGGTCACTTCCAAATCGTGGGATCTGAAGGTAACCGTAATTCAAGAAGCCAAGGATGTTGACAAGCTACCTTTAGAGCAGCTGGTTGGATCGCTCATGACTTATGAGTTAAATTTGAAACAAAAGTCAATGGACATGGATAAGAAGAAAAGGAGATTGCATTCAAATCAAACATACAAGAAGAATCCTCAATTGACGAGTCCGAAGAAGAAGAAGAAGATGAAGGTGAAGAAGCCCTCCTTGCTAGGAAATTAGAAGATTCATGAAGAGGAGGAAGTTCCCTTACAAGAAGAAATTTTAATCAAAAGAAAAGGAAAAGAGAAAGAGAAAGAAAAAGAAAAAGAAGGAGAAGGAAATACCAACATGCTTCGAGTGCAAGAAGCCGGGTTACTACAAGTTCGATTGCCCTCTCTTAAGAAGTCAGGAAGAAGTTAAGAAGAAAACAATGATGGCCAGCTGGAGTGATGGTGAAGACTCTAGTTCTGAAGAAGAGCAAACTGAAGTTGCAAATCTTTGTCTTATGGCACATCGAGAGCAAGATGAGCTAAATTCTGATACTGAAATAGATTTTACTTTCGATGAGCTAAGAAATAGTTTTGATGAACTTATGCATGATTATAAAATGATTGTATCTGAAATAAAAGGTTGAAAAAGCATGTAAACATTTTTTCTCTTGAAAACAATTCCTTGTTGAATCAAGTTGGTGATTTGAAAACTAAATTAGATTTTTAGAATAGAAAAACAATGGTTTGACAATGGAAAATAAAGTTTTGAAAAGACCCAAAACTATTATTTCAAATGGTGATCTTTTGAAAAAAAAAAGATTTGGAATTACAAATGTAAAGTACAAAAATGAACTTGATAAAATGAACCATTTATTGAAAAATTTATCTATAGTTCATAAAGACTAAACCTACTTTTAAATAGCCAAAGAGCCATTTTCAATAAAGCAGGATTAGGCTATAGACCACAAAAACAACAAAAGTACTTTAAAAACTTTTTGTTTCTGTATCTTCTAGCATAACTGAAAGGTTTCCAGTGCACCACAGTGAAAAGATAATTTCAAAATGATGAAATTTACACCAAAACCCTTATCCAGGATCTCCTTATCTAAGATTAAAATATATGAGAAACATGCAAACCTACACTATTAGAATCAGGGCACCAACCTGTTATTGCTAAATCCAATTTTGATATAGAATCAAAACTTGATGTTGAATAACCCTTTTGAATTCACCAGGCATCCAAATGTCCACCCCCCAATGGTGATCCACAAGAAAATTGATCAAGATGCTTGCTTCTTCAAAAGTTCCTTCACTTGAATTCTTCTCCTAGAACTCAAGAGGACTATGGCTGAAAAACTCCACGGCAGGGACTTCTTACTTCCTTTCTTTCTTCTTCCTCTCCCTTTCTTAAGACCTTGTCCTAAGAATACACTCTTGTCTTGAAGGAGGAGGAGGATTTAAGACACTAATGTCTTAATGTAAAAGGAAATAAAAACAGAGTATATCTTCTTTTCTTTTTCCGTTCGAGAGATTCTTCCTATCTCTTGTTTAGACTTGAGTTTCAACAAGAAGAGAACTCTGTAAAAGGGAAACTCTTGTGTCCTAAACAATCTAAGGAGGAATCAGTCTCCTAAAAAGGAAAGAAAAATAAAAGAAACTTATGTCGTACATCCTAAAAAACACCTGAAGCCTCTGTTCCTTAAAGACTACAAAAAGATGTCTTTTCAAAAGAACACAACTCTCCGTAAACCATTTCTCATGGCTTTCCACATTTCTCACGCCCTCTCCTTCCTTCTCATGGCCCTTCAGATTCAAACTCACAGCTCTTCCTAAAAGAAAAGTCGTAAAGTTTTAAGAAGAAGGAAGTTGCGATGTTTCGGTCTCCGAAGAGACATTATATCGCGCAACCGGGAAGAGTTAGCACCTTTTATCTTTCTCAAAATCCCCCAACCATTAGATGACCATCTAATTATCATTAGGAGATGCGCTAATAGAGAATACCGGCCAAAATGCAAAAATTGCGGTGAAATAAGAAGACTTCACGCACGCATGAAGAGTCCATGCGCACGTGGAGTCTTTCCACTTATCCACGTGCACAAATAATTTGGGCAGCCTATATGGATGGGCTTGGGTGTTAATTAAGATGTAGTCTTAGCCATGGGTTATCCCAAAGTCCTATATATCTAATTATGGTCTAATTAGGTCCAATTAGAATCCAAATTGATCCAATTCGGAATCCTAATTCAAATCCAATTCGAATAGAAGCTAGGGTTTGCAACACCTGCTAGAGTGTTATCCTGCAAAGATGATTTAATTACAAATTAAACTCTTGATCAATCCTCTTAAGTGTGCCCATTGGGTTCCATATCCAGCTGGCAGTAGGTATGAGTACAAGTTGACCTAACTTGATTAGAACTCTTTCTAATCGATTTAGGTCAAAACGAGCTTACCCGACTTGATCAATTAGGACTCTTCGTAATAAGTGATCTTTAAATTTGATCAACCCACAAGACAAGATTGATGTCTAACAACATGTCATGTCTACCCGGAAGATATGGAAATTCTGGTGAAATACCAAAACTACCCTTCAGTAGAAAGTTACCGTACAATTAAATCTTTCGATCAGCCTGCACCCAAATATAATTATGGATATGGATATATGTCAAATCCAATATTATATTTATTTCTAGCTCAATCTTATATTGATGATTCAATTATCTTGATATTAGAAACCATCCCTAATATCTTTACTTTGATCAAAGATTTCCTGAATCATCATCCGATTGATAACTAGCTGGATGCAATCTCCTCTTACTAAGAGTGATCGATTCCTTGTTGACCTATTCATTACCTTCATATACAATTCACCATTCCTAGTATCAATCCTGTGCATGACTCAATGTCATGATTAGGATTGAACCAAAGGATGGGTTCATGTATATAAGGTACTTATGGCAGTCTCAGGTCAAAGGATTACTTGTACCACTCCCACTATGAGAACCTTCTATTGACATGTAGCTAAGACTCCATTAGATGTTCTCAAGTTGGATCATATCAGTGAACTCATTCACTAATGAGCACCCACATCCTAGTATTAGTATCATACATAAGTGACTGTGAGAGCAGTCACCCTTTCCAGTATACATGGGATGTGCTAGTCTTACCGGAAAAACCCTGATCCCCTACTCAGGGTTCCTTTGACTAGGAATATTTTAGATTAAGGTTTTAAGACTTTAGGTCTCACTGGTATGATCTCATCATAACCCTAAAATCATAGCCCTAATCTATGGGATTCATCATAATAAACACAGCGTATGACGAAAAAATAATGCCTGTATTAGAATATTGTCAATTACATTGATTTGGGAGATACAATATTGATTGGCTTGTAGGGCATATCCCTTTCAATAACATATTTTCATGTAAAAAGCAAGATCATAAATCTTTTCAATGTAATTTAAAAAAATCAATTCTTTTAGAAAAGTGTAGGTTCCAAAAGGAACCATTTTAAGTGCTAACCCTAAAGGACCCAAGTTGGCTTGGGTACCTAAAAACAAAGCTTGATTTTATTACAGGTATGTCTTGCAACCAAGGAGAACAAAAGACTTTGGTATCTTGATAGTGGTTGCTCAAGGCACATGACGGGAGATGTGAAGCAATTCACTTCTCTTGATGTAATGAATGGAGGGACTGTGACCTTCAGGGATAATGGTAAAGAAAAAATCATTGGTATTGGTAAGGTTCACATAACTCCTTCTAGTTGTATTAGTAATGTTCTTTTAGTTGATGGTTTGAAGCACAATCTTTTAAGCATTAGTCAATTTTGCAATAAGGTTTTCAAGTCATTTTTAAATCATCTTATTGCATGATTGCTAGTTCGGATATAAATGAAGTACAATTCATTGGAAAAAGGCATAGTAATATTTATTTGATAGATTTGGATGATTTATCTTTGCCTAATAGAAAATGCCTTATTGCAATGAATTCTACTAAAGATGAGACTAGTTGGCTTTAGCATAGAAGATTAGGGCATGCTAGTATTATCTTCTTTCGAAACTTTGAAAAAAGAATTTAGTTAGAGATTTACCTGAACTTTATTTTAAAAAGATAGAGTTTGCCAAGCATGTTAATTTGGAAAACAAGTTAAAACCACTTTCAACTAAAAGGTTTTGTAACTACTAGTAGGCCACTAGAGCTACTTCATATGAATATCTTGAGACCAACTAAAACATCAAGTCTATGAGGCAAGATATGGATTAGTCATAGTGGATGATTTTTCGAGATTTACATGGGTTTTCTTTCTAGCATATAAAGATAAATCATTTTCTACATTTATAAAGTTTTATCGAAAAGTTTCAAATGAAAAGGTATTTCAGTTGTTTGCATTCGTAGTGATCATGGAACTGAATTTGAAAATTAGGATTTCAAAAGCTTTTGTACTAAAAAAGGTATCGAACATAATTTTTCTGTACCTAGGATACCTCAGCAGAATGGGATAGTATAAAGAAAAAATCATACTTTAGAAGAAATGGCATGCACTATGCTTTGTGAAAATTATTTACCGAGATATTTTTTGGGCTGAAGCTATTAATACTGCATGTTACATTTTGAATCGAGTTTAATCCACCCTATTTTGAAGAAAACTCCTTACAAACTTTGGAATCAATGAAAACCAACTTTAAATTACTTCTGAGTTTTTGGTTGTAAATATTTTATCTTAAATAATGGAAAGATAATCTTGAAAATTTGATGCCAAGTCTGATAAAGGTATCTTTTTAGGATACTCTACATCAAGCAGGGCATACAGAGTTTTCAACAAAAGAACTTTGTTGTAGAAGAGTCAGTACATGTTGTTTTTGAAGAATCTACTAACAAATCCTCTAGAAAAGAGGATACATCTGATGAATGTGTAGGTGCAGACAAGCTTCAAAAGTTGACACTGAATGATCAACCTCCTCAGCCAAGTGAAGAAGATTAAGATAAAAGTGAGAAAGGTGAAGACACTCCAAAGCACCAAGATCTACCTAAGGAGTGGAGGTATGCTCATGGACATCCTAAGAAATTAATCCTAGGTGATCCATCTAAGGGGTAAGAACTTGAGCCTCAATTAGAAATGAATGCGATTATATAGCTTTTGTATCATAAGTAGAGCCTAAATATTTTGATGAAGCTGAAAAAGATCCTAACTGGATTAATGCCATGCAAGATGAACTAATTCAGTTTGATAGAAATAATGTTTAGACATTAATAGAAAGACCATCTAATATTTTATTATTGGCATTAAATGGGTATTTAGGGATAAATTAGATAAAATGGAATTATTGTTAGAAATAAAGCTAGGCTAGTTGCTAAAGGCTACAATCAGGAGGAAGGGATTGAATTTGATGAACTTTTGCTCTTGTTGTTAGACTTAAAGCAATTAGACTATTATTAGCATTTGCTTATTTTATGAATTTTAAACTATTTCAAATGGATATTAATTATGCTTTTCTAAATGGTTTTATAACAAAAAAAGTTTTTGTTGAACAACCATCTAGATTTGAAAATCATGCACATCCTGATCATGTTTTTAAATTGCACAAAGCACTCTATGGATTAAGCAAGGATCTCGAGCCTGGTATGAAAGACTCAACAAATTTCTAATTGAAAATGAATTTTCTAGAGGCCATGTTGATAAAACATTATTTTTGAAGAAGAAAAAAATGATTTATTAGTAGTACAAATATATGTTGATGATATCATTTTCGGTGCTACTAATGAATTCTTTGTCAAGAGTTTGCTAAGCTAATGCAGGGTGAGTTTGAGATGAGCATGATAGGAGAACTTAATTTCTTTCTCGGACTCCAGATCAAGCTAACTAAAGATGAAATCTTCATCAACTAAGCTAAGTATACAAGAGAGATTATAAAGAAGTTTGGGATAGAGACTACTAAATCGATAGGTACGCCTATGAGCCCCTCTTGTAGACTTGATAAGGATGAGCATGGTAAATCAGTAGATCAAAAGTTATGTAGAGGTATGATTGGCTCTTTACTATACCTAACTGCTAGTAGACTAGATATAATGTTCAGTGTATGCATGTGTGCTAGATATAAGTCTGATCTAAAGAATCATATCTAATGGCTGTTAAGCGCATTATTAGATATCTATCTAGTACTGTTGATATTGGTTTATGGTATTCTAGAGATTCATCTACTGAATTAATTGGATATTCTGATGCAGATTTTGCTGGTTGTAAATTGGATAGAAAGAGTACTAGTGGTACTTGCTAATTTCTTGGAGTTAACTTAATCTCCTAGTTTAGCAAGAAACAAAAATTTAGTTGCACTATCCATAGCTGAGGCTGAGTATATTGCAGTAGGAAGTTGTTGTGCTCAAATCTTATGGATTAACAATAACTTGAAGATTTTGGAATCAAGTTGACTAGTATACCTATAAAATGTGATAATACTAGTGCTATTTGCTTGACTAAAAATCATGTCCAACATTCTAGGAGTAAACATATTGAAATTAGACATCATTTTATTAGAGATCATGTTGAAAATAATGATGTTGTGCTTGAATTATTAGTACTAAATTTAATTAGCCGATATTTTGACTAAGCCTCTCCTGGAAGATTGATTTTGTATGATTAGAAGAGAGCTCGGGATCATTAATCTGTTTGATTAAATTTTCCTAACTTTGACTCAAAACAATCTTATTTGACATCAATCATACTCAATCTTTGCTAATTTATTGAGTTTCAATTAAATTATCTGTGATTTTGATCAAACCTTCAATCTCTTATTTGTCAGTTTTTAAGTTGATGTGTCGACACATGAATGGCAGCAGATTGAGAATAAGGGCATTCTGAAGTATTTTTTTCTCATTTCGTCATCCCTCTCGAGCCAACACATAACCAGGTAGTTTATACTCCTCCTTCCCTCTATTTCATGCTTTAAACTCTTCTAATTCGCTGTTCGTAGCACTTTCTTATTCGGATTTTGTGACATTTTGCCTCCCATTTGCATTTTGAGTCCTAGAAATCCTAGGTTTTCATCCCAAAGTTATCTAATTTCTTATTCTGAGCAATGGGACCCCGAAAGCAAGTAGTCCGTCACCCTCGTTAGTCCAATCAGGAGGAAGAAAGAAGAACGAAGGCTAGACCCGAAGATAGAGCTCTAGATCCGCCTGCTCGACATCTTTTTGTAGCTTCTAGCGAGATGAGTTAAAAGACTGTTGTTGGAGGACGACGAGTAGACTTCAGTTTCATCGACCAGCAGCATTTCAGGATCAGACAGTGGATTCGAGAGGCTGGTTTGACATCGTTTTGCTCATTGAGCGAGAGATATTACCTAGGGCTTATTCGGGAGTTTTATGGATCACTAGCCCATGGGACTGATGGTTGGATGGCTTAGGTTAGAGGCAGGGACATCCTAGTTACCTCAAAGACTATGAGCAGAGTTTAGGACATTCCGATGACTGGATCAGTGGTGGATAGCCTGATGGATAAAGTGAGTGATCTCCAGTATATCTTCGAGTCAAACATATTGCCAGAGGGAGCCACCGTACCTGCATCCCGATTGTCAGCAGAGATGAGACTGTTGCACCATATTATTGCCCGGATCCTTTTATCGAAGACCGGACAGTTTGATTATATCGCTGAGCGGGAGTTGCTCATGATGATCTCATTGGTTCAACGCACACATGTCTGCCTTCCCATGCTCATGGTTTACTAGATGACGGAGGATTCGATGAGTCAGCGACTCAGACTGCCTTATGTGATGGGTTTGACTTTACTATTTAGGAAGTATGACGTTAGCTTTGAGGACGAGCCCTTTCGCTTGCTACTTCATACTGATGTGTATGACATCAAGTCATTACACAGGAGGGTTATCATCTGTTCCAAGGCCAGTGGAGATGGAGAGTATCTGGTCAGGCCAACGACAGAGCTGATGATGATAATGCTGCAGAGGAGGAGTGCATCCTTTCCGGCAAGGCAGGACCTACAGAGAGTCAGCCTGAGATAGTAGCACAGCCAGAGGTTGCATCTCAGTCTGAGCCTACTACTTCAGCATAGCCTCAGCCAGTTCAGACGGAGACTCCAGTAGTTTCAGATAGCTTATTGGACAGAGTCAGACGCATTAAGATAAATATTCTGATCATTAGACAGCGTCTTGACTACTTCATAGCTGCGACCAGAGAGAGCCACAGTAGACTGAGTGATGGCATCTCAGCTACACTGATCGCTCTGTCCAGACCTACAGGGAGTGCTCCAGCTTCAGATACAGCTCCGCCTACTCCAGCACTGGTTGTTGATGTGAGAGTGATGGTGATGGAGATGATGAGGAGTCTGACTCTGATGGATTTGATTTTCTAGATCTGATTTCAAAGCTAGTGGTAGAGGTGACGGCAGACTTGCCCAGGAGTTCTGCTCTTGACCCTTCTAGTTCACCTACCCAGACTCCAGTCCTATCTTCTCCTCCTTCCAAATCAGATGATCATGTTATGATTCCTATTCTTTCACTAGTTATTTATACACCCATTGTTGATATACCCATGATTGATAGTCCTATAAATGATTCACTGATTGCAAACTCACCCATTCATTCTTCAGCTGATACACCTACCTTTGATACACATATCGTATCATCAACCGATATGCCTATTTTTGATACACCTTCTATTGTTTCGCCTACCATCCGTACATCTTTTATTATCCGAGAGCTTGGGTTTTACACATCTGGCTTTCAGTATCTTGACTCTCGTCCTTCCTTTGATCATACGCCACTTCCAGCAATCACAGAGACTGTCGACCCGATTAGTTCTATTCCTACAGAGGACATTGCTTCCCTCTATTGCTCCAGCCAGAGGTCGGACGTATGCTTGATGCAGAGGACAACGGTCGTCGTACCCCTCTACGATCGACTAGGACCCGCCTCCGAGATCTCAGATCGATGTGGCCTCTTGCTCGATCTTTTACTGATACAGGATCGATTGAGATTAGATCATCTTCTGATGATGATGATGAGGATGAGGATTATGATATCTTAGTATCTTTAGATAGTTTATTTTAGGCATCTTTTGTATGTTCAATGTTGTACAAATTAAACTTTAAATGAAATACTATTTTGTACTTCATGTAAATGCCTTTGGTGGAAATGAATGAATGCCTTAAAATTTCTTAGTAAGTCATTGTCTTCATTTCTGAATGAATGAATGAATTATACTTCAATGCTATATCTTGAATGTATTGCCTATTTGTCTTCCTACCTTTTTAATGATAACAAAGAGGGGGAGTAATAAGACTAAAGTATAAATGTGATGTATAAATATGATGTGCAAGGGGTAATAAGAGTATTTGCAATTTGCAAATTATTTAAAAACTTGAATTAAAAATTGTTTACAAATTCCTTAAGTAAGGAGAGCAATACTTTGTTTATTTTGAAAATCCTTTCTAAATTGAATTTCATCTTAAATCCCTTCTTTAAATGTTTGAAAAGATATTTACAAATTCTTTTATGGATCATTAATTCAGGGGGAGCCTTGTTATTGCTAAATTCTCTTGTAGAGTATCACGATACGTGTGTTTATGTCTTAAATTTATCCCAAAGCTCTAATAGTCTTAATCATTATAACAAGCTCTGACACTCTTAATCATTATAGTACTCTTATTCTGATACATCATGTCAAGATTATAAATTACCTTGATGCACCTATTGTATTTAGTCCTATGCACCTTGTTGAATTCTTTTAAAGCTTTTTATGCAATTTATACTTAAGGATTTTGTCATCATCAAAATGGGGGAGATTGTTGACTCTGTTATTGATTTTGATGATAAGCAAAACGGTTAAGTGTAAGTTGAGTACTAATGATTTCTTTGAAGTATATTTTATAGAAAAAGGTGCTTACAAATTTGAAGAAGTTTGTTTGATTGAAGAAGCCAATCTTAGATGAAAAGATCTACTCAAAGAGGACTTGGATAGTCAAAGTTTGCTTGAATGGTTAATAGAGTGACGTAGAAATTTGTTTCAGCACAAGTTTAGACATTTTTGTGAAGATTTCAGTGAGGTGTCGACTCAAAGTATCGACACATGATACCAAGCATCGACACATGGAAGTGAAGTGTCGACTCAAGCCGGCATGCAAAGAATATTTCAGATGGCATGACTGAAGTGTCAACACATGGACCTGAAGTGTCGACTCAAGGTCTCGACACATGGATCAGCTCATCGCCTGAGATTTTCAAGTCACAGAACTTGGTGAATTTGAAGAACTGCAGAAGTGTCAACACATGAAAGCAAACTAGTGTGTGTGACTCAAAGTGTCGACTCACCTTAGGAAGTGTCGACATATCTTGAGATTTCCAGAGAACCAGATTGAAGATTTTTGAACTGGGTGTCGACTCAAGAAGTTCAAGTGTCGACCTGAAGTGTCGACTTACAGCCTGAAGTGTCGACACATGAAGTTCTGGGAACAGTAATGGCTAGTTTTTCAAATGCAGAACTCGACCTTTTGCCCTCCAATGGCTAGATTTTCAAGTCTAATGGCTAGAAACTGGATTTGAGGTATTGGAAAGGTATATATATGCTCCAAATCAAATCAAAATACATATATTGATGAGAATGAAATAGAAGCATCCAAGAGAGAAGAAAAGAGAGCATTCACTCCTATTCATTGAAGATTCAACCACTCTCAAGCAAAAGCAAGCCTCTAAGCATTCAAGAGCCTTCAAGAGCATTAAAGATCAATCTTTCTTGAGCAATCAAAGAGGCCTCAACAAGTTCAAAAGCACGAATACATCGAGCTTCAAAGAGATACCTGCATTTATTAGAAAGATTTTATTCTCATTACTTCAACTCTTATTTGTTGTAAGGGTTCTTGGTTAGCCTATTATAAAATCAAGAGAGGTTATTGGTGAGCCTTTGAAAACTAATTAGGTTCTTGGTTAGCTCGAAAAACTAAGGAAGGTTGGTGGTGAGCCTTAAAATCATTTAGATTCTTGGTTAGGCCGTAAAACCAAGTGAGGTTTTGACTTGTGAGCCTTGTGAAAACAAGTTGGGTTTTTGATTAGTGAGCCCGAAAAAACTAATCAACTATAATCAGTGGAGATTATAGTGAATTCCCAAGGAGATCTTGGGGAGTGGATGTAGGTGCATTGGATAGCACCGAACCACTATACTTCTTTATCTTTGTGGTTGATTGCTCTCTCTACTTGCTGTTTCATTTATTGCTCTTTATTTCTACTGCAACTTTATTTAAGAGCATTACATTTGAATTCATAGTACCTTTATTAATTGTTGATTGGATTGCATAGTATTGCATTGCATCAAGTAGTATTTTTTAGAGACCCAATTCACCCCCCTCTTAGGTTGCTTATTGGGCAACACTGATAATACTATGAAAAGAAGGAAGGTGCCCGAGCCACACACGTGTCTGGCATCTACAGGTTAATCCACACTAGGGCTTGACACTGATCAACTTTCTCAGAGTGCTATCTCTTCGGGATCCTTTGGATCGATCTCCTTCTTCCGAGAAGACAAAGAGGAGAGGGGGAAACCCTTTCCAAGAAACTCTCTTCCCAAGACCTAGCTTGAATGCTAGGTTTTTCATACCCAATCCTAAGTCCTCACAAAACTTCTCTTATTCTTCAAGTTCTTCTAACCATCTGCAGCCTCTAAAATGACCTTCATTTATAGGGACAGCCATGAGAGAGAGAAAGAGGAAGGAGGAGTGATTGGGGGAGAAGGTCAAGGGCCATACCAAATGGATCCAAGCCAAAGAGGTAAGTATGATTATTCATACCAAAAAAGCTTGGAGCCAAAAATGCCCAAAAATTGAAATTCAAATTCAAAAATCGAAATTCGAATTCAAAATTCGAAGTCAAAACATTCCAGAAATTCTTTCCAGAAAATCTGCTCGTCACAACAAGTGTCGACACTTACAAAATGCTAAGTGTTGACACTTCCCAAGTGTCAACTTAAGCAAGTGTCGACACTTGGAACATGGTCAATCATATTGACCTCTGGTGATGGCAAACGATTTTCAATCATCGATCAGCCTTAAGATCAGATAGAAATCTCTATGGTGTGTGACCCCATAGGTTCGAATACTAAGCCGGTAGCACTGAAAATTCCAGTACCAGTCAAAGTCCTCATCTAGCAATGATACTCGATATCCGGACAGATCGAAGATGCAGAGTACCTCACAAGAACTTTTGGTATATGGTTACCGTATAATTTATCCTTTTGACCTCATAATGCTCAGGATGACCTAAGGTTTGACTACCAAACCTAATTTGGTTTATCCAGATCGTATCTCAACTTTACAAGTTTTGTGACTCCTCACAAGAACTACCCTGGCCAAGATTTGCTAAATTGAGACATAGTGAGTCATTCACTCAAAATTATTTGGAGGGGTCAATTCCATCTTGATCCACCATCGCTCCTCAAGTATTTGACTATACCCAAAAACCTTCCATCACTGGATTAGAAATCCAGGTAGTCTGGTACCAAAGTACAGTGAGTTGCTTGCAAGCTACCATGGTGATCTCAGGTCTGAGGGACACATATACCCATATCCCTTCGCGAGTAACCTTTTGCAGAAGGGAGCTCCGCAGATGGTCATATTCAGTAAGATGTCACACATTTCACTTGCATGTCATGCCAGTGTCTCCACACTCCTTGGTAAGAGGACAACCAACAAATGTGACATACAACAACCTACACTTAATACATTATCATCCTATAATAATATATCCTTTGGTTATGAACCAGTTTAAGAACTACTTGATATATACTCTCTTTATCAAAACAATGTAGTTCTAAGGACTCCATCATACGAGAGTTCATTTCAGGAAAATGCAAATATGATGAACAGCCAAAGAATAACTTTTATTCATTAAAAGAATTTATATAATTACAATATTAGCACAACCATCTACAGCCCAGATGATTGGTATTGGGATACAATTCCCAACAACTCCCACTTAGACTAAAGCCAATCGATATAGAATCTCATTTCCATTTTTCATTTACAATAGTTGAACTCTTGAATTCGATGGCTTTAGTGAAGGGGTCAGCTAAGTTTTCCTTTCCATCGATCTTCTGAAGGTCAATGTCACCTCGTTCCATGATCTCTCATACAAGGTGATAGCGTGCAGAATATGCTTTGTGCGGTGATGAGACTTCGGCTCTTGGCTTGAGTAGTGGCTCTAGTGCTGTCATAGTACACCAGAACAGGACCATCCAGGGAAGGTGCCACTCCTAGTTCACAAAGGAACTTCTGTAATCACACAACTTCCTTTGCTGCATCTGATGCTGCAATGTACTCCGCTTGCATACTAAGTCCGCCATAGTAGGCTACTTGAAACTTTTCCAGCAGATAGCTCCTCCATTCAGGGTAAAGATAAATCCTGATACACTCTTGCTATCATCCTTATCTGACTGAAAATGGACTCAGTATACCCCACAAATTTCAAGTCAAATTCTTCATAAATTAACCATTGGTCCTTAGTATTTCGTAAATACTTAAGGATGGTTTTTACCACTTTTCAATGAGCCTTCACCTGGGTCAGACTGGTATCTGCTCACTACGCCTAGTGAGTATACCACATCTGGTCTAGTACATGTCATGGCATACATTATAGAGCCCACTGTCGAAGCATATGGGATTCTACATATATGCTCTCTCTCTTTAGGAGATGTCACATAATTCCTTTTGGAGAGATCAATTCAAGTGCCTATCGGGAGATAGCCCTCTTGAATTTTCCATGCTGAACCGTTTCAGTACGATATCGATGTACATAGACTGGGACAGTCCCAGAAGCCTCTTAGATCTATCTTTATAGATCTTCATACTCAGTATGTAAGCGGCTTCACCCAAATCCTTCATAGAGAACTGAGATGATAACCAGACATTTATTCCTTGCAGTGCTGGGATGTCATTCCCGATTAAGAGAATGTCATCTATATACAACACAAGGAACATAATTACAAAACCAGTAGCCCATTTATAAATGCAAGGTTCTTCTGTTTTTAATGAAACCATATGATTTGATACACTTATCAAATCGTATATTCCAACTCCATGATGCTTGCTTCAGTCCTAGATAGACTTTTGAAGCTTGTACACCTTTGACTCGTTTGTGGATGTAAACCCTTCAGGTTGTATCATATATACTTCCTCTTCCAGCTCACCATTCAGGAAAGCTGTTCGAACATCCATTTGCCAGATTTCATAGTCAAAGTGTGCTGCTAAAGCAAGCATGATCTGAAAGGATTTGAGCATTGCCACAGGAGAGAACGTCTCATTATTGTCAATACCATAATATTGATGATATCCCTTAGCAACCATATGGGCTTTGTAGGTCTCTACCTGCCCGTCTGCGCCCCTTTTCCTTTTAAAAATCCATTTGCACCCAATGGATTTTATCCTTTCAGGTGGATCAACCAATGTCCATACATTGTTGGTCTCCATGGACTCTATTTCGGATTTCATGGCTCTTAACCATTTCTTAGAGTTGGACCTGTGCATCGCATCCATTTAGGTGATCGGATCCTTATTATTCTTATCGAGTTTAATGGGATCACCGTCCCAGACCAAGAAACTGTAGTATCTATCTGTTGACTCAGTACCCTACTGGATCTCCTTAATTGTTCCTATGTGGGCTTTAGGTGTGATCTAATCATAGCCGATTCTATGTTGTCCCTTAAGTGTGTCGGTCTTCTACTTGTTGAACTTCACTAAGTTCAATCTTAGTGGCTTCAGTCCCTTCACCAAGGAACTCCTTTTTCAAAAAGATAGCCCTAAGACTGATGAACAACTTTTTTTAATCAGCCGAGTAGAAGTAATACCCCTAGATTCTTTTGGATACCCAACAAATAGGCACCGGTCAGGCCTAGGTCCAAGTTTGTCCATTTCCAAACATTTTACATAAGCTGAGCACCCCCAAACCCGAAGGTGTGATAGTGTCGACTTATGTCCAGTCCATATCTCATATGGTGTTTTGCTAACGGACTTACTTGGAGCTCTATTTAGAAGGTAACAGGCTGATTCCAGAGCATATCCCCAAAAGGATAGTGGTAGAGAAGCAAAGCCCATCATGGACCGAACCATGTCTAACAGGGTTTGATTTCTCCTCTCAGACACTCCATTTAATTGAGGTGTCCCTGGAGGTGTCCACTGAGAGAGAATCCCATTCTCATCGAGATATGTTAGAAACTTACCTGAAAGGTATTCACAGCCTCGATCGGATCGAAGGGTTTTGATACACTTTCCAGTTTGTTTTTCTACTTCACTACGATATCGTCTGAACATTTCAAATGATTTAGATTTATGTCTCATCAAGAAAACAAAACCATATCATGAAAGGTCGTCTGTAATATAATGAAATAACTGTACCCACCCTTGGCACTAACATTCATGGGTCCTATACATCAGTATGTACTAGACTCAGAATCTCATTGACTCATTTACCTTTTCTAATAAAAGGTGACTTTGTCATTTTTCCAAGAAGACAGGACTCAGAGGTTGGAAGTGAACTATCTTCACTAAAATTGAGGAGACCCTCACTTTTCAACATGTTATCTTGTACCTGTTAATATGACCTAGCCTACAATGCCATAGGTATGCTTCGCTGACATTTTCTATCCTATGGCATTTGCTAGACATGTACATTACACTAACAGGTCACGATAGTATATAAATGTCATCACGCATTTGTCTAATCAATACTACAGAACCATTCTAAATGATTTTGCAAACATCATTCTTATTGATAATTCATAACCATAAATGGCCAATTGGCCTACAGAAATGACATTCAAAATAAAAGATGGACAAAAATGACACTGATTCAAAATGATAGTATAGGACTCGAAAACAAGTTTGAGGACTCCCAACACCAGGACTGGTACTCGGCTTCCATTTCCACGTTCAAGAATCTCTCACCATCCTAGAATCTTCTACTAACTTGAAGTCCCTGCAAAGAATTACAAATGTGAATTCGACTTCTTATATCCAATACCTAGTTAATAGTATCGCAGATAGAAAAACTACAAGGTGTTATCATATAAATACCTTGTCCAGGACCATCATGTTGCTTTCTCTTCTTAGACCTATTCGGGTTAAAGGATGCAATGTAAAGAGGACAGTTCCTCTTTCAGTGATCCCGCTTCTTATAGAAGAAGCACTCCATATGGCTTTGATTAGCCTTCACCCGCTTGGCCTGACTAGGCCCAGAAGCATTTAGCACCTTTTTTTCTTTGTTTTTCTTTTTCCCTTTCTTAAAGGGACGACGCCCTCCCGAAGATCCTCCCACTAGATTCACCGCCCCTTTGTTCAGTTGGTGATCTTTCTCATAAGTCTGTAGCAACCCCAACAAACTGTGGTAGTTAACTACAGGCTTATTCATTCTAAAATGATCGAGAAAATCTAGATAGGAAGAGGAAAGGGAATTCAGAATCGCATCCTTTTCAAGCTGTTCATGCAAGGGACATCCGAGTTTGACCAGACACTCAATCATCTTGATCATGTATATACATGATCAGTGACCGAGGCTCCATCATGCATCCGTGCATTGTAGATGGCACAGGAGACCCTGTACCTTTCAACGTCATCAGGTGTGCCAAAGGACTCCTTCAACCTTTGAAGAATTTTCTTCGGTTAGGCTTCCTCAAACTTGGGACTGAACTCGTCGTTCATCGCTACCAACATTATGCATCGAATAGTGGTCCTATCAGAGTGCCACTTCTGAGAAGTGTCTCTGACTGAACCCCGAGCATTGGGAGCAAGGGTTTCAGGTGCCGGATCCGATATCACATACAAGATCCATTCATGCTCCAGGATAATCCTGAGCCTTCGATACCAGCTATTAAAGTTAGGTTCATTGAGCTTCTTATTATGAGAAGAGACCGGAGTGACAAGTTGGAAGACATCTGAAAGGAAAACCAAAGCTAATTAGTGTATATGAATTATTAACCTAAAGACATGGACTTTAGTCTAAAGGTCCCTCCCACTATTTGCTCAGACTAGTAGCCTCTACCTCCAATCCGAGGAATTATTTTAATTTCCTAGTGGGTACCAGAGTGCAATAGACAACACAACAGCCCACCCATGCATGTCAAAGGTAGGTTCTTCAACCGATTACTTCTTCAAGTAACCTCTAGTATGGGTTTTGCCCCCAGGTGCACTTCAATGGGCCTTGGGCTCCTATTGAAGGTCCCGATTAGGTCCAACCATTAACATGACAAAATTCAATGCTTCTAAAACAAATAGTCAAGCCCGACTTTGGCCGGCCCACTTGTCCACCAAAGAGAGTCGCACTGAGCCATCATATTAGGAACAGCAATTCTAATAGCTAGATGAACACCCGATCTTTGGATCTGCCGATGAACACCCAACTACTGGACCCATTACCATCCCACTTAATGGGAGGCTAGAACTAAGTTGTCCCTATAACTTTGTTCTTTTAAGGACCTAATAATTTAGAGGGTTTAATTTTAATATGATAGACGAAGGGATGAAAAGACATGGATCAACCTCCCACTAACCATATCAGCAAACAAGGAGGGTTACTCATAACTAATGATCCATGGGCACCTAAAATGAGTCATGACTAATAAACCTTGGGTGACATAGGTTAACACGAGTCAATGAGCTATCCAATCAATCCTGATTGACCACATTGGCCAGGTAAGTGAGATCATGGGTTGGGTTCTACCATTAACCATCTTGCCTTAGACACCAACATAGTTGGCTAGGTAAGAGGTAGCCCCAAAGAACCATGATCAAAATGCCAAACTTACCTAGACGCTAATTGGTTCATCAAAGTCGATTAGACTAGCCTAAAGACTCGGGCTGTCCACTGAGCCGCAAATTAGGTCCATTTAGATTTATGGACTAATCAATCTAGCTATTAGAGAGATCTAAAGAGAAAAAATTCTAACTCAACATTTGATTAGATTAGTTCTCTAATTAGTCCAATGCACTTAAACTTAGGTCTAACCCAATAAAGGATCTAATAGAAGCTAACCATGACCTTAAGGCTTATTGAAATGACTTAAAATCTTTGAATCACATTCCTATAATTCTTAGTTATTCTTAATTCTCAATTAAGTTCAATAGCCTTAATTAAATTAAAATAATTTTAATGTACAAATGTGAAATAATTTTATAATAAATTAAAATTTGAATTCACTGCTTTTCAGTATTTCATCCCAAGTGTCAACTCACCAGGAGCAAGTGTTAACACTAGGTGTCGACACTAGGGTCGACACAAGGCCCGAGACAGGAGGAAAATAGAATGCCAGATTTTTGGCATGCGCTCATGAGATGACACTTCCAAGGCCAAGTGTCGACACTCAAGCCAAGTGTCGACACTTCCTGGTCAAGTGTCGACACTCAACCTGAGACAGGGAAAAAATAGTGATTTCAAATCCAAAATTTTTCCAAACTTTCAATCAAATCCGATCAAAACAAACTCTTAGATCTTATCTAAACTTGTTTTATGATCATGTCATTAGATTAAAATATTTTTTAATCTATATTTTCTTTCCTTTTATTTTGTTTTCAAGAGTCAATCATATCGGCACCCCAACATGCCATAGGAGGCTCCATTGAATGGGAAGAGAGGGTCTTGCAGCCCTACTTTTCTCCTAGATCGGATGGCCATGGTGAAGCACTCAATCTAAGTACTTTAAGAAGGGTGATGTTAAAGCATGCTAGCATCATTATACTACAAAAGGAACCTATTACTTTGATACCATTGAAGGGGAAAAACATTCAAGCATGCTAGGTAGAAAAAAATATATTTTAAAACTATTTTAAAACATGCACAGCAAAAGGCTCGGTAGATAGATCAAGACGATCTACCGATTTGCCCGTAATTGGATCTAGTATAATAATCTAGCATGCAAGAAAACATCAACAGCAAGAAAAAAATAAAGATATAAAAGTACCTTACCGTTATACCTCTGATAATACTGTGAAAAGGAGGAAGGCACCCAAGCCACACACATGTCTGGCCTCTACAAGTAATCCACACCAAGGCTTAACAATGATCAACTCTCTCAGAGTGCTAGCTCTTCGGGATCCTTCGAGCCAATCTTCTTCTTCCGGGGAAGACAAGGAGGAGAGGTGGAATGGTGGGGACACCTAAGGCACCAGAATAAGATAGAGGCTTTTCAACCCTTTGTAAATTGATCAATAATTTATGAGTCCATCTGTAATAAGGGCTTAGCTCATCTGAGTCCATTTAGTTGTTATTTGAGTATTTTAGTTGTTATTTCAGTTCTGTACTAGTCAGCTCATGTTGAGCTAGTTCAGTCAATGCTAGTTAGCTCATGTTGAGCTAATTTTATTTTTTTGAGTCCTGTCCAAGCATACTGAAGACTCAAGACTATATCATACAAGTGAAGACCAAGTCCAACTAGATTGAAGACATGGAAGTATAGCACAAGTCCAACCCAGCATGAAGATTTGAAGACCCCAGGAGGAAAATTCAGAAAACCCTGATTTCTTGCAGATGCCCTCCAGATACCTAGATTCCCTTCCAGATGCCAAAGTATATTTATAGATAAGGGCATCCATGATTCCAGAGGTCCATCTGCATCCTAGCCCAAAGAAATCAAGCCCAGGTGCCAAGCCCAAGCCCCTAAGAAGCAAGATACCAGGGAATATTCCTGCTACCTGGCTACCAGGCCACCCCAGCTTCCAGAGGCCAAAACCCATGCACCCGAGCCCTTTGGCCGGCCTTTTGCTGCTCCTAGAAGCCAACATGCCCCCCTAGGCGTCCTTGGAGTCTTGACCAAGTCAAGAAATTTTTAGGGATTCTTCTACCTAATATTCCTATTTTCTAGCTAGGGTTGAGAGGGAAAAGGATTCTTATGTACCCTTACTTGGAGCCCAAGGTTAAGGGTCTATTTAAGGGACCCTAGCCTCTTGTATGAGAAGAATTTTTGATGAATGAAAACCTTGATTTCTTCTATTGAGTGGTGTGATACCCTGCTGTGTGCATAAAGGGGTTTGTGAGAGTTCTTCTTCCCGGTGTTTGCAATCATCTTCCTGCTTGCCAACAAACCCTCCAGATCCCTGGACGCCCACTCAAAAGAAGCCTTTCTTGCTATTTTACTTTGTTTTCTTGTTCCTTTGTGAGCTTTCTAACCCATGACAGGTCGTTTGCAGGTCCCTGAGTTCCTACGAATCCAACGACTCCAGCCAAGCCGCAATCGGATCACTGAGCAGAAAGCCGGGTATCCGCGGGTCTTGGCTCGGTTTTCCAGCCGCATCCGTCGAGGAACGAGAGACCCTTCGCTGCGATCTTCATAGACGTTGTCAGGTACACCCCTCTACCTCCAGTAGTTTTATTGTAGGAGAACTTGCCCTAACCGAGGCTTCTCAGCCCCGGCGGTCCTTCTTTGCTACTTTTCTAGGTCCTAATCTGCATGCTGATCTTCAAAAATTCATACAAATTCCCTACAAATAATTTTGATCTGAAATTTGGAAATTAATCACCTAACTCAACATGTAAAATATAAAAAATAAATTTCATGCATATTAGTTCCCCATCATTGTATCAGAGCTTAGATTAGGGCTTGTTTTCTGTAATTTTCAGTCCATATATACTCTATTATTTTAATTATTTATCCCTGATAAAAACTTCAAAAATCTTGAAATTACTTTACCGGATTCATCATAATTAACAGTAATTTTAAAAATTCTTTGTAGATTTTATTATGGCCTGTGAATTTTCTTCAAGCCGAAATACATCCTACAAATTTTCGGCTCTATTTTTCAGCAAGACAAGTTTGGAAGTTTTAGGGTTTTGTTTAGCAATTTTTGCATATTTTTAATTTTAGTATATTTCCAGCATATTAGGCCATGTTTTGCAAGTTTTCTTCTATTAAAAAAATACCAAAAAAAAAAATTACATATTCTCAAAAATACCAAAAAAAAAAATATCTAAACCCTAATTTGCATCCTCATCTGCCTGCCATCATTGCATATTTACTTTTAAGGGCACTCTTGCTATATCAGATGGGGGGAGGATTTGATCACCTCTCCTTAGCCCAAACCACATCCCTTGCATTCGGTCCGAAGCCTTACCTAAAATTAATTAGACTTAATTTGCCCTAGTGGCTAGGGACACCAACTGGTCGGGTCCGGGCTAAGTGTTAGATCACTGTGTCAAGACTAACCTGTGTGTTCCTTGTGCTTAGTGTCTAGAATGGTGGTTTAGGGATTCAATCCTGAAGGGCTTGTGTGCTGGTCCGCCTACCTGGCCAATCTTTGATTGGTGTCTAGGATTGGCAATCAGGACCTAACACTCCCTTACACCTGCCTGGCTGAGTACAGGGTTACTATAGGCTAGTTTGCCACCCTGATTAAGCATCTAGTTTGGACTCTAGGTCTAGTCAGCTATAGTCGGTCTGATCGAGTCTTGCATGAGCACTAGATCAGGAGTTCATATCACCCACCTCCTTCACAAATGTCTGAATCCATGGAAAATTTACAATCTCAAATAAAAGCCCTAGCTGATCAAATGGCCCAGATGGCTACCCAGATAACTACCCAGATGATCCAGTTAACTCAGTCTCGTATTCAAACCAATGATAGAATTGACCATCTTGCTAATAGGTTTGATCAGTTAAAAGTCCGGGTAGGGACCCAGAAAAAAACCATGGGTCACAGTCTGAGCCAGATCCTAATTCCCCTCAACCTAGGAGGACCCCAACCCTAATCCATACCCTGAGGTCGAACCTAGGAGAGCCCCTCATCCTGACCCATACTATAACCCTCAGCCTAGGAGGACCCCAGACCCTGACCATACCAAGAGGTCGAACCTAGGAGAGCCCATCGTCATGACCCAATCCTAAGGTTAGTCCTAGAAGACCCAATCAGGATTTTATAGACCAGGAAGATAGATCCTATTTACCCTCTCCCTATAAGCCTAGTATACCCACAACCTATAGATCTTATGACTCCAAATCCTATGAACCTAGAACCTATGAATCCATAACCTATGAACCTAGATCCTATGACTCTAGATCCCATGATCATAGATCCTATGCACCCACACCCTATGAGCCTAGTAGACCCAACACCCAATATTCTGACCCTATAGGGAGTCCAACCCTAGGAGAACCCAATATTCTGACCCATATAGGGAGTCCAATCCTAGGAGAACCCAGTATTCTGACCCATATAGGGAGTCCACCCCTAGGAGGACCCAATATCCTGACCCATATAGAGAGCCCAACCTTAGGTGGACTCCATACCATGATCCATCCTTAGAACCTGACCATAGAACTGACCCAAAATCCTATGACCCCAGTCCTATAATCCCATGACCCATAGATCTGCACCTTGTCCTATGAGCCCAGAGAAACCATAACCCTAAATATTAGCCTAGTACTAGTCAGGTTTCCCCTAGTCAATTTGAACCCCATAGGATTAGTATCCCTAAATACGAACCCAGTAGTGAGCCACTACCCCTTATACAACCTGAACCTACTAGGAGTAGCACCCATAATCAGAGACCAGAACCTAACCAATTCCTGCTAGCTGACCTTCTCCAACCATTCCTGAGATTCGCAAGGCTTACATTAACGTGGAAGTGTATGAAGCTGATATGAGCCTAGTGGATGAGTATGAGGGAGAAGAGGAGACACCTTTAGTAGACCTAGAATTAGCTGACCAGTAGATACCCAGGTAGAAACCAACCCAGAGCTAGTTGACCTTGACCATATCCAACCTAAAGCTATAATGGAAGAACAAATAGAGGAAGAGAACCTAGGTACTGCTACTAGAGCCTTACCTGAGGAAACATAGAGGAGACCAAATTATAGAGTCTAGTCCTAAAATACAAAAACCAGAAGAATTTATTAAGGACCTGATCTCTTTGAATCAGTACCCTCAGGATGAGTCTCCTCCTATAGTTCCCATAAGGACCTCTTCCTGAGATTAATAACCCATCCTTCCATTATACAAATCCCGTAGATATATCGCAACCCATAAGGTTAACCTCATTAGTCTAGGATTAGTCCCTGACATGCCTTCTTGATTCTACTTTATCCAACTAACCCAGAACCTTTTTCTCCACCCTACCAGAGTAATTCTGAACCCACTTCCTATTTTCTACCCTTTCCTGAATTTTCTCATGTGTCTAGAACTATTAGGTTACATTTTGTTGAGGTTACTAGGTGCAAGGATCCATAGAGCCCATCCCATTTGCTACCTACTTTTTGCAGACCCTCTGGCACTTATTAGGAGTTACTAGCAAATTTTCTTCAGCATGTCATCCATCAACCATGACTCATGCCCCCATGCCCAAGTGGTAGTTAAGACCTAATAAACCTCTTTAGTCGAGTCTGCTAGGTGTAGGTTTGAGTCCTTTGCATCATCTTGTTAGGAGTCTGCATGTGCCTAGCATGTTCACCACCTGCACTAATGTTAAAAACAACTGGCTAATTCCCGAAGATGGATCAAAAAATTTGATGTAGTGGATTTTATCTTGGTTAGGCTTAGGCCTAAAAGAAGCTTCATGGTCGCAGAGCCAGACCTTTTAAAGTGATAGAGAAGGTTGGATCAAATGCCTAGGTGTTAGACTTGCCTTCGGATTTGGCATTAGTTCTACCTTCAATATTACAGACCTGGTTGAGTATAGGGAACGGCAGCGCTACCTAGTGAGGCCTTTGGACCTATTCTTTTCATTGTGAGTGAACCTAACCTAGAGTGTCCACACAAATTTGGCCTGAGAGAGGAGAACGGATCGAGCGTATCCTGGACAATCAAGCCATCATGACCTAGGGCCATGACTATCAACGCTTCCTGGTCTGATGGCAAGGCCGCCAGAGTCGGACGATTCGTGAATTCTCGAGAGGACTTGCAATGCCTCAACCAGACCTTCTCGAGAGATATGTGAGCCAGTCTGACCTTCACTCGACAGGGTCAGTTCTCCCATCCCGGGAGAATTGGTGGGGACACCTGAGGCACCAGAATAAGACAGAGGCTTTTTCAACCCTCTGTAAATTGATCAATAATTTATGAGTCCATCTGTAATAAGGGCTTAGCTCATCTGAGTCTATTTAGTTGTATTTGAGTATTTTTAGTTATTATTTTAGTTCTGTACTAGTCAGCTCATGTTGAGCTAGTTCAGTCCAATGCTAGTCAGCTCATGTTGAGCTAATTTTATTTTTTTGAGTCCTGTCCAAGCATACTGAAGACTCAAGACTATATCATACAAGTGAAGACCAAGTCCAACTAGATTGAAACATGGAAGTATAGCACAAGTCAACCCAGCTTGAAGATTTGAAGACCCCAGGAGGAAAATTCAGAAAACCTGATTTCTTGCAGATGCCCTCCAGATACCCAGATTCCCTTCCAGATGCCAAAGTATATCATAGATAAGGGCATCCATGATTCCAGAGGTCCATCTGCATCCTAGCCCAAAGAAATCAAGCCCAGGTGCCAAGCCAAGCCCCTAAGAAGCAAGATACCAGGGAATATTCCTGCTACCTGGCTACCAGGCCACCCCAGCTTCCAGAGGCCCAAACCCATGCACCCGAGCCCTTTGGGCCGCCTCTTGCTGCTCCTAGAAGCCCAACACGCCCCCTAGGAATCCTTGGAGTCTTGACCAAGTCAAGAAAATTTTAGGATTTTTCTACCTAATATTTCCTTATTTTCTAGCTAGGGTTTGAGAGGGAAAAGGATTCTTATGTAAAGACTTATGTACCCTTACTTGGAGCCCAAGGTTAAGGGTCTATTTAAGGAACCCTAGCCTCTTGTATGAGGAGAATTTTGATGAATGAAAACCTTGAGTTCTTCTATTGAGTGGTGTGATACCCTGCTGTATGCATAAAGGGGTTTGTGAGAGTTCTCTTCCCGGTGTTTGCAATCACTTCCTGCTGCCAACAAACCCTCCAGATCCCTAGACGCCCACTCCAAAAGAAGCCTCCCTGCTATTTTTACTTTGTTTTTCTGTTCCTTTGTGAGCTTTCTAACCCATGACAGGTCGTTTGCAGGTCCCTGAGTTCCTACGAATCCAACAACTCCAGCCAAGCCTCAATCGGATCACTGAGCAGAAAGCCGGGTATCGCGGGTCTTTGGCTCGGTTTTCCAGGCCGCATCCGTCGAGAAACGAGAGACCCTTCGCTGCAATCTTCATAGATATTGTCAGGTACACCCCTCTACCTCCAGTAGTTTATTGTAGGAGAACTTGCCCTAACCGAGGCTTCTCAGCCTCGGCGGTCCTTCTTTGCTACTTTTCTAGGTCCTAATCTGCATGTGATCTTCAAAAATTCATACAAAATTCTCTACAAATAATTTTGATCTAAAATTTGGGAATTAATCACCTAACTCAACATGTAAAACATACAAAAAAATTGCATGCATATTAGTTCCCCATCATGGAACCCTTTTCAAGAAACTGTCTTCCCAAGACCTAGCTTGAATGCTAGGTTTCTCACACACAATCCCAAGTCCTCACAAAACCCCTCTTCTTCTTTTAGTTCTTCTAACCATCTGCAGCCTCTAAAATGCCCTTCATTTATAGGGGCAGCCATGAGAGGGAGAAAGAAGGAGGAGTGATTGAGGGAGAAGGTCAAGGCCAAACCAAATGGGTCTAAGCCCAAGAAGGTAAGTATGACTATCATACCAAGAAAGCTTGGAGCCAAAAATGCCTAAAAATTGAAATTCGAATTCAAAATTCGAAGTCAAAACATTCCAGAAATTCTTTCCAAAAAATTTGCTTGTCACAGAAAGTGTCGACACCTATAAAATGCCAAGTGTCGACACTTCCCAAGTGTCGACTCAAGCAAGTGTCGACACTTGGAACATGGTCAATCATATTGACCTCCAGTGATGGCAATCGATTCTCAATCATCGATCAGCCTTAAGATTAGATAGAAATTCCTATGGTGTGTGATCCCATAGGTTCGAACACTAAGCTGGTAGTATTGGAACATTTTCAGCATCAGTCAAAGTCCTCATCTAGCAATGATACCCGACGTCCGGATAGGTCAAAGATGCAGAGCACCTCACAAGAACCTTTGGTATATGGTTACCGTATATTCATCCCTTTGACCTCATGATACTCAGGATGAACTAGGGTTTGACTGCCAACCCTAATTTGGTTTATCCATATCGTGTCTCAACTTTACAAGTTCTATGACTTCTCACAAGAAATACCTGACCAAGGATTTGCTAAATTGAGATATAGTGAGTCATTCACTCCAAACTATTTGGAGAGGTCAATTCTATCTTGATCCACCACCGCTCCACAAGTACTTGACTGCACCTAGAAATCTTTATTCATTAGATTAGAAATTCAGGTAGTCCGGCATCAAAGTATAGTGAGTTGCTTGCAAGCTACCATGGTGATCTCAGGTCTGAGGGATACATATACCCATATCCCTTCACGAGCAATGTTTGGCAAAGGGAGCTCCATAGATGGTCACATTCAGTGAAATGTCACATTTCACTTGCATGTCATGCCAGTATCTCTACACTTGATACATTGTCATCCTATAGTAATGTATCCTTTGATTGTGAATAAGTTTAAGAACTACTTGATATATCCTCTCTATATCAAAACAATGTAGTTCTAAGGACTCCATCATACGATAGTTCATTTCAGGAAAATTCAAATATGATGAACAGCCAAAGAATAACATTTATTTATTAAAAAATTCATATACAATTACAAGATTAGCACAACCGTCTATAACCTAGATGATTGGCATTGGGACATAATTTTCAACACTTTCATGGTCATTATAAGCCCACACTGGGGCTTCGGCTATCATGGGGTGATGCTGGAATCCTAAGGCTAGCTCGAAGAACTTCACTGGCCTCTTGCCTTTGTTTTGCCAACCTCGAGGTCATGCAGGCTTGAGTGCAAGTGGCTTCTGGAGTCCTTTGGGTCGTCGAGCTGTGAGTTAAGTGGTAGGTAGCATCTTGGCACCTCCCCTGGGCTATGAGCGAGGCTGGGGGTTTCAAGCTTCTCGATTCACCAAGCTATGAATCTCATGATAGATGACACCTTGGTGCCACCTCTGGGTTATGAGCGAGGCCATGAGGCTGTGGGGCACCAAGCTTCTCGATTTGCCAAGCTATGAGTCACACGGTAGATGGCACCTCGATGCCACCTCCAGGCTGTGAGCAAGGCTGGGGGCACCGAGCTTCTCAATTTGCAAAGCTATGAGTCACGTGGTAGACGGTACCTTGGTACTGCCTCCTGGCTATGAGAAAGGCCATGAGGCTATTGGGTGCCGAGCTTATTGGTGTGCCAAGCAGTGAGTCACGTGGTAAATGGCATCCCACTGCCACCTTCGGGCTGTGAGCAAGGCTGGGGGCACTGAGCTTCTCGATTTGCCAAGCTATGAATCTCGTAGTAGATAGGATCCTATTGCAACCTCTGGGCTATGAGCTAGGCCATGAGGCTGTGGGGCTCTGAGCTTATTAGTATGCTAAGCTGTGAGTCACATGGTAGATGGCATCCCGCTATGGCCTCCGAGCTATAAGTGAGGCTAGAGGCACCGAGCTTCTTGATTTTCCAAGCTATGAGTCACGCGGTATATAGCACCTTGGTGCCGCCTCTGGGCTATGAGCGAGGTTGGGGCTGCCGAGCTTTTCGATTTGCTAAGCTATGAGTCATATGGTAGATGGCACCTTGGTGCCATCTCTGAGCTATGAGCGAGGCCATGAGGCTATGGGGCGCCGAGCTTATTGGTGTGCCAATCTATAAGTCACGCGGTAGATGGCATCCCGCTGCCACTTCCAGGCTATGAGCAAGGCTGGGGGCACCGAGCTTCTCAATTTGCCAAGCTATGAGTTTTGTGGTAGACAACAACTTGGTGCCGCTTCCGGGCTGTGAGCGAGGCCATGAGGCTATGGGGCGTCGAGCTTATTGGTGTGCCAAGCTATGAGTCACGTGGTAGACAGCATCCTGCTGCTGCCTCTAGGCGGTGAGTGAGGTTGGGGGTGCCGTGCTTCTCGATTCACCAAGCTGTGAGTCACGTGGTAGACACCACCTTGGTGGCACCTCTAGGCTATAAGCTAGAACACGAGGCTATGGGGCACCGAGCTTATTGGTGTGCCAAGCTATGAGTCATGCAGTAGATGACATCCCACTGCCACCTCCGGGCTGTGAGCACGGCGAGGAGTGCGGGCCTGATGGAGGGCTCGGCTTGAGAGTGCCGAACTGTGAGTCAAGTGGTAGATGGCGGGTTGCCCTACCGCCACCTCTAGATTGTGAGCACAGCGAGGAGTGTGGGCCTGATGGGGGGCCTAGCTTGAGAGTGTCGAACTATGAGTTAAGCGGTGTAGATGGCGGGTTGCCCTGCCGCACCTCTGGACTATGAGCATGGAGAGGAGTGCAGGCTTGATGGAGGGCCCGACTTGAGAGTGCCAAACTATGAGTTAAGCGGTAGATGGTAGGTTGCCTTGCCACCACCTCTGGATTGTGAGAATGGCGAGGAGTGCAATCCTGATGGGGGGCCCAGCTTGGTTCACTGGACTTTGAGTCAGACAGAGATTTTCCTGCACAAGTGAAAGATAAAGTTGCGCGAAAAAATAAATTAAATTATTAAGAAGAAATCTTACATCACTGGAAGTGCCTTTTCAAATTGCTTATGCTCTAGGTTCGCGAGCATTAGGAGGCACCGAGGCCGGTGAGGTAGTAGGCTTCGCCTGGTTAGGCTTTGACCCCCTCACCGGGGCCCTTCATGGGGATTGCAGTAGCGCTCTATTCTTTACCGGTAGACTGCCCCCTGGGGGCAGGCCCCGGCTCTTGTTTCATCCAGCCATGTGTGGGTCCCTAGCAGGATGGCCTGGCTAGACGCCTCGACCTCCCCGTTGATCCGAGGGTGGGCTACCGAAGGGGAACAAGATGGATGCCAAGGGAGGCGCGAAAACCCCTCGGAGATCCTTCCCAAGGTGGGCCCCCAGTCATTGTTGGGGGTGTCATCTCCTTGTCAGCTTTCCAGTGGGCTGGTTGTTGATAGCGAGTGGCCGGGGTCCTTCACCCTAGCTCTTCAACTTCCCCTACCTAGCATGCCAATCTGGTGCCGCCAAGATCACCGTGGACTATAGCACCAACGCATCGGGCGGGCCCCGCCATCGAGGGCTAGGTCCTCCCCTTTCTCGATCGGCTCCTGGCTCCGCTGCCCTGCAAAACAAAGGTGACCCGGGCCATGGATTTCGACGAGGACACTCTGATGATCAAATCAGTGGGACGATCGAGGCAAACAAAACCTCTAAGGCAGGGAGCTTGGAGAACTCCCTCGTCTCAAAGGGTGACAAGATAGTAATGTTCAAAATAGAAGAAAGAATAAGATAGTAATGCCAAAATAGTAGAAAGAAGGAATGGAGAGCGGGGAGCAGGGAGGTTCTCCGGCCGGTCCCTTGGCCGCTAAGCATCAGGTTGCTTACTTACCTCTCCCTCTGCTCTCGCCTCTCCCTCTTACCTCCCTTACCTTTCTCTTTTTGATCTCTTTTTTATCTTTAGTGGCCCAAAGCTGGTTCGGGGGCTTTGTCTCGTTGTCCCTTTTCATGCGCCCTCTTTGGGATGGGCTTACTATTGCCTACGGCTTCCTTCCTATCAGATCGGTCTTTAGGAGAAGACCCTTCCTTTTGGTGGTGCATGCTGGTGTGGCATAGATCCTATCCCTTATGGTGGTGCCTAGCTTAGACTTGATATGATGAATGCCCTATTGAATAGATAGGGTGGTCTCTGCCTACTTCAGTGCAAATTGATCAGTGACACCTTCATACATCAAAAATTTGCCCTTAATCTGCTAGATCGAATATATATCACTATGAGTACTCTGCCTCTTTTCAACTACCTCCATGCATAATGTGAGTTCTCTCAAGTCTCCTCTGATCTCTTAATAGGACCTGAAGTACTCTAATGGCTTTGAGTAAACTCTAGTCGAAAGTCTCCAATCATGGAAGTGACTCTTCCAATTAGGGTCTCCAAAAACTGAGTGAACTGTTCTAATGTAATCCTGGTGGTAGTCGGTGTAACAGGTGCTGCAAAAGGTCCTGCATATGTAGGTGCAGTAGAAGTCAGCATGATAGGTGGTGTCCTTGGACTAGCAGCCTGCCAGATGTCTCACTAGTGAAGGGTCCAATAGCAATAGGAGTCTCAACCTCATCATCATCTCCATCATCACTATCATCCTCCTCATCACCATCATCACTATCATCATCATCACCATCTCCAGCAGTAGCAAAGTCATCATCAGAAGAATCAGATCTCGCTAGCCTCTAACCCGAGAGTCTCTTCACCCACCTTCCATCAATTTTTTGATAGTCCATGCAGTGAAGCGATCTCTCATTGTACCTATCAATATGCAACAACTTCTTGGAATCCTTGTCAAAATAATCAACACCAAACTCCTCAAATACCAGAGTAGAAACCATCCCATAAGGAAGACAAGTTTGCTACCTTCTGGTAGCTTTCATGATCTGAGATAACATCAGGAATGGCAAATTGATTGGATGTCCTTCAATCAAATAATGCATGAAAGCAATGACTCTTTCAATTACCTAATCAAAGCTCTATATCTTAGGAAAGAAAATACAGCTAACCATATTATGAAACAATCTCATCTCTAAGGATAACTGATTAGCCTACAAGTTCTTGATACTCCTAACATTCCTTCTTTCTAAAACTAATCTTAGTCTATCAATTTTCTTTTCCAAAGTTAAGTAACTATTAAGATTCTATCATAGATGACTAACATGCAGAACTAGGTTCTGAACCCTAGATACAATGGAAGCAAAGATCATGCAAAATAATTTCACATGCATGCTAATTAAAATTAAATCATAATTCATCTATTTAACCTTCTAATATGCTAGAATAATAATAATATTAGATCTAAAATCTTATAAAATTATAAGATGAAGGATCCACCTACCATACACTTAACTCCCTCTCTAATATAGAATCTGTTAGATCAAATAGATCTATCAAGATTTATCAAAGCCGTGCATGTACCTAGTCTCTGCTGGTATCCACACAGAGCCTTCCTCATTGAATCACCAAGATCCCTTGATTGCTAGATTGTTGGCTTTGGCTCCTTAATTTTGATGATTAACAAAAGGTTGAGTATATGTTTGGACTAATGTTTCATCTCAAGATAAAGTTTCAGGACTTAGGTTATTCAAAAAGAGTACCAAGAGTACAATGATGAAACCAAGCTTGCCTGGTTTGGGAAAGAGCTCTTCTACCTTGAACAAAATCAAATTTCTCATATTGGACCTATTATTAAGAAGCAATTGACAAAAGTAACAAAGGCTTAGAGAAATTCAAGCAAGGCACGCACCTCTCCAGAGTTTTAGAAAATTTCAGACCAGAGGTCGACCACCAGAGGTCGACACCTTGCCAAAGGTCGACCACCAGAGGTCGGCTAATGAAGAAAAGAAAAGTTCAGCAAGGCTGGCACGGCAAAATTCAGTGGCACGCTCCAGAGGTCGACCACCAGAGGTCGGCACTGGAGGTCGACTCATCGCCTGAGAATTCAAACTGGGCAGAACTATGATTTTCTGGATTTTTTCCTAAGATAAACTGGAGGTCGACTCATGAGGTCGACACTTGATCCAGAGGTCGACTCATGAGGTCGACTCATGGCATAACGGCTAGTTTTTTCTGAACATTTGATTTGATTTCTAACGGCCATAAACGGCCATATTTTTGATTCTAACGGTCTTGTGGAGTTGTTTCAGCTTGAATGAGGTATTTAACGTCCACCTAACTTCAAAAAAGACAAGGAGACAAAGTGAAAAGGAATAGAGTGAAAGTACAAAGCCTCAATCAATTCCAAGCCAAAAAGAGTGAGAAAATCAAGAGATTCCTTAGCCAAAAGCTTTCCATCTTTGAGGAATCCAACTTTCAAGAGTTTGGCATTTAGTGAGGTCCAAGATTCCAAGAGAAAGGCTTGAAGAGTCTCCATCAAGAGCTACATCGAATTACTTTTTGCTCAAAAGGAGTTTGTCTTGATTATTCATTGTATCATATATTTGTCTTAGGCTAGTTTCAAGGGAATTTGAAACTAGTGTGAGGTTTGTGGTGAGCCAATTGATAAAACCAACTAGGGTTGCTTGTAAGCCCGAAGCCAAAACAAGTGAGTGAGGTTTGTTGGTGAGCCAATTGATAAAACCAACTAGGATTGCTTGTAAGCCCGAAGCCAAAACAAGTGTGTAAGGTTTTGACTTATGAGCCTTGTAAAACAAGTCGGCTGTAATCTAGAAAAGATTATAGTGGAAATTCCCAAGTGGAGCTTGGGGAGTGGATGTAGGTGCTAGGTGCACCGAACCACTATACTTCTTGTGTGTTTGCATTGCTTTACTCTTCTTTGCTCTTTAATTATTGCTATCGTTCATTGCTTCTGTTGCACAATTACTTGAGCACTATCACTCTTCACTTTTGAACTAGATAGCACATATTTTGCTTTAATTTTTAAAATACCCAATTCACCCCCCCTCTTGGGCACCATTTCTGGGCAACAAGTGGTATCAGAGCACCAGTACTCTCTTGTAGGTCCAACGATCTTGAGTGAAAGATCATGGCCTCCCCAATTGGAATGGGTGTAGTTGAAGGTCAAGCATCAAATCGCCCTCCTTTCTTTAATGGCATAAACTACACTTACTGGAAAACTCGTATGCGCATTTACTTACAAGCTGTAGATTATAATATATGGAGAGTAATTACTAAAGGGCCTCATCAGCCCACTCACTTGGTTAATGGCATTATCACCCCAAAATCTGAAGAAGAATGGGATGACAATGACATCAAACAAGCTGAGTTAAATGCTAAGGCGATGAATTTGCTATTCTGTGCACTTGACCCTAGTGAATTTAACAGAATATCAAATTGTATTTCCACCAAAGAAATTTGGGATACACTTGAGGTTACCCATGAGGGTACACACCAAGTGAAGACCACAAAGGTGAACATGCTCATTCATACGTATGAGATGTTCAGGATGGAACCAACTGAAAGTATAAGTGAAATGTATACTAGATTTACCAATATAGTAAATGGTATGAGGAGTTTGGGAAAAAATTATATCTAATAGTGAACTGGTTAACAAGCTTCTCAGGTCTCTTCCGGCTTCATGGGATGCGAAAGTAACAGCCATAGAAGAAGCCAAGGATGTCAATACTCTACCTCTTGAGCAGCTTCTTGGATCACTGATGACTTACGAGCTTTCACTAAAGCAGAAGACAGTGGACAATGACAAGAAAAAGAAAGCCATAGCCTTCAAGTCCACTACAAAGGAAGAGTCAAGTGATGAATCAGAAGAAGAAGCTGATGATGATGAGACAGCCTCATTACAAGAAAATTCAAAAGATTCATGAGAAAGAAAGCCATGATGGCTACCTGGAGTGAGAGTGAAGACTCCAGCAGTGATGAAGAGCAGCAGGTAGTCGCCAACCTGTGTTTCATGGCTAATGAAGATGATGAGGTAAATTCTGAACTGAGATTGAATTTACTTTTAATGAACTACATGATGCTTTGATGATTTAGTTATGGAATATGAAAAACTAAAATTGAAAAATAAGAAATTAAGAAAGCTAAATCAAGAACTTACCAAAAATTCAGACAAGTTTTAACTGAAATTGAAAATTTAATTCAAGAAAAACAAGAAATTAACTGAACATGTAAAGACCTTAAAAAATGATAAGGAGAGTCTTATAAAAGAAAAGGATTCTTTGAAAAATAATAGAAGTTTGAAACTAATGAGAAAATTGAAAAACAAAACAAAGAACTGTTGCTACAAAACAAGAATTACAAAGAAGAATTAGACAAGTGAAACCTTTTGTAGAAAAGTTTACTTATAGTTCAGAAAAATTAAGTATGCTTTTAAACAGTCAACATGTAGTTTTTAACAAAGCTGGACTTGGATTTACGCCACAGAATCATCAAAAACTTTTCAAAAACTTTTTCATACATGCATCTTCTAATATTACCTGCTATGCATGTGGTAAGTTAGGACATAAATCATATATTTGTAATAGAAGAAAATTAAATACCTTGGAAAGATTTGGGTTCCAAAAGGAACCAATTGACTAACCCTAAAGGATCCAAGATGACTTGGTACCTAAAGTTTCAACTTGATTAATTTTTGCAGGTGTGCCTTGCACCAAAAATAAAAGAAGAATGTGGTATCTGGATAGTGGTTGCTCAAGGCACATGACTGGGGATGTGAAGCAATTCTCATCACTAGCAGCTATTGATGGTGGAAACGTTACTTTTGGTGATAATGGAAAAGGCAAAATCGTCGGAATTGGTAAAATCCATATCACCCCTAATGCTTATGTAGATAATGTATTATTTGTTGATGGCTTGAAGCATAATCTTTTCAGCATTAGTCAGTTTTGTGACAAGGGTTTTAAAGTTATTTTTGAATCATCTTTGTGCATGGTATCTAGTCTTAATGTCGATGGCATCAAGTTCACTGGTTATAAGCATGAAAACATTTACATGGTTGATCTTGATGATCTAGCCATGGAAAGTGGTCAATGCCTAGTGGCTAGGGAAGCCAAGGCAAGTGAAACTAGTTGGCTTTGGCATCGTAGGCTAGGGCATGCTAGTATGCAGTTGATTTCAAAATTAAGCAAAAAGAATCTTGTAAAAGAATTGCCAAAACTCGCATTTGAAAAAGATAAGATTTGTGCTGCATGTCAATTTGGAAAACAAACTAAATCTACTTTCAAACCTAAAGGAGTAGTATCTACTACTAGACCCCTTAAATTATTGCATATGGACCTCTTTGGACCAACCAGAACAACTAGTTTGGGAGGTAAAAATATGGGCTAGTAATTGTAGATGATTACTCACGATTTACTTGGATAATGTTTTTAGCTCATAAAGATGAAATGTTTTCAGCTTTTGTTAAATTTCATAAAAGGGTTTTAAATGAAAAAGATCTCACTATTGTTTCTTTGCGTAGTGAATCATGGAACGGAATTTTGACAATCATGATTTTGAAGCTTTTTGTAATGAAAATGGCTTAGTCATAATTTTTCTGCACCTAGGACACCTCAACAAATTTGGTGGTAGAAAGAAAGAACAGGACACTTGAAGAAATGGCAAGCACAATGCTTTGCGAAAATGATTTACCTAGATATTTTGGGTAGAAGCCATTAATTTTCTTGTCACATTTTAATCGTGTTTTAATTCGACCTATTTTGAAGAAAACACCATATGAGCTTTGGAAAAATCGAAACCGAATCTTAAGTATTTTCGTGTATTTGGCTGCCGCTGTTTCATATTAAACATGGCAAAGACAATATCTGTAAATTTGATGCCAAGTCAGGGAGGGTATCTTCTTAGGATACTCTACTTCTAGCAAGGCATACCATGGTCTTCAACAAGAACTCTCTGGTTGAAGAATCAATTCATGTATGTTTGATGAATCTAACAAAATATCTTCTAGAAAAGAAGATTCTATTGATGATGAAACAGGTACAAGAAGCTGAAAATTGACAATCAATGAAGATGAGCCCAAAGGAGATGATGATCAAGAAATGAAGATCAACCTCAAGAGATCAATGCCACTTCACCAAAACCTTTACCTAAAGAGTGGAGGTATGCACACGGACACCCCAAAGAGCTATCATTGGTAATCCTTCAAGGGGAAGTAAGTACACGCTCTTCTATTAGAAGGTTTGTGTGTGATTATTTAGCTTTTGTATCTCAGATAGAGCGTAAGTCAATTGAAGAAGTGAAAAAGATTGTAACTGGATTAATGTTATGCAAGATGAACTAAATCAATTTAAAAGAAATAACATTTGGACTTTAACTGAAAGACCCCTTATTTTCTATAATTGGCACAAAATGGGTTTTTAGAAATAAACTTGATGAACATGGTATTGTAACTAGAAATAAAGCTAGACTTATTGCTAAAGGCTACACCAGGACGAAGGATCGACTTTGATGAAACCTTTGCTCCTGTTGCTAGGATAGAAGCAATTAGACTTTTACTTGCTTTGTGCTTGTTTTATGGATTTCAAGTTATTTCAAAATGGATGTTAAAGTGCTTTTTTAAATGATTTTATTGAAGAGGAAGTTTATGTTGAACAACCTCCTGGTTTTGAAAATCATGAATTCCTAACCATGTTTTTAAATTGCATAAAGCATTGTATGGTTTAAAGCAAGCTCCTAGAGCTGGTATGATAGATTAAGTTCATTTTGATGAAGAATGATTTTTTCTAGAGTAATGTAGATAATACATTGTTTTTGAAAAAGAAAAATGATGATCTCTTAGTAGTACAAATCTATGTAGATGATATTATTTTTGGTGCTACTAACGAAGTCTTTGTCAGGAATTTAAAGTTATGCAAGTGAGTTCGAGATGAGCATGATGGGAGAACTCAACTTCTTCTCGGATTCCAAATTAAGCAAACCAAAGAGGGGATCTCCATCAACCAAGCCCCAGTACACAAGGGAAATATTGAAAAAGTTTGGGATGGAAACTGCCAAACCAATAGGTACCCCTATGAGCTCTTCATGTAAATTAGACAAAGATGAATGTGGTAAATCAGTAGACCAAAATTATATAAAGGCATGATTGGTTCATTGCTATATCTACCTGCCATAGACCAGATATATGTTTGGTGTTTGTATATGTGCACGTTTTCAGTCTGCTCCTAAAGACACATCTCTTAGCTGTAAAACGTATATTTAGATACTTATCTGGGTCAATTGAAATTGGTCTTTGGTACTCTAGAGAGTCATCATATGATTGATGCATATTCTGATACTGATTTGCTGGGTTTAAACTTGATCGAAAAAGTACTAGTGGACTTGTCAATTCCTAGGAGTTAATTTGATTTCATGGAGCAGCAGAAACAAATTCGGATTCGGTTTCTCTATCTACGGCGGAAGCCAAATATATAGCAGCTGGAAGCTGTTGTCTCAGATTCTATGGATCAAACAGCAAAACTCGAGGACTTGGCATCAACTAACTAAGACACCCATAGATGTGATAGATAGTGGCAATTAATTTAACGCAAAATCCTGTACAACATCAAGAAGCAAACATATTGAAATAAGACATCACTTCAGAAGAGATCATGTTCAGAAACTCTAATGTGTTGTTAGAATTTATTTGTAACTGATTATCAATTGGCTGATATACTCACAAAACCATTGAATGAAGATAGATTTGTATGATCCAAGAGAATTGGGAGTCATTGATCCTTTGCTTGAAACTCTTCAATTTTAATCAAAATTCCTCAAAAATGATTTATAAATTCTCAAATATGTTTAAAGCTTATTTTTCTAAATTTTATCAATTTTTTAAATTTTACCGAATTTTATTTTGGCTAATTTATTTTTGGAGTCGACACTTCAGTTTTCGGAGGTCGACACTTGAGTCGACCCTGAGATTTTTAGAGGTCGACACTTGAGGTCGACCCCTGAGAATTTTTTAGAGGTCGACACTTGAACGGAATCATCTTTTTTAAACCTGTCCGCAAGCCTCTTTTTCTCCATTTCTTTCCATTTCTTCCTTCGTGTGGTCCCCCTCCAACTTCCCTAAAGCTCTAAACAGTAGATTTCCAACCCTCTCCTTCATCTTTTTAGGTAAATTCTCCTCTCATCTTGTTTCTCCTTTGAACCTAACCGTTTTTGACCGTATACTTTTTTTTTGGACAACCGAAAGCTTTTGTTTCTATCCACCCTCTAATATCGGTTGTTTTCAATTGAAATCACTCATTTCTTTCCTCCGTTCTTCTTGCATTCCTCCATTTACTCTCGATTTTTTTCATTTTCATAAACCCTATCTTACCATTTCACCAACCCGTGACCCTCTTCTCCTCCTCTCTTTCTTGGTTCCTCCCTTTTAGCCTTGCATTATCCTACTCTCCCTAATTTACCCCTCTTCCATCCATAATGGTCCAAGAAAGCACTTGGCAGTAAGAAAAAGGAGAATGGAACAAGGCCAAGTAGCACTGAGCGACGAAGAAAGGTCAGACATGAGCGTGAGCCAACCCCAGAGCCACCTACACTAGTGCTAGCCAGCTTAGTACGGAAGAGCATTGCGAGTGGGAGACGTGTGGACAACCTTTCTGGGATCAGCATCACTTTTTTATAGGAGATGTGCTGAGAGATGCAGGTCTGGTTCACTTCTGCACGATGACTGAGAGATTCTACCCAGACCTCATCAGGGAGTCTATGCATCCATGGCCACTGATGGCATTGGATGGTCAGCTACTGTTCGTGGGATCGAGATTCAGTGACACCGGAGGTCATCAATCGCATTTGGAGGATTCCACTTCATGGCACAGCTGCCACTTCTATCAGCGACAGAGAGCATGCCTTCAGATGTATTCTAGAGCATGAGGATGTTAGCGGCATTTCCACAGTAGCCCTAACCAGCTTTCACTGGAGATGAGAGTGCTGCATCATATCATCGCCCACATCTTGATTCCAAAGAGCGGGAGATTTGACTTTATTACTGAGCGTGAGCTGGTGTTGATGGTGTCCCTGAGACAGCGGACTCCCATCAACCTTCCCAGGATCATGCTTCAGCAGATGGGTGAGGCAGCATCTCACAGGAGACTAGTTCAGTCATATGGCATGGGGCTGACACAGCTATTCAGGGCATGGAGTTTCATTTGATGGTATACCCTTCAGTCACTGCAGCATACTGATACATATGGAGAGAAATCCCTGCATAGGATGAGATTTCGACTGATTGGTGACCGTTGGGTGCGACGAGAGTCTGGCCAGGAGCTAGATAAGGAGGATGAGATCCGAGCAGCTGAGGCAGGGCCTTCAGAGCCTACTGATCATGGTACACTCCTCATCCAGCACCAGAGTCAGAGATTGCGGAGCATGAGCCATTCACGCCACCACCCTCATCAGCTCCAGCACCTACTGCTACTGCTACACCACGGAGGACTACAGCGAGGATATCGGACTTTGAGCAGAGAGTGACTGATCACATTTCAGAGGTCCGACAGAGATTGCGGGTGTACGATAGGAGCCACATGGTCTGCGGATCCATACAGATATGTGCATTGGAGCTCTCTCTCTCAGCTAGTGTAATGCAGGATTTCGACAAATCCTCAGCCTACTAAGATTAGCATTGCCACCAGGGACTATAGATCCACAGTAACTCCTCCATATTCGATGATGATGATGATGACTCCAGTGGATACAGTGACAGTGATGGAGATCAGCCTGGAGCAGGTAGCTCTGATGTTCCACCTGCAGATCCGATTCCAGAGATTCCCCCTTCTACTGATCCTCCTTCTACTGATCTTCCCAGTAGATCCTCCAGCTACAGATGTGCCAGTAGATACTGAGTTTGCTAAGTCACTTTTTGAGACTATTACAGGATTCCATATGATAGAGATGAGCCATACAGAGACAGATATTGATGATCCCACTGCTTATGAGCTAGTCAGCAGACACACTCCAGCTCAGTCTACTCCATACTAATCCATCTACTCCTGCTACTGCTTCTGTCAGGACACATATGGAGCCTTTTCCTCGGACCTATAGATCTCGTAGGACTACCCCTAGGTCTGGTCCCTCTCTGAGGACTCGGAGTCTCACTCATAGGACTCCAAAATCCTCATCTAGGATCTCGGCTCCTATCTCTTTGATATACCTTCTGATGAGGAGTAGCCTCATAGATTTGCTTAATGTATGATGTACTAGTTTACTTTGTATGATCTATGTATCAGTGTTTTGTGCTTACTATGTAAGCAATTTTGTAACTGAATACATTATATACTTATCTACATTGTGAAATTTTACTGTCTGATACCAGCTCTTAGCATTTATCTTTTTAAACCCTCAAGTTAGAATGTTTTTGTTATATTGAATGCACAAATTGAGGGGGAGCATATATTTTATGTAACTAAGTACTTCATTGTAATGGAACATAATTTTCCTTAATATATCTTTTACTACAAAGAATGCACTTTTTGATTCTTGACAAAAAGGGGGAGTATAGTAATGTTTGTAAAGTATATATGGTAAAGTATGACTCTTTCATAGAATAGAGTAAAGCTATTATGGTTCTTATCTTTTTGACTCATGAGAATGTTTTCACAAAAAGAAAGAAGTAAATGAAAAGTAAATTCTTTTTGACTCATGAGAATGTTTTCACAAAAAAGTAGATGAAAAGTAAAATTTTTTATGGTATACTCATGCATGTAAGGATTCTTTGAAAATTTTTATTATTGCTATATTTTGCTTTGGACTAATTGCATATATACTCAAGGTTTTGTCATCATCAAAAAGGGGAGATTGTTGGCTTTGGCTCCTTAATTTGATGATTAACAAAAGGTTGAGTATATGTTGGACTAATGTTTCATCTCAAGATAAAGTTTCAGGACTTAGGTTATCAAAAAGAAGATTACCAAGAGTACAATTGATGAACCAAGCTTGCCTGTTTGGGAAAGAGCTCTTCTATCTTGAACAAAAATCAAATTTCTTATATGGACCTTATTATTAGAAGCAATTGACAAAATAACCAAGGCTTAAGAAATTCAAGCAAGGCACGCACCTCTCCAGAGTTTCAAAAAATTTCAGACCAGAGGTCGACCCACAAGGTCGACACCTTGCCAAAGGTCGACCACCAGAGGTCGACTCATGAAGAAAAGAAAGTTCAGCAAGGCCGCATGGCACAATTCAGTGGCACGCTCCAGAGGTCGACTCATCGCCTGAGAATTCAAACTGGGCAAACTATGGTTTTCTGGATTTTTGCCTAAGATAACTAGAGGTCGACTCATGAGGTCGACACTTGATCCAGAGGTCGACTCATGAGTCTCCTCAGGCATAACGGCTAGTTTTTTTGAACTTTTGATTTGATTTCTACGGCCATAAATGGTCATATTTTTGATTCTAACGGTCTTGTGGAGTTGTTTCAGCTTGAATGAGATATTTAACGTCCACCTAACTTCAAAAAGACAAGGAGACAAAGTGAAAAGGAATAGAGTGAAAGTACAAAGCCTTCAATCAATTCCAAGCCAAAAAGAGTGAGAAAACCAAGAGATTCCTTAGCCAAAAGCTTTCCATCTTTGAGGAATCCAACTTTCAAGAGTTTGGCATTTAGTGAGGTCCAAGATTCCAAGAGAAAGGCTTGAAGACTCCATCAAGAGCTACATCGAATTACTTTTTGCTCAAAAGGAGTTTGTCTTGATTATTCATTGTATTCATATTATTTTTGTCTTAGGCTAGTTTCAAGGAAATTGAAACTAGTGTGAGGTTTGTTGGTGAGCCAATTGATAAAACCAACTAGGGTTGCTTGTAAGCCCGAAGCCAAAACAAGTGAGTGAGGTTTTTTGGTGAGCCAATTGATAAAACCAACTAGGGTTGCTTGTAAGCCCGAAGCCAAAACAAGTGTGTAAGGTTTTGACTTGTGAGCCTTGTAAACAAGTCGGCTGTAATCTAGAAATTATAGTGGAAATTCCCCAGTGGAGCTTGGGGAGTGGATGTAGGTGCTAGGTGCACCGAACCACTATACTTTTTGTGTGTTTGCATTGCTTTACTCTTCTTTTGCTCTTTAATTATTGCTATCTTTCATTACTTACGTTGCACAATTACTTGAGCACTATCACTCTTCACTTTTGAACTTGATAGCACATATTTTGCTTTAATTCTTAAAATACCCAATTCACCCCCCCTCTTGGGCACCATTTCTGGGCAACATAGATCCTTGTAGATCTTTTTTCAAGCATAGAGATGGACCTTCTTCTTCTAGTTTAGACTAAAACTCAGTATCCTTCTCTCCTTTTCTCTTAAAAAATTAAATATTAAAAAAATAAAAAAAATATTTTTTTGATATTTTTCATGGGAATTATCACTCTTAACTTTCTATATAGGTATTATAATCTATTTTTCATGAAGAAAAAAAAATTAATTAAACTTTAGAAGGAATCTATGTTAGAATTAATTCTCATAGCCTAGTTTCTACATATCTTAAAATCATGAAAAATCACTTAAAAATATCTCTTAAAAATCTAGATAAAATTAGTTTTTTATTTGATTTGATCAAACTTCAAATTAAGATAAGAGTCTAATTTTATCTAGTAGGAGAGAGAGTTCTAGATAAGAAAGAAGGGTGCCAACTTGGTGCCTCCTTTTTCTTATGGCATGTGCCAAGAGAAGGCATATATTTTCGTGCCCTCCTTTTGGTTTCTCCATAAAATAAGAGAGAAAGACCTATTCAACTAGGTCTCTTAGTTGCCAATCAATTTTGATAATTTTTGACTAAGTTTGGAACCTTTTCATACCTAGATTTAACCAAATTAAAAAAGACTATTGACCTGATTTGATTAGGTCAAAAATTTAAGTCAAACTCAAATTACCAATCCAATTAATTTTAAATAAAGTTAATAATAATTAAATCTAATTTAATTAAGTTAAATAGAATCAAAAATTATTATAATCTTTATTATGACTCTTATCTTGATTTTGATGAATAACAAAATATTTAAGTATATTTGAGTACTAACTGTGTGTTAAAATTATGTTTATCAGAACAGGGTACTCATCAAACGTTAAAATATGTTGAAAGTTTAAATGCTTGTCATCTTGTTGAAAAGTCACTTATATTGATAGAATCTCAAGTTAAATGGACCTCGACACATAAGAATGATCTTGAAGGACTAAATTTTTGAATTTGAAGAAGTTTCAGTAGTGTTTAAGAAGAATTCAGCTAAGTATCGACTCATGAAAGTGAAGTGTCAACTCATAGAAGCTTGAGCTAATATGCAAAAGAAGTTTCAACTGGCATGCATGAAGTATCGACTCATGAAAACCAAGTATCAACTCATGTGTCAACTCAAGGTCTGAGACCAAAAATGATACAGAACTTGTTGAATTCAAGTTTTTGCTTAAGTGTCGACTCATGAAGATGAAGTGTCGACTCACTAGAAGAAGTGTTGATGCACTAGTACACTCCAGAGAGCTTCAGAAGATATTTTTGACATAGTGTCGACTCAAGTGTCAACTCATGTGTCGACTCATGACCTGAAGTGTCGACACTTGCAGGTCTGGATGATAATAATGACTAGTTTTTTGAAGCACAAAATGGTCCTTTTTGTTCTTAACGGCTATTTTTTCCTCTCCAATAGTCAAAAATGGTCATTTAAGGCTTGGAAAGGTATTTAAAGTAGACCAAACTCAAGAAGGAAGTAACTAATGACAAACTAATGAGAAATCTATGAACATTCATTGACTATTCATTGCTTTGGAGTGACGTTGAGCCTTAACATTCAAGAGCATTCAAGTCCAATTCTTAAGCATTCAAGTCCAATTCTCAAGCATTCATTAAGGCTTCAATAACTTGGGATAAGATTTCTTAACTACAACTAAGAGCTTCAAAAAGATATTTACTTTTATTTTAAAAGCTTATTGTATCTTTACTTTATACTTAAATTATTGTTGTTCCTAGTTTCAGTGGATTGAAACTAGTGATTCGATTGTTAGTGAGCCTTGTTTGAAAAACTAACTAGGTTGTTGGTGAGCCTTGTAAAAACCAACTAGGTTGCTGGTGAGCCTTATAAAAACCAACTAGGTTTTTGGTTAGCCTTGTGAAAACTATGAAGGTTTTTGATTGGTGAGCCTGAGAAAACGAATCAACTGTAATCAATTTAGATTATAGTGAAATACCCAAGTGGACCTTGGAGAGTGGACGTAACTATTTAGAGTGCATCGAACCACTATAAAATATTGTATATTTATGATTGCTTTTACTCTTCTTGCATTTACTTCATTATTTTTGTTGTATTATATTATCAAGCACAAATACACTTGAAATCACTAGCACCTTTGTTATTTTTGAATTGGCACATACTTGCATTAAGTTTTGAAACTCAATTCACCCCCCCCCCCCTCTTGGATTGCTTCACTGGGTAACAAGTGGTATCAGAGCCTTGTACTCAGCTTATAGGTCTAATCATCTTAGTTAAAGATCTATGGCTGTTCCTAGAGGTTATAGTATTGTTGAGGGTCAAGCCTCAAATAGACCATCTTTTTTCAATGGCACTAATTACACATATTAAAAAATCTGCATGAAAGTTTATATGCATTCAATAGATTACAATCTTTGGAAAGTTGTTGTAAAAGGTCCCCATGTTCCTTCAATGATGGTTAATGGTGTTTCCATTCAAAACTAGAAGAGGATTTGGATTAAAATGATATTAAGCAATCGGAGCTTAATGCTAAAGTTATGAACTTACTTTATTGTGCATTAGATCCTAGTGAATTCAATAGGATTTTCACATGCGCATCCACGAAGGAAATTTGGGACACACTTGAGATTACTCATGAGGGTACCCATCAAGTGAAGAATACTAAATTAATATGCTCATTCATATACATGAAATGTTTAGAATGGAGCCTAATGAATCTATTACTGATATGTATACTAGATTTACTAACATTATCAATGGTATGAGGAGTCTTGGCAAGGTTTGTCTAAAACTGATCTTGTAAATAAGATTTTTAGGTCTTTGCCAACCTCATTAGATCCGAAAGTTACAGCAATCCAAGAAGCAAAAGATATTGAGATACTTCCCTTGGAACAACTTTTGGTTCACTCATGACTTATGAGTTGAACTTGAAATAAAAGTAATGGATGCAAATAGGAAGAAGAAGACCATCACCTTTAAATCCACTACACCAAATGAGTCTTCAAGTGAAGAATCAAAAAAAGGTGAAAATGAAGATGAAGATGCACTGGTGGCAAGGAAATTCAGAAGATTCATGAGGAAGAAAAAGTTTCCTTACAAAAAGAAGCCACAGCCTTGCAAAGAAAAAGGCAAAGAAAAAGAAAAAGAGCAGGAGAAGGACCAACCAATTTTTTTCAAGTGCAAGAAGCCCGGGCACTACAAGATTGATTGTCCTCTCCTAAAAAATTTAAAAAGAAATTCAAAAAGAAGGCAATGATGGCTACATGGAGTGACAGTGAAGACTCCAATTCAAAAGAAGAACAATAAGAAGTCGTTAATCTTTGCCTCATGGCATATGAAGATGAGGTACAATCTGAACTTGAACTTGAATTTACATTTAAAGAACTTAGAGATGCATTTGATGAACCTATGCATGAGTACAAATTATTAAAAATTGAGCACAAGAAGTTGAAAAAGCATGCTAATTACTTTTCTATTGAAAACATCAATCTTGTTGATGAAAGCAATGATCTAAAAGCCAAGATTATGTTTTGGAAAAATAAAAGAATGCTATTTCAAAAGAAATAAATTTTAAAAAGACCCAAGGCTGTTGTTACAATAATGAACTCTTAATGAAAAAAAAAGACCTTGAGGTAGAAAACAAGAAATTAAAATTGAGCTTGATAAAGTTAAACCTTTTGTTGAAAAGTTTACATTTAGTTTTGAAAAGTTAAATTTATTATTGAATAATCAAAGAGCTATATTTGATAAAGCTGGACTTGGTTACAAACAAAAAAAGAAACAAAATTTTTTAAAAATATTTTTGTTCCAGCATCATCTAATGTTACTTGCTTTGTTTGTAGAAATTTGGGTATAAAACTTATCAATACAATATGAGAAAATTAAATAATTCTAGAAAAGTTTGGGTTCTAAAAGGAACCACTACTACTAACCCTAAAGGATCCAAGATGGCTTAGGTACCTAAAACAAACTTGATCTATTTTGCAGGTGTGTCTTATAACCAAGAGAAAAAGAGATTGTGGTATCTTGATAGTGGTTGCTCAAACACATGATGGGAGATGTGAAGCATTCACTTCTCTTGAAGCTTTGAATGGAGGGAGTGTAACTTTTGGAGACAATGGTAAAGAAAAAATCATTGGTATCGGTAAAGTTTATATCTCTCATTCTACATTTATTGATAATGTATTATTAGTTGAGGGACTAAATATAATTTACTTAGTATTAGTTTTGTGACAAAGGTTTTTCAATAATTTTTGAATCATCCCTTTGCATGGTTTCTAGTCTTGGTGATAATGGAGTGAAATTCATTGAAAATAGGCATGGCAACATCTACCTTGTTGATCTTGATAATTTACCTTTACATAATGGTGAATGCCTAATTGCAATGAATGCCATAACTAATGAGACTAGTTGGCTTTGGCATCGTAAATTAGGTCATGCAAGCATGCATTTACTTTAAAATTATGCAAAAAGGATTTAGTAAAAGATTTATCAAAACTTAGATTTGAAAAAAGATAATTTGTGATTCTTATCAATTTGAAAAACAAACAAGAACCTCTTTTAAAATTAAAGGAATTATTTCAACTTCTAGGCCACTAGAACTACTCCATATGGATTTCTTTGGACCAACTAGGTGATGCGGGACTATTTATGCATGCTAGTTATTTTTTTATGATTAGGTTTAAGTTTGGAGTTTGTATCCCGAATTTCATGCCAAGATATTAAGCAAAGAATTCTATAGAAAATCTGAAGCACAGGCATACAGAAATAAACCCTAAAAGTGAAGAAACAGGATCACTAAGGCTAAAAAGCCTCGACAGGACTAGCTCTTCTGCAATATTGCTACGAGAGGAGTCTAGGAAGTATACCTAGTAGAGATTTGGAGATCAACCAATGAAGAGTTCGCTCTGCTCTCTCGGTGTCTTGGAAAATAAAGCTATCGACCCTATGAATTCGTGGCTTTCAATATGGGACCTGAAAGCTTGTCGATTGGAATCATGGATTGATGAAAGCTTTTCGATTGATGAAACTGAGGGACCTGCAAATCACCTAACAAGGTTAGAAAAAAAATTTAAAAAGTAGGCTAGATGGCTGAAAGAAGAAGAAGGGGAAGAGGTTTGAGGAAGGCGGCCAAGATATGAAGAAGGCTGGCGGCTTGGAGGTAGGGCACAGGAATCACACAAAAACCTTGAGGGATCACACAGATACCCTTAATCACATAGAAATTCACATATAATTCACATATAAAGTTGAGAAGAACTCAAGAAATTTTTCATATTCAATAAGATAAAATATACATGAGAGGGGGGCCTTTATATAGGCATACAAAACTTGGTTCTAAGAAAGGGTATACATGTAAAACACTAAGTATCCTTTTCCCACTCAAATACATGGAAGTGTCCTTTCTTAATTAGGCAAATACTCTCTCTCTTCCTCTCCTTGTTGGATTGGGCGGCCAAGGGAGGTAACCATAAGAGGGGCGCCATATGGAGGGTGACCATAAGGTGGGGTTCCTAATTCATGAAGAGCATTGGGCTTTGGGCGACCCACTTCAATCTCGGGCAGGCTTTAGAGTTTCTTCAGTTGTCCTTCTTCTTGGCAGGTTGATGCTATTGTCCTGGTCTTCAAGGATGATGATCTTCAAGGTCCTTCTCATGCAATCCAAGGTGGCACATTCAAGTATGACTAGGACTCCTTGAAGTTGTCAAATTTTCACCCTGGCTAAGCTGCATCAATGTCTTGAGTCTTCATCTTACTTAACTGGTCTTGACTCAATATAGGACTTGAATAGAACTATAGGACTCAAATTGACACAAGACCCAAAATGACATAACAAGACTAAAATGACTAAAGACTCACAATGAGCTGACTTGAACGACTAAGCTCAACTAAGCTGAACATAACCCAAAACTTTACTCATAAATCCTAATGGTGTGAGTCGACTCTAAATTGAAAGGATTATGCCCTAAAGGCCAACCAAAATATTGTATTTCGATGGGATTTTCTTTTGTATCCCAAACCAGTGTATTGACATTATCAATTAATAAAGGTATTTTATTTTCATCATACGCCATGTCTTATTAATTTTATTAAGATATGATGAACCCCATAGATTAGGGCTATGGTTCTAGGGTTATGATGAGATCATATCAGGAGACCTAAAGCCTTAAAACCCTAATCTAGAATATTCCTGGTTGATGGGATATTGAGTAGGGGATCAATATTTCCGGTAAGACCAGCACATCCTATGTATGTTTGGTGAAGAGGGTGACTGATCTCACAGTCACTTGTGTTTGACACTAATACTAGGATGTGGGTGCTCATTAGAGAATGAGTTCATTGAATGGATCCAGCTTGAGAATATCTAATGGAACCTTATCTGTTTGTCAATAGATAGTTCTCATAGTGGGAGTAGTGCATGTGGTCCTTTGACCTGAGACTGCCAAGGTACCTTGTATGCAAGAATCCATACTTTGGTTCACACTCAATCATGACACTGAGTCATGCTGGCGTGATACTGGATATGGTGGATTGCATATGGAGGTTGTGAGTAGGTCAAAAAGGAATCGATCAACCCTAGTAAAAGGGAAGCGCATCCAGATGATTTTCAAATGAAGATTCGAGAAATCTTTGATCAAAGTATGAACATTAGAAATATTTTCTAATGGTTCATTAATGAATCATCATTATCAGATTGAGCAAGGAATGAATATGAAATTGGATTTGACAAGTATCCATATCCATAGTCATATTCAGGGTGCAAGTCGATCGAAGGACTGATTTGCCCGTAACTCACCACTAAAGGGTATTTTAGTAAATCCACCAAAATTCTCATCTTCCGGGTAGGCATGACATGTTGCTAATATCAATCTTGTCTTGTAGTCTTCATAAACCAATTGATTTGGTTTCATGAGTCAATTCGATGTGTGATTCGAATTGGACAATTAGGTGAGCCAATTTGACCTAATTAGGTCAATCGGGTTCGGTCAGATCGAATCGGCTCAAACCTAACCTACTGCTGGCTAGATGTAAAACCCAATGGGTCACACACAATAGAGACTTGGCCAAGAAAGTCATTCATGATTTAATTAGGGTCATAGGATCCTAATTGGTTAGCCGGATTACATACTAGCATATGTAGGCTAACCAAATTCCTAGCCCAATTGGATTGGGTCTGGTTGCTTGCTAATGGGCTAACCTAATTATGGAAAACCTATATTAGGTTGAGTCCTAAGTGGGGCTAGCCTAATCAGAGCTAAACCTAATTTTAATTTGGATTTAAGGGCATTTTAGGTGCCATACATGAAGAGTCCCAATGGCATGAGACTCTTGGTACCTAAATGATACCTTAACTTCAAAAGGGCACAGAATGAGCTATAGATCTCTGATTTGAATATAATTTATATGGTCAGAAAGGAAATTTTATGATTTTTCCAATGATACCCATATTGTCTATATTTTGATTAGTCAACATTTTTTAAAATTTGCGTGGAAGAAGGATGGCGTGTGTGTGCATGAAGAGTCGCAACTCTTCATGTGGCGCGCGGTTCTGATGGAGAGTCCTTCTGCTATCAGGACTCTTCATAATCTCTGATTTTTGAGACTGAAGAGGCACCTCGTGGCTTCCTAGGGACCAGTAATTAACATGTGGCAAGTGAGAATTCGTCCAGATAAAAGAAGGGATGTGAATAAGGCCTTCGGTGCATGAATGGGCTTATTAGATTTGATTTTTCAAGCCAGATAACTTATCTTCGGTCTTGAAAAATCATATCTGATAAGTTGATGGGAGGACATATTATATGCCCCTCTTGTATCTATAAATAGGGGGCGGTGAAATGAGTTTGATAATTAAGAATTCCACCGAAGTACTATTCTGAGTGTCTCTCTCTCCCTCCTTCTTTCTTTAAGACAAGACTTGTCTTGTTAAGACAAGGTCTTTTCTACTAGGACAAGGCTTTGTTTTAGGATATAAGCCTAAGGGATCCTAGAGGAGGATTGTCCTAAAACCAAGAGTGGTTTAGGAGAGTGTCTTTAGTGCCCTACAGTAGGACAGGGTGTCCTACAGTGGTCAATTGACCAAAGGCGACCGAAAGAGTTCCACTTCTCCAAGCAACTTGAAGAAGTAGTTCTTTCTTGGTCGAGTTTCGTGTGGATCACCGTTGGAGGGTGAACGTTTGGGCGCCTGGTGGAGAAGAAGGCTGAATCAGGGTTTTCTTCATCGAATTGGATACTAGCGGTTCAGGTTGGTGCCTAAACTCTAGTTTATATTATATATGCATGTTTGTATGTTTTAATTCCTAGTAAGGAGGTCTTGGGTTAAGGGTTTGGTAGTAATTTCATAATAAATTTTTGAAATCCATGCTTTCGCCCTGGTCACCAAAACCCTTATAGTGGTATCATAGCCACCTTATTAGGGCTAAATCATACAAAATTTGAAGTTGTCCAATTTTGTAGGACTCTTGAGGTTGCCCATTTGTGGTAGGACTCTACAAAATTGAAGTTGTCCAATTTTGTAGGACTCTTGAGATTGCCCATTTTTGTAGGACTCTACAAAATTTGAAGTTCCCCAATTTTGTAGGACTCTACAAAAGTTTAAAGTTACATATGATTGATATATTTATGCATATATGTATATCACTGGTTAGGGTTTTTACTTAAACCTTAACCGATATAGATATGTTTAGCTTTCTAGTCATCATATTGAAATATGGTTGCCCTGGCATAATGGTGGATCCATTATATGGTAGATGGTTGTCCTAGTATGATGACACACTTGGCACATTATAAAATGATATATGATGCATGGTTGATGAATGGTAATATTGAATGTGCTTCTGTTTGAATTGCCCTCCATTAAATTTATATTAAGTTGTAGTGTCATATACTAAAAGCAAAATAATCAAGATGATTAGTTGATCATTCGGTGTCTAGGAAAAGTGGTTCATGATCGGTAAAGAGGACGTGGTTTTTAATTGGTTCCGTTGACTGACCTGGCCAATTTTTATTGGTGTCTAGAAAGCAACGGGAGGACTCCCACTACTCTCCCACTTACCTGGCCGATAAGATTAACTTAATTCTTGATTGATATGCTTAGTGTAATATTCACTACATTAGGCCTTCCTCCATGCTAGGTCATTATTATGTTATGATCCGTATTAGGTTTGTTGTGTACACACAAGACCTATTATGGTAACTAACACAATTTTGGCCTGGTGCATTTGATGCTTATGGCATAATTTAATATAATACTTTGTTGTGAACACACAAGGGTATTATTATTACAATCATGACTATAAAGGAATGAAGGGTCTTACTTAACTAAAAATTTATAGTTTGTTGTGCACACACAAGGCTATTAATATTTTAGAGGCCAGTTTTTGTTGAGAATTGTATGAGATACAATTGGAAGAGTTTTCCTACCTCTGAACTTACAAAAGATTTGTTGTGTACACACAAGGTCTTTTATAAGGAATTAGGTCTCAACCCCACTAAGAAAACCAATTAGGGTTTTTCGATCATCATATGAAGGGATATGATGCTCGATAAAATAATGGGAGACATAATTAAGTTAAAGTCCTAATTTAATTATGTTTTGTCGACATTGGTTGGTGCTTATGTTTGCGACATTGGTTGTTGCTTATGTTATTCTTTGTTAATGTAGATTAAATGGTCTCTTCACTCTTACTCCGTAGTATACTTGATGCCAATAAATTGACTGGACCGAACTATGTTGACTGGTTGAGAAACCTAAAGATAGTACTTAGCCAGGAAAAACTTTCTTACATTCTTGATACCCCTACCTTGGAACCTTTAGGAGAAGATGCCTCGCAAGAGGAAAAGACCACATATAAGATGTGGCAAAATGACTCACTCACTGTCAAATGTATCATGCTTGCCTCTAAGACCAATGAGTTTGTAGAGGCAACATGATAGCATGGACACTAACTCCATACTGCTCAATCTAAAAGATCTATATAGAAAATATAGTCGAACTGCTAGATATGAGATATCTAAGCAGTTGTTCCATGCGAGAATAATAGAAAGTACATCCGTACAAGACCACGTACTGATGGTTATTGACCTGATTACTCGATTAGGTCAATTGGATTTTGTTATGGATGGAGAGTTGAATCAGGATTTGATCCTACAGTCACTCTCGGAGTCATTTTCACAGTTTGTTTTTAATTATCATATGAACAAACTTAACACTTCCTTGCTTGAGCTGTTAAACATGTTAAAAATAGCAGAGAGCCATTTAAAGAAAAATAAGGCTTCACTTCTTCTTGTGGATGGGATCAACAAGAAGAAGTAAGGCAGAAAGGGTTCCAAGAGGAGATTGAACCCAAAAAAGGGCATCAAGAAGAAGAAAGGAAAGAAGGCCTCCATTCTTTCATTGTGGCAAGCCGGGTCATTGGAAGAGGAACTGCAAGGCTTACCTTGCAGGTGTGAAGCCTAGTGCATCGGATAAACCAAAAGGTATGAAAGAAGTTCATACTATTTTGTCATTAGATTCTTCCATTTCAAATACTTGGGTATTGGATACCGCCTGTGGTCATAATATCTGCAAATCATTGCAGGGGCTATAGAGGCTTAGAGTATTAAAGGAAGGAGACTTCGAGCTCTATGGTGCTGGAGGAGAGTCCATCCAAGCAGAGGCCGTAGGGACTTATATCTTGAAGTTACCTTCGGGGAAGATTTTAGAGCTGAGAGATTGTTACTATATGCCTAAGGTCATTAGAAATATCATATCTGTACTCTTGTTACTTAGACAAGGTTATACTATGAATGTGATGAGCAATGGTTGCTCAATCAACTTTTCTAATGAAATTATATATTGTGGCATATTTTGCAATGGTCTTTTAACTCTATCTACTAATGACAATATACTTCCTGTAAGTAACAAACGAAAGAGAGATGATGTAAACAATACTTTACTCTGGCACTGTCGGCTTGGACATATTAGTGAGACTAGGATTAGCAAGTTATATAAGGAAAATTTCCTTAATCCTTCTGATTATGAATCATTAGGAACTTGTGAATCATGTCTCATGGGTAAAATGGCCAAGACTCCATTTAGTGGACATAGAGAAAGGACAACTGAGTTATTAGGACTCATACATACAGATATATGTGGGCCTATGACAACTCAGGCCAAGGGTGGATACTCTTATTTCATTATGTTTACTGATGATTTTTCAAGGTACGAATTTGTGTATCTTATGAAACAAAAGTCCGAAGCCTTTGATAAATTTTTAGAGTATCAAAGTATGGTAGAGAAACAAACGGGGAAAAGTATTAAAATCCTTCGATCAGATCGAGGAGGTGAATACTTATCCACCGTGTTTCTCGATCACCTTAAAGAAAAGGAGATTATCTCTGAATGGACCCCTCCTTACACACCATAATTAAATGGTGTTGCTGAAAGGAGAATCGTACCTTATTAGATATGGTACGGTCCATGATGTGCTTCACAAAGTTACCTATTTCCTTCTGGGGATATGCCTTGGAAACCATGGCTAATATCTTAAATAGAGTATAATCTAAATCTGTCTCTAGCACTCCATATGAGATATGGAGGGGTAAGAAACGAAATCTTAAGTATCTTAAGATATGGGGATGTCCAGCTTATGTCAAAAAAATTTTGGATATAAGCTGGATGCTAGAGCAGATAAATATCTATTTTAGGATATTCTAAAGATAGTATAGGATATCTGTTCTACCACCCTACTGAACAAAATTTTTGTCAGTAGGCATGCCACTTTTCTAGAGAAAGAGTTCATCCTACAAAAGGGCAGTGGGAGAAATATTGAAATTGAAGAAGTTCAACAAATAGATACATCTCAACCAAATGATAACATAGTTAGTATAGAACCAGAACACACCACTCCTATCCGTAGGTCTGATAGGGTGCATCATGCACCTGAGAGGTATGGGTTCATTATTAAAATAATGAAGCCCAGATCATTGAAAATGATGAGCCTCTAACCTATACGGATGCTGTCATGAGTAGGGACTCAGACAGATGGCTGGAAGCCATGAGATCCGAAATGGACTCCATGTATGTCAACCAAGTATGGACTTTGGTTGATGCACCAGAGGGTGTTAACTCTATTGGATGCAAATGGATCTATAAGAAAAAGATTGAGGCAGATGGCCAAGTCGAAACTTACAAAGCCAGATTAGTGGCTAAGGGTTTCAGACAAAAATAGGGAATAGATTATGATGAAACATTTTCTCTTGTTGCCATGCTCAAATCTATTCGGATCATGCTTGCTATAGTAGCATATCATGATTATGAAATCTGGCAGATAGATGTGAAAACTGCATTCCTTAATGGTTTCCTTGAGGAAGAGGTCTATATGTCACAGCCAGAAGGTTTTGTCTTGGAGACTAAACCTAATTAGGTATGTAGGCCGAAGAAATCCATTTATGGATTAAAGCAAGCATCCAGGAGTTGGAACATCCGATTTGATAAGACAGTCAAAGAGTTTGACTTTATCAAAAATGGGGATGAACCTTGTATGTACAAGAAGACTAGTGGGAGTGCCATAGTTTTTTTGGTTCTGTATGTGGATGACATACTCCTCATTGGAAATGATATTCCAATGTTACAATCAGTCAAGGTATGGTAATCTAAATAGTTTTCCATGAAAGACTTGGAAGAAGCATCCTATATACTGGATATCAAGATCTATAGAGATAGATCTAGGAGGATGCTAGGCTTATCCCATCTAGGTACATTGACCAAGTGCTAAAAAGATTTAGCATGGAGGGAAGTAAAAGAGGTTACTTGCCATTGGTCATGGCATACATCTTTCTAAGAAGATGTCTCCTAAGACACCTGAAGAAAGAAATAGAATGAGTTCTATACCTTATGCTTCGGCTGTAGGATCTATAATGTATGCTATGTATGTACCAGGCCTAATGTGGCATATGCCTTAGGTACAGCAGCAGATTTCAAGTTGATCCAGGAGAGGATCACTGGAAGGCTGTGAAAAATATTCTTAAGTACTTAAGAAGGACTAAGGATATTTTTCTGATATACGGAGGATCTGATCTTAAACTGGAAGCTTATTCAGATTCTAGTTTTCAATCGGATCCAGATGATAGCAAATCTATTTCAGGATATGTTTTTACCCTAAATGGAGGAGCTGTAAGCTGGAAGAGTTCTAAACAGCAGACTGTAGCTGAATCAACAACTGAGGCAGAATACATTGCTGTTAGTGAAGCTGCCAAGGAAGCTGTCTGGATGAAGAAGTTCATCTCAGAGTTGGGCGTTGTTCCGAAGATTGAAGGTCCAGTACCACTTTACTGTGATAATACTGGAACCGTCGCTCAAGCTAAGGAACTTAGAGCTCATCACAATTCAAAGCACATTCTAAGACGCTTCCATCTCGTTCGAGAGATTGTTGAAAGACAAGAAGTCTGCATAAAAGAGTAGAAACGAAGAACAACATAGCAGACCCATTCACTAAGGCTCTACCACAGCGGGAGTTTGATTGCCACCTCGATTATATGGGATTAAAATTTAAAGGTGATTGGCTTTAGTGCAAGTGGGAGATTGAAAGGATTATGCCCTAAAGGCCAATCGAAATGTTGTATTTCGATGGATTTTCTTTTGTATCCCAAACTAGTGTATTGACATTATCAATTAATAAAGGTATTTTATTTTCATCATACGCTGTGTCTTATTAATTTTATTAAGATATGATGAACCCCATAGATTAGGGCTATGGTTCTAGGGTTATGATGAGATCATACCAGTGATACCTAAAGCCTTAAAACCCTATTTAGAATATTCCTGGTCGATGGGATATTAAGTAGGGGATCAATGTTTCCGGTAAGACCAGCACATCCTATATATGCTTGGTGAAGAGGGTGACTGATCTCATAGTTACTTGTGTTTGACACTAATACTAGGATATGGGTGCTCATTAGAGAATGAGTTCACTGAATGGATCCAGCTTGAGAACATCTAATGGAACCTTATCCGTTTGTCAATAGATAGTTCTCATAGTAGGAGTAGTGCATGTGGTCCTTTGACCTGAGACTGCCATGGTACCTTATATGCATGAATCCATACTTTGGTTCACACTCAGTCATGACACTGAGTCATGCATGGGGTGATACTGGGTATGGTGGATTGCATATGGAGGTTGTGAGTAAGTCAAAAAGGAATCGATTAACCCTAGTAAGAGGGAAGCGCATCAAGATGATTTCAATCAAATGAAGATTCGAAAAATCTTTGATCAAAGTATGAACATTAGAAATAGTTTCTAATGGTTCATTAATGAATCATCATTATCAGATTGAGCAAGGAATGAATATGAAATGGATTTGACAAGAATCCATATCCATAGTCATATTCAGGGTGCAAGTAGATCGAAGGACTGAATTGCCTGGTAACTCACCACTGAAGGGTATTTTGGTAAATCCACCAAAATTCCTCATCTTCCGAGTAGGCATGACACGTTGCTAGACATCAATCTTGTCTTGTAGGTCTTCATAAACCAATTGATTTGGTTTCTGAGTCAATTCGATGTGTGATTCGAATTGGACAATTAGGTGAGCCAATTTGACGTAATTAGGTCAATCGGGTTAGATCGGATCGAATCGGCTCAAACCTAAACCTACTGCTGGCTAGATGTGGAACCCAATGGGTCACACATAATAGAGACTTGGCCAAGGAAGTCATTCATGATTTAATTAGGGTCATAGGATCCTAATTGGTTAGCCGGATTACATACTAGCATATGTAGGCTAACCAAATTTCTAACCCAATTGGATTGGTCCAGTTGCTTGCTAATTGGGCTAACTTAATTATGGAAAACCTAAATTAGGTTGAGTCCTAAGTGGGGCTAGCCTAATCAGAGATAAATCTTATTTTAATTTGGATTTAAGGACATTTTAGGTGCCATACATGAAGAATCCCAATGGCATAGACTCTTGGTACCTAAATGATACCTTAACTTCAAAAGGGCACAGAATGAGCTATAGATCTCTTATTTGAATATAATTTATATGGTTAGAAAGGAGATTTTATGCTCTTTCCATTGACACCCATATTGCCTTTGTTTTTACTGGTCAACATTCATTGAAATTTGCGTGGAAGAAGGATGGCGCGCGCGGTGCTTGAAGAGTCGCAACTCTTCATGTGGCACGTGGTTCTGATGGAGAGTTCTTCTGCTATCAGGACTCTTCATAATCTCTGATGTATGGAGATTAAAGAGGCACCTTGGCTTCCTAGGGAATGATAATTGACATGTGACAAGTGAGAATTCGTCCAGATAAAAGAAGGGATGTGAATAAGGCTTTCGGTGCATGAATGGGCTTATTAGATATGATTTTTCAAGCCAGATAACTTCTCTTCGGTCTTGAAAAATCATATCTGATAAGTTGATTGGAGGACATATCATACGCCCATCTTGTATCTATAAATAGGGGCCGGTGAAATGAGTCTGATAATTAAGAATTCCACCGAAGTACTATTTTGAGTATCTCTCTCTCTCCCTCCTTTCTTTAAGACAAGACTTGTCTTGTTAAGACAAGGTCTTTTCTACTAAGACAAGGCTTTGTTTTAGGACATAAGCCTAAGGGGTCCTGGAGGAGGGTTGTCCTTAAACCAAGAGTGGTTTAGGAGAGTGTCTTTAGTGCCCTACAGTAGGACAGGGTGTCCTACAGTGGTCAATAGACGAAATGCTACCGAAAGAGTTCCACTTCTCCAAGCAACTTGAAGAAGGAGTTCTTCCTTGGTCTGAGTTTCATGTGGATCACCATTGGAGGGTGAACGTTTGGGCGCCTGGTGGAGAAGAAGGCTGAATCAGGATTTTCTTCATCAGATTGGATACTAGCGGTTCAGGTTGGTGGCTAAACTCTAGTTTATATTATATATGCATGTTTGTATGTTTTAATTCCTAGTAAGGAGGTCTTGGGTTAGGGTTTGGTAGTTGTTTCATAATAAATTTTTGAAATTCACGCTTTCCGCCCTGGTCACCAAAATCCTTACATAAATACCGGACTCAAGTATTACAAGGTCTAAAAAACAAAACTTAAGGCCCAAATATGGGACTCAAATGGCAAACACAGCCAGATTATTGGACTCATAGATAAATTTGAATCATGGCTAGGGACTCAAAACTCAGGGATCCATAGTGAACTAGGGTTGACCTGATGTCCCCATCAATTCTCCTAAGGAGGGAGAAACTTGACCCTATCGAGTATAGGTTAGTCTGGTGCTGGTAGTAAGTCTGGGTGGAGGCGCTGTGGGTCCTCTCGAGTAATCCATGAATCACCAGATTCTAGTCGACCTTGCCATCGGACCAGGTAGTGTTGATAGACACAGCCCCGAGTCATGATAGCTTGATCATCCAGGATATGCTTGATCCATTTTCCTCTCTCAAGCAAATTTAGTAGACACTCAAGTAAGGTTTCTCTCTCAAAGGATGGGTGAGGTTCTAAAATCTCACTAAGAATCACTACCGGTTCCCTATACTCGCCAAGTCTGTGATATTGAAGGTAGAGCTAATGCCTAAATCCTGGGACAGATCAAGCACATAAGCATTGGGTTCCACCTTTTTTATCACTCTAAAGGGTCCAGCTATGCATACAAGTAGCTTCTTTGGGGCTCCAAGAGGAAATCACTCAGGTCTAGATCTAAGCTCTACAGAATCCTTTACATTAAATCCTTTGGCTCGATTTCGAAAATTAGGCATGTTATTACCAGTGTTCAAATGAATGCTAATGCCCTGATGCAGATGCTGTGCAGAGATCTGTGCATGTGTGAATAGTGGGATTAGGTCTAAGGATCTTTCAAACTTAAAACCAGGTAGCACTTTATCCTCTACACTTACTTCATCCCCTATATTAAAGATGTAGACCCAAAATTCAATCCATCTTTCAGGCTTTAAACTTAAAATTTCTAGGAATCATAAAACCTAAAAGTCCTATGGTATGGGTATAGTAAGTTTCCTAGGGCAGTAAATATCCTCTCCATAACTGTAGGATATGAATTGTAGCATGGAAGTCTTTATGGTAGACATGGTTCAACAGGCTTCTATGCTTAAGGAAAATTAAAGGGTGCTTGTCCTAACCACATGTTTGACACTAGGGTGGTCTACAGGCACTAGTTCTAGAGTAGGCTGGATGTCCATTAATGATGGAAGGTCATCATGAAGGTCTTCGAGAAGCTTCTCTCGAAAGTCTTCTAAAATAATGTCTACCTCCTGGGGTTGTTCTTTAGGGACTTGTTCTTGGACCTCCTCTATGGATAACTCTTATGAACCCCCACTTTCATCAACTTTGTTTGATCCTGGCTTAGTCACTTTCTCTTCAAATTCTATAGTGGGTTCAAGATCTTTTTCTATTAGGTCTTCAATGGGTTTACTCTCTAGTTTTTTTTCTTCAGGTTCCTCTACTGGAATCAACTCATTAATGTCTTCTATATTCATCAATGGGCTCAGGAGCTTCTTCCTCTAAATCTTTAATAGGCTCATCATCTTCATACTCCTCTACCATACTTGGATCAGCCTCATATACCTTTTCTTAAGGCTCAATAATGGGTTCATACTCATCTTCATCTAGCTCACCTAGGTTTAGGGCACTGACTGGACACTGGCTAAAAAATGGCCTGGTTTGCGACATCTAAAACACACTCTCAGGGATTGAAACTCCTCTGAACCTTTACAGACTTGCCTTTATCTTCCCTACGGGCTATAATGGTACTAGGCTAGGATTGGCATGGGTTGGGCTGGCTAGGATCTGGTCCTGGGCTAGGGGCATTAGTCCTAAAGGGTTTAGGTTGACTAAGGGAAGTGGACTAACACTAGGCTCATATCTAGGGGTACTGATCTTATGGGATTCAGGTTGACTAGGGGAAACCTGACTGGTACTAGGCTGATACCTAATGATTATGGATTCCTTGGGCTCATAGGATATAGGCTCATAGGATATGGGTTCATGGTGTATGGGTCTCCTAGGATCAGGAAGTGTGGGCAAAGGTGACTCAAGTTTGGGTCTAGCATGGGTTCTACGGGTTTTCTCTAGGGTTCCTATTTGGTCATCTAATGGATCAATCCTGTGGATCGTCTGGTCAAGCCTATTACATAGTTGGATGATCAAGTGGGTAAACTATTCAGTAAAGGTTCTTAGAAAGGTTTCATAGTCAGGCTCCATGGTCTGACTGGATTTGAGGTGAGACTACTGGTTGGGTTAGACTCCTAATCTAGCACACAAACATTCTAGGTTTCCTAGACCTAGAGTCAAAGTAAAGTGAGTCAACTCAACTTACACTCAACACAGCAACTAATCCTTCCACTGGCCAGGTAAGAGGTGGGTGGTGGGAGGCTCCCCCTGCCTGTGACAGGGTCCTAATTAAAAACCACCAGCCCACTTAGGGCATTTGCCTCTGGACTCTAGCCTTAGACACCAGCTTCCAGTAATAGATGATGGGTTGGGTGCACTAGTTTCCTCGCTAGACTCAGACCCGACTGTTGGTGTCCCTAGCTCACTAGAGCAAATTAAATTGCTATTTGATTTTAATTAAGATTTGGGTATGAATGCAAGGTGGTTGTTTTGGGCCAGGATAGGTAATGACCTCCAGCCCTAATTTGAGATAGAGAGAGTGCCCTTAAGATTAGTTTAATGCAAATGATGAACACACAATAAAACCTGATGCAATCTAGAACAAAACAAAAAATAAAACATTATTTTGTCTTTTATGAGGTGGAAAGTTAAATTTAAGTTTGTTAAGTTATCAAACAAAATTTGGCTTGGGTTAGGAGTGGTTTGGTTATTGATTAGGTTGGGTTAAGTCAAGTATACAGAAATCACAGAAACTGAAATTAAGGTTTATTTTGATGCAAAATGTGGTATAGTTTTCTATGTAGAAAAAATTCTAAAAAATTTAGGGAAGAGTATTATCAATGAATATGATCCCTACTAAATTTCATGCAGAGAAAAATTCTGATTATGATGCAACACTTATGGTTTCAGACTGTGTATAGAAAACTCAAGATTCTGGTTAGGGTTTCTAGGACACAGATTTTTATATACCTCTAGTTTCTTTAAAATTAATTTAGAAAATAAAAATATTAATACTGAACAGAGAGTACTCCGTGTAAATTTTAATAAAAATAAAATCCCTAAGTTGATGAAATAGACCGAAAATCATACCTTTAATGCAAATGATAGGGTGCAAAATTTCCTAGAGAAAAAAAAATAGGCATGCAAAAATTCTATAGGTAGAAATAAATCATGGAAAAATCCTAATAAATACAATCAATTATGAGAATCCATAAAAATAAGAATCAAGATTTTATAATTTTTTTACATGTAGAAACAATGAAAATAATAGACCATGTACAAAAATTATGGGATGCAGAAAATTAGCCCTAAAGTGCTCTAATACCAAATGATGTGGGATTATTTATGCATGCCAGTTATTTTATTGTGATTAGGAATTAAGTTAGGAGTTTGTATCCCAAATTTCAAGACAAGATATTGTGCAAGGATTCTATAGAAAATCTAAAGCACAGGCATGCAGAAATAAATCCTAAAAGTGAAGAAACAGGTCCGCCAATGCTAAGAAGCCCCAGTTGACTAGCTATTTTGCAGTACCGCTACCAGAGAAAGCTAGGGGTGTACCTGGTAGAGATTTGGAGATCAATTCAAGAAGAGTTGGCTCTGCTTTCTAGGATGCGGCCGGGAAAACAAAGCTATAGACCTTGCAGATTCGCGGCTTTCAATCTGGTGATCCGAAAGCTTGCCGATTAAAATCCTGGATTCATGAAAACTAAGGGACCTGCAAATCACCTAACAAGGGTTAGAAAAAAATAAGAAAAAGTAGGTTAGATGGCTGAAAAAAGAAGAAGGTGAAGAGGTTTGAGGAAGGCGGCCAAGAGATGAAGAAGGCTGGTGGCTTGGAAACAGGGTGCAGGGATTACATAGAAACCTGAGGGATCACACAAATATCCTTAATCATACAGAAATTCATACAGAAAGTTGAGAAGAACTCAAGAAATTTTTCATATTCAATAGCATAAAATATACATGAGAGGGAGGCCTTTATATAGGCATACAAAACTTGGGCTCCAAGAAAGGGTATACATGTAAAACCCTAAGTATCCTTTTCCCACTCAAATACATGAAGTGTTATCTCTTAATTAGGCTGATACTCTCTCTCTTCTTCTCCTTGTTAGATTGGGCGGCCAAGGGAGGTAACCATAGAGGGCACACCATATCGAGGGTGACCATAAGATGGGGTGCCTAATTCATGAAGAGCATTGGGCTTTGGGCAGCCCACTTCAATCCCAGGCAGGCTTTAGGATTTCTTCAATTGTCCTTCTTCCTGGCAGGCTGATGATGTTGTCCTGGTCTTCAAGGATGATGATCTTCAAGGTCCTTCTCATGCAATCCAAGGTGGCACATTCAAGCATGACTGGGACTCCTTGAAGTTGTCAAATTTTTACCCTGGCTGAGGTCCATCAGTGTCTTGAGTCTTCTTCTTACTGAACTGGACTGGATTCAACATAGGACTTGAACAAAACTATAGGACTCAAACTGACACAAGACCCAAAATGACATAACAAGACCAAAATGACTAAAGACTCATAATGAGTTGACTTGAATGACTAAGCTCAACTGAGCTGAACATAACCTAAAACTTGACTCTTAAACCCTAGTGGTGTGAGTCGACTATAAATACAGGACTCAAGTATATCAAGGCCTAAAAAATAAAAGTCATGGCCCAAATACAGGACTCAAATGGCTAACACAACCGGATTATTGGACTCAAAGATAAAATTTGAATCATAGCTAAGGGACTCAAACTCAGGGACCCATAGTGAACTAGGGTTGACCTGATGTCCCCATCACTAGGACCACTAGCCTAGGAGGAAAGAGATATGAATTAGTTATAGTTGGTGATATTTCTTAATTTACATGGATTTTGTTTTTAGTACAAAAAGATGAATCTTTCACAGCTTTCATAAAATTTTATCAAAATATTATAAATGAAAAAGGTACATTTGTTGTTTGTATTAGAAGTGACCATGGTACTAATTTGAAAATCAAAATTTTGATGAGTTTTGTAATGAAAAAGAATTGAACATATTTTTTAGCACCTAGGACACCTCAATAAAATGGGGTGGTAGAAAGAAAAATAAGACTTTAGAAGAAATGGCAAGACAATGCTTTGCAAAAATGATCTTCCAAGATATTTTCTGACCAAAGCTATTAATATTGCTTGCTTTATTTTAAACCATGTTTTAATCAGACTAATTTTAAAGAAAATACTATATGAGTTTTGGAAAGAAACAAACCTACTTTAAAAAAAAAAACCTATTTTAAAATATTTTCATCTATTTGGTTCCCGATGTTTTATTTTAAAAAAAAAAAAAAAAGATAATTTAGATAAATTTGATGCCAAGTCAGTTGAAGGTATCTTCTTAAGATACTCTATATCTAGCATACAGAGTATTCAATAAAATACTTGTAGTAGAAGAGTCCATGCATGTTATATTTGAAGAGTCTACTAACAAGTCCTCTAGAAAAGAGGATATTTCTGATGATTTTGCAGGTATTGAAGTGAAAGGGATATGCCCTATAAGCCAATCAATATTGTATCTCCCAAATCAATGTAATTGACAATATTCTAATAAAGGCATTATTTTTCGTCATATGCTGTGTTTTTATTATGATGAATCCCATAGATTAGGGCTATGATTTTAGGGTTATGATAAGATCATACCAGTGAGACCTAAAGTCTTAAAACCTTATCTAAAATATTCGTAGTCAAAGGAACCCTGAGTAGGGGATCAGGGTTTGTCTGGTAAGACTAGCACATCCCATGTATACTGGAAAGGTGACTGCTCTCACAATCACTTGTGTATGACACTAATACTAGGATGTGGGTGCTCATTAGTGAATGAGTTCACTGATATGATCCAACTTGAGAACATCTAATGGAGTCTTAGCTACATGTCAATAGAAGGTTCTTATAGTGGGAGTGGTCCAAGTAATCCTTTGACCTGAGACTGCCATAAGTACCTTATGTACATGAACCCATCCTTTGGTTCAATCCTAATCATGACATTGAGTCATGCACAAGATTGATACTAGGAATGGTGAATTGTATATGAAGGTATGAGTAGGTCAACAAGAAATCGATCACTCTTAGTAAGAGGAGATTGCATCCAGCTAGTTATCAATCGGATGATGATTTAGGGAATCTTTGATCAAAGTAAAGATATTAGAGATGATTTCTAATATCAAGATAATTGAATCATCAATATAAGATTGAGCTAGAAATAAATATAATATTGGATTTGACATATATCGATATCCATAATTATATTTTGGGTGCAGGCTGATCGAAAGATTTAATTGTACGGTAACTTTCTACTGAAGGGTAGTCTTGGTATTTCACCAGAATTTTTATATCTTCCGGGTAGACATTACACGTTGCTAGACGTCAATCTTGTCTTGTGGGTTGATCAAATTTAAAGATCACTTATTAGGAAGAGTCCTAATTGATCAAGTCGGGTAAGCTCGATTTGACCTAAATCGATTAGAAAGAGTTCTAATCAAGTTAGGTCAACTTGTACTCAGACCTACTGCCGGCTGGATATGGAACCCAATGGGTCACACACTTAAGAGGATTGATAAAGAGTTTAATTTGTAATTAAATCATCTTTGCAGGATAATACTCTAGCAGGTGTTGCATACCCTAGCTTCTATTCGAATTGGATTTGAATTAGGGTTCCAATTGGATCAATTTGGGTTCTAATTGGACCTAATTAGACCCTAATTAAAATATATAGGACTTTGGGCTAACCCATGGCTATGACTACATCTTAATTAACACCCAAGCCCATCCATAAAGGCCACCCAAAAAATTTGTGCGCGTGGATAAGAGGAAAGACTCCACGCGCGCATGGACTCTTCATGCGCGCGTGAAGTCTTCTTATTTCACCGCATTTTTCCTTTTGGCTGGTTATTCCCTATTTGTGCATCTCCTAATGACCATTAGATGGTCATCTAACTGTTTGGGGGATTTTGAAAAGATAAAAGGCGCTAACTCTTCCCGTTGCGCGATATAACGTCTCTTCGGAGACCGAATATCGTGACTTCCTTCTTCTTAAAACTTCATGACTTTTCTTTTAGGAAGAGCCGTGAGTTTGAATTTGAAGGGCCGTGAGAAGGAAGGAGAGGGCATGAGAAATGTGGAAAGCCGTGAGAAATAGTATACGGAGAGTTGTGTTTCTTTTGAGAAGACATCTTTTTGTAGTCTATTTAAGGAACAGAGGCTTCGGGTGTTTTTCTGATGTACGATAGAAGCTTTTTTTTATTTTCTTTCCTTTCTAGGAGACTGATTCCTCCTTAGCTTGTTTAGGACACAAGAGTTTCCTTTTTACAGAGTTCTCTCTCTATTGAAACTCAAGTCTAAAACAAGAGATAGGAAGAATCTTGAACGGTAAAAGAAAAGAATATCTACTCTGTTTTATTTCCTTTTACATTAAGACATTAGTGTCTTAAATCCTCCTCCTCCTTCAAGACAAGAGTGTATTCTTAGGACAAGGTCTTAAGAAAGGGAGAGGAAGAAGAAAGAAAGGAAGTAAGAAGTCCCTGCCGTGGAGTTTTTCAGCCATAGTCCTCTTGTTCTAGGAGAAGAATTCAAGTGAAGGAACTTTTGAAGAAGCAAGCATCTTGATCATTTTCTTGTGGATCACCATTGGAGGGTGGACATTTGGACGCCTGGTGAATTCAAAAGGGTCATTCAACATCAAGTTTTGATTTACATCAAAATTGGATTTAGCGATAACAGGTTGGTGCCCTAATTCTAATAGTGTAGGTTTGCATGTTTCTCATATGTTTTAATCCTGAATAAGGAGATCCTGGCTAAGGTTTTTAGTGTAATTTCATCATTTTGAAATTATCTTTTCACTCTGGTGCACTAGAAACCTTTCATGAAGGACTTAAGAAGCTAACTTTGGATGATCATCCTTCCAAAGATAACAAAGAAGATCAAAGCAATGAAAATGAGAAGAAGCCACGAGATCTTCATCAAAGGATGAAAGTCTATCCAAAGAATGGAGGTATGCTCATGGATATCCTAAGGAATTAATCTTAGGAGATCCATCAAAATAAATAAGAAATAGATCTTCTATTAGAAATGAATGTAATTATATTGCTTTTGTTTTACAAATTAAATCTAAATGTATTGAAGAAGCTGAAAAAGATCAAATTGGATGATTGCTATGCAAGAGGAACTAAATCAATTTGAAAGAAATAAAGTTTGGACATTAATAGAAATACCATTTAATACTTCTATAATTGGCACAAAATGGATATTTTGGAATAAATTGGATGAAAATGTTAAGTAACTAGAAATAAGGCTAGACTAGTAGCTAAGGGTTACAATCAAGAAGAAGGTATTGATTTTGATGAAACCTTTGTCCAGTAGCTAGACTTGAAGCTATTAGATTACTTCTAGCATTTGCATATTTTATGGATTTCAAATTCTTTCAAATAGATGTTAAAAGTATATTTTTGAATGGTTATATAGCTGAAGAAGTTTTTGTTGAACAGCACCTGGTTTTGAAAATCATGCACATCCTGATCATGTTTTCAAATTATACAAAGCATTTTATGGTTTAAAACAAGCCCCTATGCATGATATGAAAGGCTAAGTCAATTTTTATTTGAAAATAGTTTTACTAGGGGTCATGTTGATACTACTCTATTTTTAAAGAAAAAGGTTGATGATCTCTTAGAAATACAATCTATGTCGATGATATTATCTTTGGTGCCACTAATGAATCATCTTTGTCAGAATTTGCAAAGCTTATATAGGGAGTTCGAGATGAGCATGATGGGAGAATTGAGCTACTTTCTCAGACTCTAGATCAAGCAAACAAATGAAGGGATCTTCATCAACCAAACCAAATACATAAAGGAGATTCTAATAAAGTTTGTGATGAAGATGACTAAACCTATCAGTACACCTATGAGCCCTTCATGTAAACTTAACAAGGATGAATCTAGTAGAAAGTTGATCAAAATTGTATTGAGGCATCAATGGTTCTTTACCGTACTTAATTGCAAGTAGACCAGATATTATGTTTAGTGTATGCATGTGTGCTAGATATCAGTCTAAGCATAAAGAATCACATATAATGGCTGTTGTTAAGTGCATTCTAGATATTTATCTGGTACCTCTTGATATTGGATTATGGTACCCTAAGAATTCAGCTATTACTTTATTTCATATTTTGATGCTGACTTTGCTGGATGTAAATTAGATAGAAAAAGTACTTCTAAAACATGTCAATTCTTTGGAGTTAACTTAATCTCATGGTTTAGAAAGACACAAAATTCAGTTGCACTATCTATAGCTGAAGCTGAATACATTGCAGCTAGAAGTTATTATGCTCAAATCTTATGGGTTAAGCAACAATTCGAGGACTTTGGTATTAAACTATCTAAGACACCCGTAAAATGTGATAACACAAGTGCAATAAACTTAACTAAAATCCTGTTCAACATTCAAGAAGCACATAGAAATTAGACATCATTTATTAGAGATCATGTTCAAAACAATGATGTTATACTTGAATTTGTTTGTACTGATATGCAATTAGCTGATATACTGACCAAGCCACTCAATGAGATAGTTTCAGTATAATTAGAAGAGAATTAGGGTTTTTATCCTTTTGATTAGATCTTAACTATTTATTTTGTGACCCTTGGAATTTTCCTTGAAAAGATAAGTTCAGTATGATTAGAAGAGAATTAGGAGTCATTAATCCTTTTGATTAGATCTCAACCATTTCTTTTGTGACCCTTGGAATTTTTTTTGAAAATTTCTTGATCTTAATGCCATTTAAAATCATATTCAATCATCTATTGGCTATTAAAATCAATTACCTTGATTTTCTATAATTTTTTCCTATTTTTTTGATTTTTTTCTGAAGTGTCGATACTTGAAGTGTCGACACTTGGACTGATCTTATGAGTCGACACTTGACCGGTGGGAACTAGTGATTAAATAGGAAAATAGACCAATTTCTTTCCATTTCTTTCTAAATCCCTGAGCCACTCATCCCCACACAGTATCCCAACCTCCGTTTGTTCCTATTCCGTGTTCTTACAATTCTATTCTTGGTTTTAGCCCATCCCTCTTTTCTTCACTGTTGTTCACAATTTTACCATGATTCCTTTACCTATTCCTCTTCCATTCATCTATTTTCTCTTTTACTTAGAAGATGGGTCCCAGGAAATAGTTAGTTAGGAGGCCATGACCTTCCACTCAAGATATGAGCAGAGCATGGGAGATCCCGATAAGAGGTACTATAGCATATTCCCTGGTTGATAGGATCAGTGCATATAAATGTTATTTGAGATAGATGATAGTGGAGAGGGAGCCACCATTATAGCATCACGACTTTCTCCAAAGATGAGGCTGCTATACCATATTTGCTCGGATTTTTTTTACTGAAGATAGGGCGCTTTGACTTCATCATTGAGAGGGAGTTTCTTGTGATAGTATCTTTGATATGGAGGACTCCTGTCTACCTACCGGTACTCATGATCCATCAGATGACTGAGGCAGGGACTAGCAGGAGATTATGTTTGCCTTATGGGATGGGTCTCAATATTTTGTTTAGAGCTTATGGAGTAGACCCAGATGGATAGCCTTACAGATAGCTACTTCATAGATATATACGATGAGAGATCACTGCATAGGATAGGCTATCACAGACACAGAGGTAAATAGAGGTGCAAGATATTTGGGCAGACATCTGATACTGATGATGAGGAGGACACAACTGAGGAGGAGTAATAGATACATAGAGATGAGGCTGGGCCATCTGAGCCAACCAGGGATATACATGAGACACAGCCCGAGCCCTCCATTTTGGCACATGCTGAGGTGCCACCCTCCATAGATAGTACTAGAGATTGGATCACTCATTTGGAGACCGAGATGATGATCATTAGATAGTGAGTGGATCGGATGCATATGGAGATGAGAGCTGGCACTTAGGAGATGAGAAAGCGATTCTCTGCTGTCCTGACTGCATTAGAGAGATTATCTTCTATTAGGGCACCTTCACCTCCATCGTCAGATTCTCTATCTACTCCACCAGTACCTCCAGCTCCACCTGCGGTCACCGAGATGGGTGACGGATAGGGAGACTCTTTTATAGATTTTGATGTTGCTGACTTCATGGCAAACCCTGAGCTGGATGCTGACCTGGATACTAAGAGGACCTTAAAGGCTACTCCTGCCCAATCTAGTCCAGTTCATCAGTCTCCTATTCTCCCTAGCACCCCCGTCCTACCAGATCCTTCTGATTCTGATACTTTACCTGACGTATCTACCCTTATTCTTCATACTGATCCACCTGATACTCTAGATGACCTTCCTACCCTAGTGATTCCTTCGACTTCCTTACACACTTCTTCTTTGATCAAGGAACTGGGATTTTACACTCCTGATTTCCATATTCTATCATATGGTCCATTATTTGATATCACTCCATTTATCCCTGCATCAATTCCTGACTCCGCTCCTGACATTGCCTCTTCTTCAGCACCAGCCAGATGGAGAGCACATGCCAGAAGCCGAAGCCGTGGATGTGGTAACATTCCCAGAGCTATCCAGACCAGACTTTCTAATCTTCGGTCGATGTGGCCACGACCCCGATCCTCTAGGATTACAAGATCGATCATTCTAGAGATTGGGTCTTCCTCTGATAAGGAAAGCACCCCGTAGGGTTGATCAATATATCAGTCTTTTAGTGTATCAGTCTTTAAGTTATTTATTGTTTGTATCAAACTAAATTAATGGTATCGAATTTTATATGAATGTTAACTCTTATGTATCAATTTGAATTTTATAATGACATTTTCAGTATTTATCTGTATACTTCTACACTCTTACTATACTGTAATGTTTATCTCTACTTTGTTTCTTTTTCTCACCTTTTTCACGATGACAAAAGGGGGAGAATTAATGAATGACAAAAAGGGGAGTAATGGCAAAAGAAGGAGAATGAATAGTTTAAGTAATAAAGAGGGAGAGAAGAAGAAAGCAATAAGAAAGGGAGAGAGATAAAAGTACTAAAGAAGGAAATTGAAATTTTCTTTAAAAAAAATCTTTAAACCTTTTGGAAATATTCTTGAAAAATGTTTTAAGTTTGAAAAATATTTTTAGATCATATATTGAGGGAGAGCTTTTGTTTTATGCTCTGATACTTTCAGTTTTATGATCTGATACTCCTTATTTTTATTTTTATTTTTATACTCTGATACTCCTTATTTTTATTTTTATATGCTCTAATATTCTTTGTTTTCATACTCTAATACTCTTCATGCTCTAATATTTTTGCTTTGATACTCTCTACCTATATGGTATATTATTTGCTCTGATATGCTCTAATATTGTTTTTCATGATTTGATACTTTTAAAGTTTTCACTCTGATACTCTTCATGATTCAAGCTATTTTTGCTCAAATTCTTATTCTTCAAATGTATTTTAGCTCTATTACATCTCTTGAATATCTTATATATACAACTTTGCTTTAATACATTTTAATTATTGCTCTAATATATTATAGCTACAGCTCTGATACATTGAAACTATATGAATCAATTCTTTCTTATATATATAGCTCTGATTCATTGTAGATGACTTTTTTCTCTTGATAAATATTACAACTTAGACTCTGATACTTATTATCAATCGCTCTGATACTTATAGTCAATTGCTTTATACTTATTGCAAATCTTTTGAGCTTACTATATGTATATACTTAAAGATTTTATCATCATCAAAAAGGAAGAAATCGTTGACTCCTATCTTGATTTTGATGAATAATAAAATACTTGAGTATATTTAAGTACTAACTGTATGCTAAAAGTATATTTATCAGAACAGGATACTCATCAAAAGTTAAAATGTGTTGAAAGTTCAAATGCTTGTCATGTTGTTGAATAAGTTACTTATATTGATGGAATTTCAAGTTAAATGGACCTTGGCACATAAGAATGACCTTGAAGGACTAAATTTTTGAATTTAGAAAAGTTTCAACAGAGTTTTAGTAGAGTTTTAGGATAGTTTCAGCCAAGTGTCGACTCATGGAAGTGAAGTATCGACTTAAGATATCGACTCACAAAAGCTTGAGCTGATACATAGAAGAAGTTTCAGCTGGCACGCATGAAGTATCGACTCATAAAGACTAAGTGTCGACTCATGTATTGACTCAAGTATCAACTAAAGGCCTGAGACCAAAAATGATATAGAACCTGCTGAATTCAAGTTTTTGCTCAAGTGTCGACTCATGAACAAGAAGTGTCGACTCAAATGTTGACTCACCAGAAGAAGTGTCGATGCACCAGTACACTCTACAGAGCTTCAGAAGATATTTTTGACATAGTATTGACTCAGGTGTCGACTAATGACCTGAATTATCGACACCTGCAGGTTTGGATGAATAGTAATGGCTAGTTTTTTTAAGCACATAATTGATCCTTTTTGTTCCTAATGGCTATTTTTTCCTCTCCAATGATCAAAAATGATCATTTAAAGCTTGGAAAGGTATTTAAAGTGGGCCAAACTCAAGAAGAAAGTAACTAATGACAAACTAATGTTAAATCTATGAGCATTCATTGAGTTTCATTGCTTTGGAGTGAAGTTGAGCTTTCAAGCATTCAAGAGCATTTAGGAAGCATTCAAGTACAATTCTCAAGCATTTATTAAGGCTTCAACAACTTGGGGACAAGCTTTCTCAACTACAATCAAGAGCTTCAAAGAGATATTTGCTTTTATTTTGAAAGCTTAATGTATCTTTACTTTATGATTGAATTTATTTTTGTTCCTAGTTTCAAGTGGATTAAAACTAGTGATTGGGTTGTTGGTGAGTCTTGTTTGAAAAACCAACTAGGTTGTTGGTGAGCCTTGTAAAAACGAACTAGATTTTTGGTTAGCCTTGTGAAAATTAATAAGGATTTTGATTAGTGAGCTCAAAAAAACTAATCAACTATAATCAAGTTGGATTATAGTGAAATACTCAAGTGGACCTTGGGAGTGGACGTAGGTGCTTTGGAGTGCATCGAACCACTATAAAATATTGTGTATTTGTGATTGCTTTTGCTCTTCTTATATTTACTTCATTATTTCTGCTGCATTATATTACCAAGTACAAATACACTTGAAATCACTAGCACCTTCATCATTTTTGAATTAGCACATACTTGCAACAAGTTTTAAAAACCCGATTCACCACCCCTCTTTGGTTGCTTTGTTGGGAATATTTATAATATGTTTATTAAGCTAAAATTAGCAAGTGCTAAATTAGTAGGTGCTAATTTTAGCAAATGCCAAAATAAGCAGGTGCCAAAATTGGTAGGTGCCAAAATTAGTAGGTACTAAATATGAATTCTTACATAGATCCATGCTCAGGGTTAGGTTGACTCTGATTTGTTGGGGTAAACCCAGGTGGTGGGCCCATGATACATGCAATTTAAAACTTTTCTAAATGCATGATACAGTGGAACAGAGATAAAATAATTTTATCTAACATGTTAATCTAATTAACACTAGCCCTACACAGATCCTTATGCATATAGAGTAATATATGTATGAAATCAAGTATGCAGATTATGCGACTCATAGAACAATTCTATGAATCACATAAAAGGGTGTGGAGGACCATTTCTTCGGACCCATAAGATAAAAGCACAAACCTTTTATGCATGGTGACGATCACCATGAGTGGAGTACTCAGGATGAACAGTGGCTCTGTGAGCAGCACAAGCATCCTGCCTCTATAGGTAGTTCACACCGGGTAGAGGGACTTCTCCTCCTTCCTTCGAGGTGCTAGCCCCTCTAGAAATAATGTTGGTAGTAGCGACTCCTTCTTTAACTCCTTGAAGAGGCATGGAATCCTTTAACTCCTTGAAGAACTATTACTGCAGTAGTGCTGGAACAAAGACTAAGGACCCTCCCAGTTTTTTTTATCCCAAACCTTCAAGAGAAGGTATGCACTCAGTAATCCCACCCAAAACTCAATCCCTACTCTGAGAATCTCTTTGAGGATCAAGGAAAAACTCTAACCAAAAGAGAAATTGGTAGAGTTTCTTGATCTTCCTCTCTATTCTTCAGCAAGCAAAACATTGAAGACCAGAAAACCAAATGTGAATTTTTCACATTCAGATATGAAGAGATTAAGTAGAGACTTGAGATCATTGGGATCCAGGTGAGTTACAAGCCCCTTGGGATTCTACAAACATAGCAATTAAAACCAAGAAACATGCAGCATTAAGTCCCATAATAATTGCAAGCTTAAATGAAACATTTTTGGTTTATAGCAGAGTCCGTCTGTCGAGTTGACTTGCCTTGAGTCGACTCATCCCGGGTCTACTCGATTGGCTATTTGACAACTTCTTGTCAAATGAGTCTGGAATGATTCCTGATCATTTCCAAGCCAGCAAATCAAGAAGAAACCCCACGGTGTGTGACCCCGTAGCTTCAAACACTAAACCGATAGCACAGGAACATTTCCAGTACTAGCCAAAGTCACCATCTAGCAATGACACCAAGTGTCTGGATAGGTCGAAGGTTGCAGAGCAACAGGAACTTGTCGAACATGGAATACCACTAAACTTATTCCTTTGATTTCCTAATGCTCCGGATGGCTCAGGGTTAAACTGCCAAACCCTAATCAATCCATCTCAATATCTCTCAAACAAAGAATCCCTGTAACTCCTTACAAGAAATGCTCTGGCCAAGTTCTTTCTCAATTGAGGCATAATAAGCATTTAATCCAAACCATTTGGAGAAATAATCCTATCTTGATCATACTACAGCTACACAAGTATTTGACTGCACCCAGTAACCTTCTATCACCGAATTAGAAATCCGGGTAGTCCAGCACCTAAGCATAGTGAGTAGCTTGCAAGCTACCATAGTGATCTCAAGTCAGAGGAATAATTCATGTCCACATTCGAATGCAAAACTTCTCTTTGGCAGAAAGAGAATCTCACATGGAAGTCATACTCGGTGAAGTGTCAAACACAACACCTGATGTCGTGCCAGTATCTCCATGCTATTTGGTTAAGAGGACAACCAACTGACATGACATCAACGACCTATTCTCGATACACCATCATTGGTTCTGACACCAACGCTAGAAGAAAATGACAGGTCGAACCCATATCCCTGTAGATCACCTATGAATGAAGCCCTAAGCCCAAACCTCACTTGTAAATAGTTATCTTAAATTTTTATTATTTTAGCTTAGTTGGGTTTAGCCCTAAACCCCAAAATTGAGTCCCTATACAAAATCCCTGGATCCGAAATTGAGTCTATAAAAAAATCTCAATTTCAATTAGATCAAAATTATGTTATAATGGTCCAGTGTTAGTTAACTTTTTTTACCAATTAGGGTTTTGTATATAAACACTATTTATCAGGTTGTGTCAAATCCTATGTAAGCCGTTTTGGGCCAAATCCTATTTACTAGCTTAAGCCCTTTTATTTAGTTGGTTATGCCTTTTGATTAATTTGATCAAGCTGGGTTTTTAATTAATTAGTTTGTTAACTCTTGTAATTATTAGTTGAGTCCTGTAATACAAGAGGGGATCCAAGTCAAGATCCATGTGACTCCATGTACTAGCTTAAGTCAAGCCATGTGACTCCATGTGCAAGCCTAAGTTACTTGCCATGACAACCACTTGTTGGCGCCACCTTTTCAAGATTTTGGACAATATCACATGACATGTTTGGACATCACTTGCCGCCTTATCGGGACAATATCACATGCCATGTCACTTACCTTGGTCGGCCATATGAGAAAGAAATTAGCGCCATTTATTTTTAGGATAAGTAAAGCAGAAGGAGTCCAAGCCTTAGCACCACCCATCCTTTTTCTTGTCGCCAATTCCAAGAGAAAGGACACCACTTAGCTTCTAATCACCCATCTCAATGCAATTCTATCTCAAAGGGATGCCCGAGTTGGAAATGTTTAAGGGTTTTTACTTTAAGAGTTCAAGGCAATCAAGTTCAGGAAATCTAGATTTCAAGAACTCATGAATCCCACTAATACTCATGATTTTTTTTCTATCCAAATTGAAGAGTCCACTCTCATACAAGAGCCCTCATCATCCAAACTCCAAAGCCCACTTCTCATGGCCACTCAAGAACCCATCTTGGAGTTGCTTCCCAAGAAGAATTAACTCTACTCTTCATAACCCATACAACTCCTGTTGGTGGTTATAAATACCACCATTAATCCCTCTTGTAAATACAATTTTTATTGATGAAATAAAGTCGACATTCTGTCAATTCCTTTGCTGTGTATCGCGGGATGTGAGGCCTATTCTTTTGTTCTTTAGAGCATGGCGGGGTGTGAGGCCCTAGTTATCCTACATATCCAACAATTAGAAAAACCCTAGCCACCATCTTCCTTCCCTTCCCTTCTTCCTTTTCCATCTTCTTCCTTTTCTTTCTACAACCATCTAATTTAAATTTCTTTTGAATGATTGCAGGTGATCAGGGATTTGAAGTCAGGGTGTTCTTGCCTTGAAACCAACATCACGAAAGTTCGTAGCCCAAAGATCAACCTTCTTGAAGCCTTGCCGCAAGTTCCTTGAGAGTCCTGTCGGAACCACACCAGAAGGATATAATCATCATTGGTAAATTTAAATACCCATCCCTACTCTTTAATTTCTGATTTCATGATAATTAGAACCTTAGTTTAAGGTGATTTCTTAATCACCTATTTCTGGTTTTTCTAGTTTAATTTATTAGATCAACTTTGAGGGTAGATAACTAGAGACTAGTTTTGCTTTGTTGATCTCTTCGCATCTTTTAACCTGAAAATCCAGAAAAATAATTACTATTAATATCATATAATTAGTTAAATAATAAATAATTTAATTTTTGCATATTGTCCCACATCGGGTTTGGTATCAGAGCGAAGGTTAAACTAGGGTTTAACTACTATTTTGAAATTTCTGCATACCTAGAACTAGGCTGAAATAAACTGCATTAAAACCATCCTAGAAAAATCCAAAAAATTATTAATTAATTTTCTGTTAATCCTTTGTTAATCTACTACAAATCTTAGAAAAAAAATCAGAAAATTTTTTTTTTTTGCTATTTTTCTGGTAGAAGGAAATCACACCTACTGAGCGGGTATACGCAAGTATACTGTCATGAACCATGGGAGTAATGAGCTACGGCCGGATGTGATATTCCAAGATTGAAAATCTGAAAATTATTTATATCTAAAATTTAATTGAAAAAAAATAATTTATTTTCTTTTATTTATAATTATTTTAGCTTCATTGCATATTAGGGTTTCATATTGTGTGATTGCGTCATCCTGAAACCTAATCTTAAGGGCACTCTACTATCTCAGATCAGGGCAGGATCTCATATCTATCCTGGCCCACAACCACCACCTTTGCATCAAGCCTAACCCTAATTAAAATAATTAGAACCTAAAGCAGCATAGGGACACCAACAGGTCGGGTTCCAAGTATTGTGTGAAAGCTAGTGCACCCAATCCTTTGATTATCACTTGAATCTGGTGTCTAAGGCTAGAGGTCTAGAGGCAAATGCCCTAAGCGGTCTCGTGGTTTTTAATTAGGACCCTGCAGAGCATTGGGAGCCTCCCACGACCCCACCTTTTACCTGGCCAGTGGATAGGGTAATTGCTGAATTGGCTGTAATTTGAGCTGACCCATTCTACTTGAGCTCTAGGTCTAGGAAACTCTAGTTCAATTTTCTTGTGTGATTGCATTGCATGTCTACAAGATCAGGAACACCATATCATTAGCCCAAACCCAACCCAGTTTGGTTTGACCATGGAGTCGACTATGGAAACCTTACTAAGGATCTTAGATGAACAATGTACCCAAAGGAACCATAAGTTTGATTGACTGGATCAACGATTAGAGAACCTAGAGAAAACTTGTAAGATCCGTCTTGAACCTAAATTTGAAACACACCTTGATTCATTCCTAGAGCCCAACCCTAGGAGAGCCCCACACTAGGACCAAATCTGGGAGACTAGCCATAGGAGACCCAACTATGATTTTATAGACCAGGATGATAGAGCCACTAGGAATTTTAGGGTAGAAGCACCTAAATTTGGTGGTGATCTTGATCTTGAGAATTATATTGATTAGGAAGAAGGTATGGATCTATATTTTGACAGGGAACTAATATTTGAGGAAAGAATGTTTAAGATTTCTAAGCTTAAGAACCTGGTGCAGCGGAAGCCTACCCTAGGCATGCAACACTAGGGAGCAGGTATTGCATAATTAAAATTTTAATTAGCATACGAAAAACCTACTCATGCACAGGATCTAACATATCATGATGCATGTAAAAATATATAGGCATGTATAAGACAATTGCAATAATAATAAATCATATGATAACAACTAGATCTAGGCATGCATGATAAAGAAAATAAAACATACCTGACTGAAGCAGGAAGAAGTCAACTCCCTCAGTCTTCGGATTAATCAGCGACCGGTTGAACTCCTTCAATAGCAAATAAGATCTGCAACAGCAAGAGGAAGAGATCGATCCAAACTCTCAAGGTGTCCAAATGTCCACCCTCTAGAGTATCCACGCATGGGCTCTTGCTGATCCAACTCCCGAAGAATGCTAGTCCTCCAGGAATCAAAGAACTGGTCATGGACATGTGGAGCAGGGAAGACCAAAGAGATCTTCACGGTCAGTCTTCTCCTAGACTTCCTTTACTCCACGAAGAGCACACAATAAGAAAAATAGGGGAGGAATAACATGGAATGCCCAACAAATATCTGCACTCGATATATTCACAACGTGCAACCCATGGAGTCCTCTGTACTCGCACCTCACGGCCATCAACCCAAGAAGTCTCTGCTATTGAGAAAACCTGTGAAGCAGCAAAAATACAAACTGATCTTCATCCAAGAAATAATAGAGGTGGTGGAAACACGTGAAGCAGGGAAGACACTGCAAGCCCCTGTTCCCTTCTCTCTGTGCATGCCCTTTTTGCCTGCAGCAATCCAGAGAGCTAACTCCTTATCTCTCACACAGCCTTAAACAGGAAATCTGAGGCACTGGGAAAATGATGTGAAGGCCATGTAAACACCAAGAGAGAAGTCCGGATCAAATCAAAACACTTTGAACTGGCTTTTATCGGTGGAGAAGCAGGAAACCGTGGGCAAAACACCATGGAAGCAGCATCCAAGAGAAGAGGACTGCGGAAGAAAACCGCATCGTGAGACCCCTTAAGATATAAAATTCCAAGCTGAAATCGATCTTGAAGTTGTTCTTATCCATGCGGCATCCAAAATTCATCCGGTTCTAATCCCATGCAATCGGTCAAATAGGGCAGTAGGGGAAATAAAACATCATGAGAACTAAGTGCTGTTTTGGGCTGGCAATACTATGAGTTGGTGCGCAAGCAAAACATCAAACCGATGATTTAAATAGCCAGGAGAAAACCATATACACTTCCATGATTTAAACTGGTTCATCAAACCCAAAAATTCTGGTCCAAACAATAAGAAACCGGTTCCAGTCATGGTCTACAAGGAACAGTTCCTGGTTGACCCAAACCAATCCTGGTCGACCCAACCCATCCTGGTCGATCCAAATCAGACCAGGTGGACCAGAAAAAATCCAATGTGTGTTCAAGAGACCGTTTGACCTTAATACCGAAATGATTCCCAATTGTTGATCGGCTTTCAGATCAATAAGAAATCCTCTATGGCGTGTGATCTCATAGGTTTGAACCTAAACGATAGCACTGGAACACTTCCAATACCAACACAAGATACCATCTAGAAATGGGTCCCGGCACTTGGATAGGCCGAAGATGCGAGAGCAATCTATCGAACCTCTGGCATATGGTTACCATATAATTCATCCCTTTGATCTCCAATGCTCAAGATGACCTAGGGTTTGACTGCCAACCCAAACTGAGTCAATCCACAATATGTCTCAACCTCGCAAGTCCAGTGACTCCTTACCAGGACTACCCCGATCGAGGATTTGCTAAATTGAGACACTGCGAGACATTCAATCCATACAATTTGGACATGTCAATTCCATCTTGGTCCACCACTACTTCACAAGTACTTGCCTATACCCAGAAACCTTTCATCACCGGATTAGAAATCTGGGTAGTCCAGTACCAAAGCATAGGGAGTTGCTTGCAAGCTACCATGGTGACCTCAGCTCGGAGGGACACATATACCCATATCCAATCATGAGCAATCCTTTGGCGGAAAGGAGCTCCATGGAGTCACGTTCAATGAGATGTCACACATCCCACTTGCAGATCACATCAGTGTCACCACACTCCTTTGGTCAAGAGGACAACCAAATGATATGAACCATAACAACCTACACTTGATACATTGGTGTCCTGTATAGTCTATCCTTTGGTTGTGAACCTTTTTAAAGGACCACTCGATATATCCTCTCTATATCGAAATCAATGCAGTCCTAAAGACTTCATCACATAAATAGAGTTCATTATAGGAAATTAATAATGTGATGAGCTGCCAAAATAAAGTTTTATTAATTCATATACAAATTACAATACTGAGCACAATCGCCTACAACCTAGGTGATTGGCTTTGGGACATAATTCCTAACAACTCCTATTTGTACTAAAGCCAATTAGAATAGTATCTAATACCTATTCCCCTTTTACAATAGTCGAACTCTTTGATTTCGAGGGCTTTAGTGAAGGGGTCAGCCAGATTCTCCTTTCCATCGATCTTCATAAGATTTATGTCGCTTCATTCCACGATCTCTCGCATAAGGTGATAGCGCCGTAGATTATGCTTGGTGCGGTGATGAGACTTTAGTTCCTTAGCTTGAGCAATGGCTCATGTGCTGTCACAATATATAGGAATAGTACCATCTAGGAAAGGTGCCACCCTTAGCTCTCTAAGGAACTTCCGCAACCACATGGCTTACTTTCCTGCATTTGATGCTGCAAAGTACTCTACTTCGCATACCAAGTCTACAACTGTTGCCTGCTTGGAACTCTTCCAACAGATCGCTCCTCCATTTAGGATAAACACAAACCCTGACACACTCTTGCTATCATCTCTGTCTAACTGGAAACTGGAGTCAGTATACCCCACAAGTTTTAGGTCATGTTCTCTATAAATCAGCCATTGGTACTTAGTATTTCTAAATAATTTAGGATGGTCTTCACCACCTTCCAATGTGCCTCACCTGGGTCAGACTGGTATCTGCTCACTACTCCTAGTGAGTATGCCACGTCTGGTCTAGTACATGTCATAGCATACATGATAGAGCCCACTGCAGAAGCATAAGGAACTCTTCTCATGCGCTCTCTTTTCTCAAGAGTTGTCGCACAATCCTTCTTAGAAAGAGTAATTCCGGAATCTATCGGGAGATAGCCTTTCTTGGAATTCTTTATGCTGAATCATTTCAGCACTGTATCAATATACATAGACTAGGACAATCCCAGAAGCCTCTTAGATCTATCTTTATAGATCTTCATACCCTGTATGTAAGAAGCTTCACCCAAGTCCTTCATGGAGAGCTGAGATGATAACCAGACCTTTATTCCTTGTAATGCTGCGATGTCATTCCCGATTAAGAGAATGTCATCAACATACAGTATAAGGAATACAATCATAGAACCATTAACCCACTTATAGATGCAAGGTTTCTCTCCGTTCCTAACGAAGCCATACGATTTGATACACCTATCAAATCACATCTTCAAACTTCGAGATGCTTGCTTGAGTCCATAAATTGACCTCTGCAATTTGCACACTTTTGACTCATCTGTGGATGTGAACCCTTCAGGCTATATCATATACACCTTCTCATCTAGCTCTCCATTCAGAAAAGTGGATTGGACATCCATCTGCTAGCTCTCATAGTCAAAATGTGCTGCCAAAGCAAGCATGATCCGAATGGACTTGAGCATTTTCACTGGGGAGAACGTTTCATCATAATCGATGCCTTATCACTGACGATATCCCTTGGAACCAGACGAGCTTTATAGGTCTCCACCTTCCTATCTATACCCCTTTTTCTCTGAGAATCTACTTGCACCCGATGGATTTTATCCCTTCAAGTGGATCAACCAATGTCCATACATTGTTGACATCCACGGACTCCATCTCGGATTGCATGGCTCCAAGCCATGCCTCAGAGTCAGATCTCTGAAGTGCATCCACATAGGTGATCGGATCCTCATCATTCTCATCAAGCTCAATGGGATCAACATCCCGGACCAAGAAACCGTAGTATCTGTCCAGCTGACTTGGTACTCTACCGGATTCCTAGTCATGGATTCTGGGTGTGATCTAATCACAGCCGGTTCTATGATGTCCTTAGAGTGTGCAGGTTCTTCTACTAGTTGAACTTTACCAAGTTCAATCTTAGAGGCTACAATTCCTCCAAGGAACTTCTTTTCCAAAAAGATAGCCCTAAGAGCAACGAACACTTTCTGTTCATCCTCAAAGTAGAAGAAATACCCTTTTGTTTTCTTAGGATACCCAATAAACAGGCACCGATCAGACCTAGGACCAAGTTTATTTGAGTCTAAACACTTTACATAAGCCTGACAACACTAGACTCGAAGGTGTGAAATTGAGGGCTTATGTCCAGTCCATAACTCATATGGAGTGGAGATAATATACTTACTCGAAATATCATTCAGCAAGTAACAAGCTGTCTCAAGTGCATATCCCCAGAAGGACAGCGGCAGAGTTGCAAAGCCCATCATGGATCGAACCATGTCCAACTGGGTTCGATTCCTCCATTTGGACAGACCATTCCACTGAGGTGTTCCTGGAGGAGTCCATTGAGAGGGAATCCCATTCTCCTCAAGATATGTCATGAACTCACCGATAGGTATTCACCATCTCGATCAGATCAAAAAGTTTTAATACTCTTTCCAGTTTGCTTCTCACTTCATTACGATATTGTTTGAACATTTCAAACAACTTAGATTTTTGTCTCATCAAGAAGACATAACCATACCTGGACAGGTCATCTGTAAATATAATGAAATATCTGTATCCACCTCTGGCACTAACTGTCATGGATCAGCATACATCAGTGTTTACGAGACTTAGAAGTTCTATAGCTCGTTCACCCTTTCCAGCAAAAGGTGACTTGGTCATTTTACCAAGCAAACAAGATTCACAAGTGGGCAGTGAGTCAGAATCACTGACCTCGGGAAGCCCATCTCCTCGTAACTTGCTTATCCTATTCTGGTTAACATGACCTAGCCTACAGTGCCATAGATACAAGTCACTGACATTTTCCATCTTTGGGCTGTTCGGGTCTATGGACGCATGATAAAGAGTATAGTTCCTCTTCCAGTATCCCTGCTTCTTATACAATAGAAGCACTCTGCACTAGTTTGATCAGCTTTCACTTTCTTGACCTTACTTGGGCAGGAGCACTCTGCACCTTCTTTCCCTTACCTTTCTTCTTCCCTTTCTTAAAGGGACGATGTCCTCTAGAACCTCCTTATTCACCAACCCCTTATTCAGTTAGTGGTCCTTCTCGTAAGTCTGCAGCAATCCCATCAAACCATGGTAATTGACTACAGGCTTATTCATTCTATAATGATCGAGAAAATCAAGATAGGAGGAGGGTAGAGAATTCAAGATTGCATCCTTGTCGAGTTGCTCATGCAAGGGACATCTGAGCTTGCCCAGTCATTCGATCATCTCGATCATGTACAATATAATAGTAACTGAACCACCATTTCGCATTTTGGCATTGTAGATGGCACAAGACACTTTTTACTGCTCCACATCGTCTGGCATCCGAAAGATCCTTCAACTTTTGAAGGATCCCGTTTGGCTGGACCTCCTCGAATTTGCGATTGAACTTGTCATTCATCGCCACCAATATTATGCATCGGACAGTAGTCCGATCAGAAACCCACTTCAAATAAGTGTCCCTGACCAAATTCCGAGCATTGGCAGGAGGGATTTCGGGTGCTGGATCCGTTATCAAATAAAGGATCTGGTCATGCTCAAGGACTATCCTCAATTTTTGATACCAGCTATCGAAATTGGGACCCTTTAACTTCTCGCTATCGAGAAGTGACTAGAGCGAAAGATTTGAAGACATCTGAAAGGAAAATTAAGACCAAATTAGTATATGAAATAATCAATTAAACTAAAAGACTTGGACTTTAGTCTAAAGGTCACTCCCACTAATTTTTCAGATTGGGAGCCTCTAACTCCAATCCATGAAATCACCATTTTATAATGGGTACTGAAATCTAATAGACCACGTATGAGCCAACTTTGGCTGGCTCACCCATACACGCCTAAAGGTAGGTTCTCTAACCAATTGCTTCCCTAAGCAATTTCCAATAATAAGTTTTGCCCACAGAACCCTTAATCAGCCTTTGGGCCTCCTATTGTGGGTCTCTGGTTTGGTCCAACCATCAAGATGACAAATCAGATGCTTCCAGCTAACGAATGACCAAGCCCGACTTTGGTCGGCCCACCTGATCACCATTAAAAAGGTTGCATTGAACCATCATCTATGGGAGAGTAATCCCAGTAGCCGGATGCACACCTGTTCTTTGGAACTGCTAATGTACACCAAGCTAAAGGACTCATTACTATCCCACTTAATGGGAGGCTAAGACACCATCAACTCATTGACTTAGTCTTTTTCATGACCTAATAATTTTAGAGGATTTTAATTAGATTATGACATAAGAATATAGAGAAGAACATGGATCACCTCCCATTGATCAAATCAATTCTCAGGAGGGTTGAATTCAATTCAACAAATTGGTCCATACCACTAAAGATCAGACAAGCTGATCAACATGGGTGACATGGGTTAACTCGAATCAATAAGCTTTTCTAATCAATTTTGGTTGATCACATTAGCCAGGTAGGTGAGATCATGGATGAGTAACCGCCATTAACCATCTTTTCTAGACACCAACCAAGTTGGCCAGGAAAGAGGTAGCCTCATGCAGCCATGATCAACAATGCCAAACTTGCTAGATACCAATCGGTTTACCAGACTTGATTAGACCAACCTAAAACTCGGGCTTACCATAGAGCCACTAATTAGATCCATTTAGATGAATGGACTAACTCATCTAACTATTAGATAGATACTAAAGAGAAGGTCCTTAATCAATATTTGATTAGTTCTCTTAAGTCCAATTCAACTAGCCTTAGATCTAACCCAATAAATGGACCCAATTAGTCAGCTAACCCAATTAACCGAATGGCTTATTCAAATAACATTAGGTTTTATAAATCCTAATCTGGTTTGTCATTTAATTAATCTTTCAATTCATAATTGTTAGATTATAAGCCATCTTTTAATTAAAATATTTTTAATTAAATTAATGTAAAACTCTTTTTACTTTTTTCATGCATCATATCTAATTGTATAATATTAATTTATAATATTGCAAGCTTTAAACATTTTAGACATGCCAATGTATAATCATGTATTAGGATTAAAACATTTTTAATACCATAGGTTTCCTTTAAGGATCCTTTTGAAAGGCCAACATAGATGAACCACCTCGTGCCATAGAAAATTAGGGGTTTTAAACCTTGATTAACCTAGATACACGGCCATGTTGAAGGTCTCAACGAGGGTTCCTAAAAGTAATCCCTAATCTAGATATAGATAAAATTACATGCAAACATGATATGCTACACAGGAACCTGTGGCTCTGATACCACTAAAAGGGAACCTGGTGCAGCGGAAGCCTACCCTAGGTATGCAATACGAGGGAGCAGGTATTGCAAAATTAAATTTTTAATTAGCATACAGAAAAACCTACTCATGCACAGGATCTAACATATCATGATGCATGTAACAAAATATATAGGCATGTATAGGCAATTGCAATAATAATAATCATATGATAACAACTAGATCTAGGCATGCATGATAACCAAAATAAAACATACCTGATCAAAGCAGGAAGAAGTCAACTCCCTCGGTCTTCGAAATTAATCAGCGACCGGTTGAACTCCTTCAACAGCAAATAACATCTGCAGCAGCAAGAGGAAGAGATCGATCCAAACTCTCGAGGTGTCCAAATGTCCACCCTCTAGAGTATCCATGCATGGGCTTTCACTGATCCAACATTCGGAAGGATGCTAGTCCTCCGGGAATCAAAGAACTGGTCATAAATGTGTGGAGCAGGGAAGACCAAAGAGATCTTCACGGATAGTCTTCTCCAAGACTGCCTTGGCTCCGCGAAGAGCACATAATAAGAAAACAGGGGTGGAAAAAGACGGAATGCCCAACAAATATCTGCACTCGATATATTCATGGCCTGTAACCCACGGCCAGCAATGCATGGAGTCCTCTCTACCCGCACCACACGGCCAGCACCTAAGAAAGTCTCTGCTACTGAGAAAACCCATGAAGCAGCAAAAATACAAACTGATCTTCAACCAAGAAATAATAGAGGCGGTGGAAATGCGTGAAGCAGGGAAGACACCGCAAGCCCCTGTTCCCTCTTCTCTGCACACGCCCTTTTTGCCTACAGCAATCCAAAGAGCTAACTCCTTATCTCTCTCATGGCCATAAATAGGAAATCTGAGGCACTGGGAAAATGATGTGAAGGCCGTGTAAACCCGAGAGAGAAGTCCGGATCAAATCAAACACTTTGAACTGGCTTTTATCGGTGGAGAAGCAGGAAACCGTGAGCAAAAACACCATGGAAGCAGCATCCAAGAGAAGAGGATGGCGGAAGAAAACACCACCGTGAGACCCCTTCAGATCCAAAATTCCAAGCTGAAATCGATCTTGAAGTTGTTCTTGTCCATGCGGCATCCAAACATCATCCGGTTCTAATCCCATGTAATCGGTCAAACAGGGCAGCAGGGGAAATAAAACATCGTGAGAACTAAGTGCTGTTTTGGGCTGGCAATACCGTGAGCTGGTGCGCAAGCAAAACATCAAACAGATGTTTTAAATAGTCGGGAGAAAAACCATGTACACTTCCATGATTTAAACCGGTTCATCAAACCCAAAAATTTTGGCCCAAATAATAAGAAATCGGGTCCAGTCATGGTCTACCAGAAAACAATTCTGGTTGATCCAAAACAATCATGGTTGATCCAAATCAGACCAGGTGGACCAGAAAAAACCAATGTGTGCTCAAGAGACCGTTTGACCTTAATACCAAAACGATTCCCAATCGTTGATCGGCTTCCGGATCAGAAAGAAATCCTCTATGGCATGTGACCTCATAGGTTCGAACCTAAACGGTAACACTGAAACACTTCCAGTACACACAAGATACCATATAGCAAGGATCCCGGTATCCGGATAGATCGAAGAGCGAGAGCAATCTTTCGAACCTCTGGCATATGGTTACCATATAATTATCCCTTTGACCTCCAATGCTTATGATGACCTAGGGTTAGACTGCCAACCCTAACTGAGTCAATCCACAACATGTCTCAACCTCGCAAGTCCAGTGACTCCTTACTAGGACTACCCCGACTGAGAATTTGCTAAATTGAGACATTGCGAGACATTCAATCCAAACAATTTGGATAGATTAATTCATCTTGGTCCACCACTACTCCACAAGTACTTGCCTATACCCAGAAAACCTTCCATCACCGGATTAGAAATCCGGGTAGTCCGGCACCAAAGCACAGGGAGTTGCTTGCATGCTCCATAGTGACCTCAAGTCGGAGGGACACATATACCCATATCCAGTTGCGAGCAATCCTTTGGCAGAAAGGAGCTCCACGGAGTCACGTTCAATGAGATGTCACACATCGCACTTGTAGATCACATCAGTGTCACCACACTCCTTTGGTCGAGAGGACAACCAAACGATATGAACCACAACAACATAACTTGATACATTGCTGTCCTGTACAATGTATCCTTTGGTTGTGAACCTTTTAAAGGACCACTCGATATATCCTCTCTATATCGAAGTCAATGCAGTCATAAGGACTTCATCACATAAATAAAGTTCATTACAGGGAAATTAATAATGCGATGAGTTGCCAAAATAATGTTTTATTAATTCATATACAAATTACAATACTGAGCATAACACCTACAACCTAGGCGATTGGCTTTGGGACACATTCCCAACAAGTATGCCAGGCTAGAATTTACCGGGATGATGTTGAAAGAATGATCAGATGGAGAAAACACATACCCATAATTACCTAGAGTGATATGAAACTTAAACTTAGAAAAAAGTACCTACCCAGATCCTATGAGCCCAGATCCTACAAACCTAGATCCATAACCCATAGAGCTGAACCCATAATCCATTGACTCGAACCCACTAGGATCAGTGGCCATAGTCAAAACCTAAGTACTATTCAGGTTTCCCTTAGCCAACCCTTCCTCACTACCCCATATCCTAGTCATTCTCTCCTTAGTCAACCCACACCTATTACCCCATTGGTCTACCAAGATGCCATTGACGAAGAAGTGTATGAAGCTGATGTGAGCTTAGTAGATGGATATAAGGATGAGAAGATACAGGAGGTAGACCCAGAGTTAGCTTACCCTGACCCTACCCATATTGAAGCTGTACTAGAAGAACCATTAAAAAAAGAGAACCATGAGGAACCTAACCCTACTGCTGAGACTCACCTGAGGAAACACTAGAAGAGACTCAAATTATAGAGCCTAGTGTTGAAATTCTAGAACCTGAAGTAATTAGCAAGGACTTAATCTTTTCAATCCAACACCCTCAAGTTGAATTCTATCCTTTGGTCCCAATTGAAGATCTTTTCAAGAAATCACTGACTCATCCTTCCATAAGGCTAACCTTTATTTACCTGTAACCCAATGTCCAAACCTTAAGGTAAACCCTATTAGTCTAGGATAAATCCCTGAACCCTTTTCTTATTTCCTATCCTACCAAGTCACCCGTTGAATCCACTTTTTATTTTCTACCCTTCCCTGATGTTTCCAATGTTCCTAAAACCATTAGGTTACATTTTGTTGAGGTTAGCATGTTTCATCAATCCTTTAGCCTTATTAGATTTGTCATTTATTTCTGGAGAACCTTATGGCATCTATTAGGAGTTCATGTTAAGTTTTCATCTACATGTCACCCACTGACTAAGGATCAAGCATAGAATTAAATTAAGGACTTAAAAAAATAAAAAATAAAAAAATAAAAAAATAAATAAAATTTCTTCACTAGTAATGCATAGTCTATTAGAAATTTGTAGAGTATTAGACATTTGTAAAGTCATATGCACAAAACATTAAAGAATTGCATAAGAATCATATGGCTAACCCAAGAAAAAAGACTCAAAGAATTCAATGAAGGAGACTTTATCATGGTTAGGCTACGAGCTGAATGGTTCCCACCTGAAACCATGAAAAAGTTACATGCCCATAGTAGTGGACCATAAAAAGTAAGAAAATGGGACCTTATGCCTATGTGCTTGAGTTACCACCTAAACTAGGTATTAGTCATAATTTCAACGTTTCAGACCTTATTGAGTATAAGGAGCCAATGTTGATTCCTAGTGAGTCTTTTGGGCTTGATCCAATCCTTGAGAGTAAGCCAACCCATGTGTGTCCACCTGCCATACTACCAGCCCAGAGAGACAGGATCGAGCGGATCTTGGATGATAAGATTATCGCTACTCGGCGCAAAGACTATCAGCGATATCTGGTTCGTTGGCAAGGACGACCCGAATTGACGATTCTTGGATCACCAGAGAGGACTTGCAAAGGATTGACCCAGATTTACTAGAGAACTATCACAGCAAGACTGACCCATACTCGACAGGGTCGAGTTCCTCCCACCCAAGAAGAATTGGTGCGGACACTAGGGCTAGAAGAAAATGATAGGTCGAACCCACATCCCTATGTATCACCTGTGAATGAAGTCCTAAGTCCAAACCTCACTTGTAAACATTTATCTTGAATTTTTTTAATTTTAGCTTCGTTGGGATTAGCCCTAAATCCCAAAATTAAGTTCTTGTAAAAAAACCCTGGATCCAAAATTGGATCAAAAATTCTGTATAATGGTCTAGTGTTAGTTAACCCTTTTTACCAATTAGAATTTTGTATATAAATCTATTTATCAGGTTGTGTCAAACCCTATTTAAGCCCTTTTAGGCCAAACCAATTTACCAGCTTAAGCCCTTTATTTAGTTGGTTATGCTACTTGATTAATTTGATCAAGTTGGGCTTGTTAATTAAGTTTGGTTGAGTCTTGTAATTGTTAGTTGAGTCTTGTAATACAAGAGAGGACCAAGTCAAGACCCATGTGACTCCATGTGTTAGCTCAAGTCAAGCCATGTGACTCCATGTGCTAGCCCAAGTTACTTGCATGACAACCACTTCTTGGTGCCACCTTTTCAAGATTTTGGACAACATCACACGATATATTTGGACATCACTTGCCACCTCATCAAGACAACATCACATGCCATTTCACTTACCTTGGTTGGCCACATGAGAAAGAAATTAGTGCCATTTATTTTTAAGATGAGTAAAGCAGAAGGAGTCCAAGCCTTAGCACCACCTATCCTTTTTTTTGTCGCCAATTCCAAGAGGGAGGATGCCACTTAGCTTCTCATCACCCATCTCAATGCAATTCTATCTCAAAAGGATGCCTAAGTTGGAAAGGTTCAATGGTTTCTCTTACTTCAAGAGTTCAAGGTAATCAAGTTCCAAGAAATCAAGATTTCAAGAACTCATGAATCCCACTATAACTCATGAGTTTTTCTATCCAAATTGAAGAGTCCACTTTCATACAAGAGCCCTTATCATCTAGACTCCAAAGTCCACCTCTCATGGCTACTCAAGAGCCCATCTTGGCCACACATCACCATCCATCAAGATCTCCTATCAAGGATGAACTCAATCCCATTTTGGCACCGAAGCATGGATGAAGTCCAAGGAAGATCAAACTCAAGAGTCATGATACTAGAAGAAGGAATTCAAGGAGTTGCTATCAAGAAGAATTAACTCTACTCTTTGTAACCCATACAACTTATGCTGGTGGTCTATAAATACCACCATTAATCCCTCTTGTAAATACAATTTTTATTGATGAATAAAATCGACATTTATCATTTTCTTTGCTGTGTGCATCACAGGGTGTGAGGCCCTAGTTTCCTACATATCCAACAATCTAAAAAACCCTAGACACTATCTTCCATCCCTTCCCTTCCTCTTTTTCCATCTTCTTCCTTTTCTTTCTACAACCATCTAATTTGAATTTTCTTTTGAGTGATTGTAGATGATCAAGGATTCGAAGTCAGGGTTTGTCTGCCTCAGAACCAACATCATAGAAGTTTGAAGCCCGAAGATCGACCTTCTTGAAGCCCTGCCACAAGTTCCTTGAAAGTCCTGTCGGAACCAAACCAGAGGGATATAATCATCGTTGGTAAATTTAAATACCCATCCCTACGCTTTAATTTTTGATTTCGTGATAAATAACCCTAGTTTATGATGATTTCTTAATCACCAATTCCAGGTTTTTCTAGTTTATTTTGTTAGATCCACTTTGCAAGTAGATAATTAGTGACTAGTTTTGCTTTGTTGATCTCTTCAAGTCTTTTAACCTGAAAATCCAGAAAAAATTAATTGCCTTAATATCTTATAATTAGTTAAATAATCAATAATTAATTTTTGCATAGGTTCCGTATCAATCATCCTAAAATAGCGTATCCTTTAGTCATGAACCAGTTATGAACTACACGATGCATCCTCTTTACGTCGCATACAAGGTAGCTCAAAGGATATCATCACACAAGAGTTCAATTAGGAAGATGTCATGTGATGAACAACCAGAATAACTTTTATTCAATTCAATAATTCATATAATATACATAAGTCGCACAACCATCTACAACCTAGATGATTGGCTTTGGGATATATAATTCCCAGCAACTCCCACCTAGACTAAAGCCAATCAGAATAGAATCTGATCCCATCTTCCATTTGTAATTATCGAAATCTTGCATTCCAACGGCTTTAGTGAAGCAGTCGGCCAAGTTCTCCTTGCATCGATCTTCAAAAATTTGATATCACCTCGTTCAATAATCTCCCGGACAAGGGTGATAATGATGCAGAATATGCTTGGTGCTCTGATGTGACTTCGGCTCTTTGGCTCCAGTGCTGTCACAATACCAGAATAGGAATGGATCTAAGGAAGGTGTCACTCCCAGCTCACCTAGGAACTTTCCTAACCACATAGCCTCCTTTGCAGCATCTAATGTTGCAATATACTCCACCTCGCAAACAGAATCAGCCACTATATGCTGCTTGAAACTTTTCCAGTAGACTGCTCCACCATTGATGGTAAACACAAAAACCAGATACACTCTTGCTATCATCACTATCCAATGAAAACTGGAATCAGTATAAGCCATAAGTTTTAAGTCAAAATCTCCATAAATAAGCCATTGATCTTTAGTATTTCTCAAATACTAAAGAATTTCTTAAAAACTTTCCAATGAGCTTCACCTGGGTCGGATTGGTATTTGCTCACTATCCCTAGTGAGTATGCCACGTCTGGTCTAGTACATAACATGGCATACATAATAGAATCCACTGCTGAAGCATATGGAATCCTACTCATACGCTCTCTTTCCTTAGGAGTTGTCACACAATCCTTCTTGGAAAGAGTAATTCCAGACCTATCGAAAGATAGCCTCTTTTGGAATTCTCCATGCTAAACCGCTTCAGCATAGTATCTATGTACATAGATTGGGACAGTCCCATAAGTCTCTTAGATCTATCTCTATAGATTTTCATACCTAATATGTATGATGCTTCATCCAAGTCTTTCATAGAGAATTAAGATGAAAGCTAGATCTTTATTCCTTGTAAATTGGAATGTCATTTTCAATTAGGAGAATGTCATCCACATACAAAACAAGAAATACAACTACAGAACCATTTGGGTATTTATTTATACAAGGTTTCTCTCCATTCCTAACGAAGCCATACATCTTGATACACTTATCAAAACACATATCCAACTCTGAAAAGCTTGCTTCAGTCCATAAATGGACCCTGAAGCTTGAACACTTTAGACTCATCTATGGATGTGAACCCTTAAGGCAGCATTATATACACTTTCCCTTCCAGCTCACCATTTAAGAAAGCTATTTAGACATCCATTAGCCAGATTTCATAATCTAAATGTGATGCTATAGAAAACATAATCCAAATGGACTTGAGCATTTCCACAGGAAAAAGCATCTCATCATAGTCAATACCATAACGTTGACGATATCTTTTGACAAACCAGATGGGCTTTATAGTGATGCAGAACAAAGAACAAAGAAGCGTATGCGGAAGTAAATTTAAGATTATTCTTTTTTCATTTTTTTTTTTTTATATTTCAGAAATTGGCCTCGACCCAAAGTAAAGTAAACTAAGTTGATGGAAACTAGGTAAGGATTGAAAGCAAATTTAGAAGAAGCTAAGTTATCAGAGTAGTTCAGAAGTAACGGATCGCTGGGGGGTTGAGAAAACTCCCAAACCTAGGGTTTCGCTCTGAACTTTCAACAGGACAGAAATAAAGAGAAGAGATGGTTTACCAACCAGACAGTGATCTTCACAGAATTGGCTGGAAGAACTCTCTCGAGCAGATTGTTGGATCTTCAGATTCGGCTATCTTCGCAATGGATCCTCCAATACTGGCCTCGTGGCTGGGTCGGCTTCTCCTGAACTCAAGATCTGGAAAGAAGAAAAACAAGTGATGGATTCAGAGACTCAGGGAAGGATTTACCAGGTCGAAGAACTGAAGGCTGATGTCGAGATCCGAATTCTCTTGAAGGCTGATTCGACTCCCTCTGGAAAGAGCTTTGGATCTGAAGTATCCGGACTGGAGCTGGATGTTGGTGGTCGGCCTGGACTTGGAGAGAGAGGCCGAGGGAGGTGGAATAGGCTAGGGTTTGGTGGATTGAAGTGGTGGTGGGAGGCTAGGGTTTTGGAGTAGAAGTGGCTAACCTAGGGTTGGGTTTTGGAGATCTCACACCTCCTCAAGATTCCTGGGGAACCCGGATTTACTCCCTCACGGAGCTTAACACCTGGTTGCAAGTGCGGAAGAGAGAAAACACAGAGTTTGCTCACAAAAAAAAGTTGGTTTCATTCATGTGTTTCTTTGAACTTACAAAGGGGTTTTAATTTATAGGACATCACAAGAGAGTAGGGTTTTACATCTTCCCATGTGGGACTAAAGGAGGGGATCTTCAAATTAGGATTGTAGGATCAATCCCTACTCATATGGCCGGCCAAAAATTCCAAAGATGATTGAGGCTTCAAAAAAGGAAAGTGGGTGGCGCCTCCTTGTCTTGACCTCCAAGAAAAATATTTTTTCCTTCTATGCTTGGCCTTATCTGGAAGTGTTTGGGCGCCTCTTAACCTTGCCCTCCAAGAGAAAATTTGTTTCCTTTTATATCTGGATTTAGTTGGAATGACTAGGATGCCTCCTAACCTTGCTCTTCAAGAGAAATCTCCTTCCTTCCATGGCTCAACCTTTTTAGATATCCTTTTCTTTCTCCCCAAGTTATGGCTCTTTCTAACTTTGTTTTGAGTATTTTGGTAGGTAATGGGCGCCTCCTTGAAGTTCTCTCAAGAGAATTTCTTCCCTTTCATTGTTTGGTTCTTTTGGGAATGTCTTGGACCGCCCCCTTGATTTGTGGACCCCTGGTGGATTCTCCTCAATTGGCGCATGAGAGAAGGGAGCTGCTATCTGTGGTGTGGGGACCAAAGCCTGCTGGATGGAGATGTGGGCCCCATGGACTCAGGCATATGGCTGGGAGTGTGGCTGGGAGTATGGCGCCACTTGCTTGGCCTTGGGAGAAAATGTAACACCCCAGGTTGAAGCCCTAGTCCACTATTGAGTCAACATGACTCAACAAAATAAAAATGCAGGTAATATAGACTCAAGCTAAAATTGAGTTGATTAAGTCAACCCTTATTACAAGCCAAAAATCCTAATTTTTTGGGCAAGGTTAATCAGAGATCCAGATGGAGCTCTGAAGTCTTCTTCTGAGTCTGGTGCCGCACCAATTCTCCCAGGGTGGGAGGAACTCGACCCTGTCGAGTATGGATCAAGTTGGCTCTAGTATCTCTCCAAGAGGTCTGGGTCCAATTCATGTAATTCTTCTCGGGAGATCCAAGAGTCATCAGAATCTGGCCTTCCTTGCCAGCGGACCAGGTATCTTTGGTATCCGTGATTACGAGTAGAGATAACCTGATCATCCAGGATCTTTTCAATCTTCTCTTCCTCACATGCCAGTTTGTTGGTGGACACACAGGGTTGGGTTCACTCTCAAGAGCAGGATTAGGTTCAAAAGCCTCACTGGGAATCACAGCTGGCTCTCTATACTCTATTAGGTCTGTAATGTTGAAAGTGGAGCTAATGCGTAGTTCTGGGGGCAACTCGAGCACATAGGCATTGGATCCTACTCTCTTCACCACTTTAAATGGTCAAGCTCCTCTAGCATGTAACTTTCTAACGGTTCCAGGAGGAAACCGTTCAGGCCTTAACTAATCATTACATAGTCTCCCTCAACAAAAGTTTTGACTCACCTTTGAGAATCAGCCAACTTCTTATAAGTTTCATTACTTAAATTTATTTTGGCATGAATTTCTTTATGCAAGTCCTTTACATGCTATGCAAGTGCATCAAGAGACTTGTGTGTGTGGACTAATAGTGAAATCAGATCAGTGGTGGTGTGAGGCTTGTATCCATGAATAATTTCAAAGGGGCTTTAGCCTATAGACCTATTGATCGAAACATTATATGCAATTTAGCCCTGGGTAAATACAAATCCCAATTCCTGATGCTCTCAATCAAACCAAAATCTGAGACAATGTCCTAAACTCGACTGACGATGCATTCCTAAAGAATGGACTTTATTCAAAGGAACCCTAGGTCTAAACCTAACAAACTATAGCTCTCTAGGTTTGACCTTGGGTCGGAGGATGGCATGCAGAGCATGAAAACTTATCATGGGTGCCTAGTAGGTGCCATAAGGTCTTCCAGAAGTAGGTGGCAAACCTAATAGGTTCTGACACGGGTTCACTCTAAAGACTTCGACAAAGTATACTTGGATGGTGTAAGAAGCATTGGAAGTCCTAGAGAAAGGAGGAGATATGAGGTGGGGTTTTGAATTACCTGTTGACTAAAGGTGGTGACCTGAAGGTTTGAATGGTGATCTATGAGTGTCAACTGGTCATCCTTACGAAAGTAAAAATTTGCTACTCCCAGGAATGGATCAAGAGATGGTTCGGGAAGTAGCCTAGGACATGTGATTGCAATAATTAAGGTTGTTCTAAGCAAATATGATCCACTTTCTCAAGAACTGGATTAGAGAATGATTCATGGAAGGGCCTATGGATGATGACCTCAAGACTTGAAATTTGACCTATGGGTGTGGAAAGGTATACTCTATAGAAGGGTAGGTCAGTCATGCAAAGGAAGGGGTCTGGGGCCATAAGGAGGACTTCTACAGGACTGGGTGAATCAATCCGCTCAAGACAAGGATGTTCAACTGAGATTACGGAGAGACCTTAGTGGCTGGCCATGGGACAAGGTCCAATTGTAAGAGGCTTGATTCAGTCATCCTAAGGAGAGGATCTACCATAGGGTGGGTAAACTTAAACAGTTCAGTGCAAAGATCTTCAATTGGTACTTGGAGAATGACTGTCATTAGAGGGTACGAACTAATAGCTCGGGCTAACACTATGAGTTCTGCCTGGGGTATTTGACTAAAGGAACCTGGGTCTCACAAATCTCTTGAATTTCTGAACTAGGTCCTATCAGTTGGTTGCTTTCCAAGGTCTCCTCAGGTAAGGAACCAATATTATCAATGTCACATTCTTCAAGTTCTTCCCCCTCACATTCATCAACTAGACTCAAGCCAGCATCATATACTCCTCGATGCCATCTTCATGGGTTTCGGGTCAGTGGTAATCGGGTCAACTGATTCTAGGCTTGTCATACCTAACCGTTCTTCCTCATTGGTAGGCTTGGGTTCTCCCTCATTAATGTCATCCTTAGGATTCTTACCACTTAGCTGTGCAGAAGCCAATCCTATGCATGGGCACTGACTAGATTTATGGCCTCTTTCTCCACAAAACAAACATTCTTGAGATATAGGAACCTGGGTCACACTGGGTTTCAAGCTAGTAGAGACCTTACTTGGGCATGGGTGTGGATCTAAATGGTTTGATCTAGAAGACTTGGGTTGTTGAGTGACTGGTCTAGAATATTGTAAGGACTCTCATAGACACGATCCACACTATAGATATCATGGTTAGCTTCCTAAGGTTATGCTCGGGATCACGGTATAAGGTCCTCCTAGGTTCCTGTCATGGGTGAGGTTGGGGCCTATTAAATTTTGGATCAGGGGTCCAATTTTGATGTCTACGTTTCTCAAGTACTTGGACTCGATCCCTAAACTGGGAAAAACCCTCATTCATGTCCTGACTCAATTTGGTCATACTTTGGTAAGATTTCTAACCATGGCCTCTAAATCTGGTTGGGTTTGACTAGGTTGGTAGGGTACTCCATTCCGGGTAGACATGATGAAGCAAGCAAGCACACAAAATATGACTAGACTAAAGCGACTACTGGCTCACTAGACCTAGAGTCCAAACTAGATGCCCAATCAGAGTGGCAAGCTAGCCTGTAGTAACTCAGGACTCAGCCAGGCAGGTGTAAGGAGAGTTTTAGGTCCCTAAATGCCAATCCTAGACACCAATCAGAGATTGGCCAGGTAGGCGGACCAGCACACAAGCCCTTCGGGATGGAATCCCTGAACCACCATTCTAGACACTGAGTACAAAGCACACACAGAGTAACTAGACAAACTGACTCAACACTAGCCTTGACCCGACTTGTTGATGTCCCAAGCCCACTAGGACAAATTAGGTCTAATTAATTTTAAGATTAAAGGCTTAGGTTCGAATGAGTGGGTGGTGGTTTTGGGCTAAGGAGAGGTTATCAACTCCTCTCCTTATCTTAGATGCTCAAATGCCCTTAAGATGAATTAAGTGTTGAACACTCAAAAATAATTGAACTGCAGAAATACAAAAACAGAGTTGCAGTAATTTAATTCTCAGAAATCTCACGGAAACCAATAAATCACAAAAAATTATGAAAAATAGCTTCAATTATAATGGTTTCAGCAAAATAAAAATCACCAAATTTGGAGTTACCTATAGTGAGAAATAATTCTTGCAATAGGGTAATTAAAGCTGAAAATAGAGTACTTCCCGTTTACAATTTCTGCTACGAAGTTGTAACCCAACGGATCCCCTACACGCCCTAGGAACACCCCGTGGAATGGGAAGAGGAGGTTTGCACCTCGCTTCGTTCCTAGGACCGGATGTCCTGGGGAGTCTACTTCGAGCAGACAAAGTAAAAAGAGAGAGACTCAAACAAGCAATCAAACAGAAACCCTAGACAGGGCTCTGATACCAAAAATGATGCAGAACGAAAGCTCTGATACCAAAAATGATGTAGAACAAAAGCTCTAATACCAAAATTGATGTAGAACAGAGAGCTCTGATACCAAAATGATGCAGAACGAGAGCTCTGATACCAAAAATGATGCAGAACAAAAGAGATGATGCGATGCGAAAGTAAATTAAGACTATTTCTTTTTTTTTATGTTTTCAGAAGTCGACTTTGACTCAAAGGAAAGTTAAACTAAATGAAAGGAACTATGTAATAATTGAAAGCACAATTTAGAGAAACTAGGTTATCAGAGTAGTTCAGAAGTAAAGGATCGCGGGGGTTGAGAAACTCCCAGACCTAGGGTTTCGCTCTGAACTTTCAACATGACAGAAGTAAAGAGAAGAGAAGGGTTATAGACCAGGCAGTGATCTTCACAGAGTTTAGTGGAAGGACTCTCTTGAGCAGATTGTTGGATCCCCGGATTCAGATATCTTCGTAATGGATCCTCCAATACTGGTCCTTTGGCAGAGTTGGCTTCTCCTGAACTCAAGATCTGGGAAAGAAGAAGAACAATTTATGGAACCAGATACTCAAGGAAGGATTTACCAGATAGAAGAACCTGAAAGTTGATGTTGCTGAAGTCCTGATTCTCCTGGATGCTGATCTGGCTTCCTTTGGGATTTGCTCCGTATTCGAAGCAGCCGAACTGGACCTGGATGCTGGTGGTCGGCCTCCACTTGGAGAGAGAGGCCGTGAGAGATGGGGTAGGCTAGGGTTTGGTAGAAAGAAGAGGATGATGGGCGGCTAGGGATTTGGAGTTGAAGTGGCTAACCTAGGGTTTAGGGGTTGGAAATCTCACACCTCCTCAAGGTTTCTGGGAAACCTGGATTTACTCCCTCACGGAGCTCAACACCTGGATGCAAGTGCGGAAGAGAGAAACATAAAGTTTGCTCACAATAAATTAGATTCATTCATCAGTTTCTTTGAACTTACAAAGGGGTTTTAATTTATAGGACATTACAAGAGAGTAGGGTTTTACATCTTCCCATGTGGGACTAAAGGAGGGGATCTTCAAATTAGGATTGTAGGATTAATCCCTACTCATATGGCTGGCCAAAAATTCCAAAGATGATTGAGGCTTCAAAAAAGGAAAGTGGGTGGCGCCTCCTTGTCTTGACCTCCAAGAAAAATATTTTTTCCTTCTATGCTTGGCCTTATCTGGAAGTGTTTGGGCGCCTCTTAACCTTGCCCTCCAAGAGAAAATTTGTTTCCTTTTATATCTGGCTTTAGTTGGAATGACTAGGGCGCCTCCTAACCTTGCTCTTCAAGAGAAATCTCCTTCCTTCCATGGCTCAACCCTTTTTGGATACCTCCTTTTTTTTTCTCCCAAGTTATGGCTCTTTTTAACTTTGTTTTGAGTATTTTTGGCAGGTAATGGGCGCCTCCTTGAAGTTCTCTCCAAGAGATTTCTTCCCTTTCATAGTTTGGTTCTTTTGGAATGTCTTGGATCGCCCCCTTGATTTGTGGACCCCTGGTGGATTTCTCCTCAATTGGCGCATGAGAGAAGGGAGCTACTATCTGTGGTGTGGGGACCAAAGCCTGCTGGATGGAGATGTGGCGCCCCATGGACTCAGGGCGTATGGCTGCGAGTGTGGCTGGGAGTATGGCGCCCACTTGCTTGGCCTTGGGAGAAAATGTAACACCCCAGGTTGAAGTCCTAGTCCACTACTGAGTCAACATGACTCAACAAAATAAAAATGCAGGTAATATAGATTCAAGCTAAAATTGAGTTGATCAAGTCAAACCTTATTACAAGCCAAAAAAACCCTATTCTTCGGGCAAGGTTAATCAGAGATCCAGATGGAGCTCTGAAGTCTTCTTCTGAGTCTGGTGCCCGCACCATATAGGTCTCTACCTGCCCATCTGCGTCCGCTTCCTTTTGAAGATCCACTTGCACCCAATGAGTTTTATCCCTTTAGGTGGATCAACCAATATCCATCCAACATTATTGATTTCCACTGGACTCCATTTTGAATTTTATGGCTCTTAGCCCATGACTCAGAATTAGGACCTTGTTATTGCATCCATAGGTGGTCGGATCCTCAATATTTTCATCGAGCTTAACAGGATCACCATCTCAGACCAAGAAACCATAGTATCTATCCGGTTGACGTGGTACTCTACCATATCTCCTTAATGGTTACACTATAGGCTCTGGATCTAATCTAATCAAATCCGGTTCTATAGTGGCCTTAGAGTGAGAGGTTTTTCTATCTATTGAACTTCCCTAAGTTTAACCTTAGCAGCTTGAGTGCCTTCACCAAGGTACTCCCTTTCTAAAAAGGCTGCCTACGACTGACAAACAACTTTTGTTCCTCTAGCATATAGAAATAATACCTTGGATTCTTTGGGATACCCAACAAATAGACATTTATCAGACTTAGGTCCTAGCTTATCCATCTCCAAATGCTTGACATAAGTCGGACACCCCCAAACTCGAAGGTGAGAAAGAGTTAGCTTACGCCCACTCCATATCTTATATGGTGTCTTATCAACGGACTTACTTGGAACTCTAGTCAGAAGGTAACATGCTGACTCAGATCATATCCCAAAAGGATTTAGACATACTTGCTAAGCCCATCATGGATCGAAATATGTCCAACAGAGTTCGATTCCTCCTTTCAGATACACCATTTAACTAAGGTGTTCCTGGAGGACTCCATTGAGAGAGAATCCCATTCTCCTCAAGATAAGTCAGAAACTCACTGGAAAGATATTCACCATCTCAATATGATCGAAGAGTCTTAATAAACTTCCCAGTTTGTTCTTCAACTTCATTACGATAATGTTTGAACATTTTGAACGAGTCAGATTATGTCTCATTAGGTAGACAAACCGTACCTTGATAGATCATATGTGAATGTAATGAAATAATCATACCCGCCACTTGCACTGATATTCATTGGTCCACATACATCAGTATGTACTAGACTTAGAATATCATTAGCTCTTTCACCTCTTCCAGTGAAAAGTGACTTGGTCATTTTTTCAAGTAGACAAGATTCTTAAGTTGGTAAAGATTCACTCTCAATAATATCTAGGAGACCTTCTCCGTCTAACCTATTTATCCTATTCTTGTTTATATGACCTAGCCTATAGTGCCAGAGATAAGTATCACTAACTTTATCTAGCCTAGGACATTTATTAGCAGTGTACAATATAGTAAGAAGTTATGATAGTACATATACACCATTCTTCACTTGTCCAATCATCCATTAGAACCATTCAACGTGATTTTGCAAATATCATTCTTTATAGATAATTCATAACTATCTTTGGCCAATAGACCTATAAAAATGATATTTACTAAAAAGGAAGGACAAAAATGATAATCATCAAGAATGACAGTATAGGACTCAAAATACAAAGAAATAGTTTCCAACACCAGAACTAGAGCTTGACTTCCATTCCAACATTCAGAAACCTTTCACACTTTCGAAATATCAACTTGAAGTACTTGAAGTCCTGCAATGAATGCAAATATGGTAAGGACTTTAGTATCCAATATCCAGCTAGTAGTATCATAAATGGAGAAACTACAAGGTTTTATCATGTAAATACCTTGACCAGCAATAGCTTGCTACTTTCCCTTCCTTTGCCTACGGGTCTAGAGAAGCAAGGTAAAAAGTAGAACAATTCTGTCCAGTGACATGGCTTCCTGTAGAAGAAGCACTATGCCTGACTCTTGTCAGCCTTCACTCATTGTCTGACTGTCCAGCACTTTTCACCTTCTTATTTTCTTATTCTTTTTCTTCCCTTTCCCAAGGGACGATGTCTGCTCTAGAACCTCCCACCAAATTCACCAATCCCTTATTATAGTTGTGGTCTCTTTTATAAATCTACAGCAACCCTAACATCTCATGATAATTACTACATGCCTATTCAATTTGAAATTATCAAAAAAACCTAGTAGGAAGGGGCAGAGAATTCAATATCGCATCCTTGCGAGCTTGCTCGTGCAAAGGACATCCGAGTATGCCTAAATGCTCAAATAACTCAATCTTGTACATGATCAGTTATCGAAGCTCCATATGCATACACATGTTATAGATGGTAGAAGAGATCCGATAGCTCTGTATCATCCGGTGTGCCAAAAGACTCTTCACCTTTGAAGAATTCCTCTAGCCGGCCTCCTCAAATATGCGACTGAACTCGTCATTTATCAAAACTAACATAATACAACACACTGTGGGCGTCTGAGATCACTTCTGGTAAGTGTCTCTTACTGTCTCACGAGCAGGAGGCTAGGATCTCAGGTGCCGGATCCATTATCACATAAAGGATCTGTTGCCCAGATATGGAGCCCAAGAGGGGGGGTGAATTGGGTATTTAAAAAATTTAAAGCAATATATGTGCTATCAAGTTTTAAGGTGAAGAGTGATAGTGCTCAAATAATTGTGCAACGAAAGCAATGAAATAAATTAACAATTAAAGAGCAAAAGAAGAGCAATGCAAACACACAAGAAGTATAGTGGTTTGGTGCACCTAGCACCTACATCCACTTCCCAAGCTCCACTTGGGAATTCGGTATAATCTTTAGATTACAGCCGACTTGTTTTACCAGGCTCACAAGTCAAAACCTTACACACTTGTTTTGGCTTCGGGCTTACAAGCACCCTAGTTGGTTTTATCAATTGGCTCACCAACAAACCTCACTCACTTGTTTTGGCTCGGGCTTACAAGCAACCCTAGTTGGTTTATCAATTGGCTCACCAACAACCTCACACTAGTTTCAAATTCCCTTGAAACTAGCCTACCACAATAGAATTTGAAATACAATGAATAAAAATAAAACAAAACTCCTTTTTGAGCAATAAGAAATTCGTTGAAGCTCTTGATGGAGACTCTTCAAGCTTTTTCCTTGGAATCTTTGGACTCACTAAATGCCAAACACTTGAAAGTTGGATTCCTCAAAGATGGAAAGCTTTTGGCTAAGGAATCTCTTGGTTTCTCACTCTTTGGCTTGGAAGTGATTGAGGCTTTGTACTTGAATCTACACATTTCACTTTGTCTCCTTGTCTTTTTTGAAGTTTGGTGGAGGTTAAATACCTCATTCATGCTGAAATAACTCCACAAGACCGTTAGTCAAAAATATGGCCGTTTATGGCCGTTAGAAATCAAATAAGAAGTTCAGAAAAAACTAGCCGTTATGCCATGAGTCGACTCATGAGTCGACCTCTAGATCAAGTGTCGACCTCATGAGTCGACCTCAGTAAATTTTAGGCAAAATTCAGAATACCATAGTTCTGCCAGGTTTGAATTCTCAGGCTAATAGTCGACCTCTGGTATCGACCTCTGGACAGGTGTTGACCTCTGGTGGTCGACCTCTGGTGCGTGCCACTGAGATTTTGCCGTGCCGGCCACGCTGAACTTTTCTTCTCTTCATGAGTCGACCTCTGGTGGTCGACCTTTGACAAGGTGTCGACCTCTGATCTGAATTTTCTGAAACTCTTTGAGATGTGCGTGCCATGCTTGAGTTTCTTTAAGCCTTTGTTTCTTTTGTCAAATATTTCTTAACAAGAAGGTCCATTATGAGAATTTTGATCTTTCCAAGGTAGAAGAGTTCTTTTCCAAATCATGCAAACTTAGTTCATCATTGTACTTCTGATACTCTTTTGAATAACCTAAGTCCTGAAACTTTATCTAGAGATGAAACATTAGTCCAAACATATACTCAACCTTTTGTTAATCATCAAAACTAAGGAGCCAAAGTCAACAATCTCCCCCTTTTGATGATGACAAAACCTTGAGTATATACGCAATTAAGTCCAAAAGCAAAATATAGCAATGATAAAAATTTTAAAAGAATCCTTACATGCATGAGTATATCATAAAAATTTTACTTTTCATTTATTTTCTGTGAAACCATTCTTAAGAGTCAAAAGGATTTTACTTTTCATTACTTCTTTCTTTTTGTGAAAACATTCTCATGAGTCAAAAAGATAAAAAACATACTAGCTTTACTCATAAGAATCATATTTTACTTTACTACTCATAAGAAGGAGTCTCATATATACTATACTACTGGTATCATGAGTTCATATTACTTTATACTCCCCTTTTTGTCAAGAATCAAAAAGTCCATTTTGTAGTGAAAGATAATTAGTGAAACTTATGTTCAATTATAATGAAGTATTTAGGTGCATAAAATACATGCTCCCCCTCAATTTGTGCATTCATATAACAAAATATTCTAACTTGAGGGTTTAAAAGGATAAATGCTAAGAGTGATATCAGACAGTAAAATGTCACAAAATGTACAATATAGACAAAAGTCACATATAGATAAAATCACAACATAGATAAAAAATAAATGTATACAGTTACAAAATTGCTTACATAGTAAGCACAAAAACACTGATATAACAGACCATACAAAGCAAACTAAGTACAACAAGTAAATCTATGAGGCTACTCCTCATCAGAAGGTATATGAAAAGATACAGGAGCCATGATCCTAGATGAGGATTTTGGAGTCCTATGTGAGGAACTCCGAGTCCTCAGAGAGGGACCAGACTAGGGGTAGTCCTACGAGATCTATATGTCCTAGGAAAGGGCTCCAAGGTGTCCCGACTGAAGCAGTAGCAGAAGGAGTAGACGGATCAGTATGCTGAGTAGACTGAGCGGGGTGCCTGCTGACTATCATAAGCTATGGGATCATCAATGTCTGTCTCTGTATGCTCATCTATGTCATCCGGAATCCCAGTGATAGTCTCAAAAAGTGACTCTGTAAGCTCAGTATCAACTGGCACATCTGAGGAGCTGTACTCGGAAGAATGTAGCTGGAGGATCAGTAGCAGGAGGTATCTCTGGAATCGGATCTGCAGGTGGAACCTCAGAACTCCCTGCTCCAGGCTGATCTCCATCACTGTCACTGTATCCACTGGAGTCATCATCATCATCATCATCATCATCATCATGTGGAGGAGATACTGTCGGATCTGCAGTCCCTGATGGCAGTGCTAATCTCAGTAGGCTGAGGATCTGTCGGAATCCTGTATCCATACTAGCTGAGAGAGCACCAATGCGCATGTCTGTGTGGTCCGCAGATCATGTAACTCCTGTCGTACACCAGTGATCTCTGTCCGGACCACTATAATATGATCAGTCACTCTGCTCGAAGTCCGATATCCTCACTGAAGTCCTCCGTGGTGTAGCAGTAATAGTAGGTGCTGGAGCTGATGAGGGTGGTGGCGTGAATGGCTCAGGCTTCGCAGTCTCTGTCTCCGGTGCTGGGCGAGGAGGTGTACCATGATCAGTAGGCTCAGAAGGCCCTGCCTCAGCAGCTCGGATCTCATCCTCCTCATCTGGCTCCTGGCCAGACTCTTGTCGTACCCAACGGTCACTGATCAGTTGAAATCCCATCCTATGCAGGGATTTTCTCCATAAGTATCAGTGTACTGTAACTGACTGAAGGGTATACCGTCGAATGAGACCCATGCTCTCTGAATATCTGAGTCAGTCCCATGCCATAAGCTGAACAAGTCTCCTGTGAGAAGCTGCTCACCCATCTGCTGAAGCATGATCCTGAGAAGGTTGATGGGAGTCCGCTGTCTCAGGGACACCATCAAACCAGCTCACGCTCAGTGATAAAATCGAATCTCCCGCTCTTCGGAATCAAGATACGGGCGATGATATGATGCAGCACTCTCATCTCAGTGAAAGCTGGTTAGCGGCTACTGTGGAAATGCCGCTAACATCCTCATGCTCTAGATACATCTGAAGGCGTGCTCTCTGTCGCTGATCGTAGTGGCAGCAGGGCCATGAAGTGGAATCCTCCAGATGCGACTGATGACCTCCGGTGTCACTGGTATCTCGATCCCTCATACTGTAGTAGACCATCCAACGCCATCAGTGGCCATGGATCCATAAAACTCCCTGATGAGGTCTGGGTAGAATCTCTCAGACATCGTACAAAAATGAACCAGACCTGCATCTCCAGTACGTCTCCAATGAAGAAGTGATGCTGATCCCAGAATGGTATATCCACACGCCTCCCACTAGCAATGCTCTTTCCGGACCAAGCTAGCTGGCACTGGTGCAGGTGGCTCTGGGGTCGGCTCACGCTCATGTCTGACCTTCGTCGCCGCTCAGTACTACCCTGGCCTTGTTCCAACTCCTTTTCCTTACTGCTAAGTGCTTTCTCGGACCCATGTGAAAGGAAGAGGGGTAACTTAGGGAGAAGAGCAAAAAGGCAAGGCTAAGAGGAAAAGAGAGGGAAAGAGAGGTTCACGAATTGAGAAAAAAAAAAAAAGGAGAAGGTGAAAGTGAGATAGGGTTCGTGAGAATGGAGAAAATCGGGAGTAAATGAAGAAAAAGTAAGAAATGGAGGAAAGAAATAAGTGTTTTCAATTGAAAAACAACCGAGATTTGATGGTAGAAAGATGCGAGGCTTTCGGTTGTCCAAAATCAAGAATACGGTCAAAAAGAGGGTTGATTCCAAGAAAAGCAAGAGGAGAGGAGAGGATTTCCAAAGATGAAGGAGAAGGGTGGAAATCCACTATTTAGGGGTTTAGGGAGTTGGAGGGGGACCACATGAGAGGAAAATGGAAAAGTGGAGAAAAATAGGCTTACGGACGGGTTTTAAAAAAGCAGATTTCCGTTCAAGTGTCGACCTCTGAAAATTTTCAGGGGTTGACCTCAAGTGTCGACCTCAAAACATAGGTGTCGACCTCAAGTGTCGACCTCCGAAAACTAAAGTGTCGACCTCCAACAATAAATTACCCAAAATAAAATTCTGTAAAATAAAAAAATGATAAAATTTAGAAAAATAACCTTAAACATATTTGAGAATTATAAATCATTTTTGAGGATTTTGATGAAAATTGAAGAGTTTCAAGCAAAAGGATCAATGACTCCAGTTCTCTTCTGATCATACAAAATCTATCTTCATTCAATGTTTTGTGAATATATCAGCCAATTGATAGTCAGTACAAATAAATTCTAACAACACATTAGAGTTTTGAACATGATCTCTTATGAAGTGATGTCTTATTTCAATATGTTTGCTTCTTGAATGTTGTACAAGATTTTTGTTAAATTGATTGCACTAGTATTATCACATCTATGGGTGTCTTAATTAGTTTGATGCCAAAGTCCTCGAGTTGTTGTTTGATCCATAGAATCTGAGCACAACAGCTTCCAGCTGCTATATATTCGGCTTCCGCCGTAGATAGAGCAACCGAATTCTGTTTCTTACTGCTCCATGAATCAAATTAACTCCTAGGAATTGACAAGTTCCACTAGTACTTTTCGATCAAGTTTACACCCAGCAAAATCAGCATCAGAATATGCAATTAATTCATATGATGACTCTCTAGAGTACCAAAGACCAATTTCGATAGACCCAGATAAGTATCTAAGTATACGTTTTACAGCTAAGAGATGTGATTCTTTAGGAGCAGACTGAAAACGTGCCACATACAAACACTAAACATTATATCTGGTCTACTGGCAGTTAGATATAGCAATGAACCAATCATGCCTCTATATAATTTTGGTCTACTGATTTACCACATTCATCTTTGTCTAATTTACATGAAGAGCTCATAGGGGTACCTATTGTTTGGTAGTCTCCATCCCAAACTTTTTCAATATATCCCTTGTGTACTTGGCTTGGTTGATGGAGATCCCCTCTTTGGTTTGCTTAATTTGGAGTCCGAGGAAGAAGTTGAGTTCTCCCATCATGCTCATCTCGAACTCACTCTGCATTAACTTAGCAAATTCTTGACAAAGACATTCGTTAGTAGCACCAAAAATAATATCATCTACATATATTGTACTACTAAGAGATCATCATTTTTCTTTTTCAAAAACAATGTATTATCTACATTACCTCTAGGAAATCATTTTTCATCAAAAATGAACTTAATCTATCATACCAAGCTCTAGGAGCTTGCTTTAAACCATACAATGCTTTATGCAATTAAAGACATGATTAGGAAATTCATGATTTTCAAAACCAGGAGGTTGTTCAACATAAACTCCTCTTCAATAAATCCATTTAAAAAGGCACTCTTACATCCATTTGAAATAACTTGAAATCCATAAAACAAGCAAAAGCAAGTAAAAGTCTAATTGCTTCTAGCCTAGCAACAGGAGCAAAGGTTTCATCAAAGTCGATCCCTTCTTCCTGGTTGTAGCCTTTAGCAACAAGTCTAGCTTTGTTCCTATTACAATACCATGTTCATCAAGTTTATTTCTAAAACCCAGTGCCAATTACAGAAACATTAAGGGGTCTTTCAGTTAAAGTCCAAACATTATTTTTTTAAATTGATTTAGTTCATCTTGCATAGCATTAATCCAGTTACAATCTTTTTCAGCTTCTTCTATTGACTTAGGCTCTATCTGAGATACAAAAGCTAAATAATCACAAACATTTCTAATAGAAGAGCGTGTACTTACCCCCTTGATGGATCACCAATTATTAGCTCTTAGGGTGTCCGTGTGCATACCTCCATTCTTTAGGTAATGGTTTTGGTGAAGTTGCATTGATCTCTTGAATTTGATCTTGATTCTCTTGATCATCATCTCCTTTGGGCTCATCTTCATTGATTGTCAATTGTTCGAGCTTCTTTGTACCTGTTTCAACATCAATAGAATCTTCTTTTCTAGAAGATTTTTCGTTAGATTCATCAAACACTACATGAATTGATTCTTCAACCAGAAGAGTTCTTCTGTTGAAGACCTGTATGCCTTGCTAGAAGTAGAGTATCCTAAAAAGATACCCTCATCTGACTTGGCATCAAATTTACTGATATTTCTTTGCCATTGTTAATATGAAACAGCGGCAACCAAATACACGAAAATACTTGAGATTAGGTTTTCGATTTTTCCAAAGTTCATATGGTGTTTTCTTCAAAATAGGTCGAATTAAAACACGATTTAAAATGTAACAGGAAGTATTAATGGCTTCTACAAAAATATCTAGGTAAATCATTTTCGCAAAGCATTGTGCGTGCCATTTCTTCAAGTGTCCTGTTCTTTCTTTCTACCACCCCATTTTGTTGAGGTGTCCTAGGTGCAGAGAAATTATGACTAATACCATTTTCATTACAAAAAGCTTCAAAATCATGATTGTCAAATTCAGTTCCATGATCACTACGCAAAGAAACAATAGTGAGATCTTTTTCGTTTGAAACCTTTTATGAAATTAACAAAAGCTGAAAATGTTTCATCTTTATGAGCTAAAAACATACCCAAGTAAATCGTGAGTAATCATCTACAATTACTAGCCCATATTTTTTACCTCCCAAACTAGTTGTTCTGGTTGGTCCAAAGAGGTCCATATGCAATAATTCAAGGGGTCTAGTAGTAGATACTACTCCTTTAGGTTTGAAAGTAGATTTAGTTTGTTTTCCAAATTGACATGCAGTACAAATTTTATCTTTTTCAAATGTGAGTTTTGGCAATTCTTTTAAGATTCTTTTTGCTTAATTTTGAAAAACTGCATACTAGCATGCCCTAGCCTACGATGCCAAAGCCAACTAGTTTCACTTGCCTTGGCTTCCTTAGCCACTAGGCATTGACCACTTTCCATGGCTAGATCATCAAGATCAACCATGTAAATGTTTCCATGCCTAAGACCAGTGAACTTGATGCCATGACATCTAGACTAGATACCATGCACAAAGATGATTCAAAATTACTTTAAAACCTTATCACAAAACTGACTAATGCTAAAAAGATTATGCTTCAAGCCATCAACAAATAATACATTATCTACATAAGCATTAGGGGTGATATGGATTTTACCAATTCCGACGATTTTGCCTTTTCCATTATCACCAAAAGTAACATTTCCACCATCAATAGCAGCTAGTGATGAGAATTGCTTCACATCCCCAGTCATGTGCCTTGAGAAACCACTATCCAGATACCACATTCTTCTTTATTTGGTTGCAAGGCACACCTGCAAAAAATGATCAAGTTGAAACTTTAGGTACCCAAGTCATCTTGGGTCCTTTAGGTTAGTCAAATTGGTTCCTTTTGGAACCCAAATCCTTTTAAAGGTATTTAATTTTCTTTTATTACAAACATATGATTTATGACCTAATTTACCACATGCATAGCAGGTAATATTAGAAGATGCAGGTATGAAAAAGTTTTTGTAAAGTTTTTGCTGATTGTGTGGCTTAAATCCAAGTCCAGCTTTGTTAAACACTGCATGTTGACTATTTAAAAGCATATTTAGTTTTTCTGAACTAAAAGTAAACTTTTCTACAAAAGGTTTTACTTTTTCTAACTCTTCCTTGTAATTCTTGTTTTGAAGCAATAGTTCTTTATTTTGTTTTTCAATGTTCTCATTAGTTTTAAGACTTTATTTTCAAAGAATCATTTTCTTTAAAAGATTATCTTATCATTGTTAAAGTCTTTACATGTTCAGTTAATTTCTTGTTTTCTTGAATAAATTTTCAATTTCAGTTGAAAACTTTTCTGAATTTTAGTAAGCTCAAAATTTTGCTTTCTTAATTTCTTATTTTTCAATTTTAATTTTTCATATTCCAATAACTAAGTCATCAAAAGCATCATGCAATCATTGAAAGTAAATTGAAAAGTAAATTCAGTTTCAGGTTCAGAATTTACCTCATTATCTTCATTGGCCATGAAACATAAGTTGGCGACTACCTGCTGCTCTTCTTCACTGCTGGAGTCCTCACTCTCACTCCAGGTAGCCATCATGGCTTTCTTTCTCAACATCCTTCGACTCTTCTTAAGCAAAGGGCAATCCGTTTTGTAATGTCCAGGCTTCTTGCACTCGAAGCAGATGGGTGGATCCCTTTCTTTCTCTTTCTCTTTCTCCTTGTTGTGATCACCTTTTTGTGGCCTTTTCTTGTAGAAGCCCTTCTTCTTTCTCATGAATCTTTTGAATTTTCTTGTAATGAGGGCTGTCTCATCATCATCAGCTTCTTCTTCTGATTCATCACTTGACTCTTCTTTTGTAGTGGACTTGAAGGCTATGGCTTTCTTTTTCTTGTCATTGTCCACTGTCTTCTGCTTTAGTGAAAGCTCGTAAGTCATCAGTGATCCAAGAAGCTGCTCGAGAGGTAGAGTATTGACATCCTTGGCTTCTCTCTATAGCTGTTACTTTCGCATCCCATGAAGCCGGAAGAGACCTGAGAAGTTGTTAACCAGTTCACCATTAGATATAATTTTTCCCAAACTCCTCATACCATTTACTATATTGGTAAATCTAGTAACATTTCACTTATACTTTCAGTTGGTTCCATCCTGAACATCTCATACGTGTGAATGAGCATGTTCACCTTTGTGGTCTTCACTTGGTGTGTACCCTCATGGGTAACCTCAAGTGTATCCCAAATTTCTTTGGCGGAAATATATTTGATATTCTGTTGAATTCACTAGGGTCAAGTGCACAGAATAGCAAATTCATCGTCTTAGCATTTAACTCAGCTTGTTTGATGTCATTGTCATCCCATTCTTCTTCAGATTTTGGGGTGATAATGCCATTAACCAAGTGAGTGGGCTGATGAGGCCCTTTAGTGATTACTCTCCATATATGATAATCTACAGCTTGTAAATAAATACGCATACGAGTTTTCCAGTATGTGTAGTTTGTGCCATTAAAGAAAGGAGGGCGATTTGATGCTTGTCCTTCAACTATACCCATTCCAATTGGGGCGGCCATGATCTTTCACTCAAGATCGTTGGACCTACAAGAGAGTACCGTGCTCTGATACCACTTGTTGCCCAGATATGGTGCCCAAGAGGGGGGGTGAATTGGGTATTTAAAAATTTAAAGCAATATATGTGCTATCAAGTTTTAAGGTGAGAGTGATAGTGCTCAAATAATTGTGCAACGGAAGCAATGAAATAAATTACAATTAAAGAGCAAAAGAAGAGCAATGCAAACACACAAGAAGTATAGTGGTTCGGTGCACCTAGCACCTACATCCACTCCCCAAGCTCCACTTGGAAATTTCCACTATAATCTTTAGATTACAGCCGACTTGTTTTACCAGGCTCACAAGTCAAAACCTTACACACTTGTTTTGGCTTCGGGCTTACAAGCAACCCTAGTTGGTTTTATCAATTGGCTCACCAACAAACCTCACTCACTTGTTTTGGCTTCGGGCTTACAAGCAACCCTAGTTGGTTTTATCAATTGGCTCACCAACAACCTCACACTAGTTTCAAATTCCCTTGAAACTAGCCTACCACAAATAGATTTGAATACAATGAATAAAATAAAACAAACTCCTTTTTGAGCAATAAGAAATTCGTTGAAGCTCTTGATGGAGACTCTTCAAGCCTTTTCCTTGGAATCTTTGGACCTCACTAAATGCCAAATACTTGAAAGTTGGATTCCTCAAAGATGGAAAGCTTTTGGCTAAGGAATCTCTTGGTTTTCTCACTCTTTGGCTTGGAAGTGATTGAAGGCTTTGTACTTTGAATCTACACTTTTTCACTTTGTCTCCTTGTCTTTTTTGAAGTTTGGTGGAGGTTAAATACCTCATTCATGCTGAAATAACTCCACAAGACCGTTAGATTCAAAAATATGGCCGTTTATGGCTGTTAGAAATCAAATCAGAAGTTCAGAAAAAACTAGCCGTTATGCCATGAGTCGACCTCATGAGTCGACCTCTGGATCAAGTGTCGACCTCATGAGTGACCTCCAGTAAATTTAGGCAAAAATCAGAATACCATAGTTCTGCCAGGTTTGAATTCTCAGGCTATGAGTTGACCTCTGGTGTCGACCTCTGGACAGGTGTTGACCTCTGGTGGTCGACCTCTGGTGCGTGCCACTGAGATTTTGCCGTGCCGGCCATGCTGAACTTTTCTTCTCTTCATGAGTCGACCTCTGGTGGTCGACCTTTGACAAGGTGTCGACCTCTGGGGGTCGACCTCTGATCTGAATTTTTCTGAAACTCTTTGAGATGTGCGTGCCATGCTTGAGTTTCTTTAAGCCTTGTTTCTTTTGTCAAGTATTTCTTAACAAGAAGGTCCATTATGAGAATTTTGATCTTTTCCAAGGTAGAAGAGTTCTTTTCCAAATCATGCAAACTTAGTTTCATCATTGTACTTTGATACTCTTTTGAATAACCTAAGTCCTGAAACTTTATCTAGAGATGAAACATTAGTCCAAACATATACTCAACCTTTTGTTAATCATCAAAACTAAGGAGCCAAAGTCAACAGGATCCACTCATGCTCTAGACTATCTTGAGTTTTCGATACCAGCTTCGAGTTAGGTCTAGATAGTTTGTCATTATCAATAATGATCGAAGTGACAAAGTGGTCAGACATTATTTGAAAAGAAGGGAACCAGAACTATCAGATATAAATTATTTTAAACATCCTAAAGATAGATTTTAGTCTAAAGGTTTCTCCTACTATTTTTTTAGATTGGTTGCCTCTACACTCAATCCGAAGAATAGCATTTATCATTTAGTGGGTACTAGGATCCAATAGACTATACATGAGCCTGACTTTGGCCAACCAACCCATATGCATCTAAATGTAGGTACAATACCAAGACTTCTCTAAGCAATTCCTAGTATTCATTTTGCCTAGGGGTCCTCACAATCGACCTTTGGGCCCCTATTGAAGGTCCTAGTTAGACCTATCCATTGACATGATCAAATTCGAACAAATGCATGATCAAGCCCGTCTTTGGCCGGCCCACCTGACCACGTGTTAAGATAGTCGCACCGAGCATCATATGCTGATAGCGATTCCACTCGCCTGATGACCCCCCGTTCCTTTCGAACTGCCGATATCTCCAACTCATGGACTCATTCCCAACCACTTAATGGGAGCTAAGACTTAGGTTATCACATAACTTAGTCTTTTATGGACCTAATAATTTAGAGGATTTAATTTTGTGACACATAAAAAGAAAGCATGGACCTTGATCAAGAAGACTCCCACCAAACTCTTAAAGGGTTTCATGATCGAATTGGTCGATGGGGACCTTAAATCAGTTAGACTGATTAACCTTAGTTGACATGGGTCAACTCGAATCATAGATAATCTAATCTAATCTGATTCACCACATTAGCCGGCTATGTAAGATCAAGGGATGGGTTAAGCTAGGTAACCCTCTTGCCTTAGACACCAACCTTGAGTTTGCTAGGTAAGAGTTAGCCCCAAAGAACCTTGATCACCAATTTTAAACTTACCTTAGACACCAAGTGGTTTACTAGACTCAATCAGACTAACCTAAAGACTCAGGCTCACCACGAAGCCACCAATCAAGTCCATGTAGATGTATGGACTGATCTAACTAACTATTAAAGAGATCTATAGAGGAGTGACCTAATTCAACTTTTGATTAGTCTTTTCTTTATTTAGTCCATTCATCTAAACCTAGGTCTAACCCATTTAAGGACCTAATTCTAGCTAACCCAATCAACCCATGGTTTAACAATCATGACTTAAGATTATAATCACATCCTAAATCTTAAAGGTTTTCAAAAATATAACTTAATTCTTAATTAAGTGTATCATGCCAATTGAAACATTTTCAATTATTTCAAGTTTTAAAACAATTTCAAAAGGGAATGAAACAATTTTCACCAAAAATATCATGAACTTTAAATTTACTTTTTTCAAGTTTTCTGGTCGAATCAGCTCATGCAGCATGCAAGCTGGCTCGTCCAAAGATTTTTCTTTGTTCTCATATCCGAGTCGACTCCTATGAAGATGAGTCAGCTTGGACATAATAGTCTTCTTTTTTCTACAGAGACGGGTCCACTCAAATAGGAGGCGAGTCAGCTCGTCTTCCTGGGTAGAAATAGTAACTCCAAAATTCGTTCCTTTTCACTTAAACTTTTCAAATGTTAGATCATTAATCATTCAAATCTTATCTAAACAAAGCTATGATCCATAAACATAGATTAAAACAATTTTAACTTATCATATCCTTTACTTTCATCTTCATAAGGTCATGATGCAGTGACACCCCTACACGCCATAGAAGAACCCCACTAAATGGGAAGAGATGGCTTTAAACCATGCTTTTCTCCTATGACCAGATGGGCATGGTGAATCCATCTTAATCCAAGTACTATGTGAAGGATATCAAGCTGATTTCAAATAAAAGTATTAAACTAAATATGCATTCAACTATGGCTCTGATACCACTATTGGGGTAAACCCAGGTGGTGGCCCATCATATATGCAATTTAAAATTTTTCTAAATGCATGATGCAGTGGAAAGGAGATAAAAAAATTTTATCTAACATGTTAATCTAATTAACATTGGCCCTACATAGATTTTTATGCAATAGAGTAATATATGTACGAAATCAATATGCAGATTATGCGACTCATAGAACCATTCTATGAATCACATAAAGGGTGTGGAGGACCATTTCTTCAGACCCATAAGATAGAAGCACTAACCTTTTGTGTGCGATGATGATCACCATGAGCGGAGTACTCCAAGGATGAACAGTGGCTCTACGAGCAGCAAAGCATCCTGCCTCTACAAGTAGTTCACACCGGGTAAAGGGACTTCTCCTCCTTCCTTCGAGGTTCTAGCCCCTCCGAAATAATGTTGGCAGCAATGACTCCTTCTTAAACTCCTTGAAGAGGCATGAAATCCTTCAACTCCTTGAAGAACTATTGCTGCAGCAGTGCTGGAACAAAGACCAAGGACCCTCCCAGTTCTCTTTATCCCAAACCTTCAAGAAAAGGTATGCACTAGGTATCCCACCCAAACTCAATCCCCACTCGGAGAATCTCTCTGAGGGATCAAGGAAACTCTAACCAAAAGAAAATTGGTAGGTTTCTTGATCTTCCTCTCTATTTTTCAGTAAGCATAAAATAGAAGGCCAGAAAACCAAACACGAACTTTTCACATTCAGATCTAAAGAGATTAAGTAGAGACTTGAGACCTTTGGGAACCAGGGGAGTTACAAGCCCTTTGGGATTCTGCAACCATAGCAATTAAAACCAATAAACATGCAGCATTATGTCCCACAACAATTGCAAGCTTAAATGAAGCAGTTTCAGTTTACAACAGAGTCTGTCTATCGAGTTGACTCGCCTCAAGTCAACTCACCCCGGGTCGACTCGATTGGCTGTTTGACCACTTCTTGTCAAACAAGTCTGGAATTATTCCTCATCACTTTCAAGCCAATAAATCAGGAAGAAACCCCATGGTGTGTGACCCCATATGTTTAAACACTAAACCAGTAGCACAGTAACATTTCTAATACTAGCCAAAATTGCCATCTAGCAATGACACCTGGTGTCCGGATAGGTCAAAGGTTGCAGAGCAACGGAATTTATCGAACATGGAATACCACTGAACTTATTCCTTTGGTCTCTTAATTCTCCATATGGCTTAGAGTTAAACTACCCAACCCTAATCAGTCCATCTCAATATGTCTCAAACAAAGAATTCCTGTAACTCCTTACAAGGATTGCCCTGGCCAAGGTCTTTCTCAATTGAGGCATAATAAGCATTCAATCCAAACCATTTAGAGAGATTAATTCTATCTTGATCCTACTACTGCTACACAAGTACTTGACTACACCCGCAACCTTCCATCACCAAATTAGAAATCTAGGTAGTCCGGCACCTAAGCATAGTGAGTTGCTTACAAGCTGCCATAGAGATCTCAAGTCAAAGAAATAATTCATGTCCACATTCTAATGCAAAACTTTTCTTTGGCAGAAAGAGAATCTCGCATGGAAGTCATGCTCAATGAAGTGTCAAACATGACACTTGATGTCGTGCCAGCATCTTCATGCTACTTGGTTAAGAGGACAACCAACAGACGTGACATCAACAACCTATTCTCGATACACCATCATCCTGAAATAGCGTATCTTTTGGTCGTTGACCAGTTTATGAACTACACGATGCATCCTCTCTGTATCACATACAAGGTAGCTCAAAGGATATCATCATACAAGAGTCCAATTAGGAAGATGTCATGTGATGAACAACTAGAATAAACTTTTTATTCAATACAATAATTCATATACATACATGAGTCGCACAATCATCTACAACCTAGATGATTGGCTTTGGGACATACAATTCCCAACATGATTGTGTGTGATCCCCTAGGTTCGATTCCATCTAGTAGTGAGATATACTACAATCTTTATCATAGTATTATCAAAACTTTTTTGATAGACTAAAATCATTTTAGCTCAACCATAACTTGGATCGTTGATCTAAAAATAATCCTAGTGAGCTCTCATAATCCTCTAGTGATACCTTGTAATATACAGTGCCAACCTAGTAAAATAAAAATGGATCCCTAGGTGTAATTACTATATAATCAAATTCCTCTATCGAAAATCCTGACCTGATATAGGTCATAAAAACTCATTAAACACTAAGTATCTATCATATGTTAAATTTAATTAGCTTAAATCCAATTATAATTTTCATGAAAACTCTTTTATAATATCACAATACTATGGCCATTGATTTAAGAACTTAGCCAATTAGGTTACATAGGATTATACCTTAACTACTAAGGCTGATAGATTCCATATAAGTGAACACCCTACTATTGTAGTGTAGCTACTATAGCCAATGAATATTACAAGATTTCGAATGGCTAGGGACCATGTTAATGTGCTGTCAAACCATAGCAACCTCACTATGAGTAATTGAGATACCACAAGTCAAGAAATTATTCACATAACTATAGCATTTGAGAAGTCATTGATGGATGAGTAGACATCTATATGACTTCTCGAACTTGGTCATGCTCAGTACCATTGTTCTCTAACAACTACTTGGACTATTGCTCTAGTTTCTTTACACTATAAACTTAAGACTCATCTACCTAGAGAGAGGTGATTCATGCATCAATCTTGACAGATCAATCACCATCGCCATGATGATCCAATAGTTGAAATTTTTTAGGAGTTAATCTATAATAACACATCTTAAATTTTCAACTCATGAGAATATGTATCATTGTCCATTAACTCCATGGATGATTTATAAATACATTATATATAAATGAAAAGAATAAAGTCTAATTTTATTAATTTCAATGAATTAAGTATAAAATTATGTCTTAGAAAAGTTATAATATATCAGGCCATCTTGGTTCCTATGGTATACATCTAACAATCTCCCACTTGCACTAAAACCAATTATCCATATATCTAAGTCCCATCCTCTTAAGGGGACTTTAGTCTTCTGCTAGCATAACTGTTTCATCAGTTGGTCTACCATGTTATCCATGGAGTCTACTCTTTGCACCTTGATATACCTTTTCTTGAGGTAGTTGTATATATATAAAACCTTCGTTCAATGTGCTTGGACTTCTGGTGAGACCTGGACTCCTTAGCAAGGGCTATGGTACCATTGTTGTCACAATATAAGGGGATGGCATTTGATGGCATCACTCCGAGCTTCATAATGAATTTCTTGTACCAGAAGGCTTTCTTTGTAGCTTCAGAGGCAGCGATGTACTCTGCCTCCATAGCAAAATCAGTAATGATGGGTTGCTTGGAACTTTTCCAGCTAGTAAAACTATTATTGCATAGAAATACAATCCTGATGTAGTTTTTCTTTCATCAAGATTATATAAAGTCCGAATTAGTGTATCTCTCTATCCATAATCAAGACTTCCATCAAAGACCAAGAATAAATCCTTAGTTCTTCTTAAGTACTTAATGATATTCTTCATAGCAATCTAGTGCTCATCACCTGGATTCGACTGATACTTGCTCGTGACACTCATAGCTAGCGCAATATCAGGTCGAGTACATAATATGGCATACATGAGACTCCCAATCACCGAAGCATATGGGATCTTGCTTATGCACTGTATCTCCTTTAGTGTGCTAGGATGCATCTTCTTAGAGAGACATATGCGATGCCTAAAGGATAAAAATCCCCTCTTAGAGTTCTCTATACTGAATCTTTTTAGCTCTTCCTCTATGTATAATTTTGTGATAGGCCAAGCATCTTATTCAGCCTATCTCTATAGATCTTAATTCTTAGAATATAAGATGCTTTACCAAGGTCTTTCATAAAATTTCTTAGACAACCAACTTTTAATCGAAGTTAGCATAGAAATATTATTTCTATTTAGGAGGATGTCATCCATGTACAATACGAGGAATGTCATAGCCAACCCATTGGCCTTCTTGTATACACAAGGCTCCTTCTCGTTCTTGATGAAATCAAATGATTTGATCATATTATTGAAATGAGTATTCTAACACCAAGAAGTTTGCTTTAATCTATAAATGGATCAATGTAGCTTGCAGACCTTGTGATCTTCATCACTGGAACTGAAATCCAAAGGCTGCTTCATATAGATATCTTTCTCAAGAAATCTATTAAGGAATGAAATTTTTACATCCATTTACAATATTTCGTAATCATGAAATGCTGCAATAGCAAGCAATATATAGATAGATTTCAGTATGGCTATCGGTGAAAAAGTATCTTGATAGTCAATGCCTTCGTACTGACTATCCTTTCACCACCAGTCTAGTTTTATAGGCTCTACCTTATCATCTATACCTATTTTCCTTCTGTAGATCTATTTACACCCAATGGATACCATCCCTTCAGATAGATACAATAAGGACCAGAACTAATTCGAGTGTATTGAGTTAATTTTTGACTTCATAGCACTTAACCATTTCTTGGAGTCAATATCTAACATCACGTCATCATAGATCTTAGGATCAATTATTTGATCATTGTCTCCTACAACAAACATTTTCTTTATATCCTTTATAATCATACCTAAATACCTTTCAGGAGGATGGGAGACCCTACTAGACCTATGAGGTGGTGGAGCAACAACATCTACTGGTTCATCGGGTTCAACCTGATCTCTAGTTTGTTGCCCTTTAGAGACTTTCTCATCGAGCTTATTTAACCTCCCACTACCACCATCTTGAACAAATTATTTTTCAAGGTTGGCTTGCCAGCTCACAATTACATTGTAATCCTTTAGGAAGTAAAAGTAGTATCCTATAGATTTCTTAGGATACTCTATGAAGCGAGCTTTCATCAATCCGGACTCTAATTTGTCTACCATTAGTCTTTTACCAAACTACATTCATATGGAGTGGTAAGAACAGACTTAGAGGGAACCCTATTAAGAATGCAAATCAAAGTTTGCAAGGTATGTCCCCAAAGAAATAAAGGTAGGTCAGTGAAGCTCATCAAGGATTAGACCATATCCAATAAGGTCTTATTCTTGCTTTCAAATATCCCGTTGAGTTGAGGCATACCAAAAGGAGTCTATTGTGAGACTATGCCATTGTCCTTGAGATAATCTAAAAATTTCTCACTAAGGTATTCACCTACCTGATCTGATTAGAGAATCTTAAGGGATTTTTCTATTTACTTTTCTACTCATGTCTGAAATCCTTGAATTTATCAAACACTTCATACTTGTGTCTCATAAGAAATGCATAACCATATTGTGAGTAATCATCAGTAAAGGTAATGAAGTATTGAAAACCATCCCTGGCTAGTACATCAAATAGTTCATACACATTAGTATGCACGAGGGCAAGTAACTTAGTGGCCCTCTCTCCTTGACCTGCAAAGGTTAATTTGGTCATTTTTTCTTGTAGGCATGATTCACAACTGGGTATGATCTAAAATTTATTGGATCTAGGATACCATCCTATTTTAGTTTGTTAATTTTGTCCTTTCCAATGTGACCAAACCTAAGGTGCCACATATGCTTCAGGTTTAGGTTATCTTTAGGTTGTTTATGTCCTATGGAATTCACTATTTGCTTATGATTGTTCATAAATATATTAGTATGTAAGTGATACAGACTGTCAATCAAAAGAGCTTTTATAATTAATTTATTTCTAAAATAAATTAAATAAAAATCTTTGTTAAATATAAATTTATAACCCTTCTGTGCTAGCATAGAGATAGAAATCAAGTTTTTTCTAGCTATAAGTATATAATAATAATCTTTCAAAACTAAACTAAATCCTAAAGGTAACGATAGAGGGTATGCTCCTGTAGCAATTGTAGTAACTTTAACACCATTTTCAACATGCAGGATCATCTTTCCTTCCCTTAGTGCACTACTTCTTATTAGACCCTGCATTAAAGTAGAAATATGAGTACTTAAATCAGAGTCTAATACCCAACTAGAAGTAGAAGATACTATAAGGTTTGATTCAATAAACAATATAGGCATACCTTTTGAAGGTGTGTCCACCTTCTATTTCTTTAGGCTCTCTACATACAGTGAACAGTTTCTCTTCCAGTACTCGTTAGTGTTGCAATAGAAATATTTTTCTTTACTTACAGTAGGCTTCTTTTGACCATCCTTCTTCTTAGGCTTACTATCCTTCTATTTCTTCGCAGGCTTCTTCTTCTTCCAAGTAGACTTTCTCTTGGATGAAGATACTTGTTCTATAGCAAAAATAGATCCCCTTGAACTCTTTAAGGTCTCCTCATTACTTTCTAGGATGTTTAATAATTCAAGCAAAGTGTAACTCAATTTGTTCCTATTATAGTTTGTTACGAATTGAGTAAATAAGTTAGTCATAAACTGAAGGAACAAATCGATTTACAGTTTCCTATGAATCATTATGCCCAACTTCTAAAGCTATTTGATATCTTTGATCATTGACAAGCAATGATCATGGACTGACTGTCTTTTATACATTTTGATATTAAATAGTCTTTTTGAGATCTCAAAGCATGTGGTACGACTTAACTCACCATACAGCTCTTGCAAGTGAGTAATTATAGCCTTAGTAGTTGGCATATCCTCATGCTGACTTTGCAACTCATTTAACATTGAGGCCAGTATGTAGCACTTTATCTTGTTATCATCTTCCATCCATTTCTCATGTGTTAACATTGGGGAGCACTAGGATGGTCAAGTAAGACAGGGGTCCTGATCGAGTACATAGCCCAATTTCTCAAAACTTAAGATTATTTTGAAGTTCCTAAATTAGTCCTTATATTTAAGGCCAACAAGTTGATTTATTTTAAGTATATGAGCTAATAGATTAGAAGCTAACATGGTTTGGCTATAAAAGAGTAGAAGATTGGGTTAAACTTTTATTCTTACTAATAAAATTGTTCTAGGAACTTTAAGAAATAATTTAAGGTTTCACTAATTTCATAGATCCCACATACTCCCTATGAAGATGTAGAAACCCTTTCATAACCAAGGTTTCTAGTTGGTGCTATAATCTCATCGATATGCGACACTTCACCATGCCCGGTTATTGTTAACTTACTATACCGATGAGTGGATAACTCTTATCCAATATAACTCATGTATGTTGTAGCAACTCGATCTCTAAGTCATGAAACCTCACTATACCCGGTTATAGTCCAACCCTTAGTTAAGTCTTACCCACCATTCAAGCTTAGGCAAAACTATCATCGAGTCCCTCACCATGCCCAATTATTGAGCCCAACCCTATCTATATCTAACAACATATCATGCTAGTAGGGTGGTTGCATCTTCCTGGTGCAATTGAACCACTGTAACCAACTGATAATAGTCAACATCAGTAGAACACCCGCACACCTACAATGGTGGAAGACCTAAGACTTAATATTAATAAGGAGGTTTGAATTCAGGTCTCTTCTAAATTTGTCTATCTAATCACATGTCTGACTAACCAAGTTTAAGTCAGCACAATCTTATATCTGACAAAACTAGTTGGCATGGGTTAAATCGAATAAAAAATAACCTAATCAAAATGTTAATTGACCAAGTTGGCCAGTTAAGTTAGATCCATGGAAGGGTTCGACCATTTAAATCTCTTTTCTTAGACACCAACTGAGTTGGCTAGGTAAGAGTTAGTCCTAATTAATGACTATGATCTAAACTTGCCTTAGATACCAATTGATCAATAAGAATTGATTAGGTCAACTTAATGACTCAGGCTCACCATTGGGCCAAAGTAGGTCTCAATTGATCGATTCACATAAAGTATGAATCGATGTGACCAAATAATATCTAAGATCAATTTTGAGCCCCTTTGACCTAATCCTAATCATGATTGATTGGGTTCAGTCAACTGTTTAAATTAAAATAGGGTTCTAGCCTGATCTAATCAAGACTTAATGTATAGCCTAATCACTAGACCTAATTTATTCACCCACACCCACATCCATGAAAAAAATTTAGAACCTTAATTGATTTTAGATTAGGTTTAATTTCATGAATTAATGGTTTATGATCATGAATTGTTGGTTCAGATCTAAACCCTAACTCTTGTATCTCATATAACTTGTTTTAGATCAAACCATTTAAGTTACATCTTATGTAATTTATTTTAGATCTAAAGCATGAACCTAATTATTTAGCCATATTCTTCATGGGTCAAGTCATAAGCAGCACCCCTATATGCCATAGGGTAATTTTCAATAGTCGACATACACTCTCCAACTAGTTATTGTATGGGTAGGAATTAACTTACTGGTGGGGACACCAGGATCAGACACAGATCACTGGATCCCATATGGTTTACTTAGTCATGTGTCAAAATTTTGAAAATTTTGTAATCAATTAAGATTGAGTCCTGAAATAAGTTGAGGTTAGTTGATTTGTCTCAACCCTCAACCTAGTCCAGTATATTAAGTCCTGGACATCAGTATGAGTCCACTTTTTATACCAAAGAGGAGGTTACACTATTTTGGAGCTCCACCAGGTCTCATCCAAGAGTCAGAGGTCACTACCTTAGATTATTGGATTTGTGTGACACCATAGGATCTAGGATGCCTTCAGGAGATCCTGATTCCTTCCAGATGCCCGGATTCCCTGCTAGATGCCAGAGCATATTTCTAACTAGGGTATCTATGATTCCAGAGGTCTACCTATATCCTAGCCCAAGGAAATCAAGCCCAGGTGCCAAGCCCAAACCCTAAAGAAGCAAGATTCTATGGAATATTCCTTCTACCTGGCTACCATCCACCCGAACTTCCAGAGGCCCAAGCCCATACACCCAAGCCCCTTTGGGCCGGTCCTTACTGCTCCTAGAAGCCCAACACACCCTCCTAGGCATCCTTGAAGGGTTGACCAAGTCAAAGCTCAAAGGGAGATGTCCTAAGGTGAGAAGGAAAAGACTAGTCTAACCTAGTTAGGATTCCTAGTTCTTTTAAGCTTTGTAAATCTAACCTAGCTAGGAAAGGACATGTAATCTAACTAGAAAAAGGCTTGTTAACCTAAGTATAACCCTAGTTAGAGAGGGCATGGGAACTCTATAAATACCCCCCTTCCCCTCTTGTAATCATCTCTTTCTTATGAATACAACTTGCTGAAATTTTGAGTCATTGCCTTGTGTTGGTGTTTTTGTTTTGGTTCTCTACTTTGAGTGCTCTCCTTTTGGGCCCTAGCTGAATCCATACTGCCCTAGCATCCTTTTGCATCCTTGGAGATTAGCCATGCCCAAGCAAAGGAATCCCTAGCTACCATCCAAGATAAGGAACTTCTTCCTTCCTGGCTACCATTTTCTAACCCTAATCCCGATTCCTTCAAAACCCTAGTTCCTTTTCTCTTTTTAATTTGTTGTTTTGATTGACCTTGATGTTTTATAGGATCCCCAAGGTGTTTCACCTCCCTAGAGGAGGCTTTCCTTACCTCCGGGACCATCCAAATTAGCTACCTAATCAAGGGAACTGAACTTTCATCCAGACTCCAATCAGAGTACTGTGTGATCTCTTCATCGGAAGTTCTTCAAATCTGATTGGTAACATCCTTCCCTTCTTTTAATTCTGATTTGATGAGGATAAGATATCCTAAACCAGAAGTTTTTTAACTCTCGAGTCCTTGCTATTTATTATCTTGTATGAGTTCTTTGAGATCATGATGATTCTTAGAATTGCTGAATATCCTGCTAGTCTTTACTTTACTTTTAGAATATAGCCTACAAACATAAATTATAAAAAATCACAAAAAAAAATATTTGACTATTTTTCCTGCATGTTTAGCAATCTTAGAGTTGTCCCGCATCAGTTTGCATCTTGTCCACTGCATTAGGTCACTATGTTTCATCTAATTTCGTCCACTTAGTGATTTTTGTTTTCTATGAGATTTTCACGCTGTGTCCTCTATTTTGTAATCTATTTTTCATAATTTTTAATTATTTTTATAGAAACTCTAAAGTCCTAAAATTTGGCATCATAGAAACCCTAACTAAAATCTTGAAAATTCTGCATCAGTTTGAAAACCCTAGGATTTGCATCATCAATTGATTTTTGTTTTGCATCAAATGTAGTAGGTATCATCATCACCGTCCATCCTCTACTCTATAACTTTTAAGATTTTTTTCTACATCGGTAACTATGTTAAAGTCTGCATCATCTAAAATCCTAATTCTCTGATTTCTACTAATTTTGCACTTGACTAACTCAAAACTAATCAACTTCTAAACCCCATAATCCCAAGCCTAATTTGTTTGCTAACCATAATTAACTCAAATCTAATTGCCACATCATAAAACTCACATAAATATTTTATTTCTGATTATTATAGTTACATCGGGACCATTGATTGCCATTGTTCCCAAGTGGCTTTTTCCCAAGAGGGGGGTGAATTGGGAATTACAAAAATTTTTGCAAGTATGTGCACAAGTAATTCCTTTTAGTGGTTAGGTGCTGTGTTAATCAAAGAATAAATGCAGAAGCTAAAAGGTAAATCAAACACAACATAAACAAAGCAGGTTTATAGTGGTTCGGAGCAACCCAGCTCCTACGTCCACTACCCAAGTTCACCACTCGAGATTTTCACTATATCCCCCAAACCGGAATACAGTCGGATTGTTTTACAGGCTCACAATCCCAACCTCTACACTTTGGTTTTGTAAAACGAGCTCACCAAAGAAACCCAAACTAGGTTTTCACATGCTCACCTAGAACCTCTACACTTTGGTTTTAAAATAGGCTCACCAAAGAAACCTCTACACTCTAGCTTTTACAGGCTCACCAAAGAAACCTATTTGGTTTTAAGACCAGGCTCACCAATAACCCAGATATTTTAAAAACTAGAATAAAGAAGCAACAATAAAGATAACATTGTTGTCTAAGTGGTTGCCAATGTAGCTCGAGTGAAGATCCACTGAATGCTCTTCAATGCACTTCAATGGCTTCCTTGCTTTCCTCAAAGATGCTTCAAGCTTCTGGTAAGAGTTGTTGCAGGCTTGAAAGTAGACTTTAAAGCTCAATTGCTCTCTTTCTTCTCACTTCAATAAGTATTCAATAAATGCCCAATAATTATTAGTCTCTTTAAAGATGTTCTCATACCTTATTTATAGATACTTCAACTGTCTTCCCTTGATTTTGAACGTTGTAGACCGTTGGGAGGTGACAGGTTACCGTTAGAGAACTTTTAGAATTCAAAAACTGAGAACTGGAACTAGCCATTGGAGGTGACCCATCATTCCAGTCAGCTCGGACAATCTTTGAGTCAGTTCGGGTCGATTGGGCTGAATTCCAGTCAGCTAGCTTCCATAGTTGAGAAAATACTTTACTCTGGATGAGTCGGCTAGGTTGGAATCCAGTCGGCTTAGATCTCAGAGGCTCTTAGACATTCTCAACCAAGTTCTGGACGAGTCGGCTAGGCTGAATTCCAGTCGGCTCGGATCCCTAAGAATCTCAAAACGTTCTAAACCATGTTCAGGATGAGTCGGCTAGGCCTTGGTGCCAGTCGGCTGGATCTGTGTGCTAGAGAACTTCTTTCCTGTGCCAGTGCCAGAGTCGGCTGGGTTCTCCATCGAGTCGGCTCAAAATTGGTTCTTCAGCCAGATCAAACTCTATCTTCCAGAACACTTGTCCCATGCTTTGAAGACTTCTTTCAAGGACTTCTTACAATAAATTCAAGAAAAATTGAAGCTTGAAAACTACTAGAAGTAACCTTTAAACTTGATTTGCGTAGGAATCTTTTATAGGGTTCTTCTTTACAAGATTCTAAACACTTTACAACCCAACACAAAGCAATAAAGATTGTAGGATTTAGAAAGTGTGTCAATGTAGTTGTCCTACAAAAACTTGTCAACCATTTGAAGAGTTGTTAGATAACCAAATCTATGCTCCAATGTTTTGTTGTCATCAAATCACTTTAGGGGTCAACAATCTCCCCCTTTTTGATGATGACAAACACTGGCCATGAAAAGAATCTATTATTCACAAGTATGGATGTATATCAAGTTAAGCATTTACACTTGTTTGACAATTTATAAAATCAACTGTAATCTCAAATGTGTATCAATATATGCTATACAGTATGCACAAAGTTAATTTATAAACTGTAAGTATTAGAGAATGATTGCTTGTATGTATCAAGCAGCATTAAGTATTAATAGATAGATGTAGTAAGTAGAGAGCATCATAGTAATCATTGAAGCATGTAATTGAACATGTAAATCTCTCCCTTTATAAAATTTCTAAACAATAAGAAATTCTCAAGTTCTCCCCTTTATCATTCAATTGAACATTTTAACAGATAATATGCAAAAGATCATCAAAAATTCTTTAAAACTCCCCCTGTCTACTTTGCTTAGTAGTTCTATTGCAATTCATTAAGCTTTTTCTTTCATGCACTCTATGGTTCTCCCCTTTTTTTCTTTCATTCAAAGGTTAAATAGATAGTTATGAGATTTTCACTTTTCAACTTAGTATTTTACGAGACAAGATATTTCAAGTTTCTATCGTATTGTAAATAATTATAATAGTTTCAACTTAAAAGAATTGAAATTTTATTTAACAAATGTGATGATAGAGGAGATAGATAAAAAATATATAACATTAGACAGTTAATATGTACAAAAAGAGTTATCATATTCATTTTTTCAATAAAGTATGGTAGTATTATAATAAAAATCAAAAATTTCAAAAAATATGACAACTGTACAAAACAGTCAACTAACAGAGGTCTCTCAGGAACATTGGCAATGTCAGAGCACATCATTACAAAAGTTTCAAAAAGCATAGTATTGAACTGTAAACATCTACTCAGAGTCATCTCTAGGAAATGGCACCATGCCAAGAAGTGGGTCTAGGTGATCGACTAGAGAGCTGAGAGGAGGAGCCCTAGGGTGATGGAGGTACTAGGAGCCCTAGTGGAAATAGAGGTGGATCATAATGATCTGGTCCTAGCTGTGACCTCCAAGGATCTGACAGTGCCACAATAGACACCATCTCCATCCAAATTGCTCCAAGCTATTGCTCCATGTCCTTGAGGCTAACTGGCACTTTGTTCACTGCCTCCTTCATCTTACCTATTTCTTTCTGCATTGATATAAGCTCAGAAGCTTGGACATTGGCGAATGCCTCAGCTGATCCTCAAGTCTGCCAAGCTCTGTCCTGATGATCCCAATGCCTCTAGTGTAATCATCAGCCATACTTCTTGTATCAACAATAGTTCCCACTTTACTCTAAGTTCCCTCAACTCAGTTTGATATTCATTTAATGTAGTGTCCACAGACTTCAGAATTGCTTCAGAACTTGAAGAGATACAATTCAGAATGGTTTGAAGTTCTATCTGAGAAGTTGATCTTGAAGCTTCCATAGCTTCAACCTTTCCTTGTAGATTTGAAACATGCTCTTCCAGTTTGTCAAATCTGCTGTCCACTGACTTTTTCAAATCACTAAATAAAGAAGTTATTGTATCTGTCAGTGTATCTGTCAAGCTTCTCATCGTTCTTCAATATGAACTTGACTCATTTGAGGCTGTGGTGGTGCTGCAAGGGTAGTCAGGTAAAGGAACATCAGCTGAAGGCAAGTCAAACACGGTGCAGGTAAATCAAACTCTGCTGTAGGCATATCAAACATAGGAGAAGGTTCTCTAGTCTCCTCAACAACAGCAGCAAGCTCAGATACAAGTGACTCAGGCTCAGGTACTGGTGTAGAAGAAGTTCCAGCTACTTCTATATTCTCTTCCTCATCTTCTTCTTCACTACTACTTGAGCTGCCAATAGCCTTTACATTGGTGCCTTTCTTTCTCCATACTCCTTCCAATTGGAAGTACCCCATCCTCTCTAGAGTTTTAGAAGTGTAGACATCGTCAGCAGTTCCAATCCATCTTCACCATCTAAACTGACTCTATGAGATTTAAACAAGAGAGTAAGCATCATTCCATAGGGTAGACAGGATTTGGCCTTCCTAACTATCTCCTTCATTTGCATGATTATAATGTATGACAGATTGACAGGAGTTTCTCTAAAATGTGCTCCATAAGGCATAAATCTTTTCACTCACCCAGTCAAATCTCCCGGTTCTTTGCAAGAAAATTCTACAAATAAAATTATGAAGCAATCTCATTTCTAATGACAGGGTGTTAGCAAAAACTGTACTAATTCTTCCTACATCTTCTTTGTTCAGTATTGTTCTTAGAGTCTTTTCTCTGTTGTCAATTACTAGAAATCTCAGTCCATCAGAAGGTATGTCCAGTAATTCATGTAGAGATTCCTCATTGACTATAATCCTCTTTCCTTTTACAGTGGACTCCACATGATTAGTTCCCAGTCTTAAATTTCATAAAAACTTCTAACCAAAGTGGGATAGGTCATTTCATTCAAAGAACAAAATTTTCTCCACCCTTGATCTTCAATTAAATCTCCTATTTTTAACCCAATGCCTTTAATAAACTCAAAGTTAATTCGACGGCTGGAGGTTAAGGATGCGTAGACATCGAAGGCACTTGGCTAGGAGTGGTTGGAGCATCTCTTGTGGCTTCCTTTGAAAATTCTTCACTGTGCAAGGTGCTACTTGGCTCTTTTTGCGCCTTTTGGACCTTCTTTCCTTTTTAACAGTTGGAGCACCCTAACGGAGCGTTTACCCATCGCACGCTGGGTGCCATTGCTAAGAAAGATGGAAAATCAAGAAATTGGAGTGCTTGGAGGGGGAGAAGGAAGTCTTTGGAGCAGGTTTTGGGGATGAATGAACCGTTAAGAACACAATAAAGATTAAAGTAAAAAGGTTAAGAAAAACACTTCAGCGTGAATGTAAGTCGACTCAGAGTTAGCTGAAAACACTTCAGCTGAAATTAGTCGCTCGTAGCCCTGAAAAGGCTCGGCGGCTCGGCTAGAGCTCTCCTAAAACCATCAGAGGATATAGTCGACTCGAAACTGCTTGAGTCAGCTAGGCCAGAACTCGCTCAAAATTCATAGAAAATCCAGTCGACTCGGATTAAGATCCAGTCGACTCGAGCAGAGAAAATGGAGTTTTAAAAAATTCGAACACAAATCAGAAAGATTTTGAATAGAATTTCAAAGGAAATTAAGGCTTAATAAAATAGAATAAATTGAGGAGGTTCTATAATGAAATTTCCTTAGATTTGAAGGAATTAGGTTAGAGAATTTAGAAGGGATCGCAAAGTCCTAATTCACTCTTAATTAGCTCAAATCTATCTTGATTGAGTGGCTTAGTAAATATGTCAGCTAATTGATCTTCAGTAGGAACAAAATCAAGCACAATATTATCATTAGAAACATGATCTCTAATAAAATGATGTCTAATTTCAATGTGCTGGTTCTAGAGTGTTGAATGGATTCTTTGTCAAATTAATAACACTTGAGTTATCACATTTAATTCGAATTTTAGATTGTGATACCCCGAAGTCTTCTAGTTGTTGTTTAATCCATAACACTTGAGCACAACAACTACCAGCAGCCACGTACTCAGCCTCAACTGGACAAGGCTACGAAGTTTTGCTTCTTACAGTGCCATGAAATTAAATTCAACCCTAGAAATTGGTATGTATCGCTAGTGCTCTTTCTATCTATTTTACAACCAGTATAATCAGCATCAGAGAATCCAATCAAATTCAAAGTAGAATGTTTAGAATACCAAATTCCTAAATTATTTGTTCCTTTTAATATTAATTATTTTTTAACAGGAAGCATATGTGTTTCTTTTGGTGATGACTGAAATATAGCACATACACATACACTATATAATATGTCAGGTCTACTTGCAGTCAAATATAATAAGGATCTGATCATACCTCTATATAGCTAAATTTAGACACTGTGAAACATTCAATCCAAACATTTTGGATAGGTCAATTCCATCTTGGTCCACCACTGCTCCACAATATAGCTGCCAAGGAAGCTTCTGGATAAAGAAGTTCATCTCAGAGTTGGGTATTGTTCCGGAGATTGAAGGTCCAGTACCACTTTACTGTGATAATACTGGAGCCGTCACTCAAGCTAAGGAACCTAGAGCTCATCACAAATCAAAGCATTCTAAGACGCTTCCATCTCGTTCGAGAGATTGTTGAAAGACAAGAAGTCTGCATTAAAAGAGTAGAAATGAAGAACAACATAGCAGACCCGTTCACTAAGGCTCTACCACAGTAGGAGTTTGATCACCACCTCGATTATATGGGGTTAAAATTTAAAGGCGTTTGGCTTTAGTGCAAGTGGGAGATTGAAAGGATTATGCCCTAAAGGCCAATGAAAATATTGTATTTCGATGAGATTTTTTTTTGTATCCCAAACCAGTGTATTGACATTATCAATTAATAAAGGCATTTTATTTTTATCATACGCTGTATCTTATTAATTTTATTAAGATATGATGAACCCCATAGATTAGGGCTATGGTTCTAAGGTTATGATGAGATCATACAAGTGAGACCTAAAGCCTTAAAACCCTAATCTAGAATATTCCTGGTCGATGGGATATTGAGTAGGGGATCAATGTTTTCGGTAAGACCAGCACATCCTATGTATGCTTGGTGAAGAGGGTGACTGATCTCACAGTCACTTGTGTTTGACACTAATACTAAGATGTGGTTTCTCATTAGAGAATGAGTTCACTGAATGGATCCAGCTTGAGAACATCTAATGGAACCTTATCTGTTGTCAATAGATAGTTCTTATAGTGGGAGTAGTGCATGTGGTCCTTCGACCTGAGACTGCCATGGTACCTTGTATGCATGAATCCATACTTTGGTTCACACTCAATCATGACACTGAGTCATGCATGGGGTGATACTGGGTATGGTGGATTGCATATGGAGTTTGTGAGTATGTCAAAAAGGAATCGATAAACCCTAGTAAGAGGGAAGCGCATCCAGATGATTTCAATTAAATGAAGATTCGAAAATCTTTGATCAAAGTATGAACATTAGAAATAGTTTCTAATGGTTCATTAATAAATTATCATTATCAGATTGAGCAAAGAATGAATATGAAATTAGATTTGACAAGTATCCATATCCATAGTCATATTCAGGATTCAAGTAGATCGAAGGACTGAATTTGCCCGGTAACTCACCATTGAAAGATATTTTGGTAAATCCACCAAAATTCCTCATCTTTCGAGTAGGCATGATGCATTGCTAGACGTCAATCTTGTCCTGTAGGTCTTCATGAACCAATTGATTTGGTTTCATGAGTCAATTCGATGTGTGATTCGAATTGGACAATTAGGTGAGCCAATTTGACCTAATTAAGTCAATTGGGTTCGATCGGATCGAATCGGCTCAAACCTAAACTACTGCTAGCTAGATGTGGAACCCAATGAGTCACACATAATAGAAACTTGTCCAAGGAAGTCATTCATGATTTAATTAGGATCATAGGATCCTAATTGGGTAGCGGATTACATACTAGCATATGTAGGCTAACCAATTCCTAACGTAATTGGATTGGGTCCGGTTGCTTGCTAATTAGGAAAACTAATATGGGAAACCTAAATTAGGTGAGTCTAAGTGGGGCTAGCCTAATCAGAGCTAAATCTGATTTTAATTTGGTTAGGGCATTTTAGGCACCATACATGAAGAGTCCCAATGGCATAGGACTCTTGGTACCTAAATGATACCTTAACTTCAAAAAGGCACAGAATGAGCTATAGATCTCTGATTTGATATAATTTATATGGTCAGAAAGAAAATTTATGTTCTTTCCAATGATACCCATATTGATTATATTTTGACTAGTCAACATTCTTTGAAATTTGCATGGAAGAAGGATGGCACGCGCGGTACATGAAGAGTCGCAACTCTTCATGTGGCGCACGGTTCTGATGGAGAGTCCTTCTGCTATCAGGACTCTTCATAATCTTTGATGTTTAGAGATTGAAGAGGGGCCTCTTGGCTTCCTAGGGACCGATAATTGACATGTGGCAAGTGAGAATTCGTCCAGATAAAAGAAGGGATGTGAATAAGGCCTTCGGTGCATGAATGGGCTTATTAGATATGATTTTTCAAGCCAGATAACTTCTCTTCGATCTTGAAAAATCATATCTGATAAGTTGATGGGAGGACATATCACACGCCCCTCTTGTATCTATAAATAGGGGTAGTGAAATGAGTCTGAAAAAAAAGAAATAAGAATTCCACTGTAATACTATTCTGAGTGTTTCTCTCTCCCTCCTTTCTTTAAGACAAGACTTGTCTTGTTAAGACAAGGTCTTTTCTACTAGGACAAGGCTTTGTTTTAGGATATAAGCCTAAGGAGTCCTTGAGGAGGGTTGTCCTAAAACCAAGAGTAGTTTAGGAGAGTGTCTTTAGTGCCCTACAGTAGGACAGGATGTCCTACAGTGGTCAATAGACCAAAGGCTGCCGAAAGAGTTCCACTTCTCCAAGCAACTTGAAGAAGGATTTCTTCCTTGGTCCGAGTTTTGTGTGGATCACCGTTGGAGGATGAACGTTTGGACGCCTGGTGGAGAAGACTGAATCAGGGTTTTCTTCATCGGATTGGATACTAGCGATTCAGGTTGGTGCCTAAACTCTAGTTTATATTATATTATTTATGCATGTTTGTATGTTTTAATTCCTAGTAAGGAGGTCTTGGGTTAAGGGTTTGGTAGTGGTTTCATAATAAATTTTTGAAATCCACGCTTCCGCCCTGGTCACCAAAACCCTTACAAAGGGAAGAGAGTTGATGTGGTGATGGGTGGAGTCTTCTTGCTAGGCACCCAGGTGGATGATCCCAATGGGCTCCGATTCAATGATGGATGATGGAGTTATGGAAGAGACGGTAATTTGAGGCCTCACAACTCTCAACGCCCGAAGGCGAAGGTGATCCCTCATGGATATCAACGTTCCTAGTGAACGAAGGCAACTAAAGAGAAATTGGATCTCAAGAAACTTGGTTTTTCATTCATCAAAAATTAAAAAATACAAAGGAGAGGTAAGGTCCTTTTTATAGGCATCTTAGGACCCCATTTGAAATTCAAATGAAAATACAAGTCCTCTTTGAAGAGGCACCCAAAAGAATTTCAGATTTCTCTCCCTTGGCCGACCTTGACTTTGGATTTGATTGTATGGGGCTTGACTTGAGGCTTGGAAGAGGGATCTTGGCACCCTTGACTTGGTAGGTGGATTTCTTATTTTGGAAGAAGACTTGAAGTAGGGCTTGTAGCAAGGCATGTGTTCTCCTCCATTCCTTGGTTGTGCATCTAACTTTGGAAAAAGGCATGATGTGGGGAGTGGGAGATGGAGGCGCTCATGGATTCTTGCCTTCCTTCCATAGTTGTTCATGTAATTTGGGAAGATAGCTTGATAGGAGGGCTTGAAGCAAGGGATTCAAATTCTCCATATTTCAAACTCCTTTGACCTTCCTTTGGCCAGCCACCTTTACTTGGAAAAGAGCATGATGTGGGGGAGGGAAAGAGGGAGTGTATCAAGTATTGTGTCCCCCCTTTGGGCATCCAAGAATCTGAAATTTGCTACCCACTTGGCAAGTTAACATGGCACCACATAGTATGAAGAGGTGGGCCCTTGAGCTGAGTTGGCTTCCTTCCTGGCTTGGCTCCAAAGTGACTAGATTTTAAGACCAATCTTGCTTGGACCCATACTTCAAACCGACTCTGACTGGACTCAGTACAGGACACAATTGACTCAATACAGGACTAGACTCAGTATAGGACACAATTTGACCCAATTGGTCAAAGTACAGGACTAGATACAGATACATGAGACTCAATTCAAAGCTATGGAAAATTACAGGGTTTAGGCTTGAAGCCTTATTTCATGACCTGAAAAATTGGAACCCTAATTGGACATCCATAGAGGGTTGAGGAGCCTCTATCGGATTCTGGTGCCTATACCAGTTGTTCTACAAAAACTTCTTTGGATAGAAAACCATTTAGAAAAGCACTCTTTACATCCATTTAAAATAATTTAAAGTTCATGAAACATGCATATGCCAGAGTAATCTAATAGCTTCTAGCCTAGCTACTGGTGCATAGGTCTCATCAAAATCTATTCCTTCTTGATTATAACCTTGAGCTACCAGTCTAGCCTTATCCTAATTACATTACCTTGTTCATCTAGCTTTTTCTGTAAACCCATCTAGTACCTATAATAGGGTAGTCAACTGGTCTTTCTACAAGTGTCCAAACATTATTTTTTCTAAATTGGTTTAACTCATCATGCATACTTAACATCCAATTAGGGTCGGTTTCAACTTTTTCTATAGTGTGTGGTTCTACATGAGATACAAAAGCAATTAGATCATGTGCATCCCTATGTGAAGCTCTAGTTCTAACACCTTGTGAAGGATCTCCTATAATGAGTTCTTTGGGATGTGAATGTACATACCTCCATTCTTTAGGTATATCTTCATGATTCTTTCTTACCATTTCTTCCTGTGGTTCACTTGCTTGCTTATCCTTGATAGTCATGTCCTTTAATCCATGTTCAATGTACCTACATCATCATCAGTACAATCTTCTTTTCTAGAAGATGTCATGTCAATTTCATTGAAAATAACATAAATTGATTCTTCTACAGTTAAAGTTTTTTTATTGAAAACTCGATAGGCTTTACTATTTGTTGAGTAACCAAGGAAGATAGCCTCATCAGATTTAGCATTGAACTTACCAAGGTTATCTTTATCATTATTAAGTACAAAACATTTACAACCAAAAATACGAAAAGAATTATATAGGCTTTCTATTGTTCCACAATTCATAGGGGATTTTTCTTATAATAGGTCTGATTAATACTTTATTCAAAATATAACAAGCGATATTTATAGCTTCTGTCCAAAAGTATCTTGGAAGATTTTCCATAAAGCATTGTTCTAGACATTTCTTCCAATGTTCTATTCTTTCTCTCTACAATACCAATTTGCTGTGGTATTCTATGAGTGGAGAAGTTGTGATCAATACCATGTTTTATGCAAATATGAACAAAATGTTGATTTTCAAATTCTGTACCATGATCACTACGAATGAAAATAACGGAAAGATATTTTAAGTTTGAAACTCTTTTGTAAAAATTTTTGAATGCTTTAAAAGTTTCACCTTTGGGTGCAATAAATAAAATCCAAGTGTATCTTGAAAAATCATCTACAATCACAAGACCATACTTCATACCACCTAGGCTTGTTGTCCTAGTGGATACGAATAGATCCATGTGATATAGCTCTAAAGGTCAAGTGGTAATAATAATATTCTTGGATTAAAACTCCCCTTCACTTGCTTTCCTAATTGGCATGCATTACATATGTAATCAAAATCTACTTTAAACTTTGACAAACCTTTAACTAAGTCTTTTGAAATAAGTTTTGCAATAGTATCCATGCTAGTATGTCCAAGTCGTCTATGCCATAGTAGATTTGATTCCTTGCTCTTATCATTCATTGCCACAAGACTTGTATTACTTGATATAGCTAGATCATTAAGATCTACTACATATATATTCCCAAGTCTATGTCGAATGAACTTGTACTAAAGTCAAGAGGATCAACTACTATACACATTGAAGACTTGAAGAAATATTAAAACCAATATCACATAACTGACTGATACTTAACAGATTATGTTTTAATTTTTTACTAGTAGAACATTCTCAATAAAGGTGGAAGGAGTAATTTTAATTTTACCAATACCAATTATCTTTCCTTTATGATTGTCACCAAAGGTTACCATGCCACCATGTTTCTATTCTAGGGTGAAGAATTGATCTATATCACCCGTCATATGTCTTGAACAGCTGCTATCAAGGTACCATATTTTCTTTGCATTCATGGCTCCAAGACATCCCTACAAAATAATCAAGTAATAGATTTAGGTACCCAAGTTCTCTTGGGTCCTCGTAAGTTAGTAGGATTGGTTCCTTTTGGAATCCAAATTTTTTAATTTTCTTTTGGCCATTATATTTCAAATGACATTTAAATGCTCTGTGACCTATATTATTGCAAGCATAACAAATAATTCTTGACTTTGAATAAGAAGCATGTGATGCAAACTTAGATCCATATTGCTTTGATGTAACAAACTTGGGAACATAAGAAGTGGATGTAAAAATTTATTTGTATGTGTTTTCATAATCAATTCCATACTTGTTACTAGAATCTCTTTGATTTTTCAAAATCAATTCAAGTTTGTTAGATCTTAAAGTTAATTTTTCAACTAATGGTTTAAGCTTTTAAACTTCCTTTTGCAAGTTAGTATTTTCTTTTTGTAAAATTACATTCTTTTCAAGAAGTTCTTCCTTTTCAAATTGGATAGTTTTAAGTCTTTCACAAATCATACTTAATTCTCTTTGTAAAATCTTGTTTCTTTCACAAACTTCATTCTTATCTTTTTCAAAAATATCATAATTATTTCTTAAATTCTTCATTTTCAAACCAGCCTTCTTGTATTCAATCAATAGTTCACAAAAAGCATTATGAAGCTCATCATAGGTAAAATCTAAATTTGGTTCAGAAGTTGTTACCTCATCCTCCAAACCCATAAGGTAAATTTGAGCTATCTTCGTAGTATCTTCTTCTTCTTTAGTTGATGTAGATTCATCACTGTCACTCCATACTACAAGTATTGCTTTCTTTTTCTTTCTCTTAAATAACTTTTTCTTAGCTTCTAGACAATCAGGGCATATGTGTCCTGGTTTCTTGCACTCATAACAAATGGGTTTGATCTTTGTCCTTATCTTTTTCTTTTTCCTTTCCATGGTCTCCTCTTCTGAGTTGCTTTCTCCATCTGTTTGTTCTTCTTCTATACATAAATTTCTTGAACTTTCTCATTACTAGGGCAATTTCATCATTCTCCATATCATCATCATCAGATGTACCTGAATCTTCATCTTTATCCTCTTCAGTTGCTTTAAATGCAATGGCCTTTTTCTTCTTTGAGTCTTCTATTTTTTGCTGCATGGCTAGCTCATGAGTGATTAATGACCCAACCAGCTCGTCTAATGATAGTGTGTTTAAGTCCTTTGCCTCTTGAATAGCTGTAACCTTTGCTTCCCATTTCTCTGGCAAAGATCTCAAAACTTTTTGCACTAGATTAGCAATAGTATAAGTCTTACCAAGACTTTTAAGATCATTTATAATATCAATAAAGCATGAAAACATAGCAGATATAGTTTCATTAGGCTCCATTTTGAATAACTCATAATTATGCACAAGAAGGATAATCTTAGAAGTCTTTACTTGTGATGTGCCTTCATATGTGATTTCGAGCTTATCCTAAATTTCTTTAGCATAATTACATGTGAAAATTCTGTTAAATTCATTTGGGTCCAAAGCACAATAAAATAAATTCATGGCTTTGGCATTTAACTCGGCCTTTTTCATATCATTCTTATCCCATTCCTCTTCAGGTTTGGGAACCTCAACATCATTAATCCTGATAGTGGGTGCGTGAGGTCCTTTTTGAATTATCTTCCATAATTAAAAGTCTACGGCTTGAATGTATATCTTCATCCTAGCCTTCCAATATGTGTAGTTAATTCCAGTGAAAAGTAGAGGTCGGTTGTGGATTGGCCTTCGGTCAAAGAGGTGCTCATGGGATATGCCATCAATCTTTACTCTAAGAAATTTAGAGACTCTGCTCTGATACCACTTGTTGCCTAGGTGGCTTCCCAAGAGGGGGTGTGATTGGGATATAAAACTTTCTTGCAAATATGTGCACTTTGAAAATCTTTAATAGAGTGGTTCGGAGCAACCCGCTCCTACATCCACTACTCAAGCATCACTTGGGATTTCCACTATTCTCTCATTGAATTAGAGTTGGATTATTTAACAGACTCATAATACAAACCTCTACACTTTTGTTTTTAAACCGGGCTCACCAAAGAAACCCACACTTTGTTTTAACATAGGCTAACCAAGAACCTAACTCTCTTTTATTTTTAGAACCGGGCTCACTAAAGAAACCAAGCTTAGATTTAAATAGGCTCACCTAAAAATCTTTAACACTCACAAGACACAACCCCTTGCTATTCTTGGAGAGAAAACAAGATATATCAAATGAAAATAGTAACTTTACAACAAATCCAATTTGTTTGGTAGTTGTCATTGAAGTTCAAATTGAAGTCTTGCTTTAGATGCTCTTGAATACTCTTAAAGCTACTTCTTGACTTCATCAAAAGTTGGATTCAATGAATGAAGATGATTTGGAGAAGCTCTGAATCCTTTCTTGAATGCTCACTTGAAGTTGGTTGGTGAAAGACTTGAAATTTTCTTGAATACTCTTTTTCTCTCAATGAATAATCAATGATTAATTATTTAATCCATCATAAATACTCCCTTTTTAGTCTTCAAGCAAAACTAGCCATTGTTGGTCCTAGGGAACCGAAATATAGCCCTTGGAGGGCCTTTTAAATTCAAAAATTTGATTCAGCAACTAGCCATTAGAAAGCCAGAACTCGTCACTCGAGTCAGCTCGAGAACCTTGAGTTGGCTCGAAGTTGCAGACAGACCAAAAACAAACTCTGGACAAGTCGACTCTTCTGGGTCGAGTCGGCTCGAAGTCTTAGTCAAGAAAAAATACAAACTCTGGACGAGTCGGCTCTTCTAGCTCGAGTCGACTCATGGCTCTATGTTTCTGAAACTTGTGAATTGCATACACTATGCGAGTCGGCTCATTATGCTCTAGTCGGCTCGAACTTCTAAAACTTTGAGACTCTTCGTGCCATGCTAGAACATGAGTCGGCTCTTGGTCCATGAGTCAGCTCGAGGTCTATGAGTCGGCTCAAGTAGAACTTCTTCAAAGCAAATTTCCAACAAGAGCAAGTCTTCCAAATGCTTCAAAAAACATACCATAGATGTCCAACCTATTTATACTCACTTTATACTAATTTTAGCCTTTTTTACAAGATTACAAAGATAAAAATTAGGGCTTTACAACTTGAGATGTACAAAAGTTCATACAATACTGAAATACACTTTAACTAAATAGAAAACCAAATGATACAATGATAAATGCTTCCAGCAAAAAACTTCTTGAGTAATTGAAAGAATTAGTAATCCATACATGCTCCAATATTTTATAATCATCAAAATCATTCCAGGGGTCAACATAAGACAAATGCATGCTCCAATATTTTATTATCATCAAAATCACTCAAGGGGTCAACATCTTGCATATTTGGATTTCGCCTCTATTGCTTGCCCTATGTGGCTTGGCTTCGCTTGGCTTCGCTTAATAGGGAATATGATGCATGCAAATAGAAGGATCAATATCATTTAGATCAACAATTATCCATCCAATAGCTTTTTTGTATTCTTTAAGTACATCTACAAATTGTCTTCCTAATCCATTGTTAGGGTAGATGCAATGATTACTGGGAGGGTATCATTAGATCCAAGAAAATAATATTTTAGCATGACAGGAAGAGGCTTTACCTCTAGGGTAGGTGGTACTTCTAAAGATGGTACTAAAGGGCTTGATTGAGTCAGTAGTTGTTCATACTTTACAGTCCATGAGAGAGTGGTCTTTGTATTGGATGGCTCTAATAAAGCATTCACTTCTCTTATATACCCATCTATATCAACATGAGCTAGACATGCTTGTAAATGATATTGTAATAGGACAGTGGGCTCAGCTTCTACTACAAGCAGGCTCAGCTTCTTCTACAAGCTTTTCTAATGCATTAACCTCACCATAATCATTTATAGGTGATCCCAAAGTAGCATTAAAAGCATTCAACCTTAGCTTTTTGTTCCCAAATGATACATCCATGACTCTAGTCCTACAATTAATGCAAGCATTAGTAGTTGCTAGGAATGGTCTACTTACAATAATCAAGATTTGCTAGGAATGGTCTAGGACCAAAAAATCAACAGGAAAGTAAAATTCATCAACTTTAGCTAACACATCCTCTTTCATTCCATGTGGTACTTCAACAGATCGATTATCTAGTTGAAGGGTAATTGATGTGGGTTTTAATTCTCCAAAATCAAAAAGTTCATATACTAAGCTTGGAAGAAGGATAATGCTTGCTACCAAATCTAATTGAGCTTTCTTAATGGTCAGGCCCCCTATTATACATGAGATAATTGGGGTGCCAGGGTCCTTCTGTTTGGGTGGCACTGCATGTTAGAAGATTAAGCTAGCTTGTTTAGTAAGTTGAACTTTCTTTGTATATGTGTCCCAGATCTACATTTTTGTGTGCACAGGTTTTTAAGAAACTTGGCAAAAGTAGGAACTTGCTTGATGGCATCAAGAAGAGGTAAGTTTATTTGAACTTGTTTAAATAGCTCAAGCATATCTTTCAATTTTAGACCCTTCTTATCTAAAGATAAAGAAAATTTTAAAGCACTAGGAAATGGAGCCTTAAGTATAGGTGCTGGGCTAATGGGTTTCTTTTTGTCCTCAATGTTTTTCCTTTCTGGCTTAGCCTACTCTAGTTTTTGATTTACCTCAAGCTGACTTAAAGTTTTCCCACTTTTAAGGGTTGTGACTGATTTGGCATGTTTAGAAAAAGTCTTAAGGCCAGTGGAGCTCTTAGCCATGTAATGTCTTTTTGGATTACTGATGGGCTGGCTAAGTAGTTTGCCCTCCTCCCTCCTGAAAGCTATAGCTAGCTGACCCATCTGGGTCTCTTGCTTTATGATAGACTGTGTGTGAGTAAAGAAGTTAAGTGTTCACTTCTAGTCCCTTAAGTGCTTGGAATACCTTTCCTTAAAGGTAGAATAGTGATTATGTTGCGGGACAGATATCGGGGTAGGATCGCTAGTGAGCTGAGAATCACTAGGATTAAGGCTTGCTTGGAAGAAGAAAGAAGAGGGCGAAGGGTTTAGAAAGATAACTAGGATTCACACAAATTTACCTCGAAGGACAAGCACATAGCAAAGGGGCTCACATAGATGCCCTAGGGATCACACAGATACCCTCAATCACACAGAAAATCAGGGAACACATAGATACCCTGGGCACACTGCATGCACACAGCTCGCACACAGCAAAAGAAGAAAACTCAATATTATTTCATTAATCCATGGCATTCAAAAAATAAGGGGGGGTTGGGTATTTATAGATTCATTCTAGGGTACATGACTTGAGGACTAAGAAATCCTGACTTGTGGGCCAAGAAATCCTAGTGGACCTGGTCAACAGTGGGCCTTTATCTTGGACTGGAGGTCTCTCATATGGGCTTGAAGGCATGTAAGGGCCCAGGTGCACAGAATCCAGTTTTGATTGGGGAGGACCTAGTAAATCTCCAGGTCTGCTTACTCTCCTCTTGGATCTTGACATGAATGAAAATTACATGACTCGATCTAACTCACTTGATTGGACTGAAAATAACTGGACTCGACTAAATGGACTCAACTCGATTCAAAATAAAATATACTAGACTCTCGGATCCCCATCATTCTCCTGGAATGGGGAGAACTCGACTCCATCAAATCAGGCTCAGCGGGGCTTTGATGGAACCGAATCTAAGCAAATCAAAAAGAGTTCCTAGGTTCACCATTTTTTTCAAACAAATTCTAATTTTTCTTCCTCATATTTTTTTTTTTTATTGGCTTCTCTAAGATTTGTGCAACTATGAAATTCCAGTTGCTATGAGAATTGTGCACTCTGGAAATCGTGCAGCTCCAAAAATAGTGCAGCACTGAAGTTAGCAACAGGAAGGAAAATATGCATTCACATTCGTGCTGGCCTTGGTGTCTTCACGTTCGTGCCATGCCGGAATAGGGGTCTTCATGGAGGGAATCCGGTGAGGCTTCGCCGGTGATCTCAAAGGAGCCAGTGCCTGGGGGTGAAGATGGTGGCTAGCGATGTTGCTGGGGAGGAAGACGGTGGCATGACCGAGAGGTAGGCACAGTTCCATTCAGGTGTCTGGCAGCGATGATCTCCTCAGCCGATCATGGACCTCTCCAATCAGGGAAGGCAGTGAATGATGAGGCTTGGCCTGGGCAGGCGTCTGGAGGAGTCGGCATCGTCGGTGGCTATAAGAGAAGGGAGGATCCGGCAGGAGGGAGTGGCTGTAAGGCTCCGATCGGGAATGGCATAGGGATGGTCAGAGGTCCAGTGAGAGGACATGTCGATGAGTCTTCCCAGGTGTCCGATCGACAGGGAAGGGAGCGATCCGGTGGAGGTGCCGATCAGGTCTGGGCTTGATTGGAGACGGAGACTGGTGGTTATGATTCGTTGATAATCGGGCGGTCCTTATCCTTGGCGAAAGAGAAGCAGCAGCGAGCGATCTGATCTCATGTGGCTCCAGTGAGATCAGCCACTAGACAGTGGCGGAGGGGGTTCAGGTGGGAGCATCAGCCATGATTGGTGGCTTTAGAGGCGCTGATCGGAGGAGTGGAGGGTGGCGATGGTTTTGGTCGGGATGATCTGGCATTCACGACAGTAGGGGGCATTGGTGGAGCTTTGACTTGGGTGGGGGTGCTGTGCGATGGTGGAACAGCGGTGATCGTGCAACAGGGATGGTGGTGTTGAAACAAAGGAGAGAGAAAATGTTGGGTCTAGCGATGGGGGATCTGGACGAGAGGAAAGAGATGGAGCCGGGGAGGAAGAAGAAAAACCCTAATCCTCTAGCTATGATACCAAGTTGATGTGGGACCGAGATCATGGTAGGATCGTTGGCGAGCTGAGAAGTCACCATGGATTAGGGCTTGATTGGAAGAAGAAAGAAGAGGGCGAAGGTTTAGAAAGATAACTAGGGTCACACAGATTCTCCTAGAAGGACAAGCTTATAGCAAAGGGGCTCACACAGATGCCCTAGGGATCACACAGATACCCTCAATCACATAGCAAATCAGGGATCATACAGATATCCCTGGTTACACAGCATGCACACAGCTCGCACACAGAATGCACACAGCTCGCACACAGCACGCACACAGCTCGCACACAGCAAGAGAAGAAAACTCAATATTATTTCATTAATCCATGGAATTCAAAAATACAAGAGGGGTTGGGGTATTTGTAGATTTATCCCAGGGTACATGACTTGAGGGCTAAGAAACCCTGAATTGTGGGCCATGAAACCCTGGTGGACCTGGTTAACAGTGGGCCTTTATCTTGGACTAGAGCTCTCTTATATGGGCTTGGAGGCATGTAAGGGCCCAGGTGCATGGAATCCAGTTCTGATTGGGGAGGGACTGTTGAATCTCCGGGTCTACTTACTCTCCTCTTGGATCTTGACATGAATAAAAATTATAGTACTCGATCTAACTCACTTGATTGGATTGAAATAACTGGACTCTACTAAATAGACTTAACTGGACTCAAAATAAAATATACTAGACCCTCGGGTCCCCATCAGATTACTTGATAGGGATTAGGGTCATGGGGCACTTGAGTATTAAGAATATGGCATGTTTCTAAACTTAATCTCCTAATGATTGGGTTTGATTGCTACCGAGTTGACAACAGATTGAGGTTTCCAAGAAAAATTTAGGTAATTTCACCAACCTGGATTATAAGTTTGAAGTATGGATCATTTCCTGGTCTAGGAGCCATTCGGGTTTGGGCTTGGTGGGCTTGCCCTTGAACAAGCTTAAGGAATTAGTATGTGGCTGGGCAATCAGTTATCAAATGGTTAGGATTTCAGCAAACAATACAAACATCATGAACCTGAGCAAATGGGGAGGAGGTACATCCAACTTGTAGAATTCGATCTAGCTTTTGAGATAGTTCATTTACCTTACTATATATATATAATAATATCTATAGAATGACCTGCATCATACTTTTTACCTCTCTTAGGTCCTATGGGAGGATCTCTATGGGTAGCTGACATATGATGTAATGTGTTTTCGCTCAATGTTTTGAAAAGTTGCCATGCCTCATGTTTATTTTTTAGTATGAAGGTCCCACCACATGAGGCATCAACCATTTACCGGTGCCTTTCTGATAGACCATCATAAAAGCACTGGACCAATTACCATTTGTGTATGGCATGGTGTAGACATTTCATAAACAGTTCTTTTAATCTCTTCCATGTTTCATGAAACATCTCTCCATCTATCAAGAAAAAACTTGTTATGGTGTTTTGATTTGATTAGTTTTTTCTATAGAAAAGTATTTCTTAAGAAATTTTCTCTGGAGTTGGTCCCAAGTCAAAATTGTTATAGTGTCTAAGGAGTTTAACCAATACTTGGCCTTAACTTAAGGAAAAAAGAAAACAACTTAAGTCTAAGAGCATCATCAGAGAAATTTTGAATTTTTACCATTGAACAAATTTCAAGAAACTCGCCTAGATACTTGTAAGGGTTCTTATTTGCAAGATTATAAAAAGAAGGTAACATCTAAATTATATTGGTCTTAATTTCATATTGGATAGCCTCTACTGAAGGTACTTGAATACAAGTAGAGTAGGTATATTTTGAAGGAGTGAAGTACTCCTTCAATTGCTATGGGGGATCAGCCTCGTGATTGGGGTCCATGATTCACAATCTGCATGCTACAAAAATTGGTCTATTTCTAGATCTAAAGGTACAATTTTAGGTTCTAATGATTGACGACTTAGCATACACCCTATAGTAGCACTCTAAAACAAAAAGTAGTTCAAGTTTTTATATTTTTTTTAATTAAAAATTGAAGAATGAAATAAAGTCTAAAGAGAAGAATTCTACGAGAGTCCTATGCTAGAGACAATAGATGAGTGAGTTATTTCAAATTTTGTTTTAAAATAAGTGATGCAATCAAAATTAATTCTATCTTGGGGTTAACCTAAGTTTGACAGCTCCTAACTATTCCAAGATTACCTTTGAGTACTCCAAGCCTAAGATCAATTAACTGACTTTGGCAAGGTAAGTGTAAGGTTGGTGGGGGTCCCCCCATTGCTTGCCTTAGATATCAATTAAATGTTTAGGTAAGAAAATGGAACCAATTAAAGAACCACCTTCCTTCAGGCTCTTATCCCTGAACGACTTGCCTTAGACACCGAACAACTAACTAATCTGAACGTATCTAACTTGCCTTAGACACCGACAATTAACTAATCTGAAGGTCTAACTCTAGGGCTTTCTATCCTATGAGCTCGAAATTCTTGGGCTGATGTCTAATTGATGTTAAAATTAAAGCCCGGATCAATGCAAATGCAGGGTAATGATTTGTGGGCCAAGGAAGGGTAATCAACTCGCCACCTTATTTAATTATGGGTTATACCTTTAAAGTTAATTATGAAAAAATACAATGCAATAGATAAGATGTCTAAACTTTATGATTTTATTTTTATTTTTTTGAGATTATGAAAATTTTTAAATTAGTTCAACCTTTTTGTGTCCTAGGACAACCATTCAACATAACTTAAGGTTATGTCAGGGCAACCTTATGTTAGGACACTCAAGATTGAAAGAGAATAACTATTAATTTTTATTTTTATTAATTTTTCTTTTTTGATTTTTATATTTTTTAAAATAATGTGCCAAAAGTCCTTGGCAATGATACCAAAAATCTGGTGCATGTCGTTGCACACTAAAAAAATACCTTATTTCCACTACTTGCACGTAGAATAGGAGAAAGGGTCGAATCCACAGGAACTTTAAGTAGTTATTTCAATAGTAATTTTAAAGATCAATAATAGCAAAAGAACTAAAACTATCTAACTAAAATAAGCAATAAAATACTAGGGATTCAAATGAAAGAGAAAGCCTAGAATTTCAATGAGCTGTTTGGCAGATAGCTAGTACCCTTTTCCTATGTAAATACTCCATATATTACCTATCAAGATATAATCTATTTATGGAGATCACGATCCTACCTATTAGATCATGGCCCTTTTCTTGAATATTGATTAGTCAAGATAGGATATATATAAAGTAAAGAATTTCTACTTTAAAATAATCTATTCTAAGAGTATGAATAGGATCCATAGAGGTAGTTCATCTAAAAAATATAGGTTATTCAAATAAAATATATAATAATTAAAATCATATTTTGTTCATAGAGAAAGAGTATAAATAAAAATAAATAAAAAAAATAGAACACTGCCTGTTCAAACATTATAGTGAAATCTCGAGGAACTTGAGATCAGACTTCCATGAATGAACTCCTTGTGAGGAACTAGAGATCTAGCATTCCATGGATGAACTCCCCGTTGACATCTTCATGCAGGAAGAAGGACCAGGTAGTAGCAGAAAATGAGAGAAAGTGGAGATGTCGGGATGATTGAGAAAGAATTATAGTATGGAGGTTCTATGGAATAGAGGGAGGAACTTTGCAGTGGATGGGGAAATGGAAGAAGGCTCTCGAAAAGAAGAACCCAATACCCCATCCTCTAGCTATGACTTTTTTAAAGGTAGAGGGGAATGCATATGGAACGGGTTCATTTTCATCACAATCCTTCCCAACAACATCAGTTTCGAGTGATCTATCTGCTTAACCATCACAACCAGCATCTCATGTTTGTTCTTGCCCCTTTATCCAGCATCATTCCATCGAACCAACCATTTTCAATTATTAAATTTTAACTACTCTATTTTGCCAAACAACCCAGAAGTCCATGAAAATCCATCGATTGGTTTCTTGCTTCTAGCCATTCCTCACATGCTCAGACATGGAACAATTTTAGGCACTAGGCTAGAGCAATAGTAATATATTTAAGATGAGAGAAATTACTGGCCACTACGAAGGTGGAGCACCAAATGAAGGGTTGACTCCTTCTAAATATTATAATCTACTAGAGTGTGGCCATCCTCCAGCTCCTTTCTGGAAAAGATCAAATGCTGCTGGTTAGGGTCTTCCTAGTGAGGTCTTCATAAGATCTACATGCCACCACGGAGGTGGAGGATAGTGATGAGGAGGACAACTTGGATGGCAGCATGAAGGAGGGATTGGGCAAATGCTTGGTGAGGAGAGGCGTTGATGGGTGGTGGGCAGAAGGGGAAGAAGACGGTGCCTTGGTGGCACTAGGCAGTGTCATGGGATGAAGAATGGTAGCCTAATGTTGTGGATGGGGATGATGTCTGGAGGAAGATGAGGATGGACCAATAGTAGCATGGGGCGAGGAGAGGAGTAGTAAAGGAATGAATGGCGGTGTGTGTGGTTGGACTTGGATTGAACGATAGTGTTGGTGGTAGCTGCACGTTGGAGGGCTATGGCATGGCATTGACAACTGCTAGGGGATTGGAGAAGGAAGGAAGAGAAGGGAGGATGACTGATAGTTGAGGAGGAGATGTGGTGGATGATGGTGGTGGATATGGGATGGCATCTTGGATGGTAGCATGATGATGTGGGTTCATAGTGCTGGAAGGGAGATAGTCAGGCAACAGATGGAAGAGAGCAGCTTTCAGTTGCTTTTCCTGGGCTGAAGAACAGTGGCACAGTGGCTCTAGTATCCTGGGAAGAGATTCGACATTGATGATTAGGCAGAGGGCAGCTGTTGACCCCATAAGTGATTTTGATGGAAGATGAGCAGCTTTCGGTTGCTTTTCCAGGCTGAAGAATAGTGCACGGTGGCTCTAATATCCTGGGAAGAGATTCAACATTGATGATTGGAGAGGGCAGTTGTTGACCATAAGTGATTTTGATGATAACCAAACATTGGAGCATGTACTTATTTAACTAACAACTCTTCAAGTGGTGTACAAGTTTTTGTAGGATGAATTTATTGTTCAAACTTCAACTCCTACAGTTATACTTCTTGTTTTGAGTGTGTTGTAATCATATTTTTAAAGAAGAACCCCAAGAAAAAGTTAAGAAAAATCATGTAAAAGGGTTACTTCTATGAGTGTTGTGATATTATCATTTGAGTGGTTTGTATGAAAAGTTTGAGAGTATTGGTGAGAGTGTTTTCAAGTTCATTTGTAAAAATTCTGAACAAGTCACTCGAGCCAAACTAATCCGAAGAAGAGCCGACTCTACCTCATGGCACGCACCAAGGATTCTGGCATGCAGCAATCCAAGCGACTCAAGTAAAATAGAGCTGACTCATCCAGAGTCCATTCCTGATGTTTTCTGAGAACAGCAGGTGAGTCGACCCTAACCAGAATGAGCTGACTCTGCCAGAACAAATTTTGAAGACCTGAGAAAGCAAGCCGAATCCTCGAGTTCAATGATTTCAACGATGGAAGTTCGAGCCGACCCGAGCTATCAAGAGCTGACTCGTCCAGAGTGAAGTTTACATCCTGAGAAAAAGAGCTGCCCCTACTGAAGAAATGGCGACTTGACCTATCGACTCAAAAGATCCGAGCCAACTTGAAGTATCCGAGCCGACTCTAATATCATTTCCAGGTACATAATGACTAGTTCCAGAATTCTTTTTTGAATGCAAAAAGGTGCTCCAACGGTCAAATGTCACATCCCAATGGTTACAATGTTCAAACTGTCTTGGATGATGGAAAAACATATATTTGAGAGATTGAACTTCCTTGAAGTAAGAGTTAGTGAGTTCCTCAAAGTTTTAATGCTTTATTGAAGATCTAACCTACCAACAAGAAAGAGAGCACAAGTGATCATTCAAAGCAGACTTCTCTCTTCATCAATTCACATATGAAGATTGAAGCTTTCATTAAAGAAAGAAAGGAAGCCTCTCAAGTGCATTAGAGAGAAGGTAAAGAACCTCATCAGTGCTAAAGCGGTAACTATCCGACAACTAGAGTTTGTATTTATTGTTGCATTTACTTTCATTCATTCTTGAATTGTTGGGTTATTAGTGAGCCGTTTAAAAAACCAAATAGGTTCTGGTGAGCCTTAGCTAAAAACCAAGTGTTGGGTTCTTGGTGATCTGTTAAAACCAAGTGGGTTTCTTTGGTGATCCTGTTTAAAACAAAGGGTGTAGGGTTTCTTTGGTGATCCTGGTAAAACTAAAGTATAGAGGTTTTAGATTATGAGCTTGTAAAACAATCTTACTGTATCGGGTGTGAATATAGTGGAAATCCCTAGTGATATCTGGGTAGTGGACATAGGAGTTGGGTTGCTCCGAACCACTATAATTTTTATGTGTTTGTGTTGTACTTCTTTGTTCTTATTAGCTTCTGCAAGTTATTACATGTCACAGCACCTAACACTCTAAAGGGATTTTCAAAAGCACATTATCTACTTAAATTTTTCAAATACCCAATTTACCCCCCTCTTGGGTAGTCACCTGGGCAATAGTAGCCATGTTGCAACCTGCAGTTAAGATGGGACACCGGACTAGTAGGGGACGATGGTGATGGTTGGAGGATAGATGCAAGGAAGAAGGAAGGAAACTGTGTGACATGATGGCAGATTCACGATAGAGCGGCATTTGAGGGGGAGGATGGCAAAGGAGGTGGCATCGACAACTTTCAGTGGCTCTCCAACAACAAATGGCTGCTCAAATTCCTCCATGGTCCATGGCTCAAAGCTATGGATTGACTTCAATGGCTGACGGTCATAAGGTTGCTTTAAAATTCATGCAATCTATATTAATTCTTAAAATTAATTTTGAGCTCATTTTAAGTTTGATTTGCTTGAAATTTTTTGTTTAATCCCATAAATCGAGCTTTTGCATTGGCAGTATTCTTTCTTACAAACAATACATAAAAAATTAATTTTAAATAAATAAAGTTAAATAATTATTAAATTAATATTTATAATATAATTATTATTAAGTAGCTCAGGCTGTGAAATATTTAGTTTGTTCATGCAAACTATGAGAAAGAATCAAGAAGTGATTGTACGATCAAGTCTGATGAGCTTTCCATCCATAAAAAATCCTAATTGACCTAATCGAGTGATTCAGTCAATCATCTCTAGAACATTGGCTTGAATGGATGAACCCTCACTCATTCTTGCTCAACAAAACTACTTTGATATTTCATACTTGGTGACCCTACTTTGCTCTCCATATAGCTCCTAAAGATAGAGCACTATGGACTGAGGTTTATTAGCATATGTGGGCTAGCTTAACTCCTAACCTAATTAGATTAGATTTAATTTTTTGTTAGTTGGGCTAACTAATTAAGTGCGACTTGAATTAGATTAGGACATCAATGGTGTTTAACCAAATTATAGTCCTAAAGGCCTTATCCATGCCAATTAGAAAGAGTTCCAAGGGCTTGGGACTCTTGATTGGTGCCACTTATATGGAGTGCAATTTTGACATGCAGAAAGACCAAGAGTCCTACCGGTTAATCACAAATTGGAATAAGGCTGATCTCTCCCTCTTTCTCTTCCATGCCCATTTGGATCAGAATGATTGGTCAAAGTCAATCAAAATTGGTGTTAAACAAGAGTGGGCATGAAAAGGTGTTGTGCATGAATGATATGGTGCTTGGAATGGACCTGGGTCCTTTAGTTTTTCAGTCATGTTTTCTAGATAAGCCTAATTACTTTATATGCCTATTGAGGTGTTGGACCAGGTCTTTCTTTATTTAAATTAAAACCATTTATTAGATTTAATCTGAAGAGTTGCAAGAAGCAAATCTTGGCACATGAAATAATGAAATGCCTTATAATTACGGTTATTTATCATACCTTTCTCCCATTAAATTCCTTCTATTTGAAGGGTCTTATCTAATATATGAGATATCAGATAATAGGCTAGGAAAGGTTGTGTTAGGTACATCTTCTCTTCCTATTTAAAGGTCTTGATGGAAATACCGAAGGAAGGGGCTAGGAAAGGTTGTGTTAGGTGCCTCCTCTCTTCCGATTTAAAGATCTCATGGAAATACCAAAGGCATCAAAAAAATTTTGAATAATCCTCTTCCTTCCCTTGTTAGGACAAGTCTCCTAGTTTTAGACAAGTCTACCATTTTAAGATAAGGGCTTAGGAAGAGAATTGGAGGAAGTAAAAAGATTTTAGAGAGATTTTGGAAAGGTCTCAAGATACTCTGCAATAGGGTATAGGTCTAGCGAGAGAAGAAAGGCTACCAGAGAAGATAGGCTACCGAAAAATCTAGGCAAGCAATTTAAGGAGTGCTTCCGATCAAGATATTGTATGAATCACCTTTTGATGGCATATACTTATGTGCCTATAAAAATTTAGGAATAAGCATTATGGGTATTCCTTAAATTTCTTTTATATTACTTTATTAATTAATATAGTCAAGGGGTCCTAGATCTAGGCTTTCTATTGACTAGGATTTTAACATTGAAAAATTTTGAAATTTAGTCTTCTGCTATGCAACCATAACCCTATTATGGTATCAGAGCAACCTTGATTAATTCAATTAATGGTTTGTTACAATTATGAATATATATTTATATTAGCATAATAGTTGTTACATAGATTGCTTTGTGGATGCCACAGATTAGGGTTTTCACCTAAATCCTAATCGACATAGAGATATGCATAGAATGTTTGGTCATCATTCTAAAATAAGGTTGTCCTAATAGCGGGTGGACATCTGCTATGTTGCAAGGTTGTCCTAGAATGATGACACATTTGCACATATTATGATATTATAGCCTATTAGCTAGTTTGTAGAATTAGGATGTGCATTTAACCCTTAAAGCCCTCTTTAAAAATATTTAGTTGTAGTGTTATAAATTCATAAAACAAATCCATTTAGGATTTGATTGATCAATTGGTGCCTAGGAAAGTGGTTCTGAAAGGTAAAGAGAACATGGTTTTTAATTAGATCAATTACTTATCTAACAAATTTTTTGGTATCTAAGGCAAGCACGAGGGGCCTCCCACATCTATTACACTTACTTAGCCAATTAGATTAATTTAGACCTTGAATTGGATGTGCTAATCAAGTAAAACACTACTAAATGCCTTCCTTTATGCTTAGCTAAATCATGTTAAAAATTATTATAGGTTTGTTGTGTAACACAAGGCCTACTCTTGGGATTGATATGAAATTTATCTTGGTGCATCTAATACTTTATAACATGTATGATGGTTTTGCTTTATTGTGTAATACAAGGGTTAACATTAGTCAAAGATGACTATATGGAAATGAACTGTCAGACTAAACTAAGATAATATAGTTTGTTGTATAATAAAGGCTATAAGTATCTTAGAGGTAGTAATTATGACGAGAATTGCTTGGATTGTAATTAGAAAGGTATTTCCTTCCATTGAACTCATGAATGTTTGCTGTAAATACAACACATTATGAGTAATTGGGATTATAACCCACCAAAGAAATCCTGGTAGGATTTCTTGCTTACCAAAGGTGAGGGCAATGGTATTCATGATAAAATGGTGGGATACACAATTAGATTATAAGTCCACATCTAATTGTATATGCCATCTTGAGTGGTCAGCTTATATGTTATTCTTTTATTTTTTTGTAAATTAATTTAATGGCTTCTACTTTATCACTGAGGTGCATTTTAGATGCCAACAAGTTAATTGATCATATTATGTGGATTGGATAAGGAACCTGAGAATTGTCATAACTCAGGAGAAGGTATCATACATCCTTAACTCTCCTGATCCTGATCCGATCGAAGATGATGCAACAGAGGAGGATAGGGCCACATATAAAAATGGCAAAATGATAGTTTAACTATCAAGTGCATTTGTTAGCCTCTATGAGGTTGACATAGCACTCCTGCGGCATCTCCTAGGTTAAATAACCAAGGGTCATGGATGCACAGTCTCCCAAGAGAACTGTCAACTTTTGGGAAGTTGCTGATGCCTTATCTTCTGGGTCCATGGGAATAATCACTTAACTGATGGGACTGCACCACTTGTTGCACATTGGTTGGCCAGAGGTACGGTGACCTTCCTTCTACCCCTCTATAAGTAGAATGCTGAGGGAGCTAGGCTTTGACAGATCCTTTTGAAAACTCAATTACTAGAGAAATGTTGCACTACCGGCAAAGGTTCTTTGGAGTTGGTTCTTGGGAGTTTCCTTTCTCACCAAAAGGGTTCTCTCCAGGGGTGTTTCCTCCACAGTGCATGAGTTCTAGTGGGTACTCTTCTAGGCTGGGAAGGTATTGGAAAACACTAGTGCTCCTCTCACTGAATTGACACCGGTCTAATGATGGAGCTGAAGGGAGGTGATGGTTGTATAGCTCGTCACCCAGTTCATCCTCTATTGTGAGTTGCCTTCATGTCTGGTAGTAGATGGGTTTGTAGCAAGTGCAGACTTGAAAACCCACTCCACTCAATATCAAATGAATTTGAACAAGGGGGGTGAGATGGGGGCCCATTACCACCCATGACATGGTTTTGGGTATCGTCAAGCAAGGCATGGTTCTCCATTAGGAGTCATCCAGGTCAAGAATAGGATCAGCCTCAAGAATGCCACCTCATTAGCGAGTAGTGGGATTGCTCTAAAGCTTTGTCGAGGTACTCCGGAAGGATCCTTGAAGCATCTTGGGCTTTCCTTTCCATCTTCAGTGGGTGAGGCTCAGCAATGCTTGTGGCTTGCCTCCACCTCCCTATGTGCTAGCTAGGCCTTCAGTGGAAGATTCACATCTTTTCTTTTCTGGCTAGCATCATCTTCGAGCCTCTTCAAAGGACTTGGGAGTGACTTCATGATCTATTAGAGGAAGGGCCTCGTAGAGCAGACCTCATCTAGCTATGGAATTCTTGAGATCTCTAGGGAGCTTTGACTTAGTCCTGATCTTCCTCTCAAGGCATCCTTGGTATAATATGATCTAGTTGTAAAGCCAAAATCATATGTACCAAGTACTTATTAATGAAATAAACTTTCATTATTTTAACATTTGGTTGTATTTGCATGCTTGTGTGGTGTGTGCATAAAGGGGCTCATGAACCTTACTTAGGACAACCTTATCCAAAGCTCCTTAAAATAAGGGGTGTCTTGACCTGCCTAGACTACCTCATCTAGGACTTTAGAATAAGAGAGCCTTATTGCTTAACCAGTGCTTAAAGGTATCATGACCCATCCTGGGACTTTGATAGCATGACCAGGGTACTTGGGCCAACCTCGCCCATGGCTTTGAAACATGGGAGGCTTACTACTTAACTGGGACTTAAAGATATCGTGACCCAGCATGGGAGTCTGATAGCTTGACTAGGATACTTGGAAAAATCTCATCCAAGGCTTGGAACTTGGAAGGCTTACTGTTTAACTAAGACTTAGGGATATCATGACCTATCCCAGGAGTTTGATAGCTTGACTAGGGTGCTTGCGGCAACCTTATCTAAGGCTTTGGAACCTAGGAGACTTACTTCTTAACTAGAAATTAGGGATATCGTGACCCAGCCTAGGAGTCTAATAGCTTAACTAAGGTGCTTGGGAAACCTCATACAAGGCTTTGAAACCTAGGATGCTTATTGCTAAACCAAGACTTAGGGATATCAGGACCCAACCTGGGAGCAACTCGATCAGGGTGCTTGGGGTGACCTCACCAAAGGTTTGGAGAATGGAATTCTTACCTAGGGGACCTCACCTAGGGCACCTGAGAACCTAATTACTTTGCCAGGAGTCATAAGGATCAGGACCTAACCTGAGGTTTGATTACTCAACCGGAATAAGGGATGTCGGAACCCTACTTGGAATAATCATGTTCCAGGACTTATTAAATAAGGGGTGTAGTAACCTCGCCTAGGATATCTCCATCCTAGGACTTCCAGGGATGTCCCTAGCTTTAACTACTTTCTCTTTTTGAGTAAAAGAGGAAAGGCTTCTCATTAAATAAATCAAGTACAGTGGCTATGTGTATGCTATTGGTGTGAACACCAGAGGCACCAGAATAAGACAGAGGCTTCTCAACCCTCTATGAATTATTTAGTAGCATTTGAGTCCATTTGTAATAAAGGCTTAGCCTATTTAAGTTATCTTTTATTATTTGAGTCCTGTACCAATCAGCTCATGTTGAGCTAGTCTTCTTCCAAAGTCCTGTACATGTCAGTCCAAGTATAAGTGAAGACATGTCAGCCCAAGTACAAGTGAAGATCAAGCCAGTACAAGTAAAGATCAACCCATCTTGAAGTTATGAAGATCATGGAAGACTTAATAGAAGAAATCAGAAGCCCTGGAGTCAAGTTGGAAGCCTTGAAGCCCTGAACCTTAGCCTGAAGTAGATTGGGCCAGTCAAGGCCCAAGAGGGGAGCTAGGGCTCCATCCACCTATGGTCACCACCCCTTGGTCGGCCACGAGGGTCACCTCCCTTGGTGGACCAAGGCAAGAGGGGGAGAGTGATTTGAGGGATTTTAAATCCTAGTCCTACCATGTATTCTAGCTAGGGTTTGGGTGGGATTCAAAATACCTAGAAAAAGTCTATTGTAACCTTACTTGGTGATACGGGACAGATGCTTGGGGTAGGATCGCTGGTGAGCGTAGGAGTCACCAGAGGATTAGGGTTTGTCAGGAAGAAGAAAGAAGAGGGCTAAGGATTTAGAAAGATAACTGGGGTTCACATATATTTTCCTAGGAAAACAAAGCACACTGTAATATGGCTCAAACAGATGCCCTAGGGATCACACAGATACCTTGAAAAGAAAAAGGAAGGGATCACACAGATACCCTGGGCTCACACAGATGCCCTCACACAGTAAATTAAGGGTCACACAGAAATCTTGGGATCACACAGATCCTTACACAGAACTCAAGAAATGTTATTCATCCATCCTTGTATTTTTCAATACAAGAAAAGGGTCCTTATATAGGGACCAATTACTTAGAAAGCAAGTAAAGAAAATATGATGCACCACAATCCTTCCTGGTTTGCTGATTGAAAACATGGGAGGTTTTATACAATTTCCAAAAAACTTAAGAAAAATAAGGAAAGAAGGGGGGGACCAAGGGGGGACCAAGGGGGGACCATGTGGGGCACCAATCACCTACTCTCTTGGGCTCGGGATGGACCACATCTTTCCTAAGTTGCTTGGCATGAATCAAGGGATTCATGTTTATCCACTTGACTTTCCTTTCTTACTTGGCAAGCTAGCCCGTAATCTCCGGGAGGTGGATAGCTACCTAAGAGAGCTTCATCATCTAATTAACCTAATCTTAAGGGCAATTGCTATCTAACATCAGGGCAGGATTTCATCCCTGTCCTAGGCCCAAAACAACCACAACATTCTGATCCTAGCTTAATTAAAATTAATTAGACTTAATATGCCCTAGAGGGCTAGGTGACACCCAACAGGTCTATTGCCCGGTGGCTACCTAAGAGGGGGGTGAATTAGGAATTTAAAAATTAAAGCAAGATGTACAATTCAAAATCCTTTGCAAGTGGTATGTGCTGTGATAGAGTTATAAAATGCAAAAGCTAAATAGAGTAGAGAAAGCACAACACAAACACACCAAATTTATAGTGGTTCGGAGCAAACCAGCTCCTACGTCCACTACCTAAGATACCACTGGGATTTCTACTATATTCACATCAAATACAGTAGGATTGTTTTACAGAATCACAATCCAAAACCTCTACACTTTGGTTTTGGGATCACCAAAGAAAACCTGACACCCTTTGGTTTAACAAGCTCACTAAAGAAACCCAACTTGGTTTTCACAAAATTACCAAGAAACCAATCTTAGTTTTCACAAGGCTTACCAAGAACCTATTTGGTTTTGCAACCGGCTCACCAATAACCCAACAATTCAAAGATTGAATTGAAAATAAATGTAACAAGAAATGACAAACTCAAGTGTCAGATAGTGACGATGCAGCTTGTTGGAAGTCTACTTGAATGCACTTTAATAAGCTTTAATTACTTCAGTGCTTCTTCCCAAAAATTGCTTCAAGCTTCAAATTGGAGTTGGTGAAGACTTGAAAGCTTGACTGAATGCTTGATTGCTCTTGTGCTGTGTGCTGTGGTGGTAGGATATTCAATGAATCTCTCTCTTCTTTGAAGAACTCTCTTATTCATTGCTTTAAGGTAGTTCAAATCCTTCAAATTTAAAGTCTTCCATCATCCCAAGGTAGTTCTAGCCATTGTAGACCGTTGGGGAATGATTTGTGACCGTTGGAGCACTTTTTGTCATTCAAAAATAAATTCTGGAACTAGTCGTTAGATACCTGAAAGCGACATTCGAGTCTGCTCGGATTCCTTCAAGTCGGCTCAGATCCTTTGAGTCGATAGGTCGAGTTGCCAAATCTTCAATGCAGTCAGCTCTGTGTCTCAGGGCGCAGAATGTCACTCTAGACGAGTCGGCTCTTTGTCACTCGGGTCGGCTCGAACTTGAATCTTGAAAATCTTGAACTCAAGGAGTCGGCTCTTCTTCTCAAGTTCGAAAAACCTTACTTTGGAAGAGTCAGCTCAATGTAGTTCGGGTTGGCTTGCTTTCTCAGGCTTTCGAAATTAGGTCTGGCAGAGTCGGCTCTTTTTGGTTGGGTCGGCTGGCCTGGCTATTCTCAGAAAACTTCAGGAAATGGACTTTGGAGGAGTCAGATCGAACTGATTTCAGTCGACTCGGATTCACTAGAGTCAGCTCGCTTCCATTGAGTCAGCTCGGATTGCTGCGCCTAGAATCCTTTTGTGTGCTAGTAAGTAGAGTCAGCTCTTCATCTCTTGGGGTCAGCTCGAGTGTCTTCTTCAGACTTTTACAATTGAACTAAAATAAAACTCTCACCAACTCTTTTACAAATTCACACAACCAACTCAAACTAAAATTCATGGCACACACTTACTCACAGAAGTAACCCTTTTTACTTGATTTTCTTATCATTTTCATTGGGTTCTTCTTTACAAAAACATTTACAACACACTCAAACAAGAAAGTAGAAATGTAGGAGTTGAAGTTTGAACATGTTATACATCCTACAAAACTTGTCAAACACTTGAAGAGTTGTCAGAAATAAATGTACATGCTCCAATGTTTGGTTATCATCAAATCACTTGTGGTGTCAACAATCTCCCCTTTTTGATGATGACAAAACACTGGGCATGAAAAATCCTTTACACTTTACATGTATAACAGTATTTGAAATATAAATATTCATATGTATCAGAGCTAATTGGATTTGAAAAAGTATTAGAGCTCAAGAGATGATATCACTATATATCATCAAAGTGTTAAACTTTTCATGCTTTAAAATGTATTATATTAACACCAGATATGGAGTATTAGAGAGTTAAAATATGCAATTGTAATCAGAGCATTAAGATTAATTTGAATACAAGTCAGAGCAAAATATCCAAGAGAATCTCCCCCTTTCTCTAGATTTTAAAGTAATTTAAGCAGTGCTATTATTTTGTGGTCCCCCCTGTTTCATTGTTTTTATGCACTTCAAGAGTAGTTGGTAATAAGCTCAACTATATATCAAAAATTTTCAAGGAAGCAAGCAAAGTATATCAAAAATTAATACCAATTTTGCTATTAGCTTAATCTCTCTCATTTTCTATGTAAGCTCTTTTTCTCTTTTTTCATATTAGCCCATATTACTTTCTCCCCCTTTTTGTCAATCAATCAAAAAGTGATTTCAAATAAAGCTGAGAATTTAAAATAGATTGAGAAAGTTTTTAATATTTGTTTGAGATAATTTCACATTCTCAAATTTGAAATTCTAATTAAAATTTTATTACAGTTGTACAAATTCAATTGCTAAACATACAACTTTTGTTTCATTAAAAAGTTTGCTAGATACAATAAGAAAGTACATTGTAATTATAAAAGATAACTAGTGGAACAATGAAATTACACCCAAAAGACTAACCAAGCAATCTAATCTTCTTCTTCTTCCTCAGTTGAAGAAGAGGATCCTACCTCTATTACTCTATCAGAGGTCTTAGTTTTCAGGGGTTTGAACCTTAAATCCCTGAATCTAGTTCTAACAGGGACTCTAAAAACTTTGGTCTTCTTGGCTTTGTGTTCTTTCTTGGTCTTAGTGGGTTTAGGTGGATCAGATGAAGGAATAGGAGTGTCAAGTGACTCTTTGATAATCTGTTCAAAAGCATCTTCAATGGGAGCAGTTTCCTTCTGGGATTGTAGTAAAATGCTTCTAATTTCTTCCTTGAAATCCTTCATTTCTTTTTCCACTTTCTGCTGGTGAAGCTTTTGTTTAGATCTTAATTCCTGCAATTTGATATCAGTTATTTTTCTGATTTTCTCAATTGCAGAATTCATATGATCAGTCAAAGAATTGGAGATATTTTCCATCTTTTGAAGTATTAAGTCTTTGAGGTCAAATGGAGTAATCATTGCTTCCTCAGTCCTTTCTTCATCAGCAGCTTCATCTTCATCATAAAAGGTAGCAGCAACTTGACTAGTCATCTTTTAATCCACCTTCTTTCTTGTAACTTGTATCTCATTCTCTTTAGAGAGTTGAAGGAGTAGATATCAAAGTGATGTAACGGTTTGCCTATCTCATTTGACAAGTCAACTCCTGCTTCGTCAAATAACAAAGTGAAGAGCATACTGTAAGGTAGACAGGCTTTGACCTTTCTTGCTGCTTCAGTCATTTGGATCATCATTATATAGGGAAGGTTGAGAGGCTTTTCTTCAATCAAGTGTCCCATTATGATCATATCCTTCTCACTGACCCAGTCAAAGCGGCTAGTTCTTGGAAAAAATATTCTACTGATCATACTGTGTAGCAACCTCATTTCCCTTGACAGTAGATTTGCTTGAACATGTCGGACTGTGCTCACTTCTTCCTTTTCCAAAATGAGCTTCAGAATGTGTTCCTTGTCCGGTAGAAGAAGTTTAGTAGCACCGTTCGTTGGCATGTGTAGTATCTTGCTCAATCTTTCTTCATCTATCACAATGATCTTCTCCTTGACTATAAGTTCCAAATGAAATTCTTTGATAATAATGTTCTCATAAAATGTCCGTACCAGTGAAGGTAGGTCAGTTTGTCCAAAGAATAGAAATGCTTCCACCCTTGGCTTTCTATCCAGTGTCTGATTTTCATTCCAATTTCTTCTAGGAATGCAAAGTCAATCATTCTTCTACAGGTGACAGGTCGGTTGATCATTGAGACATGTTGTTTGGGAGGAGGAGTTCCTTCATCTTGTTGGACTGGAGCGGACCTTTTTCTCTTTTCCTTTCTTTCTCTTACATCTGCACTGCGATCGCTTGATTCATCGAGTTGAAGAACTTTCTTCGCAGATCTTTGAGGGGCCATTGTAGAGGAATCAAAGAATTTTAGGCTCTAAGGAATGATTTCAGGAAGGATGGTAAAGTTTTCGAGAGAGGTGGAGAATGTTCAAAGCAAAGTGAGGGAGTGTAGTACTTAAAAAGATAGATCAGACTATCATAAAAAGTGATTTCCCGACTTTCAAGTCGGCTTGCTTAGCCCTAAAAACATCCGAGTCGCTCAACCAGAGCAAACTCAGAGCAATCAGAACACCGAGTCGGCTAAGCACAGACTTAGTCGGCTAGATCAGAGCAAGAGTATAATACTCAGAGATATGAGCCGGCTCGACCAGAGCAAAATTGCTCGAGTCAACTCGAACAGAAACTTTCCATATGAAATCAAATGATTTGGAAATTGAGTTTAATATATAGAAAATTCAAGGAAAGTTGTTCAAGAAATCATGAAAAATTGTAGGAGGTTTTCTCGATAATTTTCCTTAGTTCTTAACGAAATTAGGTTTAATGAATCTAGAAAGGATAACATAGCTTTAATTCTCCTCTAAGCAACTCAAATCTATCCTGATTTAGTGGCTTGGTAAAGATGTCAGCTAGTTGTTTTTCTGTTCGAATAAATTCTAGTTCTATGTCACCATTCAAAATATGGTCTCTAATGAAATGATGTCTAATCTCTATGTGCTTTGTCCTAGAATGCTGAATAAGATTTTTAGATAAATTTATAGCACTTGTGTTATCACACTTAATAGAAATTTTGCATTGTGAAACACCAAAATCTTCTAGTTGTTGTTTAATCCATAACACTTTTTCACAATAACTCCCTGCAGCAACATACTCTGCCTCAACAGTAGAAAGTGCTACCGAGTTTTGTTTCTTGCAGTGCCATGAGATTAAATTCAACTCTAGAAATTGACAAGTACCACCAGTACTTTTTCTATCTACTTTACAACCAGCATAATCAGCATCAAAAAATTCGATTAAATTTAAAGATGATTCTTTTGAAAACCAAAGACCAAGATTACTTGTACCTTTCAAGTATCTTAATATTCTTTTAACAGTAAGCATATGTGTTTCTTTGGGATTACATTAAAATCTAGCACATACACATAAACTATACAAGATATCTGGTCTACTTGCAGTTAATATAATAAGGATCCGATCATACCTCGATATAGCTTTTGGTCAACATTGAATCCACTTTCATCTTTATCCAATTTGCAGGTTGGGCTTATGGGTGTATTCATTTGTTTGCTCGTTTCCATACCAAACTTTTTGATGATTTCTTTGGTATATTTGGATTGGTTGATGAAGATCCCTTCCTTTGATTGTTTTACTTGAAGTCCGAGGAAGTAATTCAGTTCACCCATTAGGCTCATTTCAAATTCTCCCTGCATTAGCTTAGTAAATTCTTCACAAAACTTTCATTAGTTGCACGAAAAATAATATCATCAACATAAATTTGTACAACTAATATATCACTATTTTTCTTCTTAATGAAAAGAGTTTTATCAACATTTCCTCTTGAAAAATTATTTTCAATTAAGAAAGTGCTAAGTCTATTATACCAGGCTCTAGGAGCTTGTTTCAAACCTTATAAAGCTTTATTGAGTTTAAACACATGGTTTGGAAAAGCATGATTTTCAAAACCCGGTGGTTGTTCTACAAAACTTGTTCGATGATAAAACCATTTAAAAATGCACTTTTTATATCCATTTAAAAAAGTTTGAAATTCATGTAGCAAGCAAATGCAAGAAGTAATCTAATGGCTTCTAATTTTGCTACAGGTGCATAAGTTTCATCAAAATCTATACCTTCTTGTTGACTATATCCCTTAGCCACTAATTTAGCTTTGTTTCTAATAACATTCCTTGTTCATCTAATTTATTCTAATAGACCCATTTGGTTCCTATAATTGGGTGGTCTTTAGGTCTATCAACTAGTGTCCAAACCTTATTTCTTCAAACTGGTTCAGTTCTTCATGCATGGCTAACATCCAGTTTGGGTCATTTTCTGCTTCTTTCTTCTAAAGTGTGAGGCTCTATTTGAGATACAAAGGATAGGTAATCATACAGACCTAGTCCTTATACCTTGAAAAGGATCACCAATAATTAATTCTTTAGGATGGGAAGTAGCGTACCTCCATTCGGTTGGTAGATTGGTATGATCCTTACTTACTGTTTCTTCCCCTTCTTCTATTGGTCTTTCTTGAATGCTCATGTCTTCCATCTCCTTTTGAATGGTACCTGCATCGTTATCAATACACTCATCTTTTCTAGATGGTGATAAGTTAGTTTCATCAAAAATGACATGCAATGACTCTTCAACAGTAAGAGTCCTTTTATTAAAAACCCTATATGCTTTGCTATGAAGTGAATAACCAAGGAAAATATCTTCATCAGATTTAGCATCTAATTTTCCTAGATTATTATTACCATTATTATGTACAAAGCATTTGCATCCAAATACATGAAAATAATTTATATTGGGTTTCTTTTCATTCCAAAGCTCATAGGGGGTTTTCTTCAAAATAGGACAGATCAAATATGGTTTAAAATGTAATATACAGTGTTCACCACTTCTGTCCAAAAGTACCTTAGAAGATTACCTTCATACAACATTGTTCTAGCCATTTCTTCCAAAGTTCTATTCTTCCTCTCTACAACACCATTTTGTTGTGGTGTTCTAGGAGCGGAGAAGTTGTGATCAATGCCATTTTCAGTACAATAATCATCAAAAAATTGATTTTCAAATTTAGTACCGTGATCACTCCTAATTGAAATTATTGAAAGATTTTTTGGATTTGAAACCTTCTTGTGAAATTTTCTAAACATTTTGAAAGTTTCATCTTTGTGTGTAATAACAAAACCCATTTAAATCTGGAAAAATCATCTACAATCACAAGGGCATATTTCATACCTCCTAGGCTTGTGGTCCTAGTTGGTCCAATAAATCCATGTGAAGTAGTTCTAAAGGTCTAGAAGTTGAAATCAGATTTTTGAATTTAAATCTTCCCCTAGTTTGTTTATCCATTTGGCATGCATCACAAACATGATCAAAATCAACTTTAAACTTAGGCATGCCTCTAACAAGATTTTTGGAAATTAATTTGGCAATTGTATGCATGCTAGCATGACCCAATCATCTATGCCATAATAAGCAAGATTCCTTGATCTTAGCATTCATTGCAACTAAACTGGAGCTACTTGACATGGCAAGATCATTTAGATCTACCACATAAATATTTCCTAGTCTTTGTCTAATGAATTTACTGCTAGAGTCAAGAGAGTTTGTTACTATACATATAGATGATTCGAAGATAACTTTGAAGCATTTATCATATAATTGACTAATACTCAATAGATTGTGCTTCAACTTATCTACTAGCAGCACTTCTTCAATAAAAGTATAGGGGGTTATTTTAATCTTACCGATTCTGATTATTTTCTCCTTGCCATTGTCTCCAAATGTAACCTTACCTCCTTCTTTCATTTCCAGGGTGATGAATTGATCCTTGTCACCCGTCATATGCCTTGAACAGCCACTATCGAGATACCATTTTTTCTTTAATTTCTGGGCCACAAGACATTCCTGCAAGAAAATCAAGGAGTGCTTTTAGGTACCCAAGCTAACTTGGATCCTTTTAAATTAGTTGAGGTGGTCCCTTTGGGAACCCAAATTTTTCTTGTATTGTGGACATTTCTAATAGTGTTCTAGTTGAAAGCTTTATGTCCTAATATTTTCCAAGCAAAACATTTAATTTTAGAATTTTGGAATGATTTTGACTTTGAAATTCTAGATGCAGAAATAGCAGGTTTTGAAATGGAAATAGAGTCTTTTGTAACAAAGGTTTTATGAGAAGTAAACTTGGGAATAAAATCTTTTTGTCTCACAAAAGTAGTAGCTGAAATAAATTTAAATATGAACTATTAAAACCTATTCTAGCTTTGTTCTCAAAATTCTTTGTTCTTTAAGAATTAACTCAAGCTTATTAGAAGATAAAGTTAATTTTTCAACAAGTGGCTTGAGTTTATTAACCTCCTTTTTTAGTCATTATTTTCTTTTGTCAAAACATTGTTTTTATCTTGAACTTCTCCATTTTCAATTTTCAAAGCATTACATTTTTCAGAAAAGGTATGAAATTCTTTTTGCAATAATCTGTTCTTTTCTAAAATTTCATTTTTCTCTTTGAGTAAAGAATCATTGATATGCTTTAATGATCTAAACTTTACTCCTGCCTTTTTAAATTCAGATAGCAAATCATGGAATGCAGAATTTAATTCTTCAAAGATAAATTCAATTTGAGCATCGAGGAAATTTACCTCATCCTCGATACCCATTAGACATAGATTTACTGTTTTGGTGGTCTCTTCTTCTTCAGTTGAAGTGGAGTCTTCACTATCGCTCTACGTGGCAACCATCGCTTTCTTTTTCTTCTTTCTGAAGAATTTCTTTAGTTAAGGACAATCCGAACGAATGTGCCCCGGTTTCTTACATTCATAGCAGGTGGGGACTTGCTCCTTATCTTTATCTTTGTCCTTGTCCTTCTCTTTTGAATGCTCTCCTCGTTTATGGAATTTTCTATTGTATCTATCTTTCTTCTTTCCCATAAACTTTCTGAATCTCCTCATGACCATTGCAATGTCTTCATCTTCAAGATCATCTTCGGAGGAGGAGGAGTCATCTTCAGTCTCTTCATCATCTTTTGATTCTAATGCAGCCTTGAATGCAATTGTCTTTTTCTTTTTCTGATCATCATCCATTCTATGCTGCATGGCTAATTCGTGAGTGATGAGAGATCCCATTAATTCATCCATTGATAAAATGTTTAAATCTTTAGCTTCCTGAATGGCAGTGACTTTAGGATCACATTTGTCAGGAAGTGATCTCAAGATGTTATGTACTAAATTAGCATTTGAATATACCCTGCCAAGACTTTTCAAACCATTAATAATATCTATAAATCTAGTGTATGGCAGAAATACTTTCATTAGGCTCCATCTTAAACATTTATAATTGTGCACTAAAAGATTTATCTTTGAGATTTTCACTTGTGAAGTTCCTTCGTGGGTCACCTCAAGTTTATCCCAAATTTCCTTCACTGAGGAGCAAATGGAAATTTGATTAAACTCTTTTGAGTCCAAAGCACAGTAAAGCAAGTTCATGGCTTTGGCATTCAATTCTCCTAATTTCATGTCGTGTTCATCCCAGTCCTCTTCAGGCTTAGGACATCCATGCCATCAACTTTGATCATGGGAATACTTGGCCCTTTAAGAATGACCTTCCACAATTGAAAATCAACAGCTTGAATATAGATTTTCATTCGTGCTTTCCAATATGCATAATTTGTGCCTGTGAATAGTGGAGGTCTATTAGTTGACTGGCCTTCGGCCAAAGTTGTACTCATGGGATGAGCCATCAATCTTTACTCTAATGTAATCAAAGACACTACTCTGATACCAGTTGTTGCCCAGGTGGCTACCCAAGAGGGGGGTGAATTGGAAATTTAAAAAATTAAAGCAAGTGATGTGCAATTCAAAATCCTTGCAAGTGGTAGGTGCTGTGATAAAGTTATAAAATGCAGAAGCTAAATAGAGTAGAGAAAGCACAACACAAACACACCAAATTTATAGTGGTTCGAAGCAACCCAGCTCCTATGTCCACTACGCAAGATACCACATGGGATTTTCACTATATTCACACCCGAATATAGTAGGATTGTTATACAGGATCACAATCCAAAATCTCTACACTTTGATTTTACGGGATCACCAAAGAAAACCCAACACCCTTTGGTTTTAACAGGCTCACCAAAGAAACCCAACTTGGTTTTCACAGGATCACCAAGAACCTAACCCTTGGTTTTCACAAGGCTCACCAAGAACCTATTTCATTTTTCAATTGGGCTCACCAATAACCCAACAATTCAAAGATTGAATTGAAAATAAATGCAACAAGAAATGATAAACTCAAGTTGTCGGATAGTTTCCGGTGCAGCTTGTTCGAAGTCCACTTGAATATACTTAAATAAGATTTAATTACTTTAGTGGCTTCTTCCCAAGAATTGCTTCAAACTTCAAATTGGAGTTGGTGAAGACTTGAAAGCTTGACTTGAATGCTCTTGTGCGCTTGTGCTGTTGGTTGGTAGGATATTCAATGAATATCTTTCTTCTTTGAAGAACTCTCTTATTCATTGCTTTAAGGTAGTTCAAATCCTTCAAATTTAAAGTCTTCCATCATCCCAAGGTAGTTCTAGCCATTATAGACCATTGGGGAATGATTTGTGACCGTTGGAACACTTTTTGGCTTTCAAAAATAAATTCTGGAACTAGCCATTAGATACCTGAAAGCGACATTCGAGTCGGCTCGAATTCCTTCGAGTCAGCTCGAATCCTTTAGTCGATAGGTCTAGTCGCCAAATCTTCAATGCAGTCAGCTCTGTGTCTCAGGGCACAAAATGTCACTCTGGACGAGTCGGCTCTTTATCACTCGGGTCAGCTCGAACTTGATCTTGAAAATCTTGAACTCGAGGAGTCTGCTCTTTTTAGCTTGGGTCGGCTCTTCTTCTAAGGTTCGCAAAACCTTACTCTGGAAGAGTCGGCTTGATGCAGTTCGGGTTGGCTCACTTTCTTAGGCTTTCAAAATTAGGTCTGGCAGAGTCAGCTCTTTTTGGCTCGGGTCGGCTCGCTTGGCTATTCTCAGAAAACTTCAGGAAATGAACTCTGGAGGAGATGGCTTAGACTGATTCCAGTCGACTCAGATTCACTAGAGTCGGCTCGCTTTCCATCGAGTCGCTCGGATTGCTGCATTCCAAAATCCTTGCTGCATGCCAGTAAGTAGAGTCAACTCTCATCTCTTGGGTTGGCTCGAGTGTCTTCTTCAGGACTTTTACAATTGAACTAAAAGAAAACTCTCACCAACTCTTTTACAAATTCACACAAACCAACTCAAACTAAAATTCATGGCACACACTTACTCATAGAATTACCCTTTTTACTTGTTTTTCTTATCATTTTCATTAGATTCTTCTTTACAAAAACATTTACAACACAACTCAAACAAGAAAGTAGAAATGTAGGAGTTGAAGTTTGAACATGTTATACATCCTACAAAAGCTTGTCAAACACTTGAAGAGTTGTCAGAAATAAATGTACATGCCCCAATGTTTGGTTATCATCAAAATCACTTATGGGGTCAACAAGGTCGGGTCCGAATTTTGTGGGCCAACTAGTGTATTTAATAATGTGGCTATTACTGAAATCTGGTGTCTAAGGCTGAGGCTCTAGAGTCAAACGACCTAAGTGGTGTTGTGGTTTTTAATTAGTTCCCTGCAAAAGCAAGGGGCCTCTCCACACTCCCACCCTCTACCTGGCCATAGGAAGGATTAGCTGTTGGGTTAAGTGTAAGTTGAGCTGACCCATTCAGTTTTTGCTCTAGGTGTAGGAAACCCTAGATTAAGCTAACCCATTTTGCATGCTTGGCTGCACCATTCCACTTTGATTGATTATTTGTTGCATGACACTAGACTAGGAACCCAATACCAGAAGTCTACACCCCATCCCAGCTCAGCCATGGATTCCAAGTTTGAGACTCTTATGAAAGCCATGACCGATCAGTTTGCCTAGATAAACACCCAAACCCAAAACCAGTTTGATCGGATGCACACCCAAACCAAAAACCAATTTGACCAGATGATCACCCTGTCCCAGAATTAGTTTACTCGATTAACCACCCAGATTAACTAGATGACCCAACCTAATAACCAAACGATCCATAGGATTGATCCATTAGATGACCAAATAAGAACCCTAGATAAGGCTTGTAGAGCTGAACCCTTGCCTTATAATCCCTAGGAACCCATAGTCCTTAGATATGAACCCAGTAGTAACCGACTATCCCTTAGTCTACCTGAACCCTATAGGATTAATACCCCTAGATTTGAGCTTATTATTAGTCAATTTTTTCCTAGTCAACCCCCTCTTACTATCCCATTGGTTCACCAGGATGACATTGAAGAGGAGATATATGAGGCTGACCCAAGCTTAGTGAATGAGTATGAGGAAGAAGAGGAGTTCCCCATAGAAGACTTTGAGTTAGTTGAATCAATAGATACCCAGGTTGAAGCCATTCTAGAATCAGTTGACCCTGATCATTCCCACATAGTAGTCGACCTAGAGTTAGATGGCCTAAATCACACCCAAGCTATAATGGAAGAGTAGTTAAAGGAGACTTTAGAAGAGGACCCAATTGTAGAGCCTAGTCTTGAATTTCATAAGCCAGAAGAGTTTATTAAGGACTTGATCTCTTTAAACCCATAACCTAAGGATGAAGTCACTCCATTGACTTCAATTGATCTCTTCTCTGAAATTAATGACCTATCTTTCCATAATACAGACCCTATAGGAATGCCCCAACCCATAAGGTAAACCTCATTAGTTTAGGACTAATTCCTGATGCCCCTTCTCGCATCCTATTCTATCCGATTAACCCCGAACCCTTTTTTATTTCTTGCCCTATCAGACTAATCTTGAATCCACTTCTTATTTTCTACCCTTTTCTGAAACTTTTCATGATTTTCTAACCCTTAGATTGCATTTTATAAGGATAATCATATTGCATTCATTCATTGCACCGGTTAGATTTGCATCATATTTCTGGCATACTCTGTGGCACCTAGTAGGAGTACATAGTAAATTTTCATGCGCATGCCATGATAGGATCAAACCTAAAGAGTCTATAGTCTGTTAGGTTTTGTCTCGAAGAGTCCAATAAAATTTCCTTGGATAGGAAAGACTAGTCGAGTCTTTTAGGTATTAGTTTTGAGTCCAATAAATTTACAACCCTGATTCATCTGTCCACCTACACTAGCCTCTGCAAAGCATATGCATCAGAAATTAGTCAAAAGCTAAACATAAGTAATGAATTAAATAAAAAAACTTGGCTAATTCCCAAAAGCGAGATAAAGAAATCTTTGCAGAGAATTATATGATTGTGAAGGAATTTCATGCTCGTGAAGCTGGCCCATCCAAAATAATAAGAGTAATGGACCCAATGCCTATGTGCTTGAGATATCACTTGATTTAGGTATTAACTCCACCTTCATCATCTCAGATCTTGTAGAGTCTAGGGAGCCAGCAGTGATACCCAGCAAGCCCCTTGAGCCACTCCCTTTCTTTATGAGTGAACCCACCCCAGAGTGACCACATACAATTTGGCTTTTTGGTGAGGAAAAGATTGAGAGAACCTTGGATGATTAAGACATCAATACCTGGGATGGAGACTGTCAGTGGTACCTGGTCCGGTGGCAAGGTTGGCCAGAATCTAAGGACTTGTGGAGCACTGGATCTGTACTGCCTCAACCTAGACCCTCCCTGAGCAGTCTAATTGACCCTTACTCGACGAGGTCGAGTTCCTCCCACGCTGAGAGAATTGGTGGGGACACCAGGATCAGACACAGATCACTAGATCCTATCTGGTTTTTTTAGTCGTGTGTCAAAGTTTTGAAAGTTTTGTAATCAATTAAGATTGAGTCCTGTAATAAGTTGAGGTTGGTTGATTTGTCTCAACCCTCAATTCTAGTCAGTATATTGAGTCCTGTACTTTAGCCATGAGTCTAGTATGAGTTCAAATTTTTTTACAAGAGAAGAAGTTATCCTATTTTGGAGTTACAGCAGGCCATATCCATGAGACAAAGGCCACTACATTAGCTTTTGGATTTTATGTGACACCCCAAGATCCAAAATGCTTTCCAAAAATCCTAATTCCTTCCAGATACCCTCCAAATATCCAGATTCCTCTCCAGATACCAGAGCATATTCCCAAACCAGGGCATCCATGATTCTAGAGGTCCACCTGCATCCCAAGCCAAGGAAATCAAGTCCAGGTGCTAGGCCCAAGTCCACCAGAACCAAGACGCTCTTTTATTCCAAGAATATTCCATCTAGGGTGCCCCAGCTTCCAGGAGGCCCAAAGTACCTGTGCCCAAGCCCAAGCCCATGCACCCCAAGCCCCTTGGCCGGCCCAATGCTGCCCCCTTGAAGCCCACATGCCAATCAAAGCAAGAGTAGGCATCCTTGACCAAGTCAAAGCATGAAGGGAGAAGGAGAAGACTAGTTAAAGTTCCTAACCTAGTTGGGATTTGTTTTCCTAATTATTTTAAGACTTGTAATTCTAACCTAGCTAGGAGAAGGACTTGTAATCTAACTAGGAGAAGGCTTGTAATACTTTAAAGAGAGTTAGTCCTACGCTAAGTGTAATCCTAGTTGGGATAGGGCATGGGAGCTCTATAAATACCCCACCCCTCTTCCTCCTGTAATAATTTTTCTCTTATGAATACAACTTTGCTGAAATTTCGAGTCATTGCCTTGTGTTGCTGTTCTTGTGTTGGTTCATTTATTTTCAGTGCTCTCCTTATATACCCTGGTCGAATCCCTACTGCCCTAGCACCCTTCTGCATGCTTGGAGATCAGCCATGCCCAAGGAAAGGAAGCCCTAGCTACCGTCTAAGACAAAGAGCTTCTTCCTCTCCAAGCCGCTCACTCCTAACCCTAGTTCCATTCCCTTCTAAACCTTAATTTCCTTTCTTATTATTACTTGCTATTTTGATTGACCTCTGATGCTTGTAAGATCCCCGAGGTGTTTCACCTCCACAGAGGAGGCTTTCCTTGCCTCTAGGACCACCCAGATCAGCCATCAGATTAAAGGGAACCAAGGCTTCTTCATCTAGGCTCCAATCAGAGCGTAAGAGATCTCTTTAATTACTGAATTTATAATCTCTAACTGGTAAGAAACCTTCCCCACTCTTAATTTCTAATTTGATTGAAGATAACTATCCTAAGCTGGGAATTTCTCAATTCTTGGGTCCTCTCTTTCATATCTTGCATGAGTTATTTTACGATACAATGATTCCTTGCATTGCTGAATATCCTGCTAGTTTTTGTTTTATTTAAAAATTTAGCCTACAAACCTAAATTATAAAAATCATAAAAAATTAGTTTACTATTTCTCCTGCATCTTTAGCAATCTTAGAGTCATCCTGCATCATGAGTGAAGTCGTGGATGTTAAGGTACTTCAAAGAAAATGGTAAGTGTGCATGAATGGCCTACACGATCTCACTTAGGTGGCGAGCTTATAGAAAACTCAATCTAGGGAGCTTAAGGTATGCATGAATGGGAAAACAAGAAGAGGATTTCTTTATAGTAGAAGGAGATAGCTCTTGAGAAGCATGGGCTCTTAGTCCTATCTCCATTTTCTCTCCTTGTTCTTCTCCTTGTGTCCTTATTATGCCCTTGTTCAACTTTAGCCCTTACGGTCTTACTTGGATAATTTCCAGGAACCAAATTATTGGCCTATACCTAACACCTAAGGATAGGAGATAATGGCTAGCATATTTTGGTTGCTACAGGTATGCTCGGAGTAGGAGATCATGCCATGGTAGGTGAGATAGGGAGTGATGGCTAGCATAGCATGTCCCTGCGGTAGGGTGTTCCTCAAATAGTGAATTATTAATGACTACTGCATCGGAGCATGCACGAATGGATGGACTGAGCAGGCTAGCAATGGTTGATATGCATGTAGGAGACTAGTGGGAATGTACCTCTGAGTCCATGTAGTGAGGCATTGGAAGGTACTATCATTACTTGAGCTAGTTGATGCATGTTTGGACAAGGTTAGAGCCTAGTTGCCATGATGGACCATCGATCCTTGACGTACCACCACTAATGCTAAATCCTTATTTTTCAACAGGCACACTATTAGATGTTTGTCTTAGAAGCTATATGAAAGACACCTATTTTCATTTTAGGATATATTTTTATATTTAATATTCTAAATTGTGCTATTTTAATTGATACATATTGTGTCTATGTATTGTCTAAGGAGTTAATGGATAATGACATATATTTCCAAGAGTTAAGAATTGGAGACGTGTTATTATAGGTTAAACCTAAATGCTCCCAGTCATTGGATAATCATGGGGACAGTGATCAATCTATCATACTAGTGCATAGATCACTTTTCTTTTGAGTAGATAAGTCTCAAGTCCACAGTGTAGAGACACTAGAATGAGAGTACAAGTGGTTGTTAAAGATTAGCATTACTGGGCATAACCAAGTATGAGAAGTCACATGGATATCTACTCACTCATTAGTGACTTCTCGATGCCATAGTTGTATGAGTAGTTCCTTGAACTACGGTAGGAACTACTGTGCCTGGTCACTCGTAATGGGATTGTTATAGTTTTACAAGTACATAAACATGGACCCTTGTCATATAAGGCCTTGTGATGTATGTTAGTTATAGTAGGTTTGCTGTAGGAGTTGAGAGTGTGCTAGGAAATATATCTTATAGCCAATCATCTAAGTTGTAGATGGTTAAGCTCCTTAATTTATACACAAATCATTATTGAAATAAAAGTTATTTTTGGGGTTCATCTTTTTTTGCATCTTCCTTTGGACTCTTTTGAGATGAAGTCCTTAGAACTACTTTAATTTGATAAAAAAGGATATATCGAGTAGTTATTAAATATGTTCATGACCAAATAATATGTCGTTACTTAGGACGATAATATTTATTGAGCATAGGTCACTGTATGTCATATGGATTGGTTGTTCTTATAACTAAGAAGTGTAGAGATACTGGTATGGCATACAAGTGAGTGTAGGTATACATTACACCGAACCTGACTAACTCTGTTGAGTACTCTGTTGTTAAGAGTATCTTATAGAACCATATAGGTATAAGTATCTCTCTGACCTGAAATCATCCCGATGATTTGCAAGCAACTCATTTACTTAAGTGGCAGACTACCTAGATTTCTAATCCAGTGATGGAAGGTTATTAGGTGCAGTCAAGTACTTGTTATTCATGGTGAGCCAAGAAAAATTGACCACTCTAAGATGTTAGAGACAATGCTCTACTATGTTTCGATTTAGCAAGACCTTGGCCATGGCATCCTTGTGAAAAGTCACAGATTTAGTAGATTAAGACATATTTGGATACATTATTTAGAGTTAGCAATTGACTCTGAAATTTTTTTGAGCATTAAGGTCAAAGGAATGAATTTTACAAAAACCATATATCTGGGTTCTTGAATGTTGCTTTACAAATATTGACCTATCCAGACGTCAGGCACTATTACTAGATGGTTGCATCAATTAGTTTAAAAATTAGTTCCTGGGCTATTGGTTTAGTGTTCGAACCTATCAGTCACACATAATAGAAGTTTTTGATCGATCATGATGGCTGACTAACGATTAAGAATTATTTAATGATAAAATTATAAATATGATGAATAATTAACCCTATATAATATTATAAATTAATAATTAATTAATTATTAATTAATTATAGGAGGATTAATTAATAATTGGATTGCTAATTGACTCAACTTGATTGAGTAAAGAGGTTTAGGTCAAGTCTAATTGAATTTGGTTCGATTAGAATTTATCCGAATAGGTTATTTGATGACCTAATCATAAGGATTTCTAATTACGGTTGGATTCAAGCTTGTGTTATTTAGTTTCAAATTTGATTGAGATTTAATTAAGCCTAATTGGAATCTAATTGGATTGAGTCCAAGTTGGTTAAATTAGTTATAACCAAAAAAGTTTTGGTCAAAGCCTGGTCAAACCCTTATCTAGCCCAATTATTTCCTATTGGAGTTCCATGCTAATAATATAAAAAAATTCATGAAAAATACATGCCAAACATGTTTTCATGTACTCTCTACTTTCTTATCTGATTTGGATTAATTTAGGATGAGGTTTAAATTTAAATGAGAGGAGTTTGACTGGGAATCAAACTCTTTGCCTTATCCTAACTCTACTTGGTCTTAAACTCTCAATTTAAACTTATTTATTTTTGTCACCAATTTTTTAAGAATTGTCCTCCCTCATTTCCATTTAAATTAGGATTAGTTTGAATTAAATTTGGATTGATTTGAATTTAATTGGAGGAGTTCTATTAGGAATTGAACACCAGTCCTATTCAAATAGCATCACCTTATCCTAATCTAATCCCTCCTCTAATCAACGAAATTTCAGTTCAAATTTTTGTCATATATAAATCATTAAGAGAGAAATTACCACAAAAATTATGAAGTAAAATTACTATAAAAATAAGAGGAAAAAGGGGGCGTGAATTCTAGATGGGCATGATAGACCTTCTTGGGTGCTAGGGTTGAAGGAAGAAGAAAAAGAAGGAAAAATAGTAGAAAGGTGTTTCTTAGTTTTGGTTTTGGTTTTCTTTCTCTTAGATCTAGACATCTCCATTCTCTTATTGTGTTTCTTGGAAGGATCAAAAAAGTCTAACAGATAATTTATTTTTAGCTATCTAGTAACCTTTACATGGATCTAGTAGTTCAGGAGGTTGATCACATCGGAGTTTCGTGTGGACGATTCGTAGATGCTAGACATCCTATGTGAATGCAAAGCAATGTAGAGATCCCTTACCACATGTCATCATAGTGGGGATCATCAACCCATAATAAGGTATGAAATTTGATTTTATATTATTTGTTGATTAGATCTACTGCATACATTGGGTAGATCGATGTATACTGATTTTATTTTTTACTGCATATCATGTTTGATCTTATTAGGGTTTATTAGAATTATTCTATATGTATGTTTTCTATTTAAAATAGTTTTAAAATAGATGTTCTTCCATTGAAAATTATTAAAAAAATTCATGCATGAAATCCTAGGCATTTTTTCCTACATTGGTATCAGAGCTATTTTTTCATAACATGATATGTAGATATAGAATTTTACATGTTAGATATAATCTTAATTCGAAAAACTGTTTCAGATTGGGTTGATCACCATGGCCATCCTGTCACATAAAAATGTAGGGTTTAAAGGTCCTCTCTTTCCATTTAATGGGTTTCCTATGAAGTGCAGGGATATTGCTTGTGGTTATATCCCATGAACAAGTGAGGTAAAGAAAAATCATTAAAATAATTTCAATAATTAGATCATTTTCCTAGTGATTTTTTCATTATTTTTAATATGAAATTAATGTATTAGGATTTGTTTTTATGTTTAGAACATGAAACATAAAATTAATTTCAGCATAAGACTATATCATATAGTTGAGATCTAAAAAGTGTTTAATATATATGATACATATAAATTATTTAGATCTAAAATTTAGCAAACATAATCTTGATTAATTATTAGAACTAAGAGGTATAAGATTATATTTAAAATTTTGAATTAAAAATCTAATCATGTTTCATAAATCATGGGCTTTGGATTAACTTGAATTAGGTCAAATAATCAGGTTAGATCTAGGATTAGAATTTAGAATAATATGGACCTAATATAGAATTAGATTTAATCTAACTAAAAGTTGATTAGGATTTGATCAAAGTCTTTCTCTAGATCAAATCTATAGTGATAGTTTGATCAAGTTCATATTATAACAAATGGACATGATTATGGCTTAGTGGTCAGACCCGAGTCCTTAGGCTAGTCTAATCGAATCTGATGAACTAATTAGTATCTAAGATAAGTATGGCATTTTGATCATGTTCATTAATTGGGGCTACCTCGTATCTGGCCAATCAGAATTTAATTAGATAGCTCATCAATTCGAGTTAACCCATGCCTGTAAGAAAGATCAGTTTAACTGATCTAGGTATCCTTGGACTAATGTGTTTCGATCCTTGATGAAGTCAGTGGGAGGATTGTTGATTAGTCTATATCTTCTTCTTTTCTTTATAATTAAATTTTTTAAAATTATTAGGTCCTTTAAGTGATAAAATTATGGATATAATTGAGTCATGGCCTTCCATTAAGAGAGTAATAAGGAGTCCAATAGTTAAGATGATCATTGAAGATCCAAAAACCTGGTGCTCATCAAGCTATTGAAATTATAATTCATATTATGATGGCTTAGTCTTTCTTTCTAAATGATGGTTATGTTGGCCAACCAAAAGTTGGGCTTGGGCATCATTGGCTAGAAGCACTCAGCCTTGTCATGTTAATAGTTAAACCTAACTAGGACTTCTAGTGGTAACCAAAAGGCTTACTGATTAGTACCGGGGCAAAATCATTACCAAAATTTTTTTTAGAGAAATAATTGGTTAAGAACCCACCTTTAAATGCACATGGGTAAGTCGACCAATGTTAGGCTCGTGTACAGTCTATTAGATTCTGGCACCCACTAAGAAATTGGTGCAATTTCTCAATTGGAGGTAAAGGCTACTAATTTGATCAAAAAGTAGGAGAACCTTTAGACTGAAGTCAATGTCTTTAGGATTAAATGATTTATATACTAATTAGGTCTTGTTCTTCTATGAAATTAATATGGCTACCACTTTGTTGCTCTGTTCATTACTAGATAATGAAAAATTAATGAGACACAATTTTGTTAGCTGGTATCAAAAGCTTCTTAGAAAGAGTCTTGAGCATCAAGGATTATGAATGACAGATCTTGCACCTAGGCAGCTTGCTAGAACACTCATGGTGCATCTACAGGATACTTATCAGAAATAGCTCAATGACACATCACGGTCCATTGTATTATGTGGCATCCATGAATGATGAATTGAATCACAAGTTTGAGGATCTCGGCCGGAGGACATACTTCAAGTATTGAAAGAATCTTCAGTACTCCCGATGATGTTGAAAGGTACAAAACATCTTGTACCATTTTCACACAAGGATGAGGGAAGGGGCCTCGATCATAGATCATGTATTGAACATGATTGAATTGATTGAGCACTAGGCAAACTTGGATTCCCCTACATGAATAGTTGGGGAAGGATGTGATCCTTAATTCATTATCAAAATCCTACGTTGACTTGATCATTATAGAATGACAAGGCCTATGCAAAGTTGTTTTTTTTTTCCTCCCTCATTTCCATTTAAATTAGGATGGTTTGAATTTAATTGAAGTTCTTTGGGAATAGAACACCCAGTCCTATCAAACACACATCACATTATCTTAATCTAATCTCTCCTCTAATCAAAAATTCACTTCCAATTCTTATCATATAGACATCATAAAGATAGCAATTATCATGAAAAATCTGAAATAAAAATTATTGTGAAAATAAGAGGAAAAGGGGGGCGTGAATTTTGGATAGGCATGAGAGACCTTTTGGGTGCTAGGGTTGAATGAAGAAGAAAAAGAAGAAAAAAATTATAGAAAAGGGTTCTTATTTGGTTTTCTTCTTTTTAGATCTAGAACTCTTCATCCTCTTCTTGGATTTCTTGGGAGGCTCAAGAAAGTCCAAGAAAAAAAATTATTTTCAGCCATCCCATAACATTTGCATGGATCTAGCAATCTAGGAGGTTCATCGTATTAGAGCTTCGTGTGAACTATTCGTAGAGGCCGGATATCTTGTGCAGCTACGAAGCAACACGGAGAGCCCTTATCATGTGCCATCAACAGTGGATATCATTGACTCACTATAAGGTATGAAATTTGATTTATATTATTTGTACGATAGTCTACTACATGTATCGGATAAATCGATGCATGTTGATTTTATTTCTACTATATATCATGTTACAATCCTACTTAGATTTATTATAATTTTTTTATATGCATATTTTCTATTTAAAGTAGTTTTAAAATAGATGTTTTTTTACTATGAATTTTTTTAAAAAAAATCTATGCATGAAACCCTAGATATTTTTCCAACAATGTGTACGTATAAGAGATCTATTGGCCTTAGAAATTGAGTAGTCCTATGTGGCCTAAAAGACTGAGACCTTAAATCTATGGCCACAATAGTATGATAATAGAAAGAGTTTCAACCTAAATTGAACCTAAATTGAATTGAACCTAAATTGAACCCAATGGACCTAGATCCTTAACCTAATTAGATTAGGTTCAAACTCTATCATTTTTGGCATGTGAAATGAGGGGCACTATTTTTGGCACCCCATTGTGCATGTGTGCGAGAGAAGAAGAGAGGTGCTTTTTTTTTGTGCCTCCCCTCTTCTATAGGACCTCTCTTCTTGGTTGGATAAACCCTATCTAGATCTTGAGCCTTATTTGAATTAGCATGGACTTTATTTGCTTTTAGCATGGATTTTATGGATGTTTGTGCCATAAAACAAAGTAAGAAAAAAAAGGATTAGCGCATAACTTGTTTCTTATCTCTCTTCAAACTTTCTCCTCAATGCCATTCCTTTTTGTTGCCCACTTTATTTGAATTAGATTCAGATTTTGATAAGTTGGGATTTATCTTGATGGGATTGGACAACTTTGGGGCATAAGATTTTCATTTGTGCAACAAATTAAGTGTGAAGAGAAAGGCTGTGCCATGTGTTCCTTACCGCTATTATTCACAACACCTTTCTTCCTTCTATTTTAGGTAAACAAAAAAGGATTTGGCCTAAGATGGTTGGTTGCTTTGTGTGATAAAAACAAATGGGATGAGAAAAGAGGGCATTCAGTAATACTTTTTTGATGAACATAATTTAGATATTAGAAGCATTAAATATTTTATTAATTGATTTTTGTTAATTAGAATTTGATGCTTCTTAATTTATTTTGTAGGAAATTTGAAGATTGGCTCCATATAACCTACTTAGGCTCAAATTGACTCTGATCTAAGTAAATTAAGCAATCTATTAAAGACTCCAAAGACTTAGGAAACTCAAGTTTGAGTCCAAGCTGCATATGCATCCAAGCTAGCAACCTAAGAGACCAAATGGAGAATCTAATTCAAAGAGGGTGCAATTTCATTGTTGGCATGAAATTCAAGTGCAAGGAAGTGGAGTGGATGGTTTTTTTGAAAGAAAGAGATTTGGATTGCCATAAGAAAAAAGAAATGAAGAGGAGCTATTTGGCATGGGTTTTGTTTTTGCTAGAATTAAGAGTCATTAACCACCAAGACTCCTAATTAAGGTACTAATTAAAGAAAGAAGTGGCCACAAACTCCTAATTAATGCACTAATAAAGAAATAAGTGGGTGCTAATTAAGGAGGAAGTTTGAATGGTGTGAAGAATATATTGGGTGTTAATTCAAATTAAGAAGGATTTTGAATAAAATCAAAAGGAGATGGCATGGACACCAAACAAGGAAAGGAAGTGGAGTTAAAGATTTCTTGGAAGCATGGAATACAAATTCCTAATTTCTTAGGACTCTTAAGTTGGCTGCCAAACATGGATAAGGATCCAAGATAAAGAGGAAGGTGGTGATCAAAGAAGAGGCACAGCTTTGAGAGAAGAAATGGGAGTCCAAAACCAAGAGGACTCTAGAAGCATTAAGTGGCCGGATATGGGATTCCAAAGTGGACGACAACAAAACAAAGCGAGGCATGAGAATAGGAGTCCTTCTATGGTAGCAATTTCAAGATTTTGACATTTATTCAAGTTATGAGGCATTATCTAAAGTCCAAATTCATTAGGACTTTAGATGGGGTGGTTAAGACTCTAATAAAGGAAAGAAATAAAGATGGCATGAGGCAATTTTAGCATGGGAGATCAAAGAGTCACAGATTCACTTAGGAGGCATGGAAGACAAATCTTAACTTCCCATGGACTCCTATTTTGGACAACTAATTGATGAAGGAAATAAATTGAGGATTTGTGGTGAAGAGGCATGCAGATTTTTATGGAGGTGAAAATTTGATTTTGAGAAAGCACAGATTTCATTGATGCTAAATTCTTAAGTTGGCATGGACTCCTGGGCATCACCTTGTTGAGAATCTCAAAACATCTGGACTTTAGATTAATAAGGTTCTAATTAAAGAAAAAAGCAAGCAAGATGGCGTGAAGACTCCTAGGATGAATGCCAATCAGAAAAAAATCAAGGATTCAAGGGCAAGATTTGATTTGAAGAGGCATGGAGAAGAATTTATGGCATTGGAAAATCAAAGGAGGCATGAGAGAGAGCCCAAGCTCTCTTGGATTTTGAAAATAAAAGGAAACAAAAGGAATTGTGGTATGGAAACCAAATTTAGAAGGAGCATTGATTTAAGTGATGAAACCAATTGAAGAAGGAATCAAGGGGCAACACAATTCAAAAGAAAATTAGATTTTATTTGGGTGGCATCCATTAAAGATTAGGAGGATCTTGGAAAGAGCCTATAGAAAGAGTAGGGGAGCAAGCCTGCAACCAAACCTTATTCCACCCTCTCCTAAATCCTAGCTAGCTTCCATGCCATCACCATCTTCTTTCTTTATGCCTCCCCAGCTTCCATAATCCATAGCCATCACGCCATCCACCTTCCTCCATCAAAAACCATAATCATATCACAACCCTACTCCACCATTCTTCCTCCACCTTTCTCCCTTCCAAGCTATTGCAGAGACCCTGTTCTAACATGAAGATAATAATGAAGAATTGCTCCATTGAAGGCTAAACCCTACCATCTCAAAAAATCCTTGCAATGCTTGTAACAGGTAGTTTATTATTTTTTTCTTTATCTAATATACCTCTTCTTGCTATAAAATAAAGAGTTGCTTTTATTTCTATATCTTGTTATATGTCTTTCATTTGAACTCCTAGTTAGAATAATCTATACTCTTGGGACAAGCTATGATTTATGGATATGGTTCATGCTCTTAGAATGGAGTATCTTTAAGTAGGATTCCTAGTACCTTGTATGCACTTTATCTTGATTAGCCAATACTTTAGAGGGAAGGGCTGATCCAACTGGTATGGGATGTGCTCTTATTAGATAGGTTATATCTTGATAGGTGGCATGCAGATCGATTGTATAATAGGAGAGTACCTGCTGCTTGCCAACTAACCATACAAAATCCTAAGATACTTCTACCATATTCAAATCTAGTATTAATTAGTATTTCCTTTGCTTTGTTATTACTCGTTCATTCTCTTTTAAACAAACAATCATTATTTATTACTCATCAGTCTATTACTTGAACACAACTTAGCCCACGATCCATGTAGATATGAACCTGACTTACTACTATCTTTATAGTGTTAAGTTGGAGATTTATCTTTGATCGTGTATGACAACGATCATTCTTCTCCCATTCACCTTGCTGCAAGCTTTCTCACTATCAACCTTTTTCTTCTAGGTTTTCAATGCCAAACCTTAAAAAACTAGAGAGAGGAAGATCTTGAGAGAGAGTAGAAGGGAGAAGAAAAAGTTTGGTTCTCCCTTAGGCATTCAAGAAGAAGTTCCAAAGGTTTGCATGAAGAGTTCATGCCAAGGCTGTGATCTCCTTCTTGTTCGAGTTATAGTTGAAGGAAGACCTAGATTCAAGCTGGATAAATGGCCCACAAAGAGCTTAGCTCTAGTATACTCCAAAGGCCGAGCACATGCATAGCTCCAACAAGAGTCCCGATCATCAATCGGATCTGACCTGATTGAAGTTGAAGATGGAAAGGGATTAAGGTAAGTATTTTTTCTTCATTTTATTTAAATGCATTCAGATCTAATTGTAATCTAATCAAGCATGTTTAGATCCTATTTTAGGTGCTTTTAAATTATTATGCATACTATTTTATGAAAGATATTTTTGTATCTACAGTTTCTACTACACTGCAATTTTAAAAATCCTAGAAATTAGCATGCCAGCACCTAGGTTTCCTTCAAATGGTATCAGAGTAAGGTCATTTAAACATGCATGATTAGATTTAGATCTGAATCATCTTTAGATCTGAAAGTAGGGATTGATTTTGATCAAATTATCTTACATAAAGTTGTTCTACTATAGGGTTAATCCTTATAGTGCAAAGGTTGTCCTAGCATAAGTTGATGTATTTTGAAAAAATTTTTGAAACTAAAATCCAAACTTTAAGATCTGATTTTAATATATGTGTCAAAAAACTAGGACATGGTTTTATGCATGTATTTTTTTTTAACTAGTAGATGTAAAATAGATTAAAAATATTCTTAATCTCTAAATCATACATTAGAATAATTCTAAAAATCTATCTTGTTTGATCATGATATGATTTAAATAGATATAGATGCTGAAATTATAATCAGTATGCATTGATTTTACCAATGCATGCTATAGATCAATCTACAAACATACATAGGATCGGGTCCTATACCTCATCATGGATCGATGAATACCGTTAGTGATAGAGTGTAGTAGAAGGTTTGGACATCACCTCATGACTACAAATGGTGTCCAGCCTCTATGAAAAGTCCACACAAGTCCTGAGAAATCACCTTCCCTAGAGTGAAGCTTCGTGTGAAGGCAATCGATAGCTGATCTAAAAACTTCATTCAATTTTTTTTTAGTCCTCCAAGAAGATAAGAAGATGGAAGATGAGAAGGATCAGGTCATGGAAGAACAAGAAACTCAAATCAATTTTTTTTTATTTCCCTTTCTCTCTCTTTTCTTTTCTCCCTATCACCAAGAAAGAAGTTCTCATGCCCATATTTTTCATGCCCACTCTAAGTTTCTTTTCCATGATTTTTTTTTTCCATGGTTTCTCATGGTAAAAACCTCTCTATGTTGTTACACAATCCTAGCAAAAGGCAACTTAAATAGTCATGGAAAAAGGATTAGAATAGGATTAAAGGAATAGCATTTTTCTAGGACTAGTAGTTTAACTCATTCAATTTAAATTCAAATCAATTCAAATAAATTCCAAGATTTATCTAAACCTATCCTAACTCAAAAGAGATTGAGAGAATCCATCAAAAACCATTTTTCATGGATAAAACATTGCACAAAAAACCAAAACTTGTGGAGAAGGAAGGGGGTGCAATATCAGTTTTGAGTCGATCAAACTAGATACAAAACTATATTAAAACACCTTTTAAAAGTTATCTTAGCTTAATCCCCATTAGAGTGGATAATAAGAAGAGTGTTAATCATATTTTGGCATGGATTCTTCATACAAAAATTCATTTTTGCATGGAGAACAAAGTAGCGCAAGGGAGAAATTAGGTTCCTAGTTTGACATGGTCAACCTTAATTCTAATTTAATTTAATTTGGTTAGACTAATTAAAATAGCTTAAAACTAATATAATTAGGCTCCAATTAAAAATAATTAATTAAAAATAATCAAGTCCAAATATAAATTAAATTAAGATTAACATTTCTTAGTAATTAGGTCATTGAATAATCTAATCGAGTGAAATCTAATTGAACCAATTCATATAGATTGACCAAATCATTTCACTCAATAATTGACCCAATTAGCAATCCAATTACTAAATAATCCTTCTAATATTAATTAATGTTAATTAATTAATTATTTTTATTATAACTTTGTAATGGATAAATTGTTGATCATATTACTATTTTGTAATTAGACAATCCTCAATTGTCAATTTGCTATTATGATCAATCAAAAACTTCTGTTATGTATGACCTCATAGGTTTGAACTCTAAGACAGTAGCTCAAAATATTTTTTAAACTAATCAATGTGACCATCTAGTAAAGATGCCTGACATTCGGATAGGTTGAATGATGGCAAAGCAATATTCAAGATCCTAGGCTATAGTTACCTTATAGTTCATCCCTTTGATCTAATGCTCAGCATAAATTTAGAGTCTACTGTCAACTCCAAATAAGCATATCTAGATATATCTCAACATGCTAAATCCTATGATTCCCCACTAGGATTATACAGGCCTAAGTTTTTGTTAAATTGAAACATTGTCTAGCATTTACTCTAGCAACTTGGAATGGTCAATCCCTTCTTGACTTAACATCGACTTAATAAGTACTTGACTCCATCAAAAATCTTTCATCACTGGATTAGAAATCTAAGTAGTTCGATACCAAAATACAGTGATTTTTTTGCCAAGTCACCATGATAGTCTCAGGTCAAATGGATATTTATACACATAGTCACCATGATAGTCTCAGGTCAATGGATATTTATACACATACCCTTTCTGTGAGATACTCTTGACAGCAGAGTACTCCATAAGTTGGTCACTATTTAGTAAGATGTACTCCTATAATCACCTGCATGCATACCAATGTCTCCATAATCCTTGGTTAGAGGATAATCAACCTATATGGCATATAATGACCTATTCTCTATAAACATTGTCATCTTAGAGAATAACATATTATTTGGTTGTGAACTAATTTAAGAATCACTTAATAAATCTTCCTTTTTCAAATCAATATAGTTCTAAGTACTTCAATACATTAAAGTTCACAAGAAGATGACAAATATTATTGAGGTATCAAATATATTTATTTTATTTATAATTCATATGCATTTAGAGAAAAAGTTAACCATCTATAACACCTAGATGATTGCTTTAGGATACTTTTCCATAACTCCCACTTGGACTAAAGCCATTGGAATAGTATCATATACCCATCTTTCACTTCTGATCATTGAACTCATTGATTTCAAGGACTTTAGTAAATGGGTTGGCTAGGTTCTCCTTTCCATTAATATTTTACAGGTTGATGTCACGTCGTTCAACAATCTCTCGGATAAGGTGGTAGCAATGCAGGACATGATTTGTTCATTGATGTGCCTTCGGTTCCTTTGCTTAAGCAATGACTCTAGTGCTATCATAATGCAAAACAACTAGACCATGAATGGGGGTGCAACTCCAAGCTTGGTGATGAACTTCGGTAACCATACTCTTCTTTTATAGTATCTGATACCATAATATACTCTTCCTCGTATACGAAATCAATCACAATATGCTACTTAGAACTTCTTCAGTAAATGGCTTTTCCATTAAGGGTAAAGACATAACTTGATACACTTTTTATTATATGTCAATCTGATTGAAAACTTAAGCTAGTATAACCGACTAGTTTCAAATCAAAATCTCCATAAACCATCATTGGTCCTTAGTATTTCTCCAATACTTAAGGATAGTTTTTACAACCTTTCAATGGTTCACACCTTGATCAGATTGGTATCTACTCACTACTCTTTTGATAATGCCACATCTGATCATGTATACATTATGGCGTACATAATGGATCCCACTATCGAGGCATATGGAATCCTACTCATATACTCTATCTTCAAGAGTGGTTAGATAATCCTTCTTAGAGAGTAATTCCATGGCTTATTAAAGATAGCCTTTTTGAACTTTACCATACCAAATCTCTTTAATAGAGTATTAATGTATGTCAACTAGGATAACCCTAGCAACCTTTTAGACTATCCGTATAGATCTTCATCCCAAGGATTTAGGTTGCTTCTTCCAGGTCTTCATGGAGAATTAGGATGACATTCGAACCTTATTTTCTTGCATTGCAGAAATGTAATTCTACATACAAAACAAGAAATATAATTACTAAACCATTAGTCGATTTGTATATATAGGGCTCTTCTCCATTCTTAATGAAGCCATATATTTTGATTACCTTATCAAAAGCATGTTCCAACTCTAAGAAGCACACTTCAATCCATAAATGGATCGATGAAGCTTGCACACCTTTGATTCATTTATGGATGTGAACCCTTCAGGTTGTATCATATACACCTCTTTTTCTCTCTCTCCATTAACGAAAGTGATTTTGACATCCATTTGCTAGATCTCAAAATCAAGATGCGCTGCTATTGCAAGCATAATCCGAATAGACTTGAGCATTGCCATGGAAGAAAACATCTCGTCATAGTCAATACCATAATGCTCATGATATCCTTTGGCAACTAGATGGGCTTTATGGATCTCTGCCATCCCATCTGCACCCCTTTTCTTTTTAAAAAATATACTTGCACCTAATAAATTTTATCACTTTAGGTGGATTAACTAGTGTCCACACAATATTCATCTCCATGGACTCCATTTTGGATTCATGACTCCAAGAATTTCTTAGAGTTAGAACTCTACATCATATCCATGTAGGTGATCAATCCTCATTATTTTTTATCAAGTTCAACAAGATCACCAACCTGGACCAAGAAACCATAGTATCTATCTAGTTGATGTGGAATTCTACTAGATCTTTTAATGGTTGCCTCTAAATAGGCTCTAGGTTTGAACTAATTAAATATGATTGAATTGGTTTAGTTGATTAGGTCAGTTCTTCTACCATTGAACTTTTTCAAGTTTAACCTTAAAGGCATTTGTTCTTTCTTTAAGAAACTCCTTTTCCAAAAAGATTACCTTATAACTAATGAACACTTTGTGTTCACCAATTTGGTAGAAGAAATAATTCTTAGTATCCTTCGAGTACCCTATAAATGTAGACCTATCAAACATAGGCCCAAGCTTATTCATTTTCAAATGTTTGACATAAGCTGAACATCCACAAACCCTAAGGTGTGAGAGTATTGGCTTACACCCTATGCATATTTTATATGGCATTTTGTTTACACACTTGCTAAGAACTCTGTTTAGAATGTAACAAGCTGACTATAATGCATATCTCCAAAAAAAGATATGTAGACTCGCAAACCCCATCATGGACTGAACTATGTCTAATAAGGTTCGATTCCTCTTTTTAGATACTCTATTAAGCTGAGGTGTCCTAGAAAGAGTCCATTATGAGAGAATCCTATTCTCTTCTAAATATGTCATAAATTCATTGGTAAGATATTCACCTCCTTGATCAGTTCGAAAGGTTTTGATACACTTCCCAATTTATTTTTACTTCATTAAAAATCATTTGAACATCTCAATGACTCAGACTTATATCTCATCAAGTAGACATACCAATATCTTGATAAGCCATTAGTAAACATGATGAAGTAGTGATATCTATCTATGGCTAAAGTTTCATAGGTCCACATATATCAATATACATTGTAAGGGTTTTGGTGACCAGGGCAGAAGCGTGGATTTCAAAAATTTATTATGAACCACTACCAAACCCTTAACCCAAGACCTCCTTACTAGAATTAAAACATACAAACATGCATATAAATATAACTAGAGTTTAGGCACCAACCTGAACCGCTAGTATACAATCCGATGAAAAAAACCCTGATTCCCTTCTTCTCTCCCCAGGCACCCAAATGTTCGCCCTCCAATGATGATCCACATGAAACTCGGACCAAGGAAGAACTTCTTCTTCAAGTTGCTTGGAGAAGTGGAACTCTTTCGGTAGCCTTGGTCTATTGACCATTATAAGACCCTGTCATACTATAGGGCACTAAAGACACTCTCCTAAACCACTCTTTGTTTTAGGACAACCCTCCTCTAGGACCCCTTAGGCTTATGTCCTAAAACAAAGTCTTGTCCTAGTAGAAAAGACCTTGTCTTAAAGAAAGAAGGAGGGAGAGAGAGACACTCAGAATAGTACTTTGGTGGAATTCTTAATTCAGACTCATCACCACCCCCTATTTATAGATACAAGAGGTGGTGATATGTCCTCCCATCAACTTATCAGATATGATTTTTCAAGACCGAAGAGAAGTTATCTAGCTTGAAAAATCATATCTAATAAGCCCATTCATGCATCAAAGGCCTTATTCACATCCCTTCTTTTATCTGAACGAATTCTCACTTGCCACATGTCAATTACCGGTCCCTAGGAAGCCAAGAGGTGCCTCTTCAATCTCCAAACATCGAAGATTATGAAGAGTCCTGATAGCAGAAGGACTCTCCATCAGAACAGCGCGCCACATGAAGAGTTGCGACTCTTCAAGCACCGTGCACGCCATCCTTCTTCCACGCAAATTTCAAAGAATGTTCACCAGTAAAAACATAGGAAATATAGGTGTCATTGGAAAGAGATAAAATTTCCTTTCTGAACATATAAATTATATTCAAATCAGAGATCTATAGCTCATTCTGTGCCCTTTCGAAGTTTTATCATTTAGGTACGAAGAGTCTCATGCCATTGGGACTCTTCATGTATGGCACCTAAAATGCCCTTAAATCCAAATTAAAATCAGATTTAGCTATGATTAGGCTAGCCTCACTTAGGACTCAACCGAATTTAGGTTTCTCATAATTATGTTAGCCAAATAGCAAGCAAACGGACCCAATCCAATTGGGTTAGGAATTTGGTTAGCCTACATATGCAAGTATATAATCCGGCTAACCAATTAGGATCCTATGACCCTAATTAAATCATTAATGACTTCCTTGGCCAAGTCTCTATTGTGTGTGATCCATTGGATTCCACATCTAGCCAGCAGTAGGTTTAGATTTGAGCCGATTCGATTCGATCGAACTGATTGACCTAATTAGGTCAAATTGGCTCACCTAATTGTCCAATTCGAATCACACATCGAATTGACTCATGAAACCAAATCAATTGGTTCATGAAGACCTACAAGACAAGATTGACATCTAGCAATGTATCATGCATACCCGGAAGATGTGAATTTTGATAAATTTATGAAAATACCCTTTAGTGGTGAGTTACCGGGCAATTCAGTCCTTCGATCTACTTGCACTCTAAATATGACTATGGATATGGATACTTGTCAAATCCAATTTCATATTCATTCCTTGCTCAATCTAATAATGATGATTCATTAATGAACCATTAGAAACTATTTCTAATGTTCATACTTTGATCAAAGATTTCCCGAATCTTCATTTGATTGAAATCATTTGGATGTGCTTCCCTCTTGCAAGAGTTGATCGATTCCGTTTTAACCTACTCACAACCTCCATATGCAATCCACCATACCCAGTATCACCCCATGCATGACTCAGTGTCATGATTGAGTGTGAACCAAAGTATGGATTCATGCATACAAGGTACCATGGCAGTCTCAGGTCAAAGGATCACATGCACTACTCCCACTATGAGAACTATCTATTGACAAACAGATAAGGTTCCATTAGATGTTCTCAAGCTGGATCCATTTAGTGAACTCATTCTCTAATGAGCACCCACATCCTAGTATTAGTGTCAAATACAAGTGACAGTGAGATCAGTCACCCTCTTCACTAAGCATACATAAGATGTGCTGGTCTTACCGGAAACATTGATCCCCTACTCAATATCCCATCGACCAGGAATATTTAGATTAGGGTTTTAAGGCTTTAGGTCTCACTGGTATGATCTCATCATAATCCTAGAACCATAGCCCTAATCTATGGGGTTCATCATATCTTAATAAATTAATAAGACAATGTATGATGAAAATAAAATGCCTTTATTAATTGATAATGTCAATACACTGGTTTGGGATACAAAAGAAAATTCCATCGAAATTCAACATTTCGATTGGCCTTTAGGGCATAATCCTTTCAATCTCCCACTTGCACTAAAGCCAATCACCTTTAAATTTTAACCCCTTACAATCGAGGTTGCGATCAAACTCTCGCTGTGGTAGAGCCTTAGTGAATGGGTCTTCATTTCTACTCTATTATGTAGACTTTTTGTCTTTCAAAAATCTCTCGAACGAGATGGAAGCGTCTTAGAATGTGCTTTGATTTGAGATGAGCTCTAGGTTTTTTAGCTTGAGCGATGGCTCTAGTATTATCATAGTAAAGTGGTACTGGACCTTCAATCTCCGAAACAATGCCCAACTCTGAGATGAACTTCTTCATCCAAACAGCTTCCCTGGCAGCTCACTAATAGTAATGTATTCTGCCTCAGTTGTTAAGTCAGCTACAGTCTGCTGTTTAGAACTCTTCCAACTTACAACTCCTCCATTTAGGGTAAAAACATACCCTGAAATAGATTTGCTATCATCTTGATCTGATTGAAAACTAGAATCTGAATAAGTTTCTAGTTTAAGATCAGATCCTCTGTATATCAAAAAAATCCTTAGTCCTTCTCAAGTACTTAAGAATATTTTTCACAGCCTTCCAGTGATCCTCTCTTGGATTAGCCTGAAATCTGCTGGCTATACCTAAGGCATATGCCACATCAGGCCTGGTACATAACATAGCATACATTATAGATCATACAGCCAAAGCATAAGGTATAGAACTCATTCTATTCTTTCTTTAGGTGTCTTAGGAGACATCTTCTTAGAAAGTTGTAAGCCATACCCATGGGCAAGTAACCTCTTTTACTTCCCTCCATGCTAAATCTCTTTAGCACTTGGTCAATGTACCTAGATTGGGATAAGCCTAGCATCCTCCTAGATTTATCTCTAAAGATCTTGATACCCAGTATATATGATGGAAACTGTTTAGATAACCATACCTTGACTGATTATAACATTGGGATATCATTCACAATGAGGAGTATGTCATCCACATACAGAACCAAGAAAACTATGGTACTCCCACTAGTCTTCTTGTACACACAAGGTTCATCCTCATTTTTGATAAAGTCAAACTCTTTGACTGTCTTATCAAATCGGATGTTCCAACTCCTGGATGCTTGCTTTAATCCATAAATGGATTTCTTTAGCCTACATACCTGATTAGGTTTAGTCTCCAATACAAAACCTTTTGGCTGTGACATATAGACCCCTTCCTCAAGGAAACCATTAAGGAATGCAATTTTCACATCCATCTGCCAGATTTCATAATCATGATATGCTGCTATAGCAAGCATGATCCGAATAGATTTGAGCAAGGCAACAGAAGAAAATGTTTCATCATAATCTATTCCCTATTTTTGTCTGAAACCCTTAGCCACTAATCTGGCTTTATAAGTTTCAACTTGGCCATCTGCCCCAATATTTTTCTTATGGACCCATTTGCATCCATAGAGTTAACACCCTCTGGTGCATCAACCAAAGTCCACACTTGGTTGACATACATGGAGTCCATTTCAGATCTCATGGCTTCTAGTCATCTGTCTGAGTCCCTACTCATGACAGCATCCGTATAGGTTAGAGGCTCATCATTTTCAATGATCCGGGCTTCATTATTTTCAATAATGAACCCATACCTCTCAGGTTCATGATGCACCCTATCAGACCTACGAATAGGAATGGTGTGTTCTGGTTTTATACTAACTATGTTATCATTTGGTTGAGATGTATCTATTTGTTGAACTTCTTCATGTTCAATATTTCTCCCACTGCCCTTTTGTAGGATGAACTCTTTCTCCAGAAAAGTGGCATGCCTACTGACAAAAACTTTTGTTCAATAGGGTGGTAGAACAGATATCCTATACTATTTTTAGGATATCCTACAAATAGACACTTATCTGCTCTAGCATCCAGCTTATGTCCAAAATTTTTTTTGACATAGGCTGGACATCCCCATATCTTAAGATACTTAATTGGATTTCTTACCCCTCCATATCTCATATGGAGTGCTAGAGATAGATTTTGATGGTACTCTATTTAAGATATTAGCCACGGTTTCCAAGGCATATCCCTAAAAGGAAACAGGTAACTCTATGAAGCACATCATGGACCGTACCATATCTAATAAGGTACGATTCCTCCTTTCAGCAACACCATTTAATTATGGTGTAAGGAGGGGTCCATTTAGAGATAATCCCCTTTTCTTTAAGGTGATCGAGAAACTCAGTGGATAAGTATTCACCTCCTCGATCTGATCGAAGGATTTTAATACTTTTTCCTGTTTGTTTCTCTACCATACTTTGATACTCTAAAAATTTATCAAAGGCTTCAGACTTATGTTTCATAAGATACACAAATCTGTATCTTGAAAAATCATCAGAAAACGATGAAATAAGAGTATCCACCCTTGGCCTCAGTTGTCATAGGCCCACATACATCTGTATGTATGAGTCCAAATAACTCAATTGTCCTTTCTCTATGTCCACTAAATGGAGTCTTGGCCATTTTACCCATGAGACATGATTCACAAGTTCCTAATGATTCATAATCATAAGGATTAAGGAAATTTTTCTTGTATAACTTGCTAATCCTAGTCTCACTAATATGTCCAAGCCGACAGTGCCAGAGTAAAGTATTGTTTACATCATCTCTCTTTCGTTTGTTACTTACATGAAGTATATTGTCATTAGTGGATAGAGTTAAAAGATCATTGCAAATATGCCACAACATATATTTCATTAGAAAAGCTGATTGAGCAACTATTGCTCATCACATTCATAATATAACCTTGTCTAAGTAACAAGGGTACATATATGATATTTCTAATGACCTTAGGCATATAGTAATAATCTCTCAGCTCTAAAATCTTTCTCGAAGGTAACTTCAAGATATAAGCCCCTACGGCCTCTGCTTGGATGGACTCTCCTCCAGGACCGTAGAGCTCGAAGTCTCCTTCCTTCAATACTCTAAGCCTCTACAGCCCCTGCAATGATTTGCAGATATTATGACCACAGGCGGTATCCAATACCCAAGTATTTGAAATGAAAGAATCCAATGACAAAATAGTATGAACTTCTTTCATACCTTTTGGTGAATCCGATGCACCAAGCTTTACACCTGCAAGGTAAGCCTTGCAGTTCCTCTTCTAATGACCCGGCTTGCCACAGTGAAAGCAGGTCATCTATCTGGAGGCCTTCTTTCCTTTCTTCTTCTTGATGCCCCTTTTGGTTTCAATCTCCTCTTGGAACCCTTTTTGCCTGACTTCCTTGTTGATCCCATCCATAAGAAGAAATGTAGCCTTATTTTTTTTTAAATGGTTCTCTGCTGTTTTAAATATGTTTAACAGCTCAGTCAAGGAAGTGTTAAGTTTGTTCATATGATAATTAAGAACAAACTATGAAAATGACTCCAGAAGTGACTGCAGGATCAAATCCTGATTCAACTCCCCATCTATAACAAAACCCAATTGACCTAATCTAGTGATCAGGTCAATAACCATCAGTACGTGGTCTTGTATAGATGTACCTTATGTCATTCTCGCATGGAATAACTGCTTAGATATCTCATATCTAGAAGTTTGACTATGTTCTTAATATAGCTCTTTTAGATTGAGTAGTATGGAGTTAGTGTCCATGCTATCATGTTGCCTCTGCAACTCATTGGTCATAGAGGCAAGCATGATACATTTGACAGTTAGTGAGTCATTTTGCCACATCTTGTATGTGGTTTTTCCTCTTGCGAGGCATCTTCCCCTAAAGGTTCGAAGGTAGGGGTATCAAGAATGTAAAAAAGTTTTTCCTGGATGAGTACTATCTTTAGGTTTCTCAACCAGTCAACATAGTTCGGTCCAATCAATTTATTGGCATCAAGTATACCACGGAGTGAGAGTGAAGAGGCCATTAAATCTACATTAACAAAGAACATAACATAAGCAAACAACCAATGTTGACAAAACATAATTAAATTAGGACTTTAACTTAATTATCTCCCCCTATTTTATCGAGCATCATAACCCTCCATATGTTGATCGAGAAATCCTAATTGGTTTTCTTAGTGGGGTTGAGATCCTAATTCCTTATAAAAGACCTTATGTGTACACAACAAATCTTTTATAAGTTCAAAGATAGGAAAACTCTTTCCAATTGTATCTCATACAATTCTCAACAAAACCTGGCCTCTAAAATATTAATAGCCTTGTGTGTGCACAACAAATTATAATATTTTTAGTTAAGTAAGACCCTTCATTCCTTTATAATCATGATTGTAATAAAAATACCCTTGTGTGTTCACAACAAAGTATTATATTAAATCATGCCATAAGCATCAAATGTACCAGGCCAAAATTGTGTTAGATACTATAATAGGCCTTGTGTGTACACAACAAACCTAATACGGATCATAACATAATAATAACCTAGCATGAAGGAAGGCCTAATGTAGCGAATATTACACTAAGCATATCAATCAAGAATTAAGTTAATCCTTATCGGCCAGGTAAGTGGGAGAGTAGTGGGAATCCCCCCGTTGCTTTCCTAGACACCAATAAAATTTGGCCAGGTCAGTCAACGGAACCAATTAAAAACCACATCCTCTTTACCGATCATGAACCACTTTTCCTAGACACCGAATGATCAACTAATCATCTTGATTATTTTGCTTTTGGTATATGACACTACAACTTAATATAATTTTAATAGAGGGCAATTCAAACAGAAGCACATTCTAATATTACCATTCGTCAACCATGCATCATATATCATTTTATAATGTGCCAAGTGTGACATCATACTTGGACAACCATCTACCACATAATGGATCCACATTATGCTAGGGCAACCTTATTTCAGTATGATGACTAGAAAGCTAAACATATCTCTATATCGGTTAAGGTTTAAGTGAAAACCCTAACCAGTGACATACATATATGCATAAACATATCAATCATATGTAACTTTAAACTTTTGTAGAGTCCTACAAAATTGGGAACTTCAATTTTGTAGAGTCCTACAAAAATGGGCAACCTCAAGAGTCCTACAAATTGGGCAACTTCAAATTTTGTATAGTCCTACCAAAATGGGCAACCTCAAGAGTCCTACAAAATTGGTCAACTTCAATTTTATAGAGTCCTACCAAAATGGGCAACCTCAAGAGTCCTATAAAATTGGTCAACTTCGACTTTGTAAAGTCCTACCAAAATGGACAACCTCAAGAGTCCTACAAAATTAGGAAACTTCAAATTTTGTATGATTTAGCCCTAATAAGGTGGCTCTGATACCACTGTAAGGGTTTTGGTGACCAGGACGAAAGTGTGGATTTCAAAAATTTATAATGAAACCACTACCAAACCCTTAACCCAAGACCTCTTTACTAGGAATTAAAACATACAAACATGCATATATAATATAACTAGAGTTTAGGTACCAACATGAACCGCTAGCATCCAATCCGATGAAGAAAACCCTGATTCAGCCTCTTCTCTCCACCAGGAGCCCAAACATTCGCCCTCCAACGGTGATCCACACGAAGCTCGGAACAAGGAAGAACTCCTTCTACAAGTTGCTTGGAGAAGTGGAACTCTTTCGGCAGCCTTTGGTCTATTGACCACTGTAGGACAACCTGTCCTAATATAAGGCACTAAAGATACTCTCCTAAACCACTCTTGGTTTTAGGACAACCTCCTTTAGGACCCCTTAGGCTTATGTCCTAAAAAAAGCCTTGTCCTAGTAGAAAAGACCTTGTCTTAACAAGATAAGCCTTGTCTTAAAGAAAGAAGGAGGGAGAGAGAGACACTCAGAATAGTACTTCGGTGGAATTCTTAATTCAGACTCATTTTACCACCCACTATTTATAGATACAAGAAGGGCGTGTGATACGTCCTCCCATCAACTTATCAGATATGATTTTTCAAGACTGAAGAGAAGTTATCTGGCTTGAAAATCATATCTAATAAGTCCATTCATGCACCGAAGGCCTTATTCACATCCCTTCTTTTATCCGGACGAATTCTCACTTGCCACATGTCAATTACCGATCCCTAGGAAGCCAAGAGGTGCCTCTTCAATCTTCAACATCGAAGATTATGAAGAGTCCTGATAGCCGAAGGACTCTCCATCAGAACCGTGCGCCACATGAAGAGTTGCGACTCTTCATGCACCGCGCACGCCATCCTTCTTCCATGCAAATTTCAAAGAATATTGACCAGTCAAAACATAGAAAATATGGGTGTCATTGAAAGAGCATAATATTTCCTTTCTGACCTTATAAATTATTCAAATCAGAGATCTATAGCTCATTCTGTGCCCTTTTGAAGTTAAGGTATCATTTAGGTACCAATAGTCTCATGCCATTGGGACACTTCATGTATGGCACCTAAAATGCCCTTAAATCTAAATTAAAATCAGATTTAGCTCTGATTAGGCTAGCCCCACTTAGGAGTCAACCAAATTTAGGTTTCCCATAATTAGGTTAGCCCAATTAGCAAGCAACTGACCCAATCCAATTGGGTTAGGAATTTGGTTAGCCTACATATGCCAGTATGTAATCCGGCTAACCAATTAGGCTCCTATGACCCTAATTAAATCATGAATGACTTCCTTGGACAAGTGTCTATTGTATGTGACCCATTGGATTCCATATCTAGCTAGCAGTAGGTTTAGGTTTGAGCTAATTCGATCAGATCGAACCCGATTGACCTAATTAGGTCAAATTGGCTCACCTAATTGTCCAATTTGAATCACACATCGAATTGACTGATGAAACCAAATCAATTGTTTCATGAAGACCTACAAAACAAGAATGACGTCTTGCAATATATCATGCCTACCTGAAAGATGAGGAATTTTGGTGGATTTATGAAAATACCCTTCAGTGGTGAGTTACCGAGCAATTCAGTCCTTCGATCTACTTGCACCTTGAATATGACTATGGATATGGATACTTGTCAAATCCAATTTCATATTCATTCCTTGCTCAATTTGATAATGATGATTCATTAATGAACCATTAGAAACTATTTCTAATGTTCATACTTTGATCAAAGATTTCCTGAATCTTCATTTGATTGAAATCATCTGGATGTGCTTCCCTCTTACTAGGGTTGATCGATTCCTTTTTGACCTACTCACAACCTCCATATGCAATCCACCATACCCAGTATCACCCCATGCATGACTTAGTGTCATGATTGAGTGTGAACCAAAGTATGGATTCATGCATACAAGGTACCATGGCAGTCTCAAGTCAAAGGACCATATGCACTACTCCCACTATGAGAACTATCTATTGACGAACAGATAAGGTTCCATTAGATATTCTCAAGCTGGATCCATTCAGTGAACTCATTCTCTAATGAGCACCCACATCCTAGTATTAGTGTCAAATACAAGTGACTGTGAGATCAGTCACCCTCTTCACCAAGCATACATAGGATGTGCTGGTCTTACCGGAAACATGATCCCCTACTCAATATCCCATCGACCAGGAATATTTTTGATTTGGATTTTAAGGCTTTAGGTCTCACTGGTATGATCTCATCATAACCCTAGAACCATAGCCCTAATCTATGGGGTTCATCATATCTTAATAAAATTAATAAGACATAGTGTATGATGAAAATAAAATACCTTTATTAATTGATAATGTCAATACACTGGTTTGGGATACAAAAGAAAATCCCATCGAAATACAACATTTCGATTGGCCTTTAGGGCATAATCCTTTCATATATTAGACTCGAAATCTTAATGGCTCTTTCACCCTTTTTAGTAAAAATTGACTTAGTCATCTTTTCAAAAAGACAAGATTTGTAGGTTAATAATAATTCAAAATCATTAATTTTAGGATTTCTTCTTTAGATAATATGTTCATCCTATTTTTCTTAATATAACCTAGCCTAAAATGCCAAAGGTAGACATTAGACACATTTTCAATCCTAGGATGTTTGTTGGAAGTGTACATTATATTCAAAAACTATAATACAAAATAAATGTCATTCTTCAGTTGTCTACATATTATTATAACACCATTTAAAATGATATCATAATAAATATCTTTTATTGATAAATGATAACCACTTTTATCCAAAAGGGCTACAAGATCATATTTAACAAAAAACATGGACAATAATGACAATCACCTAAGACAATGACACTAGAATAAAAACAAGCTTGACTATTCCTATAGTTAGAACTAGAACAGATCTTCCATCTCCAATGTTTAAGATTTCTCATTATCTTTAAATCTTCTACTAACCTAAAGTCCCTATAATGAATTACAAATGTTAATAGGGCTTTTAGTATTCAATACCTTGGGAAAAGTATCACAAATAGAAAAATTATAAGAAGTTATCATAAAGGTACCACGTTCATTAATGCCTTGTTGGTTCTTCTTCTTCTTTGGCCTATTCAAGTCTAGCGAGGTAGAGTAAATAGGATAATTTATCTTCCAGTGTCCTTGCTTCTTATAGTAGACATTCAGTTTGAGTCTGGTTAAATTTCAACTTCTTGATCTGACTTGGCTTAGTCAACAAAGCACTTTGCATCTTTTCTTATTTTTCTTCTTCCCTTTCTTAAAGGGACAATGCCCTATTAAACATCCCACTATAATCCCCAACCTTTTATAGAGCTAATGATCCTTCTCATAGGTTTGTAGTAACTCCAATAGACTATGGTAGTTTACTGCAGGCCTAGTCATTCTATAATGATCAAAAAATCTTTGTAAGACTTCGATAGAAAATTAAAGATTGCATCCTTTCCTAGTTGTTCATGCAGAGGAAAATCAAGTTTGCTCAGGTGCTCAATCAGTCGATTATGTATAATACATGATCAATGACTGATGCCTCTTCCCTCATCCTAGTGTTGAAAATGATACAAGATATTTTATACTTTTCAACATCATCGAGAGTGCCAAAGGATTCTTTCAATACTTGAAGTTTGTCCTCTAATTGAGCATCCTCAAATTTATGATTTAATTCATCATTCATGGATGCCCACACTATACAATGAACCATGGTTCAGTCACTGAGCCACTTCTTGTAAGTGACTTTGACTGCACCTTGAGCATGCTGAGCAGGCTTCTTAGGTGCCAGATCTGTTAGCATAGATAGAATCTGTTAGTGTTCTAGGACTATTTTTAGCTTTTGATACCAGCTATTGAAATTGGATCCCGTTAATTTTTTATTATCTAGTAATGAATGGAGGGACAAAGTGGTGGCTATATTAATCTAAAAGGAGAACAAGACCTAATTGGTATATGAATCATTTAATCATAGAGACTTGGACTTTAGTCTAAAAGTTCTTCCACCATTATTGATCAAATTGGTAGCCTTTACCTTTAATTCTAGGAATTTCACCAATTCCTTAGTAGGAACCAAATCTAATAGACTGCACATGGGCTTGACTTTGGCTGGCTCATTGTTGACCCCTAAAGTGATTTTGATGATAACAAAATATTGGAGCATATATTTGGTTCTAACAACTCTTCAAATGATTGACAAGTTTTTGTAGGACAACTACATTGACACTCATTCTAAATCCTACAATCTTAATTGCTTTGTGTTGAGTTGTAAAGTGTTTAGAATCTTGTAAAGAAGAACCCTACAAGAGATTTCTACGCAAATCAAGTTTAAGGGTTACTTCTAGTAGCTTTCAAGCTTCAATTTTTCTTGAATTTATTGTAAGAAGTCCTTGAAAGAAGTCTTCAAAGCATTGGACAAGTGTTCTGGAAGATAGAGTTTGATCTGGATGAAGAACCAATTTCGAGCCGACTGGATGGAGGACCTAGCCGACTCTGGCACTGGTATAGGAAAGAAGTTATCTGGCACACAGATCCAGTCGACTGGCACCAAGGCCTATCTGACTCGTCAGAACTTGGTTGAGAATGATCTAAGAGCCTCTGAGATCCAAGTCGACTGGATTCCAACCTAGCCGACTCATCCAGAACTTGGTTGAGAATGGTCTAAGAGCCTCTTAGATCCAAGTCGACTGGATTCCAACCTAGCCGACTCGTCCAGAGTAAGGTATTTTCTCAACTGTGGAAGCTAGCCGGAAGCTAGCCGGCTGACATTCAGCCTAGTCGACCCGAACTTGATCCGAGTCGACTCGAAGATTGTCCGAGCTGACTGGAATGATGGGGTCACCTCCAATGGCTAGTTCCAGTTCTCAATTTTTGAATTCCAAAAGTGCTCTAACGGTAACCTGTCACCTCCCAACAGTCTATAACATTCAAAATCAAGGGAAGGCAGTTGAAGTCTCTATAATAAGGTATGAGAACATCTTTAAAGAGACTAATAAATTATTGGGCATTTATTGAACACTTATTGAAGTGAGAAGAAAGAGAGCACTTGAGCTTTAAAGTATACTTTCAAGCCTACAACAACTCTTACTAGAAGCTTGAAGCATCTTTTGAGGAAAGCAAGGAAGCCATTGAAGTGCATTAAAGAGCATTTAGTGGATCCTCACTCGAGCTACATTAGCAACAACCCAGACAACAGTGTTTGTCTTTATTGTTGCTTCTTTATTCTAGTTTTTTAAAATATCTGGGTTATTGGTGAGCCCGTCTTAAAACTAAATAGATTTCTTTGGTGAGCCTGTAAAAACCAGAGTGTAGAGATTTCTTTGGTGAGCCTATTTAAAAACCAAAGTGTAGAGGTTCTAGGTGAGCCTCTGAAAACCTAGTTTGGGTTTCTTTGGTGAGCACGTTTTACAAAACCAAAGTGTAGAGGTGGGATTGTGAGCCTGTAAACAATCCAACTATATTCCGGTTTGGGGGATATAGTGAAAATCCTGAGTGGTGAACTTGGGTAGTGGACGTATGAGCTGGGTTGCTTCGAACCACTATAAACCTGCTTTGTTTGTGTTGTGTTTGATTTACCTTTTAGCTTCTGTATATATTCTCTAATTAACACAGCACCTAACCACTAAAAGGAATTACTTGTGCACATACTTGCAAAAATTTTGTAATTCCCAATTCACCCCCCTCTTGGGAAAAGCCACCTGGGCAACAGCTGGTATCAGAGCAGTGTCTCTAATTACTCGAGTAAAGATTGATGGCTTATCCCATGAGTACATCCTTGGTCGAAGGCCAATCAACAAATAGACCTCCACTACTCACAGGCACTAATTATTCATATTGGAAAGCACGAATGAAAATTTACATATAAGCTGTAGATTTTAAATTATGGAAGGTCATCTTGAAAGGGCCACACATTCCCACAATTAATGTTGATGGCGTGGACATCCCTAAGCCTGAAGAGGACTGGGATGATCATGAAATGAAGATGGGAGAATTGAATGCCAAAGCAATGAATTTATTATATTGTGCTTTGAATGCTAACGAGTTCAACCGAATTTTCACTTGCTCTTCAGCAAAGAAAATCTAGGACAAACTCGAAGTGACCCATGAGGGAAATTTTCAAGTGAAAACCTCCAAGATAAATCTTTTAGTTCATAATTATGAATTATTCAAAATGGAACCTTCTGAAATAATTTCTGTCATGTTCTCTAGATTTACAGATATTATTAATGGTTTAAAGAGTCTTGGCAGGGTATACTCTAATGCAGATCTAGTTCAGAAGATCCTTCATTCTTTGCTCGACAAATGGGATCCCAAATTAACTGCAATCCATGAAGCCAAAGATCTAAACACATTGCTGCTGGATGAACTGCTGGGATCGCTCATCACCCACGAGCTGACAATGCAGCACAGAACGAAAGAGAGCAGAAGAAAAAGAAGACAATAGCCTTCAAAGCTGCTTCCGAATCTAAAAGGGATGATGAAGAATCTGAAGAAGAAAGCACCTCCTTCAACGATGACCTTGAAGACGATGACATCGCTATGGTTGTGAGGAGATTCTGAAAATTTATGGGAAGAAAGAAAGGAAGGTATAACCGGAAACTTCATAGGAGGGATTATGGAAAGGAAAAGGAGGATAGAGAAAAAGATAAAGAAGTAGTCCCCACATGCTATGAATGCAAAAAGCCGGGCACATACATCCAGACTGTCCACTATTAAAGAAATCCTTCAGACAAAAAAGAAAAAGAAAGCCATGGTTGCCTCATGGTCCGACAGTGAAGACTCATCATCATCTGAAGAAGAAGAGACCACCAAGATCGCAAATTTATGCTTAATGGGTCTCGAAGATGAGGTAACATCCCCTAACAATTCCACTAAATTTACATTTGATGAATTAAGTACTGTTTTCATGAATTATTATCTGAATTTAAGAAAGCTGGAGTAAAGATAAAATCATTGAAAAATATGAATGATTTTTTACTCAAACAAAAGGATGAATTTCATAAAAGAATAATTTATTACAAAAAGAATTGCATGACTTTTCTGAAAAATTTGAAAAGCTGAAAAATAAAATCTTTTATGTGAGAAGAAAAACTATGATTTACTTGCTGAAAATAATGAATTGAAAAAGGAGGTTACAAAACTCAAGCCTTTAGTTAAAAAACTCACTTTATCTTCAAATAAGCTTGAGCTAATTTTAAAAGAACAATGAATTTCAGGAAATAAAGCTAGAATTGGGTTTAAAACTTCTTTTATGAATGGAATTTCAGCAACTACTTTTGTGAAATCCAAAACACCTGCTCAAATATTTTATCTCAAAAAGTTTCAGCCACACCAAAAACTGTTTCTACTTCAAAGTCTTTGTTATATGTTCCCAAGAATTTGAGCAAAAATGCATACATTTCAAAAGTTCAAAATCTGCATCAAGTGCATCAGCCTTTAGATCTTCCAATTATGCTTCAATCAAAAATTTTAAAGTTGTTTGCTATGTTTGTAAAAGAATATGACATAAAGGTTTTGAATGCAATAATGTTAGAAATGTTCTAAAAAAAGTAAGAAAGATTTGGATTCGCAAAGGAATCGCCTCTGCTGACCTGCAAGGACCCAAGATAGCTTGGGTACCTAAAAGAATTCATTGACTGTTTTGCAAGAATGTCTTGCAGCCCAAAAATTGAAGAAAATATGGTACATAGACAGTGGCTGCTTAAGACATATGACAGGTGACAATGACCAATTTATCACCCTTGAAATGAAAGAAGAGGCTTGGTCACCTTTGGAGACAATGGCAAAGGAAGAATAATAGGTATTGCTAAGATCAAAATAACTCCACTTTTATTGAAAATGTCTTGCTAGTAGACAAATTGAAGCATAATTTCTTAAGTATAAGTCAATTGTGTGATAAAGGCTTCAAGGTTGTCTTTGAATCTTCTATGTATATAGTAACTAACTCTTTAGATTCTAGAAACAAGTTTATTGGACATAGACTCGAGAATATCTTTATGGTAGATCTTAATGATCTTTTCATGTCAAGTAGCCCTAGTCTAGTTGCAATGAATGCTAAGACCAAAGAGTCAGGCTTACTATGACATAGACGATTAGGTCATGCTAGCATGCATACAATTGCCAAATTAATTTCTAAATCTTGTTGGAGGCATGCCTAAGTTTAAAGTTGATTTAAATCATGTTTGTGATGCATTTCAAATGGGTAAACAAACAAGGAAGAGTTTTAAATCAAAGAATATAGTTTCTACAACAAGACCTCTTGAACTACTTCACATGGATCTTTTCGGACCTACTAGGACCACAAGCCTATGAGGGATGAAATATGCTCTTGTGATAGTAGATGATTTTTCAAGATTTACTTGGGTTTTGTTTCATTGCTTAGAAAGATGAAACTTTTCATGTTTTCAGAAATTTCATAAAAAGGTTTCAAACCAAAAGAACTTATCTTTGATTCCAATTAGAAGTAATCATGGAACTGGGTTTAAAAATCAATTTTTGAAGATTATTGTACTGAATTTGGCATTGATCATAACTTCTCCGCTCCTAGAACACCTCAACAAAATGGTGTTGTAGAGAGAAAAATAGGACATTGGAAGAAATGGCTCGCACAATGTTGTGTGAAGGCAATCTTCCAAGTACTTTTGGGCAGAAGTGGTGAACCCTGCATGTTATATTTTAAACCACATTTTGATCCTCCTATTTTAAAGAAACCCCCTATGAGCTTTGGAATGACAAAAAACCTAATATTAGTTATTTTCATGTGTTTGGATGTAGATGCTTTGTGCATAACAATGGAAAAGATAATTTAGAAAAATTTGATTCTAAAGCTGATGATGCAATCTTCCTACGTTATTCATTACATAGCAAAGCATATCAGGTTTTTAATAAAAGGACTCTTACTGTTGAAGAGTCAATTCATGTTGTATTTATTGAAACTAACCCTACACCTTCAAGACAAGAAGAGTGCATAGACAATGATGTAGGTACATTGCAAAAAGGAATGGATGACTTGAGCATTCAAGACAAAGACACTCAAGATGGAGAAGAAGCGGTAAGTAAGGATCACACCGATCTACCAAGGGACTGGAGGTATGTTACATCTCATCCTAAAGAATTAATAATAGGAGATCCTTCACTTGGTGTTAGGACTAGGTCCGCATATAAGGATGCACATGATTACCTAGCCTTTGTGTCACAAATAGAACCCCATAGCTTAGAAGAGGCTGAGACTGACCCAAACTAGATGATGGCAATGCATGAAGAATTAAACTAGTTTGAAAGAAATAAAGTATGGACACTTGTAGATAGACATATCAACCATCCAATAATAGGAACCAAATGGGTCTATAAGAATAAATTAGATGAGCAAGAAACATTATAAGGAACAAATCTAGATTAGTGGCTAAGGAATATAACCAAGAAGAAGGTATTGATTTTGATAAAACTTATGCACTCGTAGCAAGACTAGAAGCCATTAGATTACTACTTGCATTTGCTTGCTACATGAACTTCAAACTCTTTCAAATGGATGTAAATGTGCATTTCTTAATGATTTTATCTCTGAACAAGTTTTTGTGGAACAACCACCAGGTTTTGAAAATTACACTTTTCCAAACCATGTATTAAATTAAACAAAGCATTGTATGGTTTGAAACAAGCACCTAGAGCCTAGTATGATAGACTTAGCACTTTCTTAATTGAAAATGATTTTTCAAGAGGTAATGTAGACAAAACTCTATTTATTAAAAAGAAAAAAAATAACATCTTAGTTGTATAAATATATGTGGATAACATCATTTTTGGTGCAACTAACGAATCTTTATGTAAAGAATTTGCTAAGCTTATGTAGGGAAAATTTGAAATGAGCTTAATGGACGAGCTAAACTACTTCCTAGGACTTCAAGTAAAACAAACAAAAGAAGGCATCTTCATCAACCAAGCCAAATACATCAAGGATATCATCAAAAAGTTTGGTATGGAGAGTAGCAAATCAATGAGAACACCCATGAGCCCTGCCTGCAGATTAGACAAAGATGAGAATAGGTCCAATGTTGACCAAAAACTATATAGAGGTATGATCAGATCCTTATTGTATTTGACTGCAAGTAGACCTGACATATTATATAGTGTATATGTATATGCTAGATTTCAGTCATCACCAAAAGAAACACATATGCTTGCTGTAAAAAAATAATTAAATATTTGAAAGGAACAAGTAATTTAGGAATTTGGTATTCTAAAGATTCTACCCTGAATTTGATTCGATTCTCTGATGCTGATTATGCTGGTTGTAAATAGATAGAAAAAGCACTAGCGGTACATGCCAATTTCTAGGGTTGAATTTAATTTCATGGCACTATAAGAAGCAAAACTCTGTAGCCTTGTCCATAGTTGAGGCTGAGTACGTGGCTGCTGGTTGTTGTTGTGCTCAAGTGTTATGGATTAACAATAACTAGAAGACTTTGGTGTATCACAATCTAAAACTTCCATAAAATGTGATAACACAAGTGCTATCAATTTGACAAAGAATCCAATTCAACACTCTAGAACCAAGCACATTGAAATTAGACATCATTTTATTAGAGATCATGTTTCTAATGGTAATATTGTGCTTGATTTTGTTCCTACTGAAGATCAATTAGCTGACATATTTACTAAGCCACTCAATCAAGATAGATTTGAGCTAATTAGGAGTGAATTAGGACTTTGTGATCCTTTTTAGATTCTCTAACCTAATTCCTTCAAGTTTAAGGAAATATTATCTAGAGAACCTCCTCAATTTATTTAATTTTATTGAGCTTTAATTTATGTTGAAATTCTCTTCAAAATCCTTCTGGTTTTGTTCAAAATCTTCTAAACTCTATTTTCTCTATTCGAGTCGACTGGATTTTCTGAGAGTTTTGAACTTGTTCTAGCCTAGCCGGCTCGAGCAGTTTCGAGTTGACTAGATCTTCTAATGGTTTTAGGAGAGTTCTGGTCGAGCTGACTCGAGCCTTTTTAGGGCTACTCGAGTCGATTAGAATTTCGCACCGATGTGTTTTGCCTTGGGTTATAAACCCTTCTCCGAACCATTTTACCATTTGTTATCTTCTCTAATGGTTCATTCATCTCCAAACCTGCTCCAAAAACCTCTATCCCCCACAAGGACTCCGATCTTCTAATTTTCCATCTTTCCTAGCAATGGCACCCAAGCGTGCGACAGGTAAACGCTCTGTTAGGGTTGCTCCAACTATTGAAAAGGAAAGAAGGTCCAAAAGGATCAAGAAGAGCCAAGTAGCACTGTCCACAGTGAAGAATTTGCAGAGGATGCCACAAGAGATGCTCCTACCGCTCCTAGCCATATGCCTTCAATGTCTACGCATCCGGTAACCTCCGGCCGCCGTATTAATTTTGAGTTTATTAAAGGCATTGGGTTAAAAATAGGAGATTTAATCGAAGATCAAGGGTGGAGAAAATCTTGTTCTTTGAATGAGAAGACCTATCCCACTTTGGTTAGAAGTTTTTATGAAAACTTAAGGTTGGGAACTAATCATGTGGAGTCCACTGTTAAAGGAAAGAGGATAATAGTCAATGAGGAATTTCTACAAGGGATATTGGACTTACCTTCAGAGGGAGTAAAGCTTTTAGTAACTGACAATAGAGAGAAGACTCTGAGGACTATACTGAACAAAGAAGATGTTGGAGGTATTGGTACAGTTTTTGCTAATACCCTATCACTAGAAATGAGATTGCTTCATAATTTTATTTGTAGAATTTTCTTGCAAAGAACTGATAGATTCGATTGGGTAAGTAAAATAGATTTATGCCTCATGGAGAACATCTTAGAGAAAAATCCTGTCAATCATCCATACATTATAATCATGCAAATGAAAGAAACTGTTCGAAAGGCTAAATCATGTCTACCATATGGAATGATGCTTACCCTCTTGTTTAAATCTAACAGAGTCATTTCGATGGTGAGGATGGATTAGAATTGCATCACACAGATGTTTACACATCCAAAACTCTAGAGAGAATGGGATACTTTCGAGTGGAAGGAGTATGGAGAAAGAAAGGCACAAATGAAAGGGCTATAGGCAGCTCAAGTAGGAGTGAAGAAGAAGAAGAGGAAAAATAACAAAAGCAGCTGGAACTTCTTCTACACCAACACCTGAGCATGAGTCACTAGTATCCGAGCCTGCTGCCACTGAGGAGACTAGAGCACCTTCTCCTATGTTTGATATGCCTACAGCGGAGTTTGGTTTGCTTGCACCGGAGATTGACTTGCCTATAGCTGATGTTCCTTTACCTGACTACCATTCTGCAGAACCACAGCCTCAAATGAGTCAAGTTCAAATTGAAGAATAGATGAGAAGCTTGACAGATACATTGACAGGTACAATAACTTCTTTATTTAGTGATTTGAAAAAGTCAGTGGATAGCAGATTGACAGACTGGAAGAGCATGTGGTGGGGACACCGGAGGCACCAGAATAAGATAGAGGCTTTCAATCCTTTATGAATTGATCAATAATTTATGAATCCATCTGTAATAAGGGCTTAGCTCATCTGAGTCCATTTTAGTTGTTATTTGAGTATTTTGAGTTGTTATTTCAGTTCTGTACTTGTCAGCTCATGTTGAGCTAGTTCAGTCCAATGCTAGTCAGCTCATGTTGAGCTAATTTTATTTTTTTGAGTCCTATCCAAGCATACTGAAGACTCAAGACTATATCATACAAGTGAAGACCAAGTCCAACTAGATTGAAGACATGGAAGTATAGCCCAAGTCCAACCCAGCTTGAAGATTTGAAGACCCCAGGAGGAAAATTCAGAAAACCCTGATTTCTTGCAGATGCCCTCCAGATGCCCAGATTCCCTTCCAGATGTCAAAGTATATTCATAAATAAGGGCATCCATGATTCCAGAGGTCCATCTGCATCCTAGCCCAAAGAAATCAAGCCCAGGTGCCAAGCCCAAGCCCCTAAGAAGCAAGATACCAGGGAATATTCCTGCTACCTGGCTACCAGGCCACCCCAGCTTCCAAGGCCCAAACCCATGCACCCGGGCCCCTTTGGGCTGGCCCCTTGCTGCTCCTAGAAGCCCAACACGTCCCCCTAGGCATCCTTGGAGTCTTGACCAAGTCAAGAAAACTTTTAGGGATTTTTCTACCTAATATTTCTTTATTTTCTAGCTAGGGTTTTAGAGGGAAAATGATTCTTATGTAAAGACTTATGTACCCTTACCTGGAGCCCAAGGTTAAGGGTCTATTTAAGGGACCCTAGCCTCTTGTATGAGGAGAATTTTGATGAATTAAAACCTTGAGTTCTACTATTGAGTTGTGTGTGATACCCTGCTATGTGCAAAAGGGTTTTGTGAGAGTTCTTCTTCCTGGTGTTTGCAATCATCTTCCTGCTGCCAACAAACACTCCAGATCCCTGGATGCCCACTCCAAAAGAAGCCTTCCCTTGCTATTTTTCCTTTGTTTTCTTATTCTTTGTAAATTTTTTACCCCTGATAGGTCGTTTGCAGGTCCCTGAGTTCCTACGAATCCAACGACTCCAGCCAAGCCTCAATCGGACCACCGAGCAGAAAGCCGGGTATCCGCGGGTCATTGGCTCGGTTTTCCAGGCCGCATCCATCGAGGAATGAGTGACCCCTTCGCTGCGATCTTCACAGACATTTTCAGGTACACCCTCTACTCCAGTATTTTATTGTAGGAGAACTTGCCTAAACCGAGGCTTCTCAGCCCCGGCGGTCCTTCTTTGCTACTTTTCTAGGTCCTAATCTGCATGCTGATCTTCAAAAATTCATACAAAATTCTCTACAAATAATTTTGATCTAAAATTCAGGAATTAATCACCTAACTCAACATGTAAAACATACAAAAAAATGGCATGCATATTAGTTCCCCATCATTTGGTATCAGAGCTTAGATTAGGGCTTGTTTTCTGTAATTTTTTAGTCCATATATACTCTATATTTTTAATTATTTCTCCCTGATAAAAACTTTAAAAATTCTAAAATTTATTTTTATGTTCATCATAATTCACAGTAATTTTAAAATTTTTGTAGATTTTATTATGGCCTGTGAATTTTCTTCAAGCTAAATACATCCTACAAATTTTCGGCTCTGTTTTTTCAGCAAGACAAGTTTGGAAGTTTTAGGTTTTTGTTTAGCAATTTTTGCATATTTCCAGCATATTAGGCCATGATTTGCAAGTTTTCTTATATTTAAAACAATACCAAAAAAAAAAAACATATTCTCCAATAATACCAAAAAAAATATCTAAACCCTAATTTGCATCCTCATCTGCCTGCCATCATTGCATAATTTACTTTTAAGGGCACTCTTGCTATATCAGATGGGGAGGATTTGATCACCTCTCCTTAGCCCAAAACCATATCCCTTACATTCGGTTCCAAGCCTTAACCTAAAATTAATTAGACTTAATTTGCCCTTGTGGGCTAGGGACACCAACTGGTCGGGTCGGGCTAGTGTTAGATCACTGTGTCAAGTTAACCTGTATGTGCCTTGTGCTCTGTGTCTAGAACGGTGGTTTAGGGATTCAATCCCGAAGGGCTTGTGTGCTGGTCCATCTACCTGGCCAATCTCTGATTGGTGTCTAGGATTGGCAATCAGGGACCTAACACTCCCCTTACACCTGCCTGGCTGAGTACAGGGTTACTATAGACTAGTTTGCCACCCTGATTGAGCATCTAGTTTGGACTCTAGGTCTAGTCAGCTATAGTCGGTCTGATCGAGTCTTGCATGAGCACTAGATCAGGAGTTTCATATCACCCACCTCCTTCACAAATGTCTGAACCCATGGAAAACTTACAAGCCCAAATAAAAGCCCTAGCTGATCAAATGGCCTAGATGGCTACCCAGATGACTACCCAGTTAACTCAGTCTGGTACCCAAACAACAATAGAATTGACCATCTTGCTAAAAGGTTTGACCAGTTAGGAGGCCGTGTAGGGACCATAGCAAGAACCCATGGGTCACAATCTGAGCCAGATCCTGAGTCCCCTCAACCTAGGAGAACCCCAAACCCTGATCTATACCATGAGGTTGAACCTAGGAGATCCCCTTATTCTGACCCGTACTACAATCCTCAACCTAGGAGGACCCCAAACCCTGATCCATACCAGAGATTGAACCTAGGAGAGCCCCTCAGCCTGACCCATACAATAATACTGAACCTAGAAGAACCCCTTACCATGACCCTTATTATGATATTGAACCTAGAAGAACCCCTTACCGTGACCATTATTATGATACTGAACCCAGGAGAACCCAATACTCTGACCCATATAGGGAGTCCAATCCTAGGAGAACCCAATACTCTGACCCATATAGGGAGCCCAACCCTAGGAACCTAACCCAATACTCTGACCCATATAGGGAGCCCAACCCTAGGAGAACCCAATATTCTGACCCATATAGGGAGTCCAACCCTAGGAGAACCCAAATCCTGACCCATATAGGGAGCCCAACCTTAGAGAACCCCATACCATGATCCATCCTTAGAACCTGATCATAGAGCTGACCCAAATCCTATGACCCAGATCCTATAATCCCATGACCATAGATCTGCACCCTTGTCCTATGAGCCTAGAGAACCCATAACCCCTAAGTATCAATCTAGTACTAGTCATGCTTCCCTAGTCAACCTGAACCCCATAGGATTAGTACCCTAAATATGAACCCAGTAGTGAGCCACTACCCCTTAGGCAACCTGAACCTACTAGGACTAGTATCCATAATCAGAAACTAGGACCTAGCCAATTTTCTCCTAGCCGACTTTCTCCAACCATTTCTGAGATTGACAAGGCTTACATTAACGTGGAAGTGTATGAAGCTGATGCGAGCCTAGTGGATGAGTATGAAGGAGAAGAGGAGACACCTTTAGTAGACCTAGAATTAGCTGACCCAGTAGATACCCAGGTAGAAACCAACCCAGAGCTAGTTGACCTTGACCACATCCAACCTAAAGCTATAGTGGAAGAACAATTAGAGGAAGAGAACTCTGATACTAGGATTTTACTTGAGGAAACACTAGAAAAGGATCTAATTGTAGAGCCTATTCCTAAATTCCATGAACAAGAAGATTTTATTGAGGATTTGGCTTACTTAACCCATTGCCCTCAGGATGAATCCCTTCCTACCATTCCTATTGAATATCTCTTCTAGAAATTGTTGACCCATCCTTCTATAGCTTGGACCTTTTCTTGCCTATAGATATATCGCAACCCCGTAAGGTTAGCCTCATTAGTCTAGGATTAGTCCCTGACCCCCTTCTTTTATCCTACTTTATCCAACTAACCTTGAACCTTTTTCCTACCCTACCAGACTAATTTTGAATCCACTTCCTATTTTCTGCCCTTTCCTGACACCTCCAGCATTTCTAGGATTATTAGATTGCATTTAACTGAGATTAGCATACTGCATGCATTCATCACGCATGTTAGGTTTGCATCTTACTTCTGGCACACTCTTTGGAATTTGCTAGGAGTTCACTGTAAATTTTCATGTGCATGTCAAGCTAGGATCAAACCTATGGAACCTATAATCTCTTAGGTTTAGATCCAAAGAGTTCAATAAAATTTCCTTCTATAGGAATGCATAGTCAAGTCTGTTAGGTGTTAGTATGAGCCCTTTGAATCATTTGTTAGGAGTCTACATATGCCCTATGTTCACCACCTACACTAATTGTAAACAACTGGCTAATTCCCGAAGATGGATCAAAGAATTTGATGTAGTGGATTCTATCTTGGTTAGGCTTAGGCCTAAAAGAAGCTTCATGCTCGTAGAGCCGGACCTTTTAAAGTGATAGAGAAGGTTGGATCAAATGCCTAGGTGTTAGACTTGCCTTTGGATTTGGGCATTAGTTCTACCTTCAATATTACTGACCTGGTTTAGTATAGGGAACCGGCAGCCATACCTAGTGAGGCCTTTGGACCTATTCCTTTTCATTGTGAGTGACCCTAACCTAGAGTGTCCACAAACAAATTTGGCCTGAGAGAGGAGAACGGATCGAGCGTATCCTGGATGATCAAGCCGTCACGACCTAGGGCCATGACTATCAACGCTTCCTGGTCCGATGGCAAGGCCGACCAGAGTCAGACGATACGTGGATTTCTCGAGAGGACTTGCAATGCCTCAACCCAGACCTTCTCGAGAGATATGTGAGCCAGTCTGACCTTCACTCGACAGGGTCGAGTTCCTCCCACCCCGGGAGAATTGGTGGGGACACCGGAGGCACCAGAATAAGATAGAGGCTTTTCAACCTCTATGAATTGATCAATAATTTATGAGTCCATCTGTAATAAGGGCTTAGCTCATCTGAGTCCATTTTAGTTGTTATTTGAGTATTTTGAGCTGTTATTTCAGTTCTGTACTTGTCAGCTCATGTTGAGCTAGTTCAGTCCAATGCTAGTCAGCTCATATTGAGCTAATTTTATTTTTTTGAGTCCTGTCCAAGCATACTGAAGACTCAAGACTATATCATACAAGTGAATACCAAGTCCAACTAGATTGAAGACATGGAAGTATAGCCCAAGTCCAACCCAGCTTGAAGATTTGAAGACCCAGGAGAAAATTCAGAAAAACCTTGATTTCTTGCAGATGCCCTCCAGATGCCCAAATTCCCTTCCAGATGCCAAAGTATATTCATAAATAAGGGCATCCATGATTCCAGAGGTCCATCTGCATCCTAGCCCAATGAAATCAAGTCCAGGTGCCAAGCCCAAGCCCCTAAGAAGCAAGATACCAGGGAATATTCCTGCTACCTGGCTACTATGCCACCCCAGCTTCCAGAGGCCCAAACCATGCACCCGGGCCCCTTTGGGCCGGCCCCTTGCTGCTCCTAGAAGCCCGACACGCCCCCCTAGGCATCCTTGGAGTCTTGACCAAGTCAAGAAAATTTTTAGGGATTTTTCTACCTAATATTTCTTTATTTTCTAGCTAGGGTTTGAGAGGGAAAGGATTATTATGTAAAGACTTATGTACCCTTATTTGAGGCCAAGGTTAAGGGTCTATTTAAGGGACCCTAGCCTCTTGTATGAGGAGAATTTTGATGAATTAAACCTTGAGTTCTTCTATTGAGTTGTGTGATACCCTGCTATGTGCATAAAGGGGTTTGTGAGAGTTCTTCTTCCCGGTGTTTGCAATCATCTTCCTGCTGCCAACAAACCCTCCAGATCCCTGGACGTCCACTCCAAAAGAAGCATTCCCTTGCTGTTTTTCCTTTGTTTTTTATTCCTTTATGAATTTTCTAACCCCTGACAGGTCGTTTGTAGGTCCCGAGTTCCTACGAATCCAACGACTCCAGCCAAGCCTCAATCGGATCACCGAGCAGAAAGCCGGGTATCCGCGGGTCTTTGGCTCGGTTTTCCAGGTCGCATCCATCGAGGAACGAGAGACCCCTTCACTACGATCTTCATAGATGTTGTCAGGTACACCCCCTCTACCTCCAATAGTTTTATTGCAGGAGAACTTGCCCTAACCGAGGCTTCTCAGCCCGGCGGTCCTTCTTTGCTACTTTTCTAGGTCCTAATCTGCATGCTGATCTTCAAAAATTCATACAAAATCCCCTACAAATAATTTTGATCTGAAATTCAGGAATTAATCATCTAACTCAACATGTAAAACATACAAAAAAAATGGCATGCATATTAGTTCCCCGTAAGTTTAGCCTCATTAGTCTAGGATTAGTCCCTGACGCCCCTTCTTTTATCCTACTTTATCCAACTAACCTTGAACCTTTTTCCCTACCCTACCAGACTAATTTTGAATCCACTTCCTATTTTCTGCCCTTTCCTGACACCTCCAGCATTTCTAGGATTATTAGATTGCATTTAACTGAGATTAGCATACTGCATGCATTCATCACGCATGTTAGTTTGCATCTTACTTCTGGCACACTCTTTGGAATTTGCTAGGATTTCACTGTAAATTTTCATGTGCATGTTAAGCTAGGATCAAACCTAGGAAACCTTAAATCTCTTAGGTTTAGATCCAAAGAGTTCAATAAAATTTCTTCTATAGGAATGCATAGTCAAGTCTGTTAGGTGTTAGTATGAGCCCTTTGAATCATTTGTTAGGAGTCTACATATGCCCAGCATGTTCACCACCTACACTAATTGTAAACAAACTGGCTAATTCCCGAAGATGGATCAAAGAATTTGATGTAGTGGATTCTATCTTGGTTAGGCTTAGGCCTAAAAGAAGCTTCATGCTCGCAGAGCCGGACCTTTTAAAGTGATAGAGAAGGTTGGATCAAATGCCTAGGTGTTAGACTTGCCTTTGGATTTGGGCATTAGTTCTACCTTCAATATTACTGACTTGGTTGAGCATAGGGAACCGGCAGCGATACCTAGTGAGGCCATTGGACCTATTCCTTTTCATTGTGTGTGACCCTAACCTAGAGTGTCCACAAATAAATTTGGCCTGAGAGAGGAGAACGGATCGAGCGTATCCTGGACGATCAAGCCATCACGACCCAGGGCCATGACTATCAACGCTTCCTGGTCCGATGGCAAGGCTGGCTAGAGTCAGACGATTCGTGGATTTCTCGAGAGGACTTGCAACGCCTCAACACAGACCTTCTCGAGAGATATGTGAGCCAGTCTGACCTTCACTCGACAGGGTCGAGTTCTTCCCACCCCGGAAGAATTGGAGGGGACACCGGAGGCACCAGAAAAGATAGTGGCTTTTCAATCCTCTGTGAATTGATTAATAATTTATGAGTCCATTTGTAATAAGGGCTTAGCTCATCTGAGTCCATTTTAGTTGTTATTTGAGTATTTTGAGTTGTTATTTCAGTTCTGTACTTGTCAGCTCATGTTGAGCTAGTTCAGTCCAATGCTAGTCAGCTCATGTTGAGCTAATTTTATTTTTTGAGTCCTGTCCAAGCATACTGAAGACTCAAGACTATATCATACAAGTGAAGACCAAGTCCAACTAAATTGAAGACATGGAAGTATATCCCAAGTCCAACCCAGCTTGAAGATTTGAAGACCCCAGGAGGAAAATTCAGAAAAAACCCTGATTTCTTGCAGATACCCTCCAGATGCCTAGATTCCCTTCCAGATACCAAAGTATATTCATAAATAAGGCATCCATGATTCCAGAGGTCCATCTGCATCCTAGCCCAAAGAAATCAAGCCCAGGTGCCAAGCCCAAGCCCCTAAGAAGCAAGATACCAGGGAATATTCCTGCTACCTGGCTACCAGGCCACCCCAGCTTCCAGAGGCCCAAACCCATGCACCCGGGCCCCTTTGGCCGGCCCCTTGCTGCTCCTAGAAGCCCAACACGCCCCCCTTAGGCATCCTTGGAGTCTTGACCAAGTCAAGAAAATTTTTAGGGATTTTTCTACCTAATATTTCTTTATTCTAGCTAGGGTTTTAGAGGTAAAAGGATTCTTATGTAAAGACTTATGTACCCTTACTTGGAGCCCAAGGTTAAGGGTCTATTTAAAGGACCCTAGCCTCTTGTATGAGGAGAATTTTGATGAATTAAACCTTGAGTTCTTCTATTGAGTTGTGTGATACCCTGCTGTGTGCATAAAGGGGTTTGTGAGAGTTCTTCTTCCTGATGTTTGCAATCATCTTCCTGCTGCCAACAAACCCTCCAGATCCCTGGATGCCCACTCCAAAAGAAGCCTTCCCTTACTATTTTTCCTTTGTTTTCTTGCTCCTTTGTAAATTTTCTAACCCCTGATAGGTCATTTGCAGGTCCCTGAGTTCCTACGAATCCAACGACTCCAGCCAATCCTCAATCGGACCACCGAGCAGAAAGCCGGGTATCACGGGTCATTGGCTCGGTTTTCCAGGCCGCATCCGTTGAGGAATGAGAGACCCCTTCGCTGCGATCTTCATAGACATTGTCAGGTACACCCCTCTACCTCCAGTTTTATTGTAGGAGAACTTGCCCTAACCGAGGCTTCTCAGCCCCGGCGGTCCTTCTTTGCTACTTTTCTAGGTCCTAATCTGCATGCTGATCTACAAAATTCATACAAAATTCCCTACAAATAATTTTGATCTAAAATTTGGGAATTAATCACCTAACTCAACATGTAAAATATACAAAAAAAATGTCATGCATATTAGTTCCCCATCAGCATGTTTCAAGTCTTCAAGGAAAGGTTGAAGCTTTGGAAGCTTCAAGATCAACTCCTCAGATAGAACTTCAACCAATTCTGAATTATATCTCTTCAAGTTCTGAAGCAACTTTAAAGTCTGTGAACACTACACTAAATGAGTATCAAACTGAGTTGAAGGAACTTAGAGGTAAAGTGGGAACTATTGTTGATATAAGAAGTATGGCTGATGATTACACTAGAGGTATCGGAATCATCAAGTCAGAGCTTGGCAGACTTCGAGGATAAGCTGAAGCATTCGCCAATGTCCAAGCGTCGAAGCTCATATCTATTCAGAAAGAAATTGGTGAGATGAAGGAGGCAGTAAACAAAGTGCCAGTTTGCCTTAAGGACTTGAAGCAACAGCTGGGAGCAATTTGGATGGAGATGGTGTCTATCTGTGGCACTGTCAGATCACTGGAGGTCACAGCTAGGACCAGACCTTTGTATGATCCACCTCCCATTTCCACTAGGGCTCCTAGTACCTCTCATCACCCTAGGGCTCCTCCTCCTCATGCTTCATCTAGTAGAACACCCAGATCCACTTCTTGGCAAGTGCCAATGTTCCTAGAGATGACTTTGAGTAGATGTTTTGTAGTTTTTGTACTTTTTGGATGCCTTTTAATGGTTGATGTACTAAACACATTTTTGATAGAAATGAAATGAACATCATTTTGGTTATTGTGTAATGTGTGTATATATATTATCTTGTTTACTCTCTCAATTTATTTAAATAGAATTCTCTCTCTAAGTTGAGAAAGTGAAATTATCTCAAACAAATCTTAAAACTTTCTCAATCTATTTAAAATTCTGAAATACTTATTTGTTTAACCTTTTTGAATTGATGAAAAAAATGGGGAGAACCATAGAGTGCATGAAAGAAAAGCTTAATGAATTGCAATAGAACTACTAAAGCAAAGTAGACAGGGGGAGTTTAAAGAATTCTTAATTGATCTGCTTTTTTGAATGATGATTATGAAAACTTTTCTATTAATTGATCAATTGAATGATAAAGGGGGAAAAACTTGAGAAATTTATTATTGTTTAGAAATTTTATAAAAAGAGGGAGATTTACATATTCAATTTACATGCTTCAATGATTACTGTGATGCTCTCTACTTACTACATCTATCTGTTAAATGTAATGCAGCTTGATACATACAGCAATTATTCTCTGATACTTACAGTTTATAAAATTAACTTTGTGCATAACTATATAGCATATATTGATACACATTTGAGATTATAGTTGATTTTATGAATTGTCAAACAAGTGTAAATGCTTAACTTGATATACATCCATACTTGTGAATAGAATAGATTCTTTTCAGGCCCAGTGTTTTGTCATCATCAAAAAGGGGGAGATTGTTGACCCCTAAATGATTTGATGATAACAAAATATTGGAGCATACATTTGGTTATCTAACAACTTTTCAAATGATCGACAAGTTTTTTTAGGACAACTACATTGACACTCTTTCTAAATCTTTTAATCTTTATTGCTTTTTATTGAGTTGTAAAGTATTTAGAATCTTGTAAAGAAGAACCCTACATTGACACTCTTTCTAGTAGCTTTCAAGCTTAATTTTTCTTGAATTTATTGTAAGAAGTCCTTAAAAGAAGTCTTCAAAGCATGGGACAAGTGTTCTAGAAGATAGAGTTTGATCTAGCTGAAGAACCAATTTTGAGCCGACTGGATGGAGGACCCAACCGTCTCTGGCACTAGCACAGGAAAGAAGTTCTCTGCACACAGATCTAGCCGACTGGCACCAAGGCCCAGCCGACTCGTCCAGAACATGGTTGAGAACGTTCTGAGATTCTCAGGGATCCGAGCCGATTGGAATTCGGCCCAGCCGACTCATCTAGAACTTGGTTGAGAATGGTCTAAGAGCCTCTGAGATCTGAGCCAACTGGATTCCAACCTAGCCGACTCGTTCAGAGTAAGGTATTTTCTCAACTGTGGAAGCTAGCCAACTGGTATTCAGCCCAGTCGACCCGAACTTGATCCGAGCCGACTCAAAGATTGTCCGAGCCGACTGGAATGATGGGTCCACCTCCAACGGCTAGTTCCAGTTCACAGTTTTTGAATTCCAAAGTGCTTTAATGGTAACCTGTCACCTCCCAATGGTCTACAACATTCAAAATCAAAGAAAGGTAGTTGAAGTCTCTATAAATAAGGTATGAGAACATCTTTAAAGAGACTAATGAATTATTAGACATTTATTGAACACTTATTGAAGTGAGAAGAAAGAGAGCACTTGAGCTTTAAAGTCTGCTTTCAAGCCTGCAATAACTCTTACCAGAAGCTTGAAGCATCTTTTGAGGAAAGCAAGGAAGCCATTGAAGTGCATTGAAGAGCATTCAGTGGATCTTCACTCGAGCCACATTGGTAACCACCTAGATAATAGTGTTGTCTATATTGTTGCTTCTTTTTCTAGTTTTTAAAATATCTGGGTTATTGGTTAGCCCGATCTTAAAAATCGAATAGGTTTCTTTGGTGAGTTTGTAAAAACCAGAGTGTAGAGATTTCTTTGGTGAGCCTATTTAAAAACCAAAGTGTAGAGGTTCTAGGTGAGCCTGTGAAAACCTAGTTTGGGTTTCTTTGGTGAGCCTATTTTACAAAACCAAAGTATAAAGGTTGGGATTGTGAGCCTGTAAAACAATCCGACTATATTCCAGTTTGGGGGATATAGTGGAAATCCTGAGTGGTGAACTTGGGTAGTGGACGTAGGAGCTGGGTTGCTCGAACCACTATAACCTGCTTTATTTGTGTTGTGTTTGATTTACCTTTTAGCTTCTGCATTTATTCTCAAATTAACACAGCACCTAACCGCTAAAAGGAATTACTTGTGCACATACTTGCAAAAATTTTGTAATTCCCAATTCACCCCCCCCTTGGGAAAAAGCCACTTGGGCAACACTCATCCTTGTCCATCCAAAGGTAGGTTTTTAACCAATTATTTCTCTAAAAAACTTTGGTAATAATTTTGTCTCAGGAACTAATTAATAAACCTTTAGGCTACCACTGGAAGTCCTAGTTAGGTCTAACTATTAACATGACAGGACAGACTACTTCTAGCCAATGATGTCCAAGCCCAACTTTGGCCGACCAACCTGACCATCATTTAGAAAGAAGTGACTAAGTCATCATCATATGAATAATAATTTCAATAGCTAGATGAGTGCCAGGTCTTTAGACCTCAATGATCATCTTAACTATTGGACTCGTTACTACTCTCTTAATGGGAGGCTATGACTCAATTATCTCCATTAATTTGATACTTAAAGGATTTAATAATTTTAGATGGTTTAATTAAATAAAAGAGAAGAAGAAATGGACTAAACAATAATCCTCCCACTAACATCATCAAGTGATGAGGGTTGAATCACATTAGTTTGAGGGCACCTACATCAATTAAATTGATCTTCCTTACTGGCATGGGTTTGCTCGAATTACTAAGCTGTCTAATCAAAAATTGATTGACCAAATTGGCCAAGTAAGTATGATCGATGGAAGGGTTTTGCCATTAACCCCTTTTCTTAGAAATCAATAGAGCTAGCTAGATAAGAGGTAGCCCCAATTAATGATCATAATCAAATATCAAACTTACCTTAGATACCAATTGATTTATTGACTTTGGTTAGACTAGCTTAGGGATTTGGATCTAACCACTGATCCAGAATTAGGTCCATTTGATAATATAGACTTGATCAACCTATCACTATAAAATTAATCTAGAGATCTTTTGACCTAATCCTAATCAACTTTGGTTAGTTTTAAATCAATTTCTCTAAGATCCAGATTTATTAAATTCTAATCCTAGGTCTAACTTGGCAAATTAACCTGATTCGAGCTAATCCAAAAATCCAAGGTTTATGAATTGACTTTTGATCTATAATTCAGAATTCTAGATCCAATCAACTCTTATTTTTAGTAATTAATCATTATTTATTTTACTAAATTAGATCTAAATAATTTTATATACATCACATATCGATAAAATAGTTTTAGATATATACTACACATTTTAGTACAATTTCCAAAATTAAGTATATAATTTATGTTCTAAATAAAACTTGATGTAAATAACTTAATTTCAAATAATAATAGAAAAATAATCAAGACTAAACTACTAAAAATCAGATCTAAATTATTAAAATAATTTCAATAAATTATCATTTCATCTTTCTTATTCAAGGGATATAACTATAAGCGGTACCCCTATATACCATAAGAAATTCCATTGAATGGGAAGAAAAGGCTTTTAAACCTAACTTTTTCCTATGACAAGATGGCCATGTAATCAACCCAATCTAAAGTAGTTACTAGGATTAAAATTTAGATCTACATCTAATCAAATCATGTCAAAAACTTGGGGCTCTAATACCACTATCGAAAAACTAGGGCAGGGTATCATGTATAGATTTTTTTTTAAACTAGAAAAAGAAAATAAATTAAATCAATTTTAATCACTAAATAATATATTAGGATAATTTTAAAAACCTATCTTATAGGATTATGACTTGATATAAATAGAGTATAGAGGCTGAAATTAAAATTAACATGCATCGATTTAATTGATGCATGCTATAGATCAAATCTACAAATATAAATAGGATCGGATGCCATATGTCATCATGGGTCAATGAACATCACTACTGATGGAGCATGGTAGAAGGTCTAGATATCATCTTGTAGCCACATAAGTTTTTCAACCTTTATGAAAATTCCACATGAAGTCCCGAGAAATTATCTTCTCTAGAGTGCTAGCTTTGAGTGAAGGCTATAGATGGTTGATCTAAAGACTTTCCTTCAATTTTTTTTTCAAGTCATCCAAAAAGATAAGAAGATAGAGGATGAGGAGGATCAAATAATGGAAAAACAAGAAACTCAAAACTAATTTTTTCTTATTTTTCTTTCTTTCTCTTTTCTTTTCTCCCTAGCACCAAGAAAAAGTTATCACGCCCAACTATTTTTCATGCCCACTCTAAGTTTCTTTTCCATGATACCTTTCCTTGTTTTCTCATGGTAAAATCATCTCTATGTTTTTGCAAAATCCCAAATAAAGGCCACTCAAATAGGCATGGAGAAAATGATTAGGATAGGATTAAAGGAATAGAGTCTTTCTAGGACTAGTAGTTCGACTCATTCAATTTAAATTAAAATCAATTCAAATAAATTCTAAAATCTGTATAATCCTATACTAACCAAAAGATATTAAGAGAAGGCATCAAAACCCATTTTTCATGAAGAAAACTTTACTTAAAAAATCAAAAATTCATGGAGAAGGGGGCACAAGATTAGTTTTGACTCAGTCAAACTAGATACAAAACTATAATAAAATCCTTCTAAAAATTATCTTGGCTTAATTACAATCAGAATGGATAACAAGGAGGGCTCTAATCATGTTTGGTCATGGAAATTCCTCACACAAAAATTTACTTTTGAATGGAGAACAAAGTGGTGCAAGGAAGAAACAAGGTTCCTAGGTTTGACTTGGTCAACCTTAATTCTAATTTCAATTTAATTTGGTTTGACCAATTCAAATAGCTTGAACCTAATATTATTATAATCCATTAAATTTAATTAATTAAAAAATTAATCAAGTCTAAATCTAAATTAAATTAAGATTAAAATTTCTTAGCGATTAGGTCATCAAATAACCTAATCGAGCAAAATCTAATTGAATCAAATTCAAGTAGATTTAACCAGATCATTTCAATTAATAAATTTATCCAATTAGTAATCCAATTACTAATTAATCCTTCTAATATTAGTTAATAATTAATTATTTTTTATTTATAACTTTTTTATAGGGTAAATTGTTAATCATATTTATAATTTTGCCATTAGACGATTCTCAATCGTTGATTAACCATTAGGATCAATTGGAAACTTCTATTATATATGATTTGTAGGTTCAAATCCTAAGATGGTAGCTTATAAATAATTTTCTAAACTAATTGATATGACCATCTAATAATGGTGTCTAACATCTAGATAGGTCGAATGATAGTAAAGAAACATTCAAGAACTTAGGCTATGGTTACCGTATAATTCATCCTTTTGACCTAATGCCCAAGATGAATTTAGAGTCTATTGACAACTCTGAATAAGCACATTCGAATATGTCTCAACATGTTAAATCCTGAGACTCCTCACTAGGGTTATCTAGGCCTAGGTTTTGCTAAATTAAAATACTACCAAGCATTTACTCCAGTAACTTGGTATGGTCAATCTCTTCTTGACTCAATACTAACTTAACAAGTACTTGAATATGCCCAAATCCTTCCATCACTAGATTAGAGGGACATTTATACCCATATCCATTTTGCAATATACTTTTGATAGCAGAGTACTCCATAGAGTTAGTCACTATTCAGTAAAATGTACTCTTATTACTCACCTGCATGCCATACCAGTGTCTCCACACTCCTTGATTAAGAGGACAACCAACTTACATGGCATACAATGACTTATTCTTGATAAAATTATATCCTATGTATCATTTGATTGTGAACCGATTTAAGAACCACTCAATAAATCTTCTTTTATCGAATCAATGTAGTTCTAAGGATTTCAATACATTAAAGTCTATAAGAAGATAACAAATATTATTGAGTTACCAAAATAACATTTATTTTATTTATATTCATATAATTTATAAGAAAAGTCAGCATCTACAATCCAAACGATTAACTTTAAGATACATTTTGCAACAATATGAGATATATCATGATTAATATTTAGATTTAAAATTGATTAATTAAGATTTGTATCAAAGTGACATAAGGTTATCCTGCTATAGGGTTAACCCTTATAATGCAAAGGTTATCCTACAATAATGCAAACTGGTTTTATGAAAAATTTTTCAAGATGATTTAATTAGATTTTAGATATGAATTGTATATGAGATATGTGATTATTTATGTTTTAGATTTAAAAATTATATACATATGATGTATGTTAATTAGTTCTGATCTAAAATAATATATATGAGATATATGACCTACGTTTAGATCTAAAAATATTTTAAGATCATAAACCACTAATAAACATGCACTAAAACTTAATCTAAAAGATGTTTTCAGTATTAAAACTTTTAGTTCATGCATGAGGATATGGGTATAAAAATTAGGTCTAGTAATTGGACTACACCTTAGGATCTTAATTATATCAGGTTAAAATCTTGTTTTGATTTTAAGCAATTGATCGAATCCAAACAATAGTTGATTAGTGTTAGGTCATAGAGACCTAAAATTGATCATAGATGTAGTTGGTCATATTGATTCATATTTATATGAATTGATTTCCTTAAGACATAATTTGGCTCAGTGGTCCAAGCATGAGTCACTAGGCTGACCTATTCGATTCTTGTTGATTAACAGATGTCTAAGGCAAGTCTCAATCATGATTTTTAATTAGGACTATTCTCTTACCTGGCTAACTACATTGGTGTCTAAGGAAAGAGGAAGAAGTTGAACACTCCCATTGATCTTATTTACCTAGCCAACTTGGTTGACTAAGTTTTATAAACGCTGCTTGTTGATTTGAGTTTACCCATACCACCTAGGTTTGTCAAACATGAGATGTGCTAATATGAACTAGGAAAATCAAACATAAGATGTGTTAACACATATTAGGTGAGTCAAATATGAGATGTGCTGACATGAGCTAGGTTAGTCAGAAATAAGATGTGCTGACCTAAACTGGTTAGTTAGACATGAGTTGTACTGATTTGAATTAGGTTAGTCAAAATAAGATGTGTTGACCTAAATCGAGTTAGTTAAATATGACTCGTGCTGACTTGAATCAGCTTAGTAGGACATGAAATGTAATGACCAATAAATAGAGACCTAAACCCAAACCTCCTTCAAAAATATTAAGTCATAGGTTTTCCACTGCTATAAAGATGAGGGCATCTCTCAGGAGGGTGCAACCACTCTATTAACATGAGATGTTGTGGAATGAAGATGGGGTTGAGCCCAATAACTGGACAAGGAGAGGGACCCAATGATGGCTTGATTTTTGAATTGAATGGTGGGTGTGACTTAATTAAGGAGTGTGGGCAATAACTATTAGGTGAGCCAACATGACCTAGAGATTGAATCATTACAAAATGCTTAAAAAGTATTAAATAAGAGTTATCCACTTATCAGTAAGCATGTTAATAATAACTAAGCATGGTGAGGTACTACATATTAATGGGACCACAATACCCACTAGGAACCCTAGTCGCAAAGGGGTTTCCACATCTCCACAGAGAAGTGTGATAGATCTTTGAAAATTATGAAAGTCTAATTTATTTCTTAAAATATCTAAAATAAATTTAAGATTAAATATAAATATCTAAGTAGAATATTTACCCTCTATAGATTAAGAGTCAGCTTTTAATCCTCTTAATTTTTAGACCAATCAATTAACCATAACCTAGTATAATAACTAGCTCAATTTGAAGAATGATTAGAAAGGCTGAGTATTGTAATAGACTTGGATTCTTCTATGTTACAATGCCATCTAATGCCTCTAAGTACAATCTATCCATGATCATTATTTAAAAATGATTAAGGGTTAGGAGCTTGTGAAGCTAGGGCATGTTGATGCATAAGAGATAGTCTCAGAATGGACTCCTTTCATATCTCAAGCTCAATGGGATGTTTGTGTAGAGTGATAGAATCCTATCAGATATGGTTCAGTCTATTATGAGTATCACTTATTTATCTTAAGGATATGGTTATATAACTTAGCTTATCTATTTTATTAGGTTTACTATAAATCCACTCTTACCACTCTTATATGAAACATAGTATGGTAAGAAGGTGGTTCGACCTATGTCAAATGGCTATAAGTTGATTAGGTCATTAATGGCCTATATCCTAAAGAGTTATAAGGATAATACTTCCCAACAGATCACAGGTCATTATGACCAAATACCTATTTTAATGGTTAAATTATTTAACCTAAATATAGTAGTAGGAGGATGATTAAGCTTGAAGAGAGTCTCTAAAGAGAAACGGGCTATATGACTTACTCATTTGAGTAGAGCTAGTACATATAGATTCTCTTCCACCTCGTAGATCTAGTAGGATCTCCCATCTTTCTAAAAGATATTTAGGTATTCTTATAAGGATGCTTTCTTGTGGAAGATATGGAACATAGAGATAGTCCTAAAAATCTACAATGAGGTGATATCAGATATCGACTTTGAGAAATGGTTAAATGCCATGAAGTTTGATTTCATGTGCTCTAACCTAGTATGTGTTGGAAATTGCCTAGAATTTCATGCATGATTTTTTTTATAATTTATAGTAAAAGTATATCTATTTTAAAACTATTTTAAATAAAATATATATTTAGAACAATTCTAATAAACATAAATTAAGATCATAATATGATATATAGTATAGAAAATAAAATCAGTATGCATCAATCTAGTCGATGTATGCTATAGATCTAATCTACAAATAATATGAAATATAATTTCATATATGATCATGGGTTGATGATTGCTGATATTGATGGTATATGGTAAGGGCTCTCCATATCGCTTCATAGCCACATGGGGTGTTCGGCCTTTATGAATCGTCCACACAAAGTCCTGACATGATCAACCTCTTAGGATTGCTAGATCCCTCTGAAAGCCACTAGATGGCTGAAAATAATTTGTTTTTTGGACTTTCTTGAGCTTTCTAAGAAATCCAACAAGAGGATGAAGAGGTCAAGACCAAGGAAGAAGAAAACAAATTTCAAGAAACCCTTTTCTGCTTTTCTTCTTATTTCTCTCTCCCTTCAACCTTAGCACCCAAAATAACCTCTCACACCAATTTAGAATTCATGCCCACTTCTCTTATTTTCTCTTAGTGATTTCCTACTTGAATCTCATGCACAATACTCCCTTTTATCAATGCACAACTCAAAGTAATTTTAGAATAACTGGCATAGAGATTGGAGAGCAATTTGGACTAGGATAAGGAGTTTTTTAGAATAGGATAAGGACCAAAATGAGACTCCATGCCCCATCCAATTTGTATAAAATTATTCTATGGTAATTTACTTATTAAATCATCGATAAAGGGCCCTCTTCTCATTGCACATTTCATCTAAAATTCAAATAAAAGTGGCGAGAACATTGGATCAGGATAAAGGCTAGAGAGTTTAACTTGGACAAGGAATTCGATTCCCATTAAAACTCCAATTAAATCCAAACTTATCTAAACTCTAACTAAAACTTATCCTTATCAATCAAGAAGAAGGGAGGAGATAAAATCTTTATTTTGGAATAAGAAATCATACACAAATTCTAGAATTTGCATGAAGAAACAAAGGGAATAAATTAGATGCTAGGTGGGTTTCTCAATTTGACTTGGTCAAAATTGATCATAATTCTAATTAATTTGGTTTGATCTATATAAATATCTTGAACCTAATCTAATTTGTCTCCAAATAACTTAATTAATTAATAATTAATCAAGTCCATATCTAAATTAAATCAAGATTAAAAATTTTTTAGTGATTAATCATCGAATAATGATGGGGACATTGACCTGCACGAATCCCAGAGCAGCATGGATTTCGAAGCAGCAAATAAATTTAAATTTGAAGATTAGTTATTTAGGATTTATTTTATCAATTGTTTGAAATTTGAATTAGGATTTGGTTGTTAAGATTGAGATATGATAGGCCTTATCTTATCCTATATTGTATTTGAATTTGAATTATCCCTATCTTTTTATCTTGTATTCAAATTCAAATGAGAGTTGGACAGGTCCATAAATACCACTCTTAGTCCTTGTAAATAAATAGTTTGGTGAATAGATATGAGTTTTTTAAAAGAGTGATTCTCTTGCCTTCACCTTCGGGCATCGAGAGGCGTGAGGTCCTAGTTATCCCCCTTTCCTTTGATTCCATTTTCTTTATCTCCTCATGTCCTTTGAGATTCATCTTAATGCCTCCAAGTATCGAGGTGGGTGGAATACCCTAGAGGTGAGAGGTCTCTTTGTTAGTGTGAGTCCTAAAGTCCATGAGATCCAAATCCCTATCTTTCATCCCCATTATTTCCTTCACCACTCCTTACAAAAAAATACAAAAAAAAATGATACCCTAATTTTGGTGACTTCTAGGCTCGCCAACGATCCTACCCCTATCCTCCATCAATTTTGGTATCAGAGCCCAGAAAAAATTAGGGTATATTTTTTTTCCATATCACCCTAGATCCCCTCTCACCAGCCCTTACACTGATCCATCTGTTCTATCCTATCATCATCCAGATAAAAAAAAAATCCAAGTTGCCAACAATTTAATTTTCTTCTTTCCATGCTTCCTCCCAAACTCCACTGACATTCCTACTGCCACCACCCAAACATAGATCCCTTCCCCAACCACCTCCACCTCCTCCCTAATGACGTGATAGCCACGGCGACTGAGTTACCGGTGGGGCAGAAGCTGATCAAGGTGATCAATAATGTGTGCTTCACTACCTTCATCTTCTCCGTGCTCGTCTTCATCATCATCGTTGTCACCTACCAGCCCCCGGACCCTGGCTCCAGTCCTTCACTGCCCTCAACAAAAACCTCGACACCATCCTCCCCAACGCCACCTTCGCCACCAACGAATTCCTCCTCCACACCGGCGAGGACCTCGTCCCCCTCCCACCTAACGCCTCCCTCCTCTCCCCTCCGATCGCTGCGCCACCTATTGCCTTCACCCCCGCCACTGTGGCCACTGCCAGTGACCCTGATGCACTGCTCAACTGCTCTGATTCCCGCATCCTTGCCACGATCCGGTGCTTCAACTCCCAGATCTCTTTTCGTCGCTCCATCGTCTTCCTTGGCTATGAGACCCCCATCGCCGGATCCAAGCCTGACGAGTGCAACGCCGCCTGGCGCTTCCGCAACTGGAAAGAGAAATCCTGGCACTGCTACAGGGACTACTGTCGCTTTCCGCCTCACCCCCATCGATAACTACACCTTCGAGATCATCTCCACTAGGAAATTTTGCTCCAGCACCAACACCGCCCTGCCCCATCGCCTTGCTGCCCTGATGCCCGACACCCATCTAAGAGCCCGAGCCGACGGAACCATGCCCTCCTCTCCATGCAACTGTGTCACCCATGCCTGTGACGCCTCCCCAATCTCGTCACCACTATATCGCCCGAAGCCGACCGCATGGATCTGCCCAATGCCTCACCTCCATCGTCGAATGCCATCCCTTCCCATGACTGTGCCTTCCTCTCATCGAGCCACCATCGTCTTCACCATCACACCGCCCGAGATCGAGCGATGCCATCTCCACCTCATGCGGCCGTCTTCCTCCCTGTTATCATTGCTGGATCCACCAATGTCCCACCGCCAATTGCCAGGACAGGGCCACGCCACCATGTCCCCTTGCCGCCGCCACCAGTCCAGCTTCGTCGCTGGAGGAGAGCTCGTCGGATCTGCCCCCCCAAGGACTGGAACCCCTATTCTGGGTGTTCCACATGCCTATCAAAGCAAAGAAGCCCATGGCACAAAAGCGAAAATAGGGTCCTTCTGCATGCTTCTTAGGGCAAAGCCAGCTTCCTATTGCCGACTTCAAGCCCAGCATGGTTCTCACGGTTGCATATATCTCAAAGTAGTCTCAAAATATTGAAACACGGATCTCCAAGCTGCATAGATCTCAGAGCTGCATGACTTTTAGAGATGCATGGATATCAAAGCAGAGCTAAGGAAATAATAATAATAATATTATTATAATCTCATGGCTAGCTGAAGCTGTAGTCTGAGCCTGACTCGATGGAGTCGAGTTCTCCCCACCTCAGGGAAATGATGGGGACATCGACCTGCATGAGTCCTAGAGCATCACAAATTTTGGAGTAGCAAATAAATTTAAATTTGAAGATTAGTTATTTAGGATTTATCTTTATTAATTGTTTGAAATTTGAATTAGGATTTGGTTGGTTAAGATTAAGATATGGATAAGCCTTATCTTATCCTATCTTGTATTTGAATTTGAATCATCCCTATCTTTTTATCTTGTATTCAAATTTAAATGAGGGTTGGACAGGTCCATAAATACCACCCTTAGTCCTTTGTAAAAAAATAGTTTGGTGAATAGATAAGAGTTTTTTAGAAGAGTGATTCTTCTTGCCTTCAAGCATTGAGGGGCATGATGCCCTAGTTATCCCCCTTCCCTTTGATTCCATTTTTCTTATCCCCTCATGTCCTTTGAGATTCATCCTAATGCCTCCAAGTATCGAGGTGGGTAGAATGCCCTAGAGGTGAGAGGTCTCTTCGTTAGTGCGAGTCCCAAAGTCCATGAGATCTAGATCCCTGTATTTCATCCCCATTATTTCCTTCACCACTCCCTTACAAAAAAATACAAAAAAAAAATGATACCCTAATTTTGGTGACTTTAGGCTCGCCAATGATCATACCCCTGTGCCCTATCAAATAACCTAATCGGGTGTAATCTAATTAAACTAAATTTATTTAGACATGACTTGAACCTCTTTGCTTAATCAAATTAAGCCAATTATAAATCCAATTTCTAATTAATCCTTTTATAATTAAATAATAATTAATTAAATATTAATTTATAAATTTGTATAGGGTTAATTTTTAATTATTTTTATAATTTTTTCATTGAATAATTTTTAATTATTAATCAACCATCATGATCGATCAAAACTTTTTATATATGTGATCCCATAGGTTTGAATACTATGTTGGTAGCTCAGGAACCAATTTATAAACTAATCAATGCTACTATCTAGCAATGGTGCCTGACATCCGAATAGGTCGAATGTTTGCAAAGCAATATTCAAGAACTTAGGCATATGGTTTTGTATAATTCATCCCTTTGACCCTAATGTTCATTTCATCCCTTTGACCCTAATGTTCATTTCATCCCTTTGACCTAATGTTCATTTCATCCCTTTGACCCTAATGTTCATGATGATTTCAAAGTCAACTACTAACTCTTGAATAATGCATCGAGATGTATCTTAACCTAATAAATCTTATAAATCCTCACAAGGATTGCCCTGACCAAGCTCTTGCTAAATTGAAATTATTTGTTGAGCATTTTCTGCAATACCTTAGAGTGTCAATCCCATCTTGACTCATCATTGATTTAACAAGTACTTGACTGGACCCAGTAACTTTCTATCACTATATTAGAAATCTAGATAGTCCAGTGCCTAAATACAATGAATTACTTGCAAGTCACCATGGTGATCTCAGGTTGGAGGGATACTTATACCCATAATCTTTCTATGAGATACTCTTGAAAGCATAGTACTTAATAGAGTTAGTCATATTCAGTGTAGTGTATACCTGTACTCACCTGCATACCATACCAATATCTTTCACTCCTTGGTTATGAGGACAAGCAACCCTTGTGATATACAATGACCTATGCTCAATAAACATTATCATCCTAGATAATAATGTATCATTTGGTCACGAACAAGTTTAAGAACTACTCGATAAATTTTTCTTTATCAAATTGAAGTAGTTCTAAGGACTTCATCTCTAAAGAGTTCAAAGGAAGATGCAAAAAGAGATGAATTACCAAAAATAACTTTTATTTTTAATGATTTATGTACAAATTATAAAATACTCAATCTTCTATAACTTAGATAATTGGCTATAGAACATATTTTCTAACAAGTCCCACTAGATTAAAGCTAATTGGAATAGTTTAGAATACCCATCTTCCACTTGTAATCAACAAATTCTTTGATTTCAAGGGCTTTAATAAATGGTCAACTAAGTTCCTCTTTTCGTCAATCTTTTGAAGGTCAATGTTACCTCAATCTACTATCTCCCAAACAAGGTGGAAGTAATATAAAATGTGATTGGTGATGGGGACATCGATCCACATGAATCTCAAAGCAGCACGAATCTCATAGTAGCATGAATTTCAATGTATATCCAGAATAAATTAGTTTTGGATTTATCTTTATCAATTATTTTGAAATTTGATTTAGGATTTGTTTGGTTAGGATTGAGTTATGGATATGGATAGCTTATCTTTTATTTGAATTTGAACCATCCTTATCTTTCTATCTTGTATTCAAATTCAAATGAGGGTTGGAAAGGTTTATAAATATCACCCTTAGTCCTTCATAAAAAAATAGTTTAGTGAATAAAAATGAGTTTTTAGAAAAGAGTGATTCTTCGTTTGCCCTACATGGGGAGGGTGTGAGGCCTACTTTTCGCTTAGCAAGAAGAGCATGTGAGGTGCAAATTCGCTCCGTAAGGGTGAGAGGCTCACTTTTCGCTCCGCAAGGAGAGTACGTGAGGTGCAAATTTGCTCCATAAGTAGAGCATGAGAGGTGCAACCCCGGACATGTTGCTTCGCATCATGTCTAGTTATCCTTTTTTTGATTCCATCTTCCTTACCACCTTTATGCCCTTTGAGATTCACCCAAATGGCTCCAAGTAGCGAGGTGGGTGGGATACCCTAGAGGTGAGAGTTTACTCCATGAGTATGAGTCCCAAAGTCCATGAGAGTCCAATTTTCCTGCCTTCCATCTCCATTGATCCTTCACCATCCCCTAGAAAATAAAATAAAAAAGTTAGTAGTACCCTAATCTTCGGTGACTTCTCAGCTCGTCGATGATCCTACCCTTGATCCGTGCCCCATCAATTTGGTATCAGAGCCAAAAAATTAGGGTATGGTTCAATCCCCCCTCACCAGCCCCACCATTCTCATCTCTCTCTGGTTTCAAATCCTGTCCATGGATCCTTCACCAACATCGAAGCCAGACGACCCTCCCTCCAGCCAGTCACCCATCGCCGAGCCAGATCTCACCAGAGACCCCACCACCATCATCATCAGCCCCAGATCGTGACCACCACCATTTGAAAGACCTCCTCTCCCTGTCCTGGGTCCGGAAGCTTCTGGATGCCTTCCTCATCTACCAAGAAGAGTTTCATGTGATCCTTTTCAACAACAAAGGGATCCTCTCCCGTGCCCCTCTCGACCACCTCTTCTCTGACTTCTTCGAGCATGGCGTCAAAGCCCCCGACGTCTAAATGTGATCAGGGATGGGATCGACCAGATCCGTCAGTGGAAGAAGCACCTCGAGATCATCCTCGTCGCCTTCCATCCTTTTCACAGGACCCTCGACGAGGGCCAGCTCCTCGCACCCACAAGGCCCTCGCCAACCTCACCATTCTCATGCTTAGCGAGAGGGAGGCCGGCTCCATCCTCAACCAGCACAACCGCTCCTTCGGTTGCGGCAGCCATGGCAAGGACACCAACCACCACCATGGCCACCACTTTCGCTCCCTCTCCTGGAGTGTCTCTCACTCCTGGTCCTCCACCCTCCAGACCCATGGCCATCACCTCTGGCATGACCGATCTATATTGCCCCGATCAATGCCCAGCAACCAACGATCGCGCTCCACCACCACCAACACCCTCCGTCCCTTCCTCCCCATGCACCTCCATTATCGACGTTCAAGACCGCCCTCAGCTCCTCCCATTGCTACGGTCACCGGTGAAACCCATCTGCAAGCCATCCCCTATTCCTGGTTTCCATCTATGGAGAAGAAGAGGCCATTCCAGCAGTAGCGAGCCCCTCTTCCACCTCTTCGGCTTCCATGTATGCATCGTTTCCACTACCGGTCGTGCACTAAAGTCTATCATCCAGGGCATCCTCCTCACCTCCGACGACCGATCATGCATCGCCCATGACCAAGACCTTCCCACTTTGCTCCCCACGGCCAGGCTACCGACGATGCTGGACTCCCCTAGATCCAATCTCGATTCCACCTTCCCATCATTGGATCCAAGGGAGAAGACTAATCTCAACAGAACCCCTTCTTCTTCTCTGTACATCTATGCCTCCCCATCCATGCCGACGCCCCATGCCACCCTTCCCCGATGATGGATCTTCCGAGGATGCCAGAGAAATCCACCGGATTTCCACACCCGAAGCCAGTCCTTGTTCCACCTAGCATCGGACCGGGTGAAGAAAGTCCCCGCACGAACATGAATGCACCGCACGTTCATCAAAGCAGTTACCCTCCTGTTGCTGACTTCAACACCGCCCGATCCTCAAAGCCACATGGATTTCAGAGTTGCATGATTTTTAATGGTGCATGATTCTTAAAGCTGCACAGATCTCAGAGTAGAGCTCCTTTGATTTGATTGGATTCGGTTTCACTAAAGCCCCCCTGATCCTGACTCGATGGAGTCGAGTTCTCCCACCTCAGGAGAATGATGGGGACATTGGCCCGCATGAATCTCGGAGCAGCATGAATCTCGGAGCAACATGAATTTTGATGCATATCTAGAATAAATTAGTTTAGGATTTATCTTTATCAATTATTTTAAAATTTGATTTAGGATTAGTTTAGTTAGGATTGAGTTATCTAGTATGGATAGACATTATCTTGTATTTGAATTTGAACCATCCTTATATTTCTATCTTGTATTCAAATTCAAATGAGGGTTCAAAAGGTCAATAAATACCACCCTTAGTTCTTTGTAAAGAAACAGTTTGGTGAATAAAAATGAGTTTTTAGAGAAGAGCGATTCTTCATTCGCCTCGCATGGAGAGGGTGAGAGGCTGACTTTTTGCTCTGTAAGGAAAGCACGTGAGGTGCAAATTCGCTCTGCAAGGAGAGCACGAGAGGTGCAACTCTGGACATGTTGCTTCGCATCATGTCTAGTTATCCTTTTTTTGATTCCATCTTTCTTACCACCCTCATGCCTTTTGAGATTCACCCTAACAGCTCCAAGTAGCGAGGTGGTGGTGGGGGCACCAGGATTCAACACAAACTACTGGGCCCTATCTAGTTTCTGATTAGGATATTTTTGAACCCTTCATGATGTGTCAAAATTTGTAATCAAGTTTTATAATAAAGTTGGTCCAACTGAGAGTTTTTGTAATGAAGTTAACTCAGTTGAGTGGGTCCTCTGATAAGTTGAGGTGTGTCTCAACCACAGTCCAATCAAATTGAGTCATGTAAGTTGTGTCTAGTACAAGTCAGGTTTGTACAAGAGGAGGAGCACCAAAGCCAGAGTTATATCAAGTCCAGAAGCCCATGATATCTGGATTCTTAAAGAATATACCAAGAGCCCATGGCACCACTTGATACCAGGAGTTTTCTAGCACCACCCAACCCAAGAATTCAGCCACCAGAAGCCCATGCGCCCATGCTTTGAAGATCATGCCCAAGGCCCATTGGAGGATGCCCAAGGCCCAATGGAGGATGCCCACTTGCTGCCCCACATGCTAAGCCCAATAACATTAGGCGTCCAAGCCCTTTTGACCAAGTCCAAGCTCCATTTGACCAAGTCAAAGGAGGAAGGAAATCCATATCAAACAAGGAGAACCTATTCCTACTCAACTTGTGATCCTATTCTTATTCTACTTGTAATCCTTCTCCCTATCTATCTTATATTCCTATTCTAACAAGGAGAGGGCATGGGATCATCTATATAAACTCCACCCCTCCCCCTCTTGTAAGTAACTTTTATCATAAAATAATACCTTGCTGAAAATTTTCTAGCTTGTTCTTTGCGTTCTTCTTTGGTGTGTGAGTATTTGAGATTGGTGTGCCCTAATTCTACCAAGCCCTAGCCACCCCAGGTGTTCTTCTTCCAAGCCCTAATCCACCTAAAGAAGAAGTTCCCTAGGCTGCCCAAGCAAGGAGTTCTTCTTCAAGCATCAAGTCAGCCACATCCAAAACCCTGATTTCTTCTTTCTTCAAAACCCTAGTTCTCTTTCTTTACTTTCTTATTTGTTATTTGCTGACCTCTGATGCTTGCAGGATCCTCATGGTATTCACCTATACGAAGGAGGCCCTCTTTGCCTCCAGGACTGGTCCTAGATAGCTGCCTGAACCGAGGAACTGAAGGCTTGACTTCCAGATGCCAATCTTGAGTACTGTGCAACCCCGGCTTCAAACAAATCTCCAAATCGGTGCTGGGTAAAATCCTTCCCCCTCCTAACTTTTGATTTGCTGAAGGTAAGCTATCCTAACTAGGATTTTCTCAATCTCTAGGATCCTCCCTTTTATTATTTTGCATGAGTCTTTTGCCGGTATGATAGTTTTTTTCGTTACTAGTTTTCCTGCTATGCTTTACTCGATTCCAAAAATTTTAGCCTGCAAATTAAATTTCTATAAAAATTATAAAAAAATTAGTTTTTATTTTCCTACAATCATGGTAGTTTTAGGATCATCCCGCATTAGTTTGGTATCAGAGCTAGTTTAGGATAGCTTGCATCTTCACCAAATAAATAAAAATATGCATTTCTCCTTTTTTTGCATCCTGTCATCTACAGTAGGTGTCTGAGATTCGGTCTAGTTCATCATCTTAGGAGTCTTATTTTTTGTTGAAATTTGTATGACATGTTCTCTATTTAGTCTTGATAATATCATAATTTATAATTATTTTACCAGAACAAAAAAATATAAAAAATTTATATTTTAGAAACCCTAACAAAAATCCTGAACTTCTACATACAGTCTGATAATCCTAGGTTTTCCATCATCATCCGAATTTATCATTGCATGAAATTTGGTAGAGATCATTTGCATTGTTGTTCCTCTATCATAAAAGTTTTTTGATTTTTTTCTGCTTCGGAAACTATGCTTAATTCTACTTCCAATCAAACCTTAATTTATATTCTGCATACTTGATCAAACCAAACCTAATCAACTTCCAAACCCTACCTCACCCAAGCCCTAATTTTGTTTGCTAACTTAATCAACATAAACCTAACTTGCCATCTCATAAAAAGGATAAAAAAATATTTATTTTTTTGATTGTTAGTAGATTGCATCAGGACCATCGATTGTCATCATCTGCATTAAATCAATCTTAAGGGCACTTTCACTATCTCAGATTAGGACAGGAGGTCATAACCTGTCCTGGGCCCCAAAACAATCTCCTTGCATTCTCACCCAAGCCTTAACTGAAATCAATTCGTAACTTAATTGCTCTAGAGAGCTTAGGGATACCAACAGGTCGGGTCTGAATTGTGTGGGTTAACTAGTGCACCTAATTCACTAGCTATTACTGAAAACTAGTATCTAAGGCTAGAGGTCCAGAGGCAAACGTCCTAAGCGGACTGGTAGATTTTAATTAGGACCCTGTTACAGGCAAGGGAAGCCTCCCACCACCCCATCTCTTACCTGGCTAGTGGAAGGATTAGCTGGTAAGTTAAGTGTAAGTTGAGTAGGCCCATTCAATTTTGGCTCTAGGTCAAGCAAGCTGTAGTCCAATTTTTTACCTTGCATGCTTGACTGCATCATACCACCCTGCTTGTTGAGTGCATGACCACTAGACTAGGAACCCAATACCAAAATTCTAAACGCCAACCCAGCTCAATCATGGACCCCAGTCTAGAGATTTCATGAAGACCTTGACTGAACGGTTTGACCAAACCCAAAACCAACTTGCCTAAATAAACCAATCCAACACCCAATCCCAAAACCAGCTTACCCAATTAACCACCCAGATGAACCAAATGAATCATAGGTATGACCAGCTGACCCAATCGAATAATCAAGCAACCCATAAGATTGACCAGTTAACCAATAGTTTGGACCAAGTAGAAAATGATTAGGTACCATAGAAAGAACCCAAGAGTCTAACACTGAACTTGATCCTGATTCACCCTATTCCACCTCTTATAATCCTAGGAGAGCACAAAACCAAGACCAATTCATGGAACCCAATCCTAGGAGAACCTAGAACCAGGATCAATTTGTGGAACCCAATCCTAGGAGAGCCCAATGCTAGGAGCCATACCAAGAACCTAACCCTAGAAGAGTTCAAAACCTTGACACTATCCAGGAACCCAATCATAGAAGGCCCCACCAAGAAGTTTGTGCTCGAGATAAGAGGGCAATGAGAAATATTAAAGTAGAAGCACCCATGTTTGATGGTAGTCTTGAACTGAAAGTCTTTGTAGATTGGGTAGGAGGCATGGAGTATTATTTTGACTGGTATGATATGAGTGAAGAAATGAAGTATAAATTTGTAAAGATGAGATTGATTTGTCAGGCTAAGCTACATTAGGCTAACCTTGAGCATAATAGGAGACAACGAGAGCTACCTCTCATAACTACCTGGCAAGAGATGAAACAAAAACTTAAGGAGAAGTACATTCCTACATCCTACGATCAAAAACCCATAGACCAATGGAATAAGATACGTCAAGGGAATAGATCTGTATCTGAGTACATCACCCAGTTTAATGAATTTCCATTAGATGTAATGAATCAGAGTCTCTAGCACAAACCCTATATAGGTTTAGAATCAAATTACGTGAAGACATCCAAAGAGAGCTGTACATGAGAGAGGTCAATGATTTGGAGCAAGCATACCAAATAGCTAGACATTATTAACAATTCCAAAGGGGACCTCCATACCAGCAATCTGAACCTATTAGGAATAATACCTCTTTTTCAAAGACAAACCCAAGTCCAGTAAACCAAGGTTGACCCAACCCTAACCCAGTCCGATCCAATGCTAACCCCGTCAGACCGAACCCCAATCTAGTTCGACCGAATCCTAACCCAATTCAATCCAATCCCAACCCGACTCGTCCAAACCCTAACCTACTTCGATCTAACCCGAGTTTGAGTCAATCTAGTTCTAGCCACTCCACACCTCTTAGAACTGATAAGGGTAAGGCACCCATGTTTCAGAAAACCCGAAGCTCCAGCCCCAATGCCTACTTTAGGTGCAATAAGGTAGGTCATTATGCTAGTCTATGTCCCACCAGATCATTACACAAAGGGGAGCTTGAGGAACAAGAGCCTGAAACCAATAATGGTGATGAAGAAGAAGAGGTTTATGAAGTTGAGGCAGACTTGATTGAGGCATATGAAGGAGATGAGGAGGAATTTGATTAGTCTGACCTAGTAGGGGTAGTTAGATACATCTTGACCTAAACCCAAACTGAGGAAGATTGGCATAGGACTAGCATCCTACAAATCTTTATAAAAATTGGGGATAAGTGGTGAGGAACCAAGACCAAGACCAAGACCAAGCCTCAGGAACTCATCTAGATCATAGAACAACATGAATAGGACCTACACCATTGAGCTGACCCGAGACCGCCGAGCCGACTCAAGTCACGGCCAAACCAAATCACAAGTGTCAGGAAAATTCTAAAAATTTTCATTTTTTTATAATTAAAAGAAAAAGGGAAAATCACACCAAATCCCATGGCTAACAACCATGTTCTATAATTAGTTGTAACCTATAACTAATCCTTGATTAGTTAAGTTTAAACCCGTGTTTAGAGCATTCTGGAAAACACTCCGTGAGACTATAAATGGGGCTCATCTTATACGAAGGAATTCAATGGAAATTTAAATGAAAACCAGCCACTGTTCATCTTCTCCGAAGCCTTCGTCACCGGTCGAAGGGTGCGAGACCCTGCCAAAGCCTTCGTTGCAACCGCAACGTCGAGGAGCGCGAGGCTCCACAGTTGCCATCGTTGCAACCGTGACAACGAGGGGTGCGAGGCCCCATCCAGTCCACTGCATCTTCCTCCCATGACCATCTTATCCCCGCCTACCTCCCACGACCATCACATCCCCGCCAACCCTTTCTGCTCAGATCCTAGCCATCACCAGACCACCCTCCCCGGGAGACCTCCATGCTGCCAGCCTAATCTCTGAATTATAGCCCAACGGGGTTCCACCTGGCTGCAGAGATTTTCCCCTTACTACCGCGCCCTCGGCCATGTCCGGACGCCCGTTCTGCTGCTGTTCCTCCATCATCGCCGACTCCCCCCCTCCAGTCCTCCCATCGCTGGATCTCCTTTCTCCGGTCTGCCGTGACACCATCACCATGCCCAGATCTCCTCTCCAGGGAGTTGAGAGTTGTCGCTCGAACCAGCCTTTTTTTTTTTCCCTTGCTTCATGGGCTGTCAGCATCCTTTCCGGACGGCTGCTCGATCGTCCTTCCATCGGAGTTCGAATCCCCACCGGAAATGAAGCTCCGAGATCGTCCGATGCCATCCTCTCCGCTGCCCCACAAGCTTCCACCGTTGCAAGACCAGTTCCCCTGTTCCACGGAGCGTGCTGTTGCTATGAAGAAAATTTGATGAGCTGCTGTTGAAAGAAGACAATAATAGTTATTCCAACTATTCCTTCTATTCCACATTTATCCCAGATTGGAGTAGGCCCTGTTTACTTTAATTTGGGTTGTGTTTTTGGCTTTGATTGTCTCACTTAGATTAATCGAAGGTTAATTGTGTTAGGTCCTTCCCGTACTGAGCCTTGAAGGGATCCAAGCCATCAACCCGTGCTCCTGATGCCTATAGTTAGATGACTGATCGTTGATCATTCAAGCCACATCTTCTAAGGTTAAGTGATCTCATCACAGAAAAATAATTATTACTGTCGTAGGGTTTATTTTTCATTCCTTATTTTAGATCTAAAACTTTGAAATGCGTGCATGTCCTTGATCAGGGATTTCTCAATCTCTAAGTCCTGGTTCTTTCTCATTTTATTGAGCCTAGCATGAGGGAATGCGTGATTTAAAATTTATCCTATTTGAATGTTCTTCTGAATCTGTGTTTAATATAAGCATCGGTATTCGTACAGATTTTTAAGATAATTTTAGCAGAGCATAGTTCCACATCATTCCATATCATTCTTGGTATCAGAGCATAGTTTCACATCATTTCTGGTATCAGAGCTTAGTTCCACATCACTTTTGGTATCAGAGCCTAGTTCCACATCAATAAGGTATGCAAAATTATAATAGATAGTGGGAGTTATGTCAATGTTATTGCTGCTGATACAGTTAGATCTTTAGGATTGACCCCAGTTCCCCATCCTAGCCCCTATAAAGTCTCATGGATAGATTCCACATCCCTTCCAATCAAGTCTAGGTGCCAAATCTTGATCAAATTGCAATCATATGAGGAGAAGATTTGGTACGATATCCTTCCCATGGGAGCCAGTAGCATCATTTTAGGTCGACCATGGCTTTACGATCATGATGCATCCCTATCTAGTCGAACCAACATTTATACCTTTAGTCATCATGAGAAGAAATTTGTAATCTACCCGACTCAACCCAGAGATTCTAGTAGCCTTAAAGAAAAGAAACTAGGAGTTAATCTAATTAAGGCTGAAGAATTAGAGAGCGAACCCATCGAAGAATTAGAGCAAAATGATCCTGAACCCACTATAAAATTTGATGAAGAAACTAAGCCGGGATCAAACATTGAAAGCAAGGGTTCTAGTCTTGAGTCCAATAAATCCATAGCACTAAATCACCTATCCACACCTGCACTAACCTCTGCACAACATTTGCATCAGGAATTTAGTCAAAAGTTAAACATAAATAATGAACCATATAAAAACTTGGCTAATTCTTGAAAACAAGTTAAAGAGTTTTCTGCAGGGGATTATGTGATGATCAAGCTTCGGCCTGAGCGGTTCCCTCCAGGGATCATTAGAAATTGCATGCTCACGAAGCTAGACCATTCAAAATAATGAAGAGAGTTGGATCCAATGCCTATGTCCTTGAGTTGCCACCCGGATTAGGTATTAGCTCCACTTTCAGCACTTCAGAACTTATGGAGTATCGGGAGCCAGCAGCGATACCTCATGAGCACTTTGAACCAATTCCTTCCCTTGAGAGTGAACCCATCCTAAAGAGTCCACTTACAAATTGACTTAATAGTGAGGAAAGGATTGAGCGCATCCTGGACGACCAAGCCATCAGTACCCGGAACACAAGCTATCACCGGTATTTGGTCTATTGGTAAGGTTGGTCAGGATCTAAGGACTCATGGATCACCCGTGAGGATCTGCAGCGCCTCAACCCAGACCTTCTTGAGCTGTATGAGAACCACATTGAGTCTTACTCGATGGGGTCGAGTTCCTCCCACCCTGAGAGAATTGGTGGGGGCACCAGGATCCGACATAGATTACTAGGCCATATCTAGTTTACTGATTAGGGTTTTTTCGAACCCTTCATGATATGTCAAAATTTTGTAATCAAGTTTTATAATAAAGATGGTCCAATTGAGAGTTTTGTAATGAAGTTAACTCAGTTGAGTGAGTCCTGTAATAAGTTGAGGTATGTCTCAACCTCAGTCCAGTCAAAGTGAGTCTTGTATGTCGTGTCTAGAACAAGTCAGGTTTCTATAAGAGGAGGAGTGCCAAAGCCGAAGTTATATCAAGTCCAGAAGCCCATGATACCCGGATGCTTAAGGAATATACCAAGAGCCCATGGTGCCACTTGATATCAGGAGTTTTCCAGCACCTAGCCCAAGAATTCGGCAACTAGAAGACCCATGCGCCCATGCTTTGAAGATCGTGCCCAAGGCCCATTGGAGGATGCCCAAGGCCTAATGGAGGATGCCCACTTGCTGCCCCACATGCCAAGCCCAATAACATTAGGTGTCCAAGCCCTTTTGACCAAGTCCAAGCTCCATTTGACCAAGTCAAAGGAGGAAGGAAATCCATATCAAACAAGGAGAACCTATTCCTACTCAACTTGTGATCCTATTCCTATTCTACTTGTAATCCTTCTCCCTATCTAGCTTGTATTCCTATTCTAACAAGGAAAAGGCATGGGTTCATCTATATAAACCCCACCCCTCACTCTCTTGTAAGTAACTTTTATCATGAAATAATACCTTGCTGAAAATTTTCTAGCTTGTTCCTTGTGTTCTTCTTTGGTATGTGAGTGTTTGAGATTGTTGTGCCCTAATTCTACCAAGCCCTAGCCACCCCAGGTGTTCTTCCAAGCCCTAATCCACCCAAAGAAGAAGTGCCCTAGGCCGCCCAAGCAAGGAGTTCTTCTTCAAGCATCAAGTCGGCCACATCCAAATCCTGATTTCTTCTTTCTTCCAAACCCTAGTTCTCTTTCTTTACTTTCTTATTTGTTTATTTGCTGACCTCTGATGCATGCAGGATCCCCATGGTATTCACCTCTGTGTAGGAGGCCCTCTTTTCCTCTAGGACTAATCCCAGATAGCTGCCGAACTGAGGAACCGAAGGCTTGACTTCCAGACATCAATCTCGAGTACTGTGCTACCCCGGCTTCGAACAAATCTCCAAATTGGTGCTTGGTAAAATCCTTCCCCCACCTAACTTCTGATTTGCTGAATGTATGCTATCCTAACCGGGGGTTTCTCAATCTCCAGGATCCTCCCTTTTATTTTTTTGCATGAGTCTTTTGCGGGTATGATAATTTCTTTCGTTACTAGTTTTCCTGCTATGCTTTACTTGATTTTGGAAACTTTAGCCTACAAATTAAATTCCTAAAAAAATTATAAAAAAAATAGTTTCTACTTTTCTGCAATCGTGGTAGTCTTAGGATCATCTCACATCAGGTAGGTGGGATGACCTAGAGGTGAGAGGTCTCTCTGTGAGTATGAGTCCCAAAGTCCATGAGAGACCAATTTTCCTGCCTTCCATCTCTATTATTCCTTCACCATCCCCTAGAAAAATAAAAAAAAATTAATAGTAGTACCCTAATCTTTGGTAACTTCTCAGCTCGCCAACAATCCTACCCCTGATCCCATGCCCCATCACTTGGTCTGCTGATGAGCCTTTGGTTCCTTCGCTTGAGCTATAGCCCCAATGCTATCACAAGATAAGGAAACTGGGTCATTAATAGAGGGTGCCACTCCAAGCTCAGTGATGAACTTTAACAACCAAATAGCTTCCTTTGTTGCATCGAATGTCATAATATACTCTGCCTTGCATACAAAATAGCCATAGTGTGATGCTTAAAATTTTTCTCATAGATAGCTTCTCCATTCAGTGTAAAGATAAAACTCGACATACTCTTACTATCATCCCTATCTGACTGAAAAATTGAGTTAGTAAAACTGACTAGTTTTAAGTCAAAATCACCATAAATGAGCCACTAAACCTTAGTATTTCTAACGTACTTAATGATGGTTTTTACGACCTTCCAATGGTTTTTACCTGGATCAGATTGGTATCTATTCACTACTCCTAGTGAGTATGCCACATCATGTCTCATACATGTCATAGTGTACATAGTAGATCCCATTGCTGAGGCATAAGGAATCCTACTCAAACGCTCTCTCTTGAGGACTTGTCAAAAAATCTTTCTTAGAGAGATTAATTCTATGGCATATTGAAAGATAGCCTTTCTTAGAATTTACCATACTGAACTGCTTCAACACGGTCTCAATGTATGTGGATTAGGTTAACCCTAGCAACCTTTTAGATCTATCCCTATAGATCTTCATCCTAAGGATGTAGGATGCTTCTTCCAAGTCCTTCATGGAAAATTTAGAAGATAGCCATACTTTTATTCCTTGCAATGTAGAAATATCATTCCTGATTAAGAGAATGTAATCCATATATCAAATAAGAAATACTATAATTGAACCATTAACCCAATTGTATATGCAAGGCTCTTCTTCATTCCTAACGAAGCCATATATTCTAATCACTTTATCAAAATATATGTTCAAACTTTGAGATGCCTGCTTCAATCCATAAATGGATCTCTAAAACTTGCACACCTTTATTTCAGTTATGGATGTGAACCCTTCAGGTTATATCATATACACTTCTTCTTCTAGCTCTCCATTTAGGAAAGCTATTTTTATATCTGTTGCTGACCTTACCACTATGGCCCGTAACTATGAGTTGGCGCTGGACTACGGTTTCCTTTGCTACGGAATCCTAATGCTCTCGGAACTGCAAAACAAGGTTAGAGACCCGGGTCGGGGATCCCGGCAGGGGTACTCCGATGGTCAAGTTAGAGAGTGGTAAAGTGGAACAGATCCACTAAGACAGATCCCCGCTGGGTCTCTGTGCTTAGAGGAATCTTTGACGAGAAGATGAGTAAGAACGAGAGGGATTAGCACTCCGGCTCCTGCCATTGGGCTCGCCGAGCTCGCTCCTGCCAGTTCCTTTAGAGCTTTTGTCTTAGAATTGCCTCTTCTCTCTATGCGTGTGCTTGCCCTCTTGATTGCGTACCTTCATTCTTGTCGGTGGTGCCCCTTTTGAGATCGTTGGATACTTTGGTGCCTCGATTCTCCCTCCTCGAGAGGCTTTGGAGGTCGGCGGTGCTTACTGACTGTTCTCCTGAGGTCGTCTCCCCTTATGGCTGGGAGTTAAGTGGTGAGCCAGTCTCGTCTACCATGCAATCATGAAAGAGAAGAACTTGGCGGGACCCGATCTTTGCAAAAACACCCTCGGGCTCGAGGCGTTGACCATGGCTCTCCCCTTTTGGAGCACCAGGTCACTAGCCATTGGATCTGGTACCTCAAACAGGGTGTCCTTCCTAAACTGGTGTGAACAAGGTTCCACGCATCATTACAGGCCTGGGGATGCCATACTGGATGCACCTCCCTATGCACGCCATCCTCATAAGTGTCCTCAAGGCTTGCACCCCGGCCCCGCGGAGAAGGCTTGACTTTGGCCAAGGTGGACCCGTCTGGGAGCGCCACCTGGCGGTAGGAGCAGAGATGCCAGGCTCAACTCCGATCGAGGTGGACCTATCTGGGGATGCCACCTGGCGGTGCAGCAAAGGCAGGCCCGCTTCGACCGAGGTGGACCCTGCCTGGGTTGACACTTGACGAAGGGGCAGAGGCAAGCTCGACTTCGACCGAGGTGGACCCATCAAGGGGTGCCACTTGGCGAAGGAGCAGAGGTGCCAGGCTCTACTTCGATCGAGGTGGACCCATCTGGGGGTGCCACCTGACCGAGAAGCAAAGGCAGGCCCACTTCAGCCGAGGTGGACCCCTCCTAGGTCGACACCCGGTGAAGGGGCAGAGGCAAGCTCGACTTCGACCAAGGTAGACCCATCAAGGGGCATCACCTGGCTAAGGAGCAGAGGTGCCAGGCTTGACTTTAACCGAGGTGGACCCATCTGGGTTGCCACCTGGTGGAGGAGCAGTGATGCGGAACAAAAGAGATGATGCGATGCGAAAGTAAATTAGGACTATTTTTTTTTTTTATTTTATATTTTTAGAAGTCAGCTTAGGCTCAAAGGAAAGTTAAACTAAATTGAAAGAAACTATGTAATAATTGAAAGCACAGCTTAAAGAAACTAGGTTATCAGAGTAGTTCAGAAGTAAAGGATCGCTGGGGGTTGAGAAACTCCCTGACCTAGGGTTTCGCTCTGAACATTCAACAGGACAGAAGTAAAGAGAAGAGAAGGGTTACAGACCAGGTAGTGATCTTCATAGAGTTTAGTGGAAGGACTCTCTTGAGCTGATTGTTGGATCCCCGGATTCAGATATCTTCGCAATGGATCCTCCAATACTGGCCCTTTGATAGAGTTGGCTTCTTCTGAACTCAAGATCTGGGAAAGAATAAGAACAAGTTATGGAACCAGATACTCAAGGAAGGATTTACCAGATAGTAGAACTTGAAAGCTGATGTTACTGAAATCCTGATTCTCCTGGAATATTGATCTGACTTCCTTTGGGATTTGCTCTATCTCCGAAGTAGCCAAACTGGACCTGGATGCTGGTGGTCGGCCTCTACTTGGAGAGAGGGGCCGTAAGAGATGGGGTAGGCTAGGGTTTGGTGGAATGAAGAGGATGATGTGCGGCTAGTGTTTGGAAGTGAAGTGGCTAACCTAAGATTTTGGGGTTGGAGATCTCACACCTCCTCAAGGTTCCTGGGGAACCCAGATTTACTCCCTCACGGAGCTCAACACCTGGATGCAAGTGCGGAAGAGAGAAACATAAAGTTGCTCACACAAAATTTGAATTCATTCATCAGTTGTTTTTAAAACTTACAAGAGGGGTTTATTTTATAGGACTTTATAAGGACTAATAGGATGGATCTTCAATTTAGGCTTGTAGAATCAATTCCCACACATATGGCCGGCCAAGAGGTTCCTAAAGTGTTGATTGGTGGCTCCAAAAGGTAAGTAGTGAAAGGGATATGCCCTACAAGCAAATCTATGTTGTATCTCCCAAACCATTGTAATTGACAATTTTCTAAATAAAGGCATTATTTTTTCATCATACGCTGTGTTATATGATGAACCCCATAGATTAGGGCTATGATTTTTTGGGTTATGATGAGATCATACCAGTGAGACCTAAAATCTTAAAACCGTAATCTAAAGTATTCCTAGTCAAAGGAACCCTGAGTAGGGGATCAGGGTTTTTCCGATAAGACTAGCACATCCCGGGTATACTGGAAAGGGTGACTGCTCTCACAGTCACTTGTGTATGACACTAATACTGGGATGTGGGTGCTCATTGGAGAATGAGTTCACTGATATGATCCAACTTGAGAACATCTAATGGAGTCTTAGCTACATGTCAATAGAAGGTTCTCATAGTGGGAGTGGTACAAGTAATCTTCTGACCTGAGACTGCCATAAGTACTGATGCGGGACAAGAATTGGACTGGATCACTGGTGAGCATGAAAGTCACCAGGGATTAGGATTTTCAAAGGAGGAAAGAAGAGGGTGCAGGGTTAAGATAAAATACTGGGGTTCACATAGATTCCCCAAGAAGAACAAGCACATAGCAAAGGGGCTCACACAGATGCCCTAGAAGAACAAGCACATAGTAAAGGGGCTCACATAGATGCCCTGGGCTCACACAGATGCCCAAAATCAGGGATCACACAGAAACCCTGGGAAGATGGAGAAGGGATCATACAGATACCCTAGGAGCACACAGATCCTTCACACAGAACAATAGAAATTTTATTCATCCATCCTCCTGTTCCAAAAGGCTGAGGGTGGTATTTATATGTTTTCCAACCCTCATTTAAATTTGAATACAAGATAAAAAGATAAGAACGAATCAAATTCAAATATAAGATAGGATAAGATAAGCCTATCCATATATCAATCCTAACCAACCAAATCCTAATTCAAATTTTAAACAAAAGATAAATCCTAAATAAATTTATTCCAAAAATGCTTCAAGATCTGTGCCACTCCAAGAATTATGCTTGCTTCAAGATCCGTGCTTGAGATGTCCCCATCATTCTCCTACGGTGGGGTGAACTTGACTCCATCGAATCAGGCTGAGCGAGGTTGATGGAACTGAAACCAATCAAAAAGGACTCCGATGCTGAGCGAGGTTGATGACGGTGGCGGCCATGGCGGAGGAATGCGGCTAGCCAACGGAGAGCACTGAGGTGATCTGGTGGAGCATTCGATCTGAAGCTTGAGGGCGACGATGAATCAGGTGTTGGGGTCGCCGGCTGTAGGTAGGGGAGATGTCGTTGACGGAGAGAAGAAGATGACCGCCGGTGGGCTCGGAGGTGATCTCTCCGGTGAGGTCGGCGGACCAGTCTTTCACGGAGCGGCTGGGAGCTGGGGTTGAGGATGGCTGGGAGGAGAATGGTCCGACGTCGATGTTGGGGAAGGATCCGTGGACGAGATTTGAAACAGGGAAGAAAGAGAATAGTGGGCCGGTGATGAAGAAGAAAAATCCTAATCCTTTAGCTCTGATACCACTGGTGGGGACATGCAAGATGAGAATGCAACTATGCAACCCTAAAGGAGATTAGCAAAGATTAACTTAGCAATTTCTTATTTGCATATGATTAGTTCAGCATATAGTATCAAAGGAGGTCTAATAAAGAGAACTCGAACGATCAAACGTAAACCTAATTAATAAGACTATCAAAATAACAAAGAAATAGGAATAAGATTCGAACCACACAAGTTAAGCTAGGCAAATTTAATATTTCAGACCTAATCGATACTAGAACATACCTAGCATTAATCTTTCAAGTAGATCAAGATCACTCATGAAGAGACCTCCCAAATGACAAGACCATACTACAAATTGAGGGCCCTTCTTGTTTTCTGGATTATGGCAAATAATTCCTTCCTCTTGAGTTCGGAATCCCGGAGAACCCTACAACAAAGAGACCTTGAGATTAGGAACTTGGTAAAATACGTTAGTCATGAAATGGAGAAACTAAAGAAGAGTCGAGGAAGCAGTGTTGAAGAATAATCTTGGCGCCATGGTAGATCACTTGAAATGGATTTGGCCGGCCTCCTTGTGATGGTCTTCTTGATCAACCTTGAATATTGAAGAGCTAGCTTGAGATTGGAGAAGAAGGAGAGTGTCTTAGGCGTTGGAGATGGAGGAGGAGAAAGTAGGGTTGGCGTGGGATAGGGAGAGGAATTTAGAACTACCACTTAGGCACATAGAACTCACATAGAAGAAAACTTTTATTTTTTCTTTTCCATACTAGTATCCATGGATGAACTAGGTTGGGCTTGTGAAGGGTGGTAAGGTGTGCCTGACCTAGTTGTCATGCAAACAATTAGACTCAGACCCGAACTACGAGTTTTCTAAACCGGTTAGTCCAAATAAACTGAGTTGACTAGATACAATCAAATCAACATCTACTCTCTTCCTCTGGCCAGTCAGGAGGTGGGTCTGTGGGAGGTTCCCCCAGCTTTCACTGGGTCCTAATTAAAAACCACAAGAACCGCTTTGGCTTGAGCCACTTAACCTCTATCCTTGACACCAGCTTTCAATAATAGATGAAGAAATGGGTTGCACAAGCTTTCCCAATTGAATTGAACTGGACCTAGAGTTCCAAGCTAGTTGCCTAATCAAGGTGGCAAGCTAGATTGTAGTAACTCTATTCTTGGCCAGGTTTTAGAACAAGGGGAGTGTGAGATCCTGTCTCTGGCCTACCTAGGCCCGGTGGAATTGGCCCGATAGACGGATCAGCACCCAAGCCCTTAGTCCCAATTCTAGACACCAAGTAATAGGGCACACACAAGACTAGTTGACACAATGAGTTGACAATAACCCGGGCTCGACCAAATTGATGTCCCTAACCCACTAGGGCAATTAATGTCTAATCAATTTTAGTTAGGGATTGGATCGATATGCAATTTGGTGATTTTTGGGCTAGGGACAGGTGATGAAATCCTGACCCTATGTCAATTTCATGCCCTTAATTTGATTTGTCATGAGATGCATGCAAATTTCAAATTTCAGGTGCAGAAGTAGTGTGTTGCAGTTTAAATGTGGTATTGATAAGTGCAGAAAAAAATATCAGAAAAATCTAAAAAAATCACAGAAAACTCCTAACTTATAGATGACATACCAGATGAAACAAAATCTCAAAATAAAATCTGTACTATTCTAGGCAGATTCTGAAATGAAGATAATGAAAAGGAACAGAACAGAACAGAAACCTTAATTACACTGATGGACTGCAGGAATTTTCATTTTTTTTGTAATTTTTTTCTCAGATTGAAATTTAAAACGGTGATAAAAAACTTAAAATGGAATAGGAAAAAAAATATTCCAATGAGGAATGTGATACTTGCCTTTGGAGTTGCAGGCGGATTACAGTCAGCCTACAGAAAATACAGCAAGCAGAAAAACAGAACGTGACCAATACAAAATTCACAAATGAAATCTAAAAAGTCCTTTGGCTTTCTTTTTCACGGGTCAATCACAATGGCACCCCGACACGCCTTAGGAGATCCCCGTGGAATGGGAAGAGAGGGTGTTTAAACCCTACTTTCTCCTAAGACCGGATGGCCTGGTAACGCCCCCGATCCAAGTACTTCAAGGACTTAATGCTATGCAATCAGGAACTTATTCTACCATGCTCTGATACCACTTGATGCGGGACAAGGATTGGACTGGATCACTGGTGAGCATGAAAGTCACCAGGGATTAGGATTTTCAAAGGAGGAAAGAAGAGGGTGCAGGGTTAAGATAAAATACTGGGGTTCACATAGATTCCCCAAGAAGAACAAGCACATAGCAAAGGGGCTCACACAGATGCCCTAGAAGAACAAGCACATAGTAAAGGGGCTCACATAGATGCCCTGGGCTCACACAGATGCCCAAAATCAGGGATCACACAGAAACCCTGGGAAGATGGAGAAGGGATCATACAGATACCCTAGGAGCACACAGATCCTTCACACAGAACAATAGAAATTTATTCATCCATCCTCCTGTTCCAAAAGGCTGAGGGTGGTATTTATATGTTTTCCAACCCTCATTTAAATTTGAATACAAGATAAAAAGATAAGAACGAATCAAATTCAAATATAAGATAGGATAAGATAAGCCTATCCATATATCAATCCTAACCAACCAAATCCTAATTCAAATTTTAAACAAAAGATAAATCCTAAATAAATTTATTCCAAAAATGCTTCAAGATCTGTGCCACTCCAAGAATTATGCTTGCTTCAAGATCCGTGCTTGAGATGTCCCCATCAAGTACCTTATGTACATGAACCCATTCTTTGGTTCAATCCTAATCATGACACTGAGCCATGCACAGGATTGATACTGGGAATGGTGAATTGGATGTGAAGGTAATGAGTAGGTCAACAAGAAAGCGATCACTCTTAGTAAGAGGAGATTGCATCTAGCTAGTCAACCATCGCATGATGATTCAGGGAATCTTTGATCAAAGTGAAGATATTAGAGATGGTTTCTAATATCAAGATAATTGAATCATCATTATAAGATTGAGCTAGAAATAAATATAATATTGGATTTGACATATATCCATATCCATAGTTATATTTTGGGTGCTGGCTGATCGAAAGATTTAATTGTACGGTAACTTTATACTGAAGGATAATTTTGGTATTTCACCAGAATTTCCATATCTTCCAGGTAGACATGACATGTTGCTAGACGTCAATCTTGTCTTGTGGGTTGATCAACTTCAAAGATCACATGTTAGGAAGAGTCCTAATTGATCGAATCGGGTAAGCCCGGTTTGACCTAAATCGATTAGAAAGAGTTCTAATCAAATTAGGTCAACTTGTATTCGAACCCACTGCTGGCTAGATATGGAACCCAATGGGTCACACACTTAAGATGATTGATCAAGATTTTAATTTGGAATTAAATCATCTTTGCAGGATAACACTCTAGCAGGTGTTGCAAACCCTAGCTTCTATTCGGATCGGATTCGAATTAGGGTTCCGGATTGGTTCAAATTGGGTTCTAATTGGACCTAATTAGACCCTAATTGAGAAAACAGGAATATGGCTAACCCTATTGGCTAGCCATGTAGCTTGGCTAGCCTCCCCACCCACCCCCTTTATTTTTTCATGCCAAATGCCAAGAGTCCATGCGCGCTTGGACTCTTGGTGCGCCTTAAGGAAGAGTCCATGGCGCATGGACTCTTGGCGCGCCCCAAAAATTTCTCCGATGATTTTATTTGGGGCGGCCTCTTTCTTAAGCAATTAGCGCACCATCTCTCCCCCCTTGGATGAGAATCCAATGGCTGATGGGATTTTGAGAAAGAAGGAATGCGCTAACTCCTCCCGGGCGCGCGAAATAACATCTCTTCGGAGATGAAAAGTCGCGACCCCTTTCCTTTTTAAACACCGCGATTTTTTCTTTAAGAAAAGCCGTGGGATTTAATCTGGAAGGCCGTGAGATAGGAGGATGGGGCGTGAGAAATTGAGAAGGGCATGAGAAAGTCATTACGGAGAGGTGTGTAGGCGCCTATCTGAGAATTATTTAAAGGGTCGGGAAAATTCAGAACAAGGTAATCTTTTCTTGCTTCCTCTCCTGAAGACTCTTTTATTTTTTTCTTGCTCTTGCATTGTTTCCTTTACAGAGTAAACCTCTGTCGAAACTCTGCTACTGAACAAGAATAAAAGTAAAAGTCTCCGACGGTAAAGGAAAGAAAGAAGTTCTGATTTCTTCCTTTCTTTCTTACATTAAGACATCATTGTCTTAATTTCTCCTCCAACTTAAGACAAGCCTATGTCCTCTTAGGACAAGGACTTTTTTTCTTCAAGACAAGGGTGTCTAAAGGGCCAAGGTCTTGGTGGAAGGAGGAGAAGGAGTCAAGGAAAGGAAAGCAAGCTTTTGTGTGGAGAAATTCAAGCCATAGTCCAAGCAATTGAGTTCTGGGAAGAAGAACTCAATAGAAGGAACCTTTGAAAAGAAGATAGAGTTGTCTTGATCACTGCTCTATGTGGATCACCGTCGAAGGGCGGACACTTGGACGCCTGGTGAATTCAATCAGCCCCTTCAACATCAACTTTGTTGGAATTAGCGATTACAGGTTGGTACTCCAATTCTAATAATGTATGTTTAAATGTTCTATATATATGTTTTAATCCTGAATAAGGACATTTTGGCTAAGGGATTATGGTGCAAATTTCATCATTTTGAAATTATACTTCCGCTGCGGTGCACCGGAAACCCCAACAGTGGTATCAGAGCCATCCTTATTGCAGTTAAAACATATGAAAATTATTTATATGCATTTTTATTGTAGTATCGCAATTAGGGTTTTAAACCCTTGAATGCTGACACACTTAGCATAATTTAAGGAATGCATATATGATAATTAATGTTTTGATGTATGCCACTAATTAGGGTTTTTCACTCAAACCCTAATTATTATAGAGATATGATTAGTTTTGAAGTCATCATACTGAAATAAGGTTGCCCTGGCATAATGGTGGATCCATTATGTGGTAAATGGTTGTCCTAGTATGATGACACACTTAGCACATATATGTTTATCAGAGTGATATTATTATGATATGTTTTTATAAAATGTGCTGGCAATTTTATAAAGCCCTCTTCTTAAAATTATATTAAGTCATATTATATTTAACTAATAAGCATCACTAGTCATGATGAACAATTGATCATTCGGTATCTAGAAAGGTGGTTCTAGGAAGGTAAAGAGAATCGTGGTTTTTAATTGGTTCCGTTGACTGACCTGGCCAATTTTTATTGGTGTCTAGGAAAGCAATGGGGGGACTCCCACATCTCTTCCACTTGCCTGGCTGATTTGATTATATTTAAATCTTGACTTATATGCTTAATGTTAAAAAATGCTATATGTTGGTCTTCCTTCATGCTGGATCATTACTGTGTTATGAACCACATTTGGTTTGTTGTGTTATCTGCAAGACCTAATAGGGTGATTGACATAATATTGGTCTAGTGCAAAAAAAATATGCTTACAGTATATTTAGTATAATGCCTTGTTGTGTTATCTGCAAGGGCATTATATTTGAATACTGACTGTATAGAAATGAAAGGGTCTTGACTTAACTGGAACATTATGGTTTGTTGTGTTTTCTGCAAGACTTATAATGTTCTAGAGGCCAAGTTATTTTTGAGAATTATATGAGATATAATTGGAAGAGTTTCCTACCTTTGAACTTACAAAAGATTTGTTGTGTTATCTGCAAGATCTTTTATAAGTTATAAGGATCTCGATCTCACTAAGAAAAATCGATTAGGGTTCTTCTCGATTATCATAGTGAGGGCTATGATTTTTGATAAAATAGTGGGAGACATAGTTAAATTGAAGTCCTAATTTAATTATGTAAGTCATTTCATGGTTGTTAGCTTATGTATTGTTCTTAATTAAATATAGATAAATGGCATCTTCATTATCACTGAGAAGCATCTTAGATACCAACAAATTTACTGGTCCAAACTATGTGGACTGGTTGAGAAACTTAAAGATTGTACTGAGTTCAGAAAAACTTTCTTATATTCTTGATACCCCTAGTCTTAATCCACTAGGGGATGATGCCACACAGGAAGATATGGCCATATACAAAATGTGGCAGAATGACTCCCTCACTGTCAAGTGTATCATACTGGCCTCTATGACCAATGAGTTACAGAGGCAGCATGAAAGCATGGATACTCAATCCATAATGCTCAATTTAAAGGAGCTTTACGGAGAACAAAGCAGAACTGCTAGATACGAAATATCTAAGCAGTTATTCCATGCTAGGATGACAGAGGGTACATCTGTTCAGGATCATGTCCTGAAGGTAATTGAATTAATCACCAGATTGGGTCAATTAGGGTTTATTATGGATGGGGAGCTGAATCAGGATTTAATCCTGCAATCACTCCCGGAGTCATTTTCTCAGTTTGTCTTGAATTATCACATGAACAAACTGAACACTTCCTTGCCTGAGCTGTTAAATATGTTAAAAATAGCAGAGAGCCACGTTAAGAAAGAAAAGGCTCCACTTCTTCTTGTTGATAAGACCAATAAGAAGAAATCGGGCAAAAAGGATTTTAGTAGGAGGCTAAACCCTAAGGGTGGCATCATTAAGAACAAGAAAGGAAAGAAGGCCTCAAAACAGTCAACCTGTTTCTTTTGCGGCAAAGCGGGACATTGGAAAAGGAATTACAAGGCTTACCTTGCAACTGTGAAGCCTGGTGCGGCAGACGCACCAAAAGGTATGTATGAGATACATACTATATTGACATTAAATTCGTCTATATCAAATACTTGGGTATTGGATACCGCTTGTGGTTACCATATATGCAAATCTTTGCAGGACCTCCACAAGCTTAAAGTATTGAAGGAAGGTGACTTCAATCTCTACGGTGCTGGTGGTGATATCATCCAAGCAGAAGCTGTAGGAACATATATTCTGAAGTTGCCTTCAGGGAAGATCTTGGAGTTAGAAAATTGTTACTATATGCCAAAGATTATTAGGAACATTATATCTATTCCTTTGTTATTAAAACAAGGATATGTAATGGATGTAACGAGCACTGGTTGCTCGATAATGTTATCGAATAAAATTATTTGTTCTGGCATTTTTAGCAATGGGCTCTTAACTCTTTCTTCCAATGATAGTATTTTTCATGTCAATACTAAAAGGAAAAGAAAAGACTTTAATGATACTTTACTTTGGCATCATAGACTTGGTCATGTTAATGAGTCTAGGATTAGCAAGTTATACAAGGAAAAATTCCTTGATCCTTATGAGTATGAATCATTAGGAACTTGCGAATCATGTCTCACGGGTAAGATGACAAAAACTCCATTCACTGGACATGGGGAAAGGTCAACTGAGTTATTAGGACTTATACATACTGATGTATGTGGTCCAATGACAACTCAGGCCAGAGGAGGATACTCATATTTTATCACTTTTATAGATGATTTATCTAGGTTTGGATATGTGTATCTTATGAAACACAAATCTGAAGCCTTTGATAAATTTAAGGAGTATCAAAGTATGGTTGAAAAACAAACCGGGAAAAGTATTAAAGTTCTTCGTTCTGATCGAGGAGGAGAATACTTATCCACGGAGTTTTTAAACTATCTTAAAGTTAATGGAATCCTTTCTGAATGGACCCCTCCTTATACACCACAGCTAAATGGTATAGCTGAAAGGAGGAATCGTACCTTATTAGATTTGGTACGATCCATGATGTGCTTCACAAATTTACCCATTTCCTTCTGGGGTCATGCCCTAGAAACTGCTGTTTACATTCTGAACAAGGTACCTTCTAAATCCGTTGTTAGTACTCCATATGAAATTTGGAGTGGAAAGAAACCATATCTTAAATATTTCAAGGTATGGGGATGTCCAGCTTATGTTAAAAGAAATTTTGGACATAAGTTAGAACCTAGAGCGGATAAATATCTATTTGTAGGATATCCTAAAGAAGGTAGAGGATATCTATTCTACCATCCTACTGAACAAAAGATTTTTGTCAGCAGGCATGTCACTTTTCTAGAAAAAGAGTTCATCTTAGAAAAGGGCAATGGTAGAACTATTAAACTTGGAGAAGTACAAGAAATACAGATAGATAATTCTCAACCATTAGAACATATAGTTAGGACAGAACCAGAACACAAAACTCCTCCTCGTAGGTCTGACAGAGTGCCACGGGCACCTGAGAGGTATGGGTTTATTATTGAAAATAATGAAGCTCAAGTCATTCAAAATGATGAACCTCTGACCTATACGGAAGCTATCTTGAGCATTGACTCAGATAAATGGCAAGAAGCCATGGAATCCGAAATAGACTCTATGTATGTAAACCAAGTATGGTCTTTAGTTGATGCACCAGAGGGTGTTAATCCTATTGGGTGTAAATGGGTCTATAAGAAAAAGATTGGGGCTGATGGCCAAGTTGAAACCTATAAAGCCAGGTTAGTGGCTAAAGGTTTTAGACAAAAACAGGGAATTGATTATGATGAAACATTTTCACCTGTTGCCATGCTGAAATCAATTCGGATTTTACTTGCTATAGCAGCATACCACGATTATGAGATATGGCAGATGGATGTAAAGACTGCATTCCTCAATGGTTTCCTTGAGGAAGAAGTCTACATGTCACAGCCAGAAGGTTTTATTTCAAAGAATAAACCTAATCAAGTATGCAAGCTAAAGAAATCCATTTATGGATTAAAGCAAGCTTCCAGGAGTTGGAACATCCGCTTTGATGAAACTATTAAAAGGTTTGGTTTTATCAAAAATGTGGATGAACCCTGTGTTTATAAGAAGGCTAGTGGGAGTGCCATAGTCTTCTTGGTTCTGTATGTAGATGACATACTCCTTATTGGGAATAATATCCCAATGTTGCAATCAGTCAAGGTTTGGCTATCAAACCAGTTTTCCATGAAAGATTTGGGAGAAGCATCCTATATACTAGGTATTAAGATCTATAGAGATAGATCTAAGAGGATGCTAGGTTTATCCCAATCTAGGTACATTGACTTAGTGCTGAAAAGATTCAGCATGGAAGGAAGTAAAAGAGGTTATCTTCCTATGAGTCAAGGCATACATCTTTCTAAAAGGATGTCTCCTTAGACACCTGAAGAAAGAAATAGAATGAATTCTATATCCTATGCTTCAGCAATAGGGTCCATAATGTATGCCATGTTATGTACCAGGCCTGATGTGGCATATGCTTTAGGCATTGTCAGTAGGTTTCAGGCTGATCCAGGAGAGGATCATTGGAAAGCAGTTAAAAATATTCTTAAGTACCTAAGAAGGACTAAGGATATTTTTCTGGTTTATGGTGATTCTGATCTTAAACTAGAAGCTTATTCTGATTCTAGTTTTCAATCAGACCCTGATGATAGCAAATCCATTTCGGGATATGTTTTTACCCTAAATGGTGGAGCAGTGAGTTGGAAGAGTACCAAGCAGCAGACTGTAGCTGACTCAACCACAGAGGCAGAATACATAGCTATTAGTGAAGCCGCCAAGGAAGCAGTCTGGATGAAGAAGTTCATCACAGAGTTGGGTGTTGTTCCTCAAATTGAAAACCCAGTGCCACTTTACTGTGACAACACTGGAGCTATTGCTCAAGCTAAGGAACCAAGAGCTCATCATAAGTCCAAGCACATTCTGAGACGCTTCCATCTCGTCCAAGAAATAGTAGAGAGACAAGATGTCTACATAGATAGAGTTGATACAAAGAACAATGTAGCAGACCCGTTCACTAAGGCTCTACCACAGCGAGATTTTGATCGCCACCTCAAATGTATGGGATTAAGATTTAAAGGCGATTGGCTTTAGTGCAAGTGGGAGATTAAAAGGGATATGCCCTACAAGCCAATCTATGTTGTATCTCCCAAACCATTGTAATTGACAATTTTCTAAATAAAGGCATTATTTTTTCATCATACGCTGTGTTATATGATGAACACCATAGATTAGGGCTATGATTTTTTGGGTTATGATGAGATCATACCAGTGAGACCTAAAATCTTAAAATCGTAATCTAAAGTATTCCTAGTCAAAGGAACCCTGAGTAGGGGATCAGGGTTTTTCCGATAAGACTAGCACATCCCGGGTATACTGGAAAGGGTGACTGCTCTCACAGTCACTTGTGTATGACACTAATACTGGGATGTGGGTGCTCATTGGAGAATGAGTTCACTGATATGATCCAACTTGAGAACATCTAATGGAGTCTTAGCTACATGTCAATAGAAGGTTCTCATAGTGGGAGTGCTACAAGTAATCTTCTGACCTGAGACTACCATAAGTACCTTATGTACATGAACCCATTCTTTGGTTCAATCCTAATCATGACACTGAGCCATGCATAGGATTGATACTGGGAATGGTGAATTGGATGTGAAGGTAATGAGTAGGTCAACAAGGAATCGATCACGCTTAGTAAGAGGAGATTGCATCTAGCTAGTCAACAATCGCATGATGATTCAGGGAATCTTTGATCAAAGTGAAGATATTAGAGATGGTTTCTAATATCAAGATAATCGAATCATCATTATAAGATTGAGCTAGAAATAAATATAATATTGGATTTGACATATATCCATATCCATAGTTATATTTTGGGTGCTGGCTGATCGAAAGATTTAGTTGTACGGTAACTCTCTACTGAAGGGTAATTTTGGTATTTCACCAGAATTTCCATATCTTCCGGGTAGACATGACACGTTGCTAGACATCAATCTTGTCTTGTGGGTTGATCAAGTTCAAAGATCACATGTTAGGAAGAGTCCTAATTGATCGAATCGGGTAAGCCCGGTTTGACCTAAATCGATTAGAAAGAGTTCTAATCAAATTAGGTCAACTTGTATTCGAACCCACTGCTGGCTAGATATGGAACCCAATGGGTCACACACTTAAGAGGATTGATCAAGAGTTTAATTTGGAATTAAATCATCTTTGCAGGATAACACTCTAGCAGGTGTTGCAAACCCTAGCTTCTATTCGGATCGGATTCGAATTAGGGTTCTGGATTGGTTCAAATTGGGTTCTAATTGGACCTAATTAGACCCTAATTGAGAAAACAGGAATATGGCTAACCCTATTGGCTAGCCATGTAGCTTGGCTAGCCTCCCCACCCGCCCCCTTTATTTTTTAATGCCAAATGCCAAGAGTCCATGCGCGCATGGACTCTTGGCGCGCCTTAAGGAAGAGTCCATGGCGCATGGACTCTTGGCGCGCCCCAAAAATTTCTCCGATGATTTTATTTGGGGCGGCCTCTTTCTTAAGCAATTAGCGCACCATCTCTCCCCCCTTGGATGAGAATCCAATGGCTAATGGGATTTTGAGAAAGAAGGAATGCGCTAACTCCTCCCGGGCGCGCGAAATAACATCTCTTCGGAGATGAAAAGTCGCGACCCCTTTCCTTTTTAAACACTGCGGTTTTTCCTTTAAGAAAAGCCGTGGGATTTAATCTGGAAGGCCATGAGATAGGAGGATGGGGCGTGAGAAATTGAGAAGGGCGTGAGAAAGTCATTACGGAGAGGTGTGTAGGCGCCTATCTGAGAATTATTTAAAGGGTCGGGAAAATTCAGAACAAGGTAATCTTTTCTTTCTTCCTCTCCTGAAGACTCTTTTATTTTTTTCTTGCTCTTGCATTGTTTCCTTTACAGAGTAAACCTCTGTCGAAACTCTGCTACTGAACAAGAATAAAAGTAAAAGTCTCCGACGGTAAAGGAAAGAAAGAAGTTCTGATTTCTTCCTTTCTTTCTTACATTAAGACATCATTGTCTTAATTTCTCCTCCAACTTAAGACAAGCCTATGTCCTCTTAGGACAAGGTCTTTTTTTTTCAAGACAAGGGTGTCTAAAGGGCCAAGGTCTTGGTGCAAGGAGGAGAAGGAGTCAAGGAAAGGAAAGCAAGCTTTTGTGTGGAGGAATTCAAGCCATAGTCCAAGCAATTGAGTTCTGGGAAGAAGAACTCAATAGAAGGAACCTTTGAAAAGAAGATAGAGTTGTCTTGATCACTGCTCTGTGTGGATCACCGTCAGAGGGTGGACACTTGGACTCCTGGTGAATTCAATCATCCCCTTCAACATCAACTTTGTTGGAATTAGCGATTACAGGTTGGTACTCCAATTCTAACAATGTATGTTTAAATGTTCTATATATATGTTTTAATCCTGAATAAGGAGATTTTGGCTAAGGGATTACGGTGCAAATTTCATCATTTTGAAATTATACTTCCGCTGCGGTGCACCGGAAACCCCAACAAGTAGGTGGCGCCTCCTAGCCTTGCTCTTCAAGAGAAAATTTCTTTCCTTCCATGGCTCAACCCTTTTGGACACCTCCTTTTCTTTCTCCCTAAGTCATGGTTCTTCCCATCTTTGCTTTGGGCTTTTTAGGCATGGATTGGGCACCCCCTTGAAGTGCTCCCCAAGAAGTGCTTCTTTCTTTACATAGCTTGGCTCTTATGGAAATGTTTTGGCCGCCCCCTTGAATTGTGGATCTCAGATTATTTTCTCCTTAAGTGGCGCATGAGAGAAGGGACCTGCTATCTTGTGGTGTGGGGACCAAAGCATACTGGATGGAGATGTGGCGCCCCCTGGACTCAGGCGTGTGGCTGGGAGTGTGGCACCCACTTGCTTGGTCTTGGGAGAAAATGTGATACCCTGGAGAAGACCTAGACCACTATCAGGACTTGAACTGAGTCAACATGACTCAACAAAATTTAAATTACAGGGAAATACAGACTCAACTAAAATTGAGTTGACCATGTCAACCCTTATTACAAAACCAGAAAATCCTAATTATTCGGGCAAGGTCAATCAGAGATCCAGATGGAGCCCTGAAGTCTTCTTTTGAGTCTGGTGCCCGCACCAATTCTCCTGGGGTGGGAGGAACTCGACCCTGTCGAGTATGGATCAAGTTGGCTCTGGTATCTCTCCAAGAGGTCTGGGTCCAATTCTTGTAATTCTTCTAGGGAGATCCAAGAGTCATCAGAATCTGGCCTTCCTTGCCAGCGGACCAGGTATCTTTGGTATCCTCGATTACGAGTAGAGATAACCTGATCATCCAGGATCTTTTCAATCTGCTCTTTCCTCACAGGCCATTTTGTTGGTGGACACACAGGGTTGGGTTCACTCTCAAGAGCAGGATTAGGCTCAAAAGGCTCATTGGGAATCACAGCTGGCTCTCTATACTCTACTAGGTCTGTAATGTTGAAAGTGGAGCTAATGCCTAGTTCTGAAGGCAACTTGAGCACATAGGCATTGGATCCTACTCTCTTCACCACTCTAAATGGTCCATCTCCTCTAGCATGTAACTTTCTAATGGTTCTAGGAGGAAACCGTTCAGGCCTTAACCTAATCATTACATAGTCTCCCTCAACAAAAGTTTTGACTCGCCTTTGAGAATCAGCCAACTTCTTATAAGTTTCATTACTTAAATTTATTTTGGTATGAATTTCTTTATGCAAGTCTTTTATATGCTGTGCAAAAACTTCAGCAGACTTGGAGACTTGTGTGTGGACTGGTAAAGAAGCTAGGTCAAGAGGTGTATGAGGTTTGTAACCATGCACAATTTCAAATGGACTCTTACCTGTAGACCTATTGACCGAGTCATTGTATGCAATTTCAGCCCTGGACAAAATACAAATCCCAATTCCTGGTGCTCTCAATCAAACCAAAATCTGAGCCAAAGACTAGTAAAGGGTCAAGAAAAACTAAACTAGACTAACGACGCATTGCTAAAGAATGGACTTTATTCCAAAGGAACCCTAGGTCTAAACCTAACAAACTACGGCTCTTTAGGTTTGACCTTGGGTCGGAGGATGGCATGCAGAGCATGAAAACTTATCATGGGTGCCTAGTAGGTGCCATAAGGTCTTCCAAAAGTAGGTGGCAAACCTAATAGGTTCTGTCACGTGATTCACTCTAAAGACTTCGACAAAGTATACTTGGATGGTGTAAGAAGCATTGGAAGTCCTAAGAAAGGGAGGAGATATGAGATGGAGTCTCGAATTACCTATTGACTAAAGGTGGTGACCTGAAGGTTTGAATGGTGATCTATGAGTGTCAACTGGTCATCCTTATGAAAGGAAAAGTTTGCTACCCCAGGAATGGATCAAGAGATGGTTCGGGAAGTAGCCTAGGACATGTGATTGCAACAGTTAAAGTTTGTTCTCTAAGCAAATAATGATCCATTTTCTCAAGAACTGGATTGAAGAATGATTCATAGAAGGGCCTATGGATGATGACCTCAAGACTTGAAATTTGACCTATGGGTGCGGAAAGGAATACTCTATAGAAGGGTAGCTCAGTCATGCGAAGGAAGGGGTCTGGGGCCATAAGGAGGACTTCTACTGGATTGGGTGAATCAATCCGCTCAAGAAAAGGATGTCCAACTGAGATTACGGGAGAGACCTTAGTGGCTGAGCATGGGACAAGGCCCAATTGTAAGAGGCTTGATTCAGTCATCCTAAGGAGAGGATCTACCATAGGGTGGGCAAACTTAAACAGTTCAATGCAAAGATCTTCAATTGGTACTTGGGGAATGACTGTCATTAGAGGGTACAAACTAATAGCTCGGGCTAACACTATGAGTTCTTCTTGGGGGTATTTGACTAAAGGAACCTGATTCTCACAAATCTCTTGAATTTCTGAACTAGGTCCTACCACTTGGTTGCTCTCCAAGGTCTCCTCAAGTAAGGAACCAATAGTATCGATGTCACATTCTTCAAATTCTTCCCCCTCATATTCATCAACTAGACTCAAGCCATCATCATATACTTCCTCGATGCCATCTTCAATGGTTTTCGGGTCAGTGGTAATCGGGTCAACTGATTCTGGGATTATCATACCTAACCTTTCTTCCTCATTGGTAGGCTTGGGTTCTCCCTCATTAATGTCATCCTTAGGATTCTTACCACTTAGCTGTGCACAAGCCAATCCTATGCATGGGCACTGACTAGATTTATGGCCTCTTTCTTCACAAAACCAACATTCTTGCGATATAGGAACCTGGGTCACACTGGGTTTCAAGCTAGTAGAGAACTTACTTGGGCATGGGTGTGGATCTAAATGGTTTGATCTAGAAGACTTGGGTTGTTGAGTGACTGGTCTAGAATATTGTAAGGACCTCTCATAGACACGATCCACACTATGGATATCATGGTTAGGCTTCCTAAGGTTATGCTCGGGATCATGGTATAAGGTCCTCCTAGGCTCCTAGCATCGGTGAGGTTGGGGCCTATTAAATTTTGGATCAGGGGTCCAATTTTGATGTCTACATTTCTCAACTACTTGGACTCGATCTCTAAGCTGGGCAAAATTCTCATGGACTTGTTCTTTAAACTAGGCAATAGTAGCAGTCACATCCTGACTCAATTTGTTCATACTCTCAGTAAGAGCTCTAACCATGGCCTCTAAATCAGGTTGGGTTTGACCAGGTTGGTAGGGTACTCCATTCCGGGTAGACATGATGATGCAAGCAAACACACCAAATGAGACTCAACTGAAACGATTACGGGCTAACTAGACCTAGAGCCCAAACTAGATGCCCAATCAGAGTGGCAAGCTAGCCTGTAGTAACTCGAGACTCAGCCAGGCAGGTGTAAGGGGAGTGTTAGGTCCCTAGATGCCAATCCTAGACACCAATCAGTGATTGGCCAGGTAGGCGGACCAGCACACAAGCCCTTCAGGATAGAATCCCTGAACCACCATTCTAGACACTGAGTACAATGCACACACAGAGTAACTAGACAAACTGACTCAACACTAGCCTTGACCCGACTTGTTGATGTCCCTAGCCCAATAGGACAAATTAAGTCTAATAAATTTTAAAATTAGGCTTAGGATCGAATGAATGGGTGGTGGTTTTGGGCTAAGGAGAGGTTATCAACTCCTCCCCTTATCTTAGATGCTCAATTGCCCTTAAGATGAATTAGGAGATGATCACTCAAAATAATTGAATTGCAGAAACACAGAAATAGAGTTACTATAATTTAACTCTCAGAAATTTTATGGAAACCAATAAATCACAATTAAATTATGTAAAATAGTTTCAATTATACTGGTTTCAGAAAAATAAAAATCATACAATTTGGAGTTATCTATAATGAGAAACAATTCTTTCAATAAGGTAGTTATAGACTAAAAATAGAGTGCTTCCCCCGTTTACAATTCCTGCTACGAAGTTGTAATGCAGCAGATCCCCTACACGCCCTAGGAACACCCCATGGAATGGGAAGAGGAGGTTTGCACCTCGCTTCGTTCCTAGGACCGGATGTCCTGGGGAGTCTACTTCGAGCAGACAAAGTAAAAGAGAGATACTCAAAGCATGCAAGCAAATCAGAAACCCTAGACAGGGCTCTGATACCAAAATAATGCAGAACAGACGCTCTGATACCAAAATAATGTAGAACGGATGCTCTGATACCAAAAATGATGCAGAACAAAAGAGATGATGCGATACGAAAGTAAATTAGGACTATTTTTTTTATTATTATTTTATATTTTCAGAAGTCGGCTTAGATTCAAAGAAAAGTTAAACTAAATTGAAAGAAACTATGTAATAATTGAAAGCACAACTTAAGGAAACTAGGTTATCAGAGTAGTTCAGAAGTAAAGGATCGCTGGGGGTTGAGAAACTCCCAGACCTAGGATTTCGCTCTGAACTTTCAACAGGACAGATGTAAAGAGAAGAGAAGGGTTACAGACTAGGCAGTGATCTTCACAGAGTTTAGTAGAAGGACTCTCTTGAGCAGATTGTTGGATCCCCGGATTCAGATATCTTCATAATGGATCCTCCAATACTGGCCCTTTGGCAGAGTTGGTATGGAACCAGATACTCAAGGAAGGATTTACCAGATAGTAGAACTTGAAAGCTGTTGTTGCTGAAATCCTGATTCTCCTGGAATTTAGATCTGACTTCCTCTGGGATTTGCTCTGTCTCCGAAGTAGCCGAACTGGACCTGGATGCTGGTGGTCGGCCTCTACTTGGAGAGAGGGGCCGTGAGAGATGGGGTAGGCTAGGGTTTGGTGGAATGAAGAGGATGATGGGCAGCTAGGGTTTGGAAGTGAAGTGGCTAACCTAGGGTTTTGGGGTTGGAGATCTCACACCTCCTCAAGGTTCCAAGGGAACCTGGATTTACTCCCCCACGGAGCTCAACACCTAGATGCAAGTGTGGAAGAGAGAAACATAAAGTTGCTCACACAAAATTTGAATTCATTCATCAGTTGTTTTTAAAACTTACAAGAGGGGTTTATTTTATAGGACTTTACATGAAGGCAGGGTTTTACATCTTCCCATGTGGGACTAATAGGATGGATCTTCAATTTAGGATTGTAGAATCAATTCCCACACATATGGCCGGCCAAGAGGTTCCTAAAGTGTTGATTGGTGGCTCCAAAAGGTAAGTAGGTGGCGCCTCCTAGCCTTGCTCTTCAAGAGAAAATTTCTTTCCTTCCATGGCTCAACTCTTTTGGACACCTCCTTTTCTTTCTCCCTAAGTCATGGTTCTTCCCATCTTTGCTTTGGGATTTTTAGGCATGGATCGGGCGCCCCTTGAAGTGCTCCCCAAGAAGTGCTTCTTTCTTTACATAGCTTGGCTCTTATGGAAATGTTTTGGCCGCCCCCTTGAATTGTGGATCCCAGATTATTTTCTCCTTAAGTGGCGCATGAGAGAAGGGACCTGCTATCTTGTGGTGTGGGGACCAAAGCATACTGGATGGAGATGTGGCGCCCCCTGGACTCAGGTGTGTGGCTGGGAGTGTGGCGCCCACTTGCTTGGTCTTGGGAGAAAATGTGACACCCTGGAGAAGACCTAGACCACTACTAGGACTTGAACTGAGTCAACATGACTCAACAAAATTTAAATTATAGGGAAATACAGACTCAACTAAATTGAGTTGACCATGCCAACCCTTATTACAAAACCAGAAAATCCTAATTCTTCGGGCAAGGTCAATCAGAGATCCAGATGGAGTCCTGAAGTCTTCTTCTGAGTCTAGTGCCCGCACCAAGCAGAGGCAGGCCCACTTCGGCCGAGGTGGACCCCTCCTAGGTCGACACCTGGCGAAGGGGCAGAGGCAAGCTCGACTTCGATCGAGGTGGACCCATCAATGGGTGACACCTGTTGGAGGGGCAGAGGCAGGCCCACTTCAGTCGAGGTTGACCCCACCTGGGTCGACACCTGTCGAAGGGGTAAGGGCAAGATCGACTTCAACCGAGGTGGACCCAATAATAGGCGCCACCTGGCAAAGGAGCAGAGGTGACAGGCTCGACTCCGACCGAGGTGGACCCATCTGGGGGTGCCACCTGGTAGAGGAGCAGAGGCAGGCCCTCTTCGGTCGAGGTGGACCTCGCCTGAGTCGACACCTGGTGAAGGGGCCGAGGTGTCGAGCTCGGATCGAGGTGGGCACGATGCTGGTCAAGCCACCCGACAGGAGGCTCCGAGGAGAATGCCACATGGCATCGCCTGGCTGCCAGCTGGATTGATGCATGCACCATGTCAGCGATCTCGCCATATCAGTTGCCCCCACTTCCATTTCCCGTCGGAGCACTGTGGTAGGGATGTAGGGAGTCTCATGCAATAATTGCCTCGATTACCGTCGCTCCGTTTATCATGCCCGAGATCCAATGTGCCCGTGCCACGTCTGCGTGCTCGACGGGCCATAATTGCACCATGCCAGACCCGAGGTGGTTTCCAGTGAACCAAAGCATCATCTTCGGGTATCTTCACACGTGGCGCCCATCCGGTGGCCTAGGCAAAAAGGGGCTGTACGGCCACTATCGATCAATTTTGAAAAGAGAGGAGACTTTCCGAAAACGAGGGCTCTTGGCTTTCTCACACCTCGTCGGCGGTTGCAACAGTCCTTCTTCACTGCTCAGGTTGCCACTCTTCCACTAAAACATCTTGGTGAGTGTCCTGTTGCCCCCATTTTCATCCCTGCTTCCTCTCGAACTCTAGTCTTTCCCAAACCAGGTCTTTCTTTGTTTCCTACTTCTCGATGTCTCCTTCGGGTCATCATCTCCATTCTTCTTCTAACCCGGATGAGAACGGTCCATCCCGATCGAGGACTCCATCATCCTCCTCTTCGGAGGATGACGTTCCCATTGACGTCCGGCGGCGGTTGTAGCCAGGCGGTATAACCATCGGAGTCCATAGGGCTCCTAGGGCTCCTACTGTCATTCTTACTGTTCCCATATCTGCCCTCCCCCCTCTGGTGGTAGAGACTCCTTCCGGTCCCTCCGGCTTTGCTTTGACGATGATTGGAGATGACCTTTCCTGGATCTAGGATACGATGGGGTCCTAGACTCCATCCAGCTCTCACTTCCAGGGTCGAGGGAGTGAGTGACTTTGAGCAGCCATCGCAGAGTCACGTTCTACGAGGACTTCCTTGTCGGGGATCTTCGATTTTCTCTTCACCCATTCTTTCTTTCATTCCTTAGTAACTTCCGACTTGTCCCGGCCTAGTTGGCTCTTAATACCATCAGGGTCATTTTTGCCTTCATCATTTTCTGCCACTTCCATGGGTTTGTCACCCGTTTTTCGTTGTTCATGGCTCTCTTCATCCTGAAGCATTGTTCTACCGATGATGGCTGGTGGTACCTCTCCCCCTAGTCTAGGTGTCTCCGGTTTGTCCTCCCTACCTCAATTAAGGGTGGAAGAATTGGTTCTTCTTCATTTTAGTTGGGGACGTTGATTGGGTCTGGAGTGAACCAGACTGGTCCTCGAACCAGAACTTTCAGGTCGAGTCGGCTGACCAGGATGTCTACTCCTAGCTGATAGGTGATGTGGTCCCTTCCCTCCAGGTTCTGCTCTTAGAGCAAAACCTGTTTGAGGTGGGGGTCAGCCCGATCCGGCATATGGGTGAGGCTTCGGGCCTCCTTTCTTTTTCTTCTTCTTTGGTTTTTTTTTTATCTCATCTGACCTTGTTCATTCTCAAGGAAGAAGTTCTCCTTTGAAAGCTAGATGGAGGGGGCCCGTAAAAAAGGTGCTTCAGGCACGACCCAGGAGGCTCCTCTGAAAAGGGCCCTCGTGGAGGCAGACCAGGGGCCCATGCCCACTCTAGCCTCGGAGCCCAAGGCAGCAGATGTGGCCCCTAGGCCATTTCAGTAGCAGGCCCCTGTCATCGAGGTCATTGACCTCAACAGGAGTGGGGAAGATGTGTGATCGGCACCTTCTCTGGTGGTCGTAGTGCCCAACGTTCAGTTGGTGGCCGTTTCGGTGGTGGTGGTGCCACAAACTGTTGCCCCACCCGCAGGAGGGACTTCGGCTCAGCCCTCCTTCGAGCCTCGCCCCGTACCGCTAGGCTCAGTGGGAGCACCTCTGTCATCTGCGACCAGGGTCTTATGGAGAGGATGATGGAGTACGTGGCCCAGCCCCGGGACCGTCGGCTGAGGGGAGGCAGGGACTACGCGGATGCACTCCTTAGGATCCTCCCCCTACTCTTCATGGTAAGCATCTAGCTCTCCTTTTTAATGTTCCAGTTGGATTCTTCGAAGGCCCTACCTTTTTCTTTGATGCAGATCGGGACCAGCATGCTCCTGCTCTGAAACTTTCTCTCCAATTCAGCGAAGAAGGAGGCCGAGAAGGAGAGGAGGCTGGGCAAGCTTGAGGTCGACCTGAAGGACCTCATGGACAAGGGCCATGAGCTGAGGGGGAGCAATCAGGCTCTCTAAGAGGACCTGGCCCTGGCTGAGGGGCGCGTTAGGGACCTCGAGGCCTCTCAGTCCAAGGAGAGGATCTCGAGCTAGCACCGAGCTGAAAATGATGCGGCCAAGATCTCCCACCTCAGGGGGCAATCTCGGTCACTGGATCCCCAGGTTGAAGAGGTCTTGGCGGAGCTTACGGTGGCCAACAAGAAGACTTTTTATGTCAATTGGCTGCTAGAGGCCTCATACAGGGAAGCCCAGGAGGCAGTGCCCAAGTTCCAGGCCTCCGAGAGTTCCAGAAAGAGATGCATGAGGCTGCTGTGGACTCTTTCTTGAAGGGCTTCGGAGTCTGCCTGGGGAAGGTGGCTTCCCTTTTTGCCGAGCTCGATTTGACCGGGGTCGACCTGGGTGGCCCCAGGGAGCAGCCTGAGGAGGCTGCCGGGCAACCTTCTAGGGAGGTAGCCAATGATGCGGAGGCTTCTCAACCTGGGGTGGAACCGGTAGCGGAGGAGTGACCCCGGCTCATCTATTTTGTATTCTAGCATAGGGTTTCCATTTTGTTCTTTTGGGCCACCCGATCTGTCGGGACCTCTTTTACTTGTAAGAAACCTTCACATTAGAAATGAGAACTTCATTTTCTTCATTGCTTTTGCCTTGATAATGTGTTCTGCTACCTGTTGGTGTTTGCCATTGTCCTTTGTGGGAGCTCAAAGTCTGCAACTTCAATTTGCAGTTCAACTTTGACTCTTAGTTTGGAACCAGACTTAAAAGACCCTTAGGCTTCTGGAAGGAACCCCTAGGGCTTTCGACTTGCATTTTATAAGTCTTTGGTGCCGGGACTTCCTCCGGACTGAACTCCGGGCCGCATGCCGGAAGCGGGTTCCAGGCGACCTTTCGAACTGAACTCCGAGATCTCGTGGAGGAACTGAGTTCCGCACCACCTTCCAGACCGAAGTCTGGGACTTCATGGGGGGACTGGATTTCGCACCACCTTTCAGACTGAACTCCGGGGCGTCATGCCAGAACTAGGTTTCGTGCGGCCTCTCAGACTGAACTCCAGGATCTCGTGGAGGAACTGGATTCCGTGCCATCTTTCGGACTAAAGTCCAAGACTTCATGGGGGAATTGGATTTCGCGCCACCTTTCGGACTGAACTCTAAGGCCTCATGCCGGAACTAGTTTACAAGCGACCTCTCGGACTAAACTCCGAGATCTCGTGGAAAAACTGGGTTCCATGCCACCTTCTGGACCAAAGTCTGGGACTTCATGGGAGAACTAGATTCTGCGTTACCTTCCGGACTGAACTCCGGGGCCTTATGCTGGAACTAGGTTTGTAGTAGCCTCTCCGACTGAATTCCAGGACTTTGCATTTCCCGCGGATCGCTCGCGGGGCTTCTGCCTCTCTTTTGCTCGCCAGACTTAAGATCGGGCGATGCTAGTCCTACGAAATAGAAACAATCATTGCACAAAGAAATAATTTCATTATTAATATTTATGAAGCCTTATATCATTTGTAATACATCCTCAAGTTCGTGGCGTTCCACATCCATGGAGACCGAGCCCCATCGAGCTCGGCAAGATAGTAGGCACCGTGAGGTAGTGCTTCGACCACCCTGTAGGGGCCTTCCTAGTTTGGAGAGAGCTTATCGTACTCTCGAGGTTGGGATGCTTCGGCATAGTGCAGCACCAATTCTCCTTATTACAAAACCAGAAAACCCTAATTCTTCGGGCAAGGTCAATCAGAGATCCAAATGGAGCCCTTAAGTCTTCTTCTGAGTTTGGTGCCCACACCAATTCTCCCGGGGTGGGAGGAACTCGACCCTGTCGTGTATTGATCAAGTTGGCTCTGGAATCTCTCCAAGAGGTCTGGGTCCAATTCTTGTAATTCTTCTCGGGAGATCCAAGAGTCATCAGAATCTGGCCTTCCTTGCCAGCGGACCAGGTATCTTTGGTATCCTCGATTACGAGTAGAGATAACCTGATCATCCAGGATCTTTTCAATCTGCTCTTTCCTCACAGGCCAGTTTGTTGGTGGACACACAGGGTTGGGTTCACTCTCAAGAAGAGGATTAGGCTCAAAAGGCTCACTGGGAATCACAGCTGGCTCTCTATACTCTACTAGGTCTATAATGTTGAAAGTAGAGCTAATGCCTAGTTCTGAAGGCAACTCGAGCACATAGGCATTGGATCCTACTCTCTTCACCACTCTAAATGGTCCAGCTCCTCTAGCATGTAACATTCTAACAGTTACAGGAGGAAACCATTCAGGCCTTAACCTAATCATTACAGAGTCTCCCTCAACAAAAGTTTTGACTCGCCTTTGAGAATCAGCCAACTTCTTATAAGTTTCATTACTTAAATTTATTTTGGCATGAATTTCTTTATGCAAGTCCTTTATATTCTGTGCAAAAACTTCAGCAGACTCTGAGACTCGTGTGTGGACTGGTAAAGGAGCTAGGTCAAGCTGTGTGTGAGGTTTGTAACCATGCACAATTTCAAACGGACTCTTACCTGTAGACCTATTGACCGAGTCATTGTATGCAAATTCAGCCCTAGGTAAGTACAAATCCCAGTTCCTAATGTTTTCACCAACAAGACACCTTAACAGATTGCCTAAACTATGGTTCACTACTTCGGTTTGGCCATCAGTTTGGGGATGATAGGTAGTTGAAAACTTAAGTTTTGTCCCTAACTTATGCCAAAGGGTTTTCTAGAAATAGCTGGTGAACCGAACATCTCTATTTGAAACAATTGTCTTAGGTAGGCCATGGAGTCGAACTATCTCATTAAAGAATAGGGTGGCTACCTTAGACGCATCAAATGTTTGGGAACAAGGCAAGAAATGGGCCATCTTAGAAAATCGTCGACTATAACACAGATAGAGTCATGCCTCCTCTGGGTCTTAGGCAAACCTAACACAAAGTCCATGCTCACATCTTGCCAAGGACGATCTGGGACAGGGAGTGGGGTATAAAGGCCGGTGTTCTATTTTCGCTGTTTGGCAACAGCGCAGGTCCGACACCTAGCCACAATGTGTGCTACATCTCTTTTTAAGCTAGGCCAGAAAAAGTGGTCTTCAATAGCTAGGGTGGTCTTGTCTTTTTCGAAATGGCCAGCTAGACCTCCAGCATGAATTTCCTAAATCAAAAATTCCCTAAGAGAAGTTCTAAGGATGCAAAGCCTATTTTTAAAGAACAAAAAGCCATCTAAAAGGGTATAATCCTTATGATCACTAGATGGTCCTTGAGCTAGATCCTGGTACACAGTCTTAAAATCTAGACATAACTCATATTCCTCTTTGATCTGCTCAAACCCTACGACTTCAGCCCTAACAGAATTCAATAACAAAGATCGACGACTAAGGGCATCAGCTACCTTATTTTCAGTCCCAGCCTTATGTTTTAAAACAAAAGTATAGGACTGGATATACTCTACCCACTTAGCATGCCTAGGGTTAAGCTTCTTCGGGGAATTCAAGAATCTAATGGTCCGAAAACAGAACAAATTCCTGCGGTAGCAAATAATATCTCTAGTAACGCAAAGCTTGCACTACCGCATAAAATTCTTTATCATAGGTAGAATACCTAAGCTTACCATCATTAAGTTTTTCACTAAAGAATGCTATGGGATGATTCTCATGGCTTAGGACTCCACCTATACCTACTCCTGAAGCATCACAGGCAACCTCAAATACTTTAAAAAAGTCGGGTAACCTCAAAATGGGTGCCTGGGTCATCCTATCCTTAAGATCTAGGACGGCTTTATGGGCTGCTTTAGTCCACTGAAATTCTCCCTTCCTAATGCAGTCTGTGATAGGAGCAACTACAGTACTAAACCCCTTAATGAATCGTCTATAGAAGGTAGCCAAGCCGTGGAGACTTCTAACTTCATGCACACTGGTCGGCTCTGGCCATTCTACTATGGACCTAAACTTCTCTGGATTGGTAGCCACGCCGTCAGGGGTTACTACAAAACCAAGGAAGATAACTCTATTGGTCAAGAATTCACACTTTTTGAGATTACCGTAGAGACTATCATTCCTCAAAACATGGAAAACTTGTCTAAGGTGGCCTAGGTGGTCTGCAGGGGTCTTACTATAGATCAGGATGTCATCAAAATAGACCACTACAAACTTCCCTATGAAAGCTCTAAGCACCTGGATCATAATCCTCATGAAAGTACTAGGGGCACTAGACAACCCAAAAGGCATAACAACCCATTCGTAGAGACCATCTTTAGTTTTGAAAGCGGTTTTCCACTCATCCCCTGGTCTAATCCTAACCTGATGATAGCCGCTCTTGAGATCAATTTTGGAAAAAAATATTGCACCGGCCATCATATCTAGCATGTCATCTAGTCTAGGGATGGGGAACCTATACTTGATTATGATTTTGTTGATGGCACGACTATCAACACACATCCTCCACATGCCATCCTTCTTTGGGGTCAGTAGTGAAGGGACTGCACAAGGGCTAACACTCTCTCTAATGAACCCCTTCCTTAACAATTCTCCAACCTGCTTTTGCAGTTCCTTATGTTCAGATGGATTCATCCTATAATGGGGCAAGTTGGGTAAAGTAGCTCCTGGGATTAAATCTATGGAATGCTGGATATCCCTAAGAGGTGGAAGGTGGTCTGGCAGATCCTCGGGAAAAACATCCTCAAATTCTTCTAACAAAGGTCTAACTTCCTAAGGAGGCTTTGAGGATGTAGGAGTCCTAAGTTCCTTAGCAGTCAACATCCAAATGGGTGAACCACTATGAATTTCTTGTTCTAGATCATTAGCACTAATTATGTTCACTCCTGTCTTCATCTCTCTGACCTTATTGGGTCCTTTAGCTACCTTGTCCTTAGGAGGGACTGAATGGATTGTGATTTTTTTTCTATTAAAACTAAAGGCACAGGTATTGGATTTTCCTAAGAGGGTGGTATCATGATCATATAACCAAGGTCTCCCAAGAATTATACTGCTCACCCCCATGGGCAAGACATCACACCAAATCTTCTCTTGATAGGATTGCATTTGGATTTGGACCTAACATCTAGACTGGATGGGTATAGAGGTAGAATCTATCCAAGAAACCTTATAGGGGTTGCGGTGGGGGACTGGGGTTAAGCCTAACATTTTGACAATGCTAGCAGAAATAGCATTCACACAGCTTCCACTATATATGATGATCTTACATACCTTATCCCTTAGTTTAAGGAAAGTCTGTAGGATGTTAGTCCTACGCCAATCCTCCTGAACTCTACTCTGGGATAGGATGCATCTCACAACCCCTAACTGGTCAGACTCTGTGGATTCCTCCTCTCCTTCATACTCATCAACCAAATTCATTCTGGCCTCATAAACTTCTTCTTCAAATTCTTCATTGGACCTGGAATTCTCTTCCTCTCCCTCTTCTATGTAAAGGGATCTACGAGGGCACTGGCTAGAAACATGACCTATCTTATGGCACTTAAAATAGGCTTTGGCTGTGCACTAGTTGGAGATATGACCGGGTTTCTGACACTTAAAACAGGTGATACTAGCGGTTCTCTGGGTGTCAGGTGCCTTACCTTTGTCCATGGGCCTAGGGGTGGGAATACCCTGGCTAGGTTTGCTAGGGGTAACTTTGCTAGGTCCATTTCTTAGGATTGGGGCACTAACCCTAGAAGGCATAGGTCCTCTCTAAAACTTCTCAGTGTTCAGTGCAATCTGATAGGCTTGGTCTAGGTCAGTAACCTCTCTTAGAAACAACTCCCTCTTAATGTCTTCCCTAAGTCCAGCCCTAAACCTAGACAAAGTGACCTCATGGGCTTCACTCACATCACATCTCATCAGGTATTCATCAAAGGTGGTTATGTAGTCTGAGACAAATCGGTTCTTTTGTTTCAAGGTCTGCCATTGGTCTAACAGATTCTGTTGGTATGAAATGGGTAGGTACTTATCTCTAAGCTTCTCTTTCATACCCTGCCAAGTGGTTATGGGCTCAACATTTCGTCTTCTACTGGTTAGCTCAATGTTCTCCCAGTATAACCTAGCTTGACGTACTAACTTCATTTTGGCAAACTTGAACTTCCTTTCCTCAAACATGGCATACCACTAAAAGTACTGGTCCATCTCACCCTCCCAAGCAGAATACACCTTAGGGTTTAAGCTACCATCAAAAGTGGGTGCATCTAATTTGATGTTCTGAATGAACCTATCATCTCTATCTTCAGGCTCTGGGTCAGGCCTCCTATGATTAGGTTCAGGATCTCTGTATAAAGGTCTTCTAGGCTCCTGGTGTGGGTGAGGTTGAGGCACATTAAAATCTGGGTCAGGAGTCCAATTCTGATGCCTAGGTTCCTCAAGTACTTGGACTCGATCCCTAAGCTGGGTAAGATCCTCATGGACTTGTTCTTTAAACTGGGCAACAGTAGCAGTCATATCCTGACTCAATTTGTTCATACTTTCAGTAAGAGCTCTAACCATGGCCTCTAAATCAGGTTGGGTTTGACCAGGTTGGTAGGGTACTCCATTCCGGGTAGACATGATGATGCAAGCAAACACACCAAATGAGACTTGACTGAAACGACTACAGGCTAACTAAACCTAGAGCCCAAACTAGATGCCCAATCAGAGTGGCAAGCTAGCCTATAGTAACTCGAGACCCAGCCAGATAGGTGTAAGGGGAGTGTTAGGTCCCTAAATGCCAATCCTAGACACTAATCAAAGATTGGCCAGGTAGGCGGACCAGCACACAAGCCCTTCGGGATAGAATCCCTGAACCACCGTTCTAGACACTGAGTACAAAGCACACACAGAGTAACTAGACAAACTGACTCAACATTAGCCTAGACCCGACTTGTTGGTGTCCCTAGCCCACTAGGGAAAATTAAGTCTAATAAATTTTAAAATTAGGCTTAGGATCGAATGAATGTGTGGTGGTTTTGGGCTAAGGAGAGGTTATTGATGCAGAACGAATGCTCTGATACCAAAAATGATGCAGAACAAAGAACAAAGAAGCGTATGCGGAAGTAAAATTAAGATTAATTCTTTTTTTTTGTTTTTTTTTTATATATTTCAAAATTGGCTTCGACTCAAAGTAAAGCTAAACTACGTTGAAGGAAACTAGGTAAGGATTGAAAGCACAGTTTAGAAGAAACTAAATTATCATAGTAGTTCAGAAGTAACGGATCGCTGGGGGTTGAGAAACTCCCAGACCTAGGGTTTCGCTCTGAACTTTCAACAGAATAGAAATAGAGAGGAGAGATGGTTTACTAACCAGACAGTGATCTTCTCAGGATTTTGGTGGAAGAACTCTCTCGAGCAGATTGTGGGATCCTCGGAGTCAGCTATCTTTGCAATGGATCCTCTAATACTGGTCTCGTGGTTTGGTCGGCTTCTTCTGGACTCAAGATCTGGGAAAGAAGAGGAACAAATGATGGAATCCAGAAACTCAAGAAAAGATTTTACCAGGTTGAAGAACTTGAAAGCCAAAGTTGCTGAAATCAGGATTCTCCTGGAGGCCGATCTGACTTCCTCTTAGAACTGCTGTAGATCTGAAGTATCTGGACTGGAGCTGGATGCTGGTGGCTGGCCTGGACTAGGAGAGGGTGGCCGTGAGAAGTGGAATAGACTAGGGCTTGGTGGAAAGAGAAGGGGTATGGTGGCTAGGGTTTGGGAGTGGAGTGGCTAACCTAGGGTTTGGGGTTTTGGAGATCTCTCACCTCCTCAAGGTTCCAGGGGAACCCGGATTTACTCCCTCACGGAGCTCAACACCTGGAAGCAAGTGCGGAAAAGAGAAAACACAAGTTTGCTCATAAAAAAATTCTTTCATTCATCTTCATTTTAAACTTACATGGGGGTTTAATTTATAGGCCATTACAAGAGAGTAGGGTTTTACATCTTCTCATGTGGGACTAAAGGAGGGGATCTTCAAATTAGGATATCAATCCCTACTCATATGGCCGGCCAATTAATTCCAAAGTTGATTGAAGCTTCAAAAAGGAAAGTGGGTGGCGCCTCCTTGTCTTGACCTCCAAGAAAATATTTTTTCCTTCTATGCTTGGCCTTATCTGGAAGTGTTTGGGCACCTCTTAACCTTGCCCTCTAAGAGAAAATTTGTTGCCTTTTATATCTGGCTTTAGTTGGAATGATTAGGGCGCCTCCTAACCTTGCTTTTCAAGAGAAATCTCCTTCCTTCCATGGCTCAACCCTTTTTGGATACCTCCTTTTCTTTCTCCCCAAGTTATGGCTCCTTCTAACTTTGTTTTGAGTATTTCTGGCATATAATGGGCGCCTCCTTGAATTTCTCTCCAAGAGAATTTCTTCCCTTTCATAGTTTGGTTCTTTTGGAAGTCTTGGGCCGCCCCTTGATTTGTGGACCCCTGGTGGATTTCTCCTCAATTGGCGCATGAAAGAGGGGAGCTACTATCTATGGTGTGGGGACCAAAGCCTGCTGTATGGAGATGTGGCACCCCCTGGACTCAGGCGTAGAGCTGGGAGTGTGGCGCCCACTTGCTTGGCCTTGGAAGAAAATGTAACACCCCAGGTTGAATCCCTAGTCCACTACTGAGTCAACATGACTCAACAAAATAAAAATGCACGTAATACAGACTCAAACTAAAATTGAGTTGATCAAGTCAACCCTTATTACAAGACAAAAATCCTAATTCTTCGGGCAAGGTTAATCAGAGATCCAGATGGAGCTCTGAAGTCTTCTTCTGAGTCTGGTGCCCGCACCAATTCTCCCAGGGTGGGAGGAACTTGACCCTGTCAAGTATGGATCAAGTTGGCTATGGTATCTCTCCAAAAGGTCTAGGTCCAATTCTTGTAATTCTTCTCGGGAGATCCAAGAGTCATCAGAGTCTGGCCTTCCTTGCCAGCGGACCAGGTATCTTTGGTATCCTCGATTACGAGTAGAGATAACCTGATCATCCAGGATATTTTCAATCTGCTCTTTCCTCACAAGCCAGTTTCTTGGTGGACATACAGGGTCGGGATCACTCTCAATAATAGGATTAGGTTCAAAAGGCTCACTGGGAATCATAGCTGGCTCCCTGTACTCTACTAGGTCTGTAATGTTGAAAGTAGAGCTATTGCCTAGTTCTGGAGGCAACTCGAGCACATAGGCATTGGATCGTACTCTCTTCACTACTCTAAATGGTCCATCTGCACTAGCATGTAACTTTCTAACGGTTCCAGGAGAAAACCACTCAGGCCTTAACCTAATCGTTACATAGTCTCTCTCAACAAAGTTTTGACTTGTCTTTGAGAATCAGCCAACTTCTTATAAGTTTCATTACTTAAAGTTATTTTGGCATGAATTTCTTTATGCAAGTCCTTTACATGCTATGCAAGTGCATCAAGAGACTTGTGTGTGTGGGCTAATAGTGAAATCAGATCAAGTGGTGTGTGAGGCTTGTATCCATGAACAATTTCAAAGGGACTCTAGCCTATAGACCTATTGATCGAAACATTGAATGCAATTTCAGCCCTGGACAAAATACAAATCCCAATTCCTGGTGCTCTCAATCAAACCAAAATCTGAGCCAAAGCCTAGTAAAGGGTCAAGAAAACAAAACTATACTGACGACACATTACTAAAGAATGGACTTTATTACAAAGGAACCCTAGGTCTAAACCTAACAAACTAAGGCTCTCTAGGTTTGACCTTGGGTCGGAGGAGGGCATGCAGAGCATGAAAACTTATTATGGATGCCTAGTAGGTGCCATAAGGTCTTCCAGAAGTAGGTGGCAAACCTAATAGATTCTGACACGTGGTTCATTCTAAAGACTTCGACAAAGTATACTTGGAAGGTGTAAGAAGCATTGGAAGTCCTAGAGAAAGGGAGGAAATATGAGGTGGAGTCTCGAAGTACCTGCTGGCTAAAGGTGGTGACCTGAAGGTTTGAATGGTGATCTATGAGTGTCAACTGGTCATCCTTATGAAAGGAAAAGTTTGCTACTCCTAGGAATGGATCAAGAGATGGTTCGAGGAGTAGCCTAGGACATGTGATTGCAATAGTTAAGGTTTGTTCTCTAAGCAAACAATGATCCACTTTCTCAAGAAATGGATTAAAGAATGATTCATGGAAGGGCCTATGGATGATGACCTCAAGACTTGAAATTTGACCTATGGGTGAGGAAAGGTATACTCTATAGAAGGGTAGGTCAGTCATGCAAAGGAAGGGGTCTGGGGTCATAAGGAGGACTTCTACAGGACTGGGAGAATCAATCCGCTCAAGACAAGGATGTTCAACTGAGATTACGGGAGAGACCTTAGTGGCTGGGCATGGGACAAGGTCCAATTGTAAGAGGCTTGATTCAGTCATCCTAAGGAGAGGATCTACCATAGGGTGGGCAAACTTAAACAGTTCAGTGCAAAGATCTTCAATTGGTACTTGGGGAATGACTGTCATTAGAGGGTACGAACTGATAGCTCGGGCTAACACTATGAGTTCTTCCTGGGGGTATTTGACTAAAGGAACCTGATTCTCACAAATCTCTTGAATTTCTGAACTAGGTCCTACCACTTGGTTGCTCTCCAAGGTCTCCTCAGGTAAGGAACCAATAGTATCGATGTCACATTCTTCAAGTTCTTCCCCCTCATATTCATCAACTAGACTCAAGCCAGCATCATATACTTCCTCGATGCCATCTTCAATGGATTTCGGGTCAGTGGTAATCGGGTCAACTGATTCTAGGCTTGTCATACCTAACCTTTCCTCCTCATTGGTAGGCTTGGGTTCTCCCTCATTAATGTCATCCTTAGGATTCTTACCACTTAGCTGTGCACAAGCCAATCCTATGCATGGGCACTGACTAGATTTATGGCCTCTTTCTCCACAAAACAAACATTCTTGTGATATAGGAACCTGGGTCACATTGGGTTTCAAGCTAGTAGAGACCTTACTTGGGCATGGGTGTGGATCTAAATGGTTTGATCTAGAAGACTTGGGTTGTTGAGTGACTGGTCTAGAATATTGTAAGGACCTCTCATAGACACGATCCACACTATAGATATCATGGTTAGGCTTCCTAAGGTTATGCTCGGGATCACGGTATAAGGTCCTCCTAGGCTCCTGGTATGGATGAGGTTGGGGCCTATTAAATTTTGGATCAGGGATCCAATTTTGATGTCTACGTTTCTCAAGGACTTGGACTTGATCCCTAATCTGGGTAAAATTCTCATCGACTTGTTCTTTACACTGGGTAACAGTAGCAGTCAAATCCTGGCTTAACTTGCTCATACTCTCAGTAAGAGCTCTAACCATGGCCTCTAAATCAGGTTGGGTTTGACCAGGTTGGTAGGGTACTCCATTCCGGGTAGACATGATGCAATCAAGCATGCAAAATGAGACTCAACTGAATGACTACGGGCTAACTAGACCTAGAGCCCAAACTAGGTGCCCAATCAGAGTGGCAAGCTAGCCTGTAGTAACTCAGACTCAGCCAGGCAGGTGTAAGGGGAGTGTTAGGTCCCTGAATGCCAATCCTAGACACCAATCAGAGATTGGCCAGGTAGGCGGACCAGCACACAAGCCCTTCGGGATGGAATTCCTGAACCACCGTTCTAGACACTGATTACAAATCACACACAGAGTAACCAGACAAACTGACTCAACACTAGCCTTGACCCGACTTGTTGATGTCCCTAGCCCACTAGGGCAAATTAGGTCTAATCAATTTTAGATTAAAGGCTTAGGTTCGAATGAAGGGGTGGTGGTTTTGGGCTAAGGAGAGGTTATCAACTCCTCCCCTTATCTTAGATGCTCAAATGCCCTTAAGTTGAATTAAGAGATGAACACTCAAAAATAAATGGATTGCAGAACACAAAAACAGAGTTGCAGTAATTTAATTCTCAGAAATTTCACGAAAACCAATAAATCATGATAAAATTATGAAAATTAGTTTCAATTATACTGGTTTCAGAAAAACAAAAATCACTAAATTTGGAGTTACCTGCAGTGAGAAATAAATCCTGCAACAGGGAAATTACGGGCTGAAAACAGAGTACTTCCCCGTTTACAATTCCTGCTACGAAGTTGTAACCCAACGGATCCCCTACACGCCCTACGAACACCCCGTGGAATGGGAAGAGGAGGTTTGCACCTTGCTTCGTTCCTAGGACCGGACGTCCTGGGGAGTCTACTTCGAGCAGACAAAGTAAAAAGAGAGGGACTCAAACAAGCAATCAAACAGAAACCCTAGACAGGGCTCTGATACCAAAATGATGCAGAACGAATGCTCTGATACCAAAATGATGCAGAACAAAGAACAAAGAAGCGTATGCGGAAGTAAAATTAAGATTAATTCTTTTTTTTTTGTTTTTTTTTTTTATATATTTCAAAATTGGCTTCGACTCAAAGTAAAGCTAAACTACGTTGAATGAAACTAGGTAAGGATTGAAAGCACAGTTTAGAAGAAACTAAATTATCAGAGTAGTTCAGAAGTAACGGATCGCTAGGGTTGAGAAACTCCCAGACCTAGGGTTTCGCTCTGAACTTTCAACAGAACAGAAATAGAGAGGAGAGATGGTTTACTAACCAGACAGTGATCTTCTCAGGATTTTGGTGGAAGAACTCTCTCGAGCAGATTATGGGATCCTCGGAGTCAGCTATCTTCGTAATGGATCCTCTAATACTAGTCTCGTGGTTTGGTCAGCTTCTTCTAGACTCAAGATCTGGGAAAGAAGAGGAACAAATGATGGAATCCAGAAACTCAAGAAAAGATTTTACCAGGTTGAAGAACTTGAAAGCCGAAGTTGCTGAATCAGGATTCTCCTGGAGGCCGATCTGACTTCCTCTTAGAGAAGCTATAGATCTGAAGTATCTGGACTGGAGCTGGATGCTGGTGGCCGGCCTGGACTAGGAGAGGGTGGCCGTAAGAAGTGGAATAGACTAGGGCTTGGTGGAAAGAGAAGGGTATGGCGGTTAGGGTTTGGGAGTAGAGTGGCTAACCTAGGGTTTGGGGTTTTGGAGATCTCTCACCTCCTCAAGGTTCCAAGGGAACCCGGATTTACTCCCTCACAGAGCTCAACACCTGGAAGCAAGTGCGGAAAAGAGAAAACACAAGTTTGCTCATAAAAAAATTCCTTCATTCATCTTCATTTTAAACTTACATGGGGGTTTAATTTATAGGCCATTACAAGAGAGTAGGGTTTTACATCTTCCCATGTGGGACTAAAGGAGGGGATCTTCAAATTAGGATATCAATCCCTACTCATATGGCCGGCCAATTAATTCCAAAGTTGATTGAAGCTTCAAAAAGGAAAGTGGGTGGCGCCTCCTTGTCTTGACCTCCAAGAAAATATTTTTTTCCTTCTATGCTTGGCCTTATCTGGAAGTGTTTGGGCGCCTCTTAACCTTGCCCTCTAAGAGAAAATTTGTTGCCTTTTATATTTGGCTTTAGTTGGAATGATTAGGGTGCCTCCTAACCTTTCTTTTCAAGAGAAATCTCCTTCCTTCCATGGCTCAACCCTTTTTGGATACCTCCTTTTCTTTCTCCCCAAGTTATGGCTCCTTCTAACTTTGTTTTGAGTATTTCTGGCAGGTAATGGGCGCCTCCTTGAATTTCTCTCCAAGAGAATTTCTTCCCTTTCATAGTTTGGTTCTTTTGGGAAGTCTTGGGCCGCCCCCTTGATTTGTGGACCCCTGGTGGATTTCTCCTCAATTGGCGCATGAAAGAGGGGAGCTGCTATCTGTGGTGTGGGGACCAAAGTCTGCTGGACGGAGATGTGGCGCCCCCTGGACTCAGGCGTATAGCTGGGAGTGTGGCGCCCACTTGCTTGGCCTTGGAAGAAAATGTAACACCCCAGGTTGAAGCCCTAGTCCACTACTGAGTCAACATGACTCAATAAAATAAAAATGCAGGTAATACAGACTCAAACTAAAATTGAGTTGATCAAGTCAACCCTTATTACAAGACAAAACCCTAATTCTTCGAGCAAGGTTAATCAGAGATCCAGATGGAGCTCTGAAGTCTTCTTCTGAGTCTGGTGCCTGCACCAGTTATCAACTCCTCCCCGTATCTTAGATGCTCAATTGCCCTTAAGATGAATTAGGAGAAGATCACTCAAAAATTGAATTGCAGAAGCACAGAAACAGAATTGCTGTAATTTAACTCTCAGAAATTTTACAGAAACCAATAAATTACAGTAAAATTATGTAAAATAATTTCAATTATACTTGTTCCAGCAAAACAAAAATCACGCAATTTGGAGTTTACCTGCAATGAGAAACAATTCCTGAAATAGGGTAGTTACAGGCTAAAAACAGAATGCTTCCCCCGTTTACAATTCCTGCTACGAAGTTGTAACCCAGCGGATCCCCTACACGCCCTAGGACACCCCATGGAATGGGAAGAGGAGGCTTGCACCTCGCTTCGTTCCTAGGACCGGACGTCCTGGGGAGTCTATTTCGAGCAGACAAAGTAAAAAGAGAGATACTCAAAACATGCAAGCAAGTCAGAAATCCTAGACAGGGCTCTGATACCAAAATTGATGCAGAACGAAAGCTCTGATACCAAATTAATGTAGAACGAAAACTCTGATACCAAAATTGATGCAGAACAAAAGAGATGATGCAATGCGAAAGTAAAATTAAGACTAATTCTTTTTTTTTTTTAATATATTTTTAGAAGTCGGCTTTGACTCAAAGGAAAGTTAAACTAAATTGAAAGAAACTATTTAATAATTGAAAGCACAATTCAAAGAAACTAGATTATCAGAGTAGTTCAGAAGTAAAGGATCGCTGGGGGTTGAGAAACTCCCAGACCTAGGATTTTGTTCTGAACTTTCAACAGGACAGAAATAGAGAGAAGGGAAGGGTTATGTACCAGGCAGTGATCTTCACAGAGTTTGGTGGAAGGACTCTCTCGAGCAGATTGTTGGATCCTCGGATTCGGATATCTTCGTAATGGATCCTCCAATACTGGTCCTTTGGCAGAGTTGGCTTCTCCTGAACTCAAGATCTGGGAAAGAAGAAGAACAAGTTATGGAACCCGATACTCAAGGAAGGATTGACCAGATAGAAGAACTTGAAAGTTGATGTTGCTGAAATCCTGATTCTCCTGGATGCTGATCTGACTTCCTCTGGGATTTGCTCTGTACTCGAAGTAGCCGAACTGGACCTGGATGCTGGTGGTTGGCCTCTACTTGGAAGAGAGGGGCCGTGAGATGATGGGGTAGATTAGGGTTTGGTGGAGTGAATAAGATGATGGGCGGCTAGGGTTTGGAATTGAAGTGGCTAACCTAGGATTTTGGGGTTGGAGATCTCACACCTCCTCAAGGTTCCTAGGGAACCCGGATTTACTCCCTCACAGAGCTCAACACCTGAATGCAAGTACGGAAGAGAGCAACACAAAGTTGCTCACACAAAATTTGAATTTTCATCAATGTCCTTTAAAACTTACAAGAGGGATTTATTTTATAGGTCTTTACAAGAGGTCAGGGTTTTACATCTTCCCATGTGGGACTAATAGGATGGATCTTCAAATTAGGCTTGTAGAATCAAATCCTTCTCATATGGCCAGCCAAGAGCTTCCATAAGTGTTGATTGGTGGCTCCAAATGGTAAGTAGGTGGCGCCTCCTAGCCTTGCTCTTCAAGAAAAAATATTTTTCCTTCCATGCTTGGTTTTATTTGGAAGTATTTGGGCTCCTCCTAGTCTTGCTCCCTAAGCTTTGCTCCTTTCTTTTCATAGCTTGGCTCTTATGGAAATATTTTGGGCGCCTCCTTGGATTGAGGATCCTAAATTGATTTCTCCTTATGTGGCGCATGAAAGAAGGGACCTGCTTTCTTGTGGTGTGGGGACCAAAGTACATTGGATGGAGATGTGGCGCCCCTTGGACTCTGGCGTGTGGCTGGGAGTGTGGCGCCCACTTACTTGAGCCTGGGAGAAAATGTGGCACCCTAGACCTTGACTTGAAAAAGGTGGCACCAACCTGGAGAAGACCTAGGCCACTACTAGGACTTGTACTGAGTCAACATGACTCAACAAAATTTAAATTGCAGGGAAATACAGACTCAAAAATTGAGTTGACCAAGTCAACCCTTATTACAAAACCAGAAAACCCTAATTCTTCGGGCAAGGTCAATCAGAGATCCAAATGGAGCCCTGAAGTCTTCTTCTGAGTCTGCTGCACGCACCATGTAGTATCTGGCCACCTATTGCTGGTAGGCCGCCATCCGAACTTGGGCCTTGTCCCTCATTTTCTCGAGGATATCTAGGTTGACTAGTAGCCGTGCTAGGTTCTCAGCTTCGTCGTATTGCTCCATGCGCAACGTTTGTAGGCTAAGTTCCAGCGAAATTACTGCTTATGCACCAAAGACGAGGTTGAATGGGGTTTCATCCATGGCCGTCATTGGGGTTGTGTGGTACGCCCATAGGATGCTGGGAAGTTCCTTAGCCCATCTTCCTTCGGCCTGATCCAATCTAGTCCGGAGCCCTTGCAGGATGGTCTGATTGGTTACTTTGGCTTCCCCATTTGTTTGAGAATGCACCACCGAGGTGAAGCGGTGATGAATGCCAAGGTTGTTGTAAAACTCCTCGAACTCTCGACAGTTGAACTGGTGTCCGTTGTCAGTGATGATGGTATGGGGAAGCCCGAAGTGGTATACGATTGACTTCCAAAAGAACTTGCTGACAATCACCTCCATGATTCGGGCTAACGGCTTAGCCTAGACCCACTTTGTGAAGTAGTCGATAGCGACTATCAAAAACTTGCACTACTCGAACACGAGAGGAAAAGGATCGAGGAGGTCGATGCCCCATTGGGCAAACGGCTAGGGGGCGGAAAGCTGGGAGAGCGGCGCAACTGGCTGGTGTTTTACGATGGTGTGATGTTGACAGCTATCACACCTCTTGATAAAGTTGGCTACGTCCTCCCTCATCGTTTCTCAGAAGTATCCTTGATGGAGGGCCATGTACGCCAAGGTTCTGCCCCCCACATGATTCCCACAAAGGCCTTCATTGATCTCTTAGAGCACGAGTGCGGCCTCTATGGGCCTCAAACACTTGAGGAGTGGATTGGAGTAGGACCTCCGATAGAGCAGTCTATCCATCAACACGAAGCGCATGGCCATCCTTTTGATGAGGCCATCTTCAATCCGATCCTCGGGTAAGGTACCGTCGATAATATACTTGACATACTTGTCCATCCAGCTGGGCTCCGGGTGACCTGCCGGATTTCTCTGGGGACTTCATAGCTCGGGACCTGAAGATGCTCGACGTAGGCATGGCCCAATGATGAGTCTGGCAAGGTTGCCAGCCAGGAAAGGGAATCAGTGCGATTGTTTTCACTGCGTGCAATGTAGGAGATGCTGAAATGCTTAAAGCCCATCATGCCGGCCCGCACCAACTCTAGATACTTCGACATTTGAGGGTCCCGCACCTCATACTCGCTTGAGACTTGCCCAGCCACTAGATACGAATTTGTGAAGACCCTGAGGCTGGTGACGCCTAGTTCACGGGAGACTCTTAGTCCCGCGAGGAGTGCTTCATACTCCGCCTGGTTTTTGGTGGTGGAAAATTGGAGGCGAAGTGCGCATTCGGCGATGACTCCCTCGCTGTTGGCGAGGATGAGCCCAGCTCCACTTCCACCGGAGTTAGAGGCTCCATCCACATGCAGGACCCAGATGTCCTCCTTCGGTTTAGGGCCTGGTTGTTGATTCTGACGGCCCTCTTCTGGTCCCTCGCCTAGGCCTGCACACTTAACTAAGAAGTCAACCAGTACCTATACCTTCATGGCCGACCTCGGTCGATAGGCGATGTCGAACTCATGGAGCTTCAGTGCCCACTTCGCTAGGCATCCAAACATGTCTGGTTGGCTGAGCATGTTCTTCAGCGATTGATCCGTCAGGACCGCGATTGGATATGCTTGGAAATAAGGACTGAGGTGCTGGGCTGACACGATTAGTGCGAAAATCAATTTCTTGGATTGAGAGTACCTGAGCTCCACATCGCGGAGAAGCTTGCTTGTATAGTATACTGGTCTCTGGATCCCTTTATCGTCCGTTCGAACTAGGACCGAGCTGACGGCCTCTGGAGTGACTGCCATATACAGGAGGAGCTCTCCTCCCTTTTCTAGCCAGGAGAGTAGCGGTGGTGATGCCAGGGTTTTCTTCAATTTCTTGAACGCCTCTTGGAACTCCTTCATCCAAGAGAAGTCATGCATCTTCCTCAACACCTTAAAGAAGGGTTGGCAGCGATCAGCAGATAATGAAATGAATCGACTCAGGGCTGCTACTTGACCGGTGAGACGTTGGACTTGCTTCTTCGAGGTGGGTTGCTCCATGTCAAGGATTGACTGAACCTTCTCTAGGTTGGCTTCTATCCCTCTCTGGGTCACCATGAAGCCAAGAAACTTTGCCGTTGCTACACCGAAAGCACACTTCGTCAGGTTCAATTTCATTTGGTGGAGGCGAAGGTTGCGGAAGGTCTCCGTCAGGTCTTCGACATTGTTCGAGGTTGGCTTGTTCATCATGAGCATGTCATCCACGTATACCTGTATGTTGCAACCAATTTGGTCTTTGAAGACCTTGCTGACCAACCGCTGGTACGTGGTGCCGGCATTCTTCAGACCGAAGGGCATCATCTTGTAACAGTATGTCCCACGATCCATGATGAAGGTAGTATGCTCCTCATCTTCTGGATGCATCCAGATCTGATTGTACCTGGAGAAGGCATCCATGAAGGAGAGGAGGCGGTGTCCCGAAATGGCATCTACAAGCTGGTTGATCTTTGGAAGGGGAAGCTATCTTTCGGGAAAGCTCGATTGAGATCAGTGTAGTCCACACAGATCCTCCACTTTCCATTGTTCTTCTTAACCATCACCACATTCGCCAGCCAACTAGGGTACTGCACCTCTCATACAAAGCCAGCAGTAAGAAGCTTCTCCACCTCTTCATTGATCGCCCTCTGCCTTTCTGCAGCAAAACTCCTTTTCTTCTACCAGACTGGACGACACTTTGGATTGATCTTCAACTGGTGGGTGACGACGTCCAGGGGAATGCCTGGCATATCTGCTGCAGACCAGGCGAATGCATCTGCATTCACCCGATGGAAATTTAGCAAGTGAGCCCGCTCGACTTCCGGGAGTTTGGCTCCTATCTGCACCATTTTCTGTGGGTCCGAGCCAAGGGGTATGTTAGCAGGCACTCAACGGGACCACCCCTGGATCCTACGCCCTCTAGTCGAGGTCCTCGATGTCGGCGTTGAGCTTAGCATTCCACGCTTCTGCGATGGCCTGCAAGTAATCAGGATAGGCTGAACTGCCCCCCTCATCTCTCCCACCCTGAAAATGGTGGGAAACTGCACCAGCAATCTTATGGTGGAGATGACTGCATCAAGTTGGTTGAGCCCTGGATGACCCAGGATAGCATTATACGGTGACGGGGAGTCGGACGATGGTGAAGATCATCAAGACCATGCTCTATCAGGGTGGAGTCCTGGTGGTAACAGGGAGAGTGATCTCTCCCTCGACTCCTATAAAATATCCAATGAAACCCACGAGAGGGATGTGCACTGGCCTTAGCCGATCAAGAGACAAGTTCATCTGGGAGAAAGCATCATAAAAAAGTACATCAATGGAGCTCCCACTATCAACCATAATTCGATGTACATGATGCTTAGCGATGGTCATCTCGACCACCCCTCATCGTTATTTATATTTTCTTCACCTCCCTTCCCCTTTTCAAAGAGGAGTACATTTCCTAAATATCCTCCCTCCTGAGCCTTCTTCGATGCGCGCCCTATCCCCCAAGAGGTCATGCCCACCGGCTTCTCCACAAGGTGATTGTCGATTGCAAGAATGGGGGGAAGGGCCACGAGTGGCTGGTCCTCCACCGAGGCCTCTCTTCCCATGTACTTCTTGAAATAGCCCCTCCTAATCAACTCTTCAATCTCCCTCTTCAGGTTATGGCACTCCTCCATGTCGTGGTCATAGTCGCGATGGAACTGGCAATACTTCATCTTGTCGCGATGGTTCTTCGGGTTCTGAGGAAGAGGTCGGTGGAGGTAGCGCTCGCACTTGATTTCCATGAGAATCTTCATTCTTGGAGCAAGAAGGGAAGTGAAGGTCTACTCCAGAGCGGGACCGTTCTTCGACTTCGATCCCGACTAGAAGTTTGCAGACGGCTTGGGCCTTCAGGTTCTAGGTGCGTCCCTTGGGGTAGGCTTCTTCGAAGGCTTCTCGTCCAGCTCTCTCCTGATATGGTCAGCCTCCTTAGCTCGGATATACTTGTGGACACGGAGGAGGAGTTCGGAGTTTGTCATGGGCGGCTTTTTGTCTAAGGAATATGTCAGTCGGGAGGTCTTGAGCCCTCGCTTCAATGCTAGCATGGCAACGGGCTCGTCCAGATTGTAGATCTCCAGGGCGGCGGTCTCGAAGCGAGTGACATAGTCCCGCATCAGCTCCTAGTCTTGCTGGTGAATGGAGAAGAGGCTATGGTGGGGACATGCAAGATGAGGATGCAACTATGCACCCTAAAGGAGATTAGCAAAGATTAACTTAGCAATTTCTTATTTGCATATGATTAGTTCAGCATATATATCAAAGGAGGTCTAATGAAGAGAACTTGAACGATCAAACGTAAACCTAATTAATAAGACTATCAAAATAACAAAGAAATAGGAATAAGATTCGAACCACACAAGTTAAGCTAGGAAAATTTAATATTTTAGACCTAATCGATACTAGAACATACCTAGCATTAATCTTTCAAGTAGATCAAGTTCACTCATGAAGAGACCTCCCAAATGACAAGACCATTGATGCAGCGCGAAAGCTCTGATACCAAAAATGATGCAGAACAAAGAAACGAAGAAGCGTATGCGGAAGTAAAATTAAGATTAATTCTTTTTTTTTTTTTATATATATTTCAGAAATTGGCTTCGACTCAAAGTAAGGCTAAACTACGTTGAAGGAAACTAGGTAAGGATTGAAAGCACAGTTTAGAAGAAACTAAATTATCAGAGTAGTTAAGAAGTAACGGATCGCTCGGGGTTGAGAAACTCCCAGACCTAGGGTTTCGCTCTGAACTTTCAACAGAACAAAAATAGAGAGAAGAGATGGTTTACTAACCAGATAGTGATCTTCTCAGGATTTTGGTGGAAGAACTCTCTCGAGCAGATTGTGGGATCCTCGGAGTCGGCTATCTTCACAATGGATCCTCCAATACTGGTCTCGTGGTTTGGTCGGCTTCTCCTGGACTCAAGATCTGGGAAAGAAGAGGAACAAGTGAAGGAATTCAGAAACTCAAGAAAAGATCTTACCAGGTTGAAGAACTTGAAAGCCGAAGTTGCTGAAATCGAATTCTCCTGGAGGCCGATCTGACTTTCTCTTAGAATTGTCATAGATCTGCAGTATCTGGACAGGAGCTGGATGCTGGTGGTCGGCCTGGACTTGGAGATGGTGGCCGTGAGAAGGGAATAGACTAGGGCTTGGTGGAAAGAGAAGGGTGATGGCGGCTAGGGTTTGGGAATTGAGTGGCTAACCTAGGGTTTGGGGTTTTGGAGATCTCTCACCTCCTCAAGGTTCCAGGGAACCCGGATTTACTCCCTCACGGAGCTCAACACCTGGAAACAAGTGCGGACAAGAGAAAACACAAGTTTGCTCAAGAAAAATTTTCTTTCATTCATCTCTTTTTGTAAACTTACAAGAGGGGTTTAATTTATAAGGCATTACAAGGGAGGAGGGTTTCACATCTTCCCATGTGGGACTAAAGGAGGGGATCTCCAAATTAGGGCAAATCCTTACATATGGTCGGCCAAAATACCAAAAAAATAGGATTTGGGTTATAAATGGCAGGTAGATGGTGCCACCTTGCTTGGATTTTCAAGAAAAAATTTCTTCCTTCCCTGGATCAACTCTTTTGGACTCCTCCTTTTCTTCCTCCCTAAGTCAAGGTCCTTCCCATCTTTGTTTTGATTGTTTTTGGCAGGTAGTGGGCGCCCCTTGAAGTTCTCTTCCAAGAGAATTTCTTCCCTTCTTTGTTTTGGAATTCTTGGGAAAGTCTTGGCCGCCCCCTTGATTGGTGGTCTCTTGGTGGACTTCTCCTTATCTGGCGCATGAGAGAAGGAGGTTGCCATCTGTGGAGTGGGGACCAAAAGCTGCTGGATGTGGATATGGCGCCCCCTGGATTGGGAGTGTGGCTGGGAGTGTGGTGTCCACTTGCCTGGTCTTGGAAGAAAGTGTAACATCCCATTTTGAAACCTTAGTCCACTACTGAGTCAACATGACTCAACAAAATAAATGCAGGTAATGTAGACTCAAGCTAAATTAAGTTGATCTAGTCAACTCTTATTAAAAACCAAAAACCCTAATTCTTCGGGTAAGGTTAATCAGAGATCCAGATGGAGCTCTGAAGTCTTCTTCTGAGTCTGGTGCCCGCACCAATTCTCCCAGGATGGGAGGAACTCGACCCTGTCGAGTATGGATCAAGTTGGCTCTGGTATCTCTCCAAGAGGTCTGGGTCCAGCTCTTGTAACTCTTCTCGGGAGATCCAAGAGTCATCAGAATCTGGCCTTCCTAGCCAGCGGACCAGGTATCTTTGGTATCCTCGATTACGAGTAGAGATAACCTGATCATCCAGGATCTTTTCAATCTGCTCTTTCCTCACAGGCCAATTTGTTGGTGGACACACAGGGTCAGGTTCACTCTCAAGAGCAGGATTAGGTTCAAAAGCCTCACTGGGAATCACAGCTGGCTCCCTATACTCTACTAGGTCTGTAATGTTGAAAGTGGAGCTAATGCCTAGTTCTGGAGGCAACTCGAGCACATAGGTATTGGATCCTACTCTCTTTACCACTCTAAATGGTCCAGCTCCCCTAGCATGTAACTTTCTAATGGTTCCAGGAGGAAACCATTCAGGCCTTAACCTAATCATTACATAGTCTCCTTCGTCAAAAGTTTTGACTCGCCTTTGAGAATTAGCCAATTTCTTATAAGTTTCGTTACTTAAATTTATTTTGGCTTGAATTTCTTTATGCAAGTCTTTTATATGCTGTGCAAAACTTTGGCAGACTCGGAGACCCGTGTGTGGACTGGTAAAGGAGCTAGGTCAAGAGGTGTGTGGGGTTTGTAACCATGCACAATTTCAAATGGACTCTTACCCGTAGACCTATTGACCGAGTCATTATATGCAAATTTAGACCTGGGTAAATACAAATCCCAATTCCTGATATTCTCACTCAATCAAAATCTAAGACAATGTCCTAAACTCGCCTGACGATGCATTCCTAAAGAATGGACTTTTATTCAAAGGAACCCTAGGTCTAAACTTAACAAACTACGGCTCTCTGGGTTTGACTTTGGGTCGGAGGATGGCATGCAGAGCATAAACACTTATCATGGGTGCCTAGTAGGTGCCATAAGGTCTTCCAGAAGTAGGTGGCAAACATAATAGGTTCTAAGGAGTCTTGCAACCTAGAGATCTCAGTAAAGTGTAATCCCATAGCTCTAGAAATATGAGAAGATTCAGGGAAGGGTAGGAAATAAGAATCAGAGTTTTGAGGTGGCTTATCAGAAACAAGAAACAAACCTTGGTTATTCAGGATGACCTTAAAATGAGGACATTGTTCTATAGGTGCACTCATCCAAACCTCATGATTTGCTCTAGGAGGGTCTACAAGTGCAAGTTCTAGGGTAGGCTGGGTGCTCCTAGAAGGTGGAAGGTTATCAGGAAGGTCTTTGGAATGTTTATATAAAAAGTCCTCTAAGCTACTGTCTTTTTCTTGTTCTTGGACCTTCTCAATGGGCAATTCTTGTGAACCCCTTCCTTCTTCACACTTCTCTACCAGATTTGACTCAGGGGTGTCTTCTTTGGATTCCTTAATGAGTTCAGAGGTATTCTCACTTAAACTCTCATTGGGTGCAATTTCCTCTTCCTGAACTTCCTCAAAAGGGTCTTCTCTTAGGGTTAGCTCCTGAATTCCTTGAGTGGCAGGGGTCCCCTCAATAACCCCATCAAGTAGGAGTTGGTTAATTGAATTATCGGGAGAGATATCCTCAAATTCTTCTTCTTCATATTCATCTATCAAACTTATGTCAGGCTCATATATTTCTTCCTCAATCTCACTGAAAGGTTTTAATCTATTCTCCTTTGATTCCTCTTTAAGTACGACTCTGGTCAGGTCAACTAATTTTGGGATGGCCATGCCCAACTCCGTCTCAGTGTTATCCTTCTGGTCAAGAGGTGACACAAGTGGAAATTGACAAACAAAAGTCTGGTTCACTACGGGTGTCGGATCAATCGGAACTTGACTCAAGTTGGTAAAGGTTGGCTTTAAGTCCAAAGTACTTGATTGGTTATATCTTAAAGACCACTCATAGTCTTGGGCTTCTTGGTAGGCTCGGTCTAACTTATTGGTCTTTTCAAGGCATAGCTTCCTATAAATGTCTGGTGTGTAACCTAACCCTAAACCTCGATGTGATCCGAGCTTCGGTCTCAATGGTATTGCATTCATGTCATACCACTGAAAGTCCTCGATATATTTAGACACAGGCCTATTACCTTGTCGCAATTGGTACCATTGGTCTAAAAGTCTTTTCTTATAAGATCTACCTAGGTACCTATCTCTCAACTTACTTTTCATATCTCTCCAAGTATATATTTCCTCTTTTCTTTGATAACACTCATGCTCAATAGCATACCAATGCGACCTAGCATGTTTGGTGAACTTGGTTTTGGCCAACCTAATTTGTCCTAATTTCGATATGTTAGTGCACTCAAATACCGATCCATTTGTTCTTCCCACTTAATATATGTCTCTTGTCTTCCATCAAAAGTGGGTGCATAAGGTTCGGTGTTCCTAACAGGTCCCTTTTCTGAGTCGACCAAGTATGGATATAGGCTCCTAGGGTTATGCTCGGGATCACGGTATAAGGTCCTCCTAGGCTCCTGGCATGGGTGAGGTTGGGGCCTATTAAATTTTGGATCAGGGGTCCAATTTTGATGTCTACGTTTCTCAAGTCTCTGGGCTCGGTCTCTAAACTGGGCAAAACCCACATTCATATCCTGACTCAATTTGGTCATACTTTCGGTAAGAGTTCTAATCATGGCCTCTAAATTAGGTTGGGTTTGACCAGGTTGGTAGGGTACTTCGTTCCGGGTAGACATGATGATGCAAGCAAGCACACCAAATGAGACTCGACTGAAATGACTATGGGCTAACTAGACCTAGAGCCCAAACTAGATGCCCAATCAGAGTGGCAAGCTAGCCTGTAGTAACTCGGGACTCAGCCAGGCAGGTGTAAGGGGAGTGTTAGGTCCCTAATTGCCAATCCTAGACACCAATCAGAGATTGGCCAGGTAGGCGGACCAGCACACAAGCCCTTCGGGATGGAATCCCTGAACCACCATTCTAGACACTGAGTACAAAGCACACACAGAGTAACCAGACAAACTGACTCAACACTAGCCTTGACCCGACTTGTTGATGTCCTTAGCCCACTAGGGCAAATTAGGTTTAATCAAATTTTAGATTAAAGGCTTAGGTTCGAATGAAGGGGTGGTGGTTTTGGGCTAAGGAGAGGTTATCAACTCCTCCCCTTATCTTAGATGCTCAAATGCCCTTAAGATGAATTAAGAGATGAACACTCAAAAATAAATGGATTGCAAAACACAAAAATAGAGTTGCAGTAATTTAATTCTCAGAAATCGCACGGAAACTAATAAATCATGGAAAAATTATGCAAATTGGATTCAATTATACTGGTTTTAGCAAAATAAAAATCACCGAATTTGGAGTTAACTGTAGTGAGAAATAATTCCTGCAACAGGGCAATTACGGGCTGAAAACAGAGCACTTCTCCGTTTACAATTCCTGCTACGAAGTTATAACCCAACGGATCCCCTACATGCCCTAGGAACACCCCGTGGAATGCGAAGAGGAGGTTTGCACCTCGCTTCGTTCCTAGGACCGGACGTCCTGGGGAGTCTACTTCGAGCAGACAAGTAAAAGAGAGAGACTCAAACAGCAATCAAAACAGAAACCCTAGACAGGGCTCTGATACCAAAAATGATGCAGCACGAAAGCTCTGATACCAAAATGATGCAGAACAAAGAAACGAAGAAGCGTATGCGGAAGTAAAATTAAGATTAATTCTTTTTTTTTTATTTTTTTTTTTATATATTTCAGAAATTGGCTTCGACTCAAAGTAAGGCTAAACTACGTTGAAGGAAACTAGGTAAGGATTGAAAGCACAGTTTAGAAGAAACTAAATTATCAGAGTAGTTCAGAAGTAACGGATCGCTGGGGGTTGAGAAACTCCCAGACCTAGGGTTTCGCTCTGAACTTTCAACAGAACAGAAATAGAGAGAAGAGATGGTTTACTAACCAGACAGTGATCTTCTCAGGATTTTGGTGAAAGAACTCTCTCGAGCAGATTGTGGGATCCTCGGAGTCGGCTATCTTCGCAATGGATCCTCCAATACTGGTCTCGTGGTTTGGTCGGCTTCTCCTGGACTCAAGATCTGGGAAAGAAGAGGAACAAGTGAAGGAATTCAGAAACTCAAGAAAGATCTTACCAGGTTGAAGAACTTGAAAGCCGAAGTTGCTGAAATCGAATTCTCCTGGAGGCCGATCTGACTTCTTCTTAGAATTGTCATAGATCTGCAGTATCTGGATAGGAGCTGGATGCTGGTGGTCGGCCTGGACTTGGAGATGGTGGCCGTGAGAAGGGAAATAGACTAGGCTTGGTGGAAAGAGAAGGGTGATGGCGGCTAGGGTTTGGGAATTGAGTGGCTAACCTAGGGTTTGGGGTTTTGGAGATCTCTCACCTCCTCAAGGTTCCAGGGGAACCCAGATTTACTCCCTCACGGAGCTCAACACCTGGAAGCAAGTGCGGACAAGAGAAAACACAAGTTTGCTCAAGAAAAAATTTCTTTCATTCATCTCTTTTTTGTAAACTTACAAGAGGGTTTAATTTATAAGGCATTACAAGGGAGGAGGGTTTCACATCTTCCCATGTGGGACTAAAGGAGGGGATCTCCAATTAGGGCAAATCCCTTACATATGGTCGGCCAAAATACCAAAAAAATAGGATTTGGGTTATAAATGGCAGGTAGATGGCGCCACCTTGCTTGGATTTTCAAGAAAAAATTTCTTCCTTCCCTGGATCAACTCTTTTGGACTCCTCCTTTCTTCCTCCCTATGTCAAGGTCCTTCCTATCTTTGTTTTGATTGTTTTTGGCAGGTAGTGGGGCCCCCCTTGAAGTTCTCTTCCAAGAGAATTTCTTCACTTCTTTGTTTTGGAATTCTTGGGAAAGTCTTGGCCGCCCCCTTGATTGGTGGTCTCTTGGTGGACTTCTCCTTATCTGGCGCATGAGAGAAGGAGGTTGCCATCTGTGGAGTGGGGACCAAAAGCTGCTGGATGTGGATATGGCGCCCCCTGGACTGGGAGTGTGGCTAGGAGTGTGGTGTCCACTTGCCTGGTCTTGGAAGAAAGTGTAACATCCCATTTTGAAACCCTAGTCCACTACTGAGTCAACATGACTCAACAAAATAAATGCAGGTAATGTAGACTCAAGCTAAATTAAGTTGATCTAGTCAACTCTTATTAAAAACCAAAAAAATCCTAATTCTTCGGGCAAGGTTAATCAGAGATCCAGATGGAGCTCTGAAGTCTTCTTCTGAGTTTGGTGCCCGCACCAACCATACTACAAATTGAGGGCCCTTCTTGTTTTCTGGATTATGGCAAGTAATTCCTTCCTCTTGAGTTCGGAATCCCGTAGAACCCTACAACAAAGAAACCTCGAGATTAGGAACTTGGTAAAATACGTTAGTATGAAATGGAGAAACTAAAGAAGAGTCGAGGAAGCATTGTTGAAGAATAATCTTGGCGCCATGGTAGATCACTTGAAATGGATTAGGCCGGCCTCCTTGTGATGGTCTTCTTGATCAACCTTGAATATTGAAGAGCTAGCTTGAGATTGGAGAAGAAGGAGAGTGTCTTAGGCGTTGGAGATGGAGGAGGAGAAAGTAGGGTTGGCGTGGGATAGGGAGAGGAATTTAGAACTACCACTTAGGCACATAGAACTCACATAGAAGAAAATTTTTATTTTTTCTTTTCCATCCTCTCTTTACAAGAAGACTAAGAGTCTTTTATAGACTATTAAGCCATTTTGAATTCAAACTACACCAAATATCATGGAGAAAAATTTGTGTAGAAAAATATGGGGCATCCCATGAGTAGTGGAGGAAGTTGTGGAGGAGGTTGTAGCTAATTCAAATTCAAATTCCCCTTTTCTTCTCTTGGGCGGCAACCTTGGATGGTGAGGTGGCATGTGTGATGTGGCAGCAACCTTGGATGGTGAGGTGGTATGTGTGATGTGGCAGCAACCTTGGATGATGAGGTGGCATGTGTCATGTGGCATGTGGTCCCCACTTGAGGTGGCTTTGGTCTTTCTTTGGAGTATAAGTCTTGAGTCTTCTTTAGTCTTCAAATGTGGTTGGTTTGATTCTTCATGGAGGTTTGGTTTGATTCTTCATGGATTGGACTTGACTCATTTGGACCGAACTCTCAAATACAAGATTAATCAGGCTGGACTAGTCCCAACATAAAATTGAAATGGACTCGAATTACATAATTATTTGGACTCAAAATTAAAGAAAGAAAAAAATTACAGGACTTTCTTTTACTCATCCAACCATAAGGACTCGGATTTGACTTGAATTTGTTGGAGTCTCTTCCTGATTCTGGTGCCCACACCAATTCTCCCGGGGTGGGAGGAACTCGACCCTATCGAGTGAGGGTTGGCTTGATAAGTTTCTAATGCATCCGGGTCGATTTGTTGTAGGTCCTCTCGGGAAATCCAGGAGTCTTCAGATTCAGGACATCCTTGCCATCTAACCAGATAACGTTGGTAGCCTTTATTTCTAGTAGTAATGATCTGGTCATCCAAGATCCTTTCAATTCTCTCCTTTCTCTCAGGAACACTTGGTGGTGGACACTCATTTGGTGTTTCACTCTCAAAAGAAACATTAGGACCAAAAAGCTCACTAGGTATCAATGCAGGTTCTTTGTATTCTTTTAAGTCTGAAACGTTAAATGTTGAACTAATGCCATAACTTGGTGGTAATTCTAATACATAAGCATTTGGTCCAATTTTCTTTATTATTTTGAAAGGTCCGGCTCCCCGGGCATGGAGTTTCTTCATAGTTCCCGGCGGAAACCTTTCAGGTTTAAGTTTGATCATGACGGAGTCTCCTTCATTAAATTCTTTTAATCGTTTATGTGAATTAGTCATATGCTGATAGAGTTCATTGCTCGTTTGAATCTTTTGGCTAATCTCCTTATGCAATTCCCTAATATGCTGTGCATATGACTCGGCAGACTCGGACACCCGTGCATGTGTGGGTAAAGGAGCTAGGTCTAAAGGCTTCCTAGGTCTGTATCCATGGACCACTTCGAATGGACTTTTCCCAATAGACCTATTAACTGAGCTGTTATAGGCAAATTCAGCACGAGGAAGTAATAGGTCCCAGTTTCCTAGGTTGTCACCAACTAAGCATCTCAACAGATTTCCTAAGCTTCGGTTTACTACCTCAGTCTGGCCATTGGTTTGAGGATGATAGGCAGTAGAGAATTTCAGCTTGGTACCGAGCATGTGCCAGAGGGTTTTCCAGAAATAGCTAGTAAATTTGACATCTCTATCGGACATAATGGTTTTAGGTAAACCATGAAGCCTAACGACCTGATCGAGAAAAATCTTGGCCACCTTCGAAGCATCTAAAGTTTGAGAACAAGGAATGAAGTGAGCCATCTTGGAGAAACGATCGACAACCACAAAGACAGAATCATACTTCCTAGACGTCTTAGGGAGGCCTACTACAAAATCCATGCTGATATCCTGCCATGGACAATCAGGGACAGGTAAGGGTGTGTACAGACCGGTGTTCTATCTTTGCTATTTTACAACAGCACAGATACGGCACTGAGCTACAATCTGGGCCACATTTCTTTTGAGACCAGGCCAAAAGAATTGGTCTTCTATTGCTAAGATGGTCTTATTCCTACCAAAATGTCCTGCTAAGCCCCCAGCATGAACTTCCCAGATCAGAAATTCCCTAACAGAGGTCTTGGGAATACACAACTGATTTCCTCTGAAAAGGTATCCATCTAAAATGGTATAATCACTATGCTCACTAGATGGTCCTTGTTGAAGGGATCGATAGATGTCACCAAAATCAGGGCATGTAGGATATTCCTCTTTTAATCTTTCAAACCCTACTACCTCAGTGCTCACATAATTCAACAACATTGAACGACGACTCAATGCATCAGCAACCCTATTTTCAGTTCCGGCACGATGTTTCAGTACGAACGTATAAGCTTGTATGAACTCTACCCATTTCCCATGCCTAGGGTTCAATTTCTTCTGAGAACTAAGGAACCTAAGAGCTTCATGGTCAGAAAATAGGACAAACTCTTATGGTAGAAGATAATGCCTCCAATAACGTAATGCCTGAACTACCGCATACAGCTCCCTATCATAGGTGGAATACCTTAGTCTCGCTTCATTTAACTTCTCACTGAAATATGCTACTGGGTGATTCTCTTGACTCAAGACACTCCAATTCCTATCCCAGAAGCATCACAAGCAACCTCGAACACTTTGGTAAAATCGGGTAACCTCAAGACGGGTGCGTGTGTCATTTTTTCCTTAATTGTTAGGAAGGCTTTGTCTGCTGCTTTAGTCCATTCAAAAGTTCCCTTCCTAATACAATCAGTGATTGGAGCCACTATCGTACTGAACCCTCTAATGAATCTCCTATAGAAGGTGGCTAAACCGTGAAAACTACGGACATCATGGATACTCTTGGGTACAGGCCACTCTACTATTGACTTAATTTTCGTAGGGTCAGCGGACACTCCTTCAGATGTTACTACGAATCCTAGAAAGATAACTCTATGTGTTAAGAAATCACACTTCTTGATATTGGCATAGAGGCTATCCTTTCTAAGGACTTGGCAAACTTGTCTTAGGTGGGTTAAATGGTCTGCCTTAGTCTTGCTATAGATAAGAATGTCATCAAAGTAGACCACCACAAATTTCCCAATGAAAGTTTTCAACACCTGATTCATAATTCTCATAAAGGTGCTGGGTACATTGGACAGACCGAACGGCATGACTAACCACTCATATAATCCATCTTTAGTCTTAAAAGCGGTCTTCCATTCATCTCCAGGCCTAACCCTAACCTGGTGATAGCTACTCTTTAACTCTATCTTGGAGAAAATTGTTGATCCGGCTATCATATCTAACATATCGTTCAGTCTTGGGATTGGAAACCTATATTTGACAGTAATCTTGTTGATGGCACGACTGTCTGCACACAGCCTCCAGGTACCATCTTTTTTAGGGGTTAATAAGGCAGGGACTGCACAAGGGCTTAAACTTTCTCTAACAAACCCCTTTCTAAGAAGTTCACTAACTTGCCTTTGTAACTCTTGATGTTTAGTTGGATTCATCCTATAATGAGGCAAATTAGGTAAAGTCGCGCCAGGAACTAAATCTATGGCATGCTGTATGTCCCTTAAAGGTGGAAGATTGTCGGGAAGATCCTCGGGAAAAACATCTTCAAAGTCTTTCAATAATTGGACCACCTCTTGAGGCTGTTCTACAGGGGTGTGGTCCATAGTTTCCTTAGCAGCTACCATCCAAATAGGTGCTCCCTCATTAATATCTTTTTCTAATTCTCTTGCACCTATCAAATTTAATCCAGTCCTTTTTTCTTTCAGGCTGCTAACTCCTCTTTTGGTGTTGTCCTTAGGCTGGGTTGAATGAATGACAATTTTCTTGCCATTGAAATTGAAAGCACAGGAATTTGATCGACCAAAAATTGTCACATCATGGTCAAACAGCCATGGCCTACCTAGGATGATGCTACTTACTCCCATAGGGAGTACATCACACCAGATTCGTTCCTGATAGGACTGAAGTTGGATTCGGACCTGACATCTCTGCTTGATTGGGATAGAAGTGAAATCGATCCAGGATACCTTATATGGATTGGGATGTGGTTCAGTGGGTAATCCTAGACTCATGGCTGCACTAGTGGAAATGGCATTGACACAGCTTTCACTATCGATCACGATCTTACAGACCTTTCTCCTATTTTGACAAATATGTGTAGGATGCTAATCCTACGCCAGTCTTCCTGCTCCTTGGTTTGTGTCATGATACATCTCACAACTCCTAACACATCTGATGAGTCTACATTTTCTTCATCTCCTTCATACTCATCAGCCAAGCAATCCCCTGCTTCATAAACCTCCTCTTCATCATTCTCCAGGGGTTCTGATTCACCTTCTTCTGCCTCCCCTATATGTAAAGCTCTAGAGGGGCATTGGCTCACGAAATGACCTGGTTTACGACACTTATAGCAAACTCGCTCCCTCTCACCTCGAACTACAGGGCTCTTTCCTTTGTCTTCTCTAGGAATTGGAGGAATGGCAGGGTTGGTCCTAGGGGTTGGATTCGAGCTGGATCTTGGTCTATTGGTTGTACTAGGGACTGAACTAGGTCGACTAACAGGAGGATTAAACCTAATGGGCTCAGGTCGCCTAAATATAGCTTTCCTTTGAAACCTCTCATAGTCCATGGCAACTTGGTATGCCTGATCTAAATCATGGACTTCTCTCAAAAACAGTTCCCCTTTTATATCTTCATTCAATCCTGATCTGAACCTCGACAATGTGGCTGCCTCAGACTCGACTACGTTGCATCGCATTACAAACTTATCAAATTTAGCAACATACTCAGAAACAGTCTTATTTCCTTGTGTCAATCATTGCCACTGATCTAACAACCTTTGCTGATAAGACATAGGCAAATATTTCTCTCTAAGCTTTCTCTTCATGTCTCTCCAGGTCACTATAGGTAAGTCTCTCCTCTGCCTAGCTATGCGTTCGACATTTCCCAATACAACCTAGCCTGACGGACTAGTCTGATTTTGGCAAACTTGAATCTTCTCTCTTCAGACATATCATACCAGTCAAAATATTGGTCCATGTCAGCCTCCCAGTCTATGTACACCTTAGGATCTAGGCTTCCCTCAAAGGTTGGTGCATCTAGACGTATATTCCTTAAGGCCCGATCATCCTGATCAAAAGTATCATGGCGAGGTCTTCTAGGATTTGGCTCCGGAGTGTGATCAGTATAATCCTGATGTGGCCTTCTATGAATTGGATCAGGTGTATGTTCCTGTCGTTGGGCTCTAGGGTGAACTGAAGGTAATCTGGGTGAAGGTGGTTCAGTTGGGGTCAACCTAGATTTTTCTAGGGTTCCTATCATTTCCTCGAACTGGTCAAACCTAGCATCCAAACGGTCCATCTTCTCGATCATAGATCTCATAAGGCTTTCCATACTAGTATCCATGGATGAACTAGGTTGGGCTTGTGAAGGGTGGTAAGGTGTGCCTGACCTAGTTATCATGCAAATAATTAGACTCAGACCCGAACTACGAGTTTTCTAAATCGGTTAGTCCAAATAAACTGAGTTGACTAGATACAATCAAATCAACAACTACTCTCTTCCACTGGCCAGTCAGGAGGTGGGTCTATGGGAGGTTCCCCCAGCTTTCACTGGATCCTAATTAAAAACCACAAGAACCGCTTTGGCTTGAGCCACTTAACCTCTATCCTTGACACCAGCTTTCAATAATAGATGAAGAAATGGGTTGCACAAGCTTTCCCAATTGAATTGAACTGGACCTAGAGTTCCAAGCTTGTTGCCTAATCAAGGTGGCAAGCTAGATTGTAGTAACTCTATACTTGGCCAGGTTTTAGAACAAGGGGAGTGTGAGATCCTGTCTCTGGCCTACCTAGGCCCGGTGGAATTGGCCCGATAGACGGATCAGCACCCAAGCCCTTAGTCCCAATTCTAGACACCAAGTAATAGGGCACACACAAGACTAGTTGACACAATGAGTTGACAATAACCCGGGCTCGACCAAATTGATGTCCCTAACCCACTAGGGCAATTAATGTCTAATCAATTTTAGTTAGGGATTGGATCGATATGCAATTTGGTGATTTTTGGGCTAGGGACAGGTGATGAAATCCTGACCCTATGTCAATTTCATGCCCTTAATTTGATTTGTCATGAGATGCATGCAAATTTCAAATTTCAGGTGCAGAAGTAGTGTGTTGTAGTTTAAAAGTGGTGTTGATAAGTACAGAAAAAAATGTCAAAAAAATCTAAAAAAATCACAGAAAACTCCTAACTTCTAGATGACATACCAGATGAAACAAAAATTCAAAATAAGATCTGTACTATTCTAGGCAGATTCTGAAATGAAGATAATGAAAAGGAACAGAACAGAATAGAAACCCTAATAACACTGATGGACTGCAGAAATTTTCATTTTTTTTATAAATTTTTTCTCAGATTGAAATTTTAAACGGTGATAAGAAGCTTAAAATGGAACAAGAAAAAAAATATTCTAATGAGGAATGTGATACTTCCCTTTGGAGTTGCAGGCGGATTACAGTCAGCCTACAGAAAATACAGCAAGCAGAAAAACAGAACTTGCCCAATGCAAAATTCACAAATGAAATCTAAGAAGTCCTTTGGCTTTCTTTTTTACGGGTCAATCACAATGGCACCCCGACACGCCTTAGGAGATCCCCGTGGATTGGGAAGAGAGGGTGTTTAAACCCTACTTTCTCCTAAGACCGGACGGCCTGGTAACGCCCCCGATCCAAGTACTTCAAGGACTTAATGCTATGCAATCAGGAACTTATTCTACCATGCTCTGATACCAAGAATGGTGGGGACATGCAAGATGAGGATGCAACTATGCAACCCTAAAGGAGATTAGCAAAGATTAACTTAGCAATTTCTTATTTGCATATGATTAGTTCAGCATATAGTATCAAAGGAGGTCTAATGAAGAGAACTCGAACGATCAAACGTAAACCTAATTAATAAGACTATCAAAATAACAAAGAAATAGGAATAAGATTCGAACCACACAAGTTAAGCTAGGCAAATTTAATATTTCAGACCTAATCGATACTAGAACATACCTAGCATTAATCTTTCAAGTAGATCAAGTTCACTCATGAAGAGACCTCCCAAATGACAAGACCATACTACAAATTGAGGGCCCTTCTTGTTTTCTGGATTATGGCAAGTAATTCCTTCCTCTTGAATTCGGAATCCCGGAGAACCCTACAATAAAGAAACCTCGAGATTAGGAACTTGGTAAAATACGTTAGTCAAGAAATGGAAAAACTAAAGAAGAGTCGAGGAAGCATTGTTGAAGAATAATTTTGGCGCCATGGTAGATCACTTGAAATGGATTAGGCCGGCCTCCTTGTGATGGTCTTCTTGATCAACCTTGAATATTGAAGAGCTAGCTTGAGATTGGAGAAGAAGGAGAGTGTCTTAGGCATTGGAGATGGAGGAGGAGAAAGTAGGGTTGGCATGGGATATGGAGAGGAATTTAGAACTACCACTTAGGCACATAGAACTCACATAGAAGAAAATTTTTATTTTTTCTTTTCCATCCTCTCTTTACAAGAAGACTAAGAGTCTTTTATAGACTATTAAGCCATTTTGAATTCAAACTACACCAAATATCATAGAGAAAAATTTGTGGAGAAAAATATGGGGCATCCCATGAGTAGTGGAGGAAGTTGTGGAGGAGGTTGTAGCCAATTCAAATTCAAATTCCCCTTTTCTTCTCTTGGGCGGCAACCTTGGATGGTGAGGTGGCATGTGTGATGTGGCAGCAACCTTGGATGGTGAGATGGTATGTGTGATGTGGCAGCAACCTTGGATGATGAGGTGGCATGTGTCATGTGGCATGTGGTCCCCACTTGAGGTGGCTTTGGTCTTTCTTTGGAGTATAAGTCTTGAGTCTTCTTTAGTCTTCAAATGTGGTTTGGTTTGATTCTTCATGGAGGTTTGGTTTGATTCTTCATGGATTGGACTTGACTCATTTGGACCGAACTCTCAAATACAAGATTAATCAGGCTGGACTAGTCCCAACATAAAATTGAAATGGACTCGAATTACATAATTATTTGGACTCAAAATTAAAGAAAGAAAAAAATTACAGGACTTTCTTTTACTCATCCAACCATAAGGACTCGGATTTGACTTGAATTTGTTGGAGTCTCTTCTTGATTCTGGTGCCCACACCAGGCTATCCACCTTCCTTGGCACCTTTCGACAAGCATCGAAGTGCTTCATAAACTTTCCTTCAAACTACTGGAAGGAGTCGATGGATTCGGGCTCGAGGTGGGTAAACTAACTCGAGCGGCCTTCTGAAGGGTGGCCGGAAAGGTGATGCACAGGAGGGCATCCGTTGCCTCTTGGACTCTCATTAGAGCTTTATAGCTTTCCAGGTGGTCCAGGGGGTCGGCGTTCCCATCATAGGGATCCATCTGAGGCATGCGAAACTGACTCGGAATTGGTTCCTCTTGGATTTCCTTGGAGAAGGGTGGTCGGGCATTAAAGCCCACTGGCTCGCTGGGAGATCCCTGCATGTTCGCAAATCGACAAGAGAGTTTCACCAGTTTGTGCTCTTGCTCTTCCAGGCGCCTTTCGACTAGATGCCTAATGGCCTCGTCAGTGGATCCTTCCACTGAGGTCACTTCGAAAGAAGGTGCCGACGGGTCATGGCAGGGGCCTTGCCCCGACGGTGCTTGCTGCACCTATCGACATCATTATTGTCTGTTGGGGATCGGCTCATGTGGTTCTCCGACCTGGTTTGGTTCCTTTTCATGGGGGTCTGATGACTCCCGCGGGGGTTGGTTGCTGCCCACGAATGGGGTGGCCTGCCTTGGATATAGCGCAGGCTTTCACGGGGGCCCATGTTTTGGGCTGTGGGGGTCCCTAGCTGCGGTGAGTGACCAGGGAACGCTGCTGTTGCTGCAGCTGCCTCACGGCCGTGGTCAGTGTCTGCAGCTGCTGGACATAGTAGCATATTGACCGTCTACCGAAGGCAACTGAGGAGGAGGAGCAAGAGAAGTGGGAAGTTCCCTTTCCGGGCTACGGGGGCCCGAAGAGGAGGGAACTTCTCCCGCCCGGCTGGTGGAGGCTTCATGTTCGCAAGTCACCACCATGCTTGCGATTGAGCTATTTTCAAGCTCGCGGGGTCCTTGTTCATGCAGGGGCTTTCGTCCCCCCTTCCTAGCGCGCCAATCTATTACCGACCATATCGCTGTGACCCGCAGCTATGAGTTGGCACTTGACTGTGGTCCCCTTTGCTGCAGAATCCTAATGCTTTCAGACCTGCAAAATGAGGTTAGAGACCCGGGCCAGGGATCCCGGTGCGGGCACTCCGATGGTCAAGTTAGAGAGCGGTAAAGTGGAATAGATCCACAAAGATGGATCCCCGCTAGGTCATCATGCTTAGAGAAATCTTTGATGAGAAGATGAGTGAGAACGAGAAGGATTAGCACTCCGGCTCCTGCAACCCGACTCGCCGAGCTCGCTCCTGCTATTTCCTTTGGAGCTTCTATCTCAGAATCGCCTCTTCTCTTCGTGCATGTACTCGCCCTCTTGATTGCCTACCTTCTTTCTTGCCGATGGTGCCCTTTAAGATCGTTGGATACTTTGGTCCCTCGATTCTCCCTCCAAGGGAGGTCTTGGAGGTCGGCGGTACTTACCGACTATTCTACTAAGGTCATCTCCCCTTATAGTTGGGAGTTAAGTGGTGAGCCAGTCTCGTCTACTGTGCAGTCATGATAGGGGGGAACTTGGCGGGACCCCGACCTTCGCGAAGGCACCCTCGGGCTCGAGGCATTGCCAATGGCTCTCCCCTTTTAGAGCACCAGGTCACCGGCCGCCAGATCTGGTACCTCAAATCGGGTGTCCTTCCTAAACTGGTGTAAACGAGATTTCGTGCATCGTTATAGGCCTGGGGTGCACCACCCTATGCGCGTCATCCTCAAAAGCATCCTCGGGGCTTGCATCCCGGTCTCGTGGAGAAGGCTTGACTTTGGCTGAGGTGGACCCATCTGGGGGTGCCACTAGGCGAGGGGAGCAAAGATGCCAAGCTCGACTCCGACCGAGGTGGACCCATCTAGGGGTGCCACCTGGCGGAGGAGCATAGGAAGGCCCACTTCGACCGAGGTGGACCCATCAAGGGGTGCCTCTTGGCAAAGGAGCAGAGGTGCCAGGCTCGACTCCGATCGAGGTGGACTCATCTGGGGGTGCCACCTGGCAGAGAAGAAGAAGCAGGCCCACTTCGGCCGAGATGGACCCCTCCTGGGTCTAAACCTGGCGAAGGTATAGAGGCAAGCTCGACTTCGACCGAGGTGGACCCATCAAGGGGCGCCGCATGGCGAAGGAGCAGAGATGCCAGGCTTGACTCCGACCGAGGTGGATCCACCTGGGGGTGCCACCTAGCAGAGGAGCAGAGGCAGGCCCACTTCAGCTGAGGTGGACCCCTCCTGGGTCGATACCTGGCAAAGGAGCAGAGGCAAGCTTGACTTCGGGCGAGGTGGACCAATCAAGGGGCGCCACCTGGCAAAGGAGCAGTGGTGCCAGGCTCGACTCCGATCGAGGTGGACCCATCTGGGGGTGCTACCTGGTGGAGTAGAGGCAGGCCCACTTCAGCCGAGGTGGACCCCTCCTGGGTCGACACCTGGCAAAGGGGTAGAGGCAAGCTTGACTTCGGTTGAGGTGGACCCAACAAAGGGCGCCACCTGGTGAAGGAGCAGAGGTGCCAGGCTCGACTCTGACTGAGATGGACCCATCTGGGGGTGCCACCTGGTGGAGGAGCAGAGTTAGGCCCGCTTCAACCGAGATGGACCCCGTCTGGGTCGACACCTGGTGAAGGGGTCGAGGTGCCGAGCTCGGACCGAGGTGGGTGCGATGCTGGTCAATCCACCTAACAGGAGGGCTCAAAGGAGAACACCACATGGCATCGCCTGACTGCCAGCTAGATTGACGTACGCTCCACGTTAGCGATCTCGCCATATCAATATCCATTTGCCAGATTTTAAATTTAAAATGTACCGCTAATGCACACCTAATATGAATGGACTTGAGAAGTGCCACAGCCAAAAATATCTTGTCATGGTCAATACCATAAAATTGATAATATCCCTTGGCAATCAAACAAGATTTATAGGTCTCCACCTTCTTATTTGTGCCCCTTTTCCTTTTGAAAATTAACTTACACCTTATGGGTTTTATCTCTTCAGGTGGATCAACAAGTATCCATACATTGTTGACTTTCATGGACTCTATTGCTGCTCTTCCTCTTGGACCGGGCTCGGTGGATACGCCGGAGAGCTCTTCGATCAGTCGACCTGCAGAAAGTCCCTAGGCGCCGGAGGGGTTCCAACGGGGACACTCCGATGCTTAAGTTAGTGGAGAAATCAGAGCAACAGAATGGAAAGAGCTTAGGAAAAGGAGTTCGCAGTGGGGAAGAAGAATGTTACCTCTCGACGGAGGTCCCCCGAGTGCCTTTTATAGGCATGGAGTAACGCCAAATTCTATCGGGGAACAAGCTAGGAAAGCTCGAATATGTCTCCAGGAGAATCGGCATGGTGGCGAGGTCATTGGTTGGTGGCATGGTAGGAGTGTCAGAGTGATGGCTTGGCAGTAAGGGTCATGGCCATGCAGCGGAATCTGTTACAACCGAATGTTAGGACTTGTCAGGGAGAAAGGCTCCTGGAAATTTCGGGCGGCCCCTCCAACAGCAAATCAGCCATGGCCTCAAAGAAGCCGACCGTGGTGCCCATCAGGGCCTCAACGAAGCTGACAGATGGACGGGGAGGCACCCGCCGACCCTCGAAGCTCCCAGGGTCGGCCCTTCGGAAAAGCGGCCCGTGGGGTCCTCTACATGAACCGGGGAGTCATACACCGTGTGAGGATCAGTCGACCGGATGCCTGGGGCCGGTCTGACCCGGGTCTAGTCGACTGGGCACAATAGATGCCCCGTGCTCCTGGGCCTTGAGGGGTCACGTGACTTCAAAGGGTAGGAGCATGATTGCATGCACTTGCGACGGATTTCGGGTCGAGGCGTTGGGTTGCTTCGAATCCCCCCTCGAATAGCTCCTTGGATAGCTTTCAGCTGCTCGTTGGAGGGTAGCAGGGCAGCTAATGCAAGTCAGGCACCATAATGAAGGCCAGGCTGTCCTGAATTGATCCGAGGCGGAGTGGAGCATCGTGCCATGTGGCGGCATTTGGTCGGCCGACGTTTCCCCCCAGGCCGGTCTTGCACCACTGATCCAGCACGCATGCAGATCGCCATCCGCGTGACGGGGCACCCCGGATGCTTCGAACTCTGAAATGCAGGCGATTGCGGCTCCTGATGGGATAGGTAGCTGCCGCCTCCCTCCCTTCCCCCCCCTCCCCCTTCCCTCGGAGGCCTATAAAACGAGGGGGAAGCAAGACGGGAGGGTTTTTCCTGCTGCACCCGTGCTTCGCGAGATAGAGTCTCCTCCTCCTTCTTCTGCGAAACCTGGCTTCTAGGAGTTCAGTCCCAGGTTAGTCCCAGTCCTCCTTCTTCCTCTCTCAGCCCCAATGGCATCTGGTAGTAGGGGTCCGACCCATAGGCCTAGGAACCTAGGGCCAAGCGAGATACCCTCAACCATGACCCGGGAACGGGTCGAAAATCTCAGGGCGGTGTACGGCATTCCCTCCACCTTACACCTTACACTCCCGGGCCGAGAGGGGAGAGCGAATAACCCTTTTGGACCAGGGACCCTCCCAATGTATGTGTCTCACCTTAAGGCCGACCTCAGGTTTCCCCTGCACCCTCTGTTCGTAGAGATCTTTAACATCTACAGGGTAACCCTGGTGCAGCTGACCCCGAACAGCATTCGGGTGATATGCTGCTTCATTGTGTTATGCTGCAGGACTAGGTCCGAACCCAATCTGTCCCTCTTCGGTAACCTTTTCTACCTGAAGAGGGACTTTAGGAGTTAGGAATGGGTTTGTTCATTCCCTGCAAAGGTTGAAAGATCTTAAAGTGCCTCCCATCTAATGTCCATGGGTGGAAGGCCCGGTTCTTCTTTGTTAGTAGTCTCGAACCTTGGGGATTTGAGCCATTATGGACAGAGCCACGGGCGAGAGTCTGCGAAGGGAGGTCGATTTCGGCGGTCGACCAGGGTACATTCAATGAGATCAGTAGAGCCGGCCCGGTGGCGGTGTTTGAGCTATTGGGGGAGGGAACCCTTCACTAGGCAGGGATCAGCCCCTAAGGAGTTCTAGGCAAGGGCCGACCTCCTCTCTTATAGATCCTTTAGCTTTTTCTCCTTCTCCCTCACTAACTCCGAATTTCATGCAACAGGAGGGAGGATGCAGAGGATCGACAAGTCAAAAGTCATCCGACAGGCAGTGCGGAAACGAGCCATCCCAGAATCGGCCCCCATGTCGGTCACCGAACGACAGAAAAAGAGATGGGAGGAGAAGCAACATATCCCCGTCATCGAGGTCGAGTCGGATGGAGATGGCATCCCGCTTACCGAGCGCATGGCAATGAGGGTGGCGAGAGTGCCGGCTCCACCGGGAGGGTCAATCATCTGATCGGAGTAGGGGCAACCGAGGGCGTCCGGCACAGCCACAGCGCCAACCCCTATGCCTGTTGGTCCAGAGGAGGTGGTCCCCTCGACTGACAAGGGCAAGAGGCCGACCGCGGAGGGGGCAGCCGGCAGCGAAGCCAAGCAGTCGACGAAGAAATCTGCCAGGAAGAGCTCTAGCACTAGGCGCACTTGACCACACTAGGAGGGCACGGAGCCTACTGAGGGGGGCCATGACCGATGCCTACTGGGAGGTGTCGATCCAGAGAAATCTGATCGACATGACCATGGAGTCTTACTGCGACTTCATGAGGGTAAGGACTCTAACTTGTCTCTTTACTCCTTTATCTTTCTTTCTTCAAGCATGATGCTAATTCGGTTGTACACTTTCACCTCCTCCATGACATTTCCCTCATGGATGACGGCATTTGCTGAGTGGTGCATGCTGCCAAGACCTCCGCGAGGAGGGTTCATGAGCTGGAGGCCACCTAGGAGGCTGCGACGGCATCTCTGAAATCCTCTGAAGAAAGCTTGGCGGCCGCCCAAGTAGAAACGGAGTCGGCGAAAGCGGCTTTGAGAGAGGCCGAGAGTCGGGTGGTCGACCGCGAGGCCCGGTTGAAGAAAAGGAAGGCAAAGGCTGACTCCCTCGCCCGCCGGCTGGGAGAAGAAGAGAAGCAATCCACGGAGGCCGACCAGAGGGCCTAGGCCGAATGGGCGGTGGCAGCATGGTTGGCAACTCAGCTCGAGGAGTCCAAAAAACTAGCCGCGAGGCAAGTCCAGGAAGCTGTGGTGGCATACAAAGCCTCCGATGACTTCACTGAGGACATGGAGGAGGCGGCGTCGGACTTCTACAGGGAAGGCTATGATGACTTCCTAAAGAAGGTGGGCTTACTCTTTTCGGGGCTGGACCTGTCGGGCGCCGAGTTGCAGGACCCGACCGAGGGAGAGGAGACCCAAGCGGAGCCTCCAGCGGAAGGTGAGGCAGGAGTGGCTAGGGTCGAAGCCCCAGCACCAGCCGACACAGAAGTGGTGGCCTCCCTAGAGGAACCTCCAGCCGCTGCAGTTCTAGCTGATCCCCTAGTTGTAGCTGATGGGGCTGAGATTGTGGCCCCTAACGCATCTCCCATGGGTAGGACCTAAGGAGTTTGTAAAGGTCCGACCCACTTTTTTTTTTTTTTGTAAGCACCTTTCTTTGAAATGAATGAGAGGTCCTTTTGACCATTTCGAATGTGTGTGGGCATAAAACAACTATCTTTTTTTTTTAGTACCATCGGTCGGCTCCACGGTATCGCAAGGTCACGAGCCCCTTCGAAGCGGCCGACAGGCATGAATCAAATATTTTTCTTCCGAAATGTTTCTAAGTACCCCCGGTCGGCCCACCCAGGCCAAAAGCCGGTAGGGTAGTTGAGAGCGGTAACTTCATTCGAGCCAGATATTTGGGCACTTGCTCCTGGTCCCCGTCCGCGATCCGGCCCCTGCTATGGCCCTTCTCCCCCGCATCCCATGAGGGTTGTCTTAGGATGGTTGCCGATCGTGGTCGGACTTTCGGAGTGGGCTACCCAAGAGCCTCTGCCGACCATGGTCGGACTTTCGGAGTGGGCTGTCCTAGAGCCTCTACCGACCATGGTCGGACTTTCGGAGTGGGCTGCCCTAGAGCCTCTGTCGACTGTTGTCGGACTTTTGGAGTGGGCTGCCCTAGAGCCTCCGTCGACCGTGGTCGAACTTTCAGAGTGGGCTACCCTGGAGCCTCTGCCGACTGTGGTCAGTTTCGGAGTGGGCTACCCTGGAGCCTTTGCCGACCGTGGTCGGACTTTCGGAGTCGGTTGGAAGAAGTTGAAGAAGTTTGTAGACTTTATTGATAATACTTATGAAGGTTGTCTACATTCCACGGGTGCGCTATCTGCCGCCCGTCCAAGTGTGCGAGTCAGTAGGTTCTAGCCCGAATTACTTCAATAACCTGATAGGGGCCTTCCCAATTGGGGGAGAGCTTCCCCTGTTTGGTTGGCCTCGAAACCTCTGTCTTTTGCAGGACCAGATCTTCAACTTTGAAGGTGCGAGTCTTAACCCATGAATTGTAATATCTGGCCATCTTTTGATGGTAGGATGCCATCTTCATACTCGCTTGGAGTCGGGTTTCATCCAGCAGATCTAGGTCAGCCCTCCGTTACTTCGAGTTGGACAGCTTGGAGAACCGGTCAATCCACAGGGATAGTAGAGAGACCTCCACGAGGATGACCGCCTCACTCCCATAGGTTAGGTTGAACGGGGTTTCGCCCATTGCCGACCGGGCGGTCATCCGATATGCCCAAAGCACAGAATGAAGTTCTTCCGCCCAGAGCCCCTTGGCTTCATTCAGCTGAGTCTTTAACCCATGTAGGATTGTCCTATTCGTAACCTCAGCCTCTCCATTGGACTGAGGATGGGCGACTGTGGTGCGGACACCAGACTCAGAAGAAGACTTCAGAGCTCCATTTGGATCTCTGATTAACCTTGCCCGAAGAATTAGGGTTTTTGGTTGGTAATAAGAGTTGACTAGATTAACTCAATTTAGCTTGAGTCTACATTACCTGCATTTTATTTTGTTGTGTCATGTTGACTCAGTAGTGGACTAGGGTTTCAACCTGGGATGTTACATTTTCTCCCAAGACCAGGCAAGTGGACACCACACTCCCAGCCACACTCCCAGTCCAAGGGGTGCCATATCTACATCCAGCAGCCTTTGGTCCCCACTCCACAGATGGCAACTTCCTTCCCTCATGCGCCAGATAAAGAGAAGTCCACCAAGAGACCACAAATCAAGGGGGCGGCCAAGACTTTCCCAAGAAACCCAAAGCAAAGAAGGGAAGAAATTCTCTTGGAAGAGAACTTCAAGGGGGCGCCCACTACCTGCCAAAGACATCCAAAACAAAGATGGGAAGGACCTTGACTTAGGGAGGAAGAAAAGGAGGAGTCCAAAAGAGTTGATCCATGGAAGGGAAGAAATTTTTCTTGAAGATCCAAGCAAGATGGCGCCATCTACCTGCCTTTTATAACCCAAATCCAATTTTTTTGGTACCTTGGCCGACCATATGTGAAGGATTTGCCCGAATTTGTAGATCCCCTCCTTTAGTCCCACATGGGAAGATGTGAAACCCTCCTCCCTTGTAAAGCCTTATAAATTAAACCCCTCTTGTAAGTTTAAATCAATCAGATGAATGAAAGAAATTTTTTTATGAGCAAACTTGTGTTTTCTCTTTTCTGCACTTGCTTCCAGGTGTTGAGCTCCGTGAGGGAGTAAATCCGGGTTCCCCTGGAACCTTGAGGAGGTGAGAGATCTCCAAAACCCCAAACCCTAGGTTAGCCACTCCACTCCCAAATCCTAGCCGCCATCACCCTTCTCTTTCCACCAAGCCCTAGTCTATTCCTCTTCTCACGGCCACCCTCTCCAAGTCCAGGCCGGCCACCAGCATCCAGCTCCAGTCCAGATACTTCAGGTCTACAGCAATTCTAAGAGGAAGTCAGATCAGCCTCCAGGAGGATCCCGATTTCAACAACTTCGGCTTTCAAGTTCTTCAACCTGGTAAAATCTTTTCTTGAGTTTCTGAATTCCATCACTTGTTCCTCTTCTTTCCCAGATCTTGAGACCAGGAGAAGCCGACCAAACCACAGGCCAGTATTGGAGGATCCATTGCGAAGATAGCCGAATCCGAGGATCCAACAATCTGCTCGAGAGAGTTCTTCCACCAAAATCCTGAGAAGATCACTGTCTGGTTAGTAAACCATCTCTCCTCTCTATTTCTGTTCTGTTGAAAGTTCAAAGCGAAACCCTAGGTCTGGGAGTTTCTCAACCCCCAGCGATCCGTTACTTCTGAACTACTCTGATAATTTAGTTTCTTCTAAACTGTGCTTTCAATCCTTACCTAGTTTCCTTCAACGTAGTTTAGCTTTACTTTGAGTCGAAGCCAATTTCTGAAATATATAAAAAAAAAAAAAAAAATTAATCTTAATTTTACTTCCGCATACGCTTCTTTGTTCTTTGTTCTGCATCATTTTTGGTATCAGAGCCCTGTCTAGGGTTTCTGTTTGATTGCTTGTTTGAGTCCCTTTCTTTTTACTTTGTCTGCTCGAAGTAGACTCCCCAGGACGTCCGGTCCTAGGAACGAAGCGAGGTGCAAACCTCCTCTTCCCATTCCATGGGGTGTTCCTAGGGCGTGTAGGGGATCCGTTGGGTTACAACTTCGTAGCAGAAATTGTAAACGGGGAAGTGCTCTATTTTCAGCCCGTAATTTCCCTGTTGTAGGAATTATTTCTCACTGCAGGTAACTCCAAATTTAGTGATTTTTATTTTGTTGAAACCAGTATAATTGATACGAATTTGTATAATTTTCTCATGATTTATTTTATTGTATTCTGCAATCCATTTATTTTTGAGTGTTCATCTCTTAATTCACCTTAAGGGCATTTGAGCATCTAAGATAAGGGGAGGAGTTGATAACCTCTCCTTAGCCCAAAACCACCATCCCTTCATTCGAACCTAAGCCTTTAATCTAAAATTGATTAGACCTAATTTGCCCTAGTGGGTTAGGGACATCAACAAGTCGGGTCAAGGCTAGTGTTGAGTCAGTTTGTCTGGTTACTCTGTGTGTGCTTTGTACTCAGTGTCTATAACGGTGGTTCAGGGATTCCATCCCGAAGGGCTTGTGTGTTGGTCCGCCTACCTGGCCAATCTCTGATTGGTGTCTAGGATTGGCATTCAGGGACCTAACACTCCCCTTACACCTGCCTGGCTGAGTCCTGAGTTACTACAGGCTAGCTTGCCACTCTGATTGGGCACCTAGTTTGGGCTCTAGGTCTAGTTAGCTCGTAGTCGTTCAGTTGAGTCTCATTTTGTGTGTTTGCTTGCATCATGTCTACCCGGAATGGAATACCCTACCAACCTGGTCAAACCCAACCTGATTTAGAGGCCATGGTTAGAGCTCTTACAGAGAGTATGAACAAATTAAGTCAGGATATGAATGAGAATTTTGCCCAGCTTAGGGATCGAGTCCAAGTACTTGAGGAACCTAGGCATCAGAATTGGACTCCTGACCCAGATTTTAATGTGCCTCAACCTCACCCACACCAAGAGCCTAGAAGACCTTTATATACCGAGATCCTGAACCTAATCATAGGAGGCCTGACCCAGAACCTGAGGATAGAGATGATAGGTTCATTCGAAACATCAAGTTAGATGCACCCACTTTTGATGGTAGCCTAAATCCTAAGGTGTATTCTGATTGGGAGGGTGAGATGGACCAGTACTTTGAGTGGTATGCCATGTCTGAGGAGAGGAAATTCAAGTTTGCCAAGATGAAATTAATACGTCAAGCTAGGTTATACTGGGGGAACATTGATCTGACCACTAGAAGACGAAATGTAGAGCCCATAACCACTTGGCAGGGTATGAAAGAGAAACTTAGAGACAAGTACCTACCCATTTCATACTAGCAAAATCTGTTAGACCAATGGCAGACTTTGAAACAAGGGAACCGATCTGTTTCAGACTACATAACCACCTTTGATGAATACCTGATGAGATGTGATGTGAGTGAAGCCCATGAGGTCACTTTGTCTAGATTTAGGGCTGGACTTAGGAAAGATATTAAGAGAGAGTTGTTTCTGAGAGAGGTTACTGACCTAGACCAAGCCTATCAGATTGCACTGAACACTGAGAAGTTTCAGAGAGGACCCATGCCATCTAGAGTTAGTGCCCCAATCCCAAGAAATGGACCTAGCCAGGTTACCCCTAGCAAGCCTAATCAGGGTATCCCCACCCCTAGGCCCATGGACAAAGGTAAGGCACCTGACACCCAGAGAACCCCTAGTATCGTCTGTTTTAAGTGCCAGAAGCCCGGTCATATCTCCACTCAGTGCACAGCCATAGCTTCTTTTAAGTGTCATAAGGTAGGTCATGTTTCGAGCCAGTGCCCTCTTAGATCCCTATATATAAAAGAGGGCGGAGAAGAGAGTTCCGAGCCTAATGAGGAGTTTGAAGAAGAAGTTTATGAGGCCGGAATGAATTTGGTTGATGAGTATTAAGGAGAGGAAGAATCCACTGAATCTGACCACTTAGGGGTTGTGAGATGCATCCTGTCCCAGACTAAAGTTCAGGAAGATGGCATAGGACTAATATCCTACAAACTTTCCTTAAACTAGGGGATAAGGTTTGTAAAATCATCATAGATAGTGGGAGCTGTGTGAATGCCATTTCTACTAGCACCATCAAAATGTTAGGCTTAACCCCAGTCCCCCACCCCAACCCCAATAAGGTTTCTTGGGTAGACTCTACCTCTATACCCATCCAGTCTAGATGTCAGGTCCAGATCCAAATACAATCCTATCAAGAGAAGATTTGGTGTGATGTCTTGCCCATGGGGGTGAGCAGTATAATTCTTGGAAGACCTTGGTTGTATGATCATGATGCCACCCTCTTAGGAAAATCCAACACCTGTGTCTTTAGTTTCAATGGGAAGAAAATCACAATCCATTCAGTCCCTCCTAAGGACAAGGTAGCTAAAGGAACTAGTAAGGTCAGAGAAATGAAGACTGGAGTGAACCTAATTAGTGCCAAGGATCTAGAACAAGAGATTCATAGTGGTTCACCCATTTGGAAGTTGACTGCTAAGGAACTTAGGACTCCTACACCCTCAGAGCCTCCTCAGGAAGTTAAGCCTTTATTAGAAGAATTTGAGGATGTTTTTCCCTAGGATCTTCCAGACCTCCTTCCACCTCTTAGGGATATTCAGCATTCCATAGATTTAGTCCCAGGTGCTACTTTACCCAACTTGCCCCATTATAGGATGAATCCATCGGAGCATAAAAAACTGCAAAAGCAGGTTGGCGAATTGTTGAGGAAGGGGTTCATTAGAGAGAGTCTTAGCCCTTGTGCAGTCCCTGCACTTCTAACCCCGAAGAAGGATGGCACGTGGAGGATGTGTGTTGACAGTCGTGCCATCAATAAAATCACAATCAAGTATAGGTTCCCCATCCCTAGACTAGATGACATGCTTGATATGATGGCCGGTGCCATGGTTTTTTCTAAAATTGATCTCAAGAGCGGCTATCATCAGGTTAGGATTAGACTAGGGGATGAGTGGAAAACAGCCTTCAAAACTAAGGATGGTCTCTATGAATGGGTTGTTATGCCTTTTGGGTTGTCCAATGCCCCTAGTACTTTCATGAGGATTATGACCTAGGTACTTAGAGCTTTCATAGAGAAGTTTGTAGTGGTCTATTTTGATGACATCCTGATCTATAGTAAGACCCCTGCAGATCACCTAGGCCACCTTAGACAAGTCTGTCAAGTTTTGAGGAATGATAGTCTCTACGGTAATCTCAAAAAGTGTGAATTTATGACCAGAAGAATTATCTTCCTTGGATTTGTTGTAACCCCTGACGGCGTGGCTACCGACCCTGAAATGATTAGGTCCATAGTAGAATGGCCAGAGCCGACCAGTGTGCATGAAGTCAGAAGTTTCCATGGCTTGGCTACCTTCTATAGGCGATTCATCAAGGGGTTTAGTACCGTAGTTGCTCCTATCACAGACTGCATCAGGAAGGGAGAATTTCAGTGGACCAGAGCAGCCCATAAAGCCTTCCTAGATCTTAAGGATAGGATGACCCAAGCACCCATTTTGAGACTACCAGACTTTTCAAAGGTATTTGAGGTTGCCTGTGATGCTTCAGGAGTAGGTATAGGTGGAGTCCTAAGCCAAGAGAACCATCCTGTAGCATTCTTTAGTGAAAAACTTAATGATGCTAAGCTTAGGTATTCTACCTATGATAAGGAATTTTATGCGGTAGTGCAAGCTTTGCGTTACTGGAGACATTATTTACTACCGCAAGAATTTGTGCTATTTTCGGACCATGAGGCTCTTAGATTCTTGAATTCTCGGAAGAAGCTTAACCCTAGGCATTCTAAGTGGGTAGAGTATATCCAGTCCTATACTTTTGTTTTGAAGCATAAGGCTGGGTCTGAAAATAAGGTAGCTGATGCCCTTAGTCGTCGATCTTTGTTGTTGAATTCTGTTAGGGCTGAAGTCATAGGGTTTGAGCAAATCAAAGAAGAATATGGGTCGTGTCCGGATTTCAAGACTGTATACCAGGATCTAACTCAAGGACCATCTAGTGAACATAAGGATTATTCCCTTTTAGATGGCTTTCTGTTCTTTAAGAATAGGCTTTGCATCCCTAGAACCTCTCTTAGGGAATTCTTGATTTGGGAAATTCATGCTGGAGGTTTAGCTGGCCATTTCAGAAAAGATAAGACCACCCTGGCTATTGAAGACCATTTTTTCTGGCCTAGCTTAAAAAGAGATGTAGCACACATTGTGGCTAGGTGTCGGACCTGCGCTGTTGCCAAACAGCGAAAATAGAACACCGGCCTTTATACCCCACTCCCTATCCCAGATCGCCCTTGGCAAGATGTGAGCATGGACTTTGTGTTAGGTTTGCCTAAGACCCAGAGGAGGCATGACTCTATCTGTGTTGTAGTAGACCGATTTTCCAAGATGGCCCATTTCTTGCCTTGTTCCCAAACATTTGATGCGTCTAAGGTAGCCACCTTGTTCTTTAATGAGATAGTTCGACTCCATGGCCTACCCAAGACCATTGTTTCAGATAGGGATGTTCGGTTCACCAGCTATTTCTGGAAAACCCTTTGGCATAAGTTAGGAATAAAACTTAAGTTTTCAACTGCCTATCACCCCCAGACTGACGGCCAAACCGAAGTAGTGAACCATAGTTTAGGCAATCTGCTAAGGTGTCTTGTTGGTGAAAACATTAGGAACTGGGATTTTTACTTACCTAGAGCTGAATTTGCATATAATGACTCGATCAATAGGTCTACGGGTAAAAGTCCATTTGAAATTGTGCATGGTTACGAACCCCACACACCTCTTGACCTAGCTCCTTTACCAGTCCACACATGGGTCTCCGAGTCTGCCGAAGTTTTTGCACAGCATATAAAAGACTTGCATAAAGAAATTCAAGCCAAAATAAATTTAAGTAACGAAACTTATAAGAAATTGGCTGATTCTCAAAGGCGAGTCAAAACTTTTGATGAAGGAGACTATGTAATGATTAGGTTAAGGCCTGAACGGTTTCCTCCTAGAACCGTTAGAAAGTTACATGCTAGGGGAGCTGGACCATTTAGAGTGGTAAAGAGAGTAGGATCCAATGCCTATGTGCTCGAGTTGCCTCCAGAACTAGGCATTAGCTCCACTTTCAACATTACAGACCTAGTAGAGTATAGGGAGCCAGCTGTGATTCCCAGTGAGGCTTTTGAACCTAATCCTGCTCTTGAGAGTGAACCTGACCCTGTGTGTCCACCAACAAATTGGCCTGTTAGGAAAGAGCAGATTGAAAAGATCCTGGATGATCAGGTTATCTCTACTCGTAATCGAGGATACAAAAGATATCTGGTACGCTGGCTAGGAAGGTCAGATTCTGATGACTCTTGGATCTTCCGAGAAGAGTTACAAGAGCTGGACCCAGACCTCTTGGAGAGATACCAGAGCCAACTTGATCCATACTCGACAGGGTCGAGTTCCTCCCATCCTGGGAGAATTGGTGCGGGCACCAGACTCAGAAGAAGATTTCAGAGCTCCATCTGGATCTCTGATTAACCTTGCCCAAAGAATTAGGGTTTTTGGTTGGTAATAAGAGTTGACTAGATCAACTCAATTTAGCTTGAGTCTACATTACCTGCATTTTATTTTGTTGAGTCATGTTGACTCAGTAGTGGACTAGGGTTTCAACCTGGGATGTTACATTTTCTCCCAAGACCAGGCAAGTGGACACCACACTCCCAGCCACACTCCCAGTCCAAGGGGCGCCATATCTACATCCAGCAGCCTTTGGTCCCCACTCCACAGTTGGCAACTTCCTTCTCTCATGCGCTAGATAAAGAGAAGTCCACCAAGAGACCACAAATCAAGGGGGCGGCCAAGACTTTCCCAAGAAACCCAAAGCAAAGAAGGGAAGAAATTCTCTTGGAAGAGAACTTCAAGGGGGCACCCACTACCTGCCAAAGACATCCAAAACAAAGATGGGAAGGACCTTGACTTAGGGAGGAAGAAAAGGAGGAGTCCAAAAGAGTTGATCCATGGAAGGGAAGAAATTTTTCTTGAAGATCCAAGCAAGGTGGCGCCATCTACCTGCCTTTTATAACCCAAATCCAATTTTTTTGGTACCTTGGCCGACTATATATGAAGGATTTGCCCTAATTTGTAGATCCCCTCCTTTAGTCCCACATGGGAAGATGTGAAACCCTTCTCCCTTGTAAAGCCTTATAAATTAAACCCCTCTTGTAAGTTTAAATCAATCAGATGAATGAAAGAAATTTTTTTATGAGCAAACTTGTGTTTTCTCTTTTCCTCACTTGCTTCCAGGTGTTGATCTCCGTGAGGGAGTAAATCTGGGTTCCCCTGGAACCTTGAGGAGGTGAGAGATCTCCAAAACCCCAAACCCTAGGTTAGCCACTCCACTCCCAAATCCTAGCTGCCATCACCCTTCTCTTTCCACCAAGCCCTAGTCTATTCCTCTTCTCACGACCACCCTCTCCAAGTCCAGGCCGGCCACCAGCATCCAGCTCCATTCCAGATACTTCAGGTCTACAGCAATTCTAAGAGGAAGTCAGATCGGCCTCCAGGAGAATCCCGATTTCAACAACTTCGGCTTTCAAGTTCTTCAACCTGGTAAAATCATTTCTTGAGTTTCTGAATTCCATCACTTGTTCCTCTTCTTTCCTAGATCTTGAGACCAGGAGAAGCCGACCAAACCACAGGCCAGTATTGGAGGATCCATTGCGAAGATAACCGAATCCAAGGATCCAACAATCTGCTCGAGAGAGTTCTTCCACCAAAATCCTGAGAAGATCACTGTCTGGTTAGTAAACCATCTCTCCTCTCTATTTCTGTTCTGTTGAAAGTTCAGAGCGAAACCCTAGGTCTGGGAGTTTCTCAACCCCCAGCGATCCGTTACTTCTGAACTACTCTGATAATTTAGTTTCTTCTAAACTGTGCTTTCAATCCTTACCTAGTTTCCTTCAACGTAGTTTAGCTTTACTTTGAGTCGAAGCCAATTTCTGAAATATATAAAAAAAAAAAAAAAATTAATCTTAATTTTACATCTGCATACGCTTCTTTGTTCTTTGTTCTGCATCAGACTGATGTAAGCCAATGGGCAATGTGGTATTGTTGACAGAAATCCCGGAACTGAGAGTTGTCAAACTGTCTTCCATTATCGGTGATGACCATCCTCGGGATGCCAAACTGAAAGATAATACAATTTTGGACGAAGTTCTCGACTTTGGCCTCTGTTATTTGCGCCAATACTTCTGCCTCTACCCACTTAGTGAAGTAATCATTGGCTATGAGGAGAAACTTTCGCTGACCGGAGGTCGGGGGGAAAGGTCCCAGGATGTTCGTGCCCCACTATGCAAATGGCCAAGGCTTCGTCAGTGGGACCAGCTGGCTGGCGGGCCTTCTTTGGATGCTGGAGTACCTCTGGCACGTATCACACTTTCGTACAAAATCCAAAGCATCCTTCTGGATTGTAGGCCAATAGTACCCCTGCCGGATGATTTTGTATGCTAGGGACCTCCCCCCGAGATGATCACCACAGATGTCCTCGTGCACCTCCCGGAGCGCGTAGTCCGCATTGGCCGACCCCAAGCATTTCAACAATGGTTGTGAGAATGAACACTTGTAGAGGGTCCCGTCAATGATGATGTATTTAGAGGCCGTTGAGCGGACATGCCTGGCTTCCACCGGGTCATTTGGAAGGGTCCCTTGCATCAGGAATGCATGGATCGAGTCCATCCACGAGGCTTCTTGCTCAACCTGGTGGATCTCCGTCTGCTCTTCGGCAATGCTCGAGTGTTGCAGACGTTCCACGAAGGTCCGGTCGGAGGTACCGACCGCGGTGGTGGCCAACCGCGATAAGGCATCCACCCGGAAGTTCTGTTGCCGGGGTATATGAAGGATCTCAAAAAACTTAAGTTGTGACACCAGGTCCCGTACCTTATCCAAGTACTTGACAAAGGAAGGATCCCACGCTTCAAATTCGCCCTTCACTTGGTTGACTACCAGCTGGGAGTCGGAGAAGGTACGAACCCTACCAATGCCCAATTCATTCTCTATCTTCAACCCTGCCAGTAGAGCTTCATACTCTGCCTGGTTGTTTGACACCTGGAATGCAAAATATAGGGCATACTCCAAACATTGCCCATCAGGGTCAGCTAGGATCAAGCCAGCACCGCACCCCGAGAGATTGGAAGCTCCATCAACGTGCAGGGTCAACAAGGGCTCGGCTTCTCCTGCGAAGTCGGCTTCTCCCGCGGGGTCAGCCACAGGCATCTCAACCATTGTCGGGGTTGTCTCTGCCCTCCAAGTGCATTATGCAATGAAGTTAGCTAGTACTTGGGCTTTTAAGGACGATCATGGCTGGAAGGAGATGTCAAATTCGTCCAGCCTGATGGCCCATTTAGTGAGCTGTCCAGAGGTATCAGGGCTTCGGAGGATCGCCCTGAGGGCTGGTCCATCAGTACGATGATCGGATGTGCCTGGAAGTAGGGCCGGAGGTGCTTTGCTACTATAACCAACGAATAAACCAGCTTTAGCACCTTAGGATACCTAACCTTGGCATCATGGAGGACCTTGCTAATGTAGTAAACATGTTTTTGCTAGCCACCTTCCGCCACCCGTACGAAGATAGCGCTGATGGCCTCGCTAGAGGTCGATAGGTACAAATATCACGCTTCCCCCTCCGTTGGTTTGGCCAAGAGTGGAGGATTCCTCAAGTAGTCCTTCAAGGCTTCAAAGGCCGACCGACATTCATCAGTCCATTGGAAGTGGTCCGACCGGTGCAAGGTCTTGAAGAATGGGAGGGATCTTTCAGTCGACCGAGAGATGAAGTGGCTGAGGGAAGCAATGCAACCCGTAAGCTCTTGCACCTACTTTTTAGTGGTCGGATGAGTCATGTCGATGATGGCTTTGATCTTTTTGAAGTTGACCTCAATACCTCTTTAAGTGACTAGGAAGCCGAGAAACTTCCCGGAGGTTACCCCGAAGATACACTTGGCGGGGTTCAGCTTCATCCTGTGGCACCTCAACGCATTGAAGGACTCCTGCAGGTCCCTGATGTGATCGGCCCTATGGAGGCTTTTGACAATATATCATCGACGTAGGCCTCCATGTTCCTTCCAAGCTAAGCTTCAAAGACTCGGTTGATCAGCCTTTGGAAGGTGGCGCCCGCATTCTTTAGGCCAAAAGGCATCATCTTATAACAATACAGGCCCTTGTCCGTGATAAAGGCTGTTTTCTCCTCATCTTCGGGATGCATCCTGATCTAGTTATACCCAGAGAAAGCATCCATGAAGTTCAAGAGTTGGTGGCCGGCTATCGCGTCTAAGAGTTTATCGATATTCGGCAAGGGGAAACTGGTGGGGACACCAAAGGCACCAAAATAAGATAGAGGCTTTTCAACACTCTATGAATTGATCAATAATTTATGAGTCCATCTATAATAAGGGCTTAGCCCATCTGAGTCTATTTTAGTTGTTATTTGAGTCTTTTAAGTTGTTATTTCAGTTCTATACTAGTCAGCTCATGTTGAGCTAGTTCAATCCAATGCTAGTCAGCTCATGTTGAGCTAATTTTATTTTTTGAGTCCTGTCCAAGCATACTGAAGACTCAAGACTATATCATATAAGTGAAGACCAAGTCCAACTAGATTGAGGACATGGAAGTATAGCCCAAGTCCAACCCAGCTTGAAGATTTGAAGACCCCAAGAGAAAAATTTAGAAAACCCTGATTTCTTGCAGATGCCCTCCAGATGCCCATATTCCCTTCCAGATGCCAAAGTATATTCATAGATAAGGGCATCCATGATTCCAGAGGTCCATCTGCATCCTAGCCCAAAGAAATCAAGCCCAGGCACCAAGCCCAAGCTCCTAAGAAGCAAGATACTAGGGAATATTCCTACTACCTGGCTACCAGGCCACCCCAACTTCTAGAGGCCCAAATCCATATGCCCGAGCCACTTTGGGCCAGTCTCTTGCTGTTCCTAGAAGTCCAACACGCCCCCCTAGGCATCCTTGGAGTGTTGGCCAAGTCAAAAGAATTTTTAGGGATTTTTCTACCTAATGTTTCCTTATTTTCTAGCTAGGGTTTGAGAGGAAAAATGATTCTTATGTAAAGACTTATGTGCCCTTACTTTGAGCCCAAGGTTAAGGGTCTATTTAAAGGACCCTAGCCTCTTGTATGAAGGGAGATTTTGATATATAAAATAAACATTGAGTTCTTCAATTGCTTTGTGTGATTACCCAGTTGTGTGCATAAAGGGGTTTGAGAGTTCTTCTTCCCGGTGTTTGCAACCATCTTCCTGCTGCCAACCATCCTTCCATCCCCCTCCAAAACTTTCTTTTCTTTGCTGTTTTCCTTTTTTTTCTTGATTTCTTTTGAGTTTTCTAACCCCTGACAGGTCGTTTGCAGGTCCCCGAGTTCCTACGAATCCAACGACTCCTGCCAAGACTCAATCGGACCACCGAGAAGAAAGCCAGGTATCCGCGGGTCTTTGGCTCGGTTTTCCAGGCCGCATCCGTCAAGGAACAAGAGATCCCTTCACTGCAATCTTCACCGGGTGCTTCAGACGTTGTCAGGTACACCTCCTCTACCTCCAATCTTTATATTGTAGGAGAACTTGCCATAACCGAGGCTTCTCAGTCCCGGCGATCCTTCTTTAGTACTTTTCTAGGTTCTAATCTATATGCTTGGCTTCAAAAATTCATATAAAATTATCTACAATTAATTTTGATCCAAAATTTAGGAATTAATCACCTAACCCTACATATAAAACATACAAAAAGAATTGCATGCATATTAGTCTCGCATCATTTGGTATCAAAGCTTAGATTAGGGCTTGTTTTCTACAATTTTTTAGTTAGTATATGCTCTGTTATTTTAATTATTCCTCCCTGATAAAAACTCTAAAATCTCTGAAATTTGTTTTCTGGATTCTCCATAATTCACAGTAATTTTAAGAATTTTTGCAGATTTTATTATGGCCTGTGAATATTCTGCAAGCCGAAATATAGCCTATAAATTTCGGCTCTATTTTTTCAGCAAGACAAGTTTGGAAGTTTTAGGGTTTTGTTTAGCATCTTTTGCATATCTTTTAATTTTAGTATATTTCCAGCATATTAGGCAATGATTTGCAAGTTTCTTCTATTTAAAGAAATACCCAAAAAAAAATTACATATTCTCCAAAAATACCAAAAACATCTAAACCCTAATTTGCATCCTCATCTGCTTGTCATCATTGCATAATTTACTTTTAAGGGCACTCTTGCTATATCAGATGGGGGGAGGATTTGATCACCTCTCCTTAGCCCAAAACCACATCCCTTGCATTCGGTCCCAAGCCTTAACCTAAAATTAACTAGACTTAATTTGCCCTAGTGGGCTAGGGACACCAACTGGTATGGTCCTGGCTACGTGTCAGATCATTGTGTCAAGATAACATGTGTGTCCCTTGTGCTCAGTGTCTAGAACGGTGGTTTAGGGATTCAATCTCGAAGGGCTTGTGTTCTGGTCCGCCAAACTGGCCAATCTTTGATTGGTGTCGAGGATTGGCAATCAGGGACCTAACACTCCCTTACACCTTCCTGGCTGAGTATAGGATTACTATAGGCTAGTTTGCCACTCTGATTGAGCATCTAGTTTGGACTATAGGTCTAGTCAACTGTAGTCGGTCTGATCGAGTCTTGCATTAGCACTAAATCAGGGGTTTAATATCACCCACCTCCTTCACAAATGTCTGAACCCATAGAAAATTTGCAAGCCCAAATAAAAGCACTCACTGAGCAACTAACCCAATCCATGGCCCAGTTAACTCAGTTTGGTACCCAAATCAACAATAGAATTGACCATCTTGCCAATAGGTTTGACCAGTTAGAAGGCCGTGTAGGGACCATACAAAGAACGCATGGGTCACAGTCTGAGCCAGATCCTGAGTCCCATCAACCTAGGAGGACCCCAAACCCTGATCTATACCATGAGGTCGAACCTAGGAGAGCCCCTTATCCTGACCCGTACTACAATCCTCAATCTAGGAGGACCCCAAACCCTGATCCCTACCGAGAGGTTAAACCTAGGAGAGCCCCTCAGCCTGACCCATACTATAATACTGAACCTAGAAGAACTTTTTATCATGACCCTTATTATGATACTGAACCTAGAAGACCCAATCAGGATTTTATAGACCAGGAAGATAGATCCTATTTACCCACATCCTATAAGCCTAGTATACCCACAACCTATAGATCTTATGACTCCAAATCCTATGAACCTGAACCTATGAATCCAGAACCTATGAACCCAGATCCTATGACTCTAGATCCCATGATCAAAGATCCTATGCACCCATATCCCATGAGCCTAGTAGACCCAACATCCAATATTCTGATCCATAAAGGGAGTCCAACCCTAGGAGAACCCAATATCCTGACCCATATAGGGAGCCCAACCTTAGGAGGACCCCATACCATAATTAATCCTTAGAATCTGACCATAGAGCTGACCCAAAATCCTATGACCCCAGATCCTATAATCCCATGACCCATAGATCTGCACCCTTGTCCTATGAGCCCAGAGAACCCATAACCCCTAAGTATCAATCTAGTACTAGTCAGGTTTCTCTTAGTCAACTTGAACCCCATAGGATTAGCACCCCTAAATATGAGCCCAGTAGTGAGCCACTACCCCTTAGGCAACCTAAACCTTCTAGAATTAGTGTCCATAATCAGAAACCAGGACCTAGCCAATTTTTCCCTAGCCGACCTTCTCCAACCATTCCTGAGATTGACAAGGCTTACATTAACGCGGAAGTATATGAAGCTGATGCAAACTTAGTGGATGAGTATGAGGGAGAAGAGGAGACACCTTTAGATGACCTAGAATTAGCTGACCCAATAGATACCCAGGTAGAAGCTAACCTAGAGGTAGTTGACCTTGACCATATCCAACCTAAAGCTATAGTGGAAGAACAAATAGAGGAAGAAAACCTAGGTACTTCTACTAGAGCCTTACCTGAGGAAACCATAGAGGAGAGCCAAATTATAGAGTCTAGTCCTAAAATACAAGAACCAGAAGAATTTGTTAAGGACTTAATCTCTTTGAATCAATATCCTCAGTATGAGCCTCCTCCTATAGTTCCTGTTGCCGCTCCCGTCGTCGCGCCCGTGCCACGGATCCGCCGATCCCTCCTGACCGCCTGGCGAAGGAGCCTCCCTGGCCGCGGCTAACCTGCAAGAAAGGGGTTAGAAGACCCTGGCCGGGGATCCCGGTGAGGGAACTCCGACGGTCAAGTCAGTAGACGACGAGAGGGAACAGACTCTCCAGACGGACCCCCGAAAGGGTTCCAGACTTAGAGAGTTTACTAGTGAGAGAGATGCTCTGGGGACCAGAATCTCGGCTGGGCCTCCTTGCCGAGCTCACGCCCAGTGATTCCCTCTCGGGATCCCTGGTTTTCACTCTCCAGAGCGAGGCCTTTTGCCATTGCTTCTCCTTTGTCCCCAGGCTTGTTCACTAACCTTCGTTGTCCCCAGATTCCTCCCTCTTTATCTCCTTTCGTCGTGCACTTGTCTTTTCCTCCTGGGAGACTCCCCTCCCCCATCTTCTTCTCTTTTCCCTTTTCGGTGAAGGGGGCCAGGCGGCTTTCCGACCTCGTCCGCCGAGCCCAGCAGGGAAAAGGCAAAGACAGAAGAGAAAAAGGGGGGGCGGCGCTGACAAGGCGGCCGGTCAGGCCTCAGGCCCAGCGAGAGCGCTCTCTCTCCCAAGCGTGGGCGCCATCCATCTATAGGGCCTGTTCTGTCAGAATCGTGCCCCTCGGCTGTGGAGCTTGTCGGGCCGATGCAAGTGATGTTCCGCGTGCCGCCGCCCTCCGTACGGGGCACCGTCTGGGATTCATACGGCCCGAGGGATGGCCTCGGGGCTCACGACTCTTCCTTGAGATCTTCTCCGTACGGGCGGCCTGACCTCGATCGAGGTGGACCCATCTCCGGGGGCCACCTGGCGAAGAGCGAAGGACCAGCCGACCTCAGCCTAGGTGGACCCCTCCCGGGTGGACACCTAGTGAGGTGGCAGGAGGTCGCCTGGACTCGACCGAGGTGGGCCCGTCTCCGTGAGGCCACCTGGCAAGGGGGCGAAGGACCAGCCAACCTCGGCCTAGGTGGACCCCTCCCGGGTGGACACTTGGCGAGGTGGTAGGAGATCGCCTAGTCTCGGTCGAGGTGGACCCGTCTCCGGGAGGCCACCTGGCGAAGGGCGAAGGGTCGGCCGACCTCGGCCCGGGCGGACTCCTCCTGGGTGGACACCTGGCGAGGTGGCAGGAGGCCTCCTGGCTTTAGCCAACCTCACTTGGGCGGATATCTCCGGGCTTAGGCACCATCGAGTTGGTAGAGGAGCTCCGATCCGAGCTCGACCTCGGCGGGAGCAGTTTGCCTTAGAGAATTGTCGGGCGCTGTAGTCTTGTCGAACCTGGACTTGAAGACGTGGCGCTGACTCGGCCGAAAAAGCCTCCACGTGGCCCGAGCGCATTCAGTGGTACCTGAGCCTGGCCACGTCACTGTCACGACTGCAACAGTTGCCCCCCAACCCGCCATTCCGTCGGGGCATCGTAGAACGGAACGTCGGGATTAAATGCGGACATGACATGGGGAGGCGAAGATCTTGCATCATAATTGCCACGATCCTCGTCGCCGTGGCTCGATGCGACTGAAAACCTATGGGGAGCCGCCACGCGTCACCCACTTGCCCGCAATAAATGCGTCTCTTCGAGGCAGAGGCCGTTGCTCTGCTAACAAGGCATCGATGTCAGGCGTGCGCCCACGTGGCGATCGTCCAGTGGCCCGAGGCGGAATGATGGGTACGGCCGCTGTCCGCTGAGTTTGAAAGGGAGGGGACTTTCCAGAACGAGGCCTTTTCCCCTTGCTTCGTGGGCGGTTTGCTGCAGGTTAACTCTTGTTGCCCTGCGCTCGTCTGGCGTATTTTTGGTGAGTGCCCTCATCTTCTCCGGCTCCCCTCCTTCCCCTTCTTTTTCTTTTCTCTTTGATCCTCCGTTCTTCTCTTTTCCATGGCGCGCCGTCGCCATGTCTCTTCCAACCCGGACGAGGCCGGTCCATCCCAGCCGAGGACTCCATCTTCTTCCTCCTCTGATGAGGAGACGATCCCAGAGGAGATCCGCTGGCGTCTGCAACCCGAGGGTGTCACCATTGGCATCCCTAGGGGGATCCGGCCTCCTCCGGTTGCTCCTGCCGTGCCCCTTCACTCTCTTCCGACTCTTCCTTCTCTTCCTGCTCCTCCTTCTCTTCCTGCTGGTCCCTCCGGTCATGCCTCCACCATGACCGAAGGCGATCTTTCTCTGCTCCGGGATGCTTATGGCATCCCGGGGTCCATTCGCTTGTTTGTTCCGCGGTCCGGGGAGCGCGTCACCATGAGTGGCCCCGGTCGCATAGCCTTCTACGAAGACTTCCTCCTTGGGGGTCTTCGGTTTCCTCTGCACCCCTTCTTTCTTTCTTTCCTCAGCCATTTTCGGCTTGTCCCGGCCCAGCTGGCTCCCAACGCCATCCGGGTCATCTTTTCTTTCATTGTCTTCTGTCACTTCCACGGGTTCGTTGCCCATTTCTCCCTCTTTAGGGCCTTGTTCACCCTGAAGAAGTGCTCCACCGATGACGACTGGTGGTATATTTCACCCCGGCCCAGGTGTCTCCGGTTTGACATCCCTTCCTCGGTGAAGGGTTGGAAGAGCCGGTTTTTCTTTGCCTCAGTCGAAGATGTTGACTGGGCCTGGAGTGAACCGGACCGGACTCCAAACCGAAATTCTCGGGTAGAGTCGGCGGACCAGGAGTCCTACTCCCAGCTCCTGAGCGACGTGGTCCCGGCACTCGATGTTCTGCTTTCAGAGCAGAATCTTTTTGAGGCCGGGATCAGTCCCATCCGCGAGACTGGTGAGATTCGGCCCCACTTTGACTTCTGCCACCTTTTTCTTCATGACCGAGCTGGCTGACTTTCTGTTCCTTTGTGTTGCAGGGATGAAGTTTTCGCTGGAGAACCTCCTGGAGGGCACAGCCCAGCGAGATGTCATCGAGGTGGACGAGCCTGCGGCGAAGAGGGCTCGTACTGAGGCGAGCCGGGAGGTCGTGGCGGCGACCGCACCCAGCCCGATTGCTGTCGCTCCCCCGCCCAGGCTGCCCCAGGGCGGGGCCGCTGATGCCTCGGTCGCGCAACCTGGTGGTGCTGCTGCTGAGAGGGCTCCACCGCCTGCAGCTCCGTCCGGCACCAGTCCCGTCGTCGCCGCTGCCTCGACAGTGCAGCCGGTGGCCTCCGCCGGCCCTTCGACCGTGGAATCGACTGAGGGGGCGGCCAGCGCAGGAGCCGGCCTGACTCCTCCGGCACCGGTGATCACCCACCGGGACTCGGTCATCCACGACAAAGGGCTCGCGGAGAAGATCATGGAGTATGCCTCCACCGCCCGGGACCATCGAGCTCGGGGCGGCCGGGACTACGCTGATGCCCTGCTCGGGATCCTCCCGCAGCTTTTCACGGTAAGCCCGAGCTCCTTCCTTCCTTTTCTTTCAAGACCTAACTCCTTTTATCCTGACCTGGTTTGCTCTTGTTGGCGCAGATCGGGAACGACGTTCTCCTACTGAGGAACTTCCTCATAGGGAACGCACAGAGGGACGCCGAGAAGGAGAAGAAGCTCGGCAAGCTCGCGGCCGACGTCAAAGACCTCATGGAGAAGGGGGTCGAGCTGCGAGCCAACAACCAGGCCCTCCAGTCCAACCTGGCACGTTCTGAGGGGTGGAACAAGGAGCTGGAGGCTTCCTTGTCGGAGGAGCGGACCTCCCACCAACACCGCACGGAGGAGGACGTGGCGGAGAGGGCTCACCTGCAGGCGCACTCCCAATGGCTGGAGCGCCAGTTGGAGGAGGCCCGGCGAGACGCAAACACGGCGAGGGACCGGAGTGCGTACATCAACGGACTCCTGGAGGCCGCAAAGCGGGAGGTGCAGGAGGCCATCCCAAAATTCCGGGCTTCCGACGAGTACACGTCGGAGGTCCGGGAGGCCACTATGGACTCCTTCCTGAAGGGGTTCCGGATGTGCCGGGAGAAGGTGGGGGCCCTCTTCCCCGAGCTCGACCTCAGCGAGGTGGTGATCGGAGGCAGAAGGCAGGGAGTCGAGAGCAGAGCCTCCGGTGCGGCCGATGCAACTCCTGCGGCACCGTCGACTAGTGGAACTGCGGCTCCGAAGCAGCCTCAAGAGCCGGTCGCCATAGAAGTCGAGGATGCAACGCCTGCGCCCCCGGCAGAGGGCTCCGACCCTGCACCCCACTGAGCCCGGTGCCTTCTCCCTGCTTTGCTTTGTTGTTGTAGTGTCTTTTCTTTTTCTTCTTCTGTATTTTCTTCTTTTGGGGACTCCCGGCCTGTCGGGACTCCCGGCTTATACTGATCCTTTGTATCAATGAAAATTTTGGTTTGATAAAATTTTGAGTTCATCCCATCTCACCTTTCTTTTTCCTTCTTTCTGAGATGTTGGCATGGAATGCTTGAAGCGGTTGTAGGCCTGGTCCTTCCATTGCTCAAATCGAAGGTTGGGGCCTCCAGGATTGCGTGGCGGCAAAGTAGGCCTTAAGCGGATCCGTCTTTGGGATAGCCCTCATACTTGCGCAGGCGACACGGTTTCTGCACCGCCTTCCAGGCTGAAGCCCAGGATCTCCAGACTGAGCTCGATGCCGTAGGCTTTCTCAAGCCTTACGCAGCTTGCTGAGCTGTCTCCGGGCTTTCATGGGCGAACTGGGTTCTGCGCCACCTTCCAGGCCGAAGCCCAGGATCTCCGGACTGAGCTCGATGCCGCAGGCTTTCTCAAGCCTTGCGCAGCTTGCCGAGCTGTTCTCCGGGCTTGCGTGGGTGAACTGGGTTCCGTGCCACCTTCCAGGCCAAAGCCCAGGATCTCCGGACTGAGCTCGATGCCGCAGGCTTTCTCAAGCCTTGCATGGCTTGCCGAGCTGTTCTCTAGGCTTGCATGGGCGAACTGGGTTCCGCGCCACCTTCCAGGCCGAAGCCCAGGATCTCCGGACTGAGCTCGATGCCGCAGGCTTTCTCAAGCCTTGCACGGTTTGCCGAGCTGTTCTCCGGGCTTGCATGGGCGAACTGGGTTCCGTGCCACCTTCCAGGCCGAAGCCCAGGATCTCCGGACTGAGCTCGATGTCGCAGGCTTTCTCAAGCCTTGCGCGGTTTGCTGAGCTGTTCTCCGGGCTTTCTTGTCGAAGTGAGAAGGGAGTGTTTGAAGCAGGGAAACTTTATTATAGGAGCAGGGAACCTTACATTACTGATAGTACATCCTCAGGTTTGAGGCGTTCCACGTCCGGGGGAACCTGGCACCTCCCAATTCTTCCAAGTAGTAGGTGCCATGAGGGAGGGCCTCTGTCACCTGATATGGGCCTTCCCAGTTGGGTGAGAGCTTGCCGTATTCCCGTGGCTGGGAAGCTTCAGCGCGCCGGAGGACCAAGTCTCCGGGACGGAAAACCTTTGGCCGCACTCGGGAGTTGTAATACCTGGCCACGCGTTGCCTGTATGCCGCCATTCGAATTCGGACTTTGTCCCTTGTTTCCTCGAGAAGGTCAAGGTTGAGCATCATCCTGGCTAGGTTTTCTGTCTCGTCATATTGCTCCAGACGCAGTGTGGGTAGGCTGAGCTCGATCGGGATGACTGCCTCGGCTCCGAAGATGAGGTTGAACGGGGTTTCGTCGGTAGCCGTCCTCGGGGTGGTGTGGTATGCCCAGAGGATGCTGGGGAGCTCGTCGGCCCACCTGCCCTTGGCCTGGTCCAGCCGCGTGCGGAGGCCCTGAAGAATGGTCCTGTTCGTGACTTCGGCCTCCCCATTGGTCTGGGGGTGCGCCACCGAGGTAAAGCGATGCTTGATTCTGAGGTCGCTGCAGAATTCTTCGAACTCCCGGCAGTCGAACTGGCGCCCGTTGTCAGTGACCACGGCGTGGGGGAGGCCGAAGCGGCAGACGATGGACTTCCAAAAGAACTTGGCGACGTTTGCTTCGGTGATCCTCGCCAAGGGTTTGGCCTCGACCCACTTCGTGAAGTAGTCGATGGCCACTATCAAGAACTTTCGCTGGCCAGACGCCGGCGAGAATGGGCCCAGGAGGTCCATCCCCCATTGGGCGAACTGCCAGGGGGCTGAGAGCTGGGAGATTGGGTTGGAGGGCTGCCGTTGCACCGTGGCGTGACGCTGGCACCGGTCGCACTTCTTCACGAAGTCGGCGGCGTCTTTCTTCATCGTCTCCCAGAAGTAGCCCTGACGGAGGGCCTTGTATGCCAATCCCCTGCCCCCCACGTGGTTCCCGCAGACGCCTTCGTGGATTTCCTGGAGCACAAGCTTGGCTTCCATGGGTCCTACGCACTTGAGGAGGGGGTAGGAGTAGGATCTTCGATACAACTGCCCGTCCATCAGGATGAACCGCACGGCCTTCTTCCTGATGAGGTGAGCCACCTCGCGGTCCTCCGGCAGGGTGCCATTGGTGATGTATGCGGCGTACTTGTCTATCCAGCTGGGTTCATGGCCGACCTGGTGGACCTTCACCGGTGCCTCGAGGCTTGGGACCTCAAGGCGCTCCACGTAGGCGCGTCCCAGCATCGTGTCCTGCAGGGTCGCCAGTCGAGAGAGAGCATCCGCGCGGGCATTCTCCCCGCGGGGGATATGGAAGATGTTGAAGCGTCGGAATCTGGACGCGCCCTCTTTGACAAGCTCCAAGTATCTCACCATTTGGGGGTCATGTGCGACGTACTCCCCGGACACCTGCCCCGCCACGAGCTGAGAATCAGTGAAAGCCTTGAGGTTGGTTACGCCCAGCTCGCGGGAGACTCTCAGTCTGGCAAGAAGTGCCTCGTACTCTGCCTGGTTATTTATCGCGGGGAATTGGAAACGGAGTGCACATTCGGCGACGACCCCGTTGCTGTTGGCAAGGATGAGCCCAGCCCCGCTCCCGCCGGAGTTCGAGGCTCCGTCTACATGGAGGATCCAGGTGTCCTCTCTGGGCTCGTCGGTGCCTATCTCCATCGACCGGCCTGAGGGGCCTTCCTCGGGCTCCTTGCCCAAGCCTGCACATTCGACCAAGAAGTCGGCTAGCACCTGTGCCTTCATGGCCGACCTTGGCCTGTACGTAATGTCGAACTCGCTGAGTTTCAGTGCCCACTTTGCCAATCGTCTCGAGGTGTCGGGTCGGCTGAGCACTGCTTTCAGCGGTTGATCCGTCAGGACAGCGATGGGGTGCACTTGGAAATAAGGCCTGAGATGCTGGGCAGACACTATTAGCGCAAAAACGAGTTTCTCGGGTCGAGAATAGCTGAGCTCCGCATCATGGAGAAGTTTGCTGGTATAGTACACCGGCCGCTGGGCCCCCTGGCCATCGGTTCGAACCAAGACTGAGCTGACGGCCTCCGGGGTAACCGCTAGATAGAGGATAAGCTCCTCTCCCTCCTTGGGCCTGGACAGCAATGGTGGCGATGCGAGGGTCTTCTTCAGCTCCTCGAAGGCCTGCTGGCATTCCTCGGTCCAAGCAAAGTCATTCATCTTCCTCAGTACCTTGAAGAAGGGACGGCAGCGATCCACCAACTTGGAGATAAAATGGCTGAGGGCCGCAACTCGGCCAGTTAGTTACTGCACTTGCTTCTTGGAGGCGGGCTGCTCCATATCCAGGATGGCCTGGACCTTCTCTGGGTTGGCCTCGATTCCTCTTTGGGTCACCATGAATCCTAGGAATTTCCCGGTGGAGATGCCAAAGGTGCACTTCGCCGGGTTCAGCTTCATCTGATGGCGTCGGAGGTTGCCGAAGGTCTCCGCCAAGTCAGCCACGTGATCCGACTCGGGTTTGCTCATTACCAGCATGTCGTCCACGTATACCTGCATATTGTGGCCGATCTGGTCTTTGAAGATTCTATTGACCAGGCACTGGTACGTTGCCCCCGCATTCTTGAGGCCAAATGGCATCATCCTGTAGCAAAAAGTTCTGCGGTCAGTTATGAAGGCGGTGTGCTCTTCGTCCTCCGGGCTCATTCGGATCTGGTTGTATCCGGAGAAGGCGTCCATGAACGATAGGAGGCGATGCCCTGAGGTGGTGTCGACCAGCTGGTCGATCTTTGGAAGAGGGAAGCTATCCTTTGGGCAAGCTCGGTTGAGGTCGGTGTAATCCATACAGATCCTCCACTTACCACTACTCTTTCTTACCATGACGTTTGCCAGCCAGCTGGGGTACTGGACCTCCCGCATAAAAACGGCAGCGAGGAGCTTCTCCACTTCCTCGTTGATCGCCTTCTGCCTTTCCATGGCGAAGCTTCTCTTCTTCTGGCGAACCGGGCGGCAATTTGGGTCCACGTTTAGCCTGTGCATGATGACCTCGAGTGGGATGCTTGGCATGTCAGCTGCTGACCAGGCGAACACGTTAGCGTTGGCACGGAGGAACTCCAGCAGGCGGGTTCGTTCTTCCTCAGGGAGCTGGGCCCGACTTGTACCATCTTTAGGGGATCCGAACCGAGGGGAAAAGTCAGCAGGCGCTCTACGGGCCCTCCCCTGGGTTCCTTCTCTCTCAGATCGAGGTCGTCGATATCATGGGAGAGCTCCGGGCTCCTGGCGCCCGGGACCGTCTGAAGGCAGAGCGGGACTGGCTGGGTCGTCCCCTTCATCTCCCCGAGCCCGGAAGGCGTGGGGAACTGTACCAACAGCCTTCTTGTGGAGATGGTGGCGTCCAGTTGGTTGAGCCCGGGATGCCCGAGGATGGCATTGTAAGGCGAGGGGAGCCTGATGATGGTAAATGTTATTAGGACGGTCGCCTGCCGGGATGGGGATCCGACGGTGACCGGGAGAGTGATCTCCCCCTCGACTCCCACGGAGTCCCCCGTGAAACCTACTAGGGGGGTGTGCACCGGTTTCAGCTGATCGTGGGACAAGTTCATGCGGGAGAAAGCGTCGTAAAAAAGTATGTCAGCCGAGCTTCCACTATCAACCATGATTCGATGTACAGGATGCTTCGCGATGGTCATCTCGACCACCACGGCATCGTTGTTTACATTGTCATTTCCCTCCCCCCCCCGGGGAGGGATTACATCCTCCGGATTCCCGACTTCCTAGGTTCTCTTCGTCGCTTGATCGGACCCGCGTGAGATCATGCCCACGGGCTTCTTTGTTGGGCGGTTGTCGATCGCAGGGATGGGCGGCAAGGCCGCGAGCGGCTGCCCTTCAGAGGGGGCCTCGTTCTTGACGAACTTCCTGAGGTAACCCCTCCTAATCAGCTCCTCGATCTCCCGCTTCAGGTGGTGACACTCCTCTATGTCGTGCCTATGCTCGCGGTGGAACTGGCAGTACTTCGATTTGTCTCGGACGGCTCTCGGGTTCTGAGGAGGAGGTCGGCGGAGGTAGCGCTCGCCCTTGATTTCCATGAGGATCTTCGTCCGAGGTGCGAGGAGAGGGGTGTACCTCCGCTCGGGAGTGGCCTCGCCCCTCGGCCTTGGATTCGGGCGAGGGTCGGCAGACGGCCCGGGCCTCCGAGCTTTCGGGGCATCCCTCGGGAGCGGCTTCTTCGAAGTCTTCCCGTCTAACTCTCGACGGGTGCGGTCAGCCTCCTCCGCTCGGATGTACTTGTGGGCGCGGAGGAGGAGCTCGGAGTACATCCTGGGTGGCTTCTTGTCCAGGGAGTAGGTCAGGCGGGACGTCTTGAGCCCGCGCTTCAAAGCCAGCATGGCGACGGGCTCGTCCAAGCTGTAGATCTCCAGGGCTGCGGTCTTGAACCGGGTGATGTAGTCCCGGAGCAGCTCCTGGTCCTGCTAGCGGATGGAGAAGAGGCTGTCCACCTCTCTCGGCACCTTTCGACAAGTGTCGAAGTGTGCCACGAACCTTCCTTCCAGCTGATGGAAGGAGCAAATAGATCCGGGCTCGAGGCGGGTGAACCAAACTCGAGCGGCCTTCCGGAGGGTTGCCAGGAAGGCAATGCACAGAAGAGCGTCGGTGGCCCCCTGGACCCTCATGAGGGCTTTGTAGCTCTCTAGATGGTCCAGAGGGTCGGTGGTCCCGTCGTAGGGATCCACCTGCGGCATGCGGAACCATTTCGGGATCGGTTCCGCCTGGATTTCTTCAGAGAAAGGGAGGCGGGAGTCGTAGCTTGCCGGGTCTGCCGACGAGTTCTGCAGGTCGGCGAATCGGCGGGCGAACTCCGCCAGCTTGCGCTCATGGTCCTCCAGGCGCCTCTCGGCCTGGCGCCTGATGGCTTCGTCGATGGAGTCTTCCACCGAGACTGCGGGTGAAGGGGGCGCCGATCGGTCTCGGCGCGAGGTCTGGCCTCGATGTCGCTTGCTGCGATGCACCGTTTCGGCCCCGTCGACCGAGGATCGGCTCTCGTGATCCTCCGAACCGGAGTAGTTTTTCTTTGCGGGAGCTTGGTGGCTCCCCCGGGGGTTGGAGGCGGCCCTCGGATGGGATGGCCTGCCCTGGATTGAGCGTAGGCTCCCACGCTGCCCCGCGGCTCGGGCCGCGGGGGTCCCTGGCTGTGGCTGGGTAGCCAGGGACCGTTGCTGATGATGAAGCTGCCAGACTACTGAGGTCAAGGTCTTCAGCTACTGGATGACGGCCGCAAGGGGTCCGTCCGCCGGGGTAGGCTGTTGTGCAAGAGGAGGGGGAGCCGGAAGCTCCCTCTCCGGGCTGAGGGCCCCTGGGGGGGAGTGAACCTCCCCTACGCGGCTGGTGGATGCCTCGCGGCCACGAGTGACCACCATCGTCAGAGAGCGCGACACCTGCAGAAAGCTGGCCCCCGCTCGGGTTGGGTGTCCCTGCCCCTTCCTGGCGCACCAATCTGTTGCCGCTCCCGTCGTCGCGCCCGTGCCACGGATCCGTCGATCCCTCCTGACCGCCTGGCGAAGGAGCCTCCCTGGCTGCGGCTAACCTGTAAGAAAGGGGTTAGAAGACCCTGGCCGGGGATCCCGGCGAGGGAACTCCGACGGTCAAGTCAGTAGACGACGAGAGGGAACAGACTCTCCAGACGAACCCCCGAAAGGGTTCCAGACATAGAGAGTTTACTAGTGAGAGAGACTCTCTGGGGACCAGAATCTCGGCTAGGCCTCCTTGCAAAGCTCACGCCCAGTGATTCCCTCTCGGGATCCCTGGTTTTCACTCTCTGGAGCGAGGCCTTTTGCCGTTGCTTCTCCTTTGTCCCCAGGCTTGTTCACTTACCTTCGTTGTCCCCAGATTCCTCCCTCTTTATCTCCTTTCGTCGTGCGCTTGTCTTTTCCTCCTGGGAGACTCCCCTCCCCCATCTTCTTCTCTTTTCCCTTTTCGGTGAAGGGGGGCCAGGTGGCTTTCCAACCTCGTCCGCCGAGCCCAGCAGGGAAAAGGCAAAGACAGAAGAGAAAAAGGGGGGGCGGCGCTGACAAGGCGACCGGTCAGGCCTCGGGCCCAGCGAGAGCGCTCTCTCTCCCAAGCGTGGGCGCCATCCATCTATAGGGCCTGTTCTGTCAGAATCGTGCCCCTCGGCTGTGGAGCTTGTCGGGCCGATGCAAGTGATGTTCCGCATGCCGCCGCCCTCCGTACGGGGCACCGTCTGGGATTCATACGGCCCGAGGGATGGCCTCGGGGCCCGCGACTCTTCCTTGAGATCTTCTCCGTACGGGCGGCCTGACCTCGGTCGAGGTGGACCCGTCTCCGGGGGCCACCTGGCGAAGAGCGAAGGACCAGCCGACCTCGGCCTAGGTGGACCCCTCCCGGGTGGACACCTGGCGAGGTGGCAGGAGGTCGCCTGGACTCGGCCGAGGTGGGCCCATCTCCGGGAGGCCACCTAGCAAGGAGGCGAAGGACCAGCCAACCTCGGCCTAGGTGGACCCCTCCCGGGTGGACACCTGGCGAGGTGGCAGGAGATTGCCTGGTCTCGGCCGAGGTGGACCCGTCTCTGGGAGGCCACCTGGCGAAGGGCGAAGGGTCGGCCGACCTCGGCCCGGGCGGACTCCTCCTGGGTGGACACCTGGCGAGGTGGCAGGAGGCCTCCTAGCTTTGGCCGACCTCACTTGGGCGGATATCTCCGCGCTTGGGCGCCATCGAGTTGGTAGAGGAGCTCCGATCCGAGCTCGACCTCGATGGGGGCAGTTTGCCTTAGAGAATTGTCGGCCGCTGTAGTCTTGTCGAACCTGGACTTGAAGACGTGGCGCTGACTCGACCGAAAAAGCCTCCATGAGGCCCGAGTGCATTCGGTGGTACCTTAGCCTGGCCACGTCACTGTCACGGCTGTAACAGTTCCCATTAAGGACCTCTTCCCTGAGATTAGTAACCCATCCTTCCATTATGCAAATCCCATAGATATACCGCAACCTCGTAAGGTTAGCCTCATTAGTCTAGGATTAGTCCCTGACATGCCTTCTTATATCGAATTTTATCCAACTAACCTTGAACCTTTTTCCCTACCCTACCAAACTACTTCTGAACCCACTTCCTATTTTCTGCCCTTTCTTGACACCTCCAGCATTTCTAGGATTATTAGATTTCATTTAACTGAGATTAGCATACTGCATGCATTCATCATGCATGTTAGGTTTGCATCTTACTTCTAGCATACTCTTTGGAATTTGCTAGGAGTTCACTGTAAATTTTCATGTGCATGTCAAGCTAGGATCAAACCTTGGGAACCTATAATCTGTTAGGTTTAGATCCAAAGAGTTCAATAAGATTTCCTTCTATAGGAATGCATAGTCAAGTCTGTTAGGTGTTAGTATGAGTCCTTTGAATCATTTATTAGGAGTCTGCATGTGCCCAGCATGTTAACCACCTACACTAATTTTAAACAAACTGGTTAATTCCCGAAGATGGATCAAAGAATTTGATGTAGTGGATTCTATCTTGGTTAGGCTTAGGCCTAAAAGAAGCTTCATGCTCGCAGAGCCGGACCTTTTAAAGTGATAGAGAAGGTTGGATCAAATGCCTAGGTGTTAGACATGCCTTCGGATTTGGGCATTATTTCTACCTTCAATATTATAGACCTGGTTGAGTACAGGGAACCGGCAGCGATACCTAGTGAGGCTTTTGAACCTATTCCTTTTCATTGTGAGTGACCCTAACCCAGAGTGTCCACTAATAAATTTGGCCTGAGAGAGGAGAACGGATCGAGCGTATCCTGGATGATCAAGCCATTATGACCCGGGGCCGTGGTTATCAATGTTTCCTGGTCCGATGGCAAGGCCGGCCAGAGTCGAACGATCCATGGATTTCTCGAGAGGATTTGCAGCACCTCAACCTAGACCTCCTCGAGAGATATGTGAGCCAGCTTGATCTTCACTCGACAGGGTCGAGTTCCTCCTACCCTGGGAGAATTGGTGGGGACACCAAAGGCACCAGAATAAGATAGAGGCTTTTCAACCCTCTATGAATTGATCAAAAATTTATGAGTCCATCTATAATAAGGGCTTAGCCCATATGAGTCTATTTTAGCTGTTATTTGAGTCTTTTGAGTTGTTATTTCAGTTCTGTACTAGTCAGCTCATGTTGAGCTAGTTCAGTCAATGCTAGTCAGCTCATGTTGAGCTAATTTTATTTTTTTGAGTCCTGTCCAAGCATACTGAAGACTCAAGACTATATCATACAAGTGAAGACCAAGTCCAACTAGATTGAAGACTTGGAAGTATAGCCCAAGTCCAACCCAGCTTGAAGATTTGAAGACCTCAGGAGGAAAATTCAGAACACCCTAATTTCTTGCAAGTGCCTTCTAGATGCCCATATTTTCTTCCAGATGCCAAAGTATATTTATAGATAAGGGAATCCATGATTCCAGAGGTCCATCTGCATCCTAGCCCAAAGAAATCAAGCCCAGGCACTAAGCCCAAGCCCCTAAGAAGCAAGATACCAGGGAATATTCCTACTAGTTGGCTACTAGGCCACCCCAGCTTCTAGAGGCCCAAATCCATGCACCCGAGCCCCTTTGGGCTGGCCTCTTGCAGCTCCTAGAAGCTCAACACGCCCCCCTAGGCATCCTTGGAGTGTTGGCCAAGTCAAGAGAATTTTTAGGGATTTTTCTACCTAATGTTTCCTTATTTTCTAGCTAGGGTTTGAGAGGGAAAAGGATTCTTATGTAAAGACTTATGTTCCCTTACTTGGAGCCCAAGGTTAAAGGTCTATTTAAAGGACCCTAGCCTCTTGTATGAAGGGAGATTTTGATATATGAAATAAATCTTGAGTTCTTCAATTGCTTTGTGTGATTACCCTGCTGTGTGCATAAAGGGGTTTGAGAGTTCTTCTTCCCAGTGTTTGCAACCATCTTCCTGCCACCAACCATCTTTCCAGCCCCCTCCAAAACTTTCTTTCCTTTGCTGTTTTCCTTTGTTTTCTTGATTTCCTTTGAGTTTTCTAACCCCTGACAGGTCGTTTGCAGGTCCCCGAGTTCCTACGAATCCAGCGACTCCAGCCAAGCCTCAATCGGACCACCGAGCAAAAAGCCGGGTATCCGTGGGTCTTTGGCTCGGTTTTCCAAGTCGAATCCGTCAAGGAACGAGAGATCCCTTCACTGCGATCTTCACTGGGTGCTTTAGACGTTGTCAGGTACACCCCCTCTACCTCCAATCTTTATATTGTAGGAGAACTTGCCCTAACCGAGGCTTCTCAGTCCCGGCGATCCTTCTTTAATACTTTTCTAGGTTCTAATCTGCATGCTTGGCTTCAAAGATTCATATAAAATTCCCTACAACTAATTTTGATCTGAAATTCGGGAATTAATCACCTAACCCCACATATAAAATATACAAAAAGATTTGCATGCATATTAGTCCCGCATCAGAAACTGTCCTTGGGGCATGCCTTGTAGAGGTCTGTGTAATCAGCACAGATCCTCCACTTCCCACCAGCCTTCTTCACCATGATGACATTGGCCAGCCACTCTAGGTAATGAGACTCCCTGATGAAGCCAACATCGAAGAGCTTCTTCACTTCCTCTTCAATGGCCTTCTACCATTCGGCGACGAAGCTCCTCTTCTTTTGCTGGACGGGCCTATAAGTAGGATCTACCTTGAGCTTATGGGTGATGATATCCGTCGAAATGCCTGGCATGTCCGACGCCGACCAGGCGAAGATGTCTGCATTTCTCCTTAAGAAGTCGACCAGCTCCTGCCTAGCCCCCTCTTCCAGAGCACTCCCTATCTGGAGGACTTTTGTAGGATCATCCTGTTTAAGGGGCACAAATACGATCTTCTCAACGGGCTGACCATGGTTGTCGGTTTCGTCTCTGGGATCAAGCTGCTTGAGTGTGGGACACCCGTCCAGCTGCTTGTCGTGAATAGCTAGGCACTACCTAGCCACTCTATGGTCTCCCCTCAGCTCCCCAACTCCGTCACGGGACATAAATTTGGCCAGCAGATGGTAAGTTGATATGATGATCCGGAACTTGTTGAGGGCCGGCGGATCCAAAATCGCATTGTACGCCGAGGTCATATGGATGATCACAAAGTTGACGGAGAAGGTTCACTTGTAAGGTTCCGTCCCAAGGGTCACGGGTAAGGCAATCTCTCCCTCAACCCCGATGGTGTTCCCTCTGAAGCCAGTGAGCGGCCATGGACACCCGCAGTCTAGACCTGGACAAGTTCATTCGGACAAAAGCATCATACAGTAAAACCTCTACGCAACTTCCATTATCAATAAGGACATGCTTTACATCATAGTTGGCGATGATAGCCGACACAACCACAGGGTCATCGCCCGGGAGAGGAGGCTCCGAGTGGTCCTCATCAGAGAAACTGATTACATTGGATCCCCTGGGCCTATTTACAATATCCTGGTCCTCTTTCCTCCCCCAGTCAGATCGTCGGTGCAGCATGCCAACACCTCCATCTGTGGGGCGATGGTTGGGGACCTCAGCCTCCCCCGGGGGGTCTCTACCAGTTGAAGTCCTGACCCGATCCCGGCGGAGTTGGACGTACTTGTTCAGATACCCTCTCTTGATGAGGTCCTCGATGGCGTCCTTTAGCTGGAGGCACTCTTCCGTGTCATGCCCATGGTCCCTGTAGAACTGGCAGTATTTGTTTTTGTTCCTGGAGGCAGGAGGACCCCTCATTGGTCGAGGCCTTTGGAAGAAGGCCTCGTTCTCGATCTCCATCAAGATTTTCTCCCGTGGTACGGAGAGGGATGCACAGTTGTTGAACCGCTTGAGGTAGTCCCTCTACTTGGGGCTCTGGCACCGGGTGGATCGGCCGTCGTTGCCGGGAGGTCGAAATATGGGGGCCTTATCGCCCCGCTTCTTTGGGGCTGACCTCCCCTCAACCTGACACCGGTTCGCCGACTGTTCTTTCGCCAAGGCGCATTTGTGCGCCTTGGCCAGCAGGTCGGTGTAGCTTGTCGGAAGCTTCTTGTCCAGGGAGAATGTGAGCCTGGATGAGCAGAGTTCCCTCTTGAAGGCTAACATGGCCATCGCTTCATTCAAGTCGGGGACCTCCATAGCGGTCGAGTTGAAGTGGGCCATGTAGTCACGGAGGATCTCTCCCTTTGCTTGTTGGATGAGGAAGAGGCAGTCGGTGTTCTTCGGAGTTCGACTGCAAGTCCTGAAATGAGAAAGAAAATGGGTTTTGAGCTGAGAAAAGGAATGGATCATACCTAGGTAGATGGTGAAAAACCACATCTGCGCGGCCTTCTTCAGAGTCGCCGGGAAGGCAATACAGTGGATGGCGTCGGACGTTCCCTGTACCATCATGTGGGCCTTGGAGGTGCCCAGGTGGTCCAAGGGATCGGGGGATAGACTCCCCCAGAATCTCAGCGAAGAAAGGCAGGCATGTGTCGTGCACCTGCCTTTCCTCAGCATTATGCCGTTCAACAATCTCGGCAATGCGCTCCTCCATGCGCATAATTTTGCTACCATAGTCATGTGGGTCTGCAGTAGGGTGCCGGACGTCGAGAGGGCCAGAGTCGGTGAAAGAGGGGAAAGCCGATCTTGCCCTCTTTCCTTCAGTGTAGGCCCTTAAGGACCCCTGGGGTTCCGGAACAGCGAGGGACGGGGGCGGAGGCGCCTCCGACCGCTGGCTTACGTTGGCGACTGGCTGATTGTTGATGCAGGAATCCACCGGTGGCCACTGTTGATTGTTCGCCATTTCCTGGAAACGCTGGACCGCTGAGGTAAGCGTCTCAATGCAGTTTACTAGCATCTACAATTGCTGTAACCCTAAGGTGATAGCGAGCTCAGTGGTGGTGGTGGCATTGCTTTCCATGCATGGCGCGTTGGGTCCCTGATGAGAACGCCCTCCCATCGTAGAAATACTCTGGGTTCTTCCTCTTGCCATGGCTGGAACTTTCCCATCAATCTTTCCTTATAGAATAAGGAGCGCAATGAAGGTTCAAAGGGCCGCCCTCCTTCTAGCATCGATCTGTTGCCGCTCTTCCTCCTGGACAGGGCTCGATCGATACGCCAGAGAGCTCTTCGACCAGTCGACCTGCAGAAAGTCCCTAGGCACCGGAGGGGCTCTGGCAGGGACACTTCGATGCTTAAGTTAGTGGAGGAATTAGAGCAACAGAATGGAAAGAGCTTAGGGAAAGGAGTTCGTGGTGGGGAAGAAGAACGTTACCTCATGGCAGAAGTCCCTCGGGTGCCTTTTATAGGCATGGAGTGCCTCCAAATTCTGTTGGGGAACAAGCAAGGAAAGCTCGAATATGCCCCCAGGAGAATCGGCATGGTGGCGAGGTCGTGGGTTGGTGGCGTGGCAGGAGTGTCAGAGTGATAGCCTGGCAGCAAGGGTCGTGGCCATGCAGCGGAATCCGTTATAACCGAATGTCAGGACTTGTCAGGAAGAAAGGCTCCTGAAAATTTTGGGCAGCCCCTCCAACAGCGGATCAGTCATGGCCTCAAAGAAGCTGACCGTGGTGCCCTTCAGGGCCTCAACGAAGCCGATGGATGGACGGGGCGGCGCCCGCCGACCCTCGATGCTCCCAGGGATGGCCCTTCGAGAAAGGGGGCCGCGGGGTCCTCTCCAAGAACTGGGGAGTCGGACCCCGCGCGAGGATCAACCGACCGGACACCTAGGGCCGGTCCGACCCGGGTCTAACCGACTGAGTACAAAAGACTCCATTTTGAAATTCAAGGCCTCTAGCTATTTATTAGAGTTGGCAATCTGCATCGCATCCATATAGATGATTGGATCCTCTTTGTTTTCATTAAGTTCAATAAGATCACCATCCCAGACTAAGAAACTATAGTATCTATCTAACTGACATGGTACTCTACCAAATCTCCTTAATGGTGCTTCTATAATGGGCTTCGGGTTTGATTTAATCAAATCTGATTCAGTGGGTTCAGTCAATATTGTTGGTTCTTCTACCTGTCGAACCTCTTCAAGTTTGACTTTAGAGGCATTAGTTTCATCTCCAAGGAACTCCTTTCTAAAATGACTACCCTATTACTGATGAACACCTTTTGTTCATTAGTAAGGTAAAAGAAATAACCTTTAGTCTCTTTCGAGTATCTTAAGAAAATACACTTATCAGACCTAGGTCTAAGCATATCTATTTTTAAATAGTTGACATAAGTCGAACACCCCCAAACTCTTAGGTCTGTTTGGATATAAAAAATCAATTCTTGGAATAGGAATACTAATTCTTAAGGAATAGCTATTCATTTTTGTTATTCTAGATTTTTGTTTGGCTGAAAATCTAGAATAACAACTTTATTCTAGCATATTTATTATAGTGGAGCCCACCATATAGAGATAAAATGACTTAGAATAAGCTATTCCATGGTCCATCATGGAATATATATATTCTAGAATATCAAAGGTTGACCAGCATAGCTTATTCTAGGTGGCCCATCTCAATGTCCATAGCAATTTGGGAGAATAACTTGGATTAAAGGCTTATCATGGGTGGGAATAGCTGAACCAAATACTACCTTAGGTGTTAGAGCACTGGTTTATACCCTGTCCATATCTCATATGGTGTTTTATCAACAGTCTTGCTTAGAACCTTATTTAATAAGTAATAGGCTAACTCAAGAGCATATCCCCAAAAGAAGATCGGTAGACTAGCAAAGCCCATCATGGATCGAACCATGTCTAAAAAAGTTTGATTCCTTCTTTTAGATACTCCATTTAATTGAGGTATCTGTAGGATCAACGCCCCAACCAACTATCCAAAAGGAATGTTCCTGTTTAGAAGTGGTGGTTTATCATTCTTAAAGCAGGCAGTGCAGCAACCCCGGGGTGCACGAGTCGACCCCCCCACCGAGCATCATATCACTAACCCAGCATACTATCATCGAGCCAGCTCCCGCCTTGGGACGAGCACCGCAGCACCACCCAAGGAGCATTGATGTGGCACCAGCCTCACCTTAACAGTGCCACCCACATTCCGTTGGCCCAGACCCTTGCACCTCGAGGGTGTGAGCTGGCCCACCCAATAATCCCCCCAACGAAAAACCCCTTGAGAATTCTGCCTGCGAGGATTCGAACCCGTGACCTCAGCTCTGATACCAACTATAGGATCGACACCCCAACCAACTATCCAAAAGTAATGTCCCTATTTAGAAGTGGTTGTTTATCTTTTTTAAAGCAGGCAGCGTAGCAACCCCGGGGCACACGAGTCGACCCACCTACCGAGCAGCGCAGCACCAACCCAGCATACTATTACCGAGCAGGCTCCTGCTTGGGGACGAGCACCACAACACCACCCAAGGGGCATTGACATGGCACCAGCCTCACCTTAACAGTGGCACCCACATTCCATGGGTCGAGATCCCCACACCTCGAGGGTGTGAGCAGGCCCACCCAACAGTATCCTTAGAGGTGTCCATTGAGAGAGAATCCCATTCTCCTCTAGATAAGTTAGAAACTCACTGGTAAGATTTTCTTCACCTTGATCTGATTGAAGGATTTTAATACACTTTCTAGTTTATTTCTCTATCTTATTATGATATCATCTAAACATTTCAAATAATTTAGATTTATGTCTCATAAGATAGAATAACCGAACCTTGAAAAATCATCTATAGATAAAATGAATAGAAATACTCACCACTAGCATTGATGTTCATTAGACTGTATACATCAGTATGTACTAGACTTAGAACCTTAATGGCTCTTTAACCTTTTCTAGTAAAAGGTGACTTGGTCATCTTTCCAAGAAAGCAAGATTCATAGGTTGGCAGTGATTCACAATCATTGACCTCAAGGAGACCTTCTTGTCTCAACCTATTTTTCTTATTTTTGTTAATATGACTTAGCCTATAATGCCAAAGATAAGTATCACTAACATTATCTATCCTAGGATGATTGGTCTGCTCTTCCATCTCCAACATTCATGAATTTCTCACCATCTTCAAATCGTGTACTAACCTAAAGTCTCTACAATACATTACAAATATAAATAGGGCTTCAAGTATCTAATACCTAGGTAGTAATATTACAAATGAAAAATTACAAGATGTTATCATATAAATACTTTTTCTAATAATTGCTTGCTAGTTCTTTTTCTTCCTCAGCTTGTTCAGGTCAGCAAGGTAATGTAAAGAGGTTAATTACTCTTCTAGTATCCATGCTTCTTAAAGAATAAGCACTCTATCTGACTTTGGCTGGACTTGTTTTTCTTGGTTTGACTTAGCTGAGTATGTTGCACCTTCCTCTTGTTTTTCTTCTTCCCTTTCTTAAAGAGATGATGCCTCATCGAAGTATATCCTTCCACTACATTGACCAGCCTCCTATGGACCTAATGATCCTTCTTATAAGTCTTTAGCAAGCCTAGTAGACCATGGTAGCTGACTGCAAGCTTAGTCATTCTATAATGATCAAGAAAATCAAGGTTGGACTTTGACATTAAATTCATAATTGCATCCTTCCCAAGTTGCTCATGCAAGGGAAACCAATGTTTGCTTAGTCTTTCAATCAATTCGATCATATATAATATATAAGTAGTGATCAATGCTCCTTCCCTCATCCTAGCATTGAATATGGCATAAGATATTTTGTACCTTTCAACATCATCAAGAGTGCCAAAGGATTCTTTCAACACTTGAAGCATATCCTGTAGCTGAGCATCCTCAAATTTGCAATTCAGTTTATCATTCATGGATGCCTACATTATGTATTGAACCACTATGGTTCAATCATTGAGCCACTTTTGTTAAGTTTTTCTAACTAGACCTTGAGCATTCAAAGCAGGCTCCTTAGGTACTGGATCTGTCAGCATTTATAAGATCCATCATGCTCCAAGATTATTTTTAGCTTTCGATACCAATTATCAAAATTGGATCTCATCAGTTTTTCATTATCCAGCAATGAATGGCATGGTAATGTGTTGGCCATGTTTAACACTAAAAAAGAAAAGAAAGCAAGACCTATTAGTACATGAATCATTTAATCCTAAATACTTGGACTTTAGTCTAAAGATCTTTTCACTATTTTAATTAAATTGATAGTCTCTACCTCTAATTCTAAGAATTACATTAATTCTCTAGTGGATACTAGAATCCTATAGAGTACACATGAGCTCTAGTGGATACTACCCATGTGGATCTAAAGGTAGGTTCTCTCATATAATTATTTCTTAAAACAATGTCTAGTATTCAATTCTGCCCCATACTCCTCTTCAACAAGCATGTGATACCTCCACTAAAAATCCTGGTTAGGTTCAACCATTAACATGACTGACTTAGTGCTTCTAACCAATAAATGACCAAACTTGAGTGTGGCTCAGCCTACCTGATCACCGTTAAGAGGGTCATAACTGAAACATCAAAATATGTATGATAATTTTAATAGCCAAATGAGTACCAGGTCTTTGGACCTTCAATGATCATCTTAACTATTGAACCCATTACTATCCTCTTAATTAAAGGCTATGACTTGGTTATCTCCATAACTTTATCATTTTAAAAACTTAATAATTTTAAAGATTTTTTTAATGGTTTAGAAGAGAAAAGAAGACATAGCCCAATCCTCCCACTAACTTCACCAAGTCTATGATGGGGTCAAAGACATAATTGGTCCAAGGGCACTTAGATTTATCAAGTTGATCATCCTTACTAGCATTAGTTAACTCGAATCAATGAGCTATCTGATCAAATTATGATTGACTACATTGGTTAGGTAAGTGAGATCAATGGTAGGGTTTCACCATTAACCTCTTTTTTATATACCAAACAAGTTAGCCAAGTAAGAGATAACCCCAATTAATGACCATGACCGAAATGCCAAACTTATCTCAGATATCAATTGGTTCATCAAATTCGATCAGACTAGCCTAAGGACTCTGGTCTGATCACTGAGCCATAATCAAGTCCATTTGTTATAATATGGACATGATCAAACTATGACTATAGATTTGATCTAGAGAAAACTTGATATAATCCTAATCAACCTTTTGGTTAGATCAAATCCAATTCTCTATTAGGTCTATATTATTCAAAATTTTAATCCTAGGTCTAACCCGATTATTTGACCTGATTTATGCTAATCCAAAGTCCAAAATTTATGAAATGTGATTAGATCTTTAATTTATAATTCTAAATCTAATCTTAAATCTCTTAATTTTAATAACTAATTAAGATTATTTTTGCTAAATTTTAGATATAAACAATTTAGATTCATCACATATACATTAAACACTTTTAAATCTTAATTATACGATATAGTCTTATATTGAAATTAATTTTATATTTTATGTTCTAAAAATAAAAAATAAATCCTAATAATTTTAGATGAAAAATAGTAAATTAATGAAGATTAAATTATTAGAAAATATATCCAATTATCGAAATAATTTCATTGATTTTCTTTTCACCTCACTTATTCATAGGGTATAACCATAAGCGGCATCCCTACACACCATAAGAGGCCCCATGGAATTGAAAAGAGTGCTTTTAAACCCTACTTTTCTCCTATAACTAGATGGCCATGGTGATCAATTCAATGTAAAGTAGTTCCTTGGATTAAGATTATATCTAATATGTAAGGTTCTTCATCTATATATCATGTTTTAAAAACTGAATGCTCTGATACCATTGTTGGAAATCGCCAAGAGTTTCGTGCATATTTTTTTATAACTTGCAATGGAAGTATATATATTTTAAAACTATTTTAAGTAAAAAATATACATTTAAAATAATTCTAATAAATCCTAATCAAGATCATAAAATGATATGCAATATAGAAAATAAAATCAACATGTATCGATTTAGCTGATGCATACTGTAGATCTAATCAAGAAATAATATGAAATATAATTTCATGCCTAATCATGGGTCAATGACCATTGCTATTGATGGTATATGGTAAGGGCTCTCCACATCACTTCATAATTGTACAAGATGTCCAGTGATGCGGGACTAAGATGCATGCAAGTGATTGTTTTGAGTTTTATGTTCTAATGAGTTGGCAAATTCTTGAAAATCAAACTAAGAAGAGATCTGGAGACTCGCATAGTGATCAAGAAAATCTAGCGTGCAAAAATAGATCCTAAACAGAGATAAGGCAGGATCCTGGGATTGAGAAACCATGGTAGGACTTAGCTCTAAATCAATAACTCTACTCAAGAATAAGGAGTGCAAACCTCTCGAAACTCTGAAGCGCCCGATGTCGAGTTTGCTCATACTTCCGGATGTGGCCTGGAAGATCAAGTCCTCGACCCTGCAGGTTCATCGGCTTTTATCAAATGGTTTTGAAGGCAAGGTAGGCTGACTCCTTTATCTGTGGCACCTAAGGGACCTGTGAGCAACCTAGGACCGAATTAAAAAACAAGAAGGAATAAGGTAACAAAATTATGATGAGGAGTGAGGTTGAGGGTGGCGGTCAATAGGAGATCCTTCTTGTTGGGCATCCAGGAAGAGCTTCCAGAGGGGTGTCCCAGTTTGGGAGGTGGGTTGCTAGCTTGTGTAGGAAGGAAATACCCAGGGCCTCGCACCCCTCGATGTTCCGAAGAACAAAGGCTCACTCTCTCATAGAGTTCCAAGTCATAAGACAATGGCTAGAGAAAAAACACTGATTTTCATTCATGCATCATTGTTTTTTCTACAAGAGGGTTAGGGCCATATTTTTAAGCTCTCAAGTCCTCATTTGAATTCAAATTGAAAAGGGGTTACAAAACTTGATTTGAGGAGTGGAATGAGGATGGTTGTCCACATGAATCAAGGGGCATTCAACTTTGAAATTTTGAATTTTTTCCTGGAGCTTGGCTGACCATGATGATCTTGGTGAAGTGGCTTGATTTGTGTAGTGGAGTGAGGAGGGTTGTCTACTTGAATCAAGGGGTGCCCAACTTAGAGTTTGAATTTAAATTTCATCGTAAAACTTGGCCGCCCAAGGTGTTTGATATGGCTTTGGTGATGTGGCGCCTCTCATGGCATGTGGCATTGATGATGTGGTGCTCTCATGACATGTGGCATTGATGATGTGACATTCTCTATGGCTTGGAAGAAAAGTTGGCAATCCTATCTTGGCATGGGGCAGAAGTGGTTTGATTAGGCTTGACTTGTTTGCTCACTTGTGGAGCCCTCTTCACATTAGCTTGAACCCATCTTCAAATTGACCTAAATTCATGAACCTACTTGGCTAATTACAGGACCCATTGATCCTAAGTTGACCAAATTAACTCACTCTACCCAAATTACAAGACTAAACCAAAATTGAAAACAACTAGATGCAAATTACTCAGGCTTAAATGTCCTAAGCCTTATTACAGGACCCAAAACGACTTAGAACCCTAATTAGAAATCCACAGAGGATTGAGGAGCCTCTGTCTAATCCTGGTGCCCACACCATCCAGCCTCTATGAATCATCCACACGAAAGCCCCAACATGATCAACCTCTCAGGACTAATGGATGGCTAAAAATAATTTATTTCTTGAACTTTTTTTAGCCTTCTAAGAAACTCAAGAAGAGGATAAAGATGCCAAGATCAAGGAGGAGGAAAACAAAATTCAAGAAACTCTTTTCTACTATTATTTTCTTATTTTTTTTCTCCCTTCAACCCTAGCACCTAAAATAACCTCTCACACCAATTTAGAATTCATGCCCACTTCTCTTATTTTTGTCCCAGTGATTTCCTACTTCAATCCCATGCACAACACTTTCTTTTATCATCACACAACTCAAAGGAATTTCAGAATAATTGGCATGGAGATTGGAGAGCAATTCAGAGTAGTATTAGGAGTTTGTTATAGAATAGGATAAGGACCAAAATGAGACTCCATACCCCATCCAATTTCTATAAAATTATTCCATGGTAATTTACTTCTTAAATCAACAGTAAAGGGTCCTCTTCTCATCACACATTTCATTCGAAATTCAAATAAAAGTGGCGACAACATTATATTAGGATAAAGGCTAGAGTTTAACTTGGACAAGGAGTTTGATTCCTATTCAAACTCCTTCAAATTAAAGCCAAAACTTATCTAAACTCAAACTAAAACTCATCCTTATCAACCTAGAAGAAGGGAGGATGTGAAATCTCCATTTTGACATGAGAAATCACACACAAATTTTAGAATTTGCATGAAGAAATAAATGGGAAGGAAGTGGATGCTAGATGGGTTCTTTAATTTGACTTGGTCAAAGTTGATCCTAATCCTAATTTAATTTAATTTGATCTATTTAAATAGATTGAACCTAATCTAATTGGGCTCCAAAAAAACTTAATTAGTTAGTAATTAATCAATTCCAAATCTAAATTAAATCAAGATCAAAATTTTCTCAGTGATTAGGTCATTGAATAACCTAATAAGGTGAAATCTAATTGAACCAAATTTAATTAAACTTGATCTAAACCTTATTTTTCAATTAGATTGAGCTAATCAGCAATCTAATTTCTAATTAATCCTTTATAATTAATTAACAATTAATTAATTATTAATTTACAAATTTTTATTAGATTAATTGTTAATTATATTTATAATTTTATCACCAAACAATTCTTAATCATTAATCAACTATCATAATTTATCAGAAACTTCTTATATGTGTGACTCATAGGTTCAAACACTAAGTCAACAGCCTAGAAATCAATTCTTAAACTAATCAATGCAATCATCAAGCAATGGTACTTGACATCTGGATAGGTAGAGTATTCACAAAGCAACTGACACGGAACAACCTGATCTAGGAATGCAAAAATGGGACTAATATGGATATTATTATTATTATTATTAATTAATAGCAAACTGAAACTATAAATCAAAATTAGCTATTTTTTTATGAATATGGAAGGGATTAAGTTATAATCAATTTTTTAAAAAATAACTACAAGCACCAATGAAAGCCCTAGATCTTAAAAATAAGATCGTGGATAATTAAGAAACTACTAATAAGTTTAGGCTCAGTACAAGAAATTAATATATAAATCTAATAAAATTAAAGATTTAAGCTCTCTATCAATATCAATTAAATATATTTAAGTAGAAGGGGTGCCGACAAACTTGATCAAGGTCGAATCTAAAAGAGGAGGCATTGACCAAGTCAAGTTGTGATCCTAGCTAGATGGTAAATCCGGTAAAGTCCTTGGACCTAGAATATAAAAAGATAATAACTATAGTCAGAATTTTTTAAATCAGAACAAAGTTAGGTCCAGTTCAATAAATCCAAAATAATAAGTTAGTACAATTTCTGGATTTGCTCTGAAAATTGTATGGACTCCTTGATCATCAACGTGCTTTTATTGCTATGCGATCAAGATGTTCAGGAATCAAAGGGTGGTGAAGCCCAAAATGATTATTTTAAACTTATTTTTTTCTATTTTTTTCTTTTCTTTTCTCTTTCTTCTTTCTTTTCTTGAAATTAGCTTGAAGTCGACAGCACTAAATAAGTTTGCCTTCATGCTCTTGTTGAACAAGGGAGGAGCTTTGGAGGAGGAGATCGATAGGGTTTTCATCAGTGATGGCACTAGAGTGAAGGTTGGCATGATCAAATAGCAGCGACTCCGAGAGAAGGTTGCATGGGGCTTTATTCTGGCAGTTAGTAGTGGTCGTGGGAAAAAAAGGGATGGCATGAATGGGAGGACGACCAGCATGGTGATAGGAATAGTTAAAATCGACATGGGTGGAGAGGAGGGCCTAGATTAGGATGGGGGTTGTTCATAGGTAGGAGGTGACGATCGTCTTGGTTGATGGAGGCAACGGGTGATGGTCTAACAAAGGGCATCTCTTGGGTGGAGATGGGTGGTGGCTAAGAGTAGAGGAGGTGGTGGAGTTGGTGGCGATGTCAGAGGAAATGGGGATGGACTCGGTCGATGGGTTCTTAGGGCTGTATTCTCCTTAGGCCACGGTTGATGGAGTTTGGCAGAGAAGAGGAGGGGAAAGCCAAGGCAATTTGGTGGCTTTGAAAAGTTTGATGTCGATTGGAAGGTGATCTAGTGTTTGGATTATCAGAGTAGCTAGAGGAAGAAGAAGAATAGGGGAAGAAGAAGAGAGAAGGGAAAGAGGAGAGAAAGAAGAAGAAGAAGATGATGAGCGGAGAAGAAGAGGAGAAGAAGGAGTTGGAAGATTAAATTTTTTTTATTCACATTTGTTTATGCCTTCATTTAATACAAGAGTTTTCTTTAAATAGGCCCTAGTTTCCAACAAATTGGAGACTAAAATTCTAGAACTCTCTAATAGATTGAAGACCAGATTAACCAAATTCTAAGACAAATCAATCTGAAATAATTAACCTAATCAAAAATTGACTCTAGACTAATCCAATTTGCATACTTTGAGATCCATGCATGATCTGGAAATGAAAATAATAAAAATAAAAATTATATGCCCATTCCCCATACACCTAGATAAAATAATAAAAAAAATATCTTTTAAGGGTGTGCATCATAATCCATGTTGGATGATGTCCTCATCATTCTCCTGGGATCGGAGAACTTGACTTCATCGAGTCAGGCTCCATACTGCTCTGGTAATGCTCAAGAATATCATGATCAATTTGCTGCAGTTCTCTTGGGTAATCATGTGTCCTCAGACTTAGGCAACTTTGCTATCTCACCAGATATCTCTGATATCCATGACTCCTGGTAGAACTGACTTGTTCGTCAAGAATCTTTTCAATCCAATCATATCATCAAGAAACTCTTAGCTATGGACACTCGGGTGGGGGTTCGCTCTCATTAATGGAATTAGGCTCAAAAGGATCACTGGGTATTGATATCGGTTCTTTATATTTTATTAGATCGATATATTAAAAGTAGTGCTAATGCTATAATCATATGGTAGATCCATAATATATACATTAGATTCCAATTTCTTTAAGATCTTAAAAGGGCTTGCTCCTCGGGAATGTAGTTTCTTACTGGTTCTATAAGGAAACTACTCTAGCCTAATAATCTGTATCATAATAGAATCTCCTATAACAAAATCATAAGCTCATCGATGTGAATCAACTAATTATTTATAGATCTAATTACTGAAATTAATTTTATTAATAATTTTTTATACATATCTCTTACATGCTATGTGAATGCTTTGACTGATTTAGATGTCCTAACATGCATGGGTAATGGAATGAGGTCAGTTGGTTTTCTAGGTTAAAGACCATACACTACTTCAAAAGGACTCATTCCTATTGTCCTTCTAACAAAACTATTATAGGCAAACTCAACTCTAGGTAGTAATAAGTCCCAATTCTTCATATACTCTACAACTAAACAATGAAAGGGATATTCTAAGCTTTTGTTCATGACTTTAGTTTGACCATCAGTTTGGGGATTGTTGACTCCTATCTTGATTTTGATGAATTACAAAATACTTAAGTATATTTGAGTACTAATTGTGTGTTAAAAGTATGTTTATCAAAATAGGATACTCATCAAAGTTAAAGTATGTTGAAAGATCAATTTGCTTGTCAAATAGTTGAAGAAGTCATCTAAATTAATGTAATTTCAAGATCTACATACTTGGGCACATAATAATCACATTGAAGGACTCAAATTTTGATGTTGGACAAGTTTCAGCAATGTTTCAGCTAAGTGTCGACTCAAGGTATCGATACTCACAGAAGCTTGAGCTAATATGCAAAAGAAGTTTCAGCTAGGACACATGAAGTGTTAACTCATGAAAACTAAGTGTTGACTCATGTGTTGACTCAAGTATCAACTCAAGGCTTGAGACCAAAAATGATATCGAACTTACTGATTTCAAAATTTTGCTCAAGTGTCGACTCATGTAAATGAAGTGTTGACTCAAGTGTCGACTCATAAGAAAAAGTATCGACATTCTAGTGCATTGCAGAGAGCTTCAGAAGATATCTTTGACCTAGTGTTGACTCAAGTGTCAACTCATGTGTTGACTCATGACTTGAAGTATCGACACCTTTAGATCTGGATGAACAATAATGGCTAGTTTTTTGAAGTATAGAATTGATCCTTTTTATATCTAACGGTTATTTTCTCCTCTCCAATAGTCATGAACGGTCATTTAAGGCTTGAAAAGTATTTAAAGGCCACTAAACTCAAGAGGGAAGGATATATAAGCAACTAATGAGGATTTATCGAAGAACTAATTGAGCATTAAATAGTTTTGAGTGAAGTTAAGCCTTCAAGCATTCAAGAGCATTCAAGAAGCATTCAAGTTTAACTCTCAAGTATTGATTAAGGCTTCAACAACTTATAGACAAGCTTCTCAAATACAATCAAGAGCTTCAAAGAGATATTTGCTTTTATTTTGAAAGCATATTGTATTCTTTCATTATACTTGAATTTATTGTTGTTCCTAGTTTCAAGTGGATTGAAACTAGTATTTGGGTTGTAGGTGAGCCTTGTGAAAACCAACTTAGGTCGTTGGTAAGCCTTGTAAAAATCAACTAAGTTTTTGGTGAGCCTTGTAAAACTCAATAAAGTTGTTGGTGAGCCTTGTGAAAACTAACTAGGTTGTTGGTGAGCCTTATGAAAACCAACATGGTTTTTGGTTAGCCTTGTAAAAACCAAGGGATTCTGATTAGCGAGCCCAGAAAAATAATCTACTATAATCAAGTTTGGATTATAATTAAATATCTAAGTGAACCTTGGAAAGTGGACATAAGTGCTTTGGAGTGCACGAGCCACTATAAAATATTATGTGTTTGTGATTGCTTTTACTCATCTTGCATTTACTTCATTATTTCCACTGTATTTTTGTTGGCTCAGTTATTGATTTTGATGATAAGCAAAATAGTTAAGTATAAGTTGAGTACTAATGATTTCCTTAAAGTATGTTTTTATAAAAAATGGTGCTCATAAATTTGAAAAAGTTTGTTTGATTGAAGAAGCCAAGCTTATATGAAAAGATCTGCTCAAAGAGGACTTGGATAGTCAAAGTTTGCTTGAATGGTTAATAGAGTGAAGTATAAATTTGTTTCAGCACAAGTTTAGACATTTTTGTGAAGATTTCAGTGAGGTGTCGACTTAAAGTGTCGACATATGATACCAAGTATCGATACATGGAAGTGAAGTATCGACTCAAGCCGGTACGCAAAGAATGTTTTAGATGGCACGGCTGAAATGTCAACACATGGACCTGAAGTGTCGACTCAAGGTATTGACACATGGATCAGCTCATCGCCTATGATTTTCAAGTCACAGAACTTGGTGAATTTGAAGAATAGCAGAAGTGTCGATACATGGAAGCAAAGTGTCGACTCAAAGTGTTGACTCACCTGAGGAAGTGTCGACATATCTGAGATTTTCAAAGAACCAGATTAAAGATTTTTAAACTGGGTATCAACTCAAGAAGTTCAAGTGTTGACTTGAAGTGTCGACTCACAGCCTGAAGTGTCGACACATAAAGTTCTGGAAATAGTAACAGCTAGTTTTTCAAATGCAGAACTCGACCCTTTTACCCTCCAACAACTCTATTTTGAAGTTAACAGCTAGAAACTGGATTTGAGACCTTGGAAAGGTATATATATGCTCTAAATTAAATCAAAATAATTATTATTGATGAGAATAAAATAGAAGCATCCAAGAGAGAAGAAAAGAGAGCATTCACTCCTATTCATTGAAGATTCAACCACTCTCAAGCAAAAGCAAGCCTCCAAGCATTCAAGAGCCTTCAAGAGCATTAAAGATCAATCTTGTCAACCCCAAAAGTGATTTTGATGATAACAAAATATTGGAGCATACATTTGGTTATCTAACAACTCTTCAAATGATTGACAAGTTTTTGTAGGAGAACTACATTGACATACTTTTTAAACCCTACAAACCTTATTCTTTGTGTTGAGTTGTAAAGTGTTTAGAATCTTGTAAAGAAGAACTCAACAAAAAATTTCCTACTTAAATCAAAGATAAAGGGTTGCTTCTAGTAGTTTTCAATCTTTAATTTTTCTTGATTTTACTATAAGAAGACCTTGAAGAAGTATTCAAAGCTTGGCACAAGAGTTTTGGAGAATTGAATTTGATCTGGCTGAAGAACCATTCTCGAGCCGACTGGATGGAGTAACCAGTCGATTCTGGCACTGGCACAAGAAAGAAGTTCTCTGGCACACAGATCCAGCCGACTAGCACCAAGGCCCAGCCAACTCGTCCAGAACATGGTTGAGAACGTTCTAAGAATCTCAGGGATCCGAGTCGACTGGATTTCAGCCTAGCCGACTTGTCCAGAGTGAACCATTTTCTCAACAATGGAACCCAACCGACTGGTGTTCAACCCAGCCGACCTGAACTTGATCCGAGCCGACTCGAAGATTGTCCGAGTCGATTGGAATGACAGGGTCACCTCCAATAGCTAGTTCTAGTTTTTTATTTTTGAATTCCAAAAGTGCTCCAATAGTTACCTGTCACCTCCCAGCGGTCTACAATATTCAAAATCAAGGGAAGGCAATTGAAGTCTCTATAAATGAGGTATGAGAACATCCTAGGAGAGATGAATGAGTTAATGAATAATTATTGAATATTTATTGAAGTAAGAGGAGAGAGCACTTGAGCTTTGAAGTCAGCCTTCAATCCTTCACCAACTCTTATCAGAAGCTTGAAGCACCTTTTGAGGAAAGCAAGGAAGCCATTGAAGTGCATTGAAGAGCATTCAATTGAGCTTCACTCGAGCTGCATTGGCAACCACCAGACAACTGAGTTTGTCATTATTGTTGCTTTTCTTATTCTATTCTTAGAATATTTGGGTTATTGGTGAGCCGGTTGTAAAAACCAAATAGGTTTCTTTGGTGAGCCTTTTTAAAACCAAAGTGTAGAGGTTCTAGGTGAGCCTGTGAAAACCTAGTATAGGTTTCTTTGGTGAGCTCGTTTTAAAAATCAAAGTGTAGAGGTTGGGATTGTGAGCCTGTAAAATAATTCGACTGTATTCCGGTTTCGGGGATATAGTGCAAATCCCGAGTGGTGAACTTGGGTAGTGGACGTAGGAGCTGGGTTGCTCCGAACCACTATAAACTTGCCTTGTTTGTGTTGTGCTTGATTTACTTTTCTGCTTCTATATTTATTCTCTGATTAACATAGCACTCAACCACTAAAAGAAATTACTTGTGCACATACTTGCAAAAATTTTATAATTCCTAATTCACCCCCCTTTTGGGTAAAGCCACCTAGGCAACAGTTGGTATCAGAGTAGTGTCTCTGATTACTTGAGCAAAGATTGATGGCTCATCCCATGAGTACATCCTTGGCTGAAGGCCAGTCAACAAATAGACCTCCACTATTCACAAGCACTAATTATTCCTATTGAAAAGCATGAATGAAAATTTACATTCAAGCTGTAGATTTTAATTATGGAAGGTCATCTTAAAAGGGCCACACATTTCCACAATCAAAGTTGATGGCGTGGACATCCCTAAGTTTGAAAAGGACTGGGATGATCATGACATGAGGATGGGGGAATTAAATGCCAAAGCAATGAATTTATTATATTGTGCTTTGGATGCTAATGAGTTCAACCGAATTTCCACTTATTCTTCAGCAAAGGAAATTTGGAACAAACTTGAAGTGACCCATGAGGGTATTTCCCGAGTAAAAACCTCAAAGATAAATCTATTAGTTCATAATCATGAATTATTTAAAATGGAAACTTCTGAAATAATTTTTTCCATATTCTCTAGATTTATAGATATTATTAATGGTTTGAAGAGTCTTGGCAAGGTATACTCGAATGCCGATCTAGTTCAGAAGATACTCCATTCTCTACCTGACAAATGGGATCCCAAAGTGACTGCAATCCAGGAGGCCAAAGATCTCAATACACTTCTGCTGGATGAACTGCTGGGATCACTCATCACCCACGAGCTGACTATGCAGCACAGAACTGAAGACGAACAAAAGAAAAAAAAGACAATAGCCTTCAAAGCTGCTTCCGAATCAAATAGGGATGATGAAGAATCTGAAGAAGAAAGCACCTCCTCCAATGACAATCTAGAAGACGATGACATTGCTATGGTTGTAAGGAGATTCAAAAAATTTATGGGACGAAAGAAAGCAAGATAAAACCAAAAATTTCATAGGAAGGATTATGGAAAAGAAAAGGAAAAGGACAGAGAGAAAGATAAAGAAGTAGTCCCCACATGCTACGAATGCAAGAAGCCGAGGCATATACGTCCAGATTGTCCTCTGTTGAAGAAATCCTTCAGATAGAAAAAAAAAAAGAAAGCCATGGTCGCCACATGGTCCGACAGTGAAGAATCATCCTCATCTGAAGAAGAAGAGACCACCAAGACTGCAAATCTATGCTTAATGGGTCTCGAAGATGAGGTAACATCCCCTAACAACTGCACTGAATTCACTTTGATGAATTAAATTATGCTTTTCATGATTTACTATCTGAATTTAAGAAAGCTGGAGTAAAGATAAAATCATTGAAAAATATGAATGATTCTTTACGCAAACAAAAAGATGAAATTTCAAAAAAGAATCTTATATTACATAAAGAACTGCATGACTTTTCTGAACAAGTTGAAAAGCTGAAAAATAAAAATCTTTTATGTGAGAAGAAAAACAATGATTTACTCGCTGAAAACTCTGAATTGAAAAATGAGGTTACAAAACTCAAGCCTTTAGTTGAAAAACATACTTTGTCTTCAAATAAGCTTGAGTTAATTTTAAAAGAACAATGGATTTCAGGAAACAAAGCTGTAATTGGTTTTAAAATTTCTTTTATGAATGGAATTTCAGCAACTACTTTTGTGAAATCTAAAGTACCTGTTCAAAATGTTTTATCACAAAAAGTTTTGGCCATAACAAAAATTGTTTCGACTTCAAAATCTTTATTATATGTTCCTAAGAACTTGAGCAAAAATGCATGTATTTCAAAAAGATCAAAATCTACATCGAGTGCATCAACTTTTAGAACTTCAGATTTGTTTCTATTAAAAACTCTAAAGTTATATGCTATGTTTGTAAAAGAATATGACACAAAGCTTTTGAATGTAATAATTCTAGAAATGTCCTTAAGAATGTAAGAAAGATTTGGGTTCTCAAAAGAACCACCTCTTTTGACCTGCAAGGACCTAAGGTAGCTTGGGTACCTAAAAGAATTCATTAACTATTTTGCAGGAATGTCTTGCAGCCCAAAGATTGAAGAAAAGGTGGTACTTAGACAGTAGCTGCTCAAGACATATGACGGGTGACAAGGACCAATTTATCACCCTTGAAATAAAAGAAGGAGGCTTGGTCACCTTTGGAGACAATGGCAAAGGAAGAATAATGGTATTGGTAAGATCAAAATAACTCCCTTCACTTTTATTGAAAATATTTTGCTAGTAGACAAGTTGAAGCATAATCTCTTAAGTATAAGTCAATTGAGTGATAAAGGCTTCAAGGTTGTCTTTGAATCTTCTATGTATATAGTAACTAACTCTTTAGATTCTAGAAATAAGTTCATTGGACATAGACTTGGAAATATCTATGTGGTAGATCTTAATGATCTTGCCATGTCAAGTAGCCCTAGTCTAGTTGCAGTGAATGCTAAGACAAAAGAGTCGGGTTTACTATGGCATAGATGATTAGGCCATGCTAGCATGCATACTATTGCCAAATTAATTTCTAAAGATCTTGTTAGAGGCATGCCGAAGTTTAAAGTTGATTTAAATCATGTTTGTGATGCATGCCAAATGGGTAAACAAACTAGGGGGAGTTTTAAATCAAAGAATATAGTTTCTACAATAACACCACTTGAGCTACTTCACATGGATCTTTTTGGACCCACTAGGACCACAAGCCTAGGAGGTATGAAATATGCTCTTGTGATAGTAGTTGATTTTTCGAGATTTACTTGGATTTTGTTTATTGCTTCGAAAGTAGATAAAACTTTTCATGTTTTTAGAAAATCCCATAAAAAGGTTTCAAATCAAAAGAACTTATCTATTATTTCAATTAGAAGTGATCATAGAACCGAATTTGAAAATCAATCTTTTGAAAATTATTGTACTAAATTTGGTATTGATCACAACTTCTCCGCTCCTAGAACACCTCAACAAAATGGTATTATAGAGTGAAAAAATCGGACATTGGAAGAAATGGCTCGTACAATATTGTGTGAAGGCAATCTTCCAAAGTACTTTTGGGCAGAAGCAGTGAACACTGCATGCTATATTTTAAACCGCATTTTCATCCATCCTATTTTAAAGAAAACCCCCTATGAGCTTTGGAATGATAGAAAATCCAATATTAGTTATTTTCATGTGTTTGGATGCAAATGCTTTGTGCATAACAATGGAAAAGATAATTTAGGAAAATTTGATTCTAAAGCTGATGATACAATTTTTCTAGGTTATTCATCACATAGCAAAGCATATCGGGTTTTTAATAAAAGGACTCTTACTATTGAAGAGTCAATTCATGTTGTATTTATTGAAACTAACCCTACACCTTCTAGACAAGAAGAGTGCAAAAATAATGATGCAGGTACATTGCAAAAAGGAATGGATGACTTGAGCATTCAAGACAAAGATACTCAAGATGGAGAAGAAACGGTAAGTAATGATCACACCGATCTACCGAGGGACTAGAGGTATGTTACATCTTACCCTAAAGAATTAATCATAGGAGATCCTTCACATGGTGTTAGGACTAGGTCTGCAAATAAGGATGCACATTATTACCTAGCCTTTATATCACAAATAGAACCCCATAGCCTAGAAGAAGCTGAGACTGACCCAAACTGGATGATGGCAATGCATGAAGAATTAAACCGGTTTGAAAGAAATAAGGTATGGACACTTGTAGATAGACCTATTGACCATCCAATAATAGGAACCAAATGGGTCTATAGGAATAAATTAGATGAGCAATAAAACATTATAAGAAACAAAGCTAGATTAGTGGCTAAGGGATATAATCAAGAAGAAGGTATTGATTTTGATGAAACTTATGCATCCGTAGCAAGACTAAAAGCCATTAGATTACTACTTGCTTTTGCTTGCTACATGAATTTCAAACTTTTTCAAATGGATGTAAAAAGTGCATTTCTTAATGGTTTTATCTCTGAACAAGTTTTTGTGGAACAACCACCAGGTTTTGAAAATCACTCTTTTCCAAACCATGTATTAAAATTAAACAAATCATTGTATAGTTTGAAACAAGCACCAAGATCCTGGTATGATAGACTTAGCACTTTCTTAATTGAAAATGATTTTTCAAGAGGAAATGTAGATAAAATCTTGTTTATCAAAAAGAAGAATAATGACATCTTAGTTGTACAAATATATATGGATGATATCATTTTTGGTGCAACTAATGAATCTCTATGTAAAGAATTTGCTAAGCTTGTATTGGGAGAATTTGAAATGAGCTTAATGGGCAAGCTGAATTACTTCATTAGTATTCAAGTAAAACAAACAAAGGAAGGCATCTTCATCAACCAAGCCAAATACATCAAAGAAATCATCAAAAAGTTTGGTATGGAGAGTAGCAAATCAATGAGCACACCCATGAGCCCAGCTTGCAGATTGGACAAAGATAAAAATGGATCTAATGTTGACCAAAAGCTATATAGAGATATGATCGGATCCTTATTGTATTTGACTGCAAGTAGACTTGACATATTATAGTGTATGTGTATGTGCTAGATTTCAGTCATCACCAAAAGAAACATATATGCTTGCTATCAAAAGAATAATTAAATATTTAAAAGGAATAAGTAATTTAGGAATTTGGTATTCTAAACATTCTACCATGAATTTTATTGGATTCTCTAATACTGATTATGCTGGTTGTAAGATAGATAGAAAAAGCACTAGCCGTATATGCCAATTTCTAGGGTTGAATTTAATTTCATGGCACTGTAAGAAGCAAAACTCCGTAGCCTTGTCCACAGCTGAGGCTGAGTACGTGGCTGCTGGTAGTTGTTGTACTCAAGTGTTATGGATTAAACAACAACTAGAAGACTTTGATGTATCACAATCTAAAATTTCAATTAAATGTGATAACACAAGTGCTATCAATTTGACAAAGAATCCAATTCAATACTCTAGAACCAAGCACATTAAAATTAGACATTATTTTATTAGAGATCATGTTTCAAATGGTAATATAGTGCTTGAGTTTGTTCCTACTAAAGATCAATCAGTTGACATATTTACTGAGCCACTTAATCAAGATATATTTAAACTAATTAGGAGTGAATTAGGACTTTGCGATCCTTTCTAAATTCTCTAACCTAATTCCTTCAAATTTAAGGAAACATTATCTAGAAAACCTCTTGATTTTATTCTATATCATAGAACCTTAATTTCCTTTGAAATTCTCTTCAAAATCTCTCTGATTTATGATTAAAATTTCCAAAACTCTAATTTCTCTGTTCGAGTCGACTGGTTCTTAATCCGAGTCGATTGGATTTTCTGAGAGTTTCGAGCGAGTTCTGGCCTAGCCGGCTCGAGCTTTTTCGAGTCGACTAGATTCTCTGATTATTTTAGGAGAGCTCTAGCTGAGCCGACTCGAGCCTTTTTAGGGCTATTCGAGTTGACTAGAATTTTGTGCCTAAGTGTTTTACTTTGGGTTATAAACCTATCTCCGAGCCGTTTAACCTCTATTTAGTTTTCTCTAACGGTTCGTTCCTCTCCTAATCGTACTCCAAAGACTTCTATCTTCCTTCCAAGCACTCTAATCTCTCAGTTTTCCATTTTTCTTGGTAATGGCTCCCAAGCGTGCAACCGGAAAATGATCCATTAGGGCTACTCCGACTGTTGAAAGGGAAAGAAGGTCTAAAAGGCGTCAAGAAGAGCCAAGTGGCACCATTCATAGTGAAAAAATTGTAGAAGAAGCTGCAAGGGATGCTCCAACCGTTCCAAGTCAAGTCCCTTCGATGTCTATACAACTGGTAACCTCCGGCCATCAAATTAACTTTGAGTTTATTAAGGGGATTGGGTTAAAAATAGGAGACTTGATTGAAGATCAAGGATGGAGAAAGTTTTGCTCTTTAAATGAAAAGACTTATCCCACTCTTGTTAGAAACTTTTATGAAAAATTGAGATTGGGAACACATCATGTTGAATCCACTGTTAAAGGAAAAAGGATTATTGTCAATGAAGAATTTATACATGGTTTACTGGACTTACCTTCAGATAGAGTGAAATTCCTAGTGACTGACAATAGGGAAAAGGCTTTAAGAACAATCTTAAACAGAGAAGAGTTTAGTAGAATTGGAACAGTGTTTGCTAATACCCTGTCTCTAGAAATGAGGTTGCTACACAATTTTATCTGCAGAATATTCTTGCAAATAACAGGAAGATTTGATTGGGTGAGTGAAAGAGACTTATGCCTTATGGAACACATTATAGAGAAGACTCCTGTAAATCTTTCCTACATTATAATTATGCAAATGAAGGAGACAGTTAGAAAGGCTAAGTCATGTCTACCCTATGGAATGATGCTTACCCTACTGTTTAAGTCCCAAAGAGTGAGTTTAGAGGGTGAAGATGGAGTTGAACTACACCATACAGATGTGTACACCTCCAAATCACTAGAAAGGATGGGGTACTTCTAAGTTGAAGGAGTATGGAGGAAGAAAGGTACAAATGTCAGGGCTATAGGCAGCTCAAGTAGTGAAGAGGAAGAAGGAGACGAAGAACCTGCTGGCACTGCTACAGTTGAAGTTCGAACATCTTCTGCACCTGTACCTGAGCCTGACTCTCTTATTTCTGAGCCTGCTACTACTGTTGAGGAGACTAGAGTACCATCTCCTATTTTTGACATGCCTGTAACTGAGTTTGATTTGCCTGCACCCGAGTTGGTTTTTCCTCCATCTGATATTCCTTTACTGGACTACCCTCTTGCAGCATCACAACCTCCAATCATCCAAAATCAGATTGAAGAATAGATGAAAAGTTTGACTGATACACTGACAGGTACAATTACTTCTCTATTTGGTGATCTGAAAAAGTCAGTGGATAGCAGACTGGATAGGCTAGAAGAACATGTTTCAAATCTTCAAGGAAAGGTTGAAGCAATAATGCTTCAAAATCGGCACCTCAAATAGAACTTCAACCAATCCTAGATTGTATCTCTTCTAGTTCTGAAGCAATATTGAAATATGTGGATGCAACTTTGAAGGAATACAGAACTGAACTGAATGAAGCCAAATGTACATTGGGAATAATTGCAGAAACTAGACAGATGGCTGATGACTATACTTGAGGCATTGGGATCATCAGGTCAGAGCTTTGAAGACTTAGAGGATCTGCCGAAGCATTTGCCAATGTCCAATCTTTTGAACTTATATCAATGCAAAAGGAAATCAGTGAGATGAAGGAGGTAGTGAACAAAGTACTAGCAAGCCTTAAGGATATGGAGAAACAACTTGGAGCAATCTGGATGGAGATGGTGTCTATCTATGGCACAATTAGATCCTTAGAGGTCACTGCTAGGACCAAACCCTTGTATGATCCTCCTCCTATTTCCACTAGGGCTCCTACTACTTCTCACCACCCTAGAGCACCTCCACCTCATGTATCCTCTAGTAGACCACCTAGACCTTCTTCTTGGTATGGTGCTAGTACACCTACCAATGTACCTAAAGAAGAATCTGAAAGTGAATAGGTCTTTAGTATGGTCTTTAGTATCTTCTATACTTTTTGGAAACTTTTTGAAGTTGTTGTAATGATTGATGTACTGTATCTTCTACACATTTTTGAAATGCAATGAATACTTTTTGGTCACTGTGTAATGTGCGTACTTATGTTATCCTATTTACACTCTCTATTTTTTTAAATATGATTCTCTCTCTAAGTTGAGAAAGTGAAATTATCTCAAACAAATCTTGATACTTTCTCAATCTATTTAAAATCTGAGCTTAACTGTTTAATCTTTTTGATTTGATGACAAAAAGGTGGAGAACTATTATACAATAGAGTGCATGAAAAAAAAAAAATAAACTTAATGAATTGATGAATTGAAATAGAACTGCTAAAGTAAATTAGACAGGGGGAGCTTAACAATTTTTGAATGATTTTTGCATACTTTTCTTGCTGAAATGTTCAAATGAATGATAAAGGGGGAGAAACTTAGAGAAATTTCATATTATTTAGAAATTTTATAAAAAGGGGGAGATATACATGTTTAATTTACATGTTTAATTTGCTTCAAAGATTACTATGATGCTCTCTACTTATTACATCTATCTGTCAAAACTTAATGCTGCTTGATATATACAAGCAATCATTCTCTGATACTTACAGTTTATAAAATTGGCTTTGTGTATAACTGTATAGTATATATTAATACACATTTGAGAATATAGTTGATGTTATGATTGGTCAAACAAGTGTAAATGCTTACTATGATATACATCTACTTATGAATAGAATAGATTCTTTTCATGCCCAGTATTTTGTCATCATCAAAAATGGGGAGATTGTTGACCCCTAAAGTTATTTTGATGATAACAAAATATTGAAGCATACATTTGTTATCTAACAACTCTTCAAATGATTGACAAGTTTTTGTATGACAACTACATGGACATACTTTCTAATCCCTACAATCCTTATTGCTTTGTGTTGAGTTGTAAAGTGTTTAGAATCTTGTAAAGAAGAACCCAACAAAAAATTTCCTACTTAAATCAAAGATAAAGGGTTACTTCTAGTAGTTTTCAAGCTTCATTTTTTCTTGATTTTATTATAAGAAGACCTTGAAGAAGTATTCAAAGCTTGGCACAAGAGTTCTGGAGAATTGAATTTGATCTGGCTGAAGAACCATTCTCGAACCTACTTGGATGGAGGAACCAGCTGACTCTGGCACTGGCACAAGAAAGAAGTTCTCTGGTACACAGATCCAGCTGACTGGCACCAAGGCCTAGCCGGCTCATCTAGAACATGGTTGAAAACATTCTGAGAATCTCAGGGATCCGAGCTGACTAAATTTCAGCCTAGCTGACTTATCTAGAGTGAACCATTTTCTCAACTGTGGAACCCAGCCGACTGGTGTTCAACCCAGCAGACTCGAACTTGATCCGAGCCGACTCGAAGATTGTCCGAGCCGATTGGAATGATGGGGTCACCTCCAACGGCTAGTTCCAGTTTTATATTTTTTAATTCCAAAAGTGCTCCAACGGTAACCTGTCACCTCCCAACGGTCTACAATGTTCAAAATCAAGGGAAGGCAGTTGAAGTCTCTATAAATAAGGTATGAGAACATCCTTGGAGAGACTAATGAGTTAATGAACAATTATTGAATATTTATTAAAGTAAGAGGAGAGAGCACTTGAGCTTTGAAGTCAACCTTCACCAACTCTTACCAGAAGCTTGAAGCACCTTTTGAGGAAAGCAAGGAAGCCATTGAAGTGCATTGAAGAGCATTCAATTGAGCTTCACTCGAGCTGCATTGGCAACCACCAAACAACTAAGTTTATCATTATTGTTGCTTTTTCTTATTCTATTCTTAGAATATTTAGGTTATTGGTGAGCCCGGTTGTAAAAACCAAATAGGTTTCTTTGGTGAGCCTTTTCAAAACCAAAGTGTTGAGGTTCTAGGTGAGCCTATGAAAACCTAGTGTGGGTTTTTTTGGTTAGCTCGGTTTAATAACTGAAGTGTAGAGGTTGGGATTGTGAGCCTGTAAAACAATCCGACTATATTCCAATTTCGGGGATATAGTGGAAATCCCGAGTGGTAAACTTGGGTAGTGGACGTAGAAGCTTGGTTGCTCCGAACCACTATAAACTTGCCTTGTTTGTGATGTGCTTGATTTACTTTTCTTCTTCTGCATTTATTCTCTAATTAACACAGCATTCAACCACTAAAAGGAATTACTTATGCACATACTTGCAAAAATTTTGTAATTCCCGATTCAACCCCTCTTGGATAAAGCCACTTGGGCAACAAATCTTTCTTGAGCAATCAAAGAGGCCTCAACAAGTTCAAAAGTTTCAATACATCGAGCTTCAAAGAGATACCCGCTTTTTATTAGAAAGCTTTTATTCTCATTATCTCAAAGTCTTATTTGTTGTAAGGGTTCTTAGTTAGCTTATTGTAAAACCAAGAGAGGTTATTGGTGAGCCTTTAAAAATCAATTAGGTTCTTCGTTAGTCTGGAAAACCAAGGGAGGTTGGTGGTGAGCCTTAAATCATTTAGGTTCTTGGTTAGCCCATAAAACCAAGGGAGGTTTTGACTTGTGAGCTTTGTAAAAATAAGTTGGGTTTTTGATTAGTGAGCCCAAAAAACTAATCAACTGTAATTGATGGAGATTATAATGAATTTTCAAGGGGATCTTAGAGAGTGGATGTAGGTGCGTTGGATAGCACTGAACCACTATACTTCTTTGTCTTTATGGTTGATTGTTCTCTCTACTTGCTCTTTCATTTATTGCTCTTTGTTTTCGCTGTAATTTTATTTAAGAGCATTACATTTGAATTCATAGTACCTTAATTAATTATTGGATTGGATTGCATAGTATTGCATTGCATCAAGTAATAATTTTTTAGAGACCCAATTCACCCCCTCTCTTGGATTGCTTACTGGGCAACAAGTGGTATCAAAGCCCTGTTCTCAGTATATAGACTTTACCGCCTCGAGAATGATCTATGCCAGTCCCTATTGGTACTAGTGTAGTTGAGGGTCAAGCCTCAAATAGATCTCTATTTTTTAATGGATCAAACTATACATATTGGAAAACTAGGATGAGAATTTATATGCATTCTATTGATTATAATTTGTGGAGAGTTGTAGATAAAGGTCCTCATATTTTTTCAATTATGGTTAATGGTGTTTCCATCCCAAAGCTCGAAGAGAATTGGGATGAAAATGACATTAAGCAATCCGAGATCAATGTTGAAGCAATGAATCTCCTTTATTGTGCATTAGATCCTAGTGAATTCAATAGGATATCTACATGCACTTCTACTAATGAAATATGGGACACACTTGAAGTTATCCATGAGGGTACCGATCAAGTAAAAAACTAAGGTAAACATGTTAGTGCATACGTATGAAATATTCTGAATGGAACCTAATGAGTCAATTACTGACATGTATACTAGATTTACAAATATTGTAAATAGAATGAGAAGTCATGGAAAAGTAATGTCTAATGCTGATCTTGTTAATAAAATCCTCAAGTCTCTTCTAACATCGTGGGATCCGAAGGAGACCACAATTCAAGAAGCCAAGGACGTTGACAAGCTACCTTTAGAGCAGCTGGTTGAATCGCTCATGACTTATGAGCTGAATTTGAAACAAAGGTCAATGGACATGGATAAGAAGAAAAGGGGATTGCATTCAAATCAAACATACAAAAAGAATCCTCAATTGACGAGTCTGAAGAAGAAGAAGAAGATGAAGATGAAGAAGCCCTCCTTGCTAGAAAATTTAGAAGATTCATGAAGAGAAGGAATGATGCTGGACTAATATGCATGCAGTTATTTTTGTATGTTTTGTATGCGGGGTTAGGTGATTAATTCCCAAATTTCAGATCAAAATTAGTTGTAGGTAATTTTGTATGAATTTTTGAAGCCAAGCATGCAGATTAGAACCTAGAAAAGGATTAAAGAAGGATCGTCGGGGCTGAGAAGCCTCGGTTAGGCTAAGTTCTCCTACAATATAAAGACTGGAGGTAGAGGGGGTATACCTGACAACGTCTGAAGCACCCGGTGAAGATTGCAATGAAGGATCTCTCATTCCTCGATGGATGCGGCCTGGAAAACCGAGCCAAAGACCCGCAAATATCCGGCTTTCTGCTCGGTGGTCCGATTGAGGCTTGGCTGGAGTCGCTGGATTCGTAGGAACTCGGGGACCTGCAAACGACCTTTCAGGGGTTAGAAAAACTCAGAGGAAATCAAGAAAACAAAGGAAAATAGCAAAGGAAAGAATATTTTGGAGGAGGCTGGAAGGATGGTTGGCGGCAGGAGGATGGTTGCAAATACCGAGAAGAAGAACTCTCAAACCCCTTTATGCACACAGCAAGGTAATCACTCAAAACAATAGAAGAACTCAAGATTTATTTCATATATCAAAATCTTCCCTCATACAAGAGGCTAGGGTCCCTTAAATAAACCCTTAACCTTTGGCCCCAAGTAAGGGTACTTTAGACTTTACATAAGAATCATTTTCCCTCTCAAATCCTAGCTAGAAAATAAGGAAACATTAGGTAGAAAAATTTCTAAAAATTCTCTTGACTTGGCCAACACTCCAAGGACACCTAGGGGGGCGTGTTGGGCTTCTAAGAGCATCAAGAGGCCAACCCAAAGGGGCTTGGGCGCATGGGCTTGGGCCTCTGGAAGCTGGGGTGGCCTGGTAGCCAGGTAGTAGGAATATTCCTTGGTATCTTGCTTTTTAGGGGTTTGGGCTTGGCACCTGGGCTTGATTTCTTTGGACTAGGATGTAGATGGACCTCTGGAATCATGGATGCCCTGGTCTATGAATATACTTTAGCATCTGGAAGGGAATTTGGGCATCTGGAGGGCATCTACAAGGAATCAAGGTTTTCTAAATTTTCCTCCTGGGGTCTTCAAATCTTCAAGCTGGGTTGGACTTGGGCTATACTTCCATGTCTTCATTCTGGTTGGACTTAGCCTTCACTTGTATGATGTGATCTTGAGTCTTCGATATGCTTAGACAGGACTCAAAAAATAAAATTAGCTCAACATGAGCTGACTAGCATTGGACTGAACTAGCTCAACATGAGCTGACTAGTACAGAACTGAAATAACAACTCAAAAGACTCAAATAACAACTAAAATGGACTCAGATGGGCTAATTCCTTATTACAGATGGACTCATAAATTATTGATCAATTCACAGAGGGTTGAAAAGTCTCTGTCTTATTCTGGTGCCTCTGGTGTTCGCACAAAGGAAGTTCCCTTACAAGAAGAAATTTCAATCAAAAGAAAAAGCAAAAGAGAAAGAGAAAGAAAAAGAGAAGGAGAAGGAAATACCAACATGCTTCGAGTGCAAGAAGCCGGGTCACTACAAGTTTGATTGCCCTCTCCTAAAGAAGTCAAGGAAGAAGTTAAGAAAGAAAGCAATGATAGCCACCTAGAGTGATAGTGAAGACTCCAGTTTTGAAGAAGAGCAAACTGAAAGTGCAAATCTTTGTCTTATGGCACATCGAGAGCAAGATGAGGTAAATTCCGATACCGAAATAGATTTTACTTTCAATGAACAAAGAAATGCTTTTGATGAACTTATGCATGATTATAAAATGATTCTATCTAAAAATAAAAGGTTAAAAAAGTATGCAAATAGTTTTTCTCTTGAAAACAATTTCTTGTTTAATGAAGTTAGTGATTTGAAAACTAAATTATATGTTTTAGAAAAGAAAAACAATGCTTTGACAATGGAAAACAAAGTTTTGAAAAGATCCAAAACTGTTATTTCAAATGGTGATCTTTTGAAGAAAAATAAAGATTTGGAATTAGAAAATGTAAAGTACAAAATGAACTTGATAAAATAAAGCAATTTATTATAAAATTTACCTATAGTTCAGAAAGACTAAACCTACTTTTAAATATCCAAAGAGCCATTTTAATAAAGCAGGATTAGGCTATAGACCATAAAAATAATAAAAGTACTTTAAAACTTTTTGTTTCTGCATTTCTAGTACAACATGTTTTTCATGTAAAAAGCAAGGTTATAAATCTTTTCGATGTAATTTAAGAAAAATCAATTCTTTTAGAAAAGTATGGGTTCTAAAAGGAATCATTTTAAGTGCTAACCCTAAAGGATCCATGTTGGTTTGGGTACCTAAAAACAAAGCTTGATTTTATTGTAGGTATGTCTTGCAACCAGGGAGAACAAAAGACTTTGGTATCTTGATAGTGGTTGCTCAAGGCACATGACGGGAGATGTGAAACAATTAACTTCTCTTAAAGCAATGAATGGAGGGACTGTGACCTTTGGGGATAATGGTAAAGAAAAAATCATTGGTATTGGTAAGGTTCACATAACTCCTTCTAGTTGTATTAGTAATAATCTTTTAGTTGATGGTTTGAAGCATAATCTTCTAAGCATTAGTCAATTTTATGATAAAGTTTTTCAAGTCATTTTTAAATTGTCTTATTGCATGATTGCTAGTCCGGATATAAATAAAGTATATTTTATTGGAAAAAGGCATGGTAATGTTTATTTGGTAGATTTGGATGATCTATCTTTGCCTGATGGAGAATGCCTTGTTGCAATGAATTCTACTAAAGATGAAACTAGTTGGCTTTGGCATAAAAGATTAGGGCATGCTAATATATATCTTCTTTCAAAACTTTGCAAAAAGAATTTAGTTAAAGATTTACCTGAACTTTGTTTTGAAAAAGAAATAGTTTACCAAGCATGTCAATTTGGAAAACAAGTTAAAACCACTTTCAAACCAAAAGGTTTTGTAACTACTAGTAGGCCACTAGAGCTACTTCATATGGATCTCCTTGGACCAACTAGAACATCAAGTCTAGAAGGCAAGAGATATGGATTAGTCATAGTGGATGATTTTTAAAATTTACATGGATTTTATTTCTAGCACATAAAGATGAATCATTTTCTACATTTATAAAGTTTTATCGAAAAGTTTCAAATGAAAAAGGTGTTTCAGTTGTTTGCATTCGCAATGATTATGGAACTGAATTTGAAAATTAAGATTTTGAAAGCTTTTATACTGAAAAAGGTATTGAACACAATTTTTTTGCACCTAAAACACCTTAGCAGAATGGGGTAGTAGAAAGAAAAAATTGTACTTTAGAAAAAATGGCACACTCTATGCTTTGTGAAAATAATTTACCGAGATATGTTTATGCTGAAGCTATTAATACTGCATGTTAAATTTTGAATTGAGTTTTAATCCACCGTATTTTGAAGAAAACTTCTTACAAACTTTGGAATCAACGAAAACCAACTTTAAAGTACTTCAGAGTTTTTGGTTATAAATGTTTTATCTTAAATAATGGAAAAGATAATCTTGAAAAATTTGATGCCAAGTCTGATGAAAGTATCTTTTTAGGATACTCCACATCAAGCAGGGCATACAGAGTTTTCAACAAAAGAACTTTGGTTGTAGAAGAGTCAGTACATGTTATTTTTGAAGAATCAACAATAAATCCTCCAAAAAAGATGATACATCTGATGAATATGCAGGTGCTGACAAGTTTCAAAAGTTGATGCTGAATGATCAACCTTTTCAGCCAAGTGAAGAAGATCAAGATAAAAGTGAGAAAGGTGAAGACACTCCAAAGCACCAAGATCTACCTAAGGAGTAGAGTTATGCTTATGGATATCCTAAGGAATTAATCCTAGGTGATCCATATAAAGGGGTAAGAACTTGAGCCTCAATTAGAAATGAATGTGATTATATAGCTTTTGTATCACAAGTAGAGCCTAAATATTTTGATGAAGTTGAAAAAGACCCTAACTAGATTAATGCCATGCAAGATGAACTAATTCAGTTTGATAGAAATAATGTTTGGATATTAATAGAAAGACCATCTAATGTTTCTATTATTGGCACTAAATAGGTATTTAGGAATAAATTAGATGAAAATGGAATTGTTGTTAGAAATAAAGCTAGGCTAGTTGCTAAAGGCTATAATTTGGAGGAAGGAATTGATTTTGATGAAACTTTTGCTCCTGTTGCTAGACTTAAAGCAATTAGACTATTATTAGCATTTGCTTATTTTATAAATTTTAAACTATTTCAAATGGATGTTAAGAGTGCTTTTCTAAATTATTTTATAATAGAAAAGTTTTTGTTGAACAACCACCTGGATTTGAAAATCACGCACATCCTGATCATGTTTTTAAATTGCACAAAGCACTTTATGGATTAAAGCAAGTACCTCGAGCCTGGTATGAAAGACTCAGCAAATTTTTAATTGAAAATGAATTTTCTAGAGACCATATTGATAAAATATTATTTTTGAGAAGAAGGATAATGATTTATTAGTAGTACAAATATATGTTGATGATATCATTTTCGGTGCAACTAATGAAATTCTTTGTCAAGAGTTTGCTAAGCTAATGCAGGGTGAGTTCGAGATGAGCATGATGGGAGAACTCAATTTCTTTCTTAGACTTCAGATCATGCAAACTAAAGATGGAATCTTCATCAACCAAGCTAAGTATACAAGAGAGATTATAAAGAAGTTTGGGATGGAGACTACTAAATCGATAGGTACGTCTATGAGCCCCTCTTGTAGACTTGATAAGGATGAGCATGGTAAATTAGTAGATCAAAAGTTATATAGAGGTATGATTTGCTCTTTACTATACCTAACTGCTAGTAGACCAGATATAATGTTCAGTGTATACATGTGTACTAGATATCAGTCTAAACCTAAAGAATCACATCTAATGACTGTTAAGTGTATTATTAGATATCCATCTGGTACTGTTGATATTGGTTTATAGTATTCTAGAGATTCATCTACTGAATTAATTGGATATTCTGATGCGAATTTTGCTGGATGTAAATTTGATAGAAAGAGTACTAATGGTAATTGCTAATTTCTTGGAGTTAACTTAATCTCCTGGTTTAGCAAGAAACAAACTTCAGTTGCACTATCCACAACTGAGGCTGAGTATATTGCAGCAAGAAGTTATCGTGTTCAAATCTTGTGGATTAAGCAATAACTTGAAGATTTTGGAATCAAGTTGACTAGTACACCTATAAAATATGATAATACTAGTGCTATTTGCTTGACTAAAAATCCTGTTCAACATTCTATGAGTAAACATATTTAAATTAGATATCATTTTATTAGAGATCATGTTGAAAATAATAATGTTGTGCTTGAATTTATTAGTACTTAATTTTAATTAGCTGATTTTTTGACTAAGCCTCTCCTAGAAGATCGATTTTGTATGATTAGAAGAGAGCTCGGGATCATTAATCTGTTTGATTAAATTTTCCTAACTTTGACTCAAAACAATCTTATTTGACATCAATCATACTCAATCTTTGCTAATTTTATTGAATTTCAATTAAATTATCTATGATTTTGATCAAACCTTCAATCTCTTATTTTTCAATTTTTAAGTCGATGTGTGACACATTCGTGAGTCGACACATGAATTGCAGCAGACCGAGAATAAGGGCATTCCGAAGTATTTTTTCCCCATTTCATTATCTCTCTCGAGCCGACACATAACCTAAGGTACTCCATACTCCTCTTTTCCTCTATTTTATGCTTTAAACTCTTCTAATTCATTGTTCGGAGCACTTTCTGGTTCGGATTTTGTGACATTTTGCCTTCCATTTGCATTTTAAGCCCTAGAAACCCTAGGTTTCACCCCAAAGTTATCCAATTTCTTATTTTGAGCAATGGGACCCTGAAAGCAAGTAGTCCATCACCCCCGTCAGTCCAATCAGGAGGAAGAAAGAAGAATGAAGGCCAGACACGAAGCTAGTGCTCCAGATCCGTCTGCTCGACCTCTTTTTGTAGCTTCTAGCCGGATGAGTTCGAAGACCGTCATCAAAGGATGATGAGTAGACATCAATTTCATCGAGCAGCAGCATTTCAGGATTGGACAGTGGATTCGAGAGGCTGGTTTGACATCATTTTGCTCATTGAGCGAGAGAAATTACCCAGGACTTATTCGGGAGTTTTATGGATCACTAGCCCGTGGGACTGATGGTTGGATGGCTCAGGTTAGAGGCAGGGACATCCCATTTACCTCAGAGACTTTGAGTAGAGTTTGGGACATTCTTATGACTGGATCTATGGTGGACAGCCTGATGGATAGAGTGAGTGGTCTCTAGTGTATCTTCGAGTCAGACATATTGCCTGAGGGAGCCACCGTCCTGCATCTCGATTGTCAACAGAGATGAGACTGTTGTACCATATTGTCGTCCGGATCCTTCTGCTAAAGATCGGATGGTTCGATTACATCACTGAGTGGGAGTTGCTCGTTATGGTCTTATTAGTTCAGCGCACACCCGTCTGCCTTCCCTTGCTCATGGTTCACCAGATGATGGAGGCTTCGATGAGTCAGCGACTCTACCTGCCCTATGGAATGGGGTTGACTTTACTATTCAGGGAGTATGGCATTAGCTTTGAGGACGAGCCCTTCCGTATGCTACTTCATACTGATGTGTATGACATCAAGTCATTACACAGGAAGGGTTATCATCTGTTCCGAGGCCAGTGGAGAATGAGAGTATCTAGTTAGGCCAACGACAGAGCTGATGATGATGATGATGCAGAGGAGTGCATCCTTTCCAATGAGACAGGACCTATAGAGAGTCAGCCTGAGATAGCAGCACAGCCAGAGGTTGCATCTCAGTCTGAGCCTACACTTCAGCACAACCTCAGCCAGTTCAGACGAAGACTATAGTAGTTTAGACACCTTATTGGACAGAGTCAGATGCATTGAGATAGATATTCTGATCATTAGACAGCATTTTGACTGCTTCATAGCTGAGACCAGAGAGAGCGACAATGGACTGAGTGATGGCATCTCAACTATACTGACCGCTCTATCCAGACCTACAAGGAGTGCTCCAGCTTCTGATATAGCTCCGCTTGCTCCAGCACCGGTTGTTGATGGTGAGAGTGATGATGATGGAGATGATGAGGAGACTGACTCTGATGGATTCGATTTTCCAGATCTGATTTCAGAGCCAGTGGTTGAGGTGACGGTAGACTTGCCCAGGAGTTCCGCTCTTGACCCTTCTAGTTCACCTACCCAGACTCCAGTCCTATCTTCTCCTCCTTCTAGATCAGATGACCATGTTCCGATTCCTATTCTTTCATCAGTTATTGATACACCCATCGTTGATACACCCATGATTGACAGTCCTATCATTGATTCACCGATTGCATACTCATCCATTCATTTTTCAGCTGATACACCTACCTTTGATACATCTATCATATCATCAGCTGATATGCCTATTTTTGATACACCTTCTATTGTTTCGCCTACCATCCATACATCCTCTATTATCCGAGAGCTTAGGTTTTACACACCTGCATTTCAATATCTTGACTCTGGTCCTTCCTTTGATCGTACGCCACTTCTGGCAGTCGCAGAGACTGTCGACCTGATCAGTTATGTTCCTGCAGAGGACATTGCTTCCACCTCTACTGCTCCAACCAGAGGTCGGACATATGCTCGATGCAGAGGATGTGGTCATCGTATCCCTCCATGACCGACCAGGACCCGCCTCTGAGATCTCTGTTCGATATGGCCTCGAGCTCGATCTTTTACTGATACAGGACCGATTTAGATTGGATCATCTTCTGATGATGATGATGAGGATGAGGATTAGGATATCTTTGCATCTTTAGAAAGTTTACTTTTATGCATCTTTTGTATGTTTCAATGTTGTACAAATTCTAACTTTAAATGTAATACTATCTTGTACTTCATGTAAATGCCTTTAGTGGAAATGAATGAAATGCCTTAAAATTTCTTAGTATGGTATCTTGTACTTCATTGTCTTCATTTCTAAATGAATGAATGAATTATACTTCAATGCAATATCTTGAATGTATTGCCTATTTATCTTCCTACCTTTTTAATGATAACAAAAAGGGGGAGTAATAAGACTAAAGTATAAATGTGAAGTATAAATGTGATGTACAAATATGATGTGCCAGGGGTAATAAGAGTATTTGCAAATTTAAAAATTATTTTGAAAACTTGAATTGAAAATTGTTTACAAATTCCTTAAGTAAGGGGGAGCAATACTTTGTTTATTTTGAAAATCCTTTCTGAATTGAATTTCATCTTAAATCCCTTCTTTAAATGTTTGAAAATATATTTATAAATTCTTTTATGGATCATCAATTCAAGGGGAGCATTGTTTATTGCTGAATTCTCTTGTAGAGTATCATGATATGTATGTTTATATCTTAAATATATCCCAAAGCTCTGATACTCCCAATCATTATAACAAGCTCTGACACTCTTAATCATTATAGTACTCTTATTCTGATACATCATGTCAAGAATGCAAATTACCTTGATACACCTATTGTATTTAGTCCTTTGCACTTTGTTGAATTCTTTTAAAAGCTTTTTATGCAATTTATACTTTAGAATTTTGTCATCATCAAAAAGGGAGAGATTGTTGACTCCATTTTTGATTTTGATGATAAGCAAAATGGTTAAGTATAAGTTGAGTACTAAAGATTTCCTTGAAGTATGTTATTATAGAAAAAGGTGCTCACAAATTTGAAGAAGTTTGTTTAATTGAAGAAGCCAAGCTTAGATGAAAAGATCTGCTCAAAGAGGACTTGGACAGTCAAAGTTTGCTTGAATGGTTAATAGAGTGAAGTTTAAATTTGTTTCAGCATAAGTTCAGACATTTTTGTGAAGATTTTAGTGAGGTGTCAACTCAAAGTGTCGACACATGACACCAAGTGTCGACACATGGAAGTGAAGTGTCAACTCAAGCCGGTACGCAAAGAATGTTTCAGATGGCACAGCTGAAGTGTCAACACAAGGACCTGAAGTATCGACTCAAGATGTCAACACATGAATTAGCTCATCGCCTGAGCTTTTCAAGTCACAGAACTTTGTGAATTTGAAGAACTGCAGAAGTGTCGATACATGAAAGCAAAGTGTCGACTCACTTGAGGAAGTGTCGATACATTTGAGATTTCCAAGGAACCAGATTGAAGATTTTTGAAATGGGTGTCGACTCGAGAAGTTCAAGTGTCGACCTGAAGTGTCGACACATGGAGTTCTGGGAATAGTAACGGCTAGCTTTTCAAATGCAGAACTCGACCATTTTGCCCTCCAATGGCTATATTTTCAAGTCTAATGACTAAAAACCAGATTTGAGGCCTTGGAAAGGTATATATATGCTCCAAATCAAATCAAAATAATTATTATTGATGAGAATGATATAGAAGTATCCAAGAGTGAAGAAAAGAGAGCATTCACTCCTATTCATTGAAGATTCAACCACTCCCAAGCAAAAGCAAGCCTCCAAGCATTCAAGAGTCTTCAAGAGCATTAAAGATCAATCTTTATTGAGCAATCAAAGAGCCTTAACAAGTTCAAAAGCACCAATACATTCGAGCTTCAAAGAGATACCCACTTTTTATTAGAAAGCTTTTATTCTCATGACCTCAAACTCTAATTTGTTGTAAGGTTTTAGTTATCCTATTGTAAAACCTAGAGAGGTTATTGGTGAGCCTTTGAAAATCAATTAGATTCTTGGTTAGCCCAGAAAACCAAGGGAGGTTGGTGGTGAGCCTTAAAACCATTTATATTTTTGGTTAGCTTGTAAAACCAAGTAAAGTTTTGACTTGTGAGCCTTGTGAAAATAAGTTGGGTTTTTGATTAGTGAGCCCGAAAAACTAATCAACTGTAATCGATAGAGATTATAATGAATTTCCAATGAAATCTTGGAGAGTGGATGTCGGTGCATTGGATAGCACCGAACCACTATACATTTTTGTCTTTGTTGTTGATTGTTCTCTCTACTTGCTCTTTCATTTATTGCTCTTTATTTCTGTTGTAATTTTATTTAATAGCATTACATTTGAATTCATAGTACCTTAATTAATTGTTGGATTGGATTGCATAGAATTGCATTGCATCAAGTAAAAATTTTTTAGAGACCCAATTCACCCCCCCTCTTAGGTTACTTACTGGGCGACAATTTTATTATCAAGCATACATACACTTGAAATCACACTAGCACCTTCATTGTTTTTGAATTGGCATATACTTGCAACAAGTTTTAAAAATCCAATTCACCCCCTCTCTTGGATTGCTTCACTGGGCAACAAGTGGTATCGAGCCTTTTCTCTGCTTATAGGTCTAACTGCCTTGAATTAAAGATCTATGGCAGCCCCTTTAAGTTCTAGTATTATTAATGGTCAAGTCTCAAATAGACTATCATATTTTAATGGCATGAATTACACATATTGAAAAACTTGCATGTGAATTTATATGCATTTTATTGATTACAATCTTTGGATAATAGTTGTTAAAGGTCCTCATGTTCCTTCAATTTTGGATAATGACATTTCCATTCCCAAGCTTGAAGAGGATTGGGATGAAAATCATATTATGCAATCTGAGCTTAATGCCAAAGTTATGAACTTGCTTTATTATGCATTGGATCCAAGTGAATTCAATAAGATTTTCACATGAGCATCTACGAAGGAAATTTGGGACATACTTGAGGTTACTCATGAGGGTATCTATTAAGTGAAAAATACTAAAGTGAATATGCTTGTGCACATATATGAAATGTTTAGAATGGAACCTAATAAATCAATTACTGATATGTACACAAAATTCACTAACATTGTTAATGGAATGAGAAGTCTTGGCAAAGTTATGTATAATGCTGATTTTGTTAACAAAATTCTCAGGACTTTGCCAACTTCATGGGATCCTAAGGTCACGGCAATCCAAGAAGCAAAAGATGTTGAGACACTTTTCTTTGGAGCAACTTGGTTCACTCATGATTTATGAGTTGACCTTGTAGCAAAAAGCAGTGGATGCGGGTAGAAAGAAGAAAATGATTGTGTTCAAATCCACTACATCAGATGAGCCTTCAAGTAAAGAATCAAAAGAAAGTGAAAATGAAAATGAAGAGGCTCTAGTGGTAAGGAAATTTAGAAGATTCTGAGGAAAAAGAAATACTCTTACAAAATAAAGCCACAAAAAGAAGAGCCAAGTAGAGACAAAGGCAAGGATAAAGAAAAAGTGAAAGAGAAGAAGAAGGACCAACCAATCTACTTTGAGTGCAAGAAGCTCGGACACTATAAGTTTGATTATCCTCTCCTTAAAAAGTTCAAAAAAAAATTCAAAAAGAAAGTAATGATGACAAATTGGAGTGATAGCGAAGACTCCAGTTCAGAAGAAGAATAATAAGAAGTTACCAACCTTTGCCTCATGGCACATGAAGATGAGGTACAATCTAAACTTGAACTTGAATTTACTTTTGATGAACTTAGAGATGCTTTTGATGTACTTATGCATGAGTATAAAATATTAAAAATTAAGCACAAGAAGTTGAAAAAGCATATTGATTCTTTTTCTTTTAAAAATAATAATCTTGTTAATAAAAACAATGATCTAAAAGCCAAGATTGATGTTTTCTAATAACAAAAGAATGCTCTTTCAAAAAAATAGAAGTTTTAAAAAGATCCAAGACTGTTGTTACAAATAATGAACTTTTAAAGAAAAACAATGACCTTGAGGTAGAAAACAAGAAATTAAAAGATGAGCTAGATAAAGTGAAACCTTTTGTTAAAAAATTTACATTCAGTTCTGAAAAGTTGAATTTATTATTGAATAATCAAAGAGTTATATTTGGTAAAGCTAGACTCGGTTACAAGCAACAAAAGGACCAAAATTTTTTCAAAAATTTTTTTGGTCCTTCTACTAATGTTACTTGTTTTTATTATGGAAAATATAGACATAAAGCTTATTAATGCAATCTAAGAAAGTTAAATAATTTTAAAAAAGTTTGGGTTCCAAAAGGAACCACTACTACTAACCCTAAATGATCCAAGATGGCTTGGATACCTAAAACAAAAACTTGATATATTTTGTAGGTGTGTCTTGCAACCAAAGAGAAAAAGAGATTGTGGTATCTTGACAGTGGTTGCTTCAGATACATAATGGAAGATGTGAAGCAATTCACTTCTCTTGAAGCTTTGAATGGAGGGAATGTAACTTTTAGAGATAATGGTAAAGGCAAAAATATTGGTATCGATAAAGTTTACGTCTCTCCTTCTACTTTTATTAATAATATATTATTAGTAGAGGGATTAAAATATAATTTGCTTAGCATTAGTCAATTTTATGATAAAGGTTTTAAAGTAGTTTTTGAATCATCTCTTTGCATGGTATCTAGTCTTGATGATAATGGAGTAAAATTCATTGGAAAAAGGCATGGCAACATCTACCTTGTTGATCTTGATAATTTACCTATACAAGATGGTGAATGCCTAGTTGCAATGAATGCCACAATTAATGAGAATAGTTGGTTATGGCATTGTAGACTAGGTCATGCAATCATGCATTTACTTTACAAATTGTACAAAAGGGACTTAGTTAGAGATTTACTAAAACTTAGATTTGAAAAAGATAAAATTTGTAATGCTTGTCAATTTAAAAAACAAACAAGAACCCCTTTTAAAACTAAAGAAATTGTTTTAACTTCTAGGCCACTAGAATTATTCCATATGGATCTCTTTGGACCAACTAAGATCACAAGCCTAAAGAGATATGGATTAGTTATAGTTGATGATTTTTCTCGATTTACTTGGGTTTTGTTTTTAGCATATAAAGATGAATCTTTCATGGCTTTCATAAGATTTTATCGAAAGGTTTCAAATGAAAAAGGTATTTCTATTGTTTAGATTTAGAGTGATCATGGAACTAAATTTGAAAATCAAAATTTTGAAGATTTTTGCAATTAAAAAGGAATTGAACATAATTTTTCTACACCTAGGACATCTTAACAAAACAGGGTGCTAAAAAGAAAAAATAGAACTTTAGAAGAAATGGCATGCACAATACTTTGCAAAAATGATCTTCCTAGATATTTTTGGATCGAAGCTATTAATACTACATATTATATTTTAAACCATGTTTTAATTAGACCAATTTTAAAGAAAACACCATATAAGCTTTGGAAAGAAAGAAAACCTACTTTAAAGTATTTTCATGTGTTTGGTTGCCGATATTTTATTATAAATAATAGAAAAGATAATTTAGATAAATTTGATGCCAAGTCAGATGAAGGTATCTTCTTATGATACTCTACATCTAGCAAGGCATATAGAGTTTTTAAAAAAAGAATACTTGTAGTAGAACAGTCTATGCACGTTGTGTTTGAAGAGTCTACTAATAAGTCCTCTAGAATAGAGGGTACTTCTGATAATGTTGCAGGTAATGAAGGACTTAAGAAGCTGACTTTGGATGATCCCCCTTCCAAAGAAAGTGAAGAAGATAAAACAAGGAGAATGAAGAAGAAGCCACAAGATCTTCACCGAAGGATAAAAGTCAATCCAAAGAATGGAGGTATGCTCATGGACATCCTAAAGAATTAATCTTAGGAGATCTATCAAAAGGGGTAATAACTAGATCCTCTATTAGAAATGAATGTGATTATATTGCTTTTGTTTCACAAGTAAAACTTGAATGTATTGAAAAAGCTGAAAAAGATCCAAACTAGAAGATTGCTATACAAGAAGAATTAAATCAATTCGAAAGAAATAAAGTTCGGACATTAATAGAAAGACCATCTAATACTTCCATAATTGGTACTAAATAGGTATATAGGAATAAATTGGATGAAAATAAAATAGTAACTAGAAACAAGGCTAGACTGGTAACTAAGGGTTACAATCAAGAAGAAGGAATTGATTTTGATGAAACCTTTGCTCTAGTAGCTAGACTTGAAGCTATTAGATTACTTCTAGCATTTTCATATTTCATGGATTTCAAATTATTTCAAATGGATGTTACAAGTGCATTTTGAATGGATATATAGCTGAAGAAGTTTTTGTTGAACAACCACCTGATTTTGAAAATCACGCATATCCTGGTCATGTTTTCAAATTACACAAATCACTTTATGATTTAAAACAAGCCTCTCATGCATGGTATGAAAGACTTAGTAAACTTTTAATTGAAAATAGTTTTACAAGGGGTCATGTTGATACTATTTTATTTTAAAGAAAAAGATTGATGATCTTTTAGTAGTACAGATCTATGTCGATGATATTATTTTTGGTGCCACTAATGAATCACTTTGTCAAGAATTTACTAAGCTTATGCAAGGAGAGTTCGAGATGAGCTTGATAAGAGAGATAAGCTACTTTCTCAGACTTCAGATTAAGCAAACTAATGAAGGGATCTTCATCAACCAAGCTAAATACACAAAGGAGATTTTAAAAAAGTTTGGGGTGGAAAAGACTAAACCTATCTGTACTCCTTTGAGTCATTCATGTAAGCTTGACAAGGATGAATCTGGTAAGAAAGTTGATCAAAAATTTTATAGAGACATCATTGGATCTTTATTGTACTTAACGGCTAGTAGACCAGATATTATGTTTAGTATAAGCATGTGTGCAAAATATCATTCTGAGCCTAAGGAATTACATTTATTAACTATTAAATGCATACTTAGATATTTATCTGGCACTATTGATATTAGACTGTGGCACTCTAAGAATTCAGCTATTGATTTAATTGCATATTATGATGCTGATTTTGTTATTTGCAAGTTAGATAAGAATAGTACATCTAGAACTTATCAATTTCTTGGACTTAATTTAATATAATGGTTTAGCAAGAAACAAAATTTAGTTGCACTATCTATAGTTGAAGCTGAATATATTATACCTGGAAGTTGTTGTGCTCAAATCTTATACATTAAACAACAACTTGAGGACTTTGGCATTAAATTAACTAAGACACCAATTAGATGTGATAACACAAGTGCAATAAACTTAACTAAAAATCCTGTTCAACACTCAAGAATAAGCACATAGAAATTAGACATCATTTTATTAGAGATCATGTTCAAAATAATGATGTTATGCTTGAATTTTTTTGTACTGATATGTAATTAGCTGATATACTAACCAAGCCACTCAATGAAGATAGGTTTAGTATGGTTAGAAGAGATTTAGGGATCATTAATCCTTTTGATTAGAACTCAATCACTCATCATGACCTTTCAAATTTTCTTTGGAAATTTCTTGATCTAATGACTTTGAAAATAATATTCAATTATTTATTATCTATTAAAATCAATTACCTTGATTTTCTATGATTTTTTTCTTATTTTTCTGATTTTTTCTTGAAGTATCGATACTTGGAAGTGTCGACACCTCGAAATGTCGACACATGGACTAATCCCGTGAGTCGACACTTAACCAGCGGGAACCAGTGATTAAATAGGGAAATTTATCCAATTCTTTCCATTTTTCTTTCAAATCTCTTGAGCCGTTACTTTTACTATTCCCTAAACTCTGTTAGATCCCATTCTTTATTCAATCAATATTTGAGCCCACTTTCCTTCTCATTTTTTTTGTTCTTTATGGTTTTGCTATGATTTCCTTGTACATTTCCCTTTCCATCCATGTTTTCCCATTTTCTTGGATGATGGGGCCCAAAAAATAGTTAGTTAGGAGGCCTCAACCTTCCACTCAGGATGCAGAGCACCGCACGAAGGCCCATCATGAGGATCAGCCTGAAGAGGCAGTTGCTCAACAGGAGATTCTAGTCTGACCACTAGTCCCTGGAGTAGACCGGATGGCCTCTAAGGCCATTATTGGGGGATGGCGAGTTGATTTTGAGTTTGTAGACTAGCAGCACTTTCGGATTTGTGATTGGCTAAAAGAGCTTGGTCTGGCACAGTTTTGTTCACTCAAGGAGAGATACTATCCAACTTTGATGAGAGAGTTTTATGGTACCCTAGCCAGAGGAGCTGATGGTTGGATGGCAAAGGTCAAAGGGGTTACCATTCCACTTTCATCTAGGATACTAAGTAGAGCATCGAAGATCCTAATAAGGGGCACTATAACAGACTCCCTAGTTGATAGGACAGCGGATATAGATGAATATTTGAGAGAGATGATATTAGGGAAGGAGCCACCATTGTAGCTTCACGACTTTCTCCAGAGATGAGGCTTTTGTACTGTATAGTTGCTCAGATTCTTCGACCAAAGACTGGGCATTTCGACTTCATCACTGAGAGGGAGCTGCTTGTGATGGTATCCTTAATACGGAGGACTCTTGTCTACCTACTAGTGCTCATGATCCATCAGATGATGGAAGCAGCTACCAGTAGGAGATTGTGTCTGTCGTATGGGATGGGTCTCAATATATTGTTTAGAGCTTACAGAGCAGACCCAGATGGAGAGCCTTGCAGAGAGCTGCTTCATACAAACATATATGATGAGAGATCACTGCATAGGATGAGCTATCATAGACTTAAAGGTCAGTGGAGGCGTAGGATATCAAGACAGACATCTACCACTGACCCAAATGATGAGGAGGATGTAGCAGAGGAGAAGGAGTAGTCATGTAGAGATGAGGCCGGGCCATCTAAGCCATATAGGGATATACCTGAGACATAGCTTGAGCCCTCCATTTTGGCACATGAAAAGGTGCCACCTCCTACATACAATACTGGGGATCGGATCACTTGACTGGAGATGGTGTTGCCCAGTAAGCAACCCAAGAGGGGGGGTGAATTGTGTCTCTAAAAATTAGAAATTACTTTACTTGATGCAATGCAATCCAATTCAACAATTAATTATGCAAGGTACTATGAATGCAAATATAAAGCTCTTAAATAAAAGTGCAGTGGAAAGAAAGAGCAATGAAAGTAAAGTAAGTAGAGAGATCAATCAACCACAAAGACCAAGAATATAGTGGTTCGGTGCTATCCAATGCACCTACATCCAATGCCCAAGATCTCTTTGGGAATTCACTATAATCACTCTCAATTACAGTTGATTAGTTTTGCGGGCTCACTAATCAAAAATCCAACTTGTTTTCACAAGGCCAACAAGTCAAAACCTCACTTGGTTTTACGGGCTAACCAAGAATCTAATTGGTTTTCAAAGGCTAACCAATAACCTCCCTTAATTTTTTGGGCTAACCAAGAACCTAAGTAGTTTTGCGGGCTAACCACCAACCTAATTGGTTTTCAAAGGTTTACCAATAACCTTGGTTTTACAATAGGCAAACCAAGAACCCTTACAACAAATAAAGATTAGAAGTAATGAGACAAAGTAAGCTTTCTAAAACAATGCGGGTATCTCTTTGAAGCTCGATGTAGAGATGCTTTGAACTTGTTGAAGCCTCTTGAAAGCTCAAGAATGATTGATCTTTAATGCTCTTCAAGGATCTTAAATGCTTGGAGGCTTGCTTTTGCTTGAGAGTAGTTGAATCTTCAAAGAATAGGAGTTAAAGCTCTCACTTCAATGCTCTTTTCTTATTCTTGTTGGCTTTGGCTCCTTAATTTTGATGATTAACAAAAGGTTGAGTATATGTTTGGACTAATGTTTCATCTCAAGATAAAGTTTCAGGACTTAGGTTATTCAAAAAGAGTACCAAGAGTACAATGATGAAACCAAGCTTGCCTGGTTTGGGAAAGAGCTCTTCTACCTTGAACAAAATCAAATTTCTCATATTGGACCTTATTATTAAGAAGCAATTAACAAAAGTAACAAAGGCTTAGAGAAATTCAAGCAAGGAACGCACCTCTCCAGAGTTTAAGAAAATTTCAGACCAGAGGTCGACCACCAGAGGTCGACACCTTGCCAAAGATCGACCACCAGAGGTCGACTCATGAAAAAAAGAAATGTTCAGCAAGGCCGGCACGACAAATATTCAGTGGCATGCTCCAGAGGTCGACCACCAGAGGTCGACACCTGTCCAGAGGTCGACTCATCGCCTGAGAATTCAAACTGGGCAGAACTATGGTTTTCTGGATTTTTGCCTAAGATAAACTGGAGGTCGACTCATGAGGTCGACACTTGATCCAGAGGTCGACTCATGGCATAACGGCTAGTTTTTCTGAACTTTTGATTTGATTTCTAACGGCCATAAACGGCCATATTTTTATTCTAATGGTCTTGTGGAGTTGTTTCAGCTTGAATAAGTTATTTAACCTCCACCTAACTTCAAAAAAGACAAGGAGACAAAGTGAAAAGGAATAGAGTGAAAGTACAAAGCCTTCAATCAATTCCAAGCCAAAAAGAGTGAGAAAATCAAGAGATTCCTTAGCCAAAAGCTTTCCATCTTTGAGGAATCCAACTTTCAAGAGTTTGGCATTTAGTGAGGTCCAAGATTCCAAGAGAAAGGCTTGAAGAGTCTCCATCAAGAGCTACATCGAATTACTTTTTGCTCAAAAGGAGTTTGTCTTGATTTATTCATTGTATTCATATTCTTTTTGTCTTAGGCTAGTTTCAAGAGAATTTGAAACTAGTGTGAGGTTTGTTGGTGAGCCAATTGATAAAACCAACTAGGGTTGCTTGTAAGCCCAAAGCCAAAACAAGTGAGTGAGGTTTGTTGGTGAGCCAATTGATAAAACCAACTAGGGTTGCTTGTAAGCCCGAAGCCAAAACAAGTGTGTAAGGTTTTGACTTGTGAGCCTTGTAAAACAAGTCGGCTGTAATCTAGAAAAGATTATAGTGGAAATTTCCAAGTGGAGCTTGGGGAGTGGATGTAGGTGCTAGGTGCACCGAACCACTATACTTCTTGTGTGTTTGCATTACTTTACTCTTCTTTTGCTCTTTAATTGTTGCTATCTTTCATTGCTTCCATTGCACAATTACTTGAGCACTATCACTCTTCACTTTTGAACTTGATAGCACATATATTGCTTTAATTTTTAAAATACCCAATTCACCCCCCCTCTTGGACACCATTTCTGGGCAACATGTGGTATCAGAGCTGCGGTACTCTCTTGTAGGTCCAACGATCTTGAGTGAAAGATCATGGCCGCCCCAATTGGAATGGGTGTATTTGAAGGACAAGCATCAAATCGCCCTCCTTTCTTTAATGGCACAAACTACACATACTGAAAAACTCGTATGCGTATTTATTTACAAGCTGTAGATTATCATATATGGAGAGTAATTACTAAAGGGCCTCATCAGCCCACTTACTTGGTTAATGGCATTATCACCTCAAAATCTGAAGAAGAATGGGATGACAATGACATCAAACAAGCTGAGTTAAATGCTAAGGCGATGAATTTGCTATTCTGTGCACTTGACCCAAGTGAATTTAACAGAATATCAAATTATATTTCCACCAAAGAAATTTGGGATACACTTGAGGTTACCCATGAGGGTACACACCAAGTGAAGGCAACAGAGGTGAACATGCTCAATCATACGTATAAGATGTTCAGGATGGAACCAACTGAAAGTATCAGTGAAATGTATACTAGATTTACCAATATAGTAAATGGTATGAGAAGTTTGGGAAAAATTATATCTAATGGTGAACTGGTTACAAACTTCTCAGGTCTCTTCCGGCTTCATGGGATGCGAAAGTAACAGCCATAGAAGAAGCCAAGGACGTCAATACTCTACCTCTTGAGCAGCTTCTTGGATCACTGATGACTTACGAGCTTTTACTAAAGCAGAAGACAGTGGACAATGACAAGAAAAAGAAAGCCATAGCCTTCAAGTCCACTACAAAGGAAGAGTTAAGTGATGAGTCAGAAGAAGAAGCTGATGATGATGAGACAGCTCTCATTACAAGAAAATTCAAAAAATTCATGAGAAAGAAGAAAGGCTTCTACAAGAAAAGGCCACAAAAAGGTGATCACAATAAAGATAAAGAGAAAGAAAAGAAAGGGATCCACCCATCTGCTTCAAGTGCAAGAAGCCTGGACATTATAAAACAGATTGCCCTTTGCTTAAAAAGAGTCGAAGGATGTTGAGAAAGAAAGCCATGATGGCTACCTGGAGTGAGAGTGAGGACTCCAGCAGTGATGAAGAGCAGCAGGTAGTCGCCAACCTGTGTTTCATGGCCAATGAAGATAATGAGGTAAATTCTGAACCTGAAATTGAATTTACTTTCAATGAATTGCATGATACTTTTGATGATTTAGTTATGGAATATGAAAAATTAAAACTGAAAAATAAGAAATTAAGAAAGTTAAAGCTTGAGCTTACCAAAAATTCAGAAAAGTTTTCAACTGAAATTAAAGATTTAATTCAAGAAAACAAGAAATTAACTGAACATGTAAAGACTTTGAAAAATAATAGAAGTCTTAAAACTAATGAGAAAATTGAAAAACAAAACAAAGAACTATTGCTTCAAAACAAGAATTACAAAGAAGAGTTAGAAAAAGTAAAACCTTTTGTAGAAAAGTTTACTTTTAGTTCAGAAAAATTAAGTATGCTTTTAAATAGTCAACATGCAATGTTTAACAAAGCTGGACTTGGATTTAAGCCACAGAATCAGCAAAAACTTTACAAAAACTTTTTATACCTGCATCTTCTAATATTACCTGCTATGCATGTGGTAAGTTAGGACATAAATCATATATTTGTAATAGAAGAAAATTAAATATCTTTGGAAAGATTTGGGTTCCAAAAGGAACCAATTTGACTAACCCTAAAGGACCCAAGATGACTTGGGTACCTAAAGTTTCAACTTGATTAATTTTTGCAGGTGTGCCTTGCAACCAAAAATAAAAGAAGAATGTGGTATCTGGATAGTGGTTGCTCAAGGCATATGACTGGGGATGTGAAGCAATTCTCATCACTAGCAGCTATTGATGGTGGAAACGTTACTTTTGGTGATAATGGAAAAGGCAAAATCGTTGGAATTGGTAAAATCCATATCACCCCTAATGCTTATGTAGATAATGTATTATTTGTTGATGTCTTGAAGCCTAATCTTTTCAGCATTAGTCAGTTTTGTGACAAGGGTTTTAAAGTTATTTTGAATCATCTTTGTGCATGGTATCTAGTCTTGATGTCGATGGCATCAAGTTCACTAGTTATAGGCATGGAAACATTTACATGGTTGATCTTGATGATCTAGCCATGGAAAGTGGTCAATGCCTAGTGGCTAGGGAAGCCAAGGCAAGTGAAACTAGTTGGCTTTGGCATCGTAGGCTAGGGCATGCTAGTATGCAGTTGATTTCAAAATTAAGCAAAAAGAATCTTATAAAAGAATTGCCAAAACTCGCATTTGAAAAAGATAAGATTTGTGCTGCATGTCAATTTGGAAAACAAACTAAATCTACTTTCAAACCTAAAGGAGTAGTATCTACTACTAGACCCCTTGAATTATTGCATATGGACCTCTTTGGACCAACCAGAACAACTAGTTTGGGAGGTAAAAAATATGGGCTAGTAATTGTAGATGATTACTCACGATTTACTTGGGTAATGTTTTTAGCTCATAAAGATGAAATGTTTTCAGCTTTTGTAAAATTTCATAAAAGGGTTTCAAACGAAAAAGATCTCACTATTGTTTCTTTGCGTAGTGATCATGGAACTGAATTTGACAATCATGATTTTGAAACTTTTTGTAATGAAAATGACATTAGTCATAATTTTTCTGCACCTAGGACACCTCAACAAAATGGATTGGTAGAAAGAAAGAACAGGACACTTGAAGAAATAGCACGCACAATGCTTTGCGAAAATGATTTACCTAGATATTTTTGGGCAGAAGCCATTAATACTTCCTGTTACATTTTAAATCGTGTTTTAATTCGACCTATTTTGAAGAAAACACCATATGAGCTTTGGAAAAATTGAAAACCGAATCTTAATTATTTTCGTGTATTTGGCTGCCGTTGTTTCATATTAAACAATGGCAAAGACAATATCAGTAAATTTGATGCCAAGTCAGATGAGGGTATCTTCTTAGGATGCTCTACTTCTAGCAAGGCATATAGGGTCTTCAACAGAATAACTCTTCTGGTTGAAGAATCAATTCATGTAGTGTTTGATGAATCTAACGAAATATCTTCTAGAAAAGAAGATTCTATTGATGATGAAACAGGTACAAAGAAGCTTGAACAATTGACAATCAATGAAGATGAGCCCAAAGGAGATGATGATCAAGAAAATGAAGATCAAACTCAAGAGATCAATGCAACTTCACCAAAACCTTTACCTAAAGAGTGGAGGTATGCACACGGACATCCCAAAAAGCTAATAATTGGTGATCCGTCAAAGGAAGTAAGTACACGCTCTTCCATTAGAAATGTTTGTGATTATTTAGCTTTTGTATCTCAGATAGAGCCTAAGTCAATTGAAGAAGCTAAAAAAGATTGTAACTGGATTAATGCTATGCAAGATGAACTAAATCAATTTAAAAGAAATAACGTTTGGACTTTAACTGAAAGACCCCTTAATGTTTCTGTAATTGGCACAAAATGGATTTTTAGAAATAAACTTGATGAACATAGTATTGTAACTAGAAACAAAGCTAGACTTGTTGCTAAAGGCTACAACCAGGAAGGAGGGATCGACTTTGATGAAACCTTTGCTCCTGTTGCTAGGCTAGAAGCAATTAGACTTTTTGATGCAGAACAAAGAACAAAGAAGCGTATGCGGAAGTAAATTTAGGATTAATTTCTTTTTTTTTTTTTTTTTTTATATTTCAGAAATTGGCTTTGACTCAAAGTAAAGCTAAACTAAGTTGAAGGAAACTAGGTAAGGATTGAAAGCACAGTTTAGAAGAAACTAAATTATCAGAGTAGTTCAGAAGTAACGGATCGCTGGGGGGTTGAGAAACTCCCAGACCTAGGGTTTCGCTCTGAACTTTCAACATAACAGAAATAGAGAGGAGAGATGGTTTACTAACCAGACAGTGATCTTCTCAGGATTTTGGTGGAAGAACTCTATCGAGCAGATTGTGGGATCCTCGGAGTCGGCTATCTTCGTAATGGATCCTCCAATACTGGTCTTGTGGTTTGGTCGGCTTCTCCTGGACTTAAGATCTGGGAAAGAAGAGGAACAAGTGATGGATTTCAGATACTCAAGAAAAGATTTACCAGGTTGAAGAACTTGAAAGCTGAAGTTGCTGAAATCAGGATTCTCATGGAGGCCGATCTGACTTCCTCTTAGAATTGCTGTACATCTGAAGTATCTGGACTGGAGCTGGATGCTGGTGGCCGGCCTGGACTTGGAGAGGATGGCCGTGAGAAGTGGAATAGACTAGGACTTGGTGGAAAGAGAAGGGTGATGGCGGCTAGGGTTTGGGAGTGGAGTGGCTAACCTAGGGTTTGTGTTTTGGAGATCTCACACGTCCTCAAGGTTCCTGGGGAACACGGATTTACTCCCTCATGGAGCTCAACACCTGGATGCAAGTGCGGAAGAGAGAAAACACAAAGTTTGCTCACAAAAAAAATTTGGTTTCATTCATCTGATTGATTTAAACTTACAAGAGGGGTTTAATTTATAAGGCTTTATAAGGGAGTAGGGTTTTACATCTTCCCATGTGGGACTAAAGGAGGGGATCTACAAATCAGGATAAATCATACACATATGGTCGGCCAAGGTACCAAAAAAATTTGATTTGGGTTATAAAAGGCAGGTAGATGGCGCCTCCTTATTTGGATCTTCAAGAGAATTTTTTTTTTTCCTTCCATGGATCAACTCTTTTGGACTCCTCCTTTTCTTCCTCCCTAAGTCAAGGTCCTTCCCATCTTTGTTTTGGATTTTTTTGGCAGGTAGTGGGCGCCTCCTTGAAGTTCTCTCCAAGAGAATTTCTTCCCATCTTTACTTTGGTTCTCTTGGGAAAGTCTTGGCCGCCCCCTTGATTTATGGACTCTTGGTGGATTTCTCCTCATCTGGCGCATGAGAGAAGGAAGCTGCTATCTGTGGAGTGGGGACCAAAGGCTGCTGGATGTAGATATGGCGCCCCCTGGACTCAGGCGTATGGCTGGGAGTGTGGCTGGGAGTGTGGTGTCCACTTGCTTGGTCTTGGGAGAAAATGTAACACCCCAGGTTGAAACCCTAGTCCACTACTGAGTCAACATGACTCAACAAAATAAAATGCAGGTAATGTAGACTCAAGCTAAATTAAGTTGATCTAGTCAACTCTTATTACAAACCAAAAACCCTAATTTTTTTGGGCAAGGTTAATCAGAGATCCAGATGGAGCTCTGAAGTCTTCTTCTGAGTCTGGTGCCCGCACCAATTCTCCCAGGGTGGGAGGAACTCGACCCTGTCGAGTATGGATCAAGTTGGCTCTGGTATCTCTCCAAGAGGTCTGGGTCCAGCTCTTGTAACTCTTCTCGGAAGATCCAACAGTCATCAGAATCTGGCCTTCCTAGCCAGCGGACCAGGTATCTTTGGTATCCTCGATTACGAGTAGAGATAACCTGATCATCCAGGATCTTTTCAATCTGCTCTTTCCTCACAGGCCAATTTGTTGGTGGGGTCACAGGGTCAGGTTCACTCTCAAGAGCAGGATTAGGTTCAAAAGCCTCACTGGGAATCATAGCTGGCTCCCTATACTCTACTAGGTCTGTAATGTTGAAAGTGGAGCTAATGCCTAGTTCTGGAGGCAACTCGAGCACATAGGCATTGGATCCTACTCTCTTTACCACTCTAAATGGTCCAGCTCCCCTAGCATGTAACTTTCTAACGGTTCCAGGAGGAAACCGTTCAGGCCTTAACCTAATCATTACATAGTCTCCTTCGTTAAAAGTTTTGACTCGTCTTTGAAAATCAGCCAATTTCTTATAAGTTTCATTACTTAAATTTATTTTGGCTTGAATTTCTTTATGCAAGTCTTTTATATGCTGTGCAAAAACTTCGGTAGACTCGGAGACCCGTGTGTGGACTGGTAAAGGAGCTAGGTCAAGAGGTGTGTGGGGTTTGTAACCATGCACAATTTCAAATGGACTCTTACCCGTAGACCTATTGACCGAGTCATTATATGCAAATTCAGCTCTAGGTAAGTACAAATCCTAGTTCCTAATGTTTTCACCAACAAGACACCTTAGCAGATTGCCTAAACTACGGTTCACTACTTCGGTTTGGCCATCAGTCTGGGGATGATAGGCAGTTGAAAACTTAAGTTTCGTCCCTAACTTATGCCAAAGGGTTTTCCAGAAATAGCTGGTGAACTGAACATCCCTATCTGAAACAATGGTCTTGGGTAGGCCATGGAGTCGAACTATCTCATTAAAGACAGGGTGGCTACCTTAGACGCATCAAATGTTTGGGAACAAGGCAAGAAATGGGCCATCTTGGAAAATCGGTCTACTACAACACAGATAGAGTCATGCCTCCTCTGGGTCTTAGGCAAACCTAACACAAAGTCCATGCTCACATCTTGCCAAGGACGATCTGGGACAGGGAGTGGGGTATAAAGGCCGGTGTTCTGTTTTCGTTGTTTGGCAACAGCGCAGGTCCGACACCTAGCCACAATGTGTGCTACATCTTTTTTAAGCTAGGCCAGAAAAAATGGTCTTCAATAGCCAGGGTGGTCTTATCTTTTCCGAAATGGCCAGCTAAACCTCCAGCATGAGTTTCCCAAATCAAGAATTCCCTAAGAGAGGTTCTAGGGATGCAAAGCCTATTCTTAAAGAACAGAAAGCCATCTAAAAGGGAATAATCCTTATGTTCACTAGATGGTCCTTGAGTTAGATCCTGGTATACAGTCTTGAAATCCGGACACGACTCATATTCTTCTTTGATTTGCTCAAACCCTATGACTTCAGCCCTAACAGAATTCAACAACAAAGATCGACGACTAAGGGCATCAGCTACCTTATTTTCAGACCCAGCCTTATGCTTCAAAACAAAAGTATAGGACTGGATATACTCTACCCACTTAGCATGCCTAGGGTTAAGCTTCTTCTGAGAATTCAAGAATCTAAGAGCCTTATGGTCCGAAAATAGCATAAATTCTTGCGGTAGTAAATAATGTCTCCAGTAACGCAAAGCTTGCACTACCGCGTAAAATTCCTTATCATAGGTAGAATACCTAAGCTTAGCATCATTAAGTTTTTTACTAAAGAATGCTTTGGGATGGTTCTCTTGGCTTAGGACTCCACCTATACCTACTCCTGAAGCATCACAGGCAACCTCAAATACCTTTGAAAAGTCCGGTAGTCTCAAAATGGGTGCCTGGGTCATCCTATCCTTAAGATCTAGGAAGGCTTGATGGGCTGCTTTGGTCCACTGAAATTCTCCCTTCCTGATGCAGTCTGTGATAGGAGCAACTACGGTACTAAACCCCTTGATGAATCGCCTATAGAAGGTAGCCAAGCCATGGAAACTTCTGACTTCATGCACACTGGTCGGCTCTGGTCATTCTACTATGGACCTAATCTTTTCAGGATCGGCAGCCACGCCGTCAGGGGTTACAACAAATCCAAGGAAGATAATTCTACTGGTCATAAATTCACACATTTTGAGATTAACATAGAGACTATCACTCCTCAAAACTTGACATACTTGTCTAAGGTGGCCTAGGTGATCTGCAGGGGTCTTACTATAGATCAGGATGTCATCAAAATAGACCACTACAAACTTCCCTATGAAAGCTCTAAGTACCTGGGTCATAATCCTCATGAAAGTACTAGGGGCATTGGATAACCCAAAAGGCATAACAACCCATTCATAGAGACCATCCTTAGTTTTGAAGGCTGTTTTCCACTCATCCCCTGGTCTAATCCTAACCTGATGATAGCCACTCTTGAGATCAATTTTAGAAAAAACCATGGCACCGGCCATCATATCAAGCATGTCATCTTGTCTAGGGATGGGGAACCTATACTTGATTGTGATTTTATTGATGGCACGACTGTCAACACACATCCTCCACGTGCCATCCTTCTTCGGGGTTAGAAGTGCAGGGACTGCACAAGGGCTAAGACTCTCTCTAATGAACCCCTTCCTCAACAATTCGCCAACCTGCTTTTGCAGTTCTTTATGCTCCGATGGATTCATCCTATAATGGGGCAAGTTGGGTAAAGTAGCTCCTGGGACTAAATCTATTGAATGCTGAATATCCCTAAGAGGTGGAAGGTGGTCTGGCAGATCCTCGGGAAAAACATCCTCAAATTCTTCTAATAAAGGCTTAACTTCCTGAGGAGGCTCTGAGGGTGTAGGAGTCCTAAGTTTCTTTGCAGTCAACATCCAAATGGGTGAACCACTATGAATCTCTTGTTCTAGATCCTTGGCACTAATTAGGTTCACTCCAGTCTTCATTTCTCTGACCTTACTAGTTTTTTTAGCTACCTTGTCCTTAGGAGGGACTGAATGGATTATGATTTTCTTCCCATTGAAACTAAAACACAGGTGTTGGATTTTCCTAAGAGGGTGGCATCATGATCATACAACCAAGGTCTTCCAAGAATTATACTGCTCACCCCCATGGGCAAGACATCACACCAAATCTTCTCTTGATAGGATTACATTTGGATTTGGACCTGACATCTAGACTGGATGGGTATAGAGGTAGAGTCTACCCAAGAAACCTTATAGGGGTTGGGGTGGGGGACTGGGGTTAAGCCTAACATTTTGACAGTGCTAGTAGAAATGGCATTCACATAGCTCCCACTATCTTTGATGATTTTACAAACTTTATCCCCTAGTTTAAGGAAAGTCTGTAGGATGTTAGTCCTACGCCAATCTTCCTGAACTTTAGTCTGGGACAGGATGCATCTCACAACCCCTAAGTGGTCAGATTCAGTGGATTCTTCCTCCCCTTCATACTCATCAACCAAATTCATTCCGGCCTCATAAACTTCTTCTTTAAACTCCTCATTAGGCTCGGAATTCTCTTCTCCTCCCTCTTCTATATTTAGGGATCTACGAGGGCACTGGCTAGAAACATGACCTACCTTATGACACTTAAAACAAGCTATGGCTATGCACTGAGTGGAGATATGACCGGGCTTCTGACACTTAAAACAGACGATACTAGGGGTTCTGTGGGTGTCAGGTGCCTTACCTTTGTCCATGGGCCTAGGAGTGGGGATACCCTGATTAGGCTTGCTAAGGGTAACCTGGCTAGGTCCATTTCTTGGGACTGGGGCACTAACCCTAGATGGCATGGGTCCTCTCTGAAACTTCTCAGTGTTCAGTGCAACCTGATAGGCTTGGTCTAGGTCAGTAACCTCTCTCAGAAATAACTCTCTCTTAATATCTTCCCTAAGTCCAGCCCTAAATCTAGACAAAGTGACCTCATGGGCTTCACTCACATCACATCTCATCAGGTATTCATCAAAGGTGGTTATGTAGTCTGAAACAGATCGGTTCTCTTATTTCAAAGTCTGTCATTGGTCTAACAGATTTTGCTGGTATGAAATGGGTAGGTACTTGTCTCTAAGTTTCTCTTTCATACCCTGCCAAGTGGTTATGGGCTCTACATTTCGTCTTCTAGTGGTCAGCTCAATGTTCCCCCAGTATAACCTAGCTTGACGTATTAATTTCATCTTGGCAAACTTGAATTTCCTCTCCTCAGACATGGCATACCACTCAAAGTACTGGTCCATCTCACCCTCCCAATCAGAATACACCTTAGGATTTAGGCTACCATCAAAAGTGGGTGCATCTAACTTGATGTTTCGAATGAACCTATCATCTCTATCCTCAGGTTCTGGGTCAGGCCTCCTATGATTAGGTTTAGGATCTCGGTATAAAGGTCTTCTAGGCTCTTGGTATGGGTGAGGTTGAGGTACATTAAAATCTGGGTCAGGAGTCCAGTTCCGATGCCTAGGTTCCTCTAGCACTTGGACTCGATCCCTAAGCTGGGCAAAATCCTCATGGACTTGTTCTTTAAATTGGGCAACAGTGGTAGTCACATCCTGACTCAGTTTGTTCATACTCTCAGTAAGAGCTATAACCACGGCTTCTAAATCAGGTTGGGTTTGACCAGGTTGGTAGGGCACTCCATTCCGAGTAGACATGATGCAAGCAAACACACAAAATGAGACTCAACTGAACGACTATGGGCTAACTAGACCTAGAGCCCAAACTAGATGCCCAATCAGAGTGGCAAGCTAGCCTGTAGTAACTCAGGACTCAGCCAGGCAGGTGTAAGGGGAGTGTTAGGTCCCTGAATGCCAATCCTAGACACCAATCAGAGATTGGCCAGGTAGGCAGACCAGCACACAAGCCCTTCGGGATGGAATCCCTGAACCACCGTTCTAGACACTGAGTACAAAGCACACACAGAGTAACCAGACAAACTGACTCAACACTAGCCTTGACCCGACTTGTTGATGTCCCTAGCCCACTAGGGCAAATTAGGTCTAATCAATTTTAGATTAAATGCTTAGGTTCGAATGAAGGGGTGGTGGTTTTGGGCTAAGGAGAGGTTATCAACTCCTCCCCTTATCTTAGATGCTCAAATGTCCTTAAGGTGAATTAAGAGATGAACACTCAAAATAATTGGATTGCAGAACACAAAAATAAAGTTGCAGTAATTTAATTCTCAGAAATCGTATGGAAACCAATAAATCATGAGAAAATTATGTAAATTAGTTTCAATTATAATGGTTTCAGAAAAATAAAAATAACTAAATTTGGAGTTACCTGAAGTGAGAAATAATTCATGCAATAGGGCAATTACGGGCTGAAAATAGAGCACTTCCCCGTTTACAATTTCTGCTACGAAGTTGTAACCCAACGGATCCCCTACACGCCCTAGGAACACCCCATGGAATGGGAAGAGGAGGTTTGCACCTCGCTTCATTCCTAGGACCGGACATCCTGGGGAGTCTACTTCGAGTAGACAAAGTAAAAAGAGAGGGACTCAAACAAGCAATCAAACAGAAACCCTAGACAGGGCTCTGATACCAAAATGATGCAGCACGAAAGCTCTGATACCAAAATGATGCAGAAAAAAGAACAAAGAAGCATATGCGGAAGTAAATTTAGGATTAATTTCTCTTTTTTTTTTTTTTTTTTATATTTTAGAAATTGGCTTTGACTCAAAGTAAAGCTAAACTAAGTTGAAGGAAACTAGGTAAGGATTGAAAGCACAGTTTAGAAGAAACTAAATTATCAGAGTAGTTCAGAAGTAACGGATCGCTGGGGGGTTGAGAAACTCCCAGACCTAGGGTTTCGCTCTGAACTTTCAACATAACAGAAATAGAGAGGAGAGATGGTTTACTAACCAGACAGTGATCTTCTCAGGATTTTGGTGGAAGAACTCTATCGAGCAGATTGTGGGATCCTCGGAGTCGGCTATCTTCGTAATGGATCCTCCAATACTGGTCTTGTGGTTTGGTCGGCTTCTCCTGGACTCAAGATCTGGGAAAGAAGAGGAACAAGTGATGGATTTCAGATACTCAAGAAAAGATTTACCAGGTTGAAGAACTTGAAAGCTGAAGTTGCTGAAATCAGGATTCTCCTGGAGGCCGATCTGACTTCCTCTTAGAATTGCTGTAGATCTGAAGTATCTGGACTGGAGCTGGATGCTGGTGGCCGGCCTGGACTTGGAGAGGATGGCCGTGAGAAGTGGAATAGACTAGGGCTTGGTGGAAAGAGAAGGGTGATGGCGGCTAGGGTTTGGGAGTGGAGTGGCTAACCTAGGGTTTGGGTTTTGGAGATCTCACACCTCCTCACGGTTCCTGGGGAACCCAGATTTACTCCCTCACGGAGCTCAACACCTGGATGCAAGTGCGGAAGAGAGAAAACACAAAGTTTGCTCATAAAAAAAATTTGGTTTCATTCATCTGATTGATTTAAACTTACAAGAGGGGTTTAATTTATAAGGCTTTACAAGGGAGTAGGGTTTTACATCTTCCCATGTGGGACTAAAGGAGGGGATCTACAAATCAGGATAAATCATACACATATGGTCGGCCAAGGTACCAAAAAAATTTGATTTGGGTTATAAAAGGCAGGTAGATGGCACCTCCTTGTTTGGATCTTCAAGAGAATTTTTTTTTTTCCTTCCATGGATCAACTCTTTTGGACTCCTCCTTTTCTTCCTCCCTAAGTCAAGGTCCTTCCCATCTTTGTTTTGAATTTTTTTGGCAGGTAGTGGGCGCCTCCTTGAAGTTCTCTCCAAGAGAATTTCTTCCCATCTTTACTTTGGTTCTCTTGGGAAAGTCTTGGCCGCCCCCTTGATTTGTGGACTCTTGGTGGATTTCTCCTCATCTGGCGCATGAGAGAAGGAAGCTGCTATCTGTGGAGTGGGGACCAAAGGCTGCTGGATGTAGATATGGCACCCCCTGGACTCAAGCGTATGGCTGGGAGTGTGGCTGGGAGTGTGGTGTCCACTTGCTTGGTCTTGGAAGAAAATGTAACACCCCAGGTTGAAATCCTAGTCCACTACTGAGTCAACATGACTTAACAAAATAAAATGCAGGTAATGTAGACTCAAGCTAAATTGAGTTGATCTAGTCAACTCTTATTACAAACCAAAAACCCTAATTTTTCGGGCAAGGTTAATCAGAGATCCAGATGGAGCTCTGAAGTCTTCTTCTGAGTCTGGTGCCCGCACCACTTTTACTTGCTTTTGCTTGTTTTATGGATTTCAAGTTATTTCAAATGGATGTTAAGAGCGCTTTTTTAAATAGATTTATTGAAGAGGAAGTTTATGTTGAATAGCCTCCTGGTTTTGAAAATCATGAATTTCCTAACCATGTTTTTAAATTGCATAAAGCATTGTATGGTTTAAAGCAAGCTCCTAGAGCTTGGTATGATAGATTAGGTTTATTTTTTATGAAGAATGATTTTTCTAGAGGTAATGTAGATAATACATTATTTTTGAAAAAGAAAAATGATGATCTCTTAGTAGTACAAATCTATGTAGATGATATTATTTTTGGTGCTACTAACGAATGTCTTTGTCAAGAATTTGCAAAGTTAATGCAGAGTGAGTTCGAGATGAGCATGATGGGAGAACTCAACTTCTTCCTCGGACTCCAAATTAAGCAAACCAAAGAGGGGATCTCCATCAACCAAGCCAAGTACACAAGGGAAATATTGAAAAAGTTTGGGATGGAAACTGCCAAACCAATAGATACCCCTATGAGCTCTTCATGTAAATTAGACAAAGATGAATGTGGTAAATCAGTAGACCAAAATTATATAGAGGCATGATTGGTTCATTGCTATATCTAACTGCCAATAGACCAGATATAATGTTTAGTATTTGTATGTGTGCACGTTTTCAGTCTGCTCCTAAAGAATCACATCTCTTAGCTGTAAAACGTATATTTAGATACTTATCTGGGTCAATTGAAATTGGTCTTTGGTACTCTAAAGAGTCATCATATGAATTGATTGCATATTCTGATGCTGATTTTGCTGGGTGTAAACTTGATCGTAAAAGTACTAGTGGAACTTGTTTATTCCTAGGAGTTAATTTGATTTCATGGAGCAGCAAGAAACAGAATTCAGTTGCTCTATCTATGGCGGAAGTCGAATATATAGCAGCTGGAAGCTGTTGTGCTCAGATTCTATGGATCAAACAGCAACTCGAGGACTTTGGCATCAAACTAACTAAGACAACCATAAGATGTGATAATACTAGTACAATCAATTTAACGAAAAATCCTGTACAACATTCAAGAAGCAAACATATTGAAATAAGACATCACTTCATAAGAGATCATGTTCAAAACTCTAATGTGTTGTTATAATTTATTTGTACTAATTATCAATTGGCTGATATATTCACAAAACCATTGAATGAAGATAGATTTTGTATGATCAGAAGAGAACTGGGAGTCATTGATCCTTTTGCTTGAAACTCTTCAATTCTCATCAAAATTCCTCAAAAATGATTTATAAATTCTCAAATATGTTTAAAGCTTATTTTTCTAAATTTTATCAATTTTTTTAAATTTTACCGAATTTTATTTTGGCTAATTTATTTTTGGAGGTTGACACTTAAGTTTTCGAAGGTCGACACTTGAGGTCGACCCCTGAGATTTTTAGAGGTCGACACTTGAGGTCGACCCCTGAGAATTTTTAGAGGTCGACATTTGAACGGAAATCATCTTTTTTAAAACCCGTCCGCAATCCTCTTTTTATCCATTTCTTTCCATTTCTCCTTCGTGTGGTCCCCTCCAACTTCCCTAAAGCTCTAAACAGTGGATTTCCAACCCTCTCCTTCATCTTTTTGGGTAAATCTTTTCCTCTCCTCTTGTTCTCCTTTGAACCTAACCGTTTTTTACCGTATACTTTGTTTTTGGACAACCGAAAGCTTTTGCCTCTATCCACCCTCTAATATTGGTTGTTTTTCAATTAAAATCACTCATTTCTTTCCTCCGTTTCTTGCATTTCCTCCATTTACTCTCGATTTTCTCCATTTTCACAAACCCTATCTTACCATTTCACCAACCCGTGAACCTCTCTTCTCCACTCTTTTCTTGGTTCCTTCCCTCTTAGCCTTGCATTATCCTACTTCTCCCTAATTTACCCCTCTTCCATCCATAAGGGTCCAAGAAAGCACTTGGCAGTAAGAAAAAGGAGAATGGAACAAGGCCAAAGTAGCACTAAGCGATGAAGAAAGGTCAGACATGAGCGTGAGCCGACCCCAGAGCCACCTGCACCAGTGCCAGCCAGCTTAGTACAGAAGAGCATTGCGATTGGGAGACGTGTGGACATACCTTTCTGGGATCAGCATCACTTTTTTATAGGAGATGTGCTGAGAGATGCAGGTCTGGTTCACTTCTGCACGATGACTGAGAGATTCTACCCAGACCTCATCAGGGAGTTCTATGCATCCATGGCCACTGATGGCATTGGATGGTCAGCTACTGTTCGTGGGATCGAGATTCCAGTGACACCGGAGGTCATCAGTCGCGTTTGGAGGGTTCCACTTCATGGCATAGCTGCCACTTCTATCAGCGACAAAGAGCATGCCTTCAGATGTATTCTAGAGTGTGAGGATGTTAGCGGCATTTCCACAGTAGCCGCTAACCAGCTTTCACTAGAGATGAGAGTGCTGCATCATATCATCGCCCGCATCTTGATTCCAAAGAGCGGGAGATTTGACTTTATTACTGAGCGTGAGCTGGTGTTGATGGTGTCCCTGAGACAGCGGACTCCCATCAACCTTTCCATGATCATGCTTCAGCAGATGGGTGAGGCAGCATCTCACAAGAGACTAGTTCAGCCATATGACATGGGGCTGACACAGCTATTCATGGAGCATGGAGTTTCATTTGATGGTATACCCTTCAGTCAGCTGCAGCATACTGATACATATGGAGAGAAATCCCTGCATAGGATGGGATTTCGACTGATTGGTGACCGTTGGGTGCGACGAGAGTCTGGCCAGGAGCCAGATAAGGAGGATGAGATCCGAGCAGCTGAGGCAGGGCCTTCAGAGCCTACTGATCATGGTACATCTCCTCGTCCAGCACCAGAGTCAGAGACTGCGGAGCCTGAGCCATTCACGCCACCACTCTCATCAGCTCCAGCACCTACTGCTACTGCTACACCATGGAGGACTACAGCGAGGATATCGGACTTTGAGCAGAGAGTGACTGATCACATTTCAGAGATCCGGAAAGAGATTGCTGGTGTATGACAGGAGCTACATGGTCTGCGGATCCACACAGAGATGCACATTGGAGCTCTCTCAGCTAGTGTAGATGCAGGATTTCGACAGATCCTCAGCTTACTGAGATTAGCATTGCCACCAGGGACTATAGATCCGACAGTGACTCCTACACATTCTGATGATGATGATGATGACTCCAGTGGATACAGTGACAGTGATGGAGATCAGCCTGGAGCAGGTAGCTCTGATGTTCCACCTGCAGATCCGATTCCAGAGATTCCCCCTTCTACTGATCCTCCTTCTACTGATCTTCCTAGTACAGATCCTCCAGCTACAGATGTGCCAGTAGATACTGAGTTTACTAAGTCACTTTTTGAGACTATTACAGGAATTCCGGATGATAGAGATGAGCATACAGAGATAGATATTGATGATCCCACTGCTTATGAGTTAGTCAGCAGGAACACTCTAGCTCAGTCTACTCAGCATACTGATCCATCTACTCCTTCTGCTACTGCTTCTGTCAGGACACCTGTGGAGGCTTTTCCTCGGACCTATAGATCTCGTAGGACTACCCCTAGGTCTGGTCCCTCTCTGAGGACTCGGAGTCTCACTCATAGGACTCCAAAATCCTCATCTAGGATCTCGGCTCCTATCTCTTTTGATATACCTTCTGATGAGGAGTAGCCTCATAGATTTGCTTGATGTATGATGTACTAGTTTACTTTGTATGATCTGATGTATCAGTGTTTTGTGCTTACTATGTAAGCAATTTTGTAACTGAATAAATTTATATACTTATCTACATTGTGATATTTTACAGTCTGATACCAGCTCTTAGCATTTATCTTTTTAAACCCTCAAGTTAGAATGTTTTTGTTATATTGAATGCACAAATTGAGGGGGAGCATGTATTTTATGCAACTAAGTACTTCATTGTAATGGAACATAATTTTCCTTAATATATCTTTTACTACAAAGAATGCACTTTTTGATTCTTGACAAAAAGGGAGAGTATAGTAATGTTTGTAAAGTATATATAGTAAAGTATGACTCTTTCATAGAATAGAGTAAAGCTATTATGGTTCTTATCTTTTTGACTCATGAGAATGTTTTCACAAAAAGAAAGAAGTAAATGAAAAGTAAAATCTTTTTGACTCATGAGAATGTTTTCACAAAAAGAAAGAAGTAAATGAAAAGTAAAATCTTTTTGACTCATGAGAATGTTTTCACAAAAAAGTAGATGAAAAGTAAAATTTTTATGGTATACTCATGCATGTAAGGATTCTTTGAAAATTTTTATTATTGCTATATTTTGCTTTTGGACTTAATTGCATATATACTCAAGGTTTTGTCATCATCAAAAAGGGGGAGATTGTTGGCTTTGGCTCCTTAATTTTGATGATTAACAAAAGGTTGAGTATATGTTTGGACTAATGTTTCGTCTCAAGATAAAGTTTCAGGACTTAGGTTATTCAAAAAGAGTACCAAGAGTACAATGATGAAACCAAGCTTGCCTGGTTTAGGAAAGAGCTCTTCTACCTTGAACAAAATCAAATTTCTCATATTGGACCTTATTATTAAGAAGCAATTGACAAAAGTAACAAAGGCGTAGAGAAATTTAAGCAAGGCACGCACTGTTGGATTCGGGAACCAGTGCGGAAGCGTGGATTTCAAAATTTTATGAAATCATGTCCGAACCCTAATCCCAAAATCTCCTTATTAGAAATTAAAACTATGACTACATGCATGTCCAAATTTAAACATTGTTTAAATACTAACCTCAGATCGCTATTACCAGTCTGATGCAGAAATGAACTCCAAATTGAGTAGCCTCTTGAACACACCAGGCGTCCACTTGTCCGCCCTCCGATGGTGATCCACACGGGTAGATGATCAAGACACTGACTCCTTAATTGGGTTCCTTCCAATCAAGCTCTACCCTAAGAACTTGATATATGGGCTACTGGCTAGGACTCCTCTAGCCAAACTGGGACTAAACCTTCTCTCTTACCCTTCTCCTCGTCTTCTAGCAACTTTGGCCCCTTAAGACACTCTTGTCTTAAGAATAAGCCCTTGTCCTAAAATGGGACAAGTCTTGTCTCGGAGGGAGAAGAAAATTAAGACAAGATTGTCTTAATGTAAGAAAGAAAGGAGAGGCGCCTTCTTCCTTTACCGTCGGAGAGTTTCTCTCGGACTCTCCTTCTTTTCTGAGATTCGATAGAGCCTAGGCTCTGTAAAGGAATCAAAGAGGAAAGAGAGGAGGGGGAAACAGTGTTCTGGAGAGGGAGAAGAAAAAGAAGCAAGGCTTCGCCGTAGAAAATCTGGAATGATTTTTTACGGTGAAGTCTTCTCCTTAAATAGGTGACAGAGAGGCGTCTTCTTCCTGTAATCATCCTCTCACGTCCCTCTCTCCCTTCTCACATCCTTTGCCTTTATCTCACGGCCCTTGGGATTAATCTCACGGCCTTTGGGATGGGAAGATGCAAGGAAGAGTCGCGAGAAAACACAGAAGGGCGCGCGCAGAAGAGAGGAGTCGCGCCCCTTCGGTATTTTCTTTCTTTCTTTCACGGTAATTCCAATTTTGAAGAGTCCACGCCTAGGTGGACTCTCTTCCATGCCTTCTCAGCCAAAAGACACCGACTTCCTCTATTTTCTCATGCAGAAACGCCGCTTGGAGAGAGTCCACGCGCACGTGGACTCTTCTCCTTGCACGCGCGCGTGGGAAAAAAGGGGAAAGGGCTTAGGCGATGTGGGAAAGGGGTTTAGCCTCTTAGGTTAGCCCAATTGCTAGCCTACTAATAGCCCAATGTCTTGAATCTTCAATTAGATTCAAACCAGAATGAATTTGGATCTAAAAAGACCAAATCGGAACCCTAACTCGAATCCGATTCAAGTAGAAGCCATGGTTTGCAACACATGCTAGTGTGTTCATCTGCAAACGAGATTTAATTCCAAATTAAATCCTTGATTATCTGTCCTAAGTGTGTGACCCATTGGGTTCCATACCTAGCTAGCAGTGGGTCGAGTGCAAGTTGACCTAATTTGATCAGAACTCATTCTAATCGATTTAGGTCAAATCGAGCTAACTCGAGTTAGTCAATTAAGACTCCTCCTAATTGGTGATCCAATTAAAACATTTAATTTGATCAACCCACAAGACAAGATTGACGTCTAGCAACGTATCATGTCTACCCGAAAGATATGGAAATTCTGGTGAAATTCCAAAACTACCCTTCAGTGGAAAGTTCCCGTACAATTCGATCCTTCAATCATCTTGCATCCCGAATATAACTATGGATATGGAATCATGTCAAATCCAGTTTATACTCATTCCCAGCTCAGTCATATACTAATGATTCAATTAATTCGATATTAGAAATCATTTCTAATATCTGTACTTTGATCAAAGATTTCTTGAATCATCATCTGACCTAATTTGGCTGGATGCAATCTCCTCCTACCAGGAGTGATCAATTCCTTGTTGACCTACTCATTTCCTTCATATACAATTCACCACACCCAGCATCAACCTTGTGCATGACCCAGTGTCATGAATGAGATTGAACCAAAGCATGGGTTCATGTACATAAGGTTTTATGGCAGTCTCAGGTCATAGGACTACTTGTACAACTCCCACTATGAGAAACATCTATTGACATGCAGCTAAGGCTCCATTAGATGTTCCCAAACTGGATCTCTTCAGTGAACTCATTCGCTAATGAGCACCCACATCCTTGTATTAGTGTCTCACACAAGTGACTGTTAGAGCAGTCACCCTTTTCAGCATACATAGGATGTGCCAGTCTAACCGGAAACCCTGATCCCCAACTCAGGGTTCCTATGACTAGGAATATTCTAGATTAGGGTTTTAAGGCCTTAGATCTCACTGGTATGATCTCATCATAGCCCTACAACTATAGACCTAATCTATGGGGTTCATCATATAATGACACAGCGAATGATGAAAAAATTATTGCCTTTATTAACTTGTCAATTTACAATGGTCTGGGAGATACAAATATTGGCTTATAGGGCATAATCCTTTCAATCTCCCACTTGCACTAAAGCCAATCGCTCTTATTCTTTAACCCCATACTGTCGAGGTGGCGATCAAACTCCCGCTGTGGTAGAGCCTTAGTGAATGGGTCTGCTATGTTGTTCTTTGTATCCACTCTATTGATGCAGACTTCTTGTCTCTCGATTATCTCTCGGACAAGATGGAAGCATCTCAAAATGTGCTTGGACTTGTGATGGGCTCTCGGTTCCTTAGCTTGAGCAACTGCTCCAGTGTTATCACAATAGAGTGGCACCGGGTTCTCAATCTCAGGAACTACTCCCAACTCTGTGATGAATTTCTTCATCCAGACAGCTTCCTTGGCGGCTTCACTGACAGCTATGTACTCTGCCTCGGTAGTTGAGTCAGCTACAGTCTGCTGTTTAGTGCTCTTCCAACTTACTGCTCCACCATTCAAGGTAAAGACATACCCTGAAATGGATTTACTATCATCTGGGTCTGATTGAAAACTAGAGTCTGAATAGGCTTCTAGTTTAAGATCAGACCCTCCGTATATGAGAAAAATATCCTTAGTCCTTCTCAGGTACTTAAGAATATTTTTCACAGCCTTCCAGTGATCCTCTCCTGGATCAGCCTGAAATCTACTGGCTACACCCAAGGCATATGCCACATCAGGCCTGGTACATAACATAGCATACATAATCGACCCTATAGCCGAAGCATAAGGTATAGAACTCATTCTATTTCTTTCTTCAGGTGTCTTAGGAGACATCCTCTTAGAAAGACGTATGCCATGACCAATAGGTAAGTAACCTCTTTTACTTTCCTCCATGCTAAATTTCTTTAGCACCTGGTCAATGTACCTAGACTGGGATAAGCCTAGCATCCTTCTTGATCTTTCCCTATAGATCTTTATACCCAGTATATAGGATGCTTCTCCTAAGTCTTTCATGGAAAACTGTTTCGATAACCACACTTTGACTGATTGTAACATTGGGATATCATTCCCAATAAGAAGTATATCATCAACATATAGAACTAAGAAAACTATGGCACTCCCACTAGTCTTCTTGTACACACAAGGTTCATCCTCATTTTTGAAAAAATCAAATTCTTTGACTGTTTTATCAAATCGGATGTTCCAACTCCTTGATGCTTGCTTTAATCCATAAATGGATTTCTTTAGCCTACATACCTGATTAGGTTTAGTCTCCAAGACAAAACCTTCTGGCTGTGACATATAAACCTCTTCCTCAAGGAAACCATTGAGGAATGCAGTTTTTACATCCATTTGCCAGATCTCATAATCATGATATGCTGCTATAGCAAGCATAATCCGAATAGATTTGAGCATGGCAACAGGGGAAAATGTTTCATCATAATCTATTCCCTGTTTTTGTCTGAAACCCTTAGCCACCAATCTGGCTTTATAAGTTTCAACTTGGCCATCTGCCCCATTCTTCCTTTTATAGACCCATTTACACCCAATAGGGTTAATACCCTCTGGTGCATCAACCAAAGACCATACTTGGTTGACATACATGGAGTCCATCTCGGATCTCATGGCTTCCAGCCATCTGTCTGAGTCTCTACTCATGACTGCTTCCGTATAGGTTAGAGGCTCATCATTTTGAATGATTTGGGCTTCATTATTTTCAATTATGAACCCATACCTCTCAGGTGCTTGTCGCACCCTATCAGACCTACGGATAGGAGTGTGTTCAGGTTCTATATTAACTATGTTGTTACTTGACTGAGATGTGTCTATTTGTTGAATTTCATTAAGTTCGATATTTCTACCAGTGCCCTTTTGTAGGATGAATTCCTTTTCCATAAAAGTGGCATGCCTATTGACCAAAACCTTTTGCTCAGTAGGGTGGTAGAACAGATATCCTATACTATCTCTAGGATATCCGATAAATAGACATTTGTCTGCTCTAGCATCTAGTTTATGTCCAAAATTTCTTTTTACATAGGCTGGACATCCCCATATCTTAATATACTTAAGATTGGGCTTCTTACCTCTCCATAATTCATATGGAGTGCTAGAGACAGTTTTAGATGGTACTCTATTCAAGATATAAGTTGCTGTTTCCAAAGCATATCCCCAGAAAGAAAAAGGTAACTCCGTGAAGCACATCATGGACCGTACCATATCCAATAAAGTACGATTCCTCCATTCAGCAACACCATTTAATTGTGGTGTGTAAGGAGGAGTCCATTCAAAGATGATCCCCTTATCTTCAAGGTGATCAAGAAACTCAGTGGATAAGTACTCACCTCCTCTATCTGATCGGAGGATCTTTATACTTTTTCCTGTCTGTTTCTCTACCATACTTTGATACTCTAAAAATTTTTCAAAAGCATCGGACTTATGTTTCATTAGATACACAAATCCATACCTTGAAAAATCATCAGTAAATGTGATGAAGTATGAGTATCCACCATAGGCTTGAGTTGTCATAGGCCCACATACATCTGTGTGTATGAGTCCTAATAACTCTTTTGTCTTTTCTCCATGTCCACTAAATGGAGTCTTGGTCATCTTACCCATGAGACATGATTCACAAGTTCCTAATGACTCATAGTCATAAGGATCAAAGAAATTTTCTTTGTATAACTTGTTAATCCTAGTCTCACTAATATGTCCAAGTCGACAATGCCAAAGTAAGGTATTGTTAACATCATCTCTTTTCCGTTTGTTAGAAACATGAAAAATATTGTCATTAGTGGAAAGAGTTAATAGACCATTGCAGAATATGCTATAACATATAATTTCATTAGATAAAGAAATTGAGTAGCCACTGCTGATTACATTCATAGTATATCCTTGTTTAAGTAACAAGGGTACAGATATGATATTTCTAATGATTTTTGGCATATAGTAACAATTCCTTAGCTCCAAGATCTTCCCTGAAGGTAACTTCAAAGCATAAGTCCCTACAGCTTCTGCTTGGATGGGGTCCCCTCCAGCACCGTAGAGCTCAAAGTTACCTTCCTTCAATACTTTAAGCCCCTGAAGTCCCTGCAATGATTTGCAGATGTTATGACCACAGGCGGTATCCAACACCCAAGTATTTGAAATGGAAGAATCCAATGACAAAATAGTATGAACTTCTTTCATACCTTTTGGTGCCTCTGATGCACCAGGCTTCACACTTGCAAGGTAAACCTTGCAGTTCCTTTTCCAATGACCCGGCTTGCCATAATGAAAGCAGGTCATCTGTCCGGAGGCCTTCTTTCCTTTCTTCTTCTTAATGCCCCCTTTGGGATTCATCCTCTTACTGGAACCCTTTTTGCCTGTCTTCTTCTTATCCACAAGAAGAACTGGAGCCTTATTTTTCTTTACATGGCTCTCTGCTGTCTTCAACATATTCAACGGCTCAGGCAAGGAAGAATTAAGTTTGTTCATATGGTAATTAAGAACAAACTGTGAAAATGACTCTGGGAGTGATTGCAAGATCAAGTCTTGATTCAACTCCCCATCCATTACAAAACCTAATTGACCTAATCGAGTGATTAGATCAATTATCTTTAATACATGGTCTTGTACTGATGTACCTTCTGTCATCCTTGCACGGAACAACTGCTTAGATATTTCATATCTAGCAGTTCTACTGTGTTCTCCATAAAGCTCTTTTAAATTGAGCAGTATGGAGTTAGTATCCATGCTATCATGCTGCCTCTACAACTCGTTAGTCATAGAGGCAAGCATAACACATTTGATAGTAAGTGAGTCATTTTGCCACATATTATATGTGGTCTTCTCCTCTTGCGAGGCATCTTCCCTTGGTGGTTCCAAAATTGGGGTATCAAGAATATAGGAAATTCTTTCTTGACTGAGTACTATTTTCAAATTTCTCAGCCAATCAACATAATTAGGCCCAGTCAATTTGTTGGCATCTAAAATACTACGGAGTGAGAGTGAAGAGGCCATTTATCTACATTTAAACAAAGAACAATACATAAGCAAACAACCATGAAATGACAATATATAATTTAATTAGGACTTTAATTCAATTATGTCTCCCACTATTTTATCGAGCATCATAACCCTCTATACGATGATCGAGAAAACCCTAATTAGTTTTCTTAGTGGGGTTGAGATCCCAATCCCTTATAAAAGACCTTGTGTGTACACAACAAATCTTATATAAGTTCATAGGTAGGAAAACTCTCTCCAATTGTAACCCGTACAATTCTCAACTTATCCCGGCCTCTAAAATATTAATAGCCTTGTGTGTACACAACAAACTATAATATTTCAGTTAAGTAAGACCCTTCATAGCCATACAGTCATGACTTTAATAGTAATACCCTTGTGTGTACACAACAAAATATTACATTAAATCATGCCATAAACAAATAATTGTATTAGGCCAAAAATTGTGTTAGTCACCATATTAGGTCTTGTGTGTACACAACAAACCTAGTATAGATCGTAACACAATAATGACCTATCATGAAGGAAGGCCAATAATAGTATTTTAACACCAAGCATGTTAGTCAAGAATTAAGTCAATCAGATCGGCCAGGCTAGTGGAAGAGATGTGGGGGTCCCCCCCGTTGCTTTCCTAGACACCAATTTAAATTGGCCAGGTCAGACAACGGAACCAATTAAAAACCACGATTCCCTTTACCTTCCCAGAACCACCTTTCTAGACACCGAAATGACTAATTATCCATCATGACTAATAATGCTTATCGGTTAACTATACTACCACTTAATATAATTTTAAGAGGGATTTATGCAATGCCAGCACATTCAATTAAAAGCTATCACATATATTAATACATGCTTTAAACTAAGCAAATATGTGAAATGTGTGCCATCATACTAGGACAACCATTTACCAAATAATGGATACACCATTATGCCAGGGCAACCTTATTTCAGTATGATGGCTCCAGGGCTAATCATATCTCTAAGACAATTAGGATTTCAGTGGAAAACCCTAACTGGTGGCAATCATCAAACTCATGTTCAATCAAAGACATGCATTGTGCATCAATAAAGACTTTATCATGATACTACATCATTCAATAAAACATGAATTGAACTGCATAAGTTTTAATCCTAATAAGGAGGCTCTGATACCACTGTTGGATTCGGGAACCAGTGCGGAAGCGTGGATTTCAAAATTTTATGAAATCAGGTCCGAACCCTAATCCCAAAATCTCCTTATTAGCAATTAAAACTATGACTACATGCATGTCCAAATTTAAACATTGTTTAAATACTAACCTCAGATCGCTATTACCAGTCTGATGCAGAAATGAACTCCAAATTGAGTAGCCTCTTGAACACACCAGGCGTCCACTTGTCCGCCCTCCGATGGTGATCCACACGGGCAGATGATCAAGACACTGACTCCTTAATTGGGTTCCTTCCAATCAAGCTCTACCCTAAGAACTTGATATATGGGCTGTTGGCTAGGACTCCTCTAGCCAAACTGGGACTAAACCTTCTCTCTTACCCTTCTCCTCGTCTTCTAGCAACTTTGGCCCCTTAAGACACTCTTGTCTTAAGAATAAGCCCTTGTCCTAAAATAGGACAAGGCTTGTCTCGGAGGGAGAAGAAAATTAAGACAAGATTGTCTTAATGTAAGAAAGAAAGGAGAGGCGCCTTCTTCCTTTACCGTCGGAGAGTTTCTCTCTGACTCTCCTTCTGTTCTAAGATTCGACAGAGCCTAGGCTCTGTAAAGGAATCAAAGAGGAAAGAGAGGAGGGGGAAATAGTCTTCTGGAGAGGGAGAAGAAAAAAAAGCAAGGCTTCGCCGTAGAAAATCTGGAATGATTTTTACGGTGAAGTCTTCTCCTTAAATAGGCGACAGAGAGGCGTCTTCTTCCTGTAATCATCCTCTCACGTCCCTCTCTCCCTTCTCACATCCTTTGCCTTTATCTCACGGCCCTTGGGATTAATCTCATGGCCTTTGGGATGGGAAGACGCAAGGAAGAGTCGCGAGAAAACACAGAAGGGCGCGCGCAGAAGAGAGGAGTCGCGCCCCTTCGGTATTTTCTTTCTTTCTTTCACGGTAATTCCAATTTTGAAGAGTCCACACCTAGGTGGACTCTCTTCCACGCCTTCTCAGCCAAAAGACGCCGACTTCCTCTCTTTTCTCACGCAGAAACGCCGCTTGGAGAGAGTCCACGCGCGCGTGGACTCTTCTCCTTGCGCGCGCGCGTGGGAAAAAAGGGGAAAGGACTTAGGTGATGTGGGAAAGGGGTTTAGCCTCTTAGGTTAGCCCAATTGCTAGCCTACTAATAGCCCAATGTCTTGAATCTTCAATTAGATTCAAACCGGAATGAATTTGGATCTAAAAAAGACCAAATCGGAACCCTAACTCGAATCCGATTCAAGTAGAAGCCATGGTTTGCAACACATGCTAGTGTGTTCATCTGCAAACGAGATTTAATTCCAAATTAAATCCTTGATTATCTATCCTAAGTGTGTGACCCATTGGGTTCCATACCTAGCCAGCAGTGGGTCCGAGTGCAAGTTGACCTAATTTGATCAGAACTCATTCTAATCGATTTAGGTCAAATCGAGCTAACTCGAGTTAGTCAATTAAGACTCCTCCTAATTGGTGATCCAATTAAAACATTTAATTTGATCAACCCACAAGACAAGATTGACGTCTAGCAACGTATCATGTCTACCCAGAAGATATGAAAATTCTGGTGAAATTCCAAAACTACCCTTCAGTGGAAAGTTCCCGTACAATTCGATCCTTCAATCATCTTGCATCCCGAATATAACTATGGATATGGAATCATGTCAAATCCAGTTTATACTCATTCCCAGCTCAGTCATATACTAATGATTCAATTAATTCGATATTAGAAATCATTTCTAATATCTGTACTTTGATCAAAGATTTCCTGAATCATCATCTGACCTAATTTGGCTGGATGCAATCTCCTCCTACTAGGAGTGATCAATTCCTTGTTGACCTACTCATTTCCTTCATATACAATTCACCACACCCAGCATCAACCTTGTGCATGACCCAGTGTCATGAATGAGATTGAACCAAAGCATGGGTTCATGTACATAAGGTTTTATGGCAGTCTCAGGTCATAGGACTACTTGTACAACTCCCACTATGAGAAACATCTATTGACATGCAGCTAAGGCTCCATTAGATATTCTCAAACTGGATCTCTTTAGTGAACTCATTCGCTAATGAGCACCCACATCCTTGTATTAGTGTCTCACACAAGTGACTGTGAGAGCAGTCACCCTTTTCAGCATACATAGGATATGCCAGTCTAACCGGAAACCCTGATCCCCAACTCAGGGTTCCTATGACTAGGAATATTCTAGATTAGGGTTTTAAGGCCTTAGATCTCACTGGTATGATCTCGTCATAGCCCTACAACCATAACCCTAATCTATGGGGTTCATCATATAATGACAGAGCGAATGATGAAAAAATTATTGCCTTTATTAACTTGTCAATTTACAATGGTCTAGGAGATACAAATATTGGCTTATAGGGCATAATCCTTTCACGCACCTCTCCAGAGTTTCAAAAAATTTCAGGCCAGAGGTCGACCACCAGAGGTCGACACCTTGCCGAAGGTCGACCACCAGAGGTCGACACCTTGCCGAAGGTCGACCACCAGAGATCGACTCATGAAGAAAAGAAAAGTTCAGCAAGGCCGGCACAGCAAAATTTCAGTGACACGCTCCAGAGGTCGACCACCAGAGGTTGACACCTGTCCAGGGGTCAACACCAGAGGTCGACTCATCGCCTGAGAGTTCAAACTGGGCAGAACTATGGTTTTCTGGATTTTTGCCTAAGATAAACTGGAGGTCGACTCATGAGATTGACACTTGATCCAGAGGTCGACTCATGAGGTCGACTCATGGCATAACGGGTAGTTTTTCTGAACTTTTGATTTGATTTCTAACGGCCATATTTTTTATTCTAACGGTCTTGTGGAGTTGTTTCAGCTTGAATAAGGTATTTAACCTCCACCTAACTTCAAAAAAGACAAGGAGACAAAGTGAAAAGGAATAGAGTGAAAGTACAAAGCCTTCAATCAATTCCAAGCCAAAAAGAGTGAGAAAACCAAGAGATTCCTTAGCCAAAAGCTTTCCATCTTTGAGGAATCCAACTTTCAAGAGTTGACATTTAGTGAGGTCCAAGATTCCAAGAGAAAGGCTTGAAGAGTCTCCATCAAAAGCTACATCGAATTACTTTTTGCTCAAAAGGAGTTTGTCTTGATTTATTCATTGTATTCATATTCTTTTTGTCTTAGGCTAGTTTCAAGGGAATTTGAAACTAGTGTGAGGTTTGTTGGTGAGCCAATTGATAAAACCATCTAGGGTTGCTTGTAAGCCCGAAGCCAAAACAAGTGATTGAGTTTTGTTGGTGAGCCAATTGATAAAACCAACTAGGGTTGCTTGTAAGCCCGAAGCCAAAACAAGTGTGTAAGGTTTTGACTTGTGAGCCTTGTAAAACAAGTTGGCTGTAATCTAGAAAAGATTATAATGGAAATTCCCAAGTAGAGCTTGGGGAGTGGATGTAGGTGCTAGGTGCACCGAACCACTATACTTCTTGTGTGTTTGCATTGCTTTACTCTTCTTTTGCTCTTTAATTGTTGCTATCTTTTATTGCTTCCGTTGCATAATTACTTGAGCACTATCACTCTTCACTCTTGAACTTGATAGCACATATATTGCTTTAATTTTTAAAATACCCAATTCACCCCCCTCTTGGGCACCATTTTTGGGCAACAATTCTCTTCAATAATATTCAATAGTTATCAATTTGATTTGATTTGGAGCATATAAATACATACTAAAGGCCTCAAATCCCGTTTCTAGCCGTTAGACTTGAAAAACTAGTCATTGGAGGGCAAAATGGTCAAGTTCTGCACTTGAAAAACTAGTCATTATTGTTGTCAGAACTTTATATATCGACACTTCAGGTTGTGAGTCGAAACATAAGGTTGACACTTGAACATCTTGAGTCGACACCCAATTCAAATATCTCCAATCTGATTCTCTAGAAATCTCAGATGTGTCGACACTTACTTAGTTGAGTCGACATCTTGAGTCGATACCTTGCTTCCATGTGTCGACACTTTAGTTGTTCTTCATTTTTTGCAAGTTATGTGGCTTGAAAATCTCAGGCGATGTGTTGATCCATGTTTCGACACTTTGAGTCGACACTTCAGGTCCATGTGTTGACACTTTAGCCATGCCATTTGAAATATCATTGCGTACCGGCTTGAGTCGACACTTCACTTCCATGTGTTAATACTTGGTGTCATGTGCCGATACTTTGAGTCAACACCTTATTGAAAACTTCATAGAAAATGCTAAACTTGAGCTAAAACATATTTCCACTTTAACTTAACCATCCAATCAAGCAACTCTTGAGTTTCCAAGTTCTCTTTGAGCAATCTTTTTCATTCAAACTTGGCTTCTTCAAACAAATAAGCTTCTTCAAACAAATAAGCTTCTTCAAATTTGTGAGCACCTTTTTTAACAAAAATACACTTCAAGGAAATCATTAGTCCTTAACTTATACTTAACCATTTTGCTTATCATCAAAATCAATAACGGAGTCAACAATCTCCCCCTTTTAATGATGACAAAATCGTTAAGTAAAAATTGCATAAAAAGCTTTTGAAAGAATTCATCAAAGTGCATAAAACTAGATGCATTAAGTGTATCAATGTAATTTGCAATATTGATATAATATTTCAGAACAAAAATAATGTCAAGATTAATAGTGTTAGAGCTTGTTATAATGATTGAGAGTATCAGAGTTTTGGGATACATTTAAGACAGAATACATGTATCATGATACTCTACAAGAAAATTTCAGCAATGAACAAAGCCCCCCCTGAATTGATGATCCATAAAATAGTTTAAAAATATCTTTTCAAACAATTAAGGAGGGGTTTTAAGATGAAATACACTTTGAAAAGATTTTCAATGAAAACAAGGTATAGCTCCCCCTTTCATAAGGAATTTGTAAACATTTTTCAATTCAAGTTTTCAAAATAATTTTCAAATTTTGTTTACCCCTTGCATATCACAGATATATAAATATAAATCACATTTATACTTAAATCTTACATATATTGTTTACCCCTTGCATATCACAAATACACAAATATAAATCACATTTAAACTTAAATCTTACATATACTACTCTCCCTTTTTGTTATCAATAAAAAGGTAGGAAGACAAATTGGGTGAATATATTTAAATCTTACATAATACTCTCTCAAAAATATATTGCATTGAATTAAAGAATGAAGACAATGAAGAACTTAGAACAATTGAAGATATTTCATTCATTTCCATCAAAGGCATAAAGATGGGGAACAACATAGTTTTTCATTTAAAGTTAGAACTTATACAACAGTAAGACATATAAAGGATAAATAATAGTGAACAACAAAAACAAAAATACATAGAAGCGTAAAAACAAACTATCTAAAAATACATAAGTGTCCTAATCCTCATCTAGATCATCAGTATCATCAGAAGATGAACAGATCTCAATCTATCCTGTATCAATAGAAGATCAAGCTCGAGGCCACATCGATCTAAGATCCCTGAGTCGAGTCCTGGTCGACTGTGGAGGGGTACGATGACCACGTCCTCTACGATGAGCATATGTCCAACCTCTGGCTGGAGCAGTAGAGGTATAAGCAATGTCCTTTTCAGGAATGGAATTGATCGGATTGATAGTCTCTGTAACTACTGGAAGAGGTGTGCGATCAAAGGAAGGACCTGAGTCAAGATACTGAAAGCCAGGTGTATAAAACCCAAGCTCTTAGATAAGAGAGGATGTGCGAATAGTGGGAGTATCAACAATCAGTGTGTCAAAGATAGGGGTATCAGCTGATGATACGATAGGTGTATCAAGAATAAAAGTATCAGTTGTAAAGTGAACTGGTAGATCTGCAATCGGTGTATCAATAGTAGGGGTGTCAATAATAGGTGTATCGACAATGGGAGTATCAACAATAGGTGTCAGGATAGGAATGGGAACAGGAATGCGATCATCTGATCTAGAAGGAGAAGATGGAGCTGGAGTCTGGGTAAGTGAACTAGAAGGGTCAAGAACAGGACTCCTGGGAAGTCTGCCATCACCTCCGCTACTGGCTCTATAGTAAGATCTGCGAAATCGAATCCACCAGAGTCAGTCATCTCATCATCTCCATCAACATCATCAACAGGTGCAGGGGCAGGTGGAGCAGTATCAGCAACCGGAGCACTCGCTAAAGGTCTGGATAGTGTAGTCAATATAGCTGAGATGCCATCACTAAGTCCAATATGACTCTCTCTGGTCTTAGCTATGAAACAGTTAATACGTTGTCTCATGATAAAAACGTCGATCTCAATACATCTGAATCTGTCCAATAAGCTGTCAGGAACATCTAAAGTCTCCGTTTGAGCTGGCTGAGGCTATGCTGAAATTGTAGGATCAGTCTGATATGCAATGGCTGGCTGTGCTGTGGTCTCAGGCTGACTCTCGCTAGGTCCTGCCTCACCGGAGAGGATGCGCTCTTCCTCTGCTACGTAGTCGTCATCAGCTATATCCTCGGCCTGACCAGATATCCTGCGAGTTCACTAGCCTTGAAACAGATGATAGCCCATCCGGTGTAATGACCTGATGTCATACACATCAGTATGAAGTAGTGTGCAGTAGGGCTCGTCCTCAAAGCTGACGCCATACTCTCTAAATAAAACTATCAGTCCCATCTCATATGGTAGGTAGAGTCGCTGGCTAGTCGACGCCTCCATCATCTAGTGAACCATAAGCACTGGAAGGCAGACGGGCATGCATTGAACCAATGAGACCATCACTAGCAACTCCCGCTCAGTGATGTAATCGAAGCATTTGGTCTTTGGCAAATGTATCTAGGTGACAATATGATTCAACAGTCTTATCTCTACAGATAATCGGGATGCTGGTACGGTGGCTCCCTAAGGTAGTACGTTATACTCAAGGATGCACTGAAGTCCACTAACTCTTTCCATCAGGCTGTCCACAATAGATCCAGTCATCTAAATGTCCCATACTCTGCTCAGAATCTCTGATGAAACAAGGATATCCTGGCCTCTCACCTATGCTAACCATCCATCAGATCCACGGGCGAGTGATCCATAAAACTCTCGCATAAGCCCGGGATAATATCTCTCACTGAGTGAGCAAAATGAAGTTAGACCAGCCTGTCGAATCCACTCTCCAATCCAAAAGTGCTGCTAGTCGACAAAGGTAAAGTCTACTCGTCATCCTCCAATAACGATCTTTGAGCTCATTCGGCTAGAAGGTACAAAAAGTGGTCGTGCGGTCGGATCAGGAGATCTAGTCTCATGTCTGGCCTTCATCCTTCGCTCTTCTTCCTGATTTGACTTACGAGGTTGATGGACAACTTGCTTGCAAGGTCCCATTGCTTGGATTAAAGAATTGGGCAAGGTTTGGATAGAAACCTAGGGTTTCTAAGGCTTAGAATCCAAATGGGAGATGAAATCCAACAAAATCCGAACAACCGAATGTCTAAAATGAAGAATCAACAGGCTTAAAACATGAAACTGAGAATGGGAACGGTGAGGAGTACCTTAGAATCTTGTGTCAGCTCGAAAGAGAGAAAGAAATGGGGAGAAAAACTGTTCGAAAACCCTTTATTCCCAGTCTGCTATCGTTCAAGTGTCGACTCGGGAATATGTTGACACATTCAGGTGTCGACACATTAATGTGTCGACACATCGACTTAAAAACCAAAAATTTAGAGTTCCAAGGGCAGATCAAAATTACTGGAAATATGATTAAATTCAACGAAAAATAATAATGATTGAGTAAGATTGATCATAATTATGGTCAAATTGATATAATTTGAGTCAAATATAGGAAAAAATGTAATCAAAAGGATTAATTATCCCGAGCTCTCTTCTAATCATACAAAATTGATCTTCTAAAAGAGTTTTAGTCAAAATATCAGCTAATTGATACTCAGTACTAATAAATTCAAGCATAACATCATTATTTTCTACATGATCTCTAATAAAATGATGTCTAATTTCAGTGTGTTTACTCCTAAAGTGTTGAACAAGATTTTTAGTCAAGCAAATAGCACTGGTATTATCACATTTAATAGGTGTACTAGCTAACTTGATTCCAAAATCTTCAAGTTGTTGCTTAATCCACAATATTTGAGCACAACAACTTCCTACTGCAATTTACTCAGCCTCAACCATGGATAGTGCAACTGAAGTTTGTTTATTGCTAAACCAGGAGATTAAGTTAACTCAAAGAAATTGACAAGTACCACTAGTACTCTTTCTATCCAATTTACAACCAGCAAAATCTGCATCAGAATATCCAATCAATTCAGCAGATGAATTTCTAGAATACCATAAACCGATATCAATAGTATTAGATAGATATCTAATAATGTACTTAACGGCCAAAAGATGAGATTCTTTAGGTTCAGACTGATATCTAGCACACATGCATACACTGAACATTATATCTGGTCTACTAGCAGTTAGATATAGTAAAGAGCCAATCATACCTCTATATAACTTTTGATCTACTGATTTACCATGTTCATCTTTATCAAGTCCACGAAAGGGGCTCATAGGCGTACCTATTGCTTTAGTAGTCTCCATCCCAAATTTCTTGATAATTTCTCTTGTATACTTAGCTTGGTTGATGAAGATACCATCTATAGTTTGCTTGATCTGGAGTCCGAGAAAGAAATTGAGTTCTCTCATCATACTCATCTCGAACTCACCCTACATTAACTTAGCAAACTCTTGACAAAGAATTTCATTAGTAGCACCGAAAATGATATCATTAACATATATTTGTACTACTAATAAATCATTATTTTTCTTTTTCAAAAATAATATTTTATCAATATTGCCTCTAGAAAATTCATTTTCAATCAGAAATTTGCTGAGTCTTTCATACCAAGCTCAAGGTGCTTGCTTTAATCTATAAAGTGCTTTGTGTAATTTAAAAACATGATCAGGATGTCCATGAATTTCAAATCTAGGTGGTTGTTCAACAAAAACCTTTTTAGTTATAAAACCATTTAAGAAAGCACTCTTAACATCCATTTGAAATAGTTTTAAATTTATAAAACAAGCAAATGCTAATAGAAGTCTAATTGCTTCAAGTCTAGCAACAGGAGCAAAAGTTTTATCAAAATCAATCCCTTCATCCTGATTGTAGCCTTTAGCAACTAGCCTAGCTTTATTCCTAACAACAATTCTATTTTCATCTAATTTATTCCTAAATATCCATTTAGTGCCAATAATAGAAATATTAGATGGTCTTTCTATTAATGTCCAAACATTATTTCTATCAAACTGAATTAGTTCTTCTGGCATGGCATTAATCAAGTTAGGATCTTTTTTAGCTTCTTCATAACATTTAGGCTCTATTTGCGATACAAAATCTATATAATCACATTCATTTCTAATTGAGGCTCGAGTTCTTATCCCTTTAGATGAATCACCTAGGATTAATTCCTTAGGATGTCCATGAGCATACATCCACTCCTTAGGTAAATCTTGATGCTTTGGAGTGTCATCACCTTTCTCATTCTTATCTTGATCTTCTTCACTTGGCTGGGGATGATCATTCAGTGTCAATTTTTGAAGCTTGTCAGCACCTGCACATTCATCAGAACTATCCTCTTTCTGGAGGATTTGTTAGTAGATTCTTCAAAAACAACATGTGCTGACTCTTCCACAACCAAAGTTCTTTTATTGAAAACTCTGTATGCCCTGCGTGATGTTGAGTATCCTAAAGAGATACCTTCATCAGACTTGGCATTAACTTTCTAAGATTATCTTTTCCATTATTTAAAACAAAATATTTGCAACCAAAAATTCAAAAATATTTTAGAGTCGATTTTCTTTGGTTCCAAAGTTCATATAAAGTTTTTTTCAAAATAGGGTGGATTAAAACTCGATTTAAAATATAACATGCAGTATTAATAGCTTCAGCCCAAAAATATCTTGGTAAATCATTTTCATAAAGCATAGTACATTTATTTCTTTCAAAGTATGATTTTTTCTTTCTACTACCCCATTCTGCTGAGGTATTATAGGTGCAGAAAAATTATGTTCTATTCCTTTTTCATTTCAAAAGTTTTCGAAATCTTTATTTTCAAATTCAGTTCCATGATCACTACGAATGCAAACAACTGAAACACCTTTTTCATTTGAGAATTTTCGATAGAACTTTATGAAAGTAGAAAATGATTCATCTTTTTGTGCTAAAAAGAAAACCCATGTATATCTCGAAAAATCATCCACTATGACTAATCCATATCTCTTGTCTCCTAGACTTGATGTTCTCGTTGGTCCAAAGAGATCCGTATGAAATAGTTCAAGTGGCCTTCTAGTAGTTACAAAACCTTTTGGTTTAAAAGAAGTTTTAACTTGCTTACCAAATTGACATGTTTGGCAAATTCTATCTTTCTCAAAACAAAATTTAGGTAAATCTCTAACTTAATTCTTTTTACAAAGTTTTGAAAGAAGATACATACTAGCATGCCCTAATCTTCTATGCCAAAGCCAACTAGTCTCATCCTTAGTAGAATTCATTGAACAAGGCATTCTCCATTAGGCAAGGATAGATCATCTAGGTCTATCAAATAAACATTTTTATACCTTTTTCCAATGAATTGTACTCCATTTATATCCGGACTAGCAATAATGCAATATGATGATTTAAAAACTACTTGAAAATCTTTATCACAAAACTGACTAATGCTTAAAAGATTATGTTTCAAGCCATCGACTAGAAGTACATTACTAATACAATTAGAAGGAGTTATGTGAATCTTACCAATACCAATAATTTTTTCTTTACCATTATCACCGAAGGTCACACTCCCTTCATTCAAAGCTTCAAGAGAAGTGAATTGTTTCACATCTCTAGTCATGTGCCTTGAGCAACCACTATCAAGAAACCAAACTTTTTTGTTCTCTTTGGTTGCAAGACACACCTGCAATAAAATCAAGCATTGTTTTTAGGTACCCAAGCTAACTTGGGTCCTTTGGGGTTAGCATTCAAAATGGTTCCTTTTGGAACCCACACTTTACCAAAAGAATTGATTTTTCTTAAATTGCATTGAAACAATTTATGACCTAATTTTTTGCAAGAAAAACAAGTAATGCTAGATAATATAGGTACAAAAAAGTTTTTGAAATACTTTTGTTGCTTTTGTGGTCAAAAACATAAACCTGCTTTATTGAAAACTACTCTTTGACTTATTAAGAGTAGGTTTAATTTTTCTGAACTATAAGTAAATTTTTCAACAAAAGGTTTATCTTTTCAGGTTCATTTTTGTACTTAATATTTTCAAGTTCTAAATCTTTATTTTTTTTAAAAAGATCATTATTTGAAATAACATTCTTAGATCTTTTCAAAACTTCATTTTTCATACATAAAATATTGTTTTTCTTTTCTAAAATATCCACTTTAGATTTTAAATTGCTAACTTCATTTAGTAAATAATTGTTTTCAAAAGAAAAACTATTTGCATGTTTTTTTCAATTTTTTATTTTAACTTAAAATTAGTTTATAATCATGCATGAGTTCATTAAAGGCATTTCTAAGTTCATCAAATATAAAATCGATCTTGGTATCGAAATTTACCTCATCATTGTCTTGATGTGCCATTAAGCAGAGATTTGCAACTTCGGTCTGCTCTTCCTCATAACTGGAGTCTTCACTGTCACTCCAGGTGGCCATCATTGCTTTCTTCCTTAATTTTTTCCTAGACTTCTTAAGGAGAGGACAATAAAACTTGTAGTGTTCTGGCTTCTTGCATTCGAAGCATGTGGATATTTCCTTCTCCTTTTCCTTTTCTTTCTCTTTTCCCTTTTCTTTTGATTGATATTTCTTTTTATAAGGAAATTTCCTTCTCTTCATGAATCTTCTGAATTTCCATACAAGGAGGGCTTCTTCACCTTCATCTTCGGACTCATCTATTAAGGATTCTTCTTGAATGTTTGATTTGAAAGCAATCCCCTTCTTCTTCTTATCTATGTCCATTTATTTTGTTTCAAATTAAGCTCATAAGTTATGAGCAATCCAACTAGCTGCTCAAGAGGTAATTTGTCAACGTTCTTGGCTTCTTGGATTGCAGTCACCTTCAGATTCCATGATGTTGGAAGTGACCTGAGGATTTTACTCACAAGATCAGCGTTAGACATTACCTTTCCAAGACTTCTCATTCCATTTACAATATTAGTGAATATTGTGTATATATCAGTGATTGATTCATTAGGTTCCATTTGAAACATCTCATAAGTGTGTACTAACATATTTACTTTAGTGTTTTTCACTTGATCGGTACCCTCATGGGTAACTTCAAGTATGTCCCATATTTCTTTAGCAGACATGCATGTAGATATCCTATTGAATTCACTAGGATCTAATGCATAATAGAGGAGATTCATTGCCTTGGCAATGATCTCGGATTGCTTAATGTCATTTTCATCCCAATTTTTTTCGAGCTTTGGGATGGAAACTCCATTAACCACTACTGAAGAAATATGAGGACCCTTATCTACAACTTTCCATAAATTATAATCAATAGAATGCATATAAATTCTCATCCTAGTTTTCTAATAAGTGTAATTTGATCCATTGAAAAATGGAGATCTATTTGAGGCTTGACCCTCAACCACACTAGTACCAATTGGGGCTACCATAGATCTTTACTCAAGGCGGTGAAACCTATACACTGAGAATAGGGCTCTGATACCACTTGTTGCCTGGTAAGCAATCCAAGAAGGGGGGTGAATTGGATCTCTAAAAATTAAAAATTACTTTACTTGATGCAATGCAATCCAATTAAATAATTAATTATGCAAGGTACTATGAATGCAAATATAAAGCTCTTAAATAAAAGTGCAGTAGAAATAAAGATTAATGAAAGTAAAGCAAGTAGAGAGATCAATCAACTACAAAGATCAAGAAATATAGTGGTTCGGTGTTATCCAATGCACCTACATCCACTCCCCAAGATCTTCTTGGAAATTCACTATAATCACTCCCAATTATAGTTGATTAGTTTTGTGGGCTCACCAATCAAAAACCCAACATATTTTCATAAGGCCAACAAGTCAAAACCTCACTTGGTTTTATGGGCTAACCAAGAACCTAATTGGTTTTCAAAGGCTAACCAATAACCTCCCTTGGTTTTCTGAGCTAACCAAGAACCTAAGTGGTTTTGTAGGCTAACCACCAATCTAATTGGTTTTCAAAGGCTCACCAATAACCTCACTTAGTTTTATAATAAGCTAACCAAGAACTCTTACAACAAATAAAGATTAGAAGTAATGAGACAAAGTAAGCTTTCTAAAACAAAGCGAGTATCTCTTTGAAGCTCGATGTAGAGATGCTTTGAACTTGTTGAAGCCTCTTGAATGCTCAAGAATGGTTGATCTTTAATACTCTTCAAGGATCTTGAATTCTTGGAGGCTTGTTTTGCTTGACAGTAGTTGATTCTTTAAAGAATAGGAGTTAAAGCTCTCACTTCAATGCTCTTTTCTTATTCTCTTCAATAATATTTAATAGCTATCAATTTGGTTTGATTTGGAGCATATAAATACTTTCTCAAGGCCTCAAATTCCGTTTCTATCCGTTAGACTTGAAAAACTAGCCGTTGGAGGGCAAAATGGATAAGTTCTACACTTAAGAAACTAGACATTAATGTTGTCAGAACTTCATGTGTCGACACTTCAGGTTGTGAGTTGACACATAAGGTTGACACTTGAACTTTTTGAGTTAACATCCAATTCAAATATCTCTAATCTGATTCGCTAGAAATCTCAGATGTGTCGACACTTACTCAATTGAGTCGACACCTTGAGTTGACACCTTGCTTCCATGTGTCGACACTTCAACTGTTCTTCATTTTCTGAAAGTTCTATGGCTTGAAAATCTCAGGCGATGTGTTGATCCATGTGTCAACACTTTGAGTCAACACTCCAGGTTCATATGTTGACACTTCAGCTATGCCATTTGAAACATCATTGCATACTGGCTTGAGTCGACACTTCACTTTCATGTGTCGATACTTGGTATCATGTGTCGACACTTTGAGTTGACACCTCATTGAAAACATCACAAAAAAGGCTGAACTTGAGCTGAAACACACTTCCACTTTAACTTAACCATCCAATCAAGCAATTCTTGAGTTTCCAAGTCCTCTTTTGAGCAATCTTTTTCATTTAAACTTGGCTTCTTCAAATAAATAAGCTTCTTCAAATTTGTGAGCACCTTTTTCAACAAAAACATACTTCAAGAAAATCATTAGTCCTCAACTTATACTTAACCATCTTGCTTATCATCAAAATCAATAACGGAGTCAACAGATGAACATGTTGATCATTAGACAGCGAGTGGATTTGATGCACATGGAGATGAGAGTAGGTTTTCAGGAGATGAGGGAGAGCTTTTCTATTGTTCTGGCTACTCTACAAAAATTATCGTCTAGCAAGCCACCTTCCCCTCCTCCAACACCACTAGTTCCACCTGCAAACACCGAGATGGGCGATGGACAAGGAGACTCTTCTGCATATTTTGATGTTGTGACTTCATGGCAGACCCTGAGCCGGATGATGAGAGGACCTTAGAGACTTCTCCTACCTGATCCAGTCTAGTTCATTAGACTCCCATTCTCTCTAGCACCCCCATTGTACCAGATCCTTCTAATCATGATCTTGATATATCTATCCCTGTACTTTATTATGATCCACCAGATACTTTAGCTAACCTTCCTACACCAGTGATTCCTTCTTCTACATTACATACTTCTACTTTGACCAGAGAACTAGAATTTTATACTCCTGGTTTTCATATTCTATCCTCTGGTCCCATTTTTGATATTACTCCATCTTTTCCTAATACTGATCCTAACCCTATCCCATCTCTTGACTCCACTCTTGACCCTACTTCTTCTTCTTTGGTGCGAGCTAGAGGGAGAGCACAAGCCAGAAGCTAAAGTCGAGGACGTGGTGACATTTCCAAAGCTGTCCAGACCAGACTTGCAGATCTCCGACCGATGTTGCCACGACCCCATCCCTCTAGGATTACGAGACCGATCATCTTAGATATTGGATCTTCCTTTGATGAGGACAACACACCATAGGGTTGATCAGTATATCAATGTATCTATATATTAGTGTTTTAGTGTATCGGTGTATTAGTTATATGTTGTCTGTATCAAACTTTGTATCATGTATCAAATATTTGAAATTTTATAAAATTGAATCTTATGAATCAATGTTTGGAATTGTGTCATATTCTTGTTCCTTATTGCTTTTCTATGATGACAAAAAGGGAGAGAAGAAATATAATGTGGGAGAAGAAATATTTTGGGGAGAAGAAAAATAATGGTAATGTTAATAAGAAAAGGGGGAGAAGAAATTTTTTGAAAAATGGAAAAATATAGAAGAAATAAAATGGTAATATTAATGAGAAAAAGCAAATGGTCAGTGTTTAATGTTTTGTGGTATCTAATTACTAAACAAAAAGGGAGAATAAATGGTAACAATTAAGTGGAAAGCATGGTTAAATTTTTGAAAAATATTTTTGAGATCATATATTAAGGGGGAGCTTTAGTTTCTTATGCTCTAATTCTTTTATCCTTGTTTTTATTTTTATACTCTGATACTCCTAAAGATCTTGCTTTTATACTTTTCATGTTCAACCTATTTCCACTCAAATGCTTATCCTTCAAATATATTTTAAGCTCTGATACACCTTTTGAATATCTTATATAAGTATACAACTTTGATTCAATTCAATTATAGCTCTAATATATTATAATCATAGCTCGATGCATTATAGTTTCAGCTCTAATACTGATGGGGACCGGGAGCCCAGCCATCTCAGCAGCCACGAGGAGTCCCAATCACATCCTGGATTGCACCACCTATGATAACATTGAGGATCACATGAAGACGGCCCATGCATGACCACATGCCAGCACACCCCTTTCACCCTCTAGGCACATCAACTCCACATGCCATCAAGTGAGAAAAAAAGGTCAAGTGGATAAACATGAATCCATTGATTCATGCTAAGCAACTAAGAAAAGATGTGGTCCACTCCGAGCCCAAGAGAGCAGGTGTTTGGTGCCCCACATGGTCCCCCCTTCTTTCCTTATTTTTCTAGAGCTTCTTTGGGAATTGTAAACACCTTCCATGTTTTCAATCAGCAAATCAGGAAGGATTGTGGTGCCTCATATTTTCCATGTTTTCTTTACTTGCTTTCCAAGTAATTGGTCCCTATATAAGGAGCCCCTCTTGTATTAAAGAATAATGATGGATGAATAAAATTTCTTGAGTACAGTGTGAAGGATCTGTGTGATCCCAAGGTATTTGTATGATCCCTATTATTTTATGTGCCCAGGGTATCTGTGTGATCCCTACTTAGCTGTGTGCCCAGGATATCTATGTGATCCCTATTGCTTTGTATGAGAGGGTATCTATGTGATCCCTGATTAGCTGTGTGCCCAAGTATCTGTGTGATCCTTGATTTTTTGTGTGAGAGGGTATCTGTGTGATCCCTAAGGCATCTGTGTGAGTCCTTTGCTATGTGCTTGTCCTCCTAGAAAAATTTGTGTGAACCCCAGTTATCTACCTAAACCCTTTGCCCTCTTCTTTTTTCTTACAGGCAAACCTTAATCCCCTGGTGACTTCTCAGCTCACCAGCGATCCAACCCCAATCTCTGTCCCACATCAACTTGGTATCAGAGCCCAGAAGATTAGGGTATTGTGTTCTTCTCGAATCATCCCGGATCTCCTTCACCAATAATTTTTCATCCCAATTCTTTCTCTCTGCATCGTCATCACTGTTCTTTCTTCCATCTCTCGGTGCTACCACATCCGACCTCCACCGTCGATCGCCTGTGCTCCTATTGAAAGATCCACCTCCGTCGCTTCTCCCAGGGTGAGGCACTCATCGACGGGATCCTTGCCAGTGCCTACACCCCTGATCTTCTCTGCTAGCCACCATCGTTCATTGGCTCATGTCCATGCCGATGCCATGTGCTGCCCACATCGCTTCCGTTCCGGTGCCCGGGAGCCCAGCCACCTCAACAGCCATGTGGAGTCCCAGTCATATCCTAAATTACACCACCTAGGATTACATTGAGGATCACATGAAGACGGCCCGTGCATGACCACATGCCAGCACACCCCTTCCACCCTCTAGGCACATCAACTCCACACGCCATCAAGTGAGAAAAGAAGGTCAAGTGGATAAACATGAATCCCTTGATTCATACCAAGCAACTAAAGAAAGATGTGGTCCACCCCAAGCACAAGAGAGTAGGTGTTTGGTGCCCCACATGGTCCCCCCTTGGTTCCCCCTTCTTTCCATATTTTTCTTAAGCTTCTTTGGGAATTGTATAACACCTTCCATGTTTTCAATCAGCAAATCAGGAAGGATTGTGGTACTTCATATTTTCCATGTTTTCTTTACTTGCTTCCTAAGTAATTGGTCCCTATATAAGGCCCCCCTCTTGTATTGAAGAATAATGATGCATGAATAAAATTTCTTGAGTTCAGTGTGAAGGATCTATGTGATCCCTGTTATTCTGTGTGCCCAGCATATCTGTGTGATCCCTGATTAGCTGTGTGCCCAGGGTATCTATGTGATCCCTGTTGTTCTGTGTGAGAGGGTATCTGTGTGATCCCTGATTTTCTGTGTGAGAGGGTATTTGTGTGATCCCTAGAGCATCTGTGTGAGCCCTTTGCTATGTGCTTGTCCTCCTAGGAAAATCTATGTGAACCCCAGTTATCTTCCTAAACCCTTTATCCTCTTCTTTCTTCTTCCAGGCAAACCCTAATCCTCTGGTGACTTCTCAGCTCACTAGTGATCCAACCCCAATCTCTGTCCTGCATCAGATACATTAAAACTATATGAATTAAATTCTTTCTTATATATACATATAGCTTAGATACATTGTAAATGGTTTTTCTTTTTTTTTTGCTCCTGATAAACATTACAACTTAGCTCTGGTACTTATTATCAATAGCTCTAACACTTATAGTCAATTGCTCTATATTTATTACAAATCTTTTGAGCTTGCTATGTGTATATACTTACAGATTTTGTCATCATCAAAAAGTAGGAGATTGTTGACTCCTGTCTTAATTTTAATGAATTACAAAATACTTAAGTATATTTAAATACTAATTGTATGTTAAAAGTATGTTTATTAGAATAGGGTACTCATTAAAGTTAAAGTATGTTAAAAAATTAATTTGCTTGTCAAATAGTTGAAGAAGTCATCTAAATAATGGAATTTCAAGATATATGGACTTGGGCACATAACAATCATGTTGAAAGACTCAAATTTTGAAGTTGGATAAGTTTCTGTAATATTTCAGCCAGGTGTTGACTCATGGAAGTGAAGTGTCGACTCACAAAAGCTTGAGTTGATACGTAGAAGAAGTTTTAGTTGGGACACATGAAGTTTCGACTCAAGAAGACCAAGTGTCGACTCATGTGTCGACTCAAGTGTTGACTCAAGGCCTGAGACCAAAAATGATACAAAACATGCTGATTTCAAGATTTTGCTTAAGTGTCGACTCATGTAGTTGAAGTATCAACTCAAGTATCGACTCATCAGAAGAAGTGTCGATGCACCAGTGCATTCCAGAGTGCTTCAAATGATATTTTTGACTTAGTGTTGACTTAAGTGTCGACTCATGACCTGAAATGTTGACACCTGCAGGTCTAGATGAATAGTAATGGCTAGTTTTTTGAAACATAGAATTGGTCCTTTTTGTGTCTAATGATTATTTTCTCCTCTCCAATGGTCATAAATAGTCATTTAAGGCTTGGAAATATATTTAAAGGCCACTAAACTCAAGAGGGAAGGATATATAAGCAACTAATGAGGATTTATTGAAGAACTAATTGAGTATTCAATAGTTTTGAGTGAAGTTGAGCCTTCAAGCATTCAAGAGCATTCAAGGAGCATTCAAGTCCAACTTTCAAGCATTGATTAAGGCTTCAACAACTTGGAGACAAGATCCTCAACTACAATCAAGAGCTACAAAGAGATATTTGCTTTTATTTTGAATGCTTATTGTATTATTTTATTATACTTGAATTTATTATTGTTCCTAGTTTCAAGTGGATTGAAACTAGTATTTGGGTTGTTGGTGAGCCTTATAAAAACCAACTTAGGTTGTTGGTAAGCCTTGTAAAATTCAACTAGGTTGTTGGTGAGCCTTGTAAAAACAACTAGATTGTCGATGAGCCTTGTGAAAACTAACTAGATTTTTGGTTAGTCTTGTGGAAACCAAGGGATTGTGATTAGCAAGCCCGAGAAGACTAATCTACTATAATCAAGTTTGGATTATAGTAAAATATCCAAGTAGACTGATGGGGAACTAATATGCATGCAATTTTTTTTATATGTTTTATATGTGGGGTTGGGTGATTAATTCCCGAATTTCAGATTAAAATAAGTTATAGAGAATTTTATATGAATTTTAGAAGATCAGCATGCAGATTAGGACCTATAAAAGTAGAAAAGAAGGATCGCCGGGGCTGAGAAGCCTCGGTTAGGGCAAGTTCTCCTACAATAAAACTACTGGAGGTAGAGGGGTGTACCTGACAACGTCTGTGAAGATCGCAGCAAAAGGGTCTCTCATTCCTCGACGGATGCGGCCTGGAAAATCGAGCCAAAGACCCGCGGATACCCGCTTTCTGCTCGGTGATCCGATTGAGGCTTGGCTGGAGTCGTTGGATTCGTAGGAACTCGGGGACCTGCAAACGACCTGTCAGGGGTTAGAAAACTCACAAAGGAACAAGAAAACAAAGGAAAAACAGCAAGGGAAGGCTTCTTTTGGAGTGGGCGTCCAGGGATCTGAGATGCTTGTTGGTAGCAGGAAGATGATTGCAGCACTGGGAAGAAGAACTCTCGCAAACCCCTTTATGCACACAGCAGGGTATCACACAACTCAATAGAAGAACTCAAGGTTTTCATTCATCAAAAAAAAATTCCTCATACAAGAGGCTAGGGTCCCTTAAATAGACCCTTAACCTTGGGCTCCAAGTAAGGGTACATAAGTCTTTACATAAGAATCCTTTTCCTTCTCAAACCCTAGCTAGAAAATAAGGAAATATTAGGTAGAAAAATCCCTAAAAATTTTCTTGACTTGGTCAAGACTCCAAGGACGCCTAGGGGGGCGTGTTGGGCTTCTAGGAGCAGCAAAAGGCCGGCCCAAAGGGGCTTGGGTGCATGGGTTTGGGCCTCTGGAAGCTGGGGTGGCCTGGTAGCCAGGTAGCAGGAATATTCCCTGGTATCTTGCTTCTTAGGGGCTTGGGCTTGGCACCTGGGCTTGATTTCTTTGGGCTAGGATGCAGATGGACCTCTGGAATCATGGATGACCTTATCTATAAATATACTTTGGCATCTGGAAGGGAATCTGGGCATCTGGAGGGCATCTGCAAGAAATCAGGGTTTTCTGAATTTTCCTCCTGGGGTCTTCAAATCTTCAAGCTGGGTTGGACTTGTGCTATACTTCCATGTCTTCAATCTGATTGGACTTGGTCTTTACTTGTATGATGTGGTCTTGAGTCTTCAATATGGTTGAATAGGACTCAAAAAAAAATAAAATTAGCTCGACATGAGCTGACTAACACTGGACTGAACTAGCTCAACATGAGCTAAATAATTACAAGACTTAAATGAAACAACTCAGCTGGACTAAGCTTTATTACAGTGGACTCGAATGTTATTTAAGTGATCCACAGAGGGTTGAGAAGCCTCTACCTTATTCTAGTGCCTTTGGTGTCCGCACCAATTCTCCCGGGATGGGAGGAACTCGACCCTGTCGAGTGAAGATCAGATTGGCTCACATATCTCTCAAGAAGGTCTGGGTTGAGGCGTTGCAAGTCCTCTCGAGAAATCCATGAATCGTCCGACTCTGGCCGGCCTTGCCATCGGACTAGGAAGCGTTGATAACCGCGGCCCCGGGTCGTAATGGCTTGATCATCCAGGATACGCTCGATCCGTTCTCCTCTCTCAGGCCAATTAATTGGTGGACACTCTGGGTAAGGATCACTCTCAATAGAAGGGATAGGCCCAAAAGCCTCACTGGGTATCATTGCCGGTTCCTTGTACTCAACCAGGTCTGTAATATTGAAGGTAGAACTGATGCCCATATCCGAAGGCAAGTCTAGCACATAGGCATTTGATCCAACCTTCTTTAATACTTTAAAAGGTCCGGCTCCCCGAGCATGAAGCTTCTTAACAGTCCCAGGTGGGAACCGTTCAGGCCTAAGCCTAATCATGACAGAATCCCCTACATCAAATTCTTTGATCCTTCTTCGGGAATTAACCAAATTTTTATAAGTTTCATTGCTTAAGTTTATCTTTTGGTTAATGTCTTTATGCAAGTCTCTAATATGCTGTGCAAATGACTCTGCAGACTCTGAGACTCGTGCATGAATAGGTAAAGGAATCAAATCAATGGGGCGATTAGGCTTGTACCCATGGACTATCTCAAAAGGGCTCTTACCCGTTGTCCTATTCACTGAACTGTTGTAGGCAAACTCTGCTCTAGGTAATAACAAATCCCATGTTCCAACATGTTCACCTACCAGGCATCTAAGGAGGTTTCCTAAACTTCGGTTCACTACTTCAGTTTGGCCATCTGTTTGAGGGTGGTAGGCTGTAGAAAACTTAAGCTTGGTCCCTAATAGGTGCCATAAGGTCTTCCAGAAATAACTAGTGAACCTAACATCCCTATCAGATATAATGGTCTTGGGTAGGCCATGGAGTTTGACCACATGATCTAAGAAGAGTTTGGCTATCCTAGACGCGTCAAAGGTTTGGGAACAGGGAATAAAGTGAGCCATCTTAGAGAACCTATCGACCACTACAAAGATTGAGTCATGTTTCTTTTGGGTCTTAGGTAATCCTAGCACGAAATCCATACTTAGGTCCTGCCAAGGGCGATCAGGCACTGGTAAAGGTGTGTAAAGACCAGTGTTTTGCTTTTGCTGTTTGGCAACAGCACAAGTTCGACATCTGGCTACAATCCGTGCAACGTGCCTTTTCAATCCTGGCCAAAAGAACTGGTCCTCTATTGCTAAGATCGTCTTATTTCTACCGAAATGACCAGCTAAACCTCCAGCATGTATTTCCCAGATTAGGAATTCTCTAAGGGAAGTTTTGGGTATACAGAGTCGATTATTCTGGAAAAGGTAACCATCCTGAAGGGTATAATCACTATGGGTATTGGATGGTCCTAGCCTGAGGGTCTGGTAAATGCCTCCAAAGTCTAGGCAGGTTTCATATTCATCCTTTAACCTATCAAACCCTATGACTTGGGTGCTAACTGATCCCAATAGTAAAGACCTACGGCTCAGGGCATCTGCTACCTTATTTTCAGTACCGGCACGGTGCTTCAGGACGAAAGTGTAGGCCTGAATGTACTCAATCCATTTACCATGCCGTGGGTTCAGTTTCTTTTGGGAGTTCAGGAATCGGAGTGCCTCATGGTCAGAAAATAAAACAAACTCCTGCGGGAGTAAATAATGTCTCCAATATCTAAGGGCCTGGACTACCGCATAAAATTCCTTGTCATAGGTAGAGTACTTAAGTTTAGCCTCATTCAGCTTTTCACTGAAGAAGGCTACAGGGTGGTTCTCTTGACTTAGTACCCCACCTATTCCTACTCCCGAGGCATCACAAGCGACCTCAAACACCTTAGTAAAGTCAGGTAATCTAAGGATGGGTGCATGGGTCATCTTATCCTTCAGCTCTAGGAAGGCCTTATCAGCTGCTTTGGTCCACTCAAATGTACCCTTCCTAATGCAATCGGTGATAGGTGCGACGATTGTGCTAAAACCCCTAATAAATCTCCTGTAAAAGGTTGCTAGGCCATGGAAACTACGTACATCATGGACATTAGAGGGTGTAGGCCATTCAACAATCGCCCTAACCTTTTCAGGATCTGCAGAAACTCCCTCAGGGGTGACAACAAAACCTAGGAAGATGACCCTATGTGTCATGAAATCACACTTCTTAAAGTTGGCATAGAGGTTATTCTCCCTAAGGGTTTGGCATACCAGTCTTAGATGACTAAGGTGGTCCTTCTTGGTTCTGCTATAAATCAGAATATCGTCAAAGTAGACCACAACAAATTTTCCGGTAAACTCTCTCAGGACCTGGGTCATAATCCTCATAAAGGTACTTGGTGCATTGGAAAGTCCAAAGGGCATTACAACCCACTCAAACAGGCCATCCTTAGTTTTGAAAGCAGTTTTCCACTCATCCCCAGGTCTAATTCTCACCTGATGATAGCCGCTCTTAAGGTCTATCTTGGAGAAAATTCTGGCTCCGGCCATCATGTCTAACATATCATCCAACCGGGGGATGGGAAACCTATATTTCACAGTTATTTTGTTGATAGCTCTACTATCTATACACATCCTCCAGGTACCATCCTTCTTAGGGGTCAGTAGAGCAGGGACTGCACATGGACTCAGGCTCTCCCTAATGAAACCCTTCCTAAGTAATTCTCCCACTTGTCTCTGTAATTCTTGATGCTCACTGGGATTCAGTCTATAGTGAGGAAGGTTTGGTAAAGTGGCTCCTGGAACTAAGTCTATTGCATGCTGGATGTTCCTAAGGGGTGGCAATTGATCAGGTAAATCCTCAGGGAAGACATCCTCGAATTCTTTCAGAGTTTCAACAATTTCTTTAGGGTGTTCCTTTTGGGTTGGCTCTAATATTTCTTTGGAGGTCAAGATCCAAACAGGGTTACCATCAACAATCTCCTGTTCTAACTCCCTAGCCTTAATCAGGTTAACTCCAGGTTTCTTGTCCTTAAGGCTACTAGAACTCCTCTTAACTGGGTCCCTAGGGGGAGCTGGATTGATAACAAACTTATTCCCATGGTAGTTGAAGGTACAAACATTGGTTCGACCATACAAGGTTGCATCATGATCAAATAGCCAAGGTCGACCTAAAATCATACTACTTACTTCCATGGGGATAACATCACACCAAATCTTTTCCTCATAGGTCTGCAATCTAAGTAAGATTTGGCACCTAACTTGAATTTGGATGGAGGTGGAATCTACCCAAGAAACTTTGTACGGGCTAGGATGAGGAACTGTGGTCAATCCTAAAGATTTAACTGTCTTGGCAGAGATGGCATTGACACAACTCCCACTATCTATGATGATCTTAAGAACCTTATCCCCTATCTTAACAAAAGTCTGTAGGATGCTAGTCCTACGCCAATCTTCCTTAACTGGGGTTTGGGCTAGGATGCACCTAACCACTCCTAATTGGTTCTCAAACTCAGGTTCTTCCTCCTCACCTTCGTACTCCTCTATTAATTGATTATCAGCCTCATAAACTTCTCCCTCAGGTTCGACTACAGACTCAGGCTCTTCTTCCTGTAATTCACCTAGATGTAAAGCACTAACTGGACATTGATTCATAAAGTGGCCTGGCTTATGACATCTAAAACAGGTCTTCTGGGGAGTGTAACCCTTATTAGCTTCTAGAGATTTTCCTCGATCATCCTTGCGGGCCAAAGAATTACTAGGCTGGGGTCGACTCGGACCTGGCTGACTAGGACTGGGTCGGTTTGGGCCTGGTAGACTAGGACTGGGTCGACTGGGTATGGGTCGACTCTGAAGGGGCTGGCTAGCTCCCGGATACTGACTAGGGTATCTAGTGGGCTCAGGTCGACGGTAAACGGGCCCTCTATGGAATCGTTCATGATCCCTAGCAATCTGGTAAGCATGGTCCAGGTCTCTAACCTCTCTCATGTAGAGCTCTTTCTTAATGTCATCTCTTAATCCAGCCCTAAACCTAGATAAGACAACATCCTCAGACTCTCTCAAATCACATCGCATGGAATACTCATCAAATTTTGCAATGTACTCATCTATGCTCTTGTTACCCTGATTAAATCGTTGCCATTGATCTAGTAACCCACTACGATATGAAGCTGGAACGTATCTTGTCCTAAGCTTACCCTTCATGGCCCACCAGGTGGTTATAGGATCATGCCCTCCTAGATTAAGGGTTCTCTCAACACTAGCCCAATGTAACCTGGCTTCCCGAATCAACTTAAGCTTAGCAAACCTAAATTTACGCTCCTCTGTCATATCATACCATTCAAAATATTGATCCATCTCTCCCTCCCAATCTATATAGACCTTAGGATCTAGACAACCATCAAAAGTTGGAGCATCAAGCTTGACATGTCTATAGGATCGGTCCTCCTGGTCTACAAAATCCTGATTAGGCCTTCTATGACGAACTTCAGGGATTGGGTCAGGACGATAGCCTCTTCTAGTTTCAACCTCAAGATATGGATCAGGGTTCGGGGTCCTCCTGGGCTCAGGATTGTAGTATGGGTCAGGTTGAGGGGCTCTCCTAGGTTCGACCTCTTGGTATGGGTCAGGGTCTGGGGTCCTCCTAGGCTGAGGGTTATAGTATGGGTCAGGATGACGGGCTCTCCTAGGTTCGACCTCAGGGTATGGATTAGGGTTTGGGGTTCTCCTAGGTTGAGGGGAATTAGGATCTGGCTCAGACTGTGAACCCTGGGTTTTTCCTGGGGTCCCTACCCGGACTTCTAACTGATCAAACCTGCTGGCAAGATGGTCAATTCTATCATTGGTTTGAATACCAGACTGAGTTAACTGGGTAGCCATCTGGGCCATTTGATCAACTAGGGCTTTTATTTGGGCTTGTAAATTTTCCATGGGTTCAGACATTTGTGAAGGAGGTGGGTGATATGAAACTCCTGATCTAGTGCTCATGCAAGACTCGATCAGACCGACTATAGCTGACTAGACCTAGAGTCCAAACTAGATGCTCAATCAAGGTGGCAAACTAGCCTATAGTAACCATGTACTCAGCCAGGCAGGTGTAAGGGGAGTGTTAGGTCCCTGATTGCCAATCCTAGACACCAATCAGAGATTAGCCAGGTAGGCGGACCAGCACACGAGCCCTTCGGGATTGAATCCCTAAACCACCGTTCTAGACACTAAGCACAAGGCACACACAGGTTAACTTAACACAGTGATCTAACACTAGTCCGGACCCGACCAGTTGGTGTCCCTAGCCCACTAGGGCAAATTAAGTCTAATTAATTTTAGGTTAAGGCTTGGGACCGAATGCAAGGGATGTGGTTTTGGGCTAAGGAGAGGTTATCAACTCCTCCCCTTATCTGATATAGCAAGAATGCCCTTAAAAGTAAATTATGCAATGATGGCAGGCAGATGAGGATGCAAATTAGGGTTTAGATGTTTTTGGTATTTTTGGAGAATATGTAAATTTTTTTTTTTTTTTGTGGTATTTTATTAAATAGAAGAAAACTTGCAAATTATGGCCTAATATGCATGAAATATACTAAAATTAAAAGATATGCAAAAATTGCTAAACAAAAACCTAAAACTTCCTAACTTGTCTTGCTGAAAAAAAACAGAGTCAAAAATTTGCAGGATGTATTTCGGCTTGAAGAAAATTCAAAGTCCGAAAGAAAATCTGTAAAAATTCTGAAAATTACTTTGAATTATGATAAATCCATAAAAAAAATTTTAAAATTTTTGGAGTTTTTAACAGGGAGAAATAATTAAAATAACAGAGTATATACGAACTGAAAAATTGCAGAAAACAAGCCCTAATCTATGCTCTGATACCAAATGATGGGGAACTAATATGCATGCAATTTTTTTTATATGTTTTATATGTGGGGTTGGGTGATTAATTCCCGAATTTCAGATTAAAATAAGTTATAGAGAATTTTATATGAATTTTAGAAGATCAGCATGCAGATTAGGACCTATAAAAGTAGAAAAGAAGGATCGCCGGGGCTGAGAAGCCTCGGTTAGGGCAAGTTCTCCTACAATAAAACTACTGGAGGTAGAGGGGTGTACCTGACAACGTCTGTGAAGATCGCAGCAAAAGGGTCTCTCATTCCTCGACGGATGCGGCCTGGAAAATCGAGCCAAAGACCCGCGGATACCCGGCTTTCTGCTCGGTGATCCGATTGAGGCTTGGCTGGAGTCGTTGGATTCGTAGGAACTCGGGGACCTGCAAACGACCTGTCAGGGGTTAGAAAACTCACAAAGGAACAAGAAAACAAAGGAAAAACAGCAAGGGAAGGCTTCTTTTGGAGTGGGCGTCCAGGGATCTGAGATGCTTGTTGGTAGCAGGAAGATGATTGCAGCACTGGGAAGAAGAACTCTCGCAAACCCCTTTATGCACACAGCAGGGTATCACACAACTCAATAGAAGAACTCAAGGTTTTCATTCATCAAAAAAAATTCCTCATACAAGAGGCTAGGGTCCCTTAAATAGACCCTTAACCTTGGGCTCCAAGTAAGGGTACATAAGTCTTTACATAAGAATCCTTTTCCTTCTCAAACCCTAGCTAGAAAATAAGGAAATATTAGGTAGAAAAATCCCTAAAAATTTTCTTGACTTGGTCAAGACTCCAAGGATGCCTAGGGGGGCGTGTTGGGCTTCTAGGAGCAGCAAAAGGCCGGCCCAAAGGGGCTTGGGTGCATGGGTTTGGGCCTCTGGAAGCTGGGGTGGCCTGGTAGCCAGGTAGCAGGAATATTCCCTGGTATCTTGCTTCTTAGGGGCTTGGGCTTGGCACCTGGGCTTGATTTCTTTGGGCTAGGATGCAGATGGACCTCTGGAATCATGGATGACCTTATCTATAAATATACTTTGGCATCTGGAAGGGAATCTGGGCATCTGGAGGGCATCTGCAAGAAATCAGGGTTTTCTGAATTTTCCTCCTGGGGTCTTCAAATCTTCAAGCTGGGTTGGACTTGTGCTATACTTCCATGTCTTCAATCTGATTGGACTTGGTCTTTACTTGTATGATGTGGTCTTGAGTCTTCAATATGGTTGAATAGGACTCAAAAAAAAATAAAATTAGCTCGACATGAGCTGACTAACACTGGACTGAACTAGCTCAACATGAGCTAAATAATTACAAGACTTAAATGAAACAACTCAGCTGGACTAAGCTTTATTACAGTGGACTCGAATGTTATTTAAGTGATCCACAGAGGGTTGAGAAGCCTCTGCCTTATTCTAGTGCCTTTGGTGTCCGCACCATAGACCTTGGAGAGTGGATGTAGGTGCTTTGGAGTGCACCGAACCACTATAAAATATTGTGTATTTGTGATTGCTTTTACTCTTCTTGCATTTACTTCATTATTTTCACTGCATTTTATTATCAAGCATACATACACTTGAAATCATACTAGCACCTTCATTGTTTTTGAATTGGCATATACTTGCAACAAGTTTTAAAAATCCAATTTACCCCCCTCTTGGGTTGCTTCGTTGGGCAACAAGGATGGTATGCAAATGAAAATTTTAGTTTTGTCTCATTAAGTGCCAAAGTATCTTCAAAAAATAACTCATAAAATATACATCTCTATAAGACATAATTGATTTTGTGATGTGGGATGCAAGATGCTAATCTAAATCTTATAACTAATTAATTTTTAAGTGAGCATTGATCATTAAAAATATCAGCAATCTCATGCAAAGACTAATCAAAGAACCAATCAAGAAGACTATGAGATGATAACTAAGATACCCGCAATGTAATAACACATAATCAAATAAAGAAACAAGGATCCAATGGTTAGAAACTATCTAAACTAGGACTATCAACTTCAATGATCAGATTATTGGGAATAGTATCCTAAAGCCAATCGTCTAGGCTGTAGATGATTGTGCTATTTTGCAATTGTATGTAAATTTTTTAAATGAATAAAGTTATTCTTTTGGCTATTCATTACATGTGCATTTTTCTAAAAAGAACTCTTGTATGATGGAGTCCTTAGAACTACATTATATTTGATATAAAGAAGATATATAGAGTAGTTCTTAAACTGGTTCACAACCAAAGGATACATTATTATAGGATGACGATGTATCAAGCATAGGTTGTTGTATGTCACATTGGTTGGTTGTCCTCTTAACCAAGGAGTGTAGAGACATTGATGTAACATACAGGTAAAATGTGTGATGTCTCACTGAACGTGACTAGCTGCGAAGCTCCCTTCTACCAAAGGATTGCTCGTGAAGCGATATGGATATATGTATCCCCCAAACCTAAGATCACCATGGTAGCTTGCAAGCAACTCACTATACTTTGGTATCGAACTACCTGGATTTCTAATCTAGTGATGAAATATTTTTAGGTACAGTCAAGTACTTGTGGAGCAGTGGTGGATCAAGATGGGATTGATCCCTTTTAATGGTTTGGCATGAATGACTCACTATGTCTCAATTTAGCAAATCTTGGCCATTGTAGTTTTTGTGAGGAGTTACATAACTTGTAAGGTTGAGACATGATATGGATGTACTAAATTAGGATTGGCAGTCAAACCCTAGGTCATCCTAAGCATTATGTGGTCAACGAGATGAATTATATGATAACCATATGCCTGGGGTTCTAGAGAGTTGCTTTGCAATCTTCGACCTATCCAGACGTCGGGTATCATTACTAGATGATGACTTTGACTGGTATTGGAAGTGTTCCAGTGCTATCGGCTTAGTGTTCGACCTATGGGGTTACACACCATAGGGATTTCTACTTGATTTAAAGGCTGATCGATGATTGAGAATTGATTGGCATCACTGGGGGTCAATATGATTGACCATGGTCCAAGTGTCGACACTTCCATGTGCCGACACTTGGCTGTGACGAGGATTTTTTTTCACTAATTTGATTAGTGAATTTTAGGAGGACTTATTTGCAATATTATTGCAACCTGGTGGGTCAAGACAAATATGATTTGGCTTAGGATCAAATTGGATTTGATTTTTCATGCTCTCTTTCTTTTAAAAAGATTTAAATTTGAATTTTGAATTCCAATTTCAAATCTTGGCTGAAATTTGCTCCAAGGTTTCTATGGAATGCATTGTTTGGGAATGCAGATTTTCTCCCATTTAAACCTAGAGCTAATTTGGTTTAACACTTAACCCTCTTGATGGGACATCAACAAGAAAAAAATATTTTTCAACTAATTTTCTTGATATTTTTTTCAGCTAAAATAGTGTACCTAGGATTAATGAGAACCTTGGAATGAAGCCCACCAAACCCTTGAAGACAAAGACCAATTCATGAGTCGACTCATGAAAGAAGGCCACCAGTCCCTTGAGTCGACTCAATCCAAATCAAGACCAACTTCAAGCATGCCCATGTCAAAGCCCAAGCAAGTCAAGATACCACCTTTTGAAGCCCATGATGCCACCTCTTAGAAGTTTATTTTATTCTTTACATGGGACACATTTTGGGAGACATGAGAAACAACACATCAAGCATTTTGAGGAAAACCATGGGACCACTCCTCACTCACCCAACAACCCCCAACCAACTTTCCAAGTGGGATGCCACATCACATGACACCTAGGGCTCCACATCAGTAATTAGAAGCCATGTCAAAGCCACCTAGGTGCCACATAGCAAGTTATTACAACCTCTTACCTAGAAGTTGTTTCTTGTTGCAACTATGTAACCAAAGGAGTTGGATTTGACTAGAAATGTTTAGCTAACCTAACTCCACCTCCCCTCCTCACTTTGGATGACTCCTAAGGCTATAAATAGGGTCCAAGGCTCTTCTTGTAAGGCATTCCATGTATGAAATATTTTGAGAATTAATGAAGGTTTTCTTCTTGTTGAGTTTTATCTTGAGTTCTTCTTATATGGAGTGATTTAGTTCTTCTAGTTGGAGTGATTTAGTCCTTTAAGTTGGAGTGTTTAAATTCATGTTTGATAAGGGAGTGAGAGGTCTTTTGAGTGCTTGAAAGGTGGAATGCTCCTTGCTTGATATAAGATCCAGGCATCATTCCTTGAAGGTGCCAGTTTCTACTTCCTTGTTTTTCCTTTCTTCTTCTTCTTGTTTCCATTCCAATTTTGAATTCTCCTTCTATGTCTAATCTCTGATTTAATGCAGGTTTTCTCTAATTTTCCAAGTCCAAGATGAAGGTCTCCAAGCCAAGGATCATGGCCAAGATGAGTCCTAAAGGTAGGGAGTGCTAGTCTTATGGTTTAGATCTCAATCCTTGAGTGATGAGAGCTCCTTCTTCTACCAAATAATTAGCCATCATTGTTGGTAGGAAAACTCTTCCTAAGCTTCATTAGATCTGATCATTTGAAGGTTAACTTTCCCTAGTAGTGATAGTTTCCTTACCATGAAGATCCTAATCTCTATCTTGAACTAGATCTACATTTCGGGTATTGTAATTTAGATCAACTAGTCTCCTTATGAAGATTCTTTTCTTGGATTAATTTAGATAATTTATTTGATAATTAATTGCTCAAGTTTACTTGCTGGTTATCTTGCTAAAACCCTCCATTCATCATTTTATTTTTGTCCCCCATCAATTTTTTGGTATCAAGAGCTTAAGGTTCTGCTAGGTCAAGTGTTTGATTGCTGAAACTTTTGTTCTAGTATTCACCCAAATTTTTCACAAATTTTAGTATTTTTCATATTAATCAAAAAAATACTCAAAAATACTTTTATAGTACCTTAGTGTGTTAGGATCTGAAATATAAAATTCAAAAAATAATTTTCCATTGATTTCTAGAGTTAAAAATATGAGTCCATAGATCATTTCTGAAGTTCAATCCAAAATTCTGTTTCTACCTTCCATTTCAATTAATTTTCAAAAAAATAAAATAAATATATTTTCTAAATTTTTAATTTTATGATCTGAGATCCAGACTTCAAATTTTATTATTTTCCATAAGAATTTTTAATTTTACATGGATCTATAGTTAGGAATTCGAAATTTGAATTCAGGTTGTTAAGAGTTAGCTGAACTATTGGAATCTTCTAGCATGTGCTTTCAAACTACCTTTTTAACCAAAATTATAGTTAATCTAAAGACAAAACTTTAAAATACAAGAATCCTAATCTGAGAGTTAACCAAATAAATTTAATTTTAAATTTTTATATTTTTAAAAAGATTAAATTTTGAGTTTTTAAAACTAGCTAGTTGAAAGTTATTCCCTGCTGAAATTTTTTTTACAGCTAGCTTTCAAAACTAATTTCTTAACCAAATTCCAGGAATTAAATTTTAGAATTTAGAATCTAGAATCTTCACTAAGGGATCTAAAAATTTTATTTTTATTTTTATTTTTTTTTAAATTTTAAAATTTTAATTTCAATTTTTTTTTAAGAAACTAGTTAACTAGAAGTTGTTAGGGCTGAAACTATCTTGCAACAACTCTAACTTCTAAGATGAATTTTTAATTCTAATTCAAGATATAAATTACTAAATTTGATTTCTAAAATCTAGACTTCAAAATCTAAATTTTTCAATTTAATTTTTTAAATTTTATTTTTTTAAAAATTCGAGTTTGAATTACATATTTGTGCTAATACTAGTTGTTGTGTTAACTAGTTGGTGAATTGTTTATGCATCCATTCTTAAATCTAATTAAGGGCATTCAATCATAACATAAGGGAAGGAGGTCGTTACCTTTCCTTGGCCTAAAACAATCACCCACATTTGTATTTATCTAAACCATAATTGAAATCGAGTAGGAACCTAAAACTAGGGACACCTACTGGTGTGGACACCAAAGGCACCAGAATAAGGCAGAGGCTTCTCAACCCTCTATGGATCACTTAAATAACATTCGAGTCCACTGTAATAAAGCTTAGTCCAGCTGAGTTGTTTCATTTAAGTCTTGTAATTATTTAGCTCATGTTGAGCTAGTTTAGTCCAGTGTTAGTCAGCTCATGTCGAGCTAATTTTATTTTTTTTGAGTCCTATACAACCATATTGAAGACTCAAGACCAAATCATACAAGTAAAGACCAAGTCCAATCAGATTGAAGACATGGAAGTTTAGCTCAAGTCCAACCCAGCTTGAAGATTTGAAGACCCCAAGAGGAAAATCAGAAATCCTGATTCCTTGCAGATGCCCTCCAGATGCCCAGATTTCCTTCCAGATGGCAAAATATATTCATAGACCAAGGCATCCATGATTTTAGAGGTCCATCTGCATCCTAGCCCAAAGAAATCAAGCCCAGGCGCCAAGCCCAAGCCCCTAAGAAGCAAGATACCAGGGAATATTCCTGCTACCTGGCTACCAGGCCACCCCAGCTTCTAGAGGCCCAAACCCATGCACCCGGGCCCCTTTGGGCCGGCCCCTTGCTGCTCTTAGAAGCCCAACACGTCCCCCTAGGTGTCCTTGGAGTGTTGTCTAAGTCAAGAGAAATTTTAGGGATTTTTTCTACCTAATGTTTCCTTATTTTCTAGCTAGGGTTTGAGAGGGAAAAGGATTCTCATGTAAAGACTAATGTGCCCTTACTTGGAGCCCAAGGTTAAGGGTCTATTTAAGGGACCCTAGCCTCTTGTATGAAACCCTAATTTTTGATGAATGAAAACCTTGAGTTCTTTTATTGAGTTGTGTGATACCCTGCTGTGTGCATAAAGGGGTTTGCGAGAGTTCTTCTTCCCAGTGCTGCAATCATCTTCCTGCTACCAACAAACATCTCAGATCCCTGGACGCCCACTCCAAAAGAATCCTTCCCTTGCTATTTTTCTTTTGTTTTCTTGTTCCTTTGTGAGTTTTCTAACCCCTGATAGGTCGTTTGCAGGTCCCCGAGTTCCTACGAATCCAACGACTCCAGCCAAGCCTCAATCGGATCACCGAGCAGAAAGCCGGGTATCCGCGGGTCTTTGGCTCGATTTTCCACGCCGCATCCGTCGAGGAACGAGAGACCCTTTTGCTGCAATCTTCACAGACATTGTCAGGTACACCCCTCTACCTCCAGTAGTTTTATTGTAGGAGAACTTGCCCTAACCGAGGCTTCTCAGCCCCGGCGATCCTTCTTTTCTACTTTTCTAGGTCCTAATCTGCATGCTGATCTTTTAAAATTCATATAAAATTCCCAACAACTTAATTTAATCTGAAATTTGGGGATTAATCACTCAGCCCCACATATAAAACATATAAAAAAAATTGCTTGCAAATTAGTTCCTCGTCATTTGGTATCAGAGCTTAGATTAGGGCTTGTTTTCTATAATTTTTCAGTCCATATATACTCTGTTATTTTAATTATTTCTCTCTGTTAAAAACTCAAAAAATTTTAAAATTTATTTTTCTGGATTTATCATAATTCAAAGTAATTTTCAAAATTTTTACAGATTTTATTTCGGACTTTGAAGTTTCTTCAAGCCGAAATACATCCTGCAAATTTTTGGCTCTGTTTTTTTTTTTTCAGCAAGACAAGTTTGGAAGTTTTAGGTTTTGTTTAGCAATTTTTGCATATCTTTTAATTTTAGTATATTTCATGCATATTAGGTCATAATTTGCAAGTTTTCTTCTATTTAATAAAATACCAAAAAAAAAAATTTCATATTCTCCAAAAATACCAAAAACATCTAAACCCTAATTTGCATCCTCATCTGCCTGACATCATTACATAATTTACTTTTAAGGGCACTCTTGCTATATCAGATAAGGAAAGGAGTTGATAACCTCTCCTTAGCCCAAAACCACATCCCTTGCATTCGGTCCCAAGCCTTAACCTAAAATTAATTAGACTTAATTTGCCCTAATGGGCTAGGGACACCAACTGGTCGGGTCCGGACTAGTGTTAGATCACTGTGTTAAGTTAACCTGTGTGTGCCTTGTGCTCAGTGTCTAGAACGGTGGTTTAGGAATTCAATCTCGAAGGGCTTGTGTGCTGGTCTGCCTACCTGGCCAATCTCTGATTGGTGTCTAGGATTGGCAATCAGGGACCTAACACTCCCCTTACACCTGCCTGGCTAAGTACAGGGTTACTATAGGCTAGTTTGCCACCTTGATTGAGCATCTAGTTTGGACTCTAGGTCTAGTCAGCTATAGTCGATCTGATCGAGTCTTACACGAGCACTAGATCAGGAGTTTCATATCACCCACCTCCTTCACAAATGTCTGAACCCATGGAAAATTTACAAGCCCAAATAAAAGCCCTAGCTGATCAAATGGCCCAGATGGCTACCCAGTTAACTCAGTCTGGTATTCAAACCAATGATAGAATTGACCATCTTGCCAGCAGGTTTGATCAGTTAGAAGTCCGGGTAGGGACCCCCGGAAAAACCCATGGTTCACAGTCTGTGCCAGATCCTAATTCCCCTCAACCTAGGAGAACCCCAAACCCTAATCCATACCCTGAGGTCGAACCTAGGAGAGCCCCTCATCCTGACCCATACTATAACCCTCAGCCTAGGAGGACCCCAGACCCTGACCCATACCAAGAGGTCAAACCTAGGAGAGCCCCTCAACCTGACCCATACTACAATCCTGAGCCCAGGAGGACCCCGAACCCTGATCCATATCTTGAGGTTGAAACTAGAAGAGGCTATCATCCTGACCCAATCCCTGAAGTTTGTCATAGAAGGCCTAATCAGGATTTTATAGACCAGGAGGACCGATCCTATAGACATGTCAAGCTTGATGCTCCAACTTTTGATGGTTGTCTAGATCCTAAGGTCTATATAGATTGGGAGGGAGAGATGGATCAATATTTTGAATGGTATGATATGACAGAGGAGCGTAAATTTAGGTTTGCTAAGCTTAAGTTGATTCGGGAAGCCAGGTTATATTGGGCTAGTGTTGAGAGAACCCTTAATCTAGGAGGGCGTGATCCTATAACCACCTGGTGGGCCATGAAGGGTAAGCTTAGGACAAGATACGTTCCAGCTTCATATCGTAGTGGGTTACTAGATCAATGGCAATGATTTAATTAGGGTAACAAGAGCATAGATGAGTACATTGCAAAATTTGATGAGTATTCCATGCGATGTGATTTGAGAGAGTCTGAGGATGTTGTCTTATCTAGGTTTGGGGCTGGATTAAGAGATGACATTAAGAAAGAGCTCTACATGAGAGAGGTTAGAGACCTGGACCATGCTTACCAGATTGCTAGGGATCATGAACGTTACCATAGAGGGCCCGTTTACCGTTGACCTGAGCCCACTAGATACCCTAGTCAATATCCGGGAGCTAGCCAGCCCCTTCAGAGTCGACCCATACCCAGTCGACCCAGTCATAGTCTACCGGGCCCAAACCGACCCAGTCCTAGTCAGCCAGCTCCGAGTCGACCCCAGCCTAGTAATTCTTTGGCCCGCAAGGATGATCGAGGAAAATCTGTAGAAGCTAATAAGGGTTACACTCCCCAGAAGACCTGTTTTAGATGTCATAAGCCAGGCCACTTTATGAATCAATGTCCAGTTAGTGCTTTACATCTAGGTGAATTACAAGAAGAAGAGCCTGAGTCTGTAGTCGAACCTGAGGGAAAAGTTTATGAGGCTGATGATCAATTAATAGAGGAGTACGAAGGTGAGGAGGAAGAACCTGAGTTTGAGAACCAATTAGGAGTGGTTAGGTGCATCCTAGCCCAAACCCCAGTTAAGGAAGATTGGCATAGGACTAGCATCCTACAGACTTTTGTTAAGATAGGGGATAAGGTTCTTAAGATCATCATAGATAGTGGGAGTTGTGTCAATGCCATCTCTGCCAAGACAGTTAAATCTTTAGGATTGACCACAGTTCCTCATCCTAGCCCGTACAAAGTTTCTTGGGTAGATTCCACCTCCATCCAAATTCAAGTTAGGTGCCAAATCTTACTTAGATTGCAGACCTACGAGGAAAAGATTTGGTGTGATGTTATCCCCATGGAAGTAAGTAGTATGATTTTAGGTCGACCTTGGCTATTTGATCATGATGCAACCTTGTATGGTCGAACCAATGTTTGTACCTTCAACTACCATGGGAATAAGTTTGTTATCAATCCAGCTCCCCCTAGGGACCCAGTTAAGAGGAGTTCTAGTAGCCTTAAGGACAAGAAACCTGGAGTTAACCTGATTAAGGCTAAGGAGTTAGAACAGGAGATTGTTGATGGTAACCCTGTTTGGATCTTGACCTCCAAAGAAATATTAGAGCCAACCCAAAAGGAACACCCTAAAGAAATTGTTGAAGCTCTGAAAGAATTCGAGGATGTCTTCCCTGAGGATTTACCTGATCAATTGCCATCCCTTAGGAACATCCAGCATGCAATAGACTTAGTTCCAGGAGCCACTTTACCAAACCTTCCTCACTATAGACTGAATCCCAGTGAGCATCAAGAATTACAGAGACAAGTGGGAGAATTACTTAGGAAGGGTTTCATTAGGGAGAGCCTGAGTCCATGTGCAGTCCCTGCTCTACTGACCCCTAAGAAGGATGGTACCTGGAGGATGTGTATAGATAGTAGAGCTATCAACAAAATAACTGTGAAATATAGGTTTCCCATCTCCCGGTTGGATGATATGTTAGACATGATGGCCGGAGCCAGAGTTTTCTCCAAGATAGACCTTAAGAGCGGCTATCATCAGGTGAGGATTAGACCTGGGGATGAGTGGAAAACTACTTTCAAGACTAAGGATGGCCTGTTTGAGTGGGTTGTAATGCCCTTTGGACTTTCCAATGCACAAAGTACCTTTATGAGGATTATGACCCAGGTCATGAGAGAGTTTACCAGAAAATTCGTTGTGGTCTACTTTGACGATATTCTGATTTATACCAGGACCAAGAAGGACCACCTTAGTCATCTAAGACTTGTATGCCAAACCCTTAGGGAGAATAACCTCTATGCCAACTTTAAGAAGTGTGATTTCATGACACATAGGGTCATCTTCCTAGGTTTTGTTGTCACCCCTGAGGGAGTTTCTGCAGATCCTGAAAAGGTTAGGGCGATTGTTGAATGGCCTACACCCTCTAATGTCCATGATGTACATAGTTTCCATGGCCTAAAAACCTTTTACAGGAGATTTATTAGGGGTTTTAGCACAATCGTCGCACCTATCACCGATTGCATTAGGAAGGGTACATTTGAGTGGACCAAAGCAGCTGATAAGGCCTTCCTAGAGCTGAAGGATAAGATAACCCATGCACCCATCCTTAGATTACCTGACTTTACTAAGTTGTTTGAGGTCGCTTATGACGCCTCGGGAGTAGGAATAGGTGGGGTACTAAGTCAAGAGAACCACCCTGTAGCCTTCTTTAGTGAAAAGCTGAATGAGGCTAAACTTAAGTACTCTACCTATGACAAGGAATTTTATGCGGTAGTCCAGGCCCTTAGATATTGGAGACATTATTTACTACCGCAGGAGTTTGTTTTATTTTCTGACCATGAGGCACTCCGATTCCTGAACTTCCAAAAGAAACTGAACCCACGGCATGGTAAATGGATTGAGTACATTCAGGCCTACACTTTCATCCTGAAGCACCGTGCCGGTACTGAAAATAAGGTAGCAGATTCCCTGAGCCGTAGGTCTTTACTATTGGGATCAGTTAGCACCCAAGTCATAGGGTTTGATAGGTTAAAGGATGAATATGAAACCTGCCCAGACTTTGGATGCATTTACCAAACCCTCAGGCTAGGACCATCCAATACCCATAGTGATTATACCCTTCAGGATGGTTACCTTTTCCAGAATAATCGACTCTGTATACCCAAAACTTCCCTTAGAGAATTCCTAATATGGGAAATACATGCTGGAGGTTTAGCTGGTCATTTCGGTAGAAATAAGACGATCTTAGCAATAGAGGACCAGTTCTTTTGGCCAGGATTGAAAAGGCACGTTGCACGGATTGTAGCCAGATGTCGAACTTGTGCTGTTGCCAAACAGCAAAAGCAAAACACTGGTCTTTACACACCTTTACCAGTGCCTGATCGCCCTTGGCAGGACCTAAGTATGGATTTCATGCTAGGATTACCTAAGACCCAAAAGAAACATGACTCAATCTTTGTAGTGGTCGATAGGTTCTCTAAGATGGCTCACTTTATTCCCTGTTCCCAGACCTTTGACGCGTCTAGGGTAGCCAAACTCTTCTTAGATCATGTGGTCAAACTCCATGGCCTACCCAAGACCATTATATCTGATAGGGATGTTAGGTTCACTAGTTATTTCTGGAAGACCTTATGGCACCTATTAGGGACCAAGCTTAAGTTTTCTACAGCCTACCACCCTCAAACAGATGGCCAAACTGAAGTAGTGAACCGAAGTTTAGGAAACCTCCTTAGATGCCTGGTAGGTGAACATGTTGGAACATGGGATTTGTTATTACCTAGAGCAGAGTTTTCCTACAACAGTTTAGTAAATAGGACAACGGGTAAGAGCCCTTTTGAGATAGTCCATGGGTACAAGCCTAATCGCCCCATTGATTTGATTCCTTTACCTATTCATGCACGAGTCTCAGAGTCTGCAGAGTCATTTGCACAGCATATTAGAGACTTGCATAAAGACATTAACCAAAAGATAAACTTAAGTAATGAAACTTATAAAAATTTGGTTAATTCCCGAAGAAGGATCAAAGAATTTGATGTAGGGGATTCTGTCATGATTAGGCTTAGGCCTGAATGGTTCCCACCTGGGACCGTTAAGAAGCTTCATGCTCGGGGAGCCGGAACTTTTAAAGTATTAAAGAAGGTTGGATCAAATGCCTATGTGCTAGACTTGCCTTCGGATATGGGCATCAGTTCTACCTTCAATATTACAGACCTGGTTGAGTACAAGGAACTGGCAATGATACCCAGTGAGGCTTTTGGGCCTATCCCTTCTGTTGAGAGTGATCCTTACCCAGAGTGTCCACCAATTAATTGGCCTGAGAGAGGAGAACGGATCGAGCGTATCCTGGACGATCAAGCCATTACGACCCGGGGCCGCGGTTATCAACGCTTCCTAGTCCGATGGCAAGGCCGGCCAGAGTCGGACGATTCGTGGATTTCTAGAGAGGACTTGCAATGCCTCAACCCAGACCTTCTTGAGAGATATGTGAGCCAATCTGATCTTCACTCGACAGGGTCGAGTTCCCCCCACCCCGGGAGAATTGGTGCGGACACCAAAGGCACCAGAAAAAGGCAGAGGCTTCTCAACCCTCTGTGGATCACTTAAATAACATTCGAGTCCACTGTAATAAAGCTTAGTACAGCTGAGTTGTTTCATTTAAGTCTTGTAATTATTTAGCTCATGTTGAGCTAGTTCAGTCCAGTGTTAGTCAGCTCATGTCGAGCTAATTTTATTTTTTTTGAGTCCTATTCAACCATATTGAAGACTCAAGACCACATCGTACAAGTAAAGACCAAGTCCAATCAGATTGAAGACATGGAAGTTTAGCCCAAGTCCAACCCAGCTTGAAGATTTGAAGACCCCAAGAGGAAAATCAGAAACCCTGATTCCTTGCAGATGCCCTCCAGATGCCTAGATTTCCTTCCAGATGGCAAAATATATTCATAGACCAAGGCATCCATGATTTTAGAGATCCATCTGCATCCTAGCCCAAAGAAATCAAGCCCAGGCGCCAAGCCCAAGCCCCTAAGAAGCAAGATACCAGGGAATATTCCTGCTACCTGGCTACCAGGCCACCCCAGCTTCTAGAGGCCCAAACCCATGCACCCGGGCCCCTTTGGACCGGCCCCTTGCTGCTCTTAGAAGCCCAACACGTCCCCCTAGGTGTCCCTGGAGTGTTGTCCAAGTCAAGAGAAATTTTAAGGATTTTCTCTACCTAATGTTTCTTTATTTTCTAGCTAGGGTTTGAGAGGGAAAAGGATTCTCATATAAAGACTAATGTGCCCTTACTTGGAGCCCAAGGTTAAGGGTCTATTTAAGGGACCCTAGCCTCTTGTATGAAACCCTAATTTTTGATGAATGAAAACCTTGAGTTCTTCTATTGAGTTGTGTAATACCCTACTGTGTGCATAAAGGGGTTTGCGAGAGTTCTTCTTTCCAGTGCTGCAATCATCTTCCTGCTACCAACAAGCATCTCAGATCCCTGGACGCCCACTCCAAAAAAAGCCTTCCCTTGCTATTTTTCTTTTGTTTTCTTGTTCCTTTGTGAGTTTTCTAACCCCTGACAGGTCGTTTGTAGGTCCCCGAGTTCCTACGAATCCAACGACTCCAGCCAAGCCTTAATCGGATCACCGAGCAGAAAGCCGGGTATCCGTGGGTCTTTGGCTCGATTTTTCACGCCGCATCCATCGAGAAACGAGAGACCCTTTTGTTGCGATCTTCACAGACATTGTCAGGTACACCCCTCTACCTCTAGTAGTTTTATTGTAGGAGAACTTGCCCTAACCGAGGCTTCTCAGTCCCGGCGATCCTTCTTTTCTACTTTTCTAGGTCCTAATCTACATGCTGATCTTCTAAAATTCATATAAAATTCCCTACAACTTATTTTAATCTGAAATTTGGGAATTAATCACTCAACCCCACATATAAAACATATAAAAAAAATTGCATGCAAATTAGTTCCTCATCACCTACAAGTCGGGTTCAAGTACAAGATGAGACCAAATATTAGTTGAGTTTGTACTTACTTCTTAAAATTGGTGTCTAAGGCAAGATGTCTAATGGCAATCACCTTAAGTGGACTTGTAGTTTTTAATTAGGACCTCATGAAAGCGAGGGGAGCCTCCTGCAATGCCACCTCTTACCTGGCCAGTGGAAAAGGTAATTATAACTTTAACTAGTACTTAGTCAATTCCTATATTTTGAACTTTTAGGTCTAGGAGCCCTAGAAGTTAGGTTTGTACTGCTTGTTATGAAGCTCCATACCAATAGTCCCACACTCAGTCTATTTTATCCATGGACCCTAATCTTGAATTCTTTTTGAAAACTTTGACTAAAAAATTTGATACCATAAATGGGCAATTAAGGCAAATGAGAAAGGAATTAGGTCAAGTGAAGGACCATGTTAGGATACTTGAAGAGACCCCAATGACCCCCACTGAACCTGAGTCACTTAGGTCAATTTACTTAGGTCCAAGAGTCCATCATCATGAATTCACTACTGAATACAATTCAAGATGACTTCACCATGACTTCATAGAAGAAGCCTATAGGATCCATGCTGAGCCTAAATCACCTAGTCCACCTCCCCTTGGTCCAAGAGCCCAATGTCATGATCTCACCCCTAAGTATAATCCTAGATATCCCTACCAAGATCAGGAGGAGAGAGTCCTTAGGAGCAATCAACCCTATGCACCCACTTTTAATAAAAATTTAGATCCAGAAGTGTATGTCGATTAGGAAAAGAAAATGGATCAATACTTTGAATTTGATGAAATGTCGGAAGTAACAAAGTATCAATTTGCCAAATCAAAGTTAGTCCAACATGCCAAAACATATTGGGGAGAAGTTGAGTGAAAAGGTTATTATAGTGGGGACAAAATAAATACTTGGAGAGAAATGAAGAGTAAACCAAGGAAAAAGTACCTAGGTAAATATTATGAGCAAAAACTTTTAGACCAATAGTACAAATTGAGACAAGATGATATAACTATATCTGATTATATTGCCAAATTCAATAAGTATGAGGGAGATGAAGAAGAGACTAAACCCATGAAAAAATTAGGGAAAAAATCTCCTGAACCTATTGAAGAATTTAAGGATGAATTAGAATCAAAGTCTTGTCCAAATGAAGGGCTAGAAAAAGAAAATCCTAAACCCGTTAAAGAACTTAAGAAAGAATTTTATGAAGCTGGGTCTAACCTTATGAACGAATATGATCAAGAACAATTACTTGAAGATAAAATAATTACCCAGCCTGAAGAAATCAACAACGGGGATGATCAAAATGAAATCCAAGAACAAAGCCATGAAGAACAACTTGAGAAGATAATAGAGGACCTGGAATTAATCACTATTGAGGATTTACATCTAGAGATTAATGAAGGATTACCTAATGAGGTATTGACCATCAGAAAAAATCTAGAACCAATTCTAAAGGATCAACCCCAAGAAATTATGGAACCTGCAAAAGAATTTAACATGAAGATTAGAAATGAAGAGATGGTAGGAATTGAAAGATGGAAGTGTAAGAGAAGGAAGATGGAAATTGAATTCCCTAATAATTGCCCAAAGCCTAGTTCACCCTTCAGGAACATCCCCAATCCTAATCCACCCAGCTGGGACATCTACCATACAATTGATCAAATCCCAGTAATATTCAATAGTTACTTTTGGAAGATATTATGGCATTTATTGGGCACCAAATTAAGATTCACTGCCACCTACCTAAAGTTGTGTTCCAGAGTTTTCAAAGCCATTTAGGGGAATATTGGAAATTAGGAACATTTGTTTCCTAGCAATAAAGTTTAGTTCATAGATAATAAAGTCCATTAGAGCTTGTTTTGTTTTGGTGTCATTTATGTTTAGTCATTTGATGTCATTTGACTTCCCATGCATAAGTGTCCATGACTGCGAGAGTCATATGCATAGCATGATTAGTAAGAAAATTTGAGCAATGAAATTAACAAGCATATGATCAACTCACATAAAAGAGCTAAAGAATTTCAAGAAGGAGACTATATCATGGTAAGGCCAAACCTGAACGATTATATGCCTATGGTGTAGGTCATTTTCAAAATAGTAAGGAGAATTTGGATCTAATATGTGCTAAATTGATCATCCGACTTTGGTATCAGTTCCACTTTCAACAATTCAGATCTAGGAGGGTAAAGGAACCAACAATGATACCTAGTGAGCCTTTCAAGCCTGATTCTATCTTTGAGAGTGAGCCAACCCATAAGTGTCCACCAGCCAAGTTACCAAAGCAGTAAGATAGGATTGAGCGAATCTTAGACAATAAGACTATCACTACCCAAAACAGGAACTATCAATGTTACTTGTTTCATTGGCAAGGATGCCCTGATTCTGAAGACTCATGGATTACTTGAGAAAACCTACAAAGAATCGACCAGACCTACAAGAGTATTACCAAAGTCAGACTGATTCCTACTCGATGGAGTTGAGTTCTTTTCCACCTTGGGAGATTTGATAGGACACCAAAAAGAAAAAAATATTTTTTAACTAATTCTCTTGATATTTTTTTTAGCTTAAATAGTGTACTTAGGATTAATGAGAACCTTGGAATGAAGCCCACCAAATCCTTGAAGACAGACCAATTCATGAGCCAACTTATGAAAGAAGGCCGACAGTCCCTTGAGTCGACTCAATCCAGATCAAGACCAACTTCAAGCATGCCCAAGTCAAAGCCCAAGCAAGTCATGATACCATCTTTTGAAGCCCATGATGCTACCTCTTAGAAGCCCATTTTATTCTTCACATGGGATACATTTTGGGAGACATGAGAAACAACACATCAAGCATTTTGAGAAAAAGCATGGGACCATTCCTCACTCACCCAACAACCCCCCAACCAACTTGCCAAGTGGGATGCCACATCACATGACACCTAGGGCTCCACATTAGCAATTAAAAGCCATGTCAAAGCTACCTAAGTGCCACATAGCAAGTTGTTACAACCTCTTACCTAGAAGTTGTTTCTTGTTGTAACTATGTAACCAAAGGAGTTGGATTTAACTAGAAATGGTTAGCTAACCTTACTCCACCTCCCCTACTCACTTTGGACGACCCTTAAGGCTATTAATAGGATCTAAGGATCTCATTGTAAGGCATTCCATGTATGAAATATTTTGAGAATTAATGAAGGTTTTCTTCTTGTTGAGTTCTTCTTGTATAGAGTGATTTAGTTCTTCTAGTTAGAGTGATTTATTCCTTTAAGTTGGAGTGTTTAAATTCATGTTTGAGAAGGGAGTGAGAGGTCCTTTGAGTGCTTGAAAGGTGGAATGCTCCTTGCTTGATCCAAGATCCAAGCATCATTTCTTGAAGGCACTGGTTTCTACTTTCTTGTTTTCCCTTTCTTCTTCTTCTTCTTGTTTCCATTCCAATTTTGAATTCTCCTTCCATGTCTAATCTCTGATTTGATGCTGGTTTTCTCTAATTCTCCAAGTCCAAGATGAAGGACTCCAAGCCGAGGATCATGGCCAAGGTGAGTCCTAAAGGTAGGGAGTGCTAGTCTTATGGTTTAGACCTCAATCCTTGAGTGATGAGAGCTCCTTCTTCTATCAAATAATTAGCCATCATTGTTGGTAGGAAAACACTTCCTAAGCTTCATTAGATCTGATCATTTGAAGGTTAACTTGCCCTAGTAGTGATGGTTTCCTTGCCATGAAGATCCTAATCTCTATCTTGAACTAGATCTATATTTCGGGTATTGTAATTTAGATCAACTAGTCTCCTTATGAAGATTCTTTTCTTTAATTAATTTAGAATATTTATTTGATAATTAATTGCTCAAGTTTGCTTGCTGGTTAGCTTGCTAAAACCCTCCATTCATCATTTTATTTTCGTTCCCCATCACCTCTCCCCTAATCACTCCACCTTCCATATCTCTCACCCTCTTCACTGCCACTATAAATAAGTGTTTTTGTAGGGTCAGCAAAAGGATGATAAGCTGGGCTTTTCTAAGAGAGAAAGAAATGGATTCCTTAGAGTAGGATTTGAAAGGATTAGGGTTTTGGGTATGAGCCTACCTAGCAATAAAGCTAAGGTTTGGAAGAGAGAGTTGGTTAGGAAGGGTTCCACTTCTACTTCTTCTAATTGTCCTCAAACAAGTTCTTCACAGCAAAATCAAGAAGGTCTTGCATGTCTGAGGAAGGAAAATATTGGCTTCCAAGATCCTTAGGAGCTAGCACTCCAAGGAAGTTGATTATAATCGAGCCCTGGTATGAACTACCCATAGAGGCCAAACACTTGTGTGGCTCGGTAGCTCTTCATCACCTCCATCCAACGATTTAAAGGTAACATACCTTTCCCTTGGTCTCACGTGGTCAGATCTGAAGCATGAAATTGTTACATGCTTTTCGTTTTTATTGCTTATGGTATCCTTTGCATGCACTTTTATTATGTTAGATTCTGTTGCAGGCATATTGGTAGATCAACTTGATCGATCTACCAAGTCTTCCATTGTTTTTTATTTTAAAATAATATTGAAATACAGCCTTCTTGTACTGCTTCACTTACACAAATCTAGAGAGATTAGGATTGGGTTTACTTACCAAGGATGATTTTTATGCACTCTTGTTGTAGATTCAATTTCTGCACTCAGGATTTCTAGTTGAACTAGAAGACTTCCATTCCTCGGGTGTAGATCTTCAATGTCAATGGTTCCAAAGCAAAGAGGACCTTCACTTCAGATTGTGGGCACCAGGGATCCTATAAAAGAAGATGTTAGTGGCTGTGGAGGGTGATAAAAGGAAAGAAAAGATTGAAAGGTGGAAAGAAGAAAGGGTGGAGAAGGCTTGATGGCTTTTTCTTGAATCTTGGTGGATAACTTGGACCTCATGCCCAAAGGACCTCATGGATGACAATGCTCTCATAGAAAAGGAATATGAGAAAAAAAACTCTTCATTCAATCATCAAAATGTGCTTACAAGGAGGAAATGAGGGTGGTATTTATAGACTTTTCCAAGCCCTCATTTGAAATTTGAGAACAAGATATAAAGATAAGGATTCAAATTCAAATACAAGATAAGGATAAGGGCTTGGAACACAAGATAAGGCCTATCCATGCTAGATAAGATAAGAATAAGTATGGACAAATGTGGGCTTCCAACTTCTCTTGATTTCAAACTTACTCTTGTTGGAGTGGATGACAACCCTCTTGATATTTGAATTTTGAATGCTTCATAAGTAGGTGTCCTCCCTTCATGTCTCTTAGCCGATTTTTTTTTTTTTTTTAAAGTCTTCATGAAAGAAAAGAGAAGTGGGTGACAACTTGAATCTTTTCATGAAAGAAAGAAAATATGTGGGTGTCCACTTTTGAGTTCTCATGACTTGGAATTCATCCTTCCTTGGATTTGAATTTCAAATGGTTTCTTCATGAGAGTGGGCAACAACCTCCTTTGGAACATGAATTTCAATGAAAGAGAGATAAGGGGCATCCTCCATTTGAATGTGAAGTCCTCATCCATTTGAATTTGAATGGGCATTCATGTGGTGGTGATGTGGTGATCATGTGTGATGATGAGGTGGTTGCTCCCATCTTGGCTAATTTGTGAACCCCTTAACCAATTACAAGACCAACTTGACTCGACTTGACTAATTAAGTCTAAAGCAAACCTAACTTGATCAAATTGGATCAAATTACAAAATTAAAGTGGATTAAACTTTAATTATAGGACTCAAGCTGAAATTAAAACTAAGATAACTTATTCATTGGTGATCCACAAGGAGCTGGAAGTGATCTATCATTTTTTTCTAGCTCTGGTGTCCTCACCATTTTGGCAAACCATGCAATCTAACTATTTCTTCAAAATATAATCTCACAACTCTAGAAGTATCAGAAGTTTTTGGACAAGGTAAAAAATGTGCCATTTTTGAGACTTAGTCCACTACTACACAAATAGAATCACCCTTTCTAATTGTCTGGGATAATCCTAAAACAAAATCCATACTTACTCCTACCATAGACAATCAAGTACTTGTAGTGAGGTATATAGTCCAGTGTTCTGTTTGCGATGCTTGGCTACCATGCAAGTTTGACGTTGTGCTACAATATGGGCTACATCACGTTTCAAACTAGGCCAATAAAATTGAACTTCAAAAGCTTCAATAGTTTTATTTTATCCAAAATATCTTGATAATCCTTTAGCATGTACTTTTTAAATTAAAAATCTCTAATAGAGGTTTGGGGAATACATAGCTTGTTATTTTTAAATAGGTAATCATCCTGAAGTATATACTCACCAAATTTCATAGACGGTCTTCATTTTATTGATACTATAATATTCTTAAAGTCAGGGCAGCCATCATATTTATCATTAAGTTGTTCAAAGCCCATGACTTTGATATTTATTGCTAATAAGATGGCTGCTCGATGACTAAGTGCATCTGCAGCTCGAGTCTCTTTTTTAGATTCTACTGATAAAAGATTTACTCTATGATTGAGTGCATCGGTAGCACGATTCTCTAAGCCTATTTTATGTTTAATAATAAAAGTATAAGCTTGCAAAAATTTAACTTACTTGCCATATCTAGAATTCAATTTTTTTTATGAATTAAGGAATCTAAGAGCCTCATGATTAGAATATAAAATGAATTCTTAAGGTAACAAATAATGTCTCCAAAGTTTTAATGCTTGGACAATGGCATAAAACTCCTTATCATAGGTGGAATACTTATGCTTAGTATCATTCAGTTTCTTACTAAAAATACTATAGGGTGTCCTTCTTGGCTTAAGACTCCACCAATCCCAACTCTTAATGCATCACGAGCAACCTTAAAGACCTTCATAAAATCTGGTAGATGCAATACAGGAGCATGGATCATCTTTTCCTTGATTTATAGGAAAGCTCGTTCAGCAGCCTTAGTTCATTCAAAACCCCCTTTGTTCATGCAATTAGTAATTGGGGCTATGATGGTACTAAACCCTTTGATAAACCTAAGTCATGAGGCCATGAAAACTTCGGACCTCATGCATATTCTGGGGTATAGGCCATTCAATAATTGCATGAACTTTTTCTGGGTCAACATCCATACCATTTGGGGTAACTACAAAGCTTAAGAATAAAATTTGTTTTGTCATAAACTCAAATTTCTTTAGGTTTGCATATAAACTTTGAGTTCTTAGCATTTGACAAACCTGCTGGAGATGGGTTAGATGGTCTTCTTTAGTTTTACTATAAATTAGAATATCATCAAAGTATACGACCACAAATGATCCTATAAAAGGCAAAATACATGTATTATTATCCTTATAAAGGTACTAGGGGCATTAGATAGGCCAAATGGCATCACTAACCACTCATATAGACTATACTTAGTTTTGAAAATGGTCTTCCATTCATCACCTAGTATAATTTTAACCTGATGGTATCCACTTTCTAAGTCAATCTTTGAAAAAATATTAGATCCCACTAACATATCAATCATATTATCCAATTGAGGAATGGAAAATCGATACTTAATAGTAATTTTATTTATAGCTCTACTATCCACGCACATTCTCTAGGAACCATCTTTCTTAGGTGTCAGTTATGCGGTCATAGCACAAGAGCTCAGACTTTTCCTTATAAATCTCTTTTTAAGGGTCTCTTCAACTTGACATTGCAACTCTACATGTTTAGTAGGGTTTAATCGATAACGGGGAAGACTTAGTAGGGTAGCTCCTGGAACAAGATCAATTGCATGCTGAATGTCAAGCATTGGTAGTAAATAGTTTTGGAGGTCCTCAGGAAATACATCTTTAAATTTTTCAAGAGTGATAGTATCTCTTGGGGATATTGCTTTTGGTTCTCACTATCAACTTCTTTCACTACTAAGATCCAAATCAAAGAGCCTTCATTCAATTCCCTTTCAATTTCTTTAGTACTAATTAAGTGTAGGCTCTTACTAGGCTTATCCTTTTTTTTATCATTAACTCCATTCTTTCTAATAACTCTAGGAGGTGAGGGACATATAGTAATCTTCTTTCCTTTGTTCTCAAAAGTATACAAGCTTGATCGACCATAGAGTATTGCATCCTGGTCAAATAACCAAGGTCTTCCTAGCATAATACTTCCAACTTTCATGGGCATGACATCACACCAAACTTTATCCTGATATGATTGGAATTTGATAGGTACTAGACACCTGTGCCTTATTAGAATTGATGATGTATCCATCTAGGCAACTTTGTATGGAGTCGGGTGATCTACAGGTGTTAAACCTAAATGTTTCAAGGCATCAGTGAAAATTGCATTAATGTAACTACCACTATCAACAATTACTTTACATACCTTATCACCCTGACCAATAACAATTTAAAAAATGATAGTTCTGAAAGAAAAGTGCCCTAAGAGCCAATCATTATAAGGGCATTTTTGTAATCTTCTAACTCTTGTATGATATTATATTAATGAAGGCATTATTTTCATCATATACTGCTATGTCTTATTTATGGATTATGATGAACCTTATAGATTAGGGTAATAGAATTAGGGTTATGATAAAGATCATAATAGTGAGATCTAAGTTCCTATAAATCCTAATCAAAAATGTTCTTAGTCAATGGACCATCGATTCAGGGATTGATGAATCCGGTAAGACTAGCTTATCCTATGTATGCTCAGTTAATGAGAATGGTTGATCTCACCACCATTTGTGTAGAGACACTAATACAAGGATAAAGGTGCTCATCAAGGTATGAGTACACTGAACTGATTCGCACCGGGACTATCTTATGAAAGTCTTACTGCTTGTCAAAAGATAGGTCTTAGAGTAGGAGTTGTGCATGTGATCTTTAGACCTGAGGTCATCATGGTTCCTTGTGCACACTAAGCCTTATTTTTGGTTCATACTCATTCATGACATTGAGTCATGTATGGGATGTTTTAGGTATGGTGGCATGTGTATGAAGGATGTGAGTGGACCAACAAGGAATCAATCATTCCTGGTAAGAGGAATTGTTATCCCAAGTAATCTCTTTGATGAGTGACTCAAGGAGTCTTTGATCAAAGCAGGATGAGATTAGAATTGATTTTTAATCAGTCATCAGCTGAGTCCTCATGATTGAGATAAGATTCGATATGACTAAGTGTTAGGGTTTGGCATATATCCATACACATCACTTAATCAGTATAATGGAAGATCGAAAGATTGAATTTGACGGTAACTTACTACTAAAGGGTATTTTGGTAATTTTTATCAAATTTCTCATCTTTCAAGTAGGCATGATACATTGCTAGACATCAATCTTGTCTTGTAGGTTTTCATGAACCAATTGATTTTGTTTCATGAGTCAATTCGATGTGCGATTCGAATTGGACAATTAGGTAAGCCAATTTGACCTAATTAGGTCAATCGAGTTTGATCGGATTGAATCGACTCAAACCTATACCTGAAAGATTGTGCCCTGAAAGCCAATTGAAATATTGTATTTTGATCCCAAAATCAATGAATTGACATTTTATAATAAAGGCATTATTTTCATCATACGCTGTGTCTTTATGATTTTATGATGAACCCCATAGATTAGGGCTATGGTTCTAGGATTATGATGAGATCATACCAGTGAGACCTAAAGCCTTAAAACCCTAATCTAAAATATTCCTGGTCGATGGGACATTGAGTTGGGGATCAATGTTTTCCGGCAAGACCAGCACATCCTATATATGCTTTGTGATGAGGGTGACTGATCTCACAGTCACTTGTGTTTGACACTAATACTAGGATGTGAGTGTTCATTAGAGAATGATTTCACTGAATTGATCCAGATTGAGAATATCTAAGGAACCTTATCTGTTTGTCAATAGATAATTCTCATAGTGGGAGTAGTGCATGTGGTCCTTTGACCTGAGACTACCATAGTACCTTATATATATGAATCCATACTTTGGTTCGCAATCAATCATGACAATGAGTCATGCACGAGGTGATACTGGTTATGGTGGATTGTATATGGAGGTTGTGAGTAGGTCAACAAGGAATTGATCAGCCCTAGTAAGAGAGAATTGCATCCAGCTAATTTCAAATGATGGATTCAGGAAATCATTGATCAAAGTATGAACATTAGAGTTATTTTCTAATGGTTCATTAATGAATGATCATTATAAAGATTGAGCTAGGGATGAATATGAAATTGGATTTGATAAGTATCCATATTCATAATCATATTCGGGATGCAAGTTGATCAAAGGACTGAATTGCCCGGTAAATCACCACTAAAGGGTATTTTGGTAAATCCACCAAAATTCCACATCTTCCGGGTAGACATGATACGTTGCTAGACGTCAATCTTGTCTTGTAGGTATATGATTGAGTTATGGTAATTCAAATCAGTTAATTAGAATTAGATTCTAATTGACCGAGTCGAGCTAGTTTGAGTTGACCTAAATTAGCTTAGTTAAGATCTAACCGAATTAAGTCAAATAGCACTCGGACCTACTTCTGGCTAGGTGTGGAACCCAATGGGTCACACACAAAAGAAAATTGATGAAGGATTTAATTTGGAATTAAATCATGTTTGCAGGATAAACACACTAGCATGTGTTGCACACCAAATTTCTATTCGAATCAGATTCGAATTTGGTTCCGAATTGGGCTTAATTGGGTTCTAATTGAACCAGATTAAGTTCTAATTTAATTTTTAGGACATTGGGCTAACCCATGGCTGAACCCAAGTGAATAAAGTTCACTGAGACCCTCTCTCCAAGCCACCCTCTCCCTTTCTCACCCGCGCGTGCCAAGAAGAAAAGTCCACGCGCATGGACTCCTCTTCATGCGCGTGAGAAAGAAAATAACATCGGAGAAAAATCTGAAAAGGGGCGATTCAGATCCTTGTCTGGTGCCCTTGGATCTGGATCTGATGGCCAGAAAAAATAAGAAAAAGATCCGTCGCTTTTCGGTCGCAAATCCGTCTCCAAAAGTCGCGATTCTTTCTGAAGATTTTTCGAGAGTCCTCCTCGTCGGAAAAATGAAAATTAAATTGGAGAATCATGATTTTTGGTTGAGGGGACGCGTGAGGAATAGGGATCATGATTCCTGGGGTTTCAGAGGGTTGCGTTGTTTTGAGAAGACGCCCCTCTGAGATCTATAAATAGGGTTGGGTTCTCGGGGGTTTTCATGTAAGATAATTCAGAGATCTTATTCCTTTTCTTCCTCTCCAGAATACTCCTTCCCCTTGTTCTTGTTGGGTATTGCTTCCCTTACAGAGGTATCCTCTGTCGAAACTCTGACCCTAAACAAGAGTAAGAGGAAGGTCTTGAACGGTAAAGGAAAGAAAAAGGAAAGGATCTGTTCTTCTTCTTTTCATTCTTGAATTAAGACTTTGCCTGTCTTAATTTTTCTTCCAATTCAATTCAAGAAAAGGAATTCAAGAAAGGGAATTCTTGAAAAAAAATTCAAGAAGAGGAAAGAAGGAAGAAAAGAAATTTTCAAGAAAGAAAATTTCAGCCTAAAAGTCCAAGAATTGAATTCTTGAAAAAGAATTCAAGAAGAGGAGCCAAGAACAAGATATTGTTGTCTTCATCTTTTTCTGTGTGGATCACCATTGGAGGGTGAACATTTGGGCACCTGGTGGAGATTCAGAGTTTGGATTTTAGCGATACAGGTTAGTACTTTAATTTGAGATTAAATCTTATATATACATCTTATATGTTTTAATTCTTTTAAGGAGATCTTGGGTTGAAGGTTTGGTGAAGATTTCATAAAGATAAAAATTTTGAAATCTATGATTCCGCCTTGCCACCAAACCCTACAGTGGTATCAGAGCCTCCTTATTAAGATTAAAATATATATGCTGATTTTTAGATGCATATTTATATAAGTAACATGAGATGTAGTATATGTTTGATGTAATGTCACCAATTAGGGTTTTCACTCAAACCCTAATTGTTGTAGAGATATGTTTAGAGATCTAGTCATCATACTGAAATAAGGTTGCCCTGGCATAATGGTGGATCCATTATGTGGTAAATGGTTGTCCTAGTATGATGACACACTAATCACATATTTGTGTTAATTATGCATATATGTTTGATGTATGCCACTAATTAAGGTTTTCACTTAAACCTTAATTTATATAGAGATATGTTTAGCCTTCTAGTCATCATACTGAAATAAGGTTGCCCTGGCATAATGGTGGATCCATTATGTGGTAAATGGTTGTCCTAGTATGATGGCACACTATGGCACATATTTGCTAGAATGTGCTTTGTTTTAATAAAGCCCTCTTTAAAAACATATTAAGTTGTAGTGTCATATACCAAAAGCAAAAATAATCAATATGATTAGTTTATCATTCGGTGTCTAGGAAAAGTGGTTCATGATCGGTAAAGAGGACGTGGTTTTTAATTGGTTCCGTTGACTGACCTGGCCAATTCTTATTGGTGTCTAAGGAAAGCAACGGGGGGACTCCCACCACTCTCCCACTTACCTGGCCGATAAGATTAACTTAATTATTGATTGATATGCTTAGTGTAATATTCACTACATGTGGCCTTCCTTCATGCCAAGTCATTATTATGTTATGATCCATATTAGTTTGTTGTGTACACACAAGGCCTTTTTTTTTTTTTTTTTTTTTATGGTGACTAACATAATTTTGGCTTGGTACATTTGATGTTTATGGCATGATTTAATATAATACTTTGTTGTGTACACACAAGGGTATTATAATTAATATCATGACTATATAGCAATGAAGGGTCTAACTTAACTAAAATATTATAGTTTGTTGTGTACACACAAGGCTATTAATATTTTAGAGGCCAAGATAAGTTGAGAATTGTATGAGTTACAATTGGAAAAGTTTTCCTACCTTTGAACTTATATAAGATTTGTTGTGTACACACAAGGTCTTTTGTAAGGAATTAGGATCTCAACCCCACTAAGAGAACCAATTAGGGTTTTCTCGATCATCACATGGAGGGTTATGATGCTTGATAAAATAGTGGGAGACATAATTAAGTTAAAGTCCTAATTTAATTATGTTTTGTTAACATTGATTGTTTGCTTATGTAATGTTCTTTGTTAATGTAGATTAAATGGCCTCTTCACTCTCACTCCGTAGCATTCTTGATGCAAATAAATTGACTGGACCAAACTATGTTGATTGGTTGAGAAACCTGAAGATAGTACTCAGCCAAGAAAGAATTTCTTATATTCTTGATACCCCAACCTTGGAACCATTAGGGAAGATGCCTCGCAAGAGGATAAGACAACATATAACACGTGGCAAAATGACTCACTTACTGTCAAGTGTATAATGCTTGCCTCTATGACCAATGAGTTACAGAGGCAACATGAAAGCATGGACACAAACTCCATATTGCTCAATTTAAAAGAACTTTATGGAGAACATAGTCGAACTGCAAGATATGAAATATCTAAGCAGTTATTCCGTGCAAGGATGACAGAAGGTACATCCGTACAAGACCATGTATTAAAGGTTATTGACCTAATCACCCGATTGGTCAATTGGGTTTTGTTATGGATGGGGAGTTGAATCAGGATTTAATCCTGCAGTCACTCCTAGAGTCATTTTCACAGTTTGTTTTAATTATCATATGAACAAACTTAACACTTCCTTGCCTGAGCTGTTAATATGTTAAAAATAGCAGAGAGCCATTTAAAGAAAAATAAGGCTCCACTTCTTCTTGTGGATGGTGTAAACAAGAAGAAAATAGGCAAAAAGGGTTCCAAGAGGAGGTTGAACCCAAAAGGGGGCATCAAGAAAAAGAAAGGAAAGAAGGCCTCCGGACAAATGACCTGTTTTCATTGTGGCAAGCTGGGTCACTGGAAAAGAAACTGCAAGGTTTACCTTGCAAGTGTGAAGCCTGGTGCTAGTGATGCACCAAAAGGTATGTATGAGATACATGCAATTTTGTCATTAGACTCTTCTAATTCAAACTCTTGGGTATTGGATACTGCTTGTGGTCATCATATCTGCAAATCATTGCAGGGACTACAGAACATTAGAGTTTTGAAGGAAGGCGACTTCGAGCTCTACGGTGCTGGAGGAGATTCCATCCAAGCAGAAGCTGTAGGGACTTATATGTTGAAGCTGCCTTCTGGGAAGATTTTAGAGTTAAAAAATTGTTATTTTATGCCTAGAATCATTAGAAACATCATATCTGTACCCTTGTTACTTAAACAAGGATATATTATGAATGTAATGAGCAGTGGCTGCTCAATCAGTTTTTCTAATGAAATAATATTTAATGGCATATTTTGCAATGGTCTCTTAACTTTATCTTCTGATGACAATATACTACATGTTAGTAATAAACGAAAAAGAGATGAAGTAAACAATACTTTACTTTGGCACTGTCGTCTTGGACATATTAGTGAGCAGAGGATTAACAAGTTATACAAGGAAAATTTTTTAATCCTTATGACTATGAATCATTAGGAACTTGTGAATCATGTCTCATGGGTAAAATGACCAAGACTCCATTTAGTAGACATAATGAAAGGACAACAGAGTTATTAGGACTCATACACACTGATGTATGTGGACCTATGACAACTCAGGCCAAGGGTGGATACTCATATTTCATCACATTCACTGATGATTTTTCAAGGTACGGATTTGTGTATCTAATGAAACATAAGTCCGAAGCTTTTGAAAAATTTTTAGAGTATCAAAGTATGGTAGAGAAACAAACGGGGAAAAGTATTAAGATCCTTCGATCAGATAGAGGAGGTGAATACTTATCCACCGAGTTTCTTGATCACCTTAAACAAAAGGGAATCATCTCTGAATGGACTCCTCCTTACACACCACAATTAAATGGTGTTGCTGAAAAAGAAATCGTACTTTATTAGATATGGTACGGTCCATGATGTGCTTCACAGACTTACCTGTTTCTTTCTGGGGATATGCCTTGGAAACAGCGGCTAATATTTTAAATAGAGTACCATCCAAATCTGTATCTAGCATTCCATATGAGTTATGGAGGGGAAAGAAACCCAATCTTAAGCACCTTAAGATATGGGGATGTCCAGCCTATGTCAAAAGAAATTTTGGACATAAGCTTGATGTTAGAGCAGAAAAGTGTCTATTTGTTGGATATCCTAAAGATAGTATAGGATATCTCTTCTACCACCCTACTGAACAAAAGGTTTTAGTCAGTAGGCATGCCATTTTTATGGAGAAAGAGTTCATCCTACAAAAGGGCAGTGGGAGAAATATTGAACTTGAAGAAGTTCAACAAGTAGATACATCTCAACAAAATCATAATATAGTTAGTATAGAACCTGAACACACCACTCCTATCCGTAGGTCTGATAGGGTGCGACATGCACCTGAGAGGTATGGGTTCATTATTGAAAATAATGAAGCCCGAATCATTGATAATGATTAGCCTCTAACATATACGGATGCTGTCATAAGTAGTGACTCAGACAAATGGCTAGAAGCCATGAGATCCGAAATGGACTCCATTTATGTCAACCAAGTCTGGACTTTGGTTGATGCACCAGAGGATGTTAACCCTATTGGATGCAAATGGGTCTATAAGAAAAAGATTGGGCAGATGGCCAAGTTGAAACTTATAAAGCCAGATTAGTGGCTAAGGGTTTCAGACAAAAACAGGGAATAGATTATGATGAAACATTTTCTCCTGTTTCCATGCTCAAATCTATTCGGATCATGCTTGCTATAGCAGCATATCTTGATTATGAAATCTGGCAGATGGATGTGAAAACTGCATTCCTCAATGGTTTCCTTGAGGAAGGGTTTATATGTCACAGCCAGAAGGTTTTGTCTTGGAGACTAAACCTAATCAGGTATGTAGGCTAAAGAAATCTATTTATGGATTAAAGCAAGCATCTAGGAGTTGGAACATCCGATTTGATAAGACAGTCAAAGAATTTGACTTTATCAAAAATGAGGATGAACCTTGTGTGTACAAGAAGACTAGTGGGAGTGCCATAGTTTTCTTGGTTCTGTATGTAGATGACATAATCCTCATTGGGAATGATATCCCAATGTTACAATCGGTCAAGGTATGGTTATCTAAACAGTTTTCCATGAAAGACTTGGGAGAAGCATCTTATATACTAGGCATCAAGATCTATAGAGATAGATCTAGGAGGATGCTAGGTTTATCCCAGTCTAGGTACATTGACCAAGTGCTAAAAAGATTTAGCATGGAGGAAAGTAAAAGAGGTTACTTACCTATTGGTCATGGCATACATCTTTCTAAGAAGATGTCTCCTAAGACACCTAAAGAAAGAAATAGAATGAATTCTATACCTTATGCTTCGGCAGTAGGGTCTATTATGTATGCTATGCTATGTACTAGGCCTGATGTGGCATATGCCTTAGGTATAGCCAGCAGGTTTCAGGCTGATCCAGGAGAGGATCATTGGAAGGCTGTGAAAAATATTCTTAAGTACTTAAGAAGAACTAAGGATATTTTTCTAATATACGGAGGATCTGATCTTAAACTAGAAGCTTATTCAGATTCTAGTTTTCAATCAGATCCAGATGACAGCAAATCTATATCTGGGTATGTTTTTACCCTTAATGGAGCTGTAAGCTGGAAAAGTTCTAAACAGCAAACTGTAGCTGACTCAACAACTGAGGTAGAGTACATTGCTGTTAGTGAAGCTTCCAAGGAAGCTGTCTGGATGAAGAAGTTCATATCAGAGTTGGGCGTAGTTCCTGAGATTGAAGGTCCAGTATCACTTTACTGTGATAATACGGGGGCTGTTGCTCAAGCAAAGGAACCAAGAGCTCATCACAAATTAAAGCACATTCTGAGACGCTTCCATCTCGTTCGAGAGATTGTCGAAAGACAAGAAGTCTGCATTAAAAGGGTAGAAACGAAGAACAACATAGCAGACCCGTTCACTAAGGCTCTATCACAGCGAGAGTTTGATCGCCACCTTGATTGTATGGGGTTAAGATTTAAAGGCGATTGGCTTTAGTGCAAGTGGGAGATTGAAAGATTGTGCCCTGAAAGCCAATTGAAATATTGTATTTTGATCCCAAAATCAATGAATTGACATTTTATAATAAAGGCATTATTTTCATCATACGCTGTGTCTTTATGATTTTATGATGAACCCATAGATTAGGGCTATGGTTCTAGGGTTATAATGAGATCATACCAGTGAGACCTAAAGCCTTAAAACCCTAATCTAAAATATTCCTGGTCGATGGGACATTGAGTTGGGGATCAATGTTTCCGGCAAGACCAGCACATCCTATATATGCTTTGTGATGAGGGTGACTGATCTCACAGTCACTTGTGTTTGACACTAATACTAGGATGTGAGTGTTCATTAGAGAATGAGTTCACTGAATTGATCCAGATTGAGAATATCTAATGGAACCTTATCTGTTTGTCAATAGATAATTCTCATAGTGGGAGTAGTGCATGTGGTCCTTTGACCTGAGACTACCATAGTACCTTATATATATGAATCCATACATGGGTTCGCAATCAATCATGACACTGAGTCATGCACGAGGTGATACTGGTTATGGTGGATTGTATATGGAGGTTGTGAGTAGGTCAACAAGGAATTGATCAGCCCTAGTAAGAGGGAATTGCATCCAGCTAATTTCAAATGATGGATTCAGAAAATATTTGATCAAAGTATGAACATTAGAGTTATTTTCTAATGGTTCATTAATGAATCATCATTATAAAGATTGAGCTAGGGATGAATATGAAATTGGATTTGACAAGTATCCATATTCATAATCATATTCGGGATGCAAGTTGATCAAAGGACTGAATTGCCCGGTAACTCACCATTGAAGGGTATTTTGGTAATTCCACCAAAATTCCACATCTTCCGGGTAGACATGATACGTTGCTAGACGTCAATCTTGACTTGTAGGTATATGATTGAGTTATGGTAATTCAAATCAGTTAATTAGAATTAGATTCTAATTGACCGAGTCGAGCTAGTTTGAGTTGACCTAAATCGGCTTAGTTGAGATCTAACCGAATTAAGTCAAAAGCACTCGGACCTACTGCTGGCTAGGTGTGTAACCCAATGGGTCACACACAAAAGAAAATTGATGAAGGATTTAATTTGGAATTAAATCATGTTTGCAGGATAAACACACTAGCATGTGTTGCAGACCAAATTTCTATTCGAATCAGATTCGAATTTGGTTCCGAATTGGGCTTAATTGGGTTCTAATTGAACCAGATTTAGGTCTAATTTAATTTTTAGGACATTGGGCTAACCCATGGCTGAACCCAAGTGAATAAGTTCACTGAGACCCTCTCGCCAAGTCGCCCACTACCTTTCTCACCCGCGCGCGCCAAGAAGAAAAGTCCACGCGTGTGGACTCCTCTTCATGCGAGTGAGAAAGAAAATAACATCGGAGAAAAATCTGAAAAGGGATGATTCAGATCCTTGTCTGGCACCCTTGGATCTGGATCTGATGGCCAGAAAAAATTAAGAAAAAGATCCGTCACTTTTCGGTCGCAAATCCGTCTCCAAAAGTCGTGATTCTTCCTGAAGTTTTTCCGAGAGTCCTCCTCATCGGAAAAATGAAAATTAAATCAGAGAATCATGATTTTTGGTTGAGGGGATGCGTGTGGAATGAGGGATCGTGATTCCTGAGGTTTCAGAGGGTTGCGTTGTTTTGAGAAGACGCCCCTCTGAGATCTATAAATAGGGTTGGGTTCTCGGGGGTTTTCATGTAAGATAATTCAGAGATCTGATTCCTTTTCTTCCTCTCCAGAATACTCCTTCCCCTTGTTCTTGTTGGGTATTGCTTCCCTTACAGAGGTATCCTCTGTCGAAACTCTGACCCTAAACAAGAATAAGAGGAAGGTCTTGAACGGTAAAGGAAAGAAAAAGGAAAGGATCTGTTCTTCTTCTTTTTATTCTTGAATTAAGACTTTGCCTGTCTTAATTTTTCTTCCAATTCAATTCAAGAAAAGGAATTCAAGAAAGGGAATTCTTGAAAAAAAATTCAAGAAGAGGAAAGAAGGAAGAAAAGAAATTTTCAAGAAAGAAAATTTCAGCCTAAAAGTCCAAGAATTGAATTCTTGAAAAAGAATTCAAGAAGAGGAGCCAAGAACAAGATATTGTTGTCTTCATCTTTTTCTGTGTGGATCACCATTGGAGGTTGAACATTTGGACACCTGGTGGAGATTCAGAGTTTGGATTTTAGCGATACAGGTTAGTACTTTAATTTGAGATTAAATCTTATATATACATCTTATATGTTTTAATTCTTTTAAGGAGATCTTGGGTTGAAGGTTTGGTGAAGATTTCATAAAGATAAAAATTTTGAAATCTATGATTCTGCCTTGCCACCGAACCCTACAAAACCTACTGCTAGCTAGATGTGGAACCCAATGGATTACACACAATAGAGAGTTGGCCAAAGAAGTCATTCGTAATTTAATTAGGATCATGGGATACTAATTGTTAGCCAGATTACATAACCGCATATGTAGGCTAACCCAATTCCTAACCCAATTGTATTGGGTCTGGTTGCTTGGTATTTCAGCTAACTTATTTAAACGAAACCCATATTAGGTTGAGTCCGAAGTGGGGCAGCTTAAACCATGCTTTATTTAGTTTTATTTGGGCATTATACCGAATTTTATGAAGAGTCCAAGGTGCTATGGACTCTTGGTGCCTCTTGGCACGAGCAGGAGAAAGGGGGCGGCGCAGAAGGACTGAGAGTCCTTCTACAGATGAAACTCTAGAAGGTTCTTTTATGAGGTGCCTCTTCACTTAATCCCCACGCTGTTTGGTTTTTGAATTACCGGTCAAAAGAGGATAAGAGGTGGCCCGAAATGAAAAAGGACTTAGCGCGCGCAGATAAAGAGTCGCATCTCTTCATCTGCGCACAGTTCTGAGGCAGAGTCCTTCTGCTCTCAAAACTCTACTTTTCCCATGGTTTTTTTAAATTTGAAAAGACACCTCTTTCCATTCTTCTTGATCGGTATATGCCACATGGCATAAGGGGATTTAACCTGGAAATGAGAAGGACTCAGATAAGACTCTTGAATCCTGAAGAGTCTTTTCAGATATGAAATAACATATATGATAAGAAATGTCGGGATGCTATTCATGCCCCTTAAACTATTATTTAAGTGTGTACAATGATTTGAGAATTCATTCATGATTCGGTCATCAGAAATAGGAGTCCATTTTTTCCGAGAGTCATCTGAGTGTCTCTTTCTGCTTCTCTCTCTCCCTCCTTTCTTTAAGACAAGACTTGTCTTTTTAAGACAAGGTCTAGTCTTTTAGGACAAGGCTTTATTCTTGCATATAAGCCTAAGGAGTCCTAAAGGAGGGTTGTCCTAAAACCAAGAGTGGTTTAGAACAGTGTTCTTAGTGCCTTACAATAGGACAGGGTGTCCTACAATGGTCAAAGGTCCAAAGGCTGCCCTAAGAGTTTCGTTGAAGCAAGTAACCCCAGTAGGGATTCTTCCTTGGTATCATTCTCATGTGGATCACCGTTGGAGAGCTTGCACTTGTGAGCCTTATGAAAAAGGATTGGATTTCAGTGATCCAGGTATGTTTTCTGACTATATTTATGTTTCATTAATTGGTATTGCAAGAGGGGTTTCTGGGAATTAGGGTTTTCTAGCCAATTAGGGTTTCATGCTTAGAATTTTTGTTTTGAAATTCACTTCCACATGCTGCATGATTCCCGGCATCCTGGGAGAACTCCCATCAGTGGTATCAGAGCCATCCTTGTGGCATACCAATTATGAACCATTTTTTGAGTTTTATGAAATTCCACTATCGAGCCGACCCGAACCCTGTCGAGTTGACCCGACCAAATTCATATGCATGATTTTTGGTTTCTTTATGAAATGACATGATAATGCAATTATATGAAATTTTGCATATTAGAGTAATATGTTTAATTTTAGTTTTTATGAAATGCATGATATTATGTCAAATATGAAATTATGCATTATTCATGTAGATTGAACCTAGTAATTGCTTTTGATTGGGTTAGTCACCATGGCTGTCCGATCATAGGAGCCAAGTAGGGTTTAAAGGCCCTCTCCTCCCATTTAATGGGTCTCCTATGGCATGTAGGGGTGTTGCTGTGGCCATATCCCATGAAAAAGTGAGGTGAACGGGATAATGAAATATCATGCTATGATATGATTGCTATGTAATCATGCAATGTTATGCATATGCTGAAATTATATGTTTTATGTTTATACTTGTTATGAGCATTATTTGAATGATTATTTAAGATGTGTTTGAGACTATCAAATCCCTCATTAAAAATTATATTTAGTAATGGTATAAACTTAATCATGATGCAAAACCAATCAGGGTTATGATCAGCCAGTTGGTGTATAGGCAAAGTGGTTCTAAGAAGGTAAAGGGATTGAGGTTTCTTAATTGGTTCCGGTGTCTAACCTGGCCAATTCAATTGGTGTCTAAGGAAAGCAACGGGGGGACTCCCTCACCCCTTCAACTTACCTGGCCAATTTGGTCATACCTAAAACCTTAATTTGGAAATTCTAATTGATTAAGAATACTATAATTTGCCTTCCTTCATGCTAAGCAAAATTTATGTCAACACTATAATAGGTTTGTTGTGTACACGCAAGGCCTACTTTAGGATTTGACATGAAATTTGTTTTGGTGCACTAGGTGCTTTATAGCATGATTGGAATTGTTGCTTTGTTGTGTACACACAAGGGCAACATTTTTCAATCATGGCTATATATAAATGAAGGGTTTGACTAAACTAAGATATTATGGTTTGTTGTATACACACAAGGCCATAAGTGTCTTAGAGGCAAGTTTAATAGTTGAGAATTGCATAGATTGCAATTGGAAAGAAAGTCCTACCTTTGAACTCATAAGGGTTTATTGTGTACACACAAGGCATTCATGAGGAATTAGGATCTCAACCCCACTAAAGAAACCAGTAAGGTTTCTCGCTTATCATAGATTGAGGGTTATGGTATTCGAAGAAAATAGTAGGAAACATAATTAGATATAAAAAGTCCTTATCTAATTATGAATGTCATCTTAGGTGGTCTGCTGATATTGTTCTTTAATTAAATGTAAGAAATTTACATAATGGCTTCAAATTTATCACTACGAGGCATTTTAGATGCCAACAAGTTAACCAATCCCAATTACGTGGACTGGCTGAAAAACCTGAGGATTGTACTAACTCAGGAGAAGCTTTCCTATATTCTTGATTCTCCGAATCCTGAGATGATCGGAGAGGATGCTTCTTTGAAGGAAATTGCCATACACAGAATGTGGCAAAATGACAGTATAATTATCAGGTGCATCATGTTGGCCTCCATGAGCAACGAGCTCTAGAGGCAACATGAAGGTATGGAACCTCAGTTCATATTGCTCAATTTAAAGGAGCTATATGGAGAGCAAAGTAGGGCTACTAGATACGAGATATAGAAGCAGTTGTTTCATGCATGGATGAGTGAGGGTTCATCTGCACAAACCCACATATTAAAAATGATTGACTTAATCACCCGATTAGGTCAATTAGGGTTTGTCATGGATGGTGAGCTCAATCAGGACTTGATCCTGTAGTCACTCTCAAATTCCTTCTCTCAGTTTATTCTTAATTACCATATGAACAAACTTAATACTTCATTGCCAGAGCTGCTTAATATGCTTAAGATAGCAGAGAGCCATTCAAAAGGAGACAAGGCTCATCTTCTTCTAGTTGATGGAAGAAAGAAACAAGCAAAGAAGAAGGGCTTGAAATGAAAATTCAACCCTAAGAAGAGCTTCCAGAATAAGAAGAAAGCTAAGAAGGCTGATGGAGCCTATTTCCACTACGGCAAGCAAGGGCTTTCAAAGAAAAGTTGCAAAGTATATCTTGCAAGTGTGAAGCAAGATGCAAGTGGAGCATCTAAAGGTTTGTACATGATACAAACAAATTTATCATTGAGTTCTTCAAATTCTAATTCATGGATATTGGATACCGCATGTGGATCTCATATCTGTAATTCATTGCAGAGACCACCAAATTAGGAATTTGAAGAAAGGTGACTTCAAGCTATATGGGGTAAGTGGTGAGGCCATTTATGCTGAAACGATGGGCACCTGTATCTTATTATTACCTTTGGGTAATATGTTAAAGTTAGATGAATGTTACTACATACCCAATATTGTAAGAAATATTATTTCTAAACCCTTGTTATTACAACAAGGATATGAAATAAATGTAAAGAGCAATGGCTGCTCTATTCTTCGAAATAATAAAAATATTTGGGCATGGTTGTTTCATTAATGGTCTTCTTACTTTGGAACTCAATGATGAAATACTTTTTATTAATGATAAGAAGAGAAAGAGAGATAATGTCAATGTCACATATCTCTGGCATTGCAGTTAGGTCATATCAGTGAGTCAAGGATAAACAAGTTAGTCAAAGATAATTACTTTGACCCTTATGATTTCCAATTATTAGGAACTTATGAGTCCTGCCTCAAAGGAAAAATGACCAAGTCTCCATTCACTGGACATGGAGACAGGGTAATTGAGTAGTTTTTGTCCATACTGATGTATGTGGACCTATGACAACTCAAGCCAGAGGTGGATATTCTTACTTCATCACTTTTATTGATGATTTATCAAAGTTTGATCATGTGTATCTTATGAAATACAAGTCTGAAGCTTTTGATAAGTTTAAAGAATATCAAAGTATGGTTGAAAAACAAACTGGACATAGTATTAAAGCTCTTTGTTCTGATCGAGGAGGTGAATACTTGTCTAGTGAGTTTCTAAACCATCTTAAAGATAAAGGCATAATCTCTGAATGGACCCCTCCTTATACACCCCAGTTAAATGATGTGGCAGAAAGGAGAAATCGTACCTTATTGGACATGGTGAGGTCCATGATGAGCTTTACAGATCTTTCGATTTCCTTCTAGGGACATGTCCTAGAAACTGCTACACATATTTTGAACAGAGTTCCATCTAAGTCAGTAAGTAGCATTCCATATGAGTTATGGAATGGCAAAAGTTCAAGTCTTAAGTACTTAAATATTTGGGGTTTCTATGCTTATATCAAAAATAACTTTGGACATAAGTTAAGTGCTAGGGCTGATAAGTCTAGGTTTGTTGGTGATGTGGCAAGACTGCTGACATGGATAGCGGACATGCGCCATGTTAAGGGAGACTGCCATGCCAGACACCAAGGCAACAGCTCAGCCCGGAGCACCTTGCTGAGCCGGGCCGAGCTCCTCCAACGCCGCAAGTTGAGCTCAGTCCTCTGCTAGGTCGAGCTCGTAAGCTCGGCGACTAGGTCGGAGCCGACATCTGCCCTCCAAAGGAGACCCTCGGAGGTTAGTGCCCCGCGGTCGAGGTCGAGCCAAGAGCTCACCCACCAAGGTCGAGCCTCTCTGAGCGCGCGCCCTTTGGACCGGGTCCGCCGACATCTGCCCTCCAAAGGAGACCCTCGGAAGTTAGTGCCCCATGGTCGAGGTCGAGCAAAGAGCTCATCCACCGAGGTCGAGCCTCTTTGAGCGCGCACCCTCTAGACCGGGTACGCCGACATCTGCCCTCCAGAGGAGACCCTCGGAGGTTAGTGCCCCGCGGTCGAGGTCGATCCAAGAGCTCACTCACCGAGGTCGAGCCTCTCCGAGCGTGCGCCCTCTAGACCAGGTCCATCGACATCTGCCCACCAGAGAAGACCCTCGGAGGTTAGTGCCCCGCCGTCGAGGTCGAGCAAAGAGCTCACCCGTCGAGGTCAAGCCTCTCCGAGCGCGCGCCCTCTTGACCGGGCCCGTACTTCGCCAGGCCCGTACTTCGCCCTCCTCCACCTGGCCGTCCCCGCAAACCCGGAGTGCCCAGATCAGAGCCAACCCTGCCATCCTGAGATGCCGGCGAGCCCCACGAGGACCACGAAACAGCACCCCCCATGCCTCCATAACAACCTGTCCGGCCGTACTTCCAGGAAATGGGCCGGCCAGAGAGCACGCACCCCTAGGGCAGCGGCTCTTGGATCGAGGTGCTGCCAAACTTCCCAAAATGGTGTAACTAGAGAGAATGTCATAAGGAATGGGAGCTTCCCTTACCACCTGTCAGGAAAGGCATCCCGTTCACAATATGGAATCCAGCCCCATGCGCCTGCCAACCCAGCAGAGATCTCGAGACGAGCTCCCAACGGCCAATCTTCGACTACAAAGAATGATCGGCACCCCCCAAGGGGGGAAAGGTAACAACAACAACAATAACAACAACAACAAAACAAGACACAATAACAACAACAACAAAACAAGACAGAACCAAAAAAGAAAAAAAACACCACCAGCATCAGGGAAGAAAAAATGCTATTGGGGGATAAGGAGAAACCCGAGGAACAGGGAACCCCTCTGTCCCCTCGATCACTCTCCCCCTGCTACTTTTCTCTTCCTCCAAAAAAAAGAAACATACTTCATATCCCTCCTAGTGAGGAGTCCATCAAGAGGGGCCTGACCAGGAGGATCTGTTCCCCTGGATCATCACTGACTTGACTGTCGGAGTGCCCCCGTCGGAAACCCCGGCCTGGGTCTCTGATTCTGTTTTGCAGGTCCAGGAGTGGAGGACTAGCAGGTGGCGAGAGGAGCGCGCTCCGAGGCAGTAGCTACGGGCCACGACGATCTTGGAGGCAATAGTTTGGTGCGCCAGGTAGGGGCGGCAGAACGATCAAGTAAGCCCTTCATTTCACCACAAGCAAGCCAGGTGGAAACATGGTGATGACAAGAGCAAGGGAGGCTTCCACCAGTCATACAGGGGACTCCCCCTCTCGGGAAAACCCGCACCGCTAAGAAGTGGAGCCACGCGCTCCGGTCCACCCACCTCCACCAGAAGCCTAGTTGGCCGCACTCGCCCAGCAGATGCAAGTCCTTACTACGGTGGTGCGCCAGCTTCAGCACCAGCACCGGTCCATGGCAACCCACCAACAGCCAGGGACCCTGGCTGCCAACACCGCAGCCCCCCGCGATAGCCTGCGCTCCTTCCAATGAAGGTCGTCGCAGTCATGGGCCACCATAGACAACCAGGGTGCCATCAAGCTCCAGCGAAAAGACAACGAGCCGACTTAGCTGACAGAGTGAGCCGTTCACCAAACCTCGAGCGGGAGATGCTCAGACCCCGCCGAGGCAAGACAAGTAAGACCCTTCGCTATGGGTGCCATGCATCCATGTCACCTTCTCTGTCTCCTTCGATGGAGGGGTCCACTGACGAAGCCGCCTGGCACACGACTGGCAAGCACCTGAAGGAACATGAGCGCAAGCTGGTGGAGTTTGATCGCTAGATGGCTACCATGCCAGGCTCCGCTAGTGAGCCAGTGGGCTACGATGCCCGTCCCCCATTCTCTTAAGAAATTCAGGCAAAGCCGATCCCATACTAGTTTCGGATGCCACAGGTGGACCCCTACAATGGGACCACCGATCTCTTGGACCACCTAGAAAGCTACCGGACTCTCATGAGGATCCAGGGGGCCGCCGATGCTCTCCTCTGCATTGCCTTTCCTGTTACTCTCCGGAAGGCAGCCCGGGTGTGGTTCACCCGTCCGGAGCTGGAGAGCATCACCTCCTTTGCCCAGCTAGGGCAGAAGTTCGTGGCTCACTTCGATGCTTGTAGGAAGTTGCCACGAGAGGCTGACAGTCTCTTCTCCATCCGGCAACAGGACCGCGAGCCCCTACGGGACTACGTGGCCCGCTTCAAGGCTGCCGCACTGGAGATTTATAATCTTGAAGAGCCAGTGGCCATGCTGGCACTCAAGCGAGTGCTCAGGACCTCCCACCTGACCTACTCGCTGGACAAGAAGCCCCCCAAGACCTACACCGAGCTCCTTCTCCGGGCCCAAAAGTACATCCGCACCGAGGAGACGGACCATGCAAGGCGGGTGCTCGATGGAGGACCTCAGAAGAAGCCAGCCCCTGCCGAAGTGTCCGAGGCCAGGAAGCCATCACCTCAGGATCAGAGCTCCCGGAGGGATTGGCTGAGACTGAGGGGACCCCTGTCCTTGAGGAAAACTACACCCCTCTCCTCGCCTCAAGGACTAAAATTTTTATAGAGATCGAGGGCGAGGACTACTTTCGACACCCACCTCCATTGAAGCCCTTCGTTGGCCATGACAAGATGAAGTATTGCCGCTTCCACCGCGACCACGGCCATGACACCGAGGAATGCCGCAACCTCAAGTGGGAGATTGAGGAGCTCATCAAAAGAGGCTACCTCAAGAGGTTCGTGGGTGGCAGATCTCAAGTGGAGTCCTAGGCACTCGTCGCTCTCCTGCCAGCTCCAACCATCGACAACCGTCCCACCAAGAAGCCGGTGGGCATGATTTCCCAGGGAGCAGCGTGCGTGTCCAAGAAGGCCCGGGGGGCAGAGGACTCTAAAAATGTACTCCCCTTTATGAGGGAGGGAGAAGATGGGGGGAAAAATATAAATAATGATGTCGTGGTCATCGAAATGGTGATCACGAAGCATCCTGTAAAGCGCATCATGGTTGATAGTGGAAGCTCGATAGACATGCTTTTTTATGATGCCTTCTCCAGAATGAATCTTTCCCCTGATCGGCTTAAGCCCATGCACACGCCCCTTATCGATTTTATAGGCGATTCTATGGGAGTGGAAGGAGAAATCACTCTCCCGATCACTGCAGGAACCCCACCTCAGCAGAGCACCGTCATGATGACTTTCACTGTTGTGAGGCTTCCTTTTGCCTACAATGTGATATTGGGTCGACATGGGCTCAACATGCTTGACACTGTTGTCTCCACCAAAAGGCTGCTCGTGCAATTCCCAACCCCAAACAGTGTTAGAGAGATGAGAAGAGAGCCCCAACCGGTGCAGCACTACTTCCAAACTCTCCCTGGGGCCAAGACCCCTCGGGATGACCCCAGCATAGATGACCTTGACCAAAGGGCCCAAGACCCCCGAGGAGGCCCGATCGAATGCCTACTTTCCTATCTGCTCAGAGACGATCCTGCAAAGATGGTACAGATCGAAGCTCAGCTGCTTGAGGAAGAGAGGATGCAATTATTGGGATTCTTGCGGGCGAACGCAGACGTGTTCACCTGGACGGCAGCGGACATGCCAGGTATCCCTCCTGACATCATTACTCATAAATTGAGCATCGACCCGAAGCACAAGCCAATTCGTTAGAAGAAGAGAAGTTTTGCCCCGGAGAGGCAGGCAGCCATCAAGGAAGAGGTGGATAAACTCCTGGCTGCCGGCTTCATTCGAGAGGTCTAGTACCCGAGCTGGCTGGCAAATGTGATGATGGTCAAGAAAAATAATAGCAAATGGAGGATCTGTGTAGACTACACCGACCTCAATAAAGCTTGCCCAAAGGATAGCTTTCTTCTCCCGAAGATCGATCAGCTGGTGGATGCCACCTCAAGCCACCGGCTGCTCTCCTTCATGGATGCTTTCTCTGGATACAATCAAATCCTCATGCATCCAGAGGACGAGGAGCATACCGCCTTCGTCACTGACCAGGAGATATACTGCTACAGGATGATGCCCTTTGGCTTGAAGAACGCGGGGCCCACCTATCAGTGCCTGGTCAGCAAGGTCTTTAAGGACCAGATTGGTCGCAACATGCAAGTGTTTGTGGACGACATGCTCATCATGATCAAGCCGAGCTCAAGCCATGTAGCCGACCTCACCGAATCCTTCCACAGTGGTGGGGACACCAAAGGCACCAGAATAAGAAAGAGGCTTTTCAACCCTATATGAATTGATCAATAATTTATGAGTCCATCTGTAATAAGGGCCTAGCCTATCTAAGTCCATTTTAGTTATTATTTGAGTATTTTGAGTTTCAGTTCTGTACTAGTCAGCTCATGTTGAGCTAGTTCAGTCCAGTGTTAGTCAGCTCATGTCGAGCTAATTTTTTTTTTGATTCCTATTCAGCCATATTGAAGACTCAAGACCACATAATACAAGTGAAGACCAAGTCCAACCAGATTGAAGACATGGAAGTATAGCCCAAGTCCAACCCAGCTTGAAGATTTGAAGACCCCAGTAGGAAAATTCAAAAAACCCTGATTCCTTGCAGATGCCCTCCAGATGCCCAGATTCCCTTCTAGATGCCAAAATATATTCATATACCAAGGCATCCATGATTTTAGAGGTCCATCTGCATCCTAGCCCAAAGAAATCAAGCCCAGGCGCCAAGCCCAAGCCCCTAAGAATCAAGATACCAGGGAATATTCCTGCTACCTGGCTACCTTGGCCACCCCAGCTTCCAGAGGCCCAAACCCATGCGCCTGAGCCCCTTTGGGCCAGCCTCTTGCTGCTCCTAGAAGCCCAACACGCCCCCTAGGCATCCTTGGAGTGTTGGACAAGTCAAAAAAAAATTTTAGGGATTTTTTCTACCTAATGTTTCCTTATTTTCTAGCTAGGGTTTGAGAGGGAAAAGGATTCTTATGTAAACACTTATGTGCCCTTACTTGGAGCCCAAGGTTAAGGGTCTATTTAAATGACCCTAGCCTCTTGTATGAAGGAAGATTTTTGATATGAAATAAACCTTGAGTTCTTATATTGTTTTATGTGATTACCATGCTGTGTGCATAAAGGGGTTTGAGAGTTCTTCTTCCCGGTGTTTGCAACCATCTTCCTGCGGCCAAACATCCTTCCATCCCCCTCCAAAACTTTCTTTCCTTTACTATTTTCCTTTGTTTTCTTGATTTCCTCTGAGTTTTCTAACCCCGGATAGGTCGTTTGCAGGTCCCCGAGTTCCTACGAATCCAACGACTCCAGCCAAGCCTCAATCGGACCACCGAGCAGAAAGCCGGGTATCCGCGGGTCTTTGGCTCAGTTTTCCAGGCCGCATCCATCGAGGAACGAGAGATCCCTTCACTGCGATCTTCACCGGGCACTTTAGACGTTGTCAGGAACACCCCCTCTACCTCCAGTAATTATATTGTAGGAAAACTTGCCCTAACCGAGGCTTCTTAGCCCCAGTGATCCTTCTTTAGTACTTTTCTAGGTTCTAATCTGCATGCTTGGCTTCAAAAATTCATAAAAAATTCCCTACAACTAATTTTGATCTGAAATTTGGGAATAAATCACCTAACCCCATATATAAAACATACAAAAAGAATTGAATGCATATTATGGTGCAGGCACTAAAATCAGAAGAAGACTTCAGGATTCCATCTGGATCTCTGATTGACCTTGCCCGAGAAAATTAGGGTTTGTAATAAGGATTGACCTGATCAATCCAATTTTGAGTCTGTAATTTAGTCATTTCAATTTTGTTGAGTCATGTTGACTCAATCCAAGTCCTAGTAGTGGTCTAGGTCTTCTCCAGGTTGGTGCCATTTTTTTTTCCAGCCAAGTCAAGGCCCAAGCAAGTGGGCGCCACACTCCCAGCCACACGCCAGAGCCCATGAGGCACCATATCCCTTTCCCAGTGTGCCTTGGTCCCCACACCACAAGAAAGCAGGTCCCTTCATTCATGCGCCACTTAAGGAGAGATCAATCTAGGATCCTCAATCCAAGGGGGCGCCCAAAACAATTCCATAAGAGCCAAGCTATGAAAAGAAAAGCGCAATACTTTGGGAGCAAGACTAGGAGACACCCAAATACTTCCAAATAAAACCAAGCATTGAAGGAAAATAATTGTCTTGAAGAGCAAGGCTAGGAGGCGCCATCTTCTTGCCATTTGGAGCCACCAATCAACACTTAAGGAAGCTTTTGGCCGGCCATCATGGGGAGGATTTGATTCTACACGCCTAATTTCGGGATCCATCCTATTAGTCCCACATAGGAAGATGTAAAAACCTGATTTCTTATAAAGGCCTATAAAATGGACCCCTCTTATAAATTTTAAAAACAATGATGAATGAAATCAATTTCTTTGTGAGCAACTTTGTGTTTCTCTCTTCCGCACTTGTGTTCAGGTGTTAAGCTCTGTGAGGGAGTAAATCCGGGTTCCCTAGGAACCTTGAGGAGGTGTGAGATCTCCAACCCCAAAACCCTATCAAAACCCTAGGTTAGCCACTTCAATTACAAACCCTAGCCGCCCATCATCTTCTTCATTCCACCAATCATCCAAACCCTAATCTACCTCATCATCTCATGGCCCCTCTCTTCCAAGAAGAGGCCGACCACCAGCATCCAGGTCTAGATCGGCTTCTTCGAATACAGAGCAAATCCCAGAGGAAGTCAGATCAGCATCCAGGAGAATCAGGATTTCAGCAACATCAATTTTTTTAAGTTCTTCTTATCTGGTAAATCCTTTCTTTGAGTATCTGGTTCCTTAACTTGTTCTTCTTCTTTCCCAGATCCTGAGTTTAGGAGAAGCCAACTCTGCCAAAGGGCCAGTATTGGAGGATCCATTGCGAAGATATCCGAATCCGAGGATCCAACAATCTGCTCGAGAGAGTCCTTCCACCAAACTCTGTGGAGATCACTGCCTGGTACATAACCCTTCCCTTCTCTTTATTTCTGTCCTGTTGAAAGTTCAGAGCGAAACCCTAGGTCTGGGAGTTTCTCAACCTCAGCGATCCTTTACTCTGAACTACTCTGATAATCTAGTTTCTTTGAATTGTGCTTTCAATTATTATATAGTTTCTTTCAATTTAGTTTAACTTTCCTTTAAGTCAAAGCCAACTTCTGAAAATATAAAAAAAAAAAAGAAAAAAAGAAGAATTAGTCTTAATTTACTTCCGCAATGCATCATCTCTTTTGTTCTGCATCATTTTGGTATCAGAGTTTTCGTTTTGCATCATTTTTGGTATCAGAGCCCTGTCTAGGGTTCTTGCTTGTTTGATTATTTTTTCGTTCCTTTTTACTTTTGCTGCCTAGAGTAGACTCCCCTGGCCATCGGTCATAGGAACAAGCGAGACGCAAGCCTCCTCCTCCCATTCCCCGGGGGTTCCTAGGGCATGTAGGGGTGCTGCTGGGTTATAACTTCTAGGCAGGGATTGTAAACAGGACACACGTTCTGTTTTCTGCCAGTAACTATCCTATTATTCTAATTGTTTCTTCCTACAAAAAATTTTAAATTAAGTAATTCTTCTTTTGCAGGAACCAGTATATTTGATAGTAATTTAAATAAAATTTTCATGATTTATTGGTTTCTGTATATTTTCTGAGATCAATTTAACTTTTGTTCTGCCTTTTTTTATTTTCTGCAAGCTATTTTTTTTTTTTTTTTTTTTTTTGAGTGTGCATAAATTGAATCTATCTTAAGGGCACCGAATTTGCAATATAAGGGGAGGATTGAGACCCTCTCCTTAGCCCAAAACTGGTGCGAGCACCAGACTCAGAAGAAGACTTCAGGGCTCCATCTGGATCTCTGATTGACATTGCCCGAAGAATTAGGATTTTCTTGTTTTGTAATAAGGGTTGACTTGGTCAACTCAATTTTAGTCTTGAGTCTATATTTCCCTGCAATTTAAATTTTGTTGAGTCATGTTGACTCAGTACAAGTCCTAGTAGTGGTCCAGGTCTTCTCCAGGTTGGTGCCACTTTTTTTTTCAGTCAAGTCAAGGTCCAGGGTGCCACATTTCTTTCACCCAGGCCCAAGCAAGTGGGCGCCACACTCCTAGCCACACACCAGAGTCCAGGAGGCACCACATCTCCATCCAGTGTCTTTGGTCCCTACACCACAAGAAATAAACCCAAGCCAGGATGGCAAGAATTTTTCTTAAAGAGAGGATCAAAGAGGTGCCCCACAATGATCCATAAAAATCCAAGTTATAAAAGGGAAGAGAGCATATCTTGGGGAGGAATTCAAGGAGGTTCCCAAAAGTTTCCAAAAGTGCCAAAGACATGAAAGGAAGAAGCCTAAACTTGTGGAGCAAGACTAGGAGGTGTCCAAATGAGCCAAACCATGAAAGGAAAATCCTTGATTCATGGAGAGATACTAGGAGACACCCCCATAACCTGCCATTTGGAGCTGATTTTCAAGTTTTCTTGGAGTTTTTGGGCTGCCCACTCATGGAAGGAGTCTTGGGAAGAGAATTTGATGCCTAAAGTGTGGGTTAGTCCTATTAGTCCCACATGGGAAATGTATAAAATTTTATTTCTTTGTTATGTCTATATATTCAACTCTATGTAACTCTTGAATTTAATGATGAATGAAATCAATTTCTTTATGAGCAAATTTGTGTTTCTCTCTTCCGCACTTGTGTTCAGGTGTTGAGCTCCGTGAGGGAGTAAATCCGGGTTCCCTAGGAACCTTGAGGAGGTGTGAGATCTCCAACACCAAAACCCTACCAAAATCCTAGGTTAGCCACTTCAATTCCAAACCCTAGTCGCCATCATCTTCTTCATTCCACCAATTATCCAAACCCTAATCTACCTCATCATCTCACGGCCCCTCTCTTCCAAGTAGAGGCCGACCACCAGCATCCAGGTCCAGATCGGCTATTTCGAATACAGAGCAAATCCTAGAGGAAGTCAGATCAGCATCCAAGAGAATCAGGATTTTCGCAACATCAACTTTTCAAGTTCTTCTTATCTGGTAAATCTTTTCTTTGAGTATCTGGTTCTTTAACTTGTTCTTCTTCTTTCCCAGATCCTGAGTTCAGGAGAAGCCAACTCTACCAAAGGGCCAGTATTGGAGGATCCATTGCGAAGATATCCAAATCCGAGGATCCAACAATCTGCTCGAGAGAGTCCTTCCACCAAACTCTGTGAAGATCACTGCATGGTACATAACCCTTCCCTTCTCTTTATTTCTGTCCTGTTGAAAGTTCAGAGCGAAACCCTAGGTCTGGGAGTTTCTCAACCCCCAGCGATCTTTTACTTCTGAACTACTCTGATAATCTAGTTCTTTGAATTGTGCTTTCAATTATTATATTGTTTCTTTCAATTTAGTTTAACTTTTCTTTGAGTCAAAGCCGACTTCTGAAAATATATATAAAAATAAATAAATAAATACATTAATTTTAATTTACTTCCACATCGCATCATCTTTTTTGTTCTGCATCAATTTTGGTATCAGAGCATTCGTTCTGCATCATTTTTGGTATCAAAGCATTCGTTCTGCATCATTTTTGGTATCAGAGCCCTGTCTAGGGTTTCTGACTTGCTTGCATGTTTTGAGTGTCTCTCTTTTTTACTTTGTCTGCTCGAAGTAGACTCCCCAGGATGTCCGGTCCTAGGAATGAAGCAAGGTGCAAGCTTCTTCTTCCCATTCCATGGGATGTTCCTATGGCGTGTAGGGGATCCGTTGGGTTACAACTTCGTAGCAGGAATTGTAAACGGGGGAAGCATTCTATTTTCAGTCTGTAACTATCCTGTTGCATGAATAGTTTCTCATTGCAGGTAACTCCAAATTGCATTATTTTTATTTTGCTGGAACCAGTATAATTGAAACTATTTTACATAGTTTTACTATAATTTATTGGTTTCTGTAAAATTTCTGAGAGTTAAATTACAACAATTCTGTTTCTGTGTTTCTGCAATTCAATTTTTTTTTGAGTGATCATCTCCTAATTCATCTTAAAGGCAATTGAGCATCTATGATAAGGGGAGGAGTTGATAACCTCTCCTTAGCCCAAAACCACCACCCATTCATTCGATCTTAAGCCTAATTTTAAAATTTATTAGACTTAATTTGCCCTGGTGGGCAAGGAACACCAACTGGTCAGCTCCAGCCTAGGGTTTAGTCAGTTTGTCTGGTTACATTGTGTGTGCTTTGTACTCAGTGTCTAGAAAGGTGATTCAGGGACTACGTCCTGAAGGGCTTGTGTGCTGGTCCGCCTACCTGGCCAATCACTGATTGGTGTCTAGGATTGGCAATTAGGGACCTAACACTCCCCTTACACCTGCCTGGCTGAGTCCTGAGTTACTACAGGCTAGCTTGCCACTCTGATTGGGCATCTAGTTTGGGCTCTAGGTCTAGTTAGCCCGTAGTCATTTCAGTCGAGTCTCATTTGGTGTGCTTGCTTGCATCATCATGTCCACCCGGAACAGAGTACCCTACCAACCTGGTCAAACCCAACCTGATTTAGAGGCCATGATTAAAACTCTTACCGAAAGTATGACCAAATTGAGTCAGGATATGACTGATACTGTTGCCCAATTTAGAGACCGAGCTCAGGTACTTGAGGAGCCTAAGCACCGAAAATGGACCCCTGACTCAGAATTTGGTAGACCCCAACCTCACCCACACCCAGAGCCTAGGAGACCTTTTTACAGGGATCCTGGACCTAATCATTGGAGGTTTGATCTAAGAGCCTATGACCATGATCTTGCCCCTGAGTCTAGCCCTAGGAGCCTATACCCATACTTGGTTGACTCAGAGAAGGGACCCGTTAGGAACAACGAACCTTATGCACCCACTTTTGATGGAAGACAAGAGACATATATTAAGTGGGAAGAACAAATGGATCGGTATTTTGAGTGCACTAACATATCAAAATTAGGACAAGTTAGGTTAGCCAAAACCAAGTTCACCAAACATGCTAGGTCGCATTGGTATGCTATTGAGCGTGAGTGTTATCAAAGAAAAGAGGAAATATATACTTGGAGAGATATGAGAAGTAAGTTGAGAGATAGGTACCTAGGTTGATCCTATGAGAAAAGACTTTTAGACCAATGGTACCAATTACGACAAGGTAATAGGCCTGTGTCTAAATATATCGAGGACTTCCAATGGTATGACATGAAATGCAATACCATTGAGATCGAAGCTCAGATCACATCGAGGTTTAGGGTTGGGTTACACCCAGACATTTATAGGAAGCTATGTGGTGCGGACACCAAAGGCACCAAAATAAGGCAGAGTCTTCTCAACCCTCTATGAATTGATCAATAATTTATGAGACCATCTGTAATAAGGGCTTAGCCCATCTGAGTCCTTTTTTTAGTTGTAGTTTGAGTCTTATGAGTTGTTATTTCAGTTCTGTACTAGTTAGCTTATGTTGAGCTAGTTCAGTCCAATGCTAGTCAGCTCATGTTGAGCTTATTTTATTTTTTTGAGTCCTGTCCAAGCATACTGAAGACTCAAGACTATATCATACAAGTGAAGACCAAGTCCAACTAGATTGAAGACATGGAAGTATAGCACAAGTCCAACCCAGCTTGAAGATTTGAAGACCCCAGGAGGAAAATTCAGAAAACCCTGATTTCTTGCAGATGCCCAGATTCCCTTCCAGATGCCAAAGCATATTCATAGATAAGGGCATCCATGATTCCAGAGGTCCATCTGCATCCTAGCCCAAAGAAATCAAGCCCAGGTGCCAAGCCCAAGCCCCTAAGAAGCAAGATACCAGGGAATATTCCTGTTACTGGCTACCAGGCCACCCCAGCTTCCAGAGGCCCAAACCCATGCACCCGAGCCCCTTTGGGCCGGCCTTTTGCTGCTCCTAGAAGCCCAACACGCCCCCCTAGGCATCCTTGGAGTCTTGACCAAGTCAATAAAATTTTTAGGGATTTTTCTACCTAATATTTCTTTATTTTCTAGCTAGGGTTTGTGAGGGAAAAGGATTCTTATGTAAAGACTTATGTACCCTTACTTGGAGCCCAAGGTTAAGGGTCTATTTAAGGGACCCTAGCCTCTTGTATGAAGGAGATTTTTTTTATGAATAAAAACCTTGAGTTCTTCTATTGAGTTGTGTGATACCCTGCTGTGTGCATAAAGGGGTTTGTGAGAGTTTTTCTTCCCAGTGCTGCAATCATCTTCCTGCTGCCAACAAGCCACTCAGATCCCTGGATGCCCACTCCAAAAGAAGCCTTCCCTTGCTATTTTTCCTTTATTTTCTTGTTCCTTTGTGAGTTTTCTAACCACTGACAGGTCATTTGCAGGTCCCCGAGTTCCTACGAATCCAACGACTCCAGCCAAGCCTCAATCGGATCACCGAGCTGAAAGCCGGGTATCCGCGGGTCTTTGGCTCGGTTTTCCAGGCCGCATCCGTCGAGGAACGAGAGACACCTTCGCTGCGATCTTCACAGACGTTGTCAGGTACACCCCTCTACCTCCAGTAGTTTTATTGTAGGAGAACTTGCCCTAACCAAGGCTTCTCAGTCCCGGCGGCCCTTCTTTGCTACTTTTCTAGGTCCTAATCTGCATGCTGATCTTCAAAAATTCATAAAAAACTCCCTACAAATAATTTTGATCTAAAATTTAGAAATTAATCACTTAACTCAACATGTAAAATATACAAAAAAAAATGGCATGCATATTAGTCCTGCATCATTTGGTATCAGATCTTAGATTAGGGCTTGTTTTCTGCAATTTTTTAGTCTGTATATGCTCTGTTTTTTAAATTATTTCTCTCTGTTAAAAACTCAAAAAATTTTGAAATTTTTCTTTCTGGATTGAAAATAATTCAAAATAATTTTTTTAATTTTTTCATATTTTATTATATCTTGTGAATTTTTTGCAAGCCGAAATACAGCCTGCAAATTTTTGGCTCTATTTTTTTTCAGCAAGACAAGTTTGGAAGTTTTAGGTTTTTGTTTAGCAATTTTTGCATATCTTTTAATTTTAGTATATTTCCTGTATATTAGGCCATAATTTACAAGTTTTCTCCTATTTAATAAAGTACCAAAAAAAAAATTACATATTCTCCAAAAATATCAAAAACATCTAAACCCTAATTTGCATCCTCATCTGCCTGCCATCATTGCATAATTTACTTTTAAGGGCACTCTTGCTATATCAGATGGGGGGAGGATTTGATCACCTTTCCTTAGCCCAAAACCACATCCCTTGCATTCGGTCCCAAGCCATAACCTAAAATTAATTAGACTTATTTTGCCTTAGTGGGCTAGGGACACCAACTGGTCGGGTCCGGGCTAGTGTTAGATCACTATGTCAAGTTAACCTGTGTGTGCCTTGTGCTCAGTGTCTAGAACGGTGGTTTAGGGATTCAATCCTGAAGGGCTTGTGTGCTGGTCCGCCTACTTGGCCAATCTCTGATTGGTGTCTAGGATTGGCAATCAGGGACCTAACACTCCCCTTATGCCTGCCTTGCTGAGTACAGGGTTACTATAGGCTAGTTTGCCACCCTGATTGAGCATCTAGTTTGGACTCTAGGTCAAGTCAGCTATAATCGGTCTGATCGAGTCTTACATGAGCACTAGATCAGGAGTTTCATATCACCCACCTCCTTCACAAATGTCTGAACCCATGAAAAATTTACAAGCTCAAATAAAAGCCCTAGCTGATCAAATGGCCCAGATGGCTACCCAGATAACTACCCAAATGTCCCAGTTAACTCAGTCTCGTATTCAAACCAATGATAGAATTGACCATCTTGCCAATAGGTTTGATCAGTTAAAAGTCCGGGTAGGGACCCCAGAAAAAAATAATGGGTCACAGTCTGAGCCAGATCCTAATTCCCCTCAATTTAGGAGGACCCCAAACCCTGATCCATACCTTGAGGATGAACCTAGGAGAGCCCATCGTCATGACCCAATTCCTAAGGTTAGTCCTAGAAGACCCAATCAGGATTTTATAGACTAGGAAGATAGATCCTATTTACCCTCTCCCAATAAGCCTAGTATACCCGCAACCTATAGATCTTTTGACTCCAAATCCTATGAACCTAGAACCTATGAATCCATAACCTATGAACCTAGATCCTATGACTCTAGATCCCATGATCATAGATCCTATACACCCACACCCTATGAGCCTAGTAGACCCAACACCCAATATTCTGACCCATATAGGGAGTCCAACCCTAGGAGAACCTAGTATTCTGACCCATATAGGGAGTCCAATCCTAGGAGGACCCAATATCCTGACCCATATAGAGAGCCCAACCTTAGGAGGACCCCATACCTTGATCCATCCTTAGAACCTGATCATAGAGCTGACCCAAAATCCTATGACCACAGATCCTATAATCCCATGACCCATAGATCTGCACCCTTGTCCTATGAGCCTAGAGAACCCATAACCCCTAAGTATCAGCCTAGTACTAGTCATGCTTCCCCTAGTCAACTTGAACCCCATAGGATTAGTATCCCTAAATATGAACCCAATAGTGAGCCACTACCTCTTATACAACCTGAACCTACTAGGAGTAGTACCTATAATCAGAGACCAGAACCTAACCAATTTCCTACTAGCCGACCTTCTCCAACCATTCCTGAGATTCGCAAGGCTTACATTAATGGGGAAGTGTATGAAGCTGATGTGAGCCTAGTGGATGAGTATGAGGGAGAAGAGGAGACACCTTTAGATGACCTAGAATTAGCTAACCCAGCAGATACCCAGGTAAAAACCAACCCAGAGCTAATTGACCTTGACCACATCCAACCTAAAGCTATAGTGGAAGAACAAATAGAGGAAGAGAACCTAGGTACTGCTGCTAGAGCCTTACCTGAGGAAACCATAGAGGAGAGCCAAATTATAGAGTCTAGTCCTAAAATACAAGAACCAGAAGAATTTATTAAGGACCTTATCTCTTTGAATCAATACCTTCAAAATGAGTCCCCTCCTATAGTTCCCATTAAGGACCTCTTCCCCGAAATTGGCGACCCATCCTTCCATTATGCAAACCCTGTAGATATAGCTCAACCTCGTAAGGTTAACCTCATTAGCATAGGATAAGTTCCTGACACCCCGTCTTTTATCCTACTTTATCCAACTAACCATGAACCTTTTTCTCTACCTTACCAAACTAATTCTGAACCCACTTCCTATTTTCTGCTCTTTCCTGACACCTCCAGCATTTCTAGGATCATTAGATTGCATTTAGCTGAGATTAGCATACTGCATGCATTCATCACGCATGTTAGGTTTGCATCTTACTTCTGGCATACTCTTTGGAATTTGCTAGGAGTTCACTATAAATTTTCATGTGCATGTCAAGCTAGGATCAAACCTAGAGAACCTATAATCTATTAGGTTTAGATCCAAAGAGTTCAATAAAATTTCCTTCGATAGGAATGCATAGTCGAGTCTGTTAGGTGTCAGTATGAGTCCTTTGCATCATTTGTTAGGAGTCTGCATGTGCCTAGCATGTTCACCACCCGCACTAATCTTAAAACAACTAGCTAATTCCCGAAGAATGGTCAAAGAATTTGATGTAGTGGATTCTATCTTGGTTAGGCTTAGGCCTAAAAGAAGCTTCATGCTCGCAGAGCCGGACCTTTTAAAGTGATAGAGAAGGATTGGATCAAATGCCTAGGTGTTAGACTTGCCTTCGGATTTGGGCATTAGTTCTACCTTCAATATTACAGAACTGGTTGAGTATAGGGAACCGGCAGCGATACCTAGTAAGGCCTTTGGACCTATTCCTTTTTGATGGGGAACTAATATGCATGCAAATTTTTTTTGTATGTTTTACATGTTGAGTTAGGTGATTAATTCCCAAATTTCAGATCAAAATTATTTGTAGGGAATTTTGTATGAATTTTTGAAGATCAGCATGCAGATTAGGACCTAGAAAAGTAGCAAAGAAGGACCGCCGGGGCTGAGAAGCCTCGGTTAGGGCAAGTTCTCCTACAATAAAACTACTGGAGGTAGAGGGGTGTACCTGACAACGTCTGTGAAGATCGCAGCGAAGGGGTCTCTCATTCCTCGATGGATGCGGCCTGGAAAACCGAGCCAAAGACCCGCGGATACCCGGCTTTCTGCTCGGTGATCCGATTGAGGCTTGGCTGGAGTCGTTGGATTCGTAGGAACTCAGGGACCTGCAAATGACCTGTCAAGGGTTAGAAAGCTCACAAAGGTATAAGAAAACAAAGTAAAAACAGCAAGGGAAGGCATCTTTTGGAGTGGGCGTCCAGGGATCTGGAGGGTTTGTTGGCAGCAGGATGATTATTGCAAACACCGGGAAGAAGAACTCTCACAAACCCCTTTATGCACACAGCAGGGTATCACACCACTCAATAGAAGAACTCAAGGTTTTCATTCATAAAAAATTCTCCTCATACAAGAGGCTAGGGTCCCTTAAATAGACCCTTAACCTTGGGCTCCAAGTATGGGTACATAAGTCTTTACATAAGAATCCTTTTCCCTCTCAAACCCTAGCTAGAAAATAAGGAAATATTAGGTAGAAAAATCTCTAAAAATTCTCTTGACTTGGTCAACACTCCAAGGATGCTTAGGGGGGCGTGTTGGGCTTCTAGGAGCAGCAAGGGGCCGGCCCATAGGGGCCCGGGTGCATGGGTTTGGGCCTCTGGAAGCTGGGGTGGCCTGGTAGCCAGGTAGCAGGAATATTCCCTCGTATCTTGCTTCTTAGGGGCTTGGGCTTGGCACCTGGGCTTGATTTCTTTGGGCTAGGATGTAGATGGACCTCTAAAATCATGGATGCCTTGGTATATGAATATATTTTGGCATCTGGAAGGGAATCTGGGCATCTGGAGGGCATCTGCAAGAAATCAGGGTTTTCTGAATTTTCCTCCTGGGGTCTTCAAATCTTCAAGCTGGGTTGGACTTGGGCTATACTTCCATGTCTTCAATCTAGTTGGACTTGGTCTTCACTTGAATGATATAGTCTTGAGTCTTCAGTATGCTTGGACAAGACTCAAAAAAATAAAATTAGCTCAACATGAGCTGACTAGCATTGGACTGAACTAGCTCAACATGAGCTGACTAGTACAGAACTGAAATAACAACTAAAAATACTCAAATAAAAACTAAAATAGACTCAGATGAGCTAAGCTCTTATTATAGATGGACTCATAAATTATTGATCAATTTACAGAGGGTTGAAAAAGCCTCTGTCTTATTCTGGTGCCTCAGGTGTCCCCACCAATTCTCCCGGGGTGGGAGGAACTCGACCCTGTCGAGTGAAGGTCAGACTGGCTCACATATCTCTCGAGAAGGTCTGGGTTGAGGCGTTGCAAGTCCTCTCGAGAAATCCATGAATCGTCCGACTCTGGTCGGCCTTGCCATCAGACCAGGAAGCGTTGATAGTCATGGCCCTGGGTCATGATGGCTTGATTGTCCAGGATACGCTCGATCCGTTCTCCTCTCTCAGGCCAAATTTGTTTGTGGACACTCTAGGTTAGGGTCACTCACAATGAAAAGGAATAGGTCCAAAGGCCTCACTAGGTAGCGCTGCCGGTTCCCTATACTCAACCAGGTCTGTAATATTGAAGGTAGAACTAATGCCCAAATCCGAAGGCAAGTCTAACACCTAGTCATTTGATCCAACCTTCTCTATCACTTTAAAAGGTCCGGCTCTGCGAGCATGAAGCTTCTTTTAGGCCTAAGCCTAACCAAGATAAAATCCACTACATCAAATTTTTTGATCCATCTTCGGGAATTAGCCAGTTGTTTTAACATTAGTGCAGGTGGTGAACATGCTAGGCACATGCAGACTCCTAACAAGATGATGCATAGGACTCAAACCTACACCTAGCAGACTCGACTAAAGAGGTTTATTAGGTCTTAACTACCACATGGGCATGGGGGCATGAGTCGTGGTTGATGGATGACATGCAGAAGAAAATTTGCTAGTAACTCCTAATAAGTGCCAGAGGGTCTGCCAAAAGTAGGTAGCAAATGGGATGGGCTCTATGGATCCTTGCAACCTAGTAACCTCAACAAAATGTAACCTAATAGTTCTAGACACATGAGAAAACTCAGGAAAGGATAGAAAATAGGAAGTGGGTTCAGAATTACTCTGGTAGGGTGGAGAAAAAGGCTCTGGGTTAGTTGGATAAAGTAGAATCAAAGAAGGCATGTCAGGGACTAATCCTAGACTAATGAGGTTAACCTTATGGGGTTGCGATATATCTACGGGGTTTGTATAATGGAAGGTTGGGTTATTAATCTCAGGAAAGAGGTCCTTAATGGGAACTATAGGAGGAGACTCATCCTGAGGGTACTGATTCAAAGAGATCAGGTCCTTAATAAATTCTTCTGGTTCTTGTATTTTAGGACTAGACTCTATAATTTGGCTCTCCTCTATGGTTTCCTCAGGTAAGGCTCTAGTAGCAGTACGTAGGTTCTCTTCCTCTATTTGTTCTTCCATTATAGCTTTAGGTTGGATATGGTCAAGGTCAACTAGCTCTGGGTTGGTTTCTACCTGGGTATCTACTAGGTCAGCTAATTCTAGGTCTACTAAAGGTGTCTCCTCTTCTCCCTCATACTCATCCACTAGGCTCACATCAGCTTCATACACTTCCGCGTTAATGTAAGCCTTGTCAATCTCAGGAATGGTTGGAGAAGGTCGGCTAGGAAAAAATTGGCTAGGTCCAGGTTTCTGATTATGGACACTAATCCTAGTAGGTTCAGGTTGCCTAAGGGTAGTGGCTCACTACTGGGCTCATATTTAGGGGTGCTAATCCTATGGGGTTCAAATTGACTAAGGGAAACCTGACTAGTACTAGGCTGATACTTAGGGGTTATGGGTTCTCTGGGCTCATAGGACAAGGGTGCAGATCTATGGGTCATGGGATTATAGGATCTGGGGTCATAGGAATTTGGGTCAGTTTTATGGTCAGGTTCTAAGGATGGATCATGGTATGGAGTCCTCTTAAGGTTGGGCTCTCTATATGGGTCAGGATATTGGGTCCTCCTAGGGTTGGACTCCCTATATGGGTCAGAATACTGGGTTCTCCTAGGGTTGGACTCCCTGTATGGGTCAGAATATTGGGTTCTCCTAGGGTTGGACTCCCTATATAGGTCAGAATATTGGGTGTTGGTTCTACTAGGCTCATAGGGTGTGGGTGCATAGGATCTTTGATCATGGGATCTAGAGTCATAGCATCTAGGTTCATAGGTTATGGATTCATAGGTTCTAGGTTCATAGGATTTGGAGTCATAAGATCTATAGGTTGTAGGTATACTAGGCTTATAGGGAGAGGGTAAATAGGATCTATCTTCCTGGTCCATAAAATCCTGATTGGGTCTTCTAGGACTAACCTTAGGGATTGGGTCATGACGATGGGCTCTCCTAGGTTCAGCCTCAAGGTATGGATCAGGATTTGGGGTCCTCCTAAGTTGAGGGGAATTAGGATTTGGCTCAGACCGTGACCCATGATTTTTTTCTGGGGTTCCTACCCGGACTTATAACTGATCAAACCTATTGGAAAGATGGTCAATTCTATCATTAGTTTGAATACCGAGACTGAGTTAACTGGGTAGTTATCTGGGTAGCCATCTAGGCCATTTGATCAGCTAGGGCTTTTATTTGAGCTTGTAAATTTTTCATGGGTTCAGACATTTGTGAAGGAGGTGGGTGATATGAAACTCCTGATCTAGTGCTCATGCAAGACTCGATCAGACCGACTATAGCTGACTAGACCTAAAGTCCAAACTAGATGCTCAATCAGGGTGGCAAACTAGCCTATAGTAACCCTGTACTCAGCCAGGCAAGTGTAAGGGAAGTGTTAGGTCCCTGATTGCCAATCCTAGACACCAATCAGAGATTGGCCAGGTAGGCAGACCAGCACACAAGCCCTTCAAGATTGAATCCCTAAACCACCGTTCTAGACACTGAGCACAAGGCACACACAGGTTAACTTGACATAGTGATCTAACACTAGCCCGGACCCGACCAGTTGGTGTCCCTAGCCCACTAGGGCAAATTAAGTCTAATAAATTTTAGGTTATGGCTTGGGACTGAATGCAAGGGATGTGGTTTTGGTCTAAGGAGAGGTGATCAAATCCTCCCCCCATCTGATATAGCAAGAGTGCCCTTAAAAGTAAATTATGCAATGATGGCAGGCAGATGAGGATGCAAATTAGGGTTTAGATATTTTTTTTGGTATTTTTGGAGAATATGTAGTTTTTTTTTGGTTTTTTTTTAAATAGAAGAAAACTTGCAAATCATGGCCTAATATACTGGAAATATACTAAAATTAAGAAATATGCAAAAACTCCTAAACAAAACCATAAAACTTCCAAACTTGTCTTGCTAAAAAAAATAGAGCCAAAAATTTGCAGGCGCTATTTCGGCTGTCAGAAAATTCACAGGCCATAATAAAATCTGGAAAAATTTTAAAATTACTGTAAATTATGATAAATTTAGGAAAAAAAATGTCAGAATTTTTGGAGTATTTAACAGAGAGAAATAATTAAAATAACAGAGTATATACGGACTGAAAAATTGCAGAAAACAAGCCCTAATCTAAGCTCTGATACCAAATGATGGGGAACTAATATGCATGAAATTTTTTTTTGTATGTTTTACATGTTGAGTTAGGTGATTAGATCCTAGATTTTATATCAAAATTATTTGTAGGGAATTTTGTATGAATTTTGAAGATCAGCATGCAGATTAGGACCTAGAAAAGTAGCGAAGAAGGACCACGGGGATGAGAAGCCTCGGTTAGGGCAAGTTCTCCTACAATAAAACTACTGGAGGTAGAGGGGTGTACCTGACAACGTCTGTGAAGATCACAGCGAAGGGGTCTCTCGTTCCTCGATGGATGTAGCCTGGAAAACCGAGCCAAAGCCCCGCGAATACCCGGCTTTCTGCTCGGTGATCCGATTGAGGCTTGGCTGGAGTCGTTGGATTCGTAGGAACTCTGGGACCTGCAAACGACCTGTCAGGGGTTAGAAAGATCACAAAGGAAAAAGAAAACAAAGTAAAAATAGAAAGGGAAGGCTTCTTTTGGAGTGGGCATCCAGGGATCTGGAGGGTTTGTTGGCAGCAGGAAGATGATTGCAAACACCGGGAAGAAGAACTCTCACAAACCCCTTTATACACACAGCAGGGTATCACACCACTCAATAGAAGAACTCAAGATTTTCATTCATCAAAAATTCTCCTCATACAAGAGGCTAGGGTCCCTTAAATAGACCCTTAACCTTGGGCTCCAAGTAAGGGTACATAAGTCTTTACATAAGAATCCTTTTCCCTCTCAAACCCTAGCTAGAAAATAAGGAAATATTAGGTAGAAAAATCTCTAAAAATTCTCTTGACTTGGTCAACACTCCAAGGATGCCTAGGGGGGCGTGTTGGGCTTCTAGAAGCAGCAAGGGGCCGGCCATAGGGGCCCGGGTGCATGGGTTTGGGCCTCTGGAAGCTGGGGTGGCCTGGTAGCCAGGTAGCAGGAATATTCCCTAGTATCTTGCTTTTTAGGGGCTTGGGCTTGGCACTTGGGCTTGATTTCTTTGGGCTAGGATGTAGATGGACCTCTAAAATCATGGATGCCTTGGTATATGAGTATATTTTGGCATCTGGAAGGGAATCTGGGCATCTGGAGGGCATCTGCAAGAAATCAGGTTTTTCTGAATTTTCCTTCTGGGGTCTTCAAATCTTCAAGCTCGATTGGACTTGGGCTATACTTCCATGTCTTCAATCTAGTTGGACTTGGTCTTCACTTGTATGATATAGTCTTGAGTCTTCAGTATGCTTGGACAGGACTCAAAAAAATAAAATTAGCTCAACATGAGCTGACTAGCATTGGACTGAACTAGCTCAACATGAGCTGACTAGTACAGAACTGAAATAACAACTAAAAATACTCAAATAAAAACTAAAATAGACTCAGATGAGCTAAGCTCTTATTATAGATGGACTCATAAATTATTGATCAATTTACAGAGGGTTGAAAAAGCCTCTGTCTTATTCTGGTGCCTCAGGTGTCCCCACCACTTTTCATTGTGAGTGACCCTAACCCAGAGTGTCCACTAACAAATTGGCCTGAGAGAGGAGAAAGGATCGAGCGTATCCTGGACGATCAAGCCATCATGACCCGGGGTCGTGACTATCAATGCTTCCTTGTCCGATGGCAAGGCCAACCAGAGTCGGACGATTCATAGATTTCTCGAGAGCATTTGCAACGCCTCAACCCAGACCTTCTCAAGAGATATGTGAGCCAGTCTGATCTTCACTCGACAGGGTCGAGTTCCTCCCACCCTGGGAGAATTGGTGCGGACTCCAAAGGCACCAGAATAAGGTAGAGGCTTCTCAACCCTCTATCAATTGATCAATAATTTATGAGTCCATCTGTAATAAGGGATTAGCCCATCTGAGTCCTTTTTTTAGTTGTTGTTTGAGTCTTTTGAGTTATTATTTCAGTTCTGTACTAGTCAGCTTATGTTGAGCTAGTTCAGTCCAATGCTAGTCAGCTCATGTTGAGCTTATTTTATTTTTTTGAGTCCTGTCCAAGCATACTGAAGACTCGAGACTATATCATACAAGTGAAGACCAAGTCCAACTAGATTGAAGACATGGAAGTATAGCACAAGTCCAACCCAGCTTGAAGATTTGAAGACCCCAGGAGGAAAATTCAGAAAACCCTGATTTCTTGCAGATGCCCTCCAGATGCCCAGATTCCCTTCCAGATGCCAAAGTATATTCATAGATAAGGGCATCCATGATTCCAGAGGTCCATCTGCATCCTATCCCAAAGAAATCAAGCCCAGGTGCCAAGCCCAAGCCCATAAGAAGCAAGATACCAGGGAATATTCCTGTTACTGGTTACCAGGCCACCCCAGCTTCCAGAGGCCCAAACCCATGCACCCTAGCCCCTTTGGGCCGGCCTTTTGCTGCTCCTAGAAGCCCAACACGCCCCCCTAGGCATCCTTGGAGTCTTGACCAAGTCAATAAAATTTTTAGGGATTTTTCTACCTAATATTTCCTTATTTCCTAGCTAGGGTTTGAGAGGGAAAAGGATTCTTATGTAAAGACTTATGTACCCTCACTTGGAGCCCAAGGTTAAGGGTCTATTTAAGGGACCCTAGCCTCTTGTATGAAAGAGATTTTTTTTATGATAAAAACCTTGAGTTCTTCTATTGAGTTTTGTGATACCCTGCTGTGTGCATAAAGGGGTTTGTGAGAGTTTTTCTTCCCAGTGCTGCAATCATCTTCCTGCTGCCAACAAGCCTCACAGATCCATGGATGCCCACTCCAAAAGAAGCCTTCCCTTGCTATTTTTTCTTTATTTTCTTGTTCCTTGTGAGTTTTCTAACCCTGACAGGTCGTTTGCAGGTCCCCGAGTTCCTACAAATCCAACGACTCCAGCCAAGCCTCAATCGGATCACCGAGCAGAAAGCCGGGTATCCGCGGGTCTTTGGCTCGGTTATCCAGGCCGCATCCTTCGAGGAACGAGAGACCTTCACTGCGATCTTCACAGATGTTGTCAGGTACACCCCTCTACCTCCAGTAGTTTTATTATAGGAGAACTTGCCCTAACCGAGGCTTCTCAGCCCCGGCGGGTCCTTCTTTGCTACTTTTCTAGGTCCTAATCTGCATGTTGATCTTCAAAAATTCATACAAAATTCCCTACAATAATTTGATCTAAAATTTAGAAATTAATCACTTAACTCAACATGTAAACATACAAAAAAAAATGGCATGCATATTAGTCCCGCATCATTTGTTATCAGAGCTTAGATTAGGGCTTGTTTTCTGCAATTTTTCAGTCTGTATATGCTCTATTTTTTAAATTATTTATCTCTGTTAAAAACTCCAAAAATTTTGAAATTTATTTTATGGATTGGAAATAATTCAAAATAATTTTTTTAATTTTTTATTTTATTATATCTTGTGAATTTTTTGCAAGCCAAAACACAGCCTGCAAATTTTTGGCTCTATTTTTTTCAGCAAGACAAGTTTGGAAGTTTTAGGTTTTGTTTAGCAATTTTTGCATATCTTTAATTTTTGTTTATTTCCTGTATATTAGGCCATAATTTGCAAGTTTTTTCTATTTAATAAAATACCAAAAAAAAAAAATTACATATTCTCCAAATATACCAAAACATCTAAACCCTAATTGCATCCATCTGCCTGCCATCATTGCATAATTTACTTTTAAGGGCAATCTTGCTATATCAGATGGGGGAGGATTTGATCACCTCTCCTTAGCCCAAAACCACATCCTTGCATTCGGTCCCAAGCCATAACCTAAAATTAATTAGACTTAATTTGCCCCTAGTGGGCTAGGGACACCAACTGGTCGGGTCCGGGCTATTGTTAGATCACTATGTCAAGTTAACCTGTGTGTGCCTTGGCTCAGTGTCTAGAACGGTGGTTTAGGGATTCAATCCCGAAGGGCTTGTGTGCTGGTCCGCCTACCTGGCCAATCTCTGATTGGTGTCTAGGATTGGCAATCAGGGACTTAACACTCCCCTTATGCTTGCCTGGCTGAGTACAGGGTTACTATAGGCTAGTTTGCCACCCTGATTGAGCATCTAGTTTGGACTCTAGGTCTAGTCAGCTATAGTCGGTCTGATCGAGTCTTACATGAGCACTAGATCAGGAGTTCATATCACCCACCTCCTTCACAAATGTCTGAACCCATGAAAAATTTACAAGCTCAAATAAAAGCCCTAGCTGATCAAATGGCCCAGATGGCTACCCAGATAACTAACCAAATGATCCAGTTAACTCAGTCTCGTATTCAAACCAATGATAGAATTGACCATCTTGCCAATAGGTTTGATCAGTTAAAAGTCCGGGTAAGGACCCCAGAAAAAATAATAGGTCACAGTCTGAGCCAGATCCTAATTCCCCTCAACTTAGGAGGACCCCAAAACCCTGATCCATACCTTGAGGATGAACCTAGGAGAGCCCATCGTCATGACCCAATTCCTAAGGTTAGTCCTAGATGACCCAATCAGGATTTTATAGACTAGGAAGATAGATCTATTTACCCTCTCCCAAAAGACTAGTATACCCACAACCTATAGATCTTTTGACTCCAAATCCTATGAACCTAGAACCTATGAATCCATAACCTATGAACCTAGATCCTAGACTCTAGATCCCATGATCATAGATCTATACACCCACACCTATGAGCCTAGTAGACCCAACACCCAATATTCTGACCCATATAGGGAGTCCAACCCTAGGAGAACCCAGTATTCTGACCCATATAGGGAGTCCAGTCCTAGGAGGATCCAATATCCTGACCCATATAGAGAGCCCAACCTTAGGAGGACCCCATACCTTGATCCATCCTTAGAACCTGATCATAGAGCTGACCCAAATCCTATGACCACAGATCCTATAATCCAATGACCCATAGATCTGCACCCTTGTCCTATGAGCCTAAAGAACCCATAACCCCTAAGTATCAGCCTAGTACTAGTCATGCTTCCCCTAATCAACTTGAATCCCATAGGATTAGTATCCCTAAATATGAACCCAATAGTGAGCCACTACCTTTTATAAACCTGAACCTACTAGGAGTAGTACCTTTGATCAGAGACCATAACCTAACCAATTTCCTGCTAGCCGACCTTCTCCAACCATTCCTGAGATTCGCAAGGCTTACATTAATGCGGAAGTGTATGAAGCTGATGTGAGCCTAGTGGATGAGTATGAGGGAGAAGAGGAGACACCTTTAGATGACCTAGAATTAGCTAACCCAGTAGATACCCAGGTAAAAACCAACCTAGAGCTAATTGACCTTGACCACATCCAACCTAAAGCTATAGTAGAAGAACAAATAGAGGAACAGAACCTAGGTACTGCTGCTAGAGCCTTACCTGAGGAAACCATAGAGGAGAGCCAAATTATAGAGTCTAGTCCTAAAATACAAGAACCAGAAGAATTTATTAAGGACCTTATCTCTTTGAATCAATACCGTCAAAATGAGTCCCTTCTATAGTTTCCATTAAGGACCTCTTCCCCGAAATTGGCAATCCATCCTTCCATTATGCAAACCCTGTAGATATAGCTCAACCTCGTAAGGTTAACCTCATTAGTATAGGATTAGTTCCTGACACCCCGTCTTTTATCCTACTTTATTCAACTAACCATGAACCTTTTTCTCTACCTTACCAAACTAATTCTGAACCCACTTCCTATTTTCTGCCCTTTCCTGACACCTCCAGCATTTCTAGGATCATTAGATTGCATTTAGCTGAGATTTGCATACTGCATGCATTCATCATGCATGTTAGGTTTGCATCTTACTTCTGGCATACTCTTTGGAATTTGCTAGGAGTTCACTGTAAATTTTCATGTGCATGTCAAGCTAGGATCAAACCTAGAGAACCTATAACCTATTAGGTTTAGATCCAAAGAGTTTAATAAAATTTCCTTCAATAGGAATGCATAGTCGAGTCTGTTAGGTGTCAGTATGAGTCCTTTGCATCATTTGTTAGGAGTCTGCATGTGCCTAGCATGTTCACCACCCGCACTAATCTTAAAATAACTGGCTAATTCCCGAAGAATGGTCAAAGAATTTGATGTAGTGGATTCTATCTTGGTTAGGGTTAGGCCTAAAAGAAGCTTCATGCTCGCAGAGCCGGACCTTTTAAAGTGATAGAGAAGGATTGGATCAAATGCCTAGGTGTTAGACTTGCCTTCGGATTTGGGCATTAGTTTCTACCTTCAATATTACAGAACTGGTTGAGTATAGGGAACCGGCAGCGATACCTAGTAAGGCCTTTGGACCTATTCCTTTTTGATGGGGAACTAATATGCATGCAAGTTTTTTTTGTATGTTTTACATGTTGAGTTAGGTGATTAATTCCCAAATTTCAGATCAAAATTATTTGTAGGGAATTTTGTATGAATTTTTGAAGATCAGCATGCAGATTAGGACCTAGAAAAGTAGCAAAGAAGGACCACCGGGGCTGAGAAGCCTCGGTTAGGGCAAGTTCTCCTACAATAAAACTACTGGAGGTAGAGGGGTGTACCTGACAATGTCTGTGAAGATCACAGCGAAGGGGTCTCTCGTTCCTCGACGGATGCGGCCTGGAAAAAGCCAAAGACCCGCGGATACTCGGCTTTCTGCTCGGTGATCCGATTGAGGCTTGGCTGGAGTCGTTGGACCTTCGTCAGGGAAAGCTCACAAAGGAACAAGAAAACAAAGTAAAAATAAAGGGAAGGCTTCTTTTGGAGTGGGCGTCCAGGGATCTGGAGGGTTTGTTGGCAGCAGGAAGATGATTGCAAACACAGGGAAGAAGAACACTCACAAACCCCTTTATGCACACAGCAGGGTATCACACCACTCAATAGAAGAACTCAAGGTTTTCATTCATCAAAAATTCTACTCATACAAGAGGCTAGGGTCCCTTAAATAGACCCTTAACCTTGGGCTCCAAGTAAGGGTACATAAGTCTTTACATAAGAATCCTTTTCCCTCTCAAACCCTAGCTAGAAAATAATGAAATATTAGGTAGAGAAATCTCTAAAAATTCTCTTGACTTGGTCAACACTCCAAGGATGCCTAGGAGGGCGTGTTGGGCTTCTAGGAGCAGCAAAAGGTCGGCCCAAAGGGGCTTGGGTGCAAGGGTTTGGGCCTCTGGAAGCTGGGGTGGCCTGGTAGCCAGGTAGCAGGAATATTCCCTGGTATCTTGCTTCTTAGGGGATTGGGCTTGGCACTTGGGCTTGATTTCTTTGGGCTAGGATACAGATGGACCTCTGGAATCATGGATGCCCTTATCTATGAATATACTTTGGCGTCTGGAAGGGAATCTGGGCATCTGGAGGGCATCTACAAGAAATCAGGGTTTTCTAAATTTTCCTCCTGGGGTCTTCAAATCTTCAAGCTGGGTTGGACTTGTGCTATACTTCCATGTCTTCAATCTAGTTGGACTTGGTCTTCACTTGTATGATATAGTCTCGAGTCTTCAGTATGCTTGGACAGGACTCAAAAAAATAAAATAAGCTCAACATGAGCTGACTAGCATTGGACTGAACTAGCTCAACATAAGCTGACTAGTACAGAACTGAAATAACAACTAAAAATACTCAAATAAAAACTAAAATAGACTCAGATGAGCTAAGATCTTATTATAGATGGACTCATAAATTATTGATCAATTTACAGAGGGTTGAAAAAGCCTCTGTCTTATTCTGGTGCCTCAGGTGTCCCCACCAATTCTCCCGGGGTGGGAGGAACTTGACCCTGTCGAGTGAAGGTCAGACTGGCTCACATATCTCTCGAGAAGGTCTGGGTTGAGGCGTTGCAAGTCCTCTCGAGAAATCCATGAATCGTCCGACTCTGGCCGGCCTTGCCATCAGACCAGGAAGCGTTGATAGTCATGGCCCTGGGTCGTGATGGCTTGATTGTCCAGGATACGCTCGATCCGTTCTCCTCTCTCAGGCCAAATTTGTTTATGGACACTCTAGGTTAGGGTCACTCACAATGAAAAGGAATAGGTCCAAAGGCCTCACTAGGTAGCGCTGCCGGTTCCCTATACTCAACCAGGTCTGTAATATTGAAGGTAGAACTAATGCCCAAATCCGAAGGCAAGTCTAACACCTAGGCATTTGATCCAACCTTCTCTATCACTTTAAAAGGTCCGGCTCTACGAGCATGAAGCTTCTTTTAGGCCTAAGCCTAACCAAGATAAAATCCACTACATCAAATTTTTTGATCCATCTTCGGGAATTAGCCAGTTGTTTTAACATTAGTGCGGGTGGTGAACATGCTAGGCACATGCAGACTCCTAACAAGATGATGCAAAGGACTCAAACCTACACCTAGCAGAGTCGACTAAAGAGGTTTATTAGGTCTTAACTACCACTTGGGCATGGGGGCATGAGTCGTGGTTGATGGATGACATGCAGAAGAAAATTTGCTAGTAACTCCTAATAAGTGCCAGAGGGTCTGCCAAAAGTAGGTAGCAAATGGGATGGGCTCTATGGATCCTTGCAACCTAGTAACCTCAACAAAATGTAACCTAATAGTTCTAGACACATGAGAAAACTCAGGAAAGGGTAGAAAATAGGAAGTGGGTTCAGAATTACTCTGGTAGGGTGGAGAAAAAGGCTCTGGGTTAGTTCGATAAAGTAGAATCAAAGAAGGCATGTCAGGGACTAATCCTAGACTAATGAGGTTAACCTTATGGGGTTGCGATATATCTACAGGGTTTGTATAATGGAAGGATGGGTTATTAATCTCAGGAAAGAGGTCCTTAATGGGAACTATAGGAGGAGACTCATCCTGAGGGTACTGATTCAAAGAGATCAGGTCCTTAATAAATTCTTCTGGTTCTTGTATTTAGGACTAGACTCTATAATTTGGCTCTCCTCTATGGTTTCCTCAGGTAAGGCTCTAGTAGCAGTACCTAGGTTCTCTTCCTCTATTTGTTCTTCCATTATAGCTTTAGGTTGGATATGGTCAAGGTCAACTAGCTCTGGGTTGGTTTCTACCTGGGTATCTACTAGGTCAGCTAATTCTAGGTCTACTAAAGGTGTCTCCTCTTCTCCCTCATACTCATCCACTAGGCTCACATCAGCTTCATACACTTCCGTGTTAATGTAAGCCTTGTCAATCTCAGGAATGGTTGGAGAAGGTCGGCTAGGAAAAAATTGGCTAGGTCCAGGTTTCTGATTATGGACACTAATCCTAGTAGGTTCAGGTTGCCTAAGGGGTAGTGGCTCACTACTGGGCTCATATTTAGGGGTGCTAATCCTATGGGGTTCAAATTGACTAAGGGAAACCTGACTAGTACTAGGCTGATACTTAGGGGTTATGGGTTCTCTGGGCTCATAAGACAAGGGTGCAGATCTATGGGTCATGGGATTATAGGATCTGGGGTCATAGGAATTTGGGTCAGTTCTATGGTCAGGTTCTAAGGATGGATCATGGTATGGAGTCCTCTTAAGTTCGGGCTCTCTATATGGGTCAGGATATTGGATCCTCCTAGGGTTGGACTCCCTATATGGGTCAGAATACTGGGTTCTCCTAGGGTTGGACTCCCTGTATGGATCAGAATATTGGGTTCTCCTAGGGTTGGACTCCCTATATGGGTCAGAATATTGGGTGTTGGTTCTACTAGGCTCATAGGGTTTGGTTGCATAGGATCTTTGATCATGGGATCTAGAGTCATAGGATCTAGGTTCATAGGTTATGGATTCATAGGTTCTAGGTTCATAGGATTTGGAGTCATTAGATCTATAGGTTGTAGGTATACTAGGCTTATAGGGAGAGGGTAAATAGGATCTATCTTCCTGGTCTATAAAATCCTGATTGGGTCTTCTAGGACTAACCTTAGGGATTGGGTCATGACGATGGGCTCTCCTAGGTTCAGCCTCAAGGTATGGATCAGGGTTTGGGGTCCTCCTAAATTGAGGGGAATTAGGATTTGGCTCAGACCGTGACCCATGATTTTTTTCTGGGGTTCCTACCCGAACTTTTAACTGATCAAACCTATTGGAAAGATGGTCAATTCTATCATTAGTTTGAATAGAAGACTGAGTTAACTGGGTCATCTGGGTAGTTATCTGGGTAGCCATCTGGGCCATTTGATCAGCTAGGGCTTTTATTTGAGCTTGTAAATTTTTCATGGGTTCAGACATTTGTGAAGGAGGTGGGTGATATGAAACTCCTGATCTAGTGCTCATGCAAGACTCGATCAGACCGACTATAGCTGACTAGACCTAAAGTCCAAACTAGATGCTCAATCAGGGTGGCAAACTAGCCTATAGTAACCCTGTACTCAGCCAGGCAGGTGTAAGGGGAGTGTTAGGTCCCTGATTGCCAATCCTAGACACCAATCAGAGATTGGCCAGGTAGGCGGACCAGCACACAAGCCCTTCAGGATTGAATCCCTAAACCACCGTTCTAGACACTGAGCACAAGGCACACACAGGTTAACTTGACACAGTGATCTAACACTAGCCCGGACCCGACCAGTTGGTGTCCCTAGCCCACTAAGGCAAATTAAGTCTAATTAATTTTAGGTTAAGGCTTGGGACTGAATGCAAGGGATGTGGTTTTGGGCTAAGGAGAGGTGATCAAATCCTCCCCCCATCTGATATAGCAAGAGTGCCCTTAAAAGTAAATTATGCAATGATGGCAGCCAGCTGAGGATGCAAATTAGGGTTTAGATATTTTTTTTGATATTTTTGGAGAATATGTATTTTTTTTTGGTTTTTTTTAAATATAAGAAAACTTGCAAATCATGGCCTAATATACTGGAAATATACTAAAATTAAAAAATATGCAAAACCTCCTAAACAAAACCCTAAAACTTCCAAACTTGTCTTGCTAAAAAAAACAGAGCCAAAAATTTGCAGGCCCTATTTCGGCTTTCAGAAAATTCACAGGCCATAATAAAATCTGGAAAAATTTTTAAAATTACTGAGAATTATGATAAATCCATGAAAATAAATTTCATAATTTTTGGAGTTTTTAAAAGAGAGAAATAATTAAAATAACAGAGTATATATGGACTGAAAAATTGCAGAAAACAAGCCCTAATCTAAGCTCTGATACCAAATGATGGGGAACTAATATGCATGCAATTCTTATTTTTATATTTTACATGTTGAGTTAGGTGATTAATTCCCAGATTTCAGATCAAAATTATTTGTAGGGAATTTTTTATGAATTTTTGAATATCAGCATGCAGATTAGGACCTAGAAAAGTAGCAAAGAAGGACCGCCGGGGCTGAGAAGCCTCGGTTAGGGCAAGTTCTCCTACAATAAAACTACTGGAGGTAGAGGGGTGTACCTGACAATGTCTGTGAAGATCGCAGCGAAGGGGTCTCTCGTTCCTCGATGGATGCGGCCTGGAAAACCGAGCCAAAGCCCCGCGGATACCCGGCTTTCTGCTCGGTGATCCGATTGAGGCTTGGCTGGAGTCGTTGGATTCGTAGGAACTCAGGGACCTGCAAACGACCTGTCAGGGGTTAGAAAGCTCACAAAGGAACAAGAAAACAAAGTAAAAACTGCAAGGAAAGGCTTCTTTTGGAGTGGGCATCCAGGGATCTGGAGGGTTTGTTGGCAGCAGGAAGATGATTGCAAACACGGGAAGAAGAACTCTCACAAACCCCTTTATACACACAGCAGGGTATCACACCACTCAATAGAAGAACTCAAGGTTTTCATTCATCAAAAATTATCCTCATACAAGAGGATAGGGTCCCTTAAATAGACCCTTAACCTTGGGCTCCAAGTAAGGGTACATAAGTCTTTACATAAGAATCCTTTTCCCTCTCAAACCCTAGCTAGAAAATAAGAAAATATTAGGTAGAAAAATCTCTAAAAATTCTCTTGACTTGGTCAACACTCCAAGGATGCCTAGGGGGGCGTGTTGGGCTTCTAGGAGCAGCAAGGGGCCGGCCCATAGGGGCCCGGGTGCATGGGATTGGGCCTTTGGAAGCTGGGGTGGCCTGGTAGCCAGGTAGCAGGAATATTCCCTGGTATCTTGCTTCTTAGGGGCTTGGGCTTGGCACCTGGGCTTGATTTCTTTGGGCTAGGATGTAGATGGACCTCTAAAATCATGGATGCCTTGGAATATGAATATATTTTGGCATCTGGAAGGAAATCTGGACATCTGGAGGGCATCTGCAAGAAATCAGGGTTTTCTGAATTTTCCTCCTGGGGTCTTCAAATCTTCAAGCTGGGTTGTACTTGGGCTATACTTCCATGTCTTCAATCTAGTTGGACTTGGTCTTCACTTGTATGATATAGTCTTGAATCTTCAGTATGCTTGGACAGGACTCAAAAAAATAAAATTAGGTCAACATGAGCTGACTAGCATTGGACTGAACTAGCTCAACATGAGCTGACTAGTATAGAACTGACATAACAACTAAAAATACTCAAATAAAAACTAAAATAGACTCAGATGAGCTAAGCTCTTATTATAGATGGACTCATAAATTATTGATCAATTTACAGAGGGTTGAAAAAGCCTCTGTCTTATTCTGGTGCCTCAGGTGTCCCCATCACTTTTCATTGTGAGTGACCCTAACCCAGAGTGTCCACTAACAAATTGGCCTGAGAGAGGAGAAAGGATCGAGCGTATCCTGGACAATCAAGCCATCATGACCCGGGGTCGTGACTATCAATGCTTCCTGGTCCGATGGCAAGGCCAACCAGAGTCGGACGATTCTTAGATTTCTCGAGAGGACTTGCAACGCCTCAACCCAGACCTTCTCAAGAGATATGTGAACCAGTCTGATCTTCACTCGACAGGGTCGAGTTCCTCCCACCCTGGGAGAATTGGTGCGGACACCAAAGGCACCAGAATAAGGTAGAGGCTTCTCAACCCTCTGTAAATTGATCAATAATTTATGAGTCCATCTGTAATAAGGGCTTAGCCCATCTGAGTCCTTTCTTTAGTTGTTGTTTGAGTCTTTTGAGTTGTTATTTCAGTTCTGTACTAGTCAGCTTATGTTGAGCTAGTTCAGTCCAATGCTAGTCAGCTCATGTTGAGCTTATTTTATTTTTTTGAGTCCTGTCCAAGCATACTGAAGACTCGAGACTATATCATACAAGTGAAGACCAAGTCCAACTAGATTGAAGACATGGAAGTATAGCACAAGTCCAACCCAGCTTGAAGATTTGAAGACCCCAGGAGGAAAATTTAGAAAACCCTGATTTCTTGTAGATGCCCTCCAGATGCCCAGATTCCCTTCCAGATGCCAAAGTATATTCATAGATAAGGGCATCCATGATTCTAGAGGTCCATCTGTATCCTAGCCCAAAGAAATCAAGCCCAAGTGCCAAGCCCAATCCCCTAAGAAGCAAGATACCAGGGAATATTCCTGCTACCTGGCTACCAGGCCACCCCAGCTTCCAGAGGCCCAAACCCATGCACCCAAGCCCCTTTGGGCCGGCCTTTTGCTGCTCCTAGAATCCCAACACGCCCTCCTAGGCATCCTTGGAGTCTTGACCAAGTCAATAAAATTTTTAGGGATTTTTCTACCTAATATTTCCTTATTTTCTAGCTAGGGTTTGAGAGGGAAAAGGATTCTTATGTAAAGACTTATGTACCCTTACTTGGAGCCCAAGGTTAAAAGTCTATTTAAGGGACCCTAGCCTCTTGTATGAAGGTGATTTTTTTGATGAATAAAAACCTTGAGTTCTTCTATGAGTTGTGTGATACCCTGCTATATGCATTAAGGGGTTTGTGAGAGTTTTTCTTCCCAGTGCTGCAATCATCTTCCTGCTGCCAACAAGCCTCTCAGATCCCTGGATGCCCACTCCAAAAGAAGCCTTCCCTTGCTATTTTCCCTTTGTTTTCTTGTTCCTTTGTGAGTTTTCTAACCCCTGACAGGTCGTTTGCAGGTCCCCGAGTTCCTACGAATCCAACGACTCCAGCCAAGCCTCAATCGGATCACCGAGCAGAAAGCCAGGTATCCGCGGGTCTTTGGCTCAGTTTTCCAGGCCGCATCTGTCGAGGAACGAGAGTCCCCTTCACTGCGATCTTCACAGACGTTGTTAGGTACACCCCTCTACCTCCAGTAGTTTTATTGTAGGAGAACTTGCCCTAATCGAGGCTTCTCAGCCCCGGCGGTCCTTCTTTGCTACTTTTCTAGGTCCTAATCTGCATGCTGATCTTCAAAAATTCATACAAAATTCCCTACAAATAATTTTGATCTGAAATTTGGAAATTAGTCACTTAACTCAACATGTAAAACATACAAAAAAAAATGGCATGCATATTAGTCCCGCATCACTATGCCTTGAAATGACCAATAGGTTAGACCGAGCCTACCAAGAAGCCCAAGACTATGAGTGGTCTTTAAGATATAACCAATCAAGTACTTTGGACTTATAGCCAACCTCTACCAACTTGAGTCATGTTTCGATTGATCCGACATCCTTTGTGAACCAGACTTTTGTTTGTCAATTCCCACTTGTGTCACCTCTTGACTAGAAGGATAACACTGAGAAGGAGTTAGGCATGGCCATCCCAAAATTAGTTGACCCGACCAGAGCCGTACTTAAAGAGGAATCAAAGGAGAATAGATTAGAACCTTTCAGTGAGATTGAGGAAGAAATATATGAGCCTGACATAAGTTTGATAGATGAATATGAAGAAGAAGAATTTGAGGATATCTCTCCCGATAATTCAATTAACCAACTCCTACCTAATGGGGTTATTGAGGGGACCCCTGCCACTCAAGGAATTCAGGAGCTAACCCTAAGAGAAGACCCTTTTGAGGAAGTTCAGGAAGAGGAAATTACACCAAATGAAAGTTTAAGTGAGAATACCCCTGAACTCATTGAGGAATCCAAAGAAGACACCCCTGAGTCAAGTCTGGTAGAGAAGTGTGAAGAAGGAAGGGGTTCACAATAATTGCCCATTGAGAAGGTCCAAGAACAAGAAAAAGACAGTAGCTTAGAGGACTTTTTAGATAAACATTCCAAAGACCTTCCTGATAACCTTCCACCTTCTAGGAGCACCCAGCCTATCCTAGAACTTGCACTTGTAGACCCTCCTAGAGCAAATCATGAGGTTTGGATGAGTGCACCTATAGAACAATGTCCTCATTTTAAGGTCGTCCTGAATAACCAAAGTTTGTTTCTTGTTTCCGATAAGCCACCTCAAAACTCTGATTCTTATTTCCTACCCTTCCCTGAATCTTCTCATGTTTCTAGAGCTATGGGATTACACTTTACTGAGATCTCTAGGTTGCAAGACTCCTTAGAACCTATTAGGTTTGCCACCTACTTCTGGAAGACCTTATGGCACCTACTAGGCATCTATAATAAGTTTTCATGCTCTGCATGCCCTCCTCCGACCCAAGGTCAAACCTAGAGAGCCTTAGTTTGTTAGGTTTAGACCTAGGGTTCCTTTAGAATAAAGTCCATTCTTTAGGAATGCGTCGTCAGTCTAGTTTAGTTTTTCATGACCCTTTACTAGGCTTTGGCTCAGATTTTGTTTTGATTGAGAGTACCAGGAATTGGGATTTGTATTTTGTCCAGGACTGAAATTGTATTCAATGTTTCGATCAATAGGTCTATAGGCTAGAGTCCCTTTAAAATTGTTCATGGATACAAGCCTCACACACCACTTGATCTGATTTCACTATTAGCCCACACACACAAGTCTCTTGATGCACTTGCAAAGTATGTAAAGGACTTGCATAAAGAAATTCATGCCAAAATAACTTTAAGTAATGAAACTTATAAGAAGTTGGCAAATTCTCAAAGATGAGTCAAAACTTTTGTTGAGAGAGACTATGTAATGATTAGGTTAAGGCCTGAGCGGTTTCTTTCCTGGAACCGTTAGAAAGTTATATGCTAAAGGAGCTAGACCATTTAGAGTAGTGAAGAGAGTAGGATTCAATGCCTATGTGCTCGAGTTGCCTCCAGAACTAAGCAATAGCTCTACTTTCAACATTACAGACTTAGTAGAGTATAGGGAGCCAGCTGTGATTCCTAGTAAGCCTTTGAAACCTAATCCTGTTATTGAGAGTGATCCCGACCCTGTGTGACCACCAACAAACTGGCCTGTGAGGAAAGAGCAGATTGAAAAGATCCTGGACGATCAGGTTATCTCTACTCGTAATCGAGGATAACAAAGATATCTGGTCCGCTGGCAAGGAAAGCCAGATTCTGATGACTCTTGGATCTCCCGAGAAGAATTACAAGAATTGGACCCAGACCTCTTGGAGAGATACTAGAGCCAGCTAGATACATACTCGACAGGGTCGATTTCCTCCAACCCCGGGAGAATTGGTGCGGGCACCAGACTCAGAAGAAGACTTCAGGGCTCCATCTGGATCTCTGATTGACCTTACCCGAAGAATTAGGGTTTTCTGGTTTTGTAATAAGGGTTGACTTAGTCAACTCAATTTTAGTCTTGAGTCTGTATTTCCCTGCAATTTAAATTTTGTTGAGTCATGTTGACTCAGTACAAGTCCTAGTAGTGGTCTAGGTTTTCTCCAGGTTGGTGCCACTTTTTTTTTCAGTCAATTCAAGGTCCAGGGTGCCACATTTTTTTCTCCCAGGCCAAAGCAAGTGGGTGCCACACTCCCAGCCACACGCTAGAGTCCAGGAGGCACCACATCTCCATCCAGTGTCTTTGGTCCCTACACCACAAGAAATAAACCCAAGCCAGGATGGCAAGAGTTTTTCTTGAAGAGAGGATCAAGGAGGTGCCCCACAATGTTCCATAAAAATCCATGTTATAAAAGGGAAGAGAGCATGTCTTGGGGAGGAATTTAAGGAGGTTCCCAAAAGTTTCCAAAAGTGCCAAAGCAATTAAAGGAAGAAGCCTAAACTTGTGGAGCAAGACTAGGAGGTGTCAAAATGAGCCAAACCATGAAGGGAAAATCCTTGATTCATGGAGAGATACTAGGAGACACCCCCATAACCTGCCATTTGGAGCTGATTTTCAAGTTTTCTTGGAGTTTTTGGGCTGCCCACTCATGGAAGGAGTCTTGGGAAGAGAATTTGATGCCTAAAGTGTGGGTTAGTCCTATTAGTCCCACATGGAAAATGTATAAAATTTTATTTCTTTGTTATGTCTATATATTCAACTCTATGTAACTCTTGAATTTAATGATGAATGAAATCAATTTCTTTGTGAGCAACTTTATGTTTCTCTCTTCTGCACTTGTGTTCAGGTGTTGATCTCTGTGAGGGAGTAAATCAAGGTTCCCTAGGAACCTTGAGGAGGTGTGAGATCTCTAACCCCAAACCCTACCAAAACCCTAGGTTAGCCACTTCAATTCCAAACCCTAGCCGCCATCATCTTCTTCATTCCACCAATCATCCAAACCCTAATCTACCTCATCATCTCACTGCCCCTCTCTTCCAAGTAGAGGCCGACCACCAGCATCTAGGTTCAGATCGGCTACTTTGAATACAGAGCAAATCCCAGAGGAAGTCAGATCAGCATCCAGGAGAATCAGGATTTCAGCAACATCAACTTTTCAAGTTCTTCTTGTCTGGTAAATCCTTTCTTTGAGTATCTGGTTCCTTAACTTGTTCTTCTTCTTTCCCAGATCCTGAGTTCAGGAGAAGCCAACTCTACCGAAGGGCCAGTATTGGAGGATCCATTGCGAAGATATCCGAATCCGAGGATCCAACAATCTGCTCGAGAGAGTCCTTCCACCAAACTCTGTGAAGATCACTGCCTGGTACATAACCCTTCACTTCTCTTTATTTCTGTCCTATTGAAAGTTCAGAGCGAAACCCTAGGTCTGGGAGTTTCTCAACCCCCTGCGATCCTTTACTTCTGAACTACTCTGATAATCTAGTTCTTTGAATTGTGCTTTCAATTATTATATAGTTTCTTTCAATTTAGTTTAACTTTTCTTTGAGTCAAAGCCGACTTCTGAAAATATATATATAAAAAATAAATAAATACATTAATTTTAATTTACTTCCGCATCGCATCATCTTTTTTGTTCTGCATCAATTTTGGTATCAGAGCATTCGTTCTGCATCAAAAACCACCTCCCGTGCATTCGAACCTAAGCCTTTAATCTTAAAGTTAATTAGACCTAATTTGCCCTAGTGGGCTAGGGACACCAACTGGTCGGGTCTAGGCTAGTGTTGAGTCAGTTTGTCTAGTTACTCTGTGTGTGCTTTGTACTTAGTGTCTAGAATGGTGGTTCAGAGATTCTATCCCGAAGGTCTTGTGTGCTGGTCCGCCTACCTGGCCAATCATTGATTGGTGTCTAGGATTGGCAATTAGGGACCTAACACTCCCCTTACACCTGCCTGGCTGAGTCCCGAGTTACTACAGGCTAGCTTGCCACTCTGATTGGGCATCTAGTTTGGGCTCTAGGTCTAGTTAGCCCGTAGTCATTTCAGTCGAATCTCATTTGGTGTGTTTGCTTGCATCATCATGTCCACCCGGAATGGAGTACCCTACCAACCTGGTCTAACCCAACCTGATTTAGAGGCCATGATGAGAACTCTTACCAAAAGTATGACCAAATTAAGTCAGGATATGACTGATACTATTGCCCAGTATAGGAATCTAGTCCGTGAGGATCTTGCCCAGCTTAGGGATCGAGTCCAATTACTTGAGGAACCTAGACATCATAATTGGACTCCTGACCCAGATTTTAATGTGCCTTAACCTCACCCACACCAGGAGCCTAGGAGGACCTTATACCGTGATCCCGAGCATAACCTTAGGAAGCCTAACCATGATATCTATAGTGTGGATCGTGTCTATGAGAGGTCCTTACAATATTCTAGACCTGACACTCAACAACCCAAGTCTTCTAGATCAAACCATTTAGATCCACACCCATGCCCAAGTAAGGTCTCTACTAGCTTGAAACCCTGTGTGACCCAGGTTCCTATATTGCAAGAATGTTGGTTTTGTGGAGAAAGAGGCCATAAATCTAATCAGTGCCCATGCATAGGACTGGCTTGTGCACAGCTAAGTGGTAAGAATCCTAAGGATGACATTAATTAGGGAGAACCCAAGCCTACCAATGAGGAAGAAAGGTTAGGTATGACAAGCCCAGAATCAGTTGACCCGATTACCACTAACCCGAAACCCATTGAAGATGGCATCGAGGAAGTATATGATGCTGGCTTGAGTCTAGTTGATGAATATGAGGGGGAAGAACTTGAAGAATGTGATATCGATACTATTGGTTCCTTACCCGAGGAGACCTTGGAAAGCAACCAAGTGGTATGACCTAGTTCAGAAATTCAAGAGATTTGTGAGAACCAGGTTCCTTTAGTCAGATACCCCCAGGAAGAACTCATAGTGTTAGCTCGAGCTATCAGTTCGTACCCTCTAATGACAGTCATTCCCCAAGTACCAATTGAAGATCTTTGCACTGAACTGTTTAAGTTTTCCCACCCTATGGTAGATCCTCTCCTTAGGATGACTGAATCAAGCCTCTTACAATTGGACCTTGTCCCATGCCCAGCCACTAAGGTCTCTCCCATAATCTCAGTTGAACATCCTTGTCTTGGGCGGATTGATTCATCCAGTTCTGTAGAAGTCCTCCTTATGGCCCTAGACCCCTTCCTTCGCATGACTGACCTACCCTTCTATAGAGTATACCTTTCTGCACCCATAGGTCAAATTTCAAGTCTTGAGGTCATCATCCATAGGCCATTCCATGAATCATTCTCTAATCCATTTCTTGAGAAAGTGGATCATTATTTGCTTAGAGAACAAACCTTAACTGTTGCAATCACATGTCCTAGGCTACTCCCCGAACCATCTCTTGATCCATTCCTGGGAGTAGCAAACTTTTCCTTTCGTAAGGATGACCAGTTGACACACATAGATCACCATTCAATCCTTCAGGTCACCACCTTTAGTCAGCAGGTAATTCGAGACTCCACCTCATATTTCCTCCCTTTCTTTAGGACTTCCAATGCTTCTTACACCATCCAAGTATACTTTATCAAAGTCTTTAGAGTAAACCACGTGTCAGAACCTATTAGGTTTGCCACCTACTTCTGGAAGACCATATGGCACCTACTAGGCACCCATGATAAGTTTTCATGCTCTGCATGCCATCCTCCGACCCAAGGTCAAACCTAGAGAGCCGTAGTTTGTTAGGTTTAGACCTAGGGTTCCTTTGAATAAAGTCCATTCTTTAGGAATGTGTTGTCAGTCGAGTTTAGGACATTGACTAAGATTTTGGTTGAGTGAGAATACCAGGAATTGGGATTTGTACTTACCTAGGGCTGAATTTGCATTCAATGACTCGGTCAATAGGTCTACAGGTAAGAGTCCATTTGAAATTGTGCATGGTTAGAAACCTCACACACCTCATGACCTAGCTCCTTTACCAATCCACACACGAGTCTCCGAGTCTGCTAAAGTTTTTGCACAGCATATAAAAGACTTGCATAAAGAAATTCATGCCAAAATAAATTTAAGTAATGAAACTTATAAGAAGTTGGCTGATTCTCAAAGGTGAGTCAAGAATTTTGTTGAGGGAGACTATGTAATGATTAGGTTAAGGCCTGAACGGTTTCCTCCTGGAACTGTTAGAAAGTTACATGCTAGAGGAGCTGGACCATTTAGAGTGGTGAAGAGAGTAGGGTCCAATGCCTATGTGCTCGAGTTGCCTTCAGAACTAGGCATTAGCTCCACTTTCAACATTACAGACCTAGTAGAGTATAGAGAGCCAACTGTGATTCCCAATAAGCCTTTTGAGCCTAATCCTGCTCTTGAGAGTGAACCCAACCCTGTGTGTCCACCAACAAACTGGCCTGTGAGGAAAGAGCAGATTGAAAAGATCCTGGACGATCATGTTATCTCTACTCGTAATCGAGGATACCAAAGATACCTGGTTCGCTGGCAAGGAAGGCCAGATTCTGATGACTCTTGGATCTTCCGAGATGAATTACAAGAGCTAAATCCAGATCTCTTGGAGAGATACCAGAGCCAACTTGATCCATACTCGACAGGGTCGAGTTCCTCCCACCCCGGGAGAATTGGTGCGGGCACCAGAATCAGAAGAAGACTTCAGGGTTCCATCTGGATCTCTGATTGACCTTGCCCGAGAAAATTAGGGTTTGTAATAAGGATTGACCTGATCAATCCAATTTTGAGTCTGTAATTTTGTCATTTCAATTTTGTTGAGTCATGTTGACTCAGTCCAAGTCCTAGTAGTGGTCTAGGTCTTCTCCAGGTTGGTGCCATTTTTTTTCCAGCCAAGTCAAGGCCCAAGCAAGTGGGCGCCACACTCCCAGCCACACGCCAGAGCCCATGAGGTGCCACATCCCTTGCCTAGTATGCCTTGGTCCCCACACCACAAGAAAGCAGGTCCCTTCTTTCATGCGCCACTTAAGGAGAGATCAATCTAGGATCCTCAATCCAAGGGGGCGCCCAAAACAATTCCATAAGAGCCAAGCTATGAAAATAAAGGAGAAATACTTGGTTAGCAAGACTAGGAGGCGCCCAACTACTTCCAAATAAAACCAAGCATGGAAGGAAAATAATTGTCTTGAAGAGCAAGGCTAGGAGGCGCCATCTTTTTGCCATTTGGAGCCACCAATCAACACTTAAGGAAGCTTTTGGCTGGCCATCATGGGGAGGATTTGATTCTACACACCTAATTTGAGGACCCATCCTATTAGTCCCACATGGGAAGATGTAAAAACCTGATTTCTTGTAAAGGCCTATAAAATGGACCCCTCTTGTAAGTTTTAAAAACAATGATGAATGAAATCAATTTCTTTGTGAGCAACTTTGTGTTTCTCTCATCTGCACTTGTGTTCAGGTGTTGAGCTCCATGAGGGAGTAAATCCATGTTCCCTAGGAACCTTGAGGAGGTGTGAGATCTCCAACCACAAAATCCTACCAAAACCCTAGGATAGCCACTTCAATTCCAAACCCTAGCCGCCCATCATCTTCTTCATTCCACCAATCATCCAAACCCTAATCTACCTTATCATCTCACGGCCCCTCTCTTCCAAGTAGAGGCCGACCACCAGCATCCAGGTCCAGATCGGCTACATCGAATACAGAGAAAATCCTAGAGGAAGTCAGATCAGCATCCAGGAGAATCAGGATTTCAGCAACATCAATTTTTTAAGTTCTTCTTATCTGGTAAATCCTTTCTTTGAGTATCTGGTTCCTTAACTTGTTCTTCTTCTTTCCAAGATCCTGAGTTCAGGAGAAGCCAACTTTGCCAAAGGGCCAGTATTGGAGGATCCATTGCAAAGATATCCGAATCCGAGGATCCAACAATCTGCTCGAGAGAGTCCTTCCACCAAACTCTGTGAAGATCACTGCCTGGTACATAACCCTTCCCTTCTCTTTATTTCTGTCCTGTTGAAAGTTCAGAGCGAAACCCTAGGTCTAGGAGTTTCTCAACCCCCAGCGATCCTTTACTTCTGAACTACTCTGATAATCTAGTTTCTTTGAATCGTGCTTTCAATTATTATATAGTTTCTTTAAATTTAGTTTAACTTTTCTTTGAGTCAAAGCCGACTTCTGAACATATATATAAAAAAAAAAAGAAGAATTAGTCTTAATTTACTTCCACATCGCATCATCTCTTTTGTTCTGCATCATTTTGGTATCAGAGTTTTCGTTCTGCATCATTTTAGTCCCCGCATCATCTGGTATCAGAGCTTAGATTAGGGCTTGTTTTCTGCAATTTTTTAGTCCATATATGCTCTGTTATTTTAATTATTTCTCTCTGATAAAAACTCCAAAAATTTTGAAATTTGTTTTTTTGTATTCATCAAAATTCACAGTAATTTTAAGAGTTTTTTCAGATTTTATTATGACCTGTGAATTTTCTGCAAGCCGAAATACAGCCTACAAATTTTTGGCTCTATTTTTTCAGCAAGACAAGTTTGGATGTTTTAGGGTTTTGTTTAGCATCTTTTGCATATCTTTTAATTTTAGTATATTTCCAGCATATTAGGCCATGATTTGCAAGTTTTATTCTATTAAAAATAATACCAAAAAAAAAATTACATATTCTCCAAAAATACCAAAAACATCTAAACCCTAATTTACATCCTCATCTGCCTGCCATCATTTCATAATTTACTTTTAAGGGCACTCTTGCTATATTAGATGGAGGGAGGATTTGATCACCTCTTCTTAGCCCAAAACCACATCCCTTGCATTCGCTCCCAAGCCTTAACCTAAAATTAACTAGACTTAATTTGCCCTAGTGGGCTAGGGACACCAACTGGTCGGGTCCGGGCTACGTGTCAGATCATTGTGTCAAGATAACTTGTGTGTGCCTTGTGCTCAGTGTCTAGAATGGTTGTTTAGGGATTCAATCCTGAAGGGCTTGTGTGCTGGTCCGCCTACCTGGCCAATCTTTGATTGGTGCCTAAGATTGGCATTCAGGGACCTAACACTCTCCTTGCACCTGCCTGGTTGAGTACAGGATTACTATAGGCTAGTTTGCCACCCTGATTGAGCATCTAGTTTGGACTATAGGTCTAGTCAGCTGTAGTCGGTCTGATCGAGTCTTGCATGAGCACTAGATCAGGGGTTTAATATCACCCACCTCCTTCACAAATGTCTGAACCCATGGAAAATTTGCAAGCCCAAATAAAAGCACTCACTAAGCAACTAACCCAATCCATGGCCCAGTTAACTCAGTCTGGTACCCAAACCAACAATAGAATTGACCATCTTGCCAATAGGTTTGACCAGTTAGATGGCCGTGCAGGGACCATACAAAGAACCCCTGGGTCACAGTCTGAGCCAGATCCTAAGTCCCCTCAACCTAGGAGGACCCCAAACCCTGATCTACACCATGAGGTCGAACCTAGGAGAGCCCCTTTATCCTGACCCGTACTACAATCCTCAACCTAGGAGGACCCCAAACCCTGAACCATACCGAGAGGTTAAACCTACGAGAGCCCCTTAGCCTGACCCATACTATAATACTGAACCTAGAAGAACCCCTTATCATGACCCTTATTATGATACTAAACCTAGAAGACCCAATCAGGATTTTGTAGACCAGGAAGATAGATCCTATTTTCCCACATCCTATAAGCCTAGTATACCCACAACCTATAGATCTTATGACTCCATATCCTATGAACCTAAAACCTATGAATCCTGAACCTGTGAACCTAGATCCTATGACTCTAGATCCCATTATCATAGATCCTATGCACCCATATCCCATGAGCCTAGTAGACCCAACACCCAATATTCTGACCCATATAGGGAGTCCAACCCTAGGAGAACCCAATATCCTGACCCATATAGGGAGTCCAACCCTAGGAGAACCCAATATCCTGACCCATATAGGGAGGACCCCATACCATGATCCATCCTTAGAATCTGACTATAGAGCTGACCCAAAATCCTATGACCCCAGATCCTATAATCCCATGACCCATAGATCTGCACCCTTGTCCTATGAGCCTAGAGAACCAATAAACCCTAAGTATCAATCTAGTACTAGTCAGGTTTCCCTTAGTCAACTTGAACCCCATAGGATTAGCACCCCTAAATATGAGCCCAGTAATGAGCCACTACCTCTTAGGCAACCTGAACCTACTAGGATTAGTGTCCATAATCAGAAACCAGGACCTAGCCAATTTTCTCCTAGCCGACCTTCTCCAACCATTTCTAAGATTGATAAGGCTTACATTAACATGGAAGTGTATGAAGCTGATGCAAACTTTGTGGATGAGTATGAGGGAGAAGAGGAGACACCTTTAGATGACCTAGAATTAGCTGACCCAATAGATACCCAGGTAGAAGCCAACCTAGAGGTAGTTGACCTTGACCACATCCAACCTAAAGCTATAGTGGAAGAACAAATAGAGGAAGAGAACCTAGGTACTACTACTAGAGCCTTACCTGAGGAAACCATAGAGGAGAGCCAAATTATAAAGTCTAGTCCTAAAATACAAGAACCAGAAGAATTTGTTAAGGACTTGATCTCTTTGAATCAATACCCTCAGGATGAGCCTCCTCCTATAGTTCCCATTAGGGACCACTTCCCTGAGATTAGTAACCCATCATTCCACTATGCAAACCCTGTAGATATAGCTCAACCTCGTAAGGTTAACCTCATTAGTATAGGATTAGTTCCTGACACCCCGTCTTTTATCCTACTTTATCCAACTAACCATGAACCTTTTTCTCTACCCTACCAGACTAATTCTGAACCCACTTCCTATTTCCTATCCTTTCCTGAGTATTCTCATGTGTCTAGAACTATTAGGTTACATTTTGTTCATGTTACTAGGTTGCAAGGATCCATAGAGCCCATCCCATTTGTTACCTACTTTTGGCAGACCCTCTGGCACGTATTAGGAGTTACTAGCAAATTTTCTTCTGCATGTCATCCATCAACCATGACTCATGCCTCCATGCCCAAGTGGTAGTTAAGACCTAATAAACCTCTTTAGTCGAGTCTGTTAGGTGTAGGTTTGAGTCCTTTGCATCATCTTGTTAGGAGTCTGCATGTGCCCAACATGTTCACCACCTGCACTAATCTTAAAACAAACTGGCTAATTCCCGAAGAAGGGTCAAAGAATTTGATGTAGTGGATTCTATCTTGGTTAGGCTTAGGCTTAAAAGAAGCTTCATGCTCGTAGAGCCAGACCTTTTAAAGTGATAGAGAAGGTTGGATCAAATGCCTAGTTGTTACATGCCTTCAGATTTGGGCATTAGTTCTACCTTCAATATTATAGACCTGGTTGAGTACAGGGAACCGGCAGCGATACCTAGTGAGGCTTTTGAACCTATTCCTTTTCATTTTGAGTGACCCTAACCCAGAGTGTCCACTAATAAATTTGGCTTGAGAGAGGAGAACGGATCAAGCGTATCCTGGATGATCAAGCCATTATGACCTGGGGCCGCGGTTATCAATGTTTCCTGGGCCAATGGCAAGGCCGGCCAGAGTCGGATGATTCATGGATTTCTCGAGAGGACTTGTAGCACCTCAACCTAGACCTCCTCGAGAGATACGTGAGCCAGCTTGATCTTCACTCGACAGGGTCGAGTTCCTCCCACCTCGAGAGAATTGGTGGGGATACCAAAGGCACCAGAATAAGATAGAGGCTTTTCAACTCTCTATGAATTGATCAATAATTTATGAGTCCATCTGTAATAAGGGCTTAGCCTATCTGAGTCCATTTTAGTTGTTATTTAAGTATTTTGAGTTTCAGTTCTGTACTAGTCAGCTCATGTTGAGCTAGTTCAGTCCAGTGTTAGTCAGCTCATGTTGAGCTAATTTTATTTTTTGAGTCATATTCAGCCATATTGAAGACTCAAGACCACATCATACAAGTGAAGACCAAGTCCAACCAGATTGAAGACATGGAAGTATAGCCCAAGTCCAACCTAACTTGAAGATTTGAAGATCCCAGGAGGAAAATTCAGAAAACCCTGATTCCTTGCAGATGCCCTCCAGATGCCCAGATTCCCTTCTAGATGCCAAAATATATTCATATACCAAGGCATCCATGATTTTAGAGGTCCATCTACATCCTAGCCCAAAGAAATCAAGCCCAGGCGCCAAGCCCAAGCCCCTAAGAAGCAAGATACCAGGGAATATTCCTGCTACCTGGCTACCAGGCCACCCCAGCTTCCAGAGGCCCAAACCCATGCGCCCGAGCCCCTTTGGGCCGGCCTCTTGCTTCTCCTAGAAGCCCAACACGCCCCCCTAGGCATCCTTGGAGTGTTGGCCAAGTCAAAAGAATTTTTAGGGATTTTTTCTACCTAATGTTTCCTTATTTTCTAGCTAGGGTTTGAGAGGGAAAAGGATTCTTATGTAAAGACTTATGTTCCCTTACTTGGAGCCCAAGGTTAAGGGTCTATTTAAAGGACCCTATCCTCTTGTATGAAGGGAGATTTTTGATATGAAATAAACCTTGAGTTCTTATATTGTTTTGTGTGATTACCATGCTGTGTGCATAAAGGAGTTTGAGAGTTTTTCTTCCCGGTGTTTGCAACCATCTTCCTGCCGCCAAACATCCTTCCATCCCCCTCCAAAACTTTCTTTCCTTTACTATTTTCCTTTGTTTTCTTGATTTCCTCTGAGTTTTCTAACCCCTGACAGGTCGTTTGTAGGTCCCCGAGTTCCTACGAATCCAACGACTCCAGCCAAGCATCAATCGGACCACCGAGCAGAAAGCCGGGTATCCGCGGGTCTTTGGTTTGGTTTTCCAGGCCGCATCCATCGAGGAACGAGAGATCTCTTTGCTACGATCTTCACCGGGCACTTCAGACGTTGTCAGGTACACCCCCTCTACCTCCAGTAATTATGTTGTAGGAGAACTTGCCCTAACCGAGGCTTCTCAGCCCCGGCGATCCTTCTTTAATACTTTTCTAGGTTCTAATCTGCATGCTTGGCTTCAAAAATTCATAAAAAATTCCCTACAACTAATTTTGATCTGAAATTTGGGAATTAATCACCTAACCCCACGTATAAAACATACAAAAAGAATTGCTTGCATATTAGTCCCCCATCACACAGCTTGCGCCAGCATTAGATGAAGCTAAACCCGGTGAAGTGCACCTTTGGGGTGGCCGCAGGAAAGTTTCTCGGCTTTATGGTCATCCAAAGGGGGATCGAGGCGAACCCGGATAAGGTGCAAGTCATCACCGACATGGAGCATCCGTCCTCCAAGAAGCAGGTCCAGCGACTAACGGGACGTGTCGCTGCCCTTAATAGATTCATCTCGAGATCGGCTGACCGTTGCCAGCCATTCTTCAAGGCACTGCGTAAGATGCACGACTTCAACTGGACCGAGGAATGCAGGACGGCCTTCGAGGAGTTGAAGAACTTCCTTGTCTCCCCTTCACTGCTCTCCAGGCCAAAGGAAGGGGAGGAACTCCTACTGTATTTGGTGGTGACATCAGGGGCTGTCAGCTCGGTTCTCGTTCGCACAGACAAGGACAAATCTCAGAAGCCGGTGTATTACACTAGCAAGATCCTCTGTGATGCAGAGATCAGGTATACTCGCTCCGAAAAACTTATTTTGCACTAATAATGTCTGCTTAGTGCCTAAGGCCCTACTTCCAAGCACACCCAATAGTGGTGGTGACGGACCAGCCGTTAAGGACTATCCTCATCCGATCCGAAACATCCGGGAGGTTGGCTAAGTCTTCCATGCTGCTCAGCGAATTCAACATATCGTACCACCCTAGGTCATCACAAAAGGGCCAAGTCTTGGCCGACTTCGTGGTCGAGTGCGCCAGGTTCACCGAGGAGCCAGAGCAGACAGCAACGGAGCCCGAGCCGGGAGAAGAGTCCTGGATTCTTCACGTAGATGGAGCATCCAATTACGGCCGGAGCGGGGTCGGCCTCATCTTCATCAATGGAGATGGGGTTGTGGTGGAATGCGCCCTCCGCTTCAAGTTCGCCGTGACTAATAACCAGGCAGAGTATGAGGCACTCCTCGTGGGCTTGAGAGTCTCCCGTGAGTTGGGCGTGCAGGACTTGAAAGTCTTCACTAACTCCCAACTGGTCGCTGGGCAAGTATCCGAGAAATACGAAGCAAGGGATGCCCAGATGGCGAAATATCTGGAACAAGTCTGGGCGAGCACGGCAGGCCTCCGGTGCTTCAGCATTTTCCACATCCCTCGAGGAGAGAATGCGCATGCAGATGCGCTATCCAGGCTCGCGTCCCTACCGGACTCGTCACTAGGACATGCCTACATCGAGCACCTCGAAAGTCCCAGCTATGGGGACCGGACAAAGGTGCACCAAGTCACCCCCGAGCCAAGCTTGATGGACAAGTACATCCATTATATCACTGATGGAACCTTACCAGGAGACCGTGTGGAGGCCGTCCTCATCAGGAAGAAGGCATCTCGGTTCGTCCTGATGGAGGGCGAGCTCTATCGCCGATCTTACTCCTACCCACTCTTGAGATGCCTCAGGCCCGCCGAGGCAACCTTCGTGCTCCAGGAGATATACGAAGGCCTCTATGGGAATCACGTGGGAGGGAGGACACTGGCCTACAAAGCCCTCTGCCAGGGGTACTTCTGGGAGACCATGAGAGAAGACGCGGCCGACTTCATCAAAAGGTGCGATAAGTGCCAACGCCATGCCAACATCCAGCATCAGCTAGCGGCGCCGATCTCACAGCTCTCGGCCCCTTGGCCCTTTGCACAGTAGGGAATGGACATCTTGGAACCATTCCCCCTAGTGTCAGGGCAGCGAAAGTTTCTACTGGTGGTGATCGACTACTTCAGCAAGTGGGTCGAGGCGGAGCTGCTGGCTCGGATCGCGCAGGCCAACATCCGCTAGTTCTTCTGGAAGTCTGTCATTTGCCGATTCGGGCTCCCCCGTTGCATCATCATCGACAATAGGTGATAGTTCGATAATCGCGAGTTCGAAGGGTTCTGCGCAGCCCATGGCATCCAACACCGGTTCACCTCGGTGGCTCATCCCCAAACAAACGGAAAGGCCGAGGTGACCAACCAGACCATCCTTCAAGGGCTTCGAACCAGGCTGGATCAAGCTAAAGGCCTATGGGCAGAAGAGCTACCTAGCATCCTATGGGTCTACCACACAATGCCCAGGACAGTGACTGGTGAAACGCCCTTCAGCCTCATCTTCGTTGCCGAAGCGGTCATCCCTGTCGAGCTCGGCGTGCCTAGACCGTGAGTGCGGCAGTACGATGAAGCGCGGAACTTGGCGCACCTCCTATTCAATTTGGACCTCCTTGAGGAAGCAAGGGATAGAGCCCGCCTACGGATGGTGGCCTACTGATAAAGAATCACCCGATACTACAATGCCCATGTCCGAACAAAACCCTTCAAGCCCGGAGACCTGGTGCTGCGGCGGGTGGAAGTATCCCAGCCTAGGGAGTCCGGTAAGCTCTCACCGAACTGGGAGGGCCCCTGCAAAGTGCCTGAAGCCCTCTCTCAAGGGGCCTATTATCTTGAAGACCTCGACGGCATCAGGTTCCCTAAAACATGGAATGCCTGCAATTTACGGAAATACTATCAATAATGTAAGGTTCCCCAATAATAAATAACAATGGTCTTTTCTTGTGCAAGTGTTTGTCTATCTTGCAGGAGAATGCCAAAGGCGTCCCCGAGCCCAGCTCCAGGATGCCAGAGGAACTTAGAGCCACGTAGCTCTACCACCTTTCCAGTGCCCCCGAGCCTAGCTCTAGGATGCCAAAGGAACATTAAGCCACGTAGCTCTCCAACTCCAAGCGTCCCCGAGCCCAGCTCCAGGACATCAAAGAAATCTCGAGCCACGTAGCTCCCACTTCCTGGCGCCCCCAAGCCTAGCTCCAGGATGCCAGAGGGACTTTGAGCCACATAGCTCTCCAACTCCAAGCATCCCCGAGCCCAGCTCCAAGACGTCAAAGAAATCTCGAGCCACGAAGCTCCCACTTCCCGGCGCCCCCGAGCCTAGCTCTAGGATGCTAGAGGAACTTTGAGCCACGTAGCTCTCCAACTCCAAGCGTCCTCGAGCCCAGCTCCAGGATGTCAAAGAAATCTCGAGCCATGAAGCTCCTACTTCCCGGTGCCCCCGAGCCTAGCTCCAAGATGCTAGAAGAACTTTGAGCCATGTAGCTCTCCAACTCCAAGCATCCCCGAGCCCAGCTCCATGATGTCAAAGAAATCTCGAGCCATGTAGCTCCTACTTCCCAGTGCCCCCGAGCCTAGCTCCAGGATGCCAGAGGGACTTTGAGCCACATAGCTCTCCAACTCCAAGCATCCCCGAGCAAAGCTCCAGGACGTCGAAGAAATCTCGAGCCAAGTAGCTCTCCATCTCAAACGCCTCCGAGCCTAGCTCCGAGATGCCAAGGAATCACGGGGCCATGTAGCTCCCATCAACGCCTCGAGCCTAGCTCCAAGGCACCAAAAACCTGAGCCAAGATCTCAGTCAATCCCTGGGCCCGAGCCTAGCTCCACATCCAGGAAGGCCTCGAGCCTAGCTCCAAGGCAACCAAGACCTGTAACCCCCCTACCCTGATCTCCCCACTCGAAAAGAAAACGGGAGGGGAAGGAAAGAAAGGGAACAAGGGGGGAAGCCCGGCAGCCATCCTCTCTGATCTCCCCTCTCGAAAAGAAGACGAGAGGGGAAGGAAAGAAAGAGAGCAAAAATGGGGGTCCAGCCAGCGTTCCCTCTTCTGATCTCCCCACTCTAGAAAAAAAAAAATGAAAATGAAATGATGACGATGATGAAAAAATAAAATGAAAAGAAAAATGAATAAAAGAAGAGTGGGGAAGGAAGAAAAAAGGGAGTGAGAAGAAAATACAGCACCATCAAAACTACAGCTCTAAACAATCTCCATCCTTAAGCCCAGCTCCAGGAAATCTTCTCAAAATCGGAGCTCAGATCTCCGGCCAAGGGAACTTCGAACCAAGCAGCCCTCAATAATCTCCGTCCCCGAGCCCAGCTCCAGGACATCTTCTCAAGACCGGAGCTCAGATCTCTGGCCAAGGAAATTTCGAGCCAAGCCACTCTCAGTAATCTCCATCCCTGAGCCCAGCTCCAGGACATCTTCTCAAGACCGGAGCTTAGATCTCCAGCCAAGGAAATTTCAAGCCAAGCCGCTCTCAGCAATCTCCATCCCCGAGCCTATCTCCAGGACATCTTCTCAAGACCGGAGCTCAGATCTCCAACCAAGGGAACTTCGAGCCAAGCAGCTCTCAGAAATCTCCATCCCTGAGCCTAGCCCTGGGACACCAGCTTGTGACACCAGCGCAAGACCGGAGTTCAGATCTCTGGCCCAAAGACCGCCAAGCTCGGCAGCCCTCGGGTACCCCCTACCTGATCTCCCCATACATTGAAAAGAAAAACAAAAATTGAAAGGGAGTGAAGGAGGGGAGGAGCCATATGAGAAGAGCAGTTTCAAGAAAATTCTGCATTTCATTGATCAAATGGAAAGTACAGGAATCCTATCACGAGCCCCCGACATGCCGGGCGGCCCTGTTGAATACAAAAAAAGAGAGGAACAGATAATAACTATCTCCTAGCTGGATTGCTAGGAATCTCCATCACCAAGGGCATCTGGTCACACGGCTTTGGTCTCAGCTGGCATGGCCTCCTCAGTACCCACCTCCTGATCTGAAGTACCAAGGGAGACGAGGTAGTCATGGCCTTCGGCTGAGACGAACTCCTCGACTAGGAGATGCAAGTACATGAAACCTTTGAAGAAGGAGTCCGACATCGTCTGTTGGATTTCGGCGAGGAACTCCTCCAAAGCCCTGTACCTCTGCACTACCTCCTCGCTCCCTTCTTTGCAGCAGCTCCCTCATGCTTGGCATCCATGACCACCCTGGTCGCCTCATCCGCTGCCCTCTGAGCCACGACTGACTGCTCTTCCTCTGCTATCAGTCGAGCTCGGAGAGACTGGGTGATCCATTTCTGCCGGGCTGCCTTAGCCATAACCAGGCCCAAGTTCTGCTCTGAGTCGACGAGCTCCTTGGCTTTTTTCTTCGACTCCCCCTGCTCGAAGTCAAGCCTCTCCTCGAGTTCCTTCGCTCGCCCCTCGATGTCGGCGAGCTGCCTCTCGAGGTCCTTAACCCGTTGGTCAAGCACCTCCTTGGAGTCGGCTTTCTCCTTTAGATTGGTCTTCAACGACGCGATCATGGCCATTTGCTACTGCGCGAACTGCTCCCAGTTTCGGTAGCAGCTTCTAATGAAGAGGGCCTCGACACCCATCTGCAGTACCTAGAAGTTTAGAAAAAAGGAGAAAGAGAAGGAGGAGGGAAAGGACAAAGCTGCCTACCTTGTATCGATGGGGAAAAATGCTATTGATTACGAGCCCGACCGGCAATCCATCCATGTTCTCTCGGTCGTGCCGCGAGATGGAGAAGTCCATCATTTGGTAGGCCAGCACACGATTGTCGGCCAGGGAGCTCTCTGGCCGTAACTTGAATGGGAGGTGACACCTCGCCTCGTCCCTCCAGCTCTCCCTTGGGGCAATTGTGTCCGCCACTCCCTCAGCAGGACTCCCGAAGACCGGCCAAGGGCCCGGCACCATCATCACTAGAAAGCCATCAACTTCGGCCACCCCCGGGCCCAGGGAGTGAAGTGGAGCAACGGCGACCGCGAGCCGGACAACCACTACGGGCTTTGGGAGAGGGGGTTCCACTCGCGGCTCTGCCCGTTGGGTAGGGACTCCCACGACCACTTTCTTCTTCGAGGCCGCCGGCACAACTGGAGCAGGTACTGGCACCTCCTTAACCTGAGCCCGCTTCGGAAGGGGCTCGGTGACCGCCCCGGTGGGTAGCATCTTCCTAGAGACCGGCGACGCCTCGCCCTCTAGAAGGCCCAACCCTACATACGGGAACCAAGAATGTCAAACCAAAAAAAAAAAAAAAGAGAAAAAGAAAAGAGAGAGAAGAAAAAGGTGGACTGCATGCAGAGGAAAAAGCTGAACCTACCCGGCCCAGCCGACGAGTCGATCCTGGTGTTGAGGAGATTTTTTTTTGATAACAGAACCTCCAAGGAAGGGATTTAGGCGGTGCGAAGCTGCTCGTAGTCGTCCTGATCGGCAGCCTCGATCGCTGAGATCCGGTTTGAGGATTTGTCTGGTTCGCTCCAGGCCTAGTCGACTCTCTCGACGTCCGCAAAGAAGAACCTACTCTTCCATCCCTTGACAGAAGAGGAAAGCTTGAACCTAATGACCTTTTGGTGCGGGCACCAGACTCAGAAGAAGACTTCAGAGCTCCATCTGGATCTCTGATTAACCTTGCCCGAAAAAATTAGGGTTTTTGGTTTGTAATAAGAGTTGACTAGATCAACTCAATTTAGCTTGAGTCTACATTACCTGCATTTTATTTTGTTGAGTCATGTTGACTCAGTAGTGGACTAGGATTTCAACCTGGGGTGTTACATTTTCTCCCAAGACCAAGCAAGTGGACACCACACTCCCAGCCACACTCCCAGCCATACGCCTGAGTCTAAGGGGCGCCATATCTACATCCAGCAGCCTTTGGTCCCCACTCCACAGATAGCAGCTTCCTTCTCTCATGCGCCAGATGAGGAGAAATCCACCAAAAGTCCACAAATCAAGGGGGTGGCCAAGACTTTCCCAAGAGAACCAAAGTAAAGATGGGAAGAAATTCTCTTGGAGAGAACTTCAAGGAGGCGCCCACTACCTGCCAAAAAAATCCAAAACAAAGATGGGAAGGACCTTGACTTAGGGAGGAAGAAAAGGAGGAGTCCAAAAGAGTTGATTCATGGAAGGAAAAAAAATTCTCTTGAAGATCCAAACAAGGAGGCGCCATCTACCTGCCTTTTATAACCCAAATCAAATTTTTTTTGGTACCTTGGCCGACCATATGTGTATGATTTATCCTGATTTGTAGATCCCCTCCTTTAGTCCCACATGGGAAGATGTAAAACTCTACTCTCTTGTAATGGCCTATAAATTAAACCCCCATGTAAGTTTGAAAAGAATCAGATGAATGAAACCAAATTTTTTTGTGAGCAAACTTTGTGTTTTCTTTCTTCCGCACTTGCATCTAGGTGTTGAGCTCCGTGAGGGAGTAAATCAGGGTTCCCCAGGAACCTTGAGGAGGTGTGAGATCTCCAAAACCCAAACCCTAGGTTAGCCACTCCACTCCCAAACCCTAGCCGCCATCACCCTTCTCTTTCCACGAAGCCCTAGTCTATTCCACTTCTCACGGCCATCCTCTCCAAGTCCAGGCCAGCCACCAGCATCCAGCTCCAGTCCAGATACTTCAGATCTACAGCAATTCTAAGAGGAAGTCAGATCGGCCTCCAGGAGAATCCTGATTTCAGCAACTTCAGCTTTCAAGTTCTTCAACCTGGTAAATCTTTTCTTGAGTATCTGAAATCCATCACTTGTTCCTCTTCTTTCCCAGATCTTGAGTCCAGGAGAAGCCGACCAAACCACAAGACCAGTATTGGAGGATCCATTGCGAAGATAGCCGACTCCGAGGATCCCACAATCTGCTCGAGAGAGTTCTTCCACCAAAATCCTGAGAAGATCACTGTCTGGTTAGTAAACCATCTCTCCTCTCTATTTCTATTCTGTTGAAAGTTCAGAGCGAAATCCTAGGTCTGGGAGTTTCTCAACCCCCAGCGATCCGTTACTTCTGAACTACTCTGATAATTTAGTTTCTTCTAAACTGTGCTTTCAATCCTTACCTAGTTTCCTTCAACTTAGTTTAGCTTTACTTTGAGTCAAAGCCAATTTCTGAAATAAAAAAAAAGAAATTAATCCTAAATTTACTTCCGCATATGCTTCTTTGTTCTTTGTTCTACATCATTTTTGGTATCAGAGCCCTATATAGGGTTTCTGTTTTGATTGCTTGTTTGAGTCTCTCTCTTTTTACTTTGTCTGCTCGAAGTAGACTCCCCAGGACATCCGGTCCTAGGAATGAAGCGAGGTGCAAACCTCCTCTTCCCATTCCATGGGGTGTTCCTAGGGCGTGTAGGGGATCCATTGGGTTATAACTTCGTAGCACGAATTGTAAACGGGGAAGTGCTCAGTTTTCAGCCCGTAATTGCCATGTTGCAGGAATTATTTTGCACTGCAGATAATTCCAAATTTAGTGATTTTTGTTTTGTTAAAACCAGTATAATTGAAACTAATTTGTATAATTTTATTATGATTTATTGGTTTTCATGCAATTTCTGAGAATTAAATTACTGCAACTCTATTTTTGTGTTCTGCAATCAATTTATTTTGAGTGTTCATCTCTTAATTCATCATAAGGGCATTTGAGCATCTAAGATAAGGGGAGGAGTTGATAACCTCTCCTTAGCCCAAAACCACCACCCCTTCATTCGAACCTAAGCCTTTAATCTAAAAATTGATTAGACCTAATTTGCCCTAGTGGGCTAGGGACATCAACAAGTCGGGTCAAGGCTAGTGTTGAGTCAGTTTGTCTGGTTACTCTGTGTGTGCTTTGTACTCAGTATCTAGAACGGTGGTTCAGGAATTCCATCCCGAAGGGCTTGTGTGCTGGTCTGCCTACCTGGCCAATCTCTGATTGGTGTCTAGGATTGGCATTCAGGGACCTAACACTCCCCTTACACCTGCCTGGCTGAGTCCTGAGTTACTACAGCTAGCTTGCCACTCTGATTGGGCATCTAGTTTGGGCTCTAGGTCTAGTTAACCCGTAGTCATTCAGTTGAGTCTCATTTTGTGTGCTTGATTGCATCATGTCTACCCGGAATGGAGTACCCTACCAACCTGGTCAAACCCAACCTGATTTAGAGGCCATGGTTAGAGCTCTTACTGAGAGTATGAACAAATTGAGTCAGGATGTGACTGCTAATGTTGCCCAGTGTAAAGAACAAGTCCATGAGAATTTTACCCAGCTTAGGGATCGAGTCCAACTACTTGAGAAACGTAGACATCAAAATTGGACCCCTGATCCAAAATTTAATAGGCCCCAACCTCACCCATGCCAGGAGCCTAGGAGGACCTTATACCATGATCCCGAGCATAACCTTAGGAAGCCTAACCATGATATCTATAGTGTGGATCGTGTCTATGAGAGGTCCTTACAATATTCTAGACCAGTCACTCAACAACCCAAGTCTTCTAGATCAAACCATTTAGATCCACACCCATGCCCAAGTGAGGTCTCTACTAGCTTGAAACCTAGTGTGATCCAGGTTCCTATATCGCAAGAATGTTTGTTTTGTAGAGAAAGAGGCCATAAATCTAGTCAGTGCCCATGCATAGGACTGGCTTGTGCACAGCTAAGTGGTAAGAATCCTAAGGACAAGGTAGCTAAAGGAACTAGTAAGGTCAGAGAAATGAAGACTGGAGTGAACCTAATTAGTGCCAAGGATCTAGAACAAGAGATTCATAGTGGTTCACCCATTTGGATGTTGACTGCTAAGGAACTTAGGACTCCTACACCCTCAGAGCCTCCTCAGGAAGTTAAGCCTTTATTAGAAGAATTTGAGGATGTTTTTCCCGAGGATCTGCCAGACCACCTTCCACCTCTTAGGGATATTCAGCATTCAATAGATTTAGTCCCAGGAGCTACTTTACCCAACTTGCCCCATTATAGGATGAATCCATCGGAGCAAAAAGAACTGCAAAAGCAGGTTGGCGAATTGTTGAGGAAGGGGTTCATTAGAGAGAGTCTTAGCCCTTGTGCAGTCCCTGCACTTCTAACCCCGAAGAAGGATGGCACGTGGAAGATGTGTGTTGACAGTTGTGCCATCAATAAAATCACAATCAAGTATAGGTTCCCCATCCCTAGACTAGATGACATGCTTGATATGATGGCCGGTGCCATGGTTTTTTCTAAAATTGATCTCAAGAGCGGCTATCATCAGGTTAGGATTAGACCAGGGGATGAGTGGAAAACAGCCTTCAAAACTAAGGATGGTCTCTATGAATGGGTTGTTATGCCTTTTGGGTTGTCCAATGCCCCGAGTACTTTCATGAGGATTATGACCCAAGTACTTAGAGCTTTCATAGGGAAGTTTGTAGTGGTCTATTTTGATGACATCCTGATCTATAGTAAGACCCCTGCAGATCACCTAGGCCACCTTAGACAAGTTTGTCAAGTTTTGAGGAGTGATAGTCTCTACGGTAATCTCAAAAAGTATGAATTTATGACCAGTAGAATTATCTTCCTTGGATTTGTTGTAACCCCTGACGGCGTGGCTACCGACCCTGAAAAGATTAGGTCCATAGTAGAATGGCCAGAGCCGACCAGTGTGCATGAAGTCAGAAGTTTCCATGGCTTGGCTACCTTCTATAGGCGATTCATCAAGAGGTTTAGTACCGTAGTTGCTCCTATCATAGACTGCATCAGGAAGGGAGAATTTCACTGGACCAAAGCAGCCCATCAAGCCTTCCTAGATCTTAAGGATAGGATGACCCAGGCACCCATTTTGAGACTACCGGACTTTTCAAAGGTATTTGAGGTTGCCTGTGATGCTTCAGGAGTAGGTATAGGTGGAGTCCTAAGCCAAGAGAACCATCCCGTAGCATTCTTTAGTGAAAAACTTAATGATGCTAAGCTTAGGTATTCTACCTATGATAAGGAATTTTACGCGGTAGTGCAAGCTTTGCGTTTCTGGAGACATTATTTACTACCGCAAGAATTTGTGCTGTTTTCGGACCATGAGGCTCTTAGATTCTTGAATTCTCAGAAGAAGCTTAACCCTAGGCATGCTAAGTGGGTAGAGTATATCCAGTCCTATACTTTTGTTTTGAAGCATAAGGCTGGGTCTGAAAATAAGGTAGCTGATGCCCTTAGTCGTCGATCTTTGTTATTGAATTCTGTTAGGGCTGAAGTCATAGGGTTTGAGCAAATCAAAGAAGAATATGAGTCGTGTCCAGATTTCAAGACTGTATACCAGGATCTAACTCAAGGACCATCTAGTGAACATAAGGATTATTCCCTTTTAGATGGCTTTCTGTTCTTTAAGAATAGGCTTTGCATCCCTAGAACCTCTCTTAGGGAATTCTTGATTTGGGAAACTCATGCTGGAGGTTTAGCTGGCCATTTCGGAAAAGATAAGACCACCCTGGCTATTGAAGACCATTTTTTCTGGCCTAGCTTAAAAAGAGATGTAGCACACATTGTGGCTAGGTGTCGGACCTGCGCTGTTGCCAAACAACGAAAACAGAACACCGGCCTTTATACCCCACTCCCTGTCCCAGATCGTCCTTGGCAAGATGTGAGCATGGACTTTGTGTTAGGTTTGCCTAAGACCCAGAGGAGGCATGACTCTATCTGTGTTGTAGTAGACCGATTTTCCAAGATGGCCCATTTCTTGCCTTGTTCCCAAACATTTGATGCGTCTAAGGTAGCCACCCTGTTCTTTAATGAGATAGTTCGCCTCCATGGCCTACCCAAGACCATTGTTTTAGATAGGGATGTTCGGTTCACCAGCTATTTCTGGAAAACCCTTTGGCATAAGTTTGGGACGAAACTTAAGTTTTCAACTGCCTATCATCCCCAGACTGACGGCCAAATCGAAGTAGTGAACCGTAGTTTAGACAATCTGCTAAGGTGTCTTGTTGGTGAAAACATTAGGAACTGAATTTGCATATAATGACTCGGTCAATAGGTCTACGGGTAAGAGTCCATTTGAAATTGTGCATGGTTACAAACCCCACACACCTCTTGACCTAGCTCCTTTACCAGTCCACACACGGGTCTCCGAGTCTGCCGAAGTTTTTGCACAGCATATAAAAGACTTGCATAAAGAAATTCAAGCCAAAATAAATTTAAGTAATGAAACTTATAAGAAATTGGCTGATTCTCAAAGGCGAGTCAAAACTTTTGACGAAGGAGACTATGTAATGATTAGGTTAAGGCCTGAACGGTTTCCTCCTGGAACCGTTAGAAAGTTACATGCTAGGGGAGCTGGACCATTTAGAGTGGTAAAGAGAGTAGGATCCAATGCCTATGTGCTCGAGTTGCCTCCAGAACTAGGCATTAGCTCCACTTTCAACATTACAAACCTAGTAGAGTATAGGGAGCCAGTTGTGATTCCCAGTGAGGCTTTTGAACCTAATCCTGCTCTTGAGAGTGAACCTGACCCTGTGTGTCCACCAACAAATTGGCCTGTGAGGAAAGAGCAGATTGAAAAGATCCTGGATGATCAGGTTATCTCTACTCGTAATCGAGGATACCAAAGATACCTGGTCCGCTGGCTAGGAAGGCCAGATTCTGATGACTCTTGGATCTCCCGAGAAGAGTTACAAGAGCTGGACCCAGACCTCTTGGAGAGATACCAGAGCCAACTTGATCCATACTCGACAGGGTCGAGTTCCTCCCACCCTGGGAGAATTGGTGTGGGCACCAGACTCAGAAGAAGACTTCAGAGCTCCATCTGGATCTCTGATTAACCTTGCCCAAAAAAATTAGGGTTTTTGGTTTGTAATAAGAGTTGACTAGATCAACTCAATTTAGCTTGAGTCTACATTACCTGCATTTTATTTTGTTGAGTCATGTTGACTCAGTAGTGGACTAGGGTTTCAATCTGGGGTGTTACATTTTCTCTCAAGACCAAGCAAGTGGACACCACACTCCCAGCCACACTCCCAGCCATACGCTTGAGTCCAGGGGGTGCCATATCTACATCCAGCAGCCTTTGGTCCCCACTCCACAGATAGCAGCTTCCTTCTCTCATGCGCCAGATGAGGAGAAATCCACCAAGAGTCCACAAATCAAGGGGGCGGCCAAGACTTTCCCAAGAGAACCAAAGTAAAGATGGGAAGAAATTCTCTTGGAGAGAACTTCAAGGAGGCGCCCACTACCTGCCAAAAAAATCCAAAACAAAGATGGGAAGGACCTTGACTTAGGGAGGAAGAAAAGGAGGAGTCCAAAAGAGTTGATCCATGGAAGGAAAAAAAATTCTCTTGAAGATCCAAACAAGGAGGCGCCATCTACCTGCCTTTTATAACCCAAATCAAATTTTTTTTGGTACCTTGGCCGACCATATGTGTATGATTTATCCTGATTTGTAGATCCCCTCCTTTAGTCCCACATGGAAAGATGTAAAACTCTACTCTCTTGTAATGGCCTATAAATTAAACCCCCATGTAAGTTTGAAAAGAATCAGATGAATGAAACCAAATTTTTTTGTGAGCAAACTTTGTGTTTTCTCTCTTCCGCACTTGCATCCAGGTGTTGAGCTCCATGAGGGAGTAAATCCGGGTTCCCCAGGAACCTTGAGGAGGTGTGAGATCTCCAAAACCCAAACCCTAGGTTAGACACTCCACTCCCAAACCCTAGCCGCCATCACCCTTCTCTTTCCACCAAGCCCTAGTCTATTCCACTTCTCACGGCCATCCTCTCCAAGTCCAGGCCGGCCACCAGCATCCAGCTCCAGTCCAGATACTTCAGATCTACAGCAATTCTAAGAGGAAGTCAGATCGGCCTCCAGGAGAATCCTGATTTCAGCAACTTCAGCTTTCAAGTTCTTCAACCTGGTAAATCTTTTCTTGAGTATCTGAAATCCATCACTTGTTCCTCTTCTTTCCTAGATCTTGAGTCCAGGAGAAGCCGACCAAACCACAAGACCAGTATTGGAGGATCCATTATGAAGATAGCCGACTCTGAGGATCCCACAATCTGCTCGAGAGAGTTCTTCCACCAAAATCCTGAGAAGATCACTGTCTGGTTAGTAAACCATCTCTCCTCTCTATTTCTGTTTTGTTGAAAGTTCAGAGTGAAACCCTAGGTCTGGGAGTTTCTCAACCTCCCAGCGATCCGTTACTTCTGAACTACTCTGATAATTTAGTTTCTTCTAAACTGTGCTTTCAATCCTTACCTAGTTTCCTTCAACTTAGTTTAGCTTTACTTTGAGTCAAAGCCAATTTCTGAAATATAAAAAAAAATAAAAAAAAAAAGAAATTAATCCTAAATTTACTTCCGCATACGCTTCTTTGTTCTTTGTTCTGCATCACCTTTGGGCGGGAAGACAAAGACCACCACCCGTCTTCTGTCGGGTGGCATTTCAGGGTAAAGAATGCCCTGAATAGGGAAAACTGGGCAACGAACCCATGGACATGACAGAGTACAATGAAAGAAAAGATTATCCTGATGGCATTAAGCACCAACTGGGTGGGGACCAGATGATAGTTGCTCAGAACAGACAAGAAAAAAAAATGGAAAGGAAATCGAAGACCTCCAGAGAAGGTCCCCTCATAGAAAGCGAGACGTGCTAGGCCATTGGAAGTGACCCGCTCGCCAGGGCAGGGAACCATGAGCCGGACAGAAGACAGGATCCCGTAAGCATCCCGAATGGCCTCCAGTTTCGTGGCAGAGATCGTCGAAGTGACCCTGCCCGGACCTGTCGATCGAATCGGCTCAGGGGCTGGTTCAAGCAGAAGAGGAGGAACGACAAGATGAGAAGGAGTGACCTCCAGCCCCCCACCGGACGTGGGAGGGGCGGCAAGGGCTGGCCTCACACTAATCCTAAATCGCTCCCCCTCTGATTCCTCGTCGAAAGAAAAGAGCACCACCCTTTGAACATAGGACTCAGGACAAGACATACTAAATTGATAGAGAAGGACCTGGATGCAGCAACGAGCACGAGTGATTCTGAGAGAAGCCATTGCATGAGGAATTTTTCTTGTTTCTTCGAAAAGGCCCACCAAGCTTGCGCTGTTATGACTCCTTCGCTAATGGATCTGCACTACATGCTGCCCATCGATGAATGAGGAATCTCGGTCGCTCAGAATTCTATGTCGACATTAATCATTCCTCGAGCGTGGCCATGTGGCATTCCCATACTGGCCTGCGGGGCCGTCCCTCGAAGCGCCAGTAACTGCAGCCATTATGGTGCCAGATTTTTGCCTCTCCATGCTAGCGTTACAGCTACTCCCTTCACCCCGAGCGCCGTGCATTAACAAGCCTCAGGAGTGGGGGGCAAATGATGTGGCAAGATCGCTGATGTGGACAGCGGACAGGCGCCACGTTAAGGGAGATTGCCATGCCGGACACCAAGGCAACAGCTCAGCCCGAAGCACCTTGCTGAGCTGGGCTGAGGTCCTCCAATGAGGCAAGTTGAGCTCAGTCCTCCGCCAGGTTGAGCTCGTGAGCTCGGTGACTAGGTCGAAGCCGACATCTTCCCTCCAGAGGAGACCCTCGAAGGTTAGTGCCCCACGGTCGAGGTTGAGCGAAAAGCTCACCCATCGAGGTCGAGCCTCTCCGAGCACGCGCCCTCTAGACTGGGTCCGCCGACATCTGCCCTCTAGAGGAGACTCTCGGAGGTTAGTGCCCCACGATCGAGGTCGAGCCAAGAGCTCATCCACCGAGGTCGAGCCTCTCCGAGCGCGCGCCCTCTGGACCGGGTCCACCGACATCTGCCCTCCAGAGGAGACCCTCGGAGGTTAGTGCCCCGCGGTCGAGGCCGAGCCAAGAGCTCACCCACCGAGGTCAAGCCTCTCCGAGCACACGCCCTCTGGACCGGGTCCACCGATATTCATCCTTTAGAGGAGACCCTTGGAGGTTAGTGCCCCGCGGTCGAGGTCGAGCCAAGAGCTCACCCGCCAAGGTCGAGCCTCTCTGAACACGCGCCCTCTGGACCGGGCCCGTACTTTGCCGGGCCCGTACTTCACCCTCCTCCACCTGGCCATCCCCGCAAACCCGGAGCACCCAGATCGGAGCGACCCTGCCATTCCAAGACACCGGCGAGCTGCCCGAGGAGCATGGAACGGTGCCCCCCATGTCGCCATAACTACCTATCCGGTCGTACTTCCAGGAAATGGGTCAGCCAGAGAGCACGCACCCCTAAGGCAGTGGCTCTCGAATCGAGGTGCTGCCAAACTTCCCGAAATGGAGCAACCAGAGAGAATGTTAGAAGGAATGGGAGCTTCCCCTATCACCTATCAGGAAAGGTGTCTCGTTCATGACATGGAATCCAGCCCCATGCGCCTGCCAACCCAGCAGAAATCTCGAGGAGAGCCCCCAACGTGGTGCGGGCACCAGACTCAGAAGAAGACTTCAGGGCTCCATATGGATCTCTGATTGACCTTGCCCAAAGAATTAGGATTTTTTGGTTTTGTAATAAGGGTTGACTTGGTCAACTCAATTTAGTCTTGAGTCTGTATTTCCCTGTAATTTAAATTTTGTTGAGTCATGTTGACTCAGTACAAGTCCTAGTAGTGGTCTAGGTCTTCTCCAGGTTGGTGCCACTTTTTTTTCAGTCAAGTCAAGGTCCATGGTGCCATATTTTTTTCTCCCAGGTCCAAGCAAGTGGGCGCCACACTCCCAGCAGCATGCCAGAGTCCAAGAGGAGCCACATCTCCATCCAGTTTCTTTGGTCCCTACACCACAAGAAGTAAGTTCCTTTTTTTTCTTGCACCACTTGGGAGAGAAATCCATCAAGATACCTCAATCCAAGGAGGAGCCAAATTCTTTCCAAATAAACCAAAGCCAGGATGGCAAGAATTTTTCTTGAAGAGAGGATCAAGGAGGTGCCCCACAATGTTCCATAAAAATCCAAGTTATAAAAGGGAAGAGAGCATGTCTTAGGGAGGAATTCAAGGAGGTTCCCAAAAGTTTCCAAAAGTGCCAAAGCCATGAAAGGAAGAAGCCTAAACTTGTGGAGCAAGACTAGGAGATGTCCAAATGAGCCAAACCATGAAGGAAAAATCCTTGATTCATGGAGAGATACTAGGAGACACCCCCATAACCTGCCATTTGGAGCTGATTTTCAAGTTTTCTTGGAGTTTTTGGGCTGCCCACTTATGGAAGGAGTCTTGGGAAGAGAATTTGATGCCTAAAGTGTGGGTTAGTCCTATTAGTCCCACATGGAAAATGTATAAAATTTTATTTCTTTGTTATGTCTATATATTCAACTCTATGTAACTCTTGAATTTAATGATGAATGAAATCAATTTCTTTGTGAGAAACTTTGTGTTTCTCTCTTCCGCACTTGTGTTCAGGTGTTGAGCTCCATGAGGGAGTAAATCCGGGTTCCCTAGGAACCTTGAGGAGGTGTGAGATCTCCAACCCCAAAACCCTACCAAAACCCTAGGTTAGCCACTTCAATACCAAACCCTAGCCACCCATCATCTTCTTCATTCCACCAATCATCCAAACCCTAATCTACCTCATCATCTCACGGCCCCTCTCTTCCAAGTAGAGGCCGACCACCAACATCCGGGTCCAGATCAGCTACTTTGAATACAAAGCAAATCCCAGAGGAAGTCAGATCAGCATCCAGGAGAATCAGGATTTCAGCAACATCAATTTTCAAGTTCTTCTTATCTGGTAAATCCTTTCATTGAATATCTGGTTCCTTAACTTGTTCTTCTTCTTTCCCAGATCCTGAGTTCAGAAGAAGCTAACCCTGCCAAAGGACCAGTATTGGAGGATCCATTGCAAAGATATCCGAATCCGAGGATCCAACAATCTGCTCGAGAGAGTCCTTCCACCAAACTCTGTGAAGATCATTACCTGGTACATAAACCTTCCCTTCTCTTTAGTTCTGTCCTGTTGAAAGTTCAGAGCGAAACCCTAGGTCTGGGAGTTTCTCAACCCCCAGCGATCCTTTACTTCTGAACTACTCTGATAATCTAGTTTCTTTGAATTGTGCTTTCAATTATTATATAGTGTCTATGTAACTCTTGAATTTAATGATGAATGAAATCAATTTCTTTGTGAGCAACTTTGTATTTCTCTCTTCCGCACTTGTATTCAAGTGTTGATCTCCGTGAGGGAGTGATTTCGGGTTCCACAGGAACCTTGAGGAGGTGTGAGATCTCCAAACCCTACCAAAACCCTAGGTTAGCCACTTCAATTCCAAACCCTAGCTGCCCATCATCTTCTTCCTTCCACCAATCATCCAAACCCTAATCTACCTCATCATCTCATGGCCCCTCTCTTCCAAGTAGCGGCCGACCATTAGCATCCAGGTCCAGATCTGCTACTTCGAATACAGAGCAAATCCCAGAGGAAGTCAGATCAGCATCCAAGAGAATCAAGATTTCAGCAACATCAATTTTTCAAGTTCTTCATATCTGGTAAATCCTTTCTTTGAGTATCTGGTTCCTTAACTTGTTCTTCTTCTTTCCCAGATCCTGAGTTCAAGAGAAGCCAACTCTGCCAAAGGACCAGTATTGGAGAATCCATTGCGAAGATATCTGAATCCAAGGATCCAACAATATGCTCGAGAGAGTCTTTTCCACCAAATGGAGAGATATCACTGCTAGGTAACAAGAACCTTCCCTTCTCACTTTGTCTGTTTCGTTGAAACTCAGAGCAAACCCTAGATCTGGGGGTTTCTTAATCCCCAGCGATCCTACTTCTGAGTTACTCTGATAATTCACTCATTTTAATTGTGCTTTCTGTCATTTCTTAGTTTCTTTCAACATTAGTTTATCTTTCCTTTGAGTCAAAGCCAAATTCTGAAAATATATAAAAAAATATTTAAAAAATACATTAATTTTAATTTGCTTCCGAATTCCATATTTTCATTCTGCATCAATTTTGGTATCAGAGCTTTCGTTCTGCATCAATTTTGGTATCAGAGCCCTGTCTAGGGTTTCTGACTTGCTTGCATGTTTTGAGTGTCTCTCTTTTTTACTTTGTCTGCTCGAAGTAGACTCCCCAGGACATTCGGTCCTAGGAATGAAGTGAGGTGCAAGCCTCCTCTTTCCATTCCATGGGGTGTTCCTAGGGCGTGTAGGGGATCTGCTGGGTTACAACTTCGTAGCAGGAATTGTAAACAGAGGAAGCATTCTATTTTCAGTCTATAACTGGCCTGTTGCAGGAATTGTTTCTCATTGCAGGTAACTCCTAATTATATGATTTTTATTTTTCTGGTACAATTATAATTGAAACTATTTTACATAATTTTACTGTAATTTATTAGTTTCTATAAAATTTTTGAGAGTTAAATTACAGCAATTCTGTTTCTATGTTTCTGCAATTCAATTTTTTTTTTTTTTTTTTTTGAGTGATCATCTCCTAATTCATCTTAAGGGCAATTGAGCATCTAAGATAAGGGGAGGAGTTGATAACCTCTCCTTAGCCCAAAACCACCACCCATTCATTCGATCCTAAGCCTAATTTTAAAATTTATTGGACTTAATTTGCCCTAGTGGGCTAGGAACACCAACTGGTCAGGTCCAGCCTAGGGTTTAGTCAGTTTGTCTGGTTACTCTGTGTGTGCTTTGTACTCAGTGTCTAGAACGGTGATTCAGGGACTACGTCCCGAAGGGCTTGTGTGCTGGTCCACCTACCGACCAATCACTGATTGGTGTCTAGGATTGGCAATAAGGGACCTAACACTCCCCTTACACATGCCTGGCTGAGTCCTGAGTTATTACAGGCTAGCTTGCCACTCTGATTGGACATCTAGTTTGGACTCTAGGTCTAGTGAGCCAGTAGTTGCTTTAGTCTAGTCACATTCTGTATGCTTGCTTGCATCATCATGTCCACCCGGAACGGAGTACCCTCCCAACCTGGTCAAACCCAACCTGATTTAGAGGCCATGGTTAGAACTCTTACTGAAAGTATGAACAAATTGAGTCAGGATATGACTGCTACTGTTGCCCAGTTTAGGGAACAAGTCCATGAGGATCTTACCCAGCTTAGGGATCGAGTTCAAGTACTTGGAGAACCTAGACATCAGAATTGGACTCTTGACCCAGATTTTAATGTGCCTCAACCTCACCCATACCAGGAGCCTAGGAGGACCTTATACCGTGATCCTGAGCATAACCCTAGGAAGCCTAACCATGATATCTATAGTGTGGATCGTATCTATGAGAGGTCCTTACAATATTGTAGACCAGTCACTCAACAACCCAAGTCTTCTAGATCAAACCATTTAGATCCACACCCATGCCCAAGTAAGGTCTCTATTAGCTTGAAACCCAGTGTGATCCAGGTTCCTATATCGCAAGAATGTTGGTTTTATGGAAAAAGAGGCCATAAATCTAGTCAGTGCCCATGCATAGGACTCGCTTGTGCATAGCTAAGTGGTAAGAATCCTAAGGATGACATTAATGAGAGAGAACCCAAGCCTACCAATGAGGAAGAAAGGTTAGGTATGACAAGCCCAGAATCAGTTGACCCGATTACCACTGACCCGAAACCCATTGAAGATGGCATCGAGGAAGTATATAATGCTGGCTTGAGTCTAGTTGATAAATATGAGGGGGAAGAACTTGAAGAATATGACATCGATACTATTGGTTCCTTACTTGAGGAGACCTTGGAGAGCAACCAAGTGGTAGGACCTAGTTCAGAAATTCAAGAGATTTGTGAGAACCAGGTTCCTTTAGTCAATTACCCCCAGGAAGAACTCATAGTGTTAGCCCGAGCTATCAGTTCTTATCCTCTAATGACAATCATTCCCCAAGTACCAATTGAAGATCTTTGCGCTGAACTGTTTAAGTTTGCCCACCCTATGGTAGATACTCTCCTTAGGATGACTGAATCAAGCCTCTTACAATTGGACCTTGTCCCATGCCCAGCCACTAAGGTCTCTCCCGTAATCTCAGTTGAACATCCATGTCTTGAGCGGATTGATTCACCAAGTCCTGTAGAAGTCCTCCTTATGGCCCCAGACCCCTTCCTTCGCATGACTGACCTACCCTTCTATAGAGTATACCTTTCCGCACCCATAGGTCAAATTTCAAGTCTTGAGGTCATCATCCATAGGCCCTTCCATGAATCATTCTCTAATCCATTTCTTGAGAAAGTGGATCATTATTTGCTTAGAGAACAAACCTTAACTGTTGCAATCACATGTCCTAGGCTACTTCCCGAACCATCTCTTGATCCATTCCTGGGAGTAGCAAACTTTTCCTTTCGTAAGGATGACCAGTTGACACTCATAGATCACCATTCAAACCTTCAGGTCACCACCTTTAGTCAGCAGGTAATTCGAGACTCCACCTCATATTTTCTCCCTTTCTCTAGGACTTTCAATGCTTCTTACACCATCCAAGTATACTTTGTCGAAGTCTTTAGAAAGAACCACGTGTCAGAACCTATTAGGTTTGCCACCTTCTTCTGGAAGACCTTATGGCACCTACTAGGCACCCATGATAAGTTTTCATGCTCTGCATGCCATCCTCCGACCGAAGGTCAAACCTAGAGAGCCTTAGTTTGTTAGGTTTAGACCTAGGGTTTCTTTGTAATAAAGTCCATTCTTTAGGAATGCGTCGTCAGTCTAGTTTAGTTTTTCTTGACCCTTTACTAGGCTTTGGCTCAGATTTTGGTTTGATTGAGAGCACCAGGAATTGGGATTTGTATTTTGTCCAGGGCTGAAATTACATTCAATGTTTCGATCAATAGGTCTATAGGCTAGAGTCCCTTTGAAATTGTTCATGGATACAAGCCTCACACACCACTTGATCTGATTTCACTATTATCCTACACACACAAGTCTCTTGATGCACTTGCATAGCATGTAAATGACTTGCATAAAGAAATTCATGCCAAAATAACTTTAAGTAATGAAACTTATAAGAAGTTGGCTGATTCTCAAAGACAAGTCAAAACTTTTGTTGAGAGAGACTATGTAATGATTAGGTTAAGGCCTGAGCGGTTTTCTCCTGGAACCATTAGAATGTTACATGCTAGAGGAGCTGGACCATTTAGAGTAGTGAAGAGAGAAGGATACAATGCCTATGTGCTCGAGTTGCCTCCAAAACTAGGCAATAGCTCTACTTTCAACATTATAGACTTAGTAGAGTATAGGGAGCCAGCTGTGATTCCTAGTAAGCCTTTGAAACCTAATCATGTTATTGAGAGTGATTCCGACCCTGTGTGTCCACCAACAAACTGGCATGTGAGGAAAGAGCAGATTGAAAAGATCTTGGACGATCAGGTAATCTCTACTCGTAATCGAGGATACCAAAGATACCTGGTATGCTGGCAATGAAGGACAGATTCTGATGACTCTTGGATCTCCCGAGAAGAATTATAAGAATTGGACCCAGACCTCTTGGAGAGATACCAGAGCCAGCTTGATCCATACTCGACAGGGTCGAGTTCCTCCCACCCCAGGAGAATTGGTGCGGGCACTAGACTCAGAAGAAGACTTCAGGACTCCATCTGGATCTCTGATTGACCTTGCCTGAAGAATTAGGGTTTTATAGTTTTGTAATAAGGGTTGACTTGGTCAACTCAATTTTAGTCTTGAGTCTGTATTTCCCTGTAATTTAAATTTTGTTGAGTCATGTTGACTCAGTACAAGTCCTAGTAGTGGTCTAGGTCTTCTCCAGGTTGGTGCCACTATTTTTTCTGTCAAGTCAAGGTCCAGGGTGCCACATTTTTTTCTCCCAGGCCCAAGCAAGTGGGCGCCACACTCCCAGCAACACGCCAGAGTCCAGGAGGTGCCACATCTCCATCCAGTGTCTTTGGTCCCTACACCACAAGAAGTAAGTTCTTTTTTTTCTTGCACCACTTGGGAGAGAAATCCATCAAGATACCTCAATCCAAGGAGGAGCCAAATTCTTTCCAGATAAACCCAAGCCAGGATGGCAAGAATTTTTCTTGAAGAGAGGATCAAGGAGGTGCCCCACAATGTTCCATAAAAATCCAAGTTATAAAAGGGAAGAGAGCATGTCTTAGGGAGGAATTCAAGGAGGTTCCCAAAAGTTTCTAAAAGTGCCAAAGCCATGAAAGGAAGAAGCCTAAACTTGTGGAGCAAGACTAGGAGGTGTCCAAATGAGCCAAACCATGAAGGGAAAATCCTTGATTCATGGAGAGATACTAGGAGACATCCCCATAACCTGCCATTTGGAGCTGATTTTCAAGTTTTCTTGGAGTTTTTGGGCTGCCCACTCATGGAAGGAGTCTTGGGAAGAGAATTTGATGCCTAAAGTGTTGGTTAGTCCTATTAGTCCCACATGGAAAATGTATAAAATTTTATTTCTTTGTTATGTCTATATATTCAACTCTATATAACTCTTGAATTTAATGATGAATGAAATCAATTTCTTTGTGAGCAACTTTGTGTTTCTCTCTTCTGTACTTGTATTCAAGTGTTGAGCTCTGTGAGGGAGTGATTCCGGGTTCCACAGGAACCTTGAAGAGGTGTGAGATCTTCAAACCCTATCAAAACCCTAGTTTAGCCACTTTAATTCCAAACCCTAGCCGCCCATCATCTTCTTCCTTCCACCAATCATCCAAACCCTAATCTACCTCATCATATCACGGCCCCTCTCTTCCAAGTAGAGGCCGACCTCCAGCATCCAGGTCCAGATCTGCTCCTTCGAATACAGAGCAAATCCTAGAGGAAGTCAGATCAGCATCCAGGAGAATCAAGATTTCAGCAACATCAAATTTTCAAGTTCTTCTTATCTGGTAAATCCATTCTTTGAGTATCTGGTTCCTTAACTTGTTCTTCTTCTTTCCTAGATCTTGAGTTCAGGAGAAGCCAACTCTGCCAAAGGACCAGTATTGGAGGATCCATTGCGAAGATATCCGAACTTGAGGATCCAACAATCTGCTCGAGAGAGTCTTTTCCACCAAATGGAGAGATATCACTGCTAGGTAACAAGAACCTTCCCTTCTCACTTTGTCTGTTTCGTTGAAACTCAGAGCAAACCCTAGATCTGGGGGTTTCTTAATCCCCAGCGATCCTACTTCTGAGTTACTCTGATAATTCACTCATTTTAATTGTGCTTTCTATCATTTCTTAGTTTCTTTCAACATTAGTTTATCTTTCCTTTGAGTCAAAGCTGACTTTTGAAAATATATAAAAAAAAAAAAAAATACATTAATTTTAATTTGCTTCCGCATTCCATATTTTCGTTCTGCATCAATTTTGGTATTAGAGCTTTCATTCTGCATCACAACGGTCAATCTTCGACTACAAAGAACGATTGGCACTCCCCATGGGGGGGAAGATAACAACAACAACCATAACATCAACAACAAAAAAACAAGATAGAACCAAAAAAGAAAAAAAACACCACCAGCATCAGGGAAGAAAAAAAGCCATTGGGGGATAAGAAGAAACACGAGGAACAGGGAACCCCTCTGTCCCCTCGATCACTCTCCCCCTGCTACTTTTCTTTTCCTCCAATAAAAAGAAACATACTCCACATCCCTCCTAGTGCGGAGTCCATCAAGTGGGGCCCGACTAGGAGGATCTGTTCCCCTAGATCGTCACTGACTTGACCATCAAAAACCCCGGTCCGGGTCTCTGACCCTTGTTTTACAGGTCCAGGAGTGGAGGACTGGCAGGTGGCGAGATGAGCGCGCTCCGACACAGTAGCTACGGGCCACGATGGTCTTGGCGGCAACAATTGGTTATCCTAAAGAAGGTATTAGATACCTCTTTTATAATGCTACTGACCAAAAGATTTTTTTCAGTAGACATGCTACATTCTTGGAGCAAGAATTTATCCAAGAAAAAAGTAGTGATTCTTCACTTGAGTTATGTGAAGAACAGAACCAACAACCTATTGAGCCTTCAAATGAAATTCCTTAACTAGATGTTCTTGTAGATCAAGAATAGCCACTATACACACCTCCTCTTTGAAGGTCAGACAGGGTGCAGGGAGCACCTCTGAGATATGGTTTTGTCATCGGGGATGACAATGTAGCCAGTATCATTCAGGATGATGATCTTGTGACCTATTCAGAAGCTGTTGAGAGAAAAGACTGACAAATGGCAGAGTGACAAGAAATCTGAAATGAATTCCATGTATTCCAATCAGGTTTGGACCTTGGTAGATCCACCTAATGGAATTAACCCAATAGGGTGTAAATGGATCTTTAAGAAGAAGATAGGAGCAGATGGTCAAGTAGAAACCTACAAGGCCTGGCTGGTAGCAAAAGGTTTTAGACAAAAACATGGCATTGACTATGATGAAACCTTTTCTTCAGTAGCCATGCTCAAATCCATTCGGATTTTGCTTGCCATAGCATCATACCATGATTATGAAATCTGGCAGACGGATGTCAAGACTACTTTTCTCAATGGAAATGTTGAGGAAGAAGTCTATATGACACAGCCAGAGAGTTTTGTCTCAAGTGGAAGACCAAACCAGGTATGCAAGTTAAAAAGGTCTATTTATGGACTAAAGCAAGCATCAAGGAGTTGGAATATCCATTTTGATGAAATAATCAAGAGTTTTGGTTTTGTCAAAAATGAGGATGAACCATGTGTGTGTATAAGAAGACAAGTGGGAGTGCACTTGTTTTCTTGGTCTTGTATGTTGATGACATACTAATTATTGGGAATAATATCCCAATGTTACAATCAATTAAAACTTGGCTATCATCAAAGTTTTCCATAAAAGATTTGGGAGAAGCATCCTATATACTAGGTATAAGGATCTATAGAGATAGATCTAAAAGGATGCTAGGCTTATCCCAGTCTAGGTACAAAGACTTAGTGTTGAAGAGATTCAACATGGATGGAAGTAAGAAAGGTTACTTGCCTATAAGTCAAGGCATACATCTCTCTAAAAAAATATCTCCTATGACATCTAAAGAAAGGGAGAATGCCTATGATTCCTTATGCTTTGACTGTAGGATCAATTATGTATACTATGTTATGTACCAGACCTGACGTTGCTTATGCCTTGGGTATAGTGAGCAGATTTCAGGCAGATCCAGGAGAGGATCATTGGAAAGCTATGAAATATATTCTTAAGTACCTGAGAAGGACTAAAGATATTTTTCTAGTATATGGTTGATCTGAGTTGAAACTAGAAGGCTATACAGATTCTAGTTTTCAATCAGATCTAGATGATAGCAAATCCACATCGAGGATGTCTTCACCCTGTATGGTGCTACAGTGAGTTGGAAGAGTACAAAGCAGCCAACAGTAGCTGACTCAGTCACTGAGACATAATATATAGCTGTAAGTGAAGCCGCAAAGGTAGCTGTCTGGATGAAAAAACTTATCATGGAATTGGGCGTGGTTTCTAATGTACATCATCCAGTACCATTGTATTATGATAACACTGGAGCTGTTGCACAAGCAAAGGAACCTCATCATAAGTCCAAGAACATTCTAAGATGGTTCCATCTCGTTCGAGAGATAATAGAAAGACAAGTATTATCATCGAACGAGTTGATATGAAGAACAATATAGCAGACCCATGTACTAAAGCATTATCCAAGCAGCAGTTAGATCGCCACTTAGATAGTATGGGTATAAAGTATAAGGGTGATTGGCTTTAGTCGAAATGGAAGATTGAAAGAAAAGTACCTTAAGAGCCAATCATTTAAGGGTATTTTTGTAATCTTTCAACTCTTGTATGACATTATATTAATGAAGGCATTATTTTCATCATATACTACTGTGTCTTATTTATGGATTATGATGAACCCCATTGATTAGGGCAATGGAATTAGAGTTATGATAAAGATCATAACAGTGAGACCTATGTTCCTATAAATCCTAATCAAAAATGTTCCTAGTCAATGGACCATCGATTCGTGGATCGATGAATCCGGTAAGACTAGCTTATCCTATGTATGCTCAGTTATGAGAATGGTAGATCTCACAACCATTTGTGTAGACAAAACAATACAAGGATAAGGGTGCTCATCAGGGTATGAGTACACTGAACTGATTCGCACCAGGACTATCTTATGGATGGCTTACTGCTTGTCAAAAGATAGGTCTCAGAGTAGGAGTTGTGCATGTGATCTTTAGACCTGAGGTCATCATGGTTCCTTGTGCACACTAAGCCATATTTTTGGTTCATACTCATTCATGACATTGAGTCATGTACGGGATGTTCTGGGTATGGTGGAACGTGTACGAAGGATGTGAGTGGACCAATAAGGAATTGATCGTTCCTAGTAAGAGAAATTATTATTCCATGTAATCTCTTCGATAAGTGACTCAAGGAGCCTTTGATCAAAGCAGGATGAGATTAGAATTGGTTTCTAGTCAGTCATCAACTGAGTCCTCATGATTGAGTTGAGATTCGATATGACTAAGTGTCAGGGTTTGACATATATCCATACCTATCACTTAATCGAGATAATGGGAGATCGAAAGATTGAATTTCACGGTAACTTACTACTGAAGGGTATTTTGGTATTTTTCATCAAATTTCTCATCTTCCGGGTAGGCATGACATATTGCTAGATGTCAATCTTATCTTGTAGGTTTTCATGAACCAATTGATTTGGTTTCATGAGTCAATTCGATGTGTGATTCGAATTGGACAATTAGGTAAGCCAATTTGACCTAATTAGGTCAATCGGGTTCGATCGAATCAAATCAGCTCAAACCTAAATCTACTACTGGCTAGATGTAAAACCCAATGGGTCACACACAATAAAGAGTTGGCCAAGGAAGTCATTCATGATTTAATTTGGGTCATAGTATCCTAATTGGTTAGCCAGATTACATACTAGCATATGTAGGCTAACCCAATTGGATTGGGTCCAGTTGCTTGGTATTTAGGCTAACTTATTTAAGGAAAACCCAGATTAGGTTGAGTCCTAAGTGGGGCAGCTTAAACCAAGTTTTATCTGGTTTTATTTTGGCATTATACCAAATTTTATGAAGAGTCCAAGGCACTATGGACTCTTGGCGCCTCTTGGCGCAAGCGAGAGAAAGGGGGCGTGCGCAGAAGGACTGAGAGTCCTTCTGTAGATGAAACCTGGGAGTTTCTTTTATGAGGTGCCTCTTCACTTAATCCCCATGTTGTTTGGTTTTTGAATGACCGATCAAAAGAGGATAAGAGGCATCATGAAATGAGAAAGAAATTAGCGCGCGCAAATGAAGAGTCGCGTCTCTTCATCTACACACGGTTCTTAGGCAGAGTCATTCTGCTCTCAGAACTCTACTTTTCCCATGATTTTTTAAATCTGAAAAGATGCCTCCTTCCATTCTTCATGACTAGTATATGGCACATGGCATAAGGGGATTTAACCTGGAAATGAGAAGGACTCAGATAAGACTCTTAAATCCTGAAGAGTCTTTTCATATATGAAATAACTTATCTGATAAGAAATGTCGGGATGCTATTCACGCTTCTTAAACTATTATTTAAGGGTGTATGGTGATTTGAGAACTCATTCATGATTCGGTCATCAGAAATAGGAGTCCATTTTTCTCGAGAGTCATCTGAGTGTCTCTTTCTGCTTCTCTCTCCCTCCTCCTTTCTTTAAGACAAGACTTGTCTTGTTAAGACAAGGTCTAGTCTTTTAGGACAAGGCTTTATTCTTTCATATAAGCCTGAGTCCTAGAGGAGGGTTGTCCTAAAACCAAGAGTGGTTTAAGATAGTGTTCTTAGCGCCCTACAGTAGGACAGGGTGTCCTACAGTGGTCAAAGGTCCAAAGGTTGCCCTAAGAGTTCTGTTGAAGCAAGTAACCCCGGTAGGGATTCTTCCTTGGTACCATTCTCATGTGGATCACTATTGGAGGGCTTGCACTTGTCTGCCTCATGGAAAAGGATTGGATTCCAGTGATCCAGGTATGTTTTATGACTTCATTTATATTTCATTAATTGGTATTGCATGAGGGGTTCCTGGGAATTAGGATTTTCTAGCCAATTAGGATTTCATGCTTAGAATTTTTGTTTTGAAATTCACTTCCGCATGCTGCATGATTCCTGGCACCCTGGGAGAATTCCCATCAAGTTTGATGCTAATCTTCACTTGCTTTAGACTGGGTGAGTACACACCTAACCACTCCAAGTCTATCCTCATTGCAAGCAATGGTTCAAGTTCCTCTTGGATGGTATCATATTCTTCATAGGTGTCTGCTAACTCCAAATTAGCAATGCAAATTTCTCTCTTAGGTTCATCTTTAATATTTTCTTCTTCGAGCTCTTTTATATATAAAGCTCTTGAGGGATATTGACTTGCATTGTAACCTACCTCATTAAATTTAAAACATTAAATTTTGGAACTACAAGTTCAGAGAACCTCTCTTGAAATAGCTTTTTTGTTGTTGTCCTTCCTATATAGTGGTGCTATTTATGGGGAATGACTGGTAGAGGTTTGATTATTACTGGATCTAGGTCTTAAGATTCCAAAGTTTTGAGATTCAGTTTGGTGGGTAACTGATATCCTATGAAATCTTTCATAAACTTGAGCCAATTGGTAAGCCTTCTCTGGACTATAAATCTCTCACATAAATAGTTCACTCTAATTATCATTTCTTAGACCAGCTCGAAACTGAGACAGAGTGACTGAGGGATTTTCAGTCACATTACCCTCATAAGGTATTCATCAAATTTAGAAATGTATTCACTAACAGGCCTATTACTCTGGGTCAGTCATTGCCATTGATCAAGGAGATGTTCGTGGTAGGATATGGGTAAGTATTTTTCATGTAGTCTATCTTTCATTTCAACCCAGGTCCTAATAGGTTCATATCTTCCAAGCATGGCTAATCTCTCAATATTACTGCAGTATATTTTAGCCTGACCTAATATTCTCATTTTAGCAAACCTAATTTTTCCTTCTTTGGACATATCATACCACTCAAAATAGTGGTCCTTGTCTGCTTCCCAATCAATATACTCTTTGGGATCTAATCAACCTACAAAACTCGGGGCTTCAACCTTAATACTATGCAAAATTTGTTCATCTTATTCAATCAAATCTTGTTGATATCGAATCATCTAATTTCTATCCCCACTAAAATTTTGGATCTCTCATTGAGATATGGGCTTAGGAGGAGTATTCCTAATTTAGGCATTATTGATTCTATTTTTTCTAAATTTTCTATTCTCAATCCATGCTCTTGAAAAAGGATGGTTAGATTATCAATTTTTTTAGTAAGGGCTTGAAGGGATGCAGCTATTTGGTTTAGATCCATATTACTATCTAACTCTAATAATTCGAGATGATATTTTGATCTTGACTTAGTGGTCATGCAAGGATCATAATCAAGTTCTCTATTGAATTTTTAGAATACGATAACCAGTATTCACCAGAAATTTGGTACCAATCTAGGAGTCAATTTTAAAATTTTTAAACATAGGTGTCTTTCTTTTTGAGTCTAGGTTTTAGATCTATAAATTTTATAATTTTTTTGATAATCCTATCAATGAAAATTATCAAAAGATAGGTGTTATGCAGTTCTACAAGTTGAAGATTTCTATGCACACAATCAGAAGTTCTCAATTAAACTTGCATGAATCCTAAAGTAGTTTCACAAATTTTCATATTTAGAAATTTTTTAATTTAAGTCTAGTTTTTGGAGACATCAATTTTACATTTTTTTGACTTTCCTGGAAATAGGACTTATGGTTAAATAGAGGTTGCCCAAAATTTCAGGTTGCAAAATTTTAGAACAGATGTAGAGAATTTAATTCCAAATCTAGCATAGATTTTAAAGTAGCATTAGGAATCCATAATAGTAAAATTGTTCATCTATGAATCTATTTTCTAACGAAGTAAATTTTATAATTTTTGAAGTTTTCTATGAATCAAACTTTCTAAAATACTAAAGGGTGTGCAAGGTTGGCAGATTGTTGAAATATGCATAATTTTTTAAAAAAAATATAAATATACATAACCTAAACCAAGCTATGCTCTGATACGAAACTTTTGATGCAGGACAACCTGATTTAGGGAAGCAAAGATGGAACTAATGTAGATATTATTATTATTATTATTTTAATTATCAGCAAATTGAAACTATAAATCAAAATTAGTTAATTTTTTTATGAATAAGGAAGGGATTTAGCTATAATTAATTTTTTTAAAAAAAATAACTACAAGCACCAATGAAAGCCCTAGATCTTAAAAATAGAATCATGGGTAATTAAATACTATCCATAAGTTTATGATGGGGGACATGTGGGGCTAGGAAGGAGGATCGATCGATGAGCCTAGAAGTCACCTAGATTAGGGTATTCTAATTTTTTTTTGGATTTTCTAATTTGATGACGAAGGAATAATGGGATGGAAGATAGGGATCTGGATCTCATGGACTTTGGGACTCACCCTAACGAATAGACCTCTCACCTCTAAGGCATTACACCCTCTTCGATATTTGGAGGTGCTAGGATGAATTGCAAAGGTCATGAAGGGAAAAAGAAGATGGAATGGGAAGGGGGATAACTGGGCATGACATCACATAATGTCCTAGGATTGGGCCTTACACCCTCTCCTCACGGAGGTAGAAGAAGAATCACTCTTCTCTAAACAAAAATCTTCATTCATCAATTCTTTTTTTACAAGAAGGATTGGAGCCTATTTTATAGACACCAAGTCATTTTGAAATTCAAATTTGAAATTCAAATAATTACAAAATGAGGGGAGAGAATGGTGGGCATCTTCATGAAGATGGGCGCCATTTGTGGAGGAATTGTGTCCATTTCAAATTCAAACTCAAACTCCTCCCTGCTTTGAGATCTGTGCAGGTTGTTCTTGCTCTGAGATCCATGCAGAAAACTCCTCCCTGTGACCGTGGAACAGGGGCATGGCGGACGGATGGAGGATAGCAGCTTGGATAGATCCGGCGAGGAGGGACGAGACGATGCTGATGGATGAAGAGTATAAGATGTGGGGCTCATGTGGAAGATGTTTAGGAGGCAGCGGGTGGGACGCCGAGCTTTGTTTCATCGTTGTCTGGGGCTCATCAGATTGAGATAGAGGGAAACAGCATGCACCCTTCTCGAGTTTTTGGCCTTGAAGCCATTGAGCAATATATTGGCTTTCGCATAGAGGATGCGATTGATCTAAGCAGGAATCCTTTGTTTAACCTAAAACCAAGTGGCCAATTTGTTCCTTCTAATCCTCTTCAATTTGGTCACTAGGGAGGAAGACGGTGTCAATGGGAAGTGCACGGCGCTTGATGGGGGCAGATGGCGGCGAAGTGGGAGAGCGAGGTGGCGATCGAGTAGTGGAGGCCGCCGATGGTGGTGGAGCGGCGCGGCACGGTGGCAGCAAGGGTGGCGGTCGGCGGCATAGCGGACAGGGGCGCAGCATGGGTAGAGCCGCATGGAGAAAATGGCCATGGGTAGTTCGTGGGATTCGCTGGCGTTCCCACGAGTAGATTGTCGCCGGGGAAGGTGGACGGACGTCAGGGGGGCGCCGGTGGTTGGGCATGGCGGATCCGGGATGAACGGGAAGAAAAATGGAGAAAAAGAGGTTCTGAGAGTTTTTTGGGAAGAAGAAGATGATTGGAATAGCAGAGGGATAAAATAGGGATAAGTTTGGAATAAAGCTAGAATAACAGGAATAGGTTGAATAGCTAGAATAAGAAAATATGAAATAAAAATATAAAAATCTAGAAAACCCGGATGGGTTTTGATGTCCCTATTAGTTTAGGTTCAGCACAAGCAATTAATATATAAATATAATAAAATTAATGATTTAAGCTCTCTACCAATATCAATTAAATATATTTAAGTAGAAAGGGTGCTGATAAACTTGATCATGGTTGAATCTGGAAGAGGAGTTGTTGATCAAGTCGGGTTGCGATCCTAGCTGGATGGCAAGTCTGTAAAGTCCTTAGACCTAGAATACCAAAAGATAATAATAGAAATCAAAGTTTTTTAAATTAGAAAAAGTTAGGTCCAGTCCAATAAATCCAAAACATAAGTTGGTGTTGTTTCTGGATTTGCTCTGAAAAGAATACGGACTCTTTGATGATGAACATGCATTTACTGCCATGTGATCAAGATGTTTGGGAATCAAATGGTGGTGAAACCAAAAATGATTATTTTAAATCTATTTTTTTTCTCTTTTTTTTTCTTTTCCTTTCTCTTTTCTCTTTTTTCTTTTTTTTTGAAATTAGCTTGAAGTCGGCAGCACTAAACGAGTTTGCCTTCACATTCATGCTGAATATGGGAGGGGCTACGGAGGAGGAGACCGGTAGGGTTTTCACTGGTGATGGTGCCAGAGTGAAAGTCGGCATGATCAAATAGTGGTGGTACACGGATAAGGTGGCATGGGGCTTTGTTCTGACGGTTGGCAATGGCTGTGGGAAAAAAAGCGGTGCATGGATTGGAGGATGACCGGCATAGTGATGGGAATGGCTAAAATCAACATGGACAGAGAGGAAGGCCTAGATCTAGATGGTAGTGGTGTGCGTCGATGGTTGTTCACAGGTAGGAGGTAGCGATCAACTTGGTTGATGGAGGCGATAAGTGATGGTCGGATAATGGGCATCACTTAGGAGAGATTGGCATCAATTTGGAGCAGAGGAAGTGGTGGAGTCGATGGAATAGGGGATGGACTCGATGATGGGTTCTTAAGGATATATTCTTCTTGGGCCACTATTGATGGAGTTTGGCAGAGAAGAGAAGGGGAAATCGAGGTGGTTTGGTGGCTTTGGGAAGTTTGACATCGATTGGAAGGTGATTAGGTGTTTTGATTATGAAAGTAGTGGGAGGAAGAAGAAGAATAGGGGAAGAAGAAGAGATAAAGGAAAGAGGAGAGAAAGAAGAAGAAGAAGAAGAAGACGAGAGGAGAAGAAGACAAGAGGAGGGAGTCAGAAGACTAAATATTTTTTATTAACTTTTGTCGATACTTTCATCTAATACAAGATACCTCTTTAAATAGGCCCTAGACCCCAACAAATTGGAGACCAAAACTCTGGGACTCTCCAACAGATTGGAGACCAGATTAACCAAAATTCTAAGATTTAAATCAATCTAAAATAATTAGCCTAATCTAGAACAAACTCCAGACTAATCTGGTTTTCATACTTGAGATCCATGCATGAGCTAGATATAAAAATAATAAAAATAAAAATAATATGTCCAATCCTCATATACCTAGATAAAATAAAAAAAGTATATATGTCTGCTCAAGGGTGTGTATCACAATTTGCACTAGGTGATGTCCTCATCAGCAATATTCAAGAGCCTAGACATATGATTTCTGTATAATTCATCCCATTAACCTAAAACTCAAGATAGTTTTAGAGTCAACTGCCAACTCCTGAATAATATATCAAATGTATCTCAACCTAATAAATTCTATAACTCCTCACAAGGATTGTCCTGGCTAAGGTCTTGCTAAATTAAAATATAATAAAGCATTTTCTTCAACACCTTGGAGTAATAAATCATATCTTGACTCATCACTAACTTAACAAGTACTTGATTGCACCAGTAACTTTCTGTCACTGAATTAAAAATCTAGGTAGTCTGGCACCTATGTATAATGAGCTGCTTACAAGTCACCTTGGTGATCTTAGGTTAGAGGGATACTTATACCCATATCCTTTCTGTGAGATACTCTCGATAATAAAGTACTCGACAGAGTTGGTCACATTTAATGCAGTATACACCTATACTCACCTACGTGCTATACTAGTGTCTCAACACTTATTGGTTATGAAGACAATTAACTCATATAGCATATAATAATCGATGCTTGATAAATGTTATTGTCCTAGGTAACAATATATCATTTGGTCATGAATATATTTAAGAACTACTCGATTAATCCTTCTTTATCAAATTAAAGTAATTCTAAGGACTTCATCTCTAAAAAGTTTAAAAGAAGATGTAAGAAAAAAATGAACTACCAAAAATAATTTTTATTTTTATTAATGATTCATATATAAATTATAAAGAACTCAACGATCTACAAGCAAGATAATTGGCTATAGGACACATTTCCTAATAGTATGGACCTTAATAGATCTACTAGAAGTTATAGTACCTATGGATGCAAATGGATCTATAAAAAGAATATAGATGAGATCTATGAGACAAGGCTTAGGCAAAAGATTGTGATTAGTGGCAAAGCATTGACTTTCAAGAAACCTTTTTACCTATGACCATGCTAAAATCTATACTCATAGTTATTACAGTTTGTCATGATGAGATTTGACAGCTGGATAATGATGAGATCAAAAGTGTTGCCCAGCGTAGCAACCCAAGAGGAGAGGTGAATCGGGTTTCTAAAAATTTAAACAAATATGTGCTAAACTATTGTGTTGAATATAAACTAGATATTGTGCTTTAAAGAATAAGCAGCAATGCAAGGAAAAGAAATAAGAAGATAAAGCACAGACACAAACACAAGAATTTTATATTGATTCGGTGCACTCCAAGCACCTACATCCACTCCCCAAGCTATCCCTTAGAAATTTCACTATAATCTACCAGAGATTATAGCCAACTTGTTTTCAAGGGCTCACAAGTTAAACCCATAATTGGTTTTCTCACTTAGGCTCACCAGCAACCTTTCCCTCAAGCCAACCCTAGGCTTGAATTCCAATTCACGGCTTGGAAGGGCCTAACCCCTAGTTTCAGTAGCCTTGAAACTGTTTATAGCAAATAAAACCAAAGCAAAGATTTAAGCACAAGAATAAAACTCTCAAAAGAGCAGAAATAAAGTCAATGAAGTTCTTCTTGAATGTTTGAGTTATCTTTTTCTTCTTAGAAGCTTTCAATGAACACTTTTGGTTATTAATTTGAAGGCTCAATAGCAAAAATAAAGGCTTTTTCAGGTGGAATCTTCTTTATGGCTTACTCTTATCTTTTCAATAGCTTTCTCAAAAGATACGATTTGTCTCTTGTGTCTCTTCTTTTTCTCTTATGTCTTCAATGAGTTTGGTGAGTGATAAATACTCCAAAAACCTTCAAAAAATCATTTGTGACTGTTAGAGTGGACAAACTAGCATTTTAGACCGTTTGAGTCGACACTTGGGTTAACACTTAAGTCTTCATGAGTTGACACTTGCATCAACACCAGGTGTAGTTCTTGAAAAAACATGGTTCTACTTCATTTGTGGTCTTAGGCAATAAGTCATTCTGTGAGTCGATACTTGGATGTTTTTGGTCGACACTTGAATCTTGTGAGTCAACCTTGAGTCGACACTTGAGTGAGCACTTGACTAAAAGATCCAGGAATGATATTGTTCTGTAACTTTCTTATCTTAAGCCATGAGTCGATCTGTGAGTCAATACTTGAGTCGACACTTGGGTCGACACTTGGGTCCACACTTCACTAAAGTCCAAAAATCATGTTCTATTCATTTATGTTCCCAGGCCTTGAGTCATTCTTTGAGTTGACACTTAGGTCGGCACTTGTGTTGACACTTGGCATGCCAGCTGAGGTTCTACATGCTAGTTCTTCAAAAGTGTCGACACTTGAGACTTCATGAGTCGACACATGGTTTGTGCCAATTCCAAACATTGTGCCAAGCTCCGAAACTCTAAAATTTGTCTAATAAACTTTCAGTTTCTTCTTCATAATGCCCAAAGTAATCAATTTCATAGCATTCAAAGATGATAAGACATTTAAAACTTTGAAATTCATCTTGCTTTGATGTCAATAACTTTGATGCTTTTGTGTAAAGAATTTGATGTACCTAAGACCTAGAATTCACAACTCCAATTAAAACATTGGTTCAAAATATATACTCGACATCTTGTTATTCATCAAAATCAAGGGCTAAAGCTAACAATCTTTCCCTTTTTGATGATGACAAAACTTTAAGTATGCAAGCATTTGAATTCAAATTTCGTTATTGTATTAGACTTTCAAGTAAGCATATATTCAAAAGTCATTGTAAATTGAACAAATTCATTACACAAACTTCACATTTGTTAGCATATCAAAGTTCATAAGGGTATTTAAATTAAGATATATTGTCTCTTTAGTTCATACAACAATATTTTTTTCTCCCCTTATCTTAAGTAGAATGTGAATTGTTGAAAATTAAAAATTTGGGATTATTGCTTATATAATATATCTTATCTTATCTTAATCTCCCTTTTTGTCATCATTAAAAATTAAAAGGATTTTCTCCCTCTTAATTAGTGTGTTTGTCAAAACAGAATGTTAATAAGACAAAAAAGATGAGTAATAATAAGAAACATAACTTTCATATATAGAAGAGTTTCAATACAATAAGAAAATCTCATACATAAATTGAAAATGCACTATGGAATGTACATGAAATACAAACATAGCATCTATGAGGCTCCTCCTCATCAGATAGAAACTCTAGAACTACAGGTGCCATAATCCTAGATGCTGAACGTCTAGGAGTCTTATGGGTTAAGCTTCTAGTTCTAAGAGATGGGCCAGAGCGGGCTACTATCCTAGAAGTCCTAGTGGCACGAGTCCTAACAGAATTTGCTGGAGTGAAGAAAGGGGAATCAGTGGCATGCTGAACATCAGAAGCAGGATCCGAAGCCTGAGCCGAACCATTTGCAGAACCAACTAGAGGCTGATCCTCACAAACTGCATCACCACCAAGTGTCGGATCATCATCATCAGCACCACCGCTATCATCATCATCACTATCAGCATCATCACCATTAGCTAGCGGAGGAGGAGGAGGTGGAACTAAGGGTCTAGGTGTAGCTGGAGGAGGTAACAGGGATCTCAGCAAATCTCTAATCTCAGCAAACCCTGCCTCCATAGTCTATTTGATAGAAGTGAGCTGCTGATTAGTATGAGGTCTTAGTCCGTGTAGCTCAATCTGTAGTCTACTGGTCATGAATGATATGCTCAAAATATCCTCACGAACCGTAGTGATCTGCTCCCTCGATCTCTCCTCGAATACAGAATCTGTCACTAAAGAATGCTGAAGAGCTAGAGCAGAAGGAGGTGTGACAGGCTCGAACTCTGATCTATCAACTAGTGCTCGAATAGGAGTCATCTATGGAGCAGGTGCAGAAGGCCCCGCCTCTACTGCCCTGATCTCATCCTCCTCATTAGGCTCCTGGCCTGACTCCCTCCTAATCCATTTGCCAGCTACCTTTCTAAAGCCCATCCGATGCAGTGATTTCTCCCCATATGTATCTATATGAAGAATCTCTTTGGAGGCCACACCCTCCAAGGGTATCCCATAAGCTCGAAAGACATGGGTCAGACACATCCAATCGGGTAAACATAGTCTCCTCTGGGTGGTTGCCTCACCCATCTGGTGAACCATCAATGCAGGTAGGTTGATGGCTGTCGTCTGAGTTAGGGTAACCATCAACACTAGCTCATGCTCTGTAATAAAGTCAAAGTGGCCTGTCTTCAGAAGCAGAATCCATGCAATGATGTGGTGCAGCAACCTAATCTCCATGGATAACTGACTAGCCGAGATAGTGGATACTCCTCTAACATCATCCTACTCCAAGATATATCTAAAATTGGCATCTCTATCTCCAACAAAGTTAGTTACCAAACCTTGCAATGGGATCTCCTAAACTTTGCTAAAAGTCTCAAGTGTGATCGAGATTTATACCTCTAACTTGTGCAGTCATCTAATCCCGTCAGTAGCCATACTGCAATAGAACTCTCTCATCAAATGAGGATAATACCACTCTCTCATAGTGCAGAAAGGTACCAAACTAGCAGCTCTCAGTAGATCTCCAATGACAAATCCCTCATAATCTAGAAAAGGTAGATCAACCCTCCTCCTGCAGGCAATAACTTTTCCTACCACTCGCTCGACTGTGGGGGATAGCTACGGGGGGGTTGCCCTAGTTGCTGCCTGAGCCTCGAGCTCACCACACTACTCAGCTACATCCTATCGAGCCTTAGATCTTCTTTCTCCTGAGCTAGCTTCCCCTCTCTTGAAAAGAGAGCTCTTCTTGTAGAAAGCAACTTGCTTTCTCAGACCCATTACCAAAAAACCATGATGAATGGACAAGATTGAAGGGAGAGGATGGGGATTTAGCCAATGGAAGGTTAGAGAGGTGAAAACACTATTTGAGGGAGATGGGAGAAGACTGGGAACAACTAGGAAGAGAAAAGAATGAAAAACAAATGGAAAAGGCCGCTTGATGAAGTCCTAGTTAAACAGTCCAATTGGTCATGAGTCGACATTTGTGATTTGCTCAAGTGTCAACACTTCAGTGAGTCGACACTTGGGCAAATTGCAAGTGTTAACACTTGGTCAAAAGGTCAGAAAATTTAGGGAAAAATCTAAAAAACTTCAATAAAATTGCAAAAAATCAAAGGGGTGTCTAGGGATTATACCAAGTGATATTTGAGAGGATTTTGAACATTTAAAGGAATCCAACAAAGAATTTGAAAGAGTTTCAATCAAATGGATCAAAGATACCTAATTCTCTCCTAATCATGCAGAACCTATCTTTGCTAAGGGGCTTAGTGAAAATGTTTGCAAATTACCTATCAGCACACACAAAATCAAGCATTACATCACCATTTTGCACATGGTCTCTTATGAAATAATATCTTATTTCTAGGTGTTTACTTCTTGAATATTGAACTAGATTTTTTGTTAAATTGATTGAACTTGTGTTATCACATCTTATGGAAGTTTTATTTAACATAATGCCAAAGTTTTTGAGTTATTGTTTGATCCATAAGATTTGAGCACAACAACTTCCAGCTGCTATATATTCGGCTTTTTTCATAGATAGAGCAACTGAATTTTGTTTCTTACTAAACCATTAAATTGAATTAACTCCAAGACATCGACAAGTTTTACTAGTACTTTTCCTATCTAGTTTGTAACTAGCAAAGTCAGCATCAAAATAAGCAATCAATTCAATTGATGAGTTCCTAGAATATCATAGTCCAATATTATCTGTGCTAGATAAATATCTAAGTATGTATTTAACAGCCAGTAAATGAGATTCCATAGGAGCAGATTGATATCTAGTACACATACATACGCTAAACATAATATCTTGCCTACTTGTAGTTACGTATGATAATGAACCAATGATATCCCTATATAATTATTTATCAACATTTTTACCTGATTCATCTTTGTCAAGTTTGTAAGAAGGGCTCATACATGTACCTAATGGCTTGGTTGTCTCCATCCCAAACTTCTTTAAGATTTTCTATGTATTTAGCTTGGTTAATGAAGATCCCTTCTTTAGTTTGCTTGATTTGGAGTCTAAGAAAGAAGTTTAGCTCACCCATCATACTCATCTCGATCTTTACCTGCATAAGCTTGGCAAACTCTTGACAAATTATTTCATTAGTAGCACCAAAAATGATATCATCAATATAAACTTTTACTATTAAGAGATCATTATTTTTCTTTTTCAAAAATAGTATAGTATCTACATTGCCTCTCGAAAAGCTATTTTCAAGTAGAAATTTACTTAACCTAATATACCAAGCTCTTGGAACTTGTTTTAAATCATACAAAATCTTGTGAAGTTTAAAAACATGGTTAGGATATTCATGGTTTTTAAAACTAGGGGACTATTCAACATACACTTCTTCTTCAATAAAACCATTTAAAAATATACTTTTGACTTCTATTTGAAATAATTTAAAATATATAAAGTAAGCAAAAGCAAGTAATAATCTAATTACTTTTAATCAAGCAACTGGTACAAAAGTTTAATCAAAATCAATACCCTCTTCTTGATTATAACCTTTTTCTACCAATCTAACTTTATTTCTAGTTACTACTCCATATTTATCAAGTTTATTTCTAAAAATCTATTTGGTTCCAATTATTGAAATATTAGGTATTTCAACTAAAGTCTAAACTTTGTTTCTTTTAAATTGTATTAATTTATCTTGCATGGCATTTATCCAATTAGCATCCTTTTCAGCTTCTTTAATTGATTTAGGTTCTATTTATCATACAAATGCAAAATAACCACACACATTTCATACTATGGAACGAGTACTTACCTCTTTCGATGGATCACCAATTATAACTTCTTCAAGGTGTCCATGGGCATACCTCCATTTTTTAGGTAAAGGCTTGGGTGTTGATGAAGCTCCAACTTCTTGTACTTGTTCTTCTTCATGGTTTTGATCACCTTCTTGCTCTTTGAAAGGTCCTTCATTGATGGTCATTTTTTCAATCATTTGAACATGTATTTCATCATCAAGAACATCTTCTTTTCTAGAAGATTTCTCATTAGTTTCATCAAAAACAACATGAATGAACTCTTCAATAAGAAGTGTTCTTCTGTTGAAGACCCTATATGCCTTGCTAGAAATAGAGTATCCTAAGAAGATACCCTCATCTGACTTGGCATCAAATTTACTAAGGTTGTCTTTGCCATTGTTTAGAATGAAATAACGGCATCCAAAAATACGAAAATATTTGATGGTTGGTTTTCTATCTTCCCAAAGCTCATAAGGTGTTTTCTTCAAAATCGGTCGAATCAAAACATGATTTAAAACATAGCATGCAGTGTTTATGGCTTCCATCCAAAAATATCTAGGTAAATCATTTTCACAAAGCATGGTATATGCCATTTCTTCTATTGTCCTATTATTTCTTTCTACCACCTTATTTTGTTGAGGTGTCCTTGGTGCAAAAAAATTGTAATGAATTACATTTTCATTGCAAAATATTTTAAAATCATGATTTTCAAACTCGGTACCATGATCACTATGCAAAGAGACAATTAAAATACCTTTTTTATTTAAAACTTTCTTATGAAACTTAATAAATATAGAAAATATTTCATCTTTATGAGCTAAAAATATTATCCATGTAAAACATAAGAAATCATTTATAATTACTAGACCATACTTCTTGCCTCCCAAACTAGTTGTTCTAATAGGTCCAAAGAGGTCCATATGTAGTAATTCTAAGGGTCTTGATGTAGAAACTACTCCTCTTGGTTTGAAAGATGATTTTGTTTGTTTTTCAAGTTGGCATGCACTACAAATCTTATAATTTTCAAAAGTGAGTTTTGGCAAATCTTTTATAAGATTCTTTTTATTAAATCTTGAAAGCAAATGCATACTTGAATGCCCTAGTCTACGATGCCAAAGCCAACTAGTTTCATTGATCTTGGCTTCCATTGCCACTAGGCATTGACCATTTTCCATAGGTAGATCATTAAGATCAACCATGTAAATGTTTCCATGCCTATGACCAATAAACTTAATGCCATTGTCATCAAGACTAGATGCAATGCACATGGAAGATTCAAAAACTATTTTGAAACATTTTTTACAAAATTGACCTATACTAAGCAAGTTATGTTTCAAACCATCAACAAGTAAACCATTATCAACATAAGTAAAGGGGATGATATAGACTTTACTGATACCGATAATTTTATCCTTTTCATTATCACCAAATATTACATTTCTATCATTTAAAGCTTCAAAAGATGTGAATTGCTTTATATCTCTGGTCATGTATCTTGAGCAACCACTATCAAGGTACCATAATCTTTTTTTCTCCTTGGTTGCAGGACACACCTACAAAAATAAATCAAGTGGAGACTTTAGGTACCCAAGTCATCTTAGGTCCTTTAGGGTTAGTTGATGTGGTTCCTTTTAGAACCCAAACTTTTCTAACACTGTTTAATTTTCTTCTATCACACATGTAAGATTTATGTCTTAGCTTACCACAAAAATAACATGTAATGCTAGAAGATGTAGGTATAAAGAGATTTTTGAAATACTTCTATTATTTTTGAGGTTTAAAACTGAGGCATGCTTTGTTGAAAACTACTCTTTGGCTATTCAAAAGCATGTTAAGTTTTTCTGAGCTCTAGGTAAATTTTTTAACAAATGGTTTTACTTTTTCAAACTCTTCTTTGTATTTCTTATTTTCTTTCCAAAGTTTTTTATTTTGTTTAATAAGTTTTTTATTTGTTACAAAAACTTTATCCTTCTTCAATGCTTCTTTTTTTTCCAAAAGATTTTCCTTTTCATTTTTCGAAGAAGTGATTTTATCGTTCAATTCCTTGTTTTCTTGAAGCAAGTAATCATTGTCTTTCAAAAACTTATCATTTATTTCAAATAGCTCCATGTTTTGCTTTCTCAATTTTTTATTTTTCATTTTAAGTTTTTGATATTCTATAATACGTTCATCAAAAATATCACGTAATTCATCAAAGGTATTTATTTTCAGGTTCAGACCTTACATGTTCTTCATTTACCATGAAGCAGATATTAGCCACCTCTTGCTACTCTTAATCAGAGCTTGAATCTTCACTCTCACTCCACGTCTCCATCATCGCTTTCCTTTTGAATTTCTTTTTGACCTTCTTGAGAGTGGGGTAATCTATTTTATAATATCCAGGCTTACACTCAAAACATTTTGGTTACTCCCTTTCCTTTCCTTTTTCCTTCTCCTTATTGGGCTCCCCACTTTGTGGCTTCTTCTTGTAGTTGAACCTTTTCTTCCTTATGAATCTCTTAAATTTTCTTGAGATGAGAGCCATTTCATCTTCCTTATCTTCCTCATCGAAATAATCACTAGAATCCTCCATGTTTGTGGACTTGAATGCAATAGTCTTCTTTTTCTTGTCATTGTCCACAACTTTCTGCTTTAAGGATAGCTCGTATGTCATAAGTGATCCAAGAGCTGCTCAAGTGAAAGAGTGTTGATATCCTTGGCTTCTTTAATAACGGTGACTTTTGGATCCCAAGATGATAGAGGAGACCTGAGGATTTTGTTAATAAGTCTAGCATTAGATATAACTTTTTCCAAACTCCTCATACCATTAACAATGTGATGCGGGATGAAAATCGATGTAACCTGGGTTATTTGGGAAAGGGAAACAACCTAAGTAAACTAGAACCGTGGGAGGGCTAAAAAGCCTCCTGGGACTAGGGTGACACTGAAACTAAAATCGTAAAACAACTGATCTCTTTTTGGTTTTCAATTTTCTTGGTGGAGGTGGCGAAGGAAGGATGGAGATGGGGAACTGGGAACTGGAACGCATGGCCCTGGGACTCACTCTAATGGAAAGACATACACAGAAAGTCAGGGGTCAAAGTATAAAGATACCCTCCCGAGGGATCAAAGCACATAGCTACCCTCCTGAGGGATCAAAGCACAAGCTACCCTGAGCTCTCATCGAACCAATCATCCACAAAGTAGGGCTCTCATAGAGGCTCCTAGAATGACTCTCAAAGGACACGAGGGATAAAGAAGACGAGATAGGGGATAACTAGGATGCTCGAACCCATCATCAACAAAGTAGGACTCTCACACCCCCTAACGAATCCATTATCCACACAGTAGGGAACGAAGGCAAACGGGCCTCTGGTCAGAACTAGAACCAGAACCAATGGAAAACCCAAAAATCTATATCAAATCATCTGATCTATTACAGGGGGAGAGGGGGCCTTTATATAGAAAAACCAAAACCCTCAGTTTCTTAGCCTCTAAGAAAACTAAAAAAGGAAAATAAATTACATCAAAATTTGTGTTGCATCAAAAGTGGTGCTGATCTGCTCCGAGAAGCATGTCGGCTTGATGATCTGCTCCAGAAAGCATGCTGCTCTGAAAATTAGACTGCTCTGAAATTTGTGCAAACTCATCTCATGGCCTAGACAGGGAGGGATCCAACTCCGGCGGGGCACCGATGGACGGCGAGTGGCAGACAGCTGGCGACGGGTTGCAGGCAAGGCGGCACCGGGGGGCACGGCACACACAAGGCATGTCATTTGGCCTTCCCTCAGCGTGGGATCTCCTGGATGCCGGCGAGGGCTCCGGTAGCTTGGCCTTGGCCGACGGACGGCTGGGCGGCAAGCGGGCGGCAGCGTCGGCATCAGGAAGCGGGTGGTGGCATCACACGGATGCACGTGGGCAAATGGATGCCTCCCACATCCGTTCATCTTCTCATGGGCGTGGGTGACGACGGACCCCACCGGCGATTGTGCGAGAGCTGGCGGGTGGCGGGAATGGTGGCGGGCAGTAGGCCGACGATGGCGGCAGCGACGACCGTGGGCCGTGGCAAGCAGACGCCTCCACATCCGTTCATCTTCCCACGGGCATGGGCGGCAGTGGTAGCTTCTCCAGTGAGGGCGGGGGCCGGCGAGCATCGGCGGTGGTCTGGCGAGGGCGATCGGAGGTCGGGCGGCCCGGATCTGGGTCTAGAGGGGGGTGGCAGCTAGGGTTCGGAAGTTTTAAAAAATCATGGGAGAAGGATGCAGGAGATGGAATAATGCTGGGATAACTCTGGGATAAACCAAGAATAAAACCAGAATATAGCGAGAATAGGTGGAATAGCGGGAATAGGAAAATAAAAAAATGCGAGAAAAATTTAAAAAAATAGAAAAAATACATGGATGATGGCTGGATCCCCATCACAATGTTAGTAAACCTAGTGTACATTTTACTAATTGATTCATTTGGTTTTATCCTAACATCTCATAAGTATGGATGAGCATGTTAACTTTGATAGTTTTCACTTGATGTATACCCTCATGGATAACTTTAAGTGTATCCCAGATTTCCTTAGCGAAGGTATAATTAGATATTCTATTAAAGTCACTAGGGTCTAATGCACAAAATAATAAATTCATAGCCTTTGTATTAAGCTCAGCTTGCTTAATGTCATTCTCATCCCAATCTTCTTCTAATTTTGGAGTAGGAATGCCATTAATCAAGACAGTAGGCTATTGAGGACCTTTAATTATGATCTTCCAAATATTGTAATCTATTTGGTGCGGGCACCAGACTCAGAAGAAGACTTCAGGGCTCCATCTGGATCTCTTATTGACCTTGCTCCAAGAATTAGGGTTTTTTGGTTTTGTAATAAGGGTTGACATGGTCAACTCAATTTTAGTTGAGTTTGTATTTCACTGCAATTTAAATTTTGTTGAGTCATGTTGACTCAGTTCAAGTCCTAGTAGTGGTCTAGGTCTTCTCCAGGGTGTCACATTTTCTTCCAAGACCAAGCAAGTGGGCGCCAGACTCCCAGCCACACTCCCAGCCACATGCCTGAGTCCAGGGGAGCCACATCTCCATCCAGTATGCTTTGGTCCCCACACAACAAGATAGCAGGTCCCTTCTCTCATGCGCCACTTAAGAAGAAAATAATCTGGGATCCACAATTCAAGGGAGCGGCCAAAATATTTCCATAAGAGCCAAGCTATTTAAAGAAAGAAGCACTTCTTGGGGAGCACTTCAAGGGGGTGCCCAATCCATGCCTAAAAAGCCAAAAGCAAAGATGGGAAGAACCATGACTTAGGGAGAAAGAAAAGGAGGTGTCCAAAAGAGTTGAGCCATGGAAGGAAAGAAATTTTCTCTTGAAGAGCAAGGCAAGGAGGCGCCACCTACTTACCTTTTGGAGCCACCAATCAACACTTTAAGAACCTCTTGGCCGGCCATATGTGTGGGAATTGATTCTTCAAACCTAATTTGAAGATCCATCCTATTAGTCCCACATGGAAAGATGTAAAACCCTGCTCTCTTGTAAAGTCCTATAAATTAAACCCCTCTTGTAAGTTTTAAAAATATCTGATGAATGAATCCAATTTATGTGTGAGCAAACTTTGTGTTTCTCTCTTTCGCACTTGCATCCAGGTGTTGAGCTCCATGAGGGAGTAAATCCGGGTTCCCCAGGAACCTTGAGGAGGTGTGAGGTCTCCAACCCCAAAACCCTAGGTTAGCCACTTCACTTCCAAACCCTAGCCGCCCATCATCCTCTTCATTCCATCAAACCCTAGCCTACCCCATCTCTCACGGCCACTCTCTCCAAGTCAAGGCCGACTTCCAGCATCCAGGTCTAGTCTGGATACTTCAGATTCAGAGCAATTCCCAGAGGAAGTCAGATCAGCCTCCAGGAGAATCCGGATTTCATCAATATCAGCTTTCAAGTTCTTCTATCTGGTAAATCCTTCCTTGAGTATCTGGTTCCATAAATTGTTCTTCTTCTTTCCTAGATCTTGAGTTCAGGAGAAGCCAACTCTGCCAAAGGATCAGTATTGGACGATCCATTATGAAGATATCTGAATCCGGAGATCCAACAATCTTCTCAAGAGAGTCCTTCCACTAAACTCTGTGAAGATCACTGCCTGGTCTGTAACCCTTCTCTTCTCTTTACCTCTGTCCTGTTGAAAGTTCAGAGCGAAACCCTAGGTCTGGGAGTTTCTCAACCCCCAGCGATCCTTTACTTCTGAACTACTCTGATAACCTAGTTTCTTTAAATTGTGCTTTCAATTATTACATAGTTTCTTTCAATTTAGTTTAACTTTCCTTTGAGTCAAAGCCGACTTCTGAAAATATTAAAAAATAATAATAACAAAAAAAGAATTTTTCTTAATTTACTTCCGCATCGCATCACCCTTTTGTTCTGCATCAATTTTGGTATCAGAGATTTCGTTCTGCATCAATTTTGGTATCAGAGCCCTGTCTAGGGTTTCTGATTTGCTTTCATGTTTTGAGTATCTCTCTTTTACTTTGTCTGCTCGAAGTAGACTCCCCAGGATGTCTGGTCCTAGGAACGAAGCGAGGTGCAAACCTCCTCTTCTAATTCCACGGGGTGTTCCTAGGGCATGTAGGGGATCCGCTGGGTTACAACTTCGTAGCAGGAATTGTAAACGGGGGAAGCACTCTGTTTTCAGTCTGTAACTATCCTGTTGCAGGAATTGTTTCTTATTGCAGGTAACTCCAAATTGCATTATTTTTGTTTTGCTGGAACTAATATAATTGATAATATTTTACATAATTTCACTGTGATTTATTGATTTCTGTGAAATTTCTGAGAGTTAAATTACAGCAACTCTGTTTCTGTGTTTTTACAATTCAATTATTTTGAGTGATCATCTTCTAATTCATCTTAAGGGAAATTGAGCATCTAAGATAAGGGGAGGATTTGATAACCTCTCCTTAGCCCAAAACCACCACCCATTCATTCGATCCTAAGCCTAATTTTAAAATTTATTAGACTTAATTTGCCCTAGTGGGCTAGGGATATCAACAAGTCGGGTCAAGGCTAGTTTTGAGTTAGTTTGTCTAGTTACTCTGTGTGTGCTTTGTACTCAGTGTCTAGAATGGTGGTTCAGGGATTCTATCCTGAAGGGCTTGTGTGCTGGTCTGCCTACCTGGCCAATCACTGATTGGTGTCTAGGATTGGCATCTAGGGACCTAACACTCTCCTTACACCTGCCTGGCTGAGTCCCGAGTTACTACAAGCTAGCTTGCCACTCTGATTGGGCATCTAGTTTGGGCCTAGGTCTAGTTAGCCCGTAATCGTTTCAGTCGAGTCTCATTTGGTGTGTTTGCTTGCATCATCATGTCTACCCGGAATGGAGTACCCTACCAACCTGGTCAAACCCAACCTGATTTAGAGGCTATGGTTAGAGCTCTTACTGAGAGTATGAACAAATTGAGTCAGGATGTGACTGCTACTGTTGCCCTATTTAAAGAACAGGTCCATGAGAATTTTGCCCAGCTTAGGGATCGAGTCCAAGTACTTGAGGAACCCAGGCATCAGAATTGGACTCCTGACCCAGATTTTAATGTGCCTCAACCTCACCCACACCAAGAGCCTAGAAGACCTTTGTACAGAGATCCTGAACCTAATCATAGGAGGCCTGACCCAGAACCTGAAGATAGAGATGATAGGTTCATTCGGAACATCAAATTAGATGCACCCACTTTTGATGGTAGCTTAAACCCTAAGGTGTATTCTGATTGGGAGGGTGAGATGGACCAGTACTTTGAGTGGTATTCCATGTCTGAGGAAAGGAAGTTCAAGTTTGCCAAGATGAAGTTAGTACGTCAAGCTAGGTTATATTGGGGGAACATTGAGCTAACAAGTAGAAGACAAAATGTAGAGCCCATTACCACTTGGCAGGGTATGAAAGAGAAGCTTAGAGATAAGTACCTACCATTTCATACCAGCAGAATCTGTTAGACCAATGGCAGACTTTGAAACAAGGGAACCGATCTGTATCAGACTACATAACCACCTTTGATGAATACCTGATGAGATGTGATGTGAGTGAAGCCCATGAGGTCACTTTGTCTAGGTTTAGGGCTGGACTTAGGGAAGACATTAAGAGAGAGTTGTTTCTGAGAGAGGTTACTGACCTAGACCAAGCCTATCAGATTGCACTGAACACTGAGAAGTTTCAGAGAGGACCCATGCCTTCTAGGGTTAGTGCCCCAATCCCAAGAAATGGACCTAGCCAAGTTATCCCTTGCAAGCCTAATCAGGGTATTCCCACCCCTAGGCCCATGGACAAAGGTAAGGCACCTGACACCCAGAGAACCCCTAGTATCATCTGTTTTAAGTGCCACAAGCCTGGTCATATCTCCAGCCAGTGCACAGCCATAGCTTGTTTTAAGTGCCATAGGGTAGGTCATGTTTCTAGCCAGTGCCCTCGTAGATCCCTTTACATAGAAGAAGGAGAGGAAGAGAATTTCGGGCCCAATTAAGAATTTGAAGAAGAAGTTTATGAGGCCGGAATGAATTTGGTCGATGAGTATGAAGGAGAGGAGGAATCCACAGAGTCTGACCAGTTAGGGGTTGTGAGATGCATCATGTCCCAGAATAGAGTTCAGAAGGATTGGCGTAGGACTAACATCCTACAGACTTTCCTTAAACTAGGGGATAAGGTATGTAAGATCATCATAAATAGTGGGAGCTGTGTGAATGCCATTTCTACTAGTACAGTCAAAATGTTAGGCTTAACCCTAGTCCCCCACCCCAACCCCTATAAGGTTTCTTGGGTAGACTCTACCTCTATACCCATCCAGTCTAGATGTCAGGTCCAAATCCAAATGCAATCCTATCTAGAGAAGATTTGGTGTGATGTCTTGCCCATGGGGGTGAGCAGTATAATTCTTGGAAGACCTTGGTTATATGATCATGATGCCACCCTCTTAGGAAAATCCAATACCTGTGTCTTTAGTTTTAATGGGAAAAAAATCACAATCCATTCAGTCCCTCCTAAGGACAAGGTAGCTAAAGGACCCAATAAGGTCAGAGAAATGAAGACTGGAGTGAACCTAATTAGTGCTAAGGATCTAGAACAAGAAATTCATAGTGGTTCACCTATTTGGATGTTGACTGCTAAGGAACTTAGGACTCCTACACCCTCAGAGCCTCCTTAGGAAGTTAAACCTTTGTTGAAAGAATTTGAGGATGTTTTTCCCGAGGATCTGTCAGACCACCTTCCACCTCTTAGGGATATCCAGCATTCCATAGATTTAGTCCCAGGAGCTACTTTACCCAACTTGCCCCATTATAGGATGAATCCATCTGAGCATAAGGAACTGCAAAAGCAGGTTGGAGAATTGTTGAGGAAGGGGTTCATTAGAGAGAGTCTTAGCCCTTGTACAGTCCCTGCACTTCTGACCCCAAAGAAGGATGGCACGTGGAGGATGTGTGTTGATAGTCGTGCCATCAACAAAATCACAATCAAGTATAGGTTCCCCATCCCTAGACTAGATGACATGCTAGATATGATGGCCGGTGCAATGGTTTTTTCTAAAATTGATCTCAAGAGCGGCTATCATCAGGTTAGGATTAGACCAGGGGATGAGTGGAAAACCGCTTTCAAAACTAAGGATGGTCTCTATGAATGGGTTGTTATGCCTTTTGGGTTGTCCAATGCCCCTAGTACTTTCATGAGGATAATGACCCAGGTACTTAGAGCTTTCATAGGGAAGTTTGTAGTGGTCTATTTTGATGACATCCTGATCTATAGTAAGACCCCTGCAGACCACCTAGGCCACCTTAGACAAGTTTGCCAAGTTTGAGGAATAATAGTCTCTACGGTAATCTCAAAAAGTGTGAATTCTTGACCAATAGAGTTATCTTCCTTGGTTTTGTAGTAACCCCTGACGGCGTGGCTGCCGATCCAGAAAAGATTAGGTCCATAGTAGAATGGCCAGAGCCGACCAGTGTGCATGAAGTCAGAAGCTTCCATGGCTTGGCTACCTTCTATAGGTAATTCATCAAGGGGTTTAGTACTGTAGTTGCTCCTATCACAGACTATATTAGGAAGGGAGAATTTCAGTGGACTAAAGCAGCCCATAAAGCCTTCCTAGATCTTAAGGATAGGATGACCCAGGCACCCATTTTGAGGTTACCCGACTTTTCTAAAGTATTTGAGGTTGCCTGTGATGCTTCAGGAGTAGGCATAGGTGGAGTCCTAAGCCAAGAGAACCATCCCGTAGCATTCTTTAGTAAAAAACTTAATGATGCTAAGCTTAGGTATTCTACCTATGATAAGGAATTTTATGCGGTAGTGCAAGCTTTGCGTTACTGGAGACATTATTTGCTACTGCAAGAATTTGTGCTGTTTTCGGACCATGAGGCTCTTAGATTCTTGAATTCCCAGAAGAAGCTTAACCCTAGGCATGCTATGTGGGTAGAGTATATCCAATCCTATACTTTTCTTTTGAAACATAAGGCTGGGACTGAAAATAAGGTAGCTGATGCCCTTAGTCGTCGATCTTTGTTATTGAATTCTGTTAGGGCTGAAGTCATAGGATTTGAGCAGATCAAAGAGGAATATGAGTCGTGTCCAGATTTTAAGACTGTGTATCAGGATTTAACTCAAGGACCATCTAGTTATCATAAGGATTATACTCTTTTAGATGGCTTTCTGTTCTTTAAGAAAAGGCTTTGCATCCCTAGAACTTCTCTTAGGGAATTTTTGATTTGGGAAATTCATGCTGGAGGTCTAGCTGGCCATTTCGGAAAAGACAAGACCACCCTGACTATTGAAGACCACTTTTTCTGGCCTAGCTTAAAAAGAGATGTAGCACACATTATGGCTAGGTGTCGAACCTGCACTGTTGCCAAACAGTGAAAACAGAACACCGGCCTTTATACCCCACTCCCTGTCCCAGATCGTCCTTGGCAAGATGTTAGCAAGGACTTTGTGTTAGGTTTGCCTAAGACCCAGAGGAGGCATGACTCTATCTGTGTTGTAGTCAACCAATTTTCTAAGATGGCCCATTTCTTGCCTTATTCCCAAACATTTGATGCGTCTAAGGTAGCCACCCTGTTCTTTAATGAGATAGTTCGACTCCATGGCCTACCTAAGACCATTGTTTCAGATAGGGATGTCTGGTTCACCAGCTATTTCTGGAAAACCCTTTGGCATAAGTTTGGGACAAAACTTAAGTTTTCGACTGCCTATCATCCCCAAACTGATGGCCAAACCGAAGTAGTGAACCGTAGTTTCGGCAATCTGTTAAGGTATCTTGTTGGTGAAAGCATTAGGAACTGGGATTTGTACTTTCCTAGAGCTGAATTTGCATACAATGACTCGGTCAATAGGTCTACAGGTAAGAGTCCATTTGAAATTGTGCATGGTTACAAACCTCACACACCTCTTGACCTAGCTCCTTTACCAGTCCACACACGAGTCTCCGAGTCTACCGAAGTTTTTGCACAGCATATAAAAGACTTGCATAAAGAAATTCATGCCAAAATAAATTTAAGTAATGAAACTTATAAGAAGTTGGCTGATTCTCAAAGGCGAGTCAAAACTTTTGATGAGGGAGACTATGTAATGATTAGGTTAAGGCCTGAACGGTTTCCTCATGGAACCATTAGAAAGTTACATGCTAGAGGAGCTGGACCATTTAGAGTGGTGAAGAGAGTAGGATCCAATGCCTATGTGCTCGAGTTGCCTCCAGAACTAGGCATTAGCTCCACTTTCAACATTACAGACCTAGTAGAGTATAGAGAGCCAGCTGTGATTCCCAGTGAGCCTTTTGAGCCTAATCCTGCTCTTAAGAGTGAACCCAACCCTGTGTGTCCACCAACAAACTGGGCTGTGAGGAAAGAGCATATTGAAAAGATCCTGGATGATCAGGTTATCTCTACTCGTAATCGAGGATACCAAAGATACTTGGTCCGCTGGCAAGGGAGGCCAGATTCTGATGACTCTTGGATCTCCCGAGAAGAATTACAAGAATTGGACCGAGACCTCTTGGAGAGATACCAGAGCCAACTTGATCCATACTCAACTGGGTCGAGTTCCTCCCATCCCGGGAGAATTTGTGCGGGCACCAGACTCAGAAGAAGACTTCAGGGCTCCATCTGGATCTCTGATTGACCTTGCACAAAGAATTAGGATTTTCTGGTTTTGTAATAAGGGTTGACATGGTCAACTCAATTTTAGTTGAGTCTGTATTTCCCTGCAATTTAAATTTTGTTGAGTCATATTGACTCAGTTCAAGTCCTAGTAGTGGTCTAGTTCTTCTCCAGGGTGTCACATTTTCTTCCAAGACCAAGCAAGTGGGCGCCACACTCCCAGCCACATGCCTGGGTCCAGGGGGTGCCACATCTCCATCCAGTATGCTTTGGTCCCCACACCACAAGATAGCAGGTCCCTTCTCTCATGCGCCACTTAAGAAGAAAATAATCTGGGATCCACAATTCAAGGGGGAGGCCAAAACATTTCCATAAGAGCCAAGCTATGTAAATAAAGAAGCACTTCTTGGTGAGCACTTCAAGGGGGCCCCCAATCCATGCCTAAAAAGTCCAAAGCAAAGATGGGAAGAACCATGACTTAGGGAGAAAGAAAAGGAGGTATCCAAAAGAGTTGAGCCATTGAAGGAAAGAAATTTTCTCTTGAAGAGCAAGGCTAGGAGGCGCCACCTACTTACCTTTTGGAGCCACCAATCAACACTTTAGGAACCTCTTGGTCGGCCATATATTGGGAATTGATTCTACAAACCTAATTTGAAGATCCATCCTATTAGTCCCACATGGGAAGATGTAAAACCCTGCTCTCTTGTAAAGTTCTATAAATTAAACCCCTCTTGTAAGTTTTAAAAATATCTGATGAATGAATCCAATTTATGTGTGAGCAAACTTTGTATTTCTCTCTTCCGCACTTGCATCCAGGTGTTGAGCTCCATGAGGGAGTAAATCCGGGTTCCCCAGGAACCTTGAGGAGGTGTGAGGTCTCCAACCCCAAAACCCTAGGTTAGCCACTTCACTTCCAAACCCTAGCCGCCCATCATCCTCTTCTTTCCACCAAACCCTAGCCTACCCCATCTCTCATGGCCACTCTTTCCAAGTCAAGGCCGACCACCAGCATCCAGGTCTAGTCTGGATACTTCAAATTCAGAGCAATTCCCAGAGGAAGTCAGATCAGCCTCCAGGAGAATCCGGATTTCAGCAACATCAGCTTTCAAGTTCTTCTATCTGGTAAATCCTTCCTTGAGTATCTGGTTCCATAAATTGTTCTTCTTCTTTCCCAGATCTTAAGTTCAGGAGAAGACAACTCTGCCAAAGGATCAGTATTGGAGGATCCATTGCGAAGATATCTGAATCCGGGGATCCAACAATCTGCTCAAGAGAGTCCTTCCACTAAACTCTGTGAAGATCACTGCCTGGTCTGTAACCCTTCTCTTCTCTTTACCTCTGTCCTGTTGAAAGTTCAGAGCGAAACCCTAGGTCTGGGAGTTTCTCAACCCCCAGCGATCCTTTACTTCTGAACTACTATGATAACCTAGTTTCTTTAAATTGTGCTTTCAATTATTACATAGTTTCTTTCAATTTAGTTTAACTTTCCATTGAATCAAAGCCGACTTCTGAAAATATTTAAAAAAAAATAACAAAAAAAAGAATTAGTCTTAATTTACTTCCGCATCGCATCACCTCTTTGTTCTGCATCAATTTTAGTATCAGAGCTTTCGTTCTGCATAACTATTGCTTTAATATAGATGCGCATGCTAGTCTTCCAGTAAGTGTAATTAGTTCCATTAAAGAGTGGGGGACGGTTTGAGGCTTGACCCTCAATAATACAATACCAATTTGGACTGCCATTAGATCTTTGACTCCAGATCATTAGACCTATATGCTGAGTACCAAGTTTTGATATCACTTGTTGCCATAGCAACCCAAGAGGGGAAAAAAATTGGGTTTTTAAAAATTTAAACAAGTATGTGCTGAACTAATGTGTTTGTGAAACAATGTGATTGTGCTGAATATAATTTAGATGCTATGCTTTAAAAAATTAGCAATAATGCAAGGGAAAGAAATAAGAAGATAAAACACACCACAAACATAAGAAGTTTATAATGGTTCGGTGCACTCCAAGCACCTACATCCACTCCCCAAGTTATTCCTTAGGAATTTCACTATAATCTACCAAAGATTATAGCCAACTTTTTTTCAAGGGCTCAAAAGTCAAACCCACAGTTGATTTTTTCACTTAGGCTCACCAACAACCTTTTTTTCAAGCCAACCCTAGGCTTGAATTTCAATTCATGTCTTAGAAGGGCCTAATCCCTAGTTTCAATAGCCTTGAAACTAGTTACTAATAAATAAAACAAAGTACAAATTTAAGCACAAGAATAAAACTCTCAAAAGAGCAGAAATAAGGTCGATGAAGCTCTTCTTGAATGCTTGAGTTGTCTTCTTCTTCTTGGAAGCTTTCAATTAATACTTTTGGATATTGATTTGAAGGCTCAACAGCAAGAATGAAGATTTTTCAGGTAAAATCTTTTTTATGGCTTACTCTTGTCTTTTCAATAGCTTTCTCAAAAGATAAGATTTGTTTCTTGTGTCTCTTCATTTTCTCTTATGTCTTCAATGAGTTTGGTAAGTGATAAATACTCCAAAATCCTCCAAAAAGTCATTTATGACCGATGGAGTGGACAAACTAGCCATATTAGATCGTTTGAGCTAATTCTGAACTTCTGAAAATATAGTCATTACTGTTATCAGAACCCGTGAGTCGATACTTTGGTCGACACTTGAGTCTTCATGAGTCAACACTTGTATTAACACTAGGTATAGTTTTTGAAAAAACATGGTTCTACTTCATTTGTGGTCTTAAGCAATGAGTCATTCTATGAGTCGACATTTGAATCTTGTGAGTGACACTTGAGTCTTCATTTCTGTTCTCAGGCCTTGAGTCGTTCTATGAGTCATCCTGTGAGTCGACACTTAGGTCGACACTTGGATCAAAACTTGGCATGCTAGCTGAGGTTCTGCGTGCCAATTCTTCAGAAGTGTCGACACTTGAGATTTCATGAGTCGACAGTTGGTTTGTGCCAATTCCAAACTTTGTGCCAAGCTCCAAAACTCTAAAATTTGTCCAATAAATTTTTAGTTTCTTCTTCATAATGCCCAAAGTGATCAATTTCAGGACTTTCCAAGATAAGATGACTTCTAAAACTTTGAAATTCATCTTGGTTTGATGTCAATGACTTTGATGCTTTTGTTTAAAGAATTTGATATACTTGTAACCTAGAATTCACAACTCTAATTAAAATATTAGTACAAAACATATACTCAACATTTTGTTATTCATCGAAATCAAGGGCCAAAGCTAACAAAAAGGTCTATAAATTGCAAAGAATCTATGTAGATAGACTGAAGCAAATAGCTCGAAGTTGGAATGCTCAATGACATGTTCAAATCACTTAATTCTATCAAGAACAAGAAGAAAAACCATATGATTATAAAAGATCAATGAAAATATTAATTCCTTGCATTATACAAGAATAATATTCTTCTATTGTGAATGTGATTTCTATACCGACTTAGGTTAGGTTATGACTATCTAGACAATTCTCCATTAAAGACCTTTGGAAAGTATTTTATATTGGGAATGTAGATTTATGAGATAGATCTAGAAGGATACTAAGCCTATCATAGACTTAGATATTAAGGATGTGCTAAAGAAGTTTAGCATGAAAAATCCAATAGAGGATTTGACTCGTTTAGCATGGAATTAATCTCTCTAATAAAATGTGTCCTAATACATTTGAAGGGATTTTGGATATGAGCTAGATCCTTTTGAGCTTTAACTATAGGGAGCCTTATATAAACCATCCATGTACATGACTTGATTTTACTATGAGCATCATGAGCAAATATTAATAGAATTCAAGCTATGAGCACTAGATGACTGTGAAAATATTCTTTGATACTTGAGAAGTACTAAAGATATATTTTAAGATCTTTAGAGTGGAAGAATTGAGGGAACAAGGATACATGAGATGTGTTCTTAAATAATGATAGTTTATAAGAGTTCCCAAGAATCGATCATTGTAGGTTTGATCAATGAACCGACCATATCATCGGTTCTAAAGGAATAAGGATATAATCTAGTTAATTCATTATTTCAAAAATGAGTAAGATATCATCATATGACATAACACTCTACTATAGCAACACTGGTACCATAGCTCTAGCTAAGGAAACAAGATCTCACCAGAAGTCCAAATATATAAGCATGATTCTATTTGAATTTCTTTATTAAGGTACAGAGAATAAGCTCCACATAAGATCTGACAGATCTACTAGATTAACAAGCCTTAGTTTTTAAAAGATTCAAGTGCATTTTAAGAAAATGAGTTGAGTATATAGCTGATTGGCTTTATTGCAAGAGAGAGATTATTAAATGTATACCCTACAAGCCAATTAGTTGACATATTTTTCATTCTAGGACATGTTTTTTATTTAATATTCTAAATTAGGCTATTTTAATCTATACATATTTTGTCCATATATCATCCAAGGAGTTAATGGATAATGACACATATTCTCAAGAGTTAAAAATTTGAGATATGTGTCATTATAGGTTAAATCCTAAATGCACCCGATTGTTGGATCATCATGAGGATAGTGATTGATCCATCAAGACTAGTCACAGATTACTTTCCTTTTGAGTAGATAGATCTCGAGTCTATAGTGTAGGGATATTGGAGTGAGAGTGTAGAAGGTTGTTAGAGAATAATGATACTAAGTGTGATCAAGTACAAAAAGTTATATAGATGTCTATTCACTCGTTAGTGACTTCTTAATGCTGTAGTTATGTGAGTAGTTCGTTGACCTATGGTGCTTTGGTCATCCATAATGAAATTGTTGTAGTTTGACAAGCATATAAACATGGCCCCTAACCATATGGGGCCTTGTGGTATATGTTGGCTGCAGTAGGTTTGCTATAGGATTTGAGAGTAAACCTATAGGGAATCTATTATTTTTAGTAGTTGAGTAGTCTTGTATGATCTAAGAGGCCATGTCCTTAAGTATGTAGCCACAGTAGTGTGATAATAGGAAGAGTTTCCATGAATATCACGATGGGGCTCAAGCTAATTTAGTCTAGTATATTATGCTTAAGGTTTAACAAGATTCCATAACCTACATCCTATTAGGACTCTCAATAGAGAAACTTAATTACATGGTAACTACACCTAAAAATTCATCTTTTATTGATCCCAAAGATAATTTTGATGATTACAAAATAATGGAGCATGATAGTATACTAATAATTTCAAATGATTAAGAATGTTTTTGTAGAGAACTATGATTATTAGAGATTACTATATGATCATTGGAAAGGATAGTTAACTACCAACCATCAATTGAAAACTTTATAAATCATTGGAATAGTTTTTGAGTTCATATGCATTATTGAAAATCTCTTTAAGGACTCTATGTAATAATTGAGATGTGTAGTGAGCTCTTATAGAAGTGTTGAGAGTCCATTTGTATTCTTTAGATATTTTGAGAGATTATTTGTATCATGGAAAGAGTAGAGAGCTTGGTTTTGTAATTAAAATGTTTGAGTTTATTAAAGAGTCCATGTATTTCATTGAAAGTCCTTTAAAAGCATTGATGAGCTAAAATATACAAATTCTATGTAAAATAAAAGTTCTGACTGAAAGAGCCAATTTCTAGCAGAAGAGCCAACTCTAGCATAGCACGGTGGTACTTCACATTGAACTGGTATTGTTCAAAAGAGCCGACTCCCAAGATTAGAGCCTTTTCTCTCAAGATGAATAGAAAAGTGACTTTGGAGAGGAGCCTTCTCTTGCAAATAGGTAGAGAGCATGTTTTTTGGACATTGTGCAGAGGAGCTGACTCATAACAAATGAGCTTGATCAATATTTAAATTATGTTACTAAATCTCATCTAGTTGAACTTCAATTAATTAAAAATTGATACTTTTTAGTTTATTTTTGTAGGAAATTAGAAAATTAAGTGCATGCAATTTTTCTAAGTTTAGTTAGCCTCACTACCGGTCTGAACCAAGTCAAATAGGGCCAAGAAGAATTAAGCTTCTTTTGCATATCTTAATGGTCATATAGTCAATCCAATTGGACATTTAGTCATTGGAAATGTTGGAATGAAGTGGAGTAGACTACTAAAAATCCCATGCAAGGAAGCTATGTTGCATGAATTCCAGTGGGAATATTTGATTTGAAGTAGGCATTGGAACCTCACACTAAGTTTAAGAAGGTTTTATTTTAAAGGATTGAATTCTGTGCATGTGAAGTGGAGTGGGATTCCATTTAAAAACTAGTGACTGCCTTAGCAAGTGGAGCTAAACATGGAAGCCATGCAAGGAACTACAACTAAATAATTATTGGAAGAATGAAGTTAACATGCAAAGATTTTTCACCAAAGAAATCAATTCATGGAAGTGGGGCCAAATACTAGTGGAGTCAGCAGGTGGAATTGATCATGTGAAAACATATTGCCATGCTACGATGGGAATTCTCCCAGGGTGCCGGGGATCATGCAGCATGCATATTTGACTTTTAAAACAAAATTTATTAGTATGATACCCTAACATGTATAACATGTATAGAAAACCCTAATTCCAAGGAACCCCTTGTGCAATATCAACTAATGAATCATAAAATAGAGTCAAAAATAATACTCGGATCACTGAAACCCAACTTTTTCACAAGGTTCACAAGTGCAAACCCTCCAACAGTGATCCATATGAAACTCGGATCAAGGAAGAACTCCTTCTTCAAGTTGCTTGAAGAAGTGGAACTCTTTCAGCAGCCTTTGGTCTATTTACCACTGTAGGATACCCTATCCTACTGAAGGGCACTCAAGAAACTGTTCTAAACCACTTTAGGTTCAAGGACTACCCTCTACTAAGATCCTATAGAATTATGTACTAAAACCAAGCCTTGTCATAGTATAGAAGAACTTGTCTTGACAAGACAAGTCTTGTCCTAAAACAAGGAGGGAGGGAGAAAGTGGAAGACTCTCAGACAGACTCTCGAAAAAATAAAAACACTGATCTCAGAAGACCAAAGAAGAAGAAGTAGTAGTGTTTCTCATTTCACCATACCCCCTATTTATAATCTCAGATGGGGCGTGAATGCATCCCGACAACACTTATCAGATATGAAACATCATATCTGATAAGACTCTTCGGGAATGGAGAGTCATACCTGTGTTATTTCACTTACCAGATCAATCCCCATCCCACCATGTGTCAAATACCAATTTTTGAGATAGGGAGATGCCTCTTCTAATCTGAAGTAACGTGAGGCTTGAAGAGTTTCAGAGGTAGAAGGACTCTATCCTCTGTTGTGTGCACGCATATGAAGAGGCGCGACACTTCATGTGCACGCCACCTTTTCACTCCTCTTCAAACCATCCCATTCAAACTTTAAACTGGTCTTTTGACTTGTCAAGGCATGGGGATTGAGCTAAGAGGTGCCCTCTTGATGAAGCTCCCAGAGTCTAATCTGCAGAAGGACTCTCAGTCCATCTGCGCACCATACTTTCTCCCGGTTGCACCAAAGGGCACCAATAGTCCTTCCCTTTCCATTTAGTCCACCCAAAGCATCAAATTGACTTGGTCAAACATATGCAATATGGGTGTCATTGGAAAGGGCATCAAATACGCTTTCTGACCATATTTTTTATTTTCAGATCAGAGATTTGTAGGCCCTTCTATGCCCTTTTGAAGTTAAGGTATCATTTAGGTACCAAGAGTCCCATGCCATTGGGACTCTTCATATATGTTACCTAAAATTCCATTAAATCCAAATTAAAATTAGATTAAGCTTTGATTTGGCTAGCCCCACTTAGGACTCAACCTAATTTAGGTTTTTCATAATGAGGTTAGCCCAATTAGCAAGCAACCGGATCCAATCTAATTGGGTTAGGAATTAGGTTAGCCTACATATGCAAGTATGCAAACTGGCTAACCAATTAGGATCCTATGGCCCTAATTAAATCATGAATGACTTCCTTGGCCAAGTCTCTATTGTGTGTGACCCATTGGATTCCACATCTAGCCAGCAGTAGGTTTAGGTTTAAGCCGATTCGATCCGATCAAACTCGATTGACCTAATTAGGTCAAATTGGCTCACATAATTGTCCAATTCGAATCACACATCAAATTGACTCATGAAACCAAACCAATTGGTTCATGAAGACCTACAAGACAAGATTGACATCTAGCAACATGTCATGCCTACCTGGAAGATGAGAGATTTGTTAGAAAATACCAAAATACCCTTCAGTAGTAAGTTACCATGCAATTCAATCTTTCGATCTCCTATTATCCAGATTAAGTGATAGGTATGGATAGATGTCAAACCCTAGCACTTCATCATATCGAATCTCAACTTGATCATGAAGACTCAGCTAATGATATATTAGATTCCACTAATCTCATCTTGCTTTGATCAAAGGCTCCTTGAGTCACTCATCGAAGAGATTGCATGGGATAACAATTCCTCTTACTAGGAATGATCGATTCCTTGTTGGTCCACTCACATCCTTCGTAACCTTCCACCATACCCAAAACACCCTGTACATGTCGCAATAGCATGAATAAGTATGAACCAATGTATGGCTTATTATGTACAAGGAACCATGGTGACCTCAGGTCTAAAGATCACATACACAACTTCTACTCTGGGATCTATCTTTTGACAAGTACTAAGACTTCCATAAGATAATCTCGGTGGGATCAGTCCAGTGTACTCATACCCTAATGAGCACCCTTATCCTAGTATTAGTGTCTCTACACAAGTGGTTGTGAGATCAACCACCCTCATCAACCGAGCATACATAGGATAAGCTAGTCTTTCCGGATTCATCGATCCCCGAATCGATGGTCCAACGACTAGGAACATTCTAGATTAGGATTTATAAGAAATTAGGTCTCACTGTTATGAACTCCATCATAACCCTAATTCTATTACCCTAATCTATGGGGTTCATCATAATCAATAAAAATATGACACAGCAGTATATGATGAATCAAATGCCTTTATTAATATGAAAGTATGTCATACATGAGCTGGAAGTTTACAAAAAGGCCCTCATAATGATTGGCTCTTAGGGCACATTTCTATCAAACTCTCACTTGCACTAAAACCAATCGCCCTTGTATTTTCAGCCCATACAATCTAAGTGACGATCTAATTGATGCTTGGCAAAGCTTTAGTGAATGGGTCTGCTATGTTGTTCTTTGTGTCAACTCGTTCAATGACGACATCTTGTCTTTCAATAATCTCTTGAATGAGGTGGAACCGTCTTAGAATGTACTTGGACTTGTGATGAGACCTCGGTTCCTTAGCTTGTGCAACAGCCCTAGTGTTATCACAGTATAATGGCACTGGCTATTGTACATCTGGAACCACACCCAATTTCATGATGAATTTCTTTATCCAGACATCTTTCTTTGTGGCTTCACTAGCAGCTATGTACTCTACCTTAGTGACTGAGTCAGCTAATGTTGGCTACATTGTACTCTTCCAACTCACTGCCCCACCATTCAGGATGAAGACATACCCTGATGTGGATTTGCTATCATCTGGATCTGATTGAAAACTAGAATCTGTATAACCTTCTAGTTTCAACTCAGATCCACCATATACTAGAAAAATATCTTTAGCCCTTCTCAAGTACTTAAGAATATTTTTCACAGCTCTCCAATGATCCTCTCCAGGATCTGCCTGAAACCTGCTCACAAAGCCCAAGGCATATGCAACATCAGGTCTGGACATAACATGGCATACATTATCGATCCTACAGCCGAAGCATAAGGAATCTTGCCATCCTCTCTCTTTCTTCTGATGTCTTAGGAGACATTTTCTTAGAGAGATGTATGCCTTGACTTATAGGTAAGTAACCTTTCTTATTCCATCCATGTTGAATCTCTTCAACACTAAGTCAATGTACCAGGATCGGGATAAGCCTAACATCCTCTTGGATCTATCTCTATAGATCCTTATACCCAGTATATAAAATGTTTCTCACAAATCCTTCATGGAAAACTTTGATGATAGCCAAGTTTTAACCGATTTCAACATTGGGATATCATTCCAAATGATGAATATGTCATCCAAATATAAAACTAAGAAAACAATGTCACTCCCACTTATCTTCTTATACCCACATGGTTCATCCACATTTTTGATAAAACCAAATCCTTTGATTGTTTCATCAAAATGGATGTTCCAACTCCTCGATGCTCGCTTAGTCCATAAATGGACTTCTTTAACTTGCATACCTGGTTTGGTTCTGGTGTGACATATAGACTTCTTTCTCATTTTCCATTGAGGAAAGTAGTCTTTGCATCCATTTGCCAAATCTCATAGTCATGGTATGCTACTATGGCAAGTAGTATCCGATGGACTTGAGCATGGCACTGGAGAAGAAAGGTTTTCATCATAGTCTACAACCATGTTTTTGTCTAAAACCTTTTGCTACCAGCCTAGCCTTATAGGTCTCAACTGACCATCTACTCCAATCTTCTTCTTGAAGACCCATTTATATCTATCGGGTTAATTCCTTCAGGATCTATCAAGGTCCAACCTGATTGGAATACATGGAGTCAATTTCAGATTTCATGGCACCAAGCCACTTGTTGGAGTCCCTACTCTCGATAGCTTCCAAATAGATCACATGATCATTATCCTGTATGATACTGGCTTCATTGTCATCCCCAATGACAAAGCCATATCTGAGAGGTGCTCCCCGCACCCTCTCTGACCTTCGGAGAGGAGGTGTGTATTGTGGTTGTTCTTGATCTATAAGAACCTCTGGTTGAGGAACTTCACTTGAAGGCTCATCAGTTTGTTGGTTCTGTTCTTCACACAACTCAAGTGAAGAATCACTACATCCTTCTTGGATAAACTCATGTTCCAAGAATGTAGCATGCCTACTAACAATTATCTTCTGCTCAGTAGCATTATAAAAGAGGTATCCCTTACCTTCTTTTGGATAACCAACAAACCTACACTTGTCAGCCCTAGCACTTAACTTATGCCCAAAGTTATTCTTGACATAAGCATGGCAACCCTAATCTTTAGTACTTAAGACTTGGTCTTTTACCATTTCATAACTCAAATGGAGTGCTACTTACTGAATTAGATGGTACCCTGTTTAATATGTATGCAGCAGTCTCCAAGGCATGTCCCCAGAAGGAAATGGAAAGATCTATGAAGCTCATCATGGACCTCACCATATTCAACAAGGTGCGATTTCTCCTTTCTGCCACTCCATTTAATTGGGTGTATAAGGAGGGGTCCATTCAAATAATGCCTTTGTCCTTGAGATGTTCAAAAACTCACTAGACAAGTATTCCCCTCCTCGATCAGACGAAGAGCTTTAATACTAAGTCCAGTTTGTCTTTCACCATACTCTGATATTCTTTAAACTTATCAAAGGCTTCGAACATGTGTTTCATAAGATAGACATAACCAAACCTTGATAAATCATCAATAAAAGTGATGAAATAAGAATATCCTCCTCTGCCTAAGTTGACATAGGTCCACACACATTATTATGTACAAGACCTAACAATTCGTTTGCCCTTTCTCCATATCCAGTGAATGGAGATTTGGTCATTTTCTCTTTGAGGCAAGACTCACAAGTTCTAATGATTGAAAATCATCAGGTGACAAGTAATCCTCTTTGACTAACTTGTTTATCTTGACTCACTGATATGACCTAACCATAATGCCGAGATATGTGATATTGATATTATCTCTTTTTCTCTTCTTGTCATCTACAAGAAGTATTTCATCATTGAGTACTAAAGTTAGAAGACCATTCACAAAGCAACCTATGCCCAAATATTGTATTATTATGAAGAATAGAGCAGCCACTGCTCTTTACACTTATTTCATATCCTTGTTGTAACAACAAAGGTATAGAAATAATGTTTCTTACAATATTTGGCACATAGTAACATTCTTCCAAACTTATGATATTACCCGAAGGTAAAAAAGAAGATAGGTGCCCACAACTTCAGCATATAGGGTTCTCCACTTGCCCCATATAATTTGAAGTCACCTTTCTTCAATTTCTAATTCTGTGGAGTCCTTGTGAAGATTTACAAATATGTGACCCACATGCAATATCCAATACCCATGAATAGAATAGATTCACTCAATGATAAATTGGTTTGTATCATGTACAAACCCTTAGATGCATCCTTGCATCTAGCTTCACATTTGCAAGACAGTCTTGCATCCTTCTTCCAATGCTCAAACATGCTGCAATAGAAACAGGCTCCATCACCTTCTTCCTCAACCAATCACATAGTTGAACCGGTTACTTATTATCATCCAAGATGCCACTCAATGATAATTTGAAGCCATTATTTAAATATCCTATATTTAATTAAAGAACAGTATCAGCAGACCACTCAAGATGACATCCTAAACTAGATAAGGAATTTCTATCTAATTTGTCTCCCACTATTTTCTTCAAATACCATAAACCCTCAACTATGGTAAGCGAGAAACCTTTCCTGGATTTCTTAGTGGGGTTGAGATCCTTATTCCTCATGAGTGCCTTGTGTATGCAACAAACACCATGAGTTCAAAGGTAGGACAACCTTTCCAATTGCACCCGTGCAATTCTCAACATTATCTTTGCCTTTAAGACACTATGGCCTCGTGTATGCACAACAAACCATAATGTCTTAGTTTAGTTGGACCCTTCATTTCCATATAGCCATGATTGAATAATGTTACCCTTGTGTATGCACAACAAAGAACATTCCAACCATGCCATAAAGTACTAAGTGCACTAAGACAAATCTTATATCAAACCCTAGAGTAGCTTGGTATGCACACAACCTACTATAGTTTTGACATAAATTTGGATTAGCTTAAGGAAGGCAAAATATAGTACACTAACCAATTAGCATTACCAATTAGATTTAGATATGACCAATTTGGTCAGGTGAGTGGAAGGGGGAGGGAGTCCCCCTTTTCTTTCCTTAGACACCAATTAGATTGGCTAGGTCAATCAACGGAATAAATTAAAAACCTCATTTCCTTTACCCTCCCAGAACCACTTGCCTATACACCAATTGGCTGATCAAACCCTAACCGGTTTTGCTTTTTGACTAATTTTTATACTATGACTAAATATGGTTTTTGATGAGGGCTTTGATGGTCTCAAAACTATTCTAAAACTATCATGATGATAAGTTTATTACTACTAGTATAAACATAAACATGATATCCACGTTTATAACAAATATAAACCCAATGCATATCACTCTACATATGCATTAAAATTCATGTCATCAAGCATATTACCTTAATATGCATAGCAATATATGACAATTATCATATTACCCTAATATGAAATCAAGACATGATAAAATACCATTCACCTCACTTATTCATGGGATTTGGCCACAGCGGCACCCCTACACGCCATAGGAGACCCATTGAATGGGAAGAGAGGGCCTTTAAACTCACTTGGATCCTATGATCGGACGGCCATAGTGACTAACCCAATCCAAAGCAGTTACTTGGTTCAGCATAATTTCATATTGACTAACATCATACATATGAACATGGTCGAGTCGACTCAATAAGGTTCGGGTCGGCTCGGTAGTGGAATTTAAATTAAACTCCAAAATGATTCATAATTGGAATGCCACAAGGATGGCTCTGATACCACATGGGAATTCTCCCAAGGTGCCGGGCATGCAGCATGCGGAATTAGCTTTCAAAACAAAATTTCATAGCATGATACCCTAACATGTATAACATGTATAGAAAATCCTAATTCCGAGGAACTCCTTGTGCAATATCAACTAATGAATCATAAAATAGAGTCAAGAAAGGATCGCTGAAACCCAACTTTTCTACAAGGCTCACAAGTACCAACCTCCAACCGATGATCCACACGAAACTCACCAAGGAAAACTCTTCTTCAAGTTGCTTGGAAGTGGCGCTTTAGGCAGCCTTTTGGTCTATTGACCACTGTATGATACCCTGTCCTACTGAAGGTCACTCAAGACACTGTTGTAAACCACTTTAGGTTCTAGGACTACCCTCCACTAGGACCCTATAGGCTTATGTCTGAAAACCAAGCCTTGACCTAGTGTAGAAGAACTTGTCTTGACAAGACAAGTCTTGTCCTAAAACAAGGAGGGAGGGAGAAAGTGGAAACTCTCAGACAGACTCCCAAAAAAATAAAAACACTGATCTCAGAAGATCGAAGAAGAAGAAGTAGTAGTGTTTCTCATTTCACCATACCCCCTATTTATAATCTCAGATGGGGCGTGAAATGCATCCCGACAATACTTATCAGATATGAAACATCATATCTGATAAGACTCTTCGGGAATGGAGAGTCATATCTTTGTTCTTTCACTTACCAGATCAATCCCCATCGTGCCATGTGTCAAATACCAGTTTCTGAGATAGGGAGACGCCTCTTCTAATCTGAAGTAATATGAGGCTTGAAGAGTTTAGTGGCAGAAGGACTTTTCCCTCTATTGTGCTCACGCATATGAAGAGGCGCGACTCTTCATGTGCGCGCCACCTTTTCACTCCTCTTCAAACCATCCCATTCAAACTTTAAACTGGTCTTTTAACTTGTCAAGGCATAGGGATTGAGCTAAGAGGCACCTTCCTAATAAAGCTCCCAGAGTCTTATATGCAGAAGGACTCTCAATCCATCTGCGCACCATACTTTCTCCCGGGTGCGTCAAAGGGTGCCAATATTCCTTTCATTTCCATTTAGTCCACCCAAAGCATCAAGTTGTCTTGGTCAAGCATATACAATATGGGTGTCATTAGAAAGGGCATCAAATAAGCTTTCTGATCATATCTTTTATTTTTGTAGATCAGATGTCTGTAGGCCCTTCTATGCCCTTTTGAAGTTAATGTATCATTTAGGTACCAAGAGTCCCATGACATTGGGACTCTTCATATATGGCACCTAAAATACCCTAAAATCCAAATTAAAATTAGATTAAGCTCTGATTTGGCTAGCCCCACTTAGGACTCAACCTAATTTAGGTTTTTCATAATGAGGTTAGCCCAATTAGCAAGCAACCGGATCCAATCTAATTGGGTTAGGAATTAGGTTAGCCTACATATGCTAATATGCAATCTGGCTAACCAATTAGGATCCTATGATCCTAATTAAATCATAAATGACTTCCTTGGCCAAGTCTCTATTGTGTGTGACCCATTGGATTTCACATCTAGCCGGTAGCAGGTTTAGGTTTGAGTCGATTCGATCCGATAGAACTCGATTGACCTAATTAGGTCAAATTGGCTCACCTAATTGTCCAATTTGAATCATACATTGAATTAACTCATGAAACCAAACCAATTGGTTCATGAAAATCTACAAGGCAAGATTGACATCTAGCAATCTATCTTGCCTATCCTGAAGATGTGGAATTTGGCAGAAAATACCAAAATTTCAGTAGTAAGTTACCGTGCAATTAAATCTTTCGATCTTCCATTATCCCGATTAAGTGATAGGTATAGATAGATGTCAAACCCTAATACTTCATCATATCGAATCTCAACTCGATCATGAAGACTTAGCTGATGACTGATTAGATTCCACTAATCTCATCCAGATTTGATCAAAGGCTCCTTGAGTCACTCATCGAAGAGTTTGCATGGGATAATAATTCCTTTTACTAGGAATGGTCGATTCCTTATTGGTCCACTCACATCCTTCGTACACCTTCCACCATACCCAGAATACCCCGTATATGTCGTAATGGCATGAATGAGTATGAACCAACGTATGGCTTATTGTGCACAAGGAACCATGGTGACCTCAGGTCTAAAGATCACATGCACAACTTCTACTCTGGGATCTATCTTTTGACAAGTAGTAAGACTTCCATAAGATAATCCTGGTGGGGATCAGTCTAGTGTATTCATACCCTGATGAGCACCCTTATTCTAGTATTAGTGTCTCTACACAAGTGGTTGTGAGATCAACCTCCCTCATCAACTGAGCATACATATGATAATCTAGTCTTTTCATATTCATCAATCCCGGAATCGATGGTCCAACGACTAGGAACATTCTAGATTAGGGTTTATAGAAATTAGGTCTCACTATTATGAACTCCATCATAACCCTAATTCCATTGTCCTACTCTATAGGGTTTATCATAATCAATAAAAACATGACACTGCAGTATATGATGAATCAAATACCTTTATGAAAATGAAAGTATGTCATACATAAGCTGGAAGTTTACAAAAAGGCCCTCATAATGATTGGCTCTTAGGGCACTTTTCTATCATGCTAGAGTTTCGAAACAGCAAGAAGCAGATGAGCTATAGCCCAAAAATGATTTTTAAGGTGGCTAGTCCACCATGGACCAGCTGCTTGGTCTACCAAGGAAAAATTGCGGTCCACGCACCACTAACCATTGGTCTATGAGGCATTGCCATGGACCACCAAAAATAACAGTGAACAAGTGCTTCTTCCATTTGGTTTATAGGCTATTCCTCTAGTCCACAACCTCCTTCACAATCCATGTTATGGAGAAGGAAGATGGGAAAGCTTGTCAGTTGGTTTTCACATGGTTTACTGGTCGGATGAACATATTTGCAAGTTTGAACGTAGGTAGAGGTGGTTGGGATGCTAGCAATGGCTATCTGAACCAAGCGTGGATGAAGGCAGTTGGAACTTGTTGGGATATCTTGATCCAAGTATGAGCCAGCCAACCAGTTCAATCGATTGAAAACATTTCTTCCAAAACGTAAACTTCGGACCAAGGTATTCGAAAAAAATCAGGCAACCCATGGGCAAGTCAAAAGTCTTAATGGGCCTTCGGCTCCCAAAGACACGATCTTCAAGTTATGTCAAAGACATAGTCTTCAGCCTACATCGAAGATCAAGTTCTACGGCCCTTGAAGACAAAGTCCTTAGCCTGAACTGAGGAGTGACCTTCATTGACTACCGAAGACACGGTCTTCGGTTTATGTCGAAGAATTAGTCTTCGGCCTATGACAAAGATCAAGTCTTCGATCTATTCCAAAGACATGATCTCCAATCTTTCTCGAGAGGATCCAAGGATGAATACATTCCTTGATTCAATCATGAAAATCTCCTTAAAAGGAATGTTTAAAGATGGGCCCCTGACCTGTCTCAAGTCTCTACAAACAAGACAAGCAACGGTTATCATCGATTATTTCCGGAATACAATCATGGCGCATAACTCCAGCAGCAACGCCTCCGGCTTGACCACTGGAATCATCTAATAACTATCCACGATTCTAAATTGTGGGAAAGAAATTAACTCCCCCATTGTAACCGATGGAGGAGAAATGGAACCACATGAGGGACAACTCCATATAAATAATGGTAAGAGGGAATGCTCGAGGTAAGGCACAAGATACTCCTGAAAATCTCGGAGTCTTTCCCTTCTCCATTCAATCCTCCTCAGAATCTTTCCCATTCTGTGGCTGGAGCTCGCTTCTGACTTAGGCATCGGACTGTTCCCGGCCGGAGCAACTCCAGACAGGGATTTATTTTGAAGGTGAACCAGGGGCGGGCCTGCGATCCAGTAGCTCCGCCCGGTCAGAAAAGGGACTCTGCGCCAACAGATTGGCATGCCAAGTAGGGGGGTTCTGTGTAGTTCATATTGTTAAGATCCTCCTTGACTAAGAAAAAGTAAGAAATTCTCGATGGCAAGAGGGAAGACTCAGGTTGCCTCAACGAGTTGAAATAATGCTCCAACCCAGGGGGATGCACCCCCGGTAGAGAATGATATCCCACCTTCCATAATCATCATGGGACAGCAACAATTCGAAGTCCTCCTAAACTAGGTCACCAACCTCATAGCTATGGTTCAGGACTTTCAAAATAGAGCTTTTCAGGTGGGACATCCACCGACCACCTCCAGGCATAGCTCTCGATCTTGGAGGAAGAGAGCCCCTAGAGAGGGGTCCACACATCTCTCCCCCCATCCTCGGCCCTCTCCTGAAGGTCAAAGTTCAAGAATGCCTAGGCCCACTAATTTCTCGTAGAAAGGGAAAAGACCTAGGCAAACTTCCTCACCCTCTTCTGAAGACTCTACTCTCGTAGAGAAAGTGCCAAAGCAGGCTCTACCTAATTACGATGAGAAATTCAAGGCCATCAAATCGGAAGATGGCAAAAATGCGGGAGCAGAGAGATCACAATGATTTGGCAATGTGTGATCTGTGCCCACCCTACACCGATCGCGTCATGGCCAAGTCATCCCTTGGCACTTCAGGGTTCCCTAGATGGAACTCTACGATGGCACCTCCGATCCTTTTGACCATCTGGACAGTTTTAAGGTCCATATGATGATCCAGGGAGCTTCGAATGCGATGTACTACCTTGCATTCCCAACCACCTTAAAGAAAGCCGCTCGGATATGGTGCTCAAGCATATGCCCAGGTACCATCGATTCCTTCTCCGAGTTAGAGAAATTATTTGTCTTGCATTTCAGGACTTGTCGCAAGACCTCCAGGAATATGGATACACTGTTCCTCCTTCATCAGAATGAAGGAGAAAGTCTGCGAGATTATATCTCCAGATTTAATGTGGCCACACTCGAGATCCCCGATCTTAACGAGCATGTAGCCATGTCTGTATTGAAGAAGGGACTTCGCACACCCAGGCTTACCTTTTTCCTGGAAAAAGTTTCTCAAAAGCTACGCTGAGCTCTTGTAAAGGGCTCAGAAATACGCCGATGCCAAAGAGCAGGTGGCAAATTGATGACTAATCGAAGGGAAGCCCCTATCAAAGAAGAAAAACAACAGGGAACAAGGCCCCCTACTTTCAATAACAACAAGTATGCCGACCACCGAAGGAGTCCTCCTAGGCCCAGAACATCGGGTGGGAGATTCAACTCTTATACCCCCCTCAACCTCCCTCATGAAAAGATTCTCTTAGAGATAGAGAAAGAAAACTATCTCTATCGGCCATGTCCCATGAAGGCATCCTCTTCTGCAATGAATAGGAATAAATACTGTCGATTCCATCGGGACCACAGCCATAGTACCGAAGAGTGCATACAACTGAGAGATGCAATAGAGGATCTCATCAAGAAAGGGTATTTGGGGCAGTATGTTGGATGCCAAGGACCTTGGTCAGAAGCCACTGTCCCCCAATCGACTCCTGAAGAGGCTGAACTGCCAAATCAAAGGCCTACCAATGGAGGAGTGGGGATGATACATCGACCTGTCAACTAGAGAAGAGACGAAGACGATGTCCCAAAGTGACTCAAGGCAAACAACGCTATCCTGTTCTCCGACGATGACCATGCAGGAGTTCGGCTCCCACACGACGATCCTATTGTAATCTCGACCGTTGTGGCCAATTACGATGTATAACAAATCCTAGTTGATAATGAAAGTTCGGCCGATGTCTTGATTTATGATGCATTCTCTTGGATGTGTTTGCCTAGAGACAAACTACAGAGGTCCCCTATACCACTTATCGGCTTTAGAGATAATTAGGTTGATGCTGAGGGAGAAATAGTACTACCTGTAACCCTCAATACCGAACCTCGATAAAAGACACTACCGATCAATTTCATGATAGTCCAGACCCCTTCAGCCTATAACAACATTCTGGGACAGCCTGCCTTGAACAAATTCTGGACCGTAGTGTCATCCTACTACCTCCTAGTGCGCTTTCCCACCAGAAATGTTGTGGGAGAAGTAAGAGGAGACCAGAGAACGGCACGACAATGCCTGATGATCCAGGACAAGCACTTTAATGATCCTACCACTTGTGATCCACAAGATCCGAGAGACTTGACTATAATTCCGGTGAACCTATGGAGAGAACTATCTCGGTACCCTTAAATAAAGAGGACCCCACCAAGGTCGTGTAGATCGGAAGTATGCTTGATGAAAAAACTAGAACGGAGCTGATTGCTTCCTCATGGATAATGCTGATGTCTTCGCCTGGTCGACTTCGGACATGCCAGGGATTCCCGTCGAAGTGAACACTCATCGGCTGGAAGTGCCCCTGGGTATAAACCAGTCCAGCAAAAAAAAAAACTTTTCCTCTAAAAGACAAAAGGCAATAGATGAAGAAGTGAGCAAGCTCCTCAAAGCGGGGTTCATCCAGGAAGCCCACTATCCTAAGTGGTTGGCCAATGTGGTAATGGTAAAGAAAGCTAATGGCAAATAGACGATGTGCATCGACTACACAGACCTCAATAAGGCCTACCCAAAGGACAATTTCCTCTCCCAAAAATTGATAATTGGTCGATGCCACTGCTGGCCACCAACTGCTAAGTTTCATGGACGCCTTCTCTAGCTACAATCAGATCCAAATGGACCCCCGGGATGAAGAGAAGATGACCTTCATCACCGACAAAGGCCTATATTGCTACAAGATGATGCCATTTGGGCTCAAGAATGCTGGAGCAACTTTTCGGAGGTTGATTAACAAGATGTTCAAGGAGCAATTGGGGAGAAACCTGGAGGCCTATGTCGACGACATGATTGTCAAAAGCCTCCTTAAAAAAGATCACATCCAGGACCTGGGAGAATCATTCAGCACCCTGCGACATCATTGAATGAAGCTAAACCTGACGAAGTATGCCTTTGGAGTTACTTCAGGCAAGTTTCTGGGTTTCCTCGTTACCAAGCGAGGGATTGAAGCAAATCTTGAGAAAATTCAGGCCCTCAAAGACATGAGGCATCCATCCTTCAAGAAGGAAGTCCAGCAGCTGATAGGGAGGATCGCCTCTTTAAGCAGGTTTATCTCTCACTCAGCCGAGAAGTGTCTCCCATTTCTCAAGATACTTTAGCAATCTCAAGGCTTTGAGTGGACTGAAGACTACCATACTACCTTTGAAGAGTTGAAGAAGTACTTAGAGACCCCGCCTTTACTTTCCAAACCTCAAGAGGTGGAGGTAATCTATTTATACCTTTCTGCCTCAAACGAAGCAGTTAGTTCAGTCCTCGTTCGAAGAGAAGTTAGCTCTCACAAGCCGATCTACTACATCAGCAAAGTTCTGCATGATGCTGAAATAAGATATTTAAAAATGCAGAAGCTAATCTACTCTGATAATTGCGGCAAAGCGACTACGGCCTTACTTCCACGCCCATGCTATCGTGGTGCTAACCGATCAACCCCTTAAAGCCATTCTCCGATGCCCTGATACCTCCGAGAGGATAGCTAAATGGGTTATGAAACTAAGCGAATTTGACATCAGCTTCCATCCCCGATCAGCTATGAAGGCCCAGGTGCTTTCAGATTTCCTGGCTGAATGCACCTAGAAGTCCGAAGATGAAGCGCATCCAGCAGAAGAAGGAAATTTGAAGAATACAGAGTCTGACTAGGTGCTCCATGTAGATGGAGCTTCCAATTCTACTGGATATGGGGCCGGCCTCATACTGGCTGAACCCGATGGTCGCATGGTTGAATATGCACTTCGGTTCTCCTTCCGTGCTTCAAATAACCAGGCTGAATACGAAGCCTTGCTTGCAGGACTTTGGATCGCCAAGGATTTAGGAGTTCGAAGGCTCCAGGCTTTTTCGAACTCCCAGTTGGTGTAAATCAAGTTAAAAGAGAATATGAATCCAGGGACCCCACCATGGTGCGGTACCTAAAAAAAGTATAAAACTTATATTCTCAACTGGAATACCTTGAAATCATTCATGTTCCTCGATCGGAGAACTCCCAGGCAGATGCGTTGTCTCGACTTGCCACTACAATCCTGGAATCTCTCGGTCGCACCTTCATTGAACACCTTGAAGCCCCAAGTATAGCTGAAGGAGCTATGGAAGTGCACCAAATTAAGACCGAGCCAAGCTGGATGGATCCCATCATAAGTTCTTAAACAAGGGTGTGTTATGGAAGACAAGGTAGAGACCAAAAAGATCTGTTGTATGGCATCTTAATATATCATCTTAGATGGAGCTCTTGACAAAAGATCATTCTCTCAGTCCCTGTTGAAATGCTTAGGACCGTCAGATGCTGACTACGCCTTGAGAGAGGTCCACGAGGGGATATGTGGTGATCACTTATAGGACAGGTCCTTAGCATATAAAATTATACACCAAGGATATTATTGGCCCTCCATCCAAAAGGATTCGGCCGACTTCGTGCGAAGATGTGATCAATGCCAGAGATATGCCAATATTCAGAGATAACCAGCAAGTCACTTGACCCAGCTGACAGCCCCCTGGCCTTTTGCTCAATGGGGGATGGATATTCTTGGCCCATTTCTGCCCACATCTAAGTAGAGAAAATTCCTTCTGGTGACTATTGACTACTTCACAAAGTGGGTCGAAGCCGAACCACTAGCCCAAATCACGGAAGGCAAGGTTGAGAATTTTGTCAAAAACTCCATCATATTTCGGTTCGAGATTCCATATACAATAATCACTGACAATGGAAGACAGTTCGATAATCCAAAGTTTAAAGATTTCTATGCTCGGCACCATGTGCAACACAAGACAACTTCCGTTTCCCACCCACAGTCTAATGGAGAGGCCGAAGTAACTAATCGGACCATTCTTCACGGTCTGAAAACGAGGTTGAATGCTGCCAAAAGACTTTGGGCAGAAGAGCTGACCTCCATTCTCTGGGCATACAGAACTATCCTGAGGATAGCCACCGGCGAGTCTTCGTTCAACCTAGTATACGGTACCGAAGCCATTCTTCCTATCGAAGTCTCCCTCCAATCTTTAAGAATTGACAACTACAAAAAGCCTGAAAACTCCGATCGCATGAGAGTTGACCTGGATTTGTTACCAAGCACTAGGCTTCAGGCCCAAATAAAAATCTTGACATACCAGGAAAAGGTCGCCAAGTATTACATTTCTAGAGTAAAGGAGCAAATCTTCCGCACAGGGGACATGGTGCTACAAAGGACAGAAGTATCTAGGCCAACAGAATAGGGTAAGCTTTCTTCCAACTGAGAAGGTCCATACCAAGTCAAAGAAGTTGTATATCCAGAACATATCGACTCAAGACCTTGGACGGTAAAATTCTATCCCGACATTGGAATGTACAAAACCTTCGTAAATACTATCAATAAACAAACCCCTAAATTTTTCGTGCAAATTTGCCCAACTTTGAATGGCCCATTGCATCAACTAAATGACAATGACCTAATTGGCACGATCTAAGGAATTGGCCAACGATGCAAAGGAGAGTCTGATCCGCTCACCTTATCGGTATGTCCGATGAGCACAACTGACGGCCCAATCAGGCCACTAAGAAGATCAAAGGCACAGGGACATTCAAGTAACCTACCCTATGAAAAACCCGAAGATGTACCGGGGCAGGCCTAATCAGCCTACCTTACACCAAAAAAGATGCAGGGATGGTTTTTATAGCCTACCCTACGGTATATCCGAAGATGTGCCGAGGCGGGCCTAAATAGCCTACCTTGATCGTGACAGGAATGCACAGGGATGGCTTGGGCGCCCTACCCTATGGTAAATCCGAAAACATGTTAGAGTGAACTTATATCACTCATCCTGTCAATAGTAAAACACTTGATGGGACGGCCCAGTCGATCTCACATCTCTTTATAGATCCCAAATGTTTCGAGAAATTTACACCTTCGACATATCACAGTATAACAAGTCACAGAAGAAGTGTGGAAGAAGTGGAAACTTCATTTCATCTTTGAATTTTTACAAAAAAAAAAAAAAGAGAAAGGGAGAAAAGAAGACAAGGATCATTACAGATAAGGTGGAAAGTAGATTCAGTGACCACCAACTGGCCCTTTCCCATGCCGGGGGAAGGCATCAAGACCCTAGAAGGAGGATGGAGAGGCTCTAGCTTTCTCCTCAAAGTCGGACTCCGACTCTTCTTCGAAGTCAAAATCAAACTCATGGTCGGGGAAGGGGACGAAAGGCCTAATATTTTCCAATCCCTTCAAATTGAAGAACTTGAAAGCCTTGTCCCGAAATTCTCGAAAACCTCGGTGGTACGAATCCAAGACCACCTCCTCCACTTCATCCTTGTAGGTGGGAGAAGCCATGAAGTCTGAGATGGCCTCCACCAAATTCTTCCTGGACTCCTCCACTTTTGCGACGGCGACCTCAACCCGCACCTTGGCCTCCACCATACTGGCCTCTAAGATCCGGATTTTCCTCTCCAGGCGAGCAATGACCCCCTACAGGTCATCGTCATCGCCTCTCCGAGGAGCCTTAGAACTGGACTTCCCCTCAGATAGGGCCTCCGAGGCCCTCTTCATTGCCACTTTCTTAAGTTCTGAAATGCTGAACTTCATTCTGTTGGGATGCTGGAGAAAGAAGGGAAACTTCCAAAATGGGAGTCTGAAGTTGCGATGGCCTTTGATAGATGGAGACAGGGTCCTATTTATAAGGACCTTACACCCACGACTGGTCACAGGGGAATGTGCTCCATGCCCTTTCCCAGATGCACCAAAGGATGCCACGTGTCGAAGTAACACCTCGAGACTCCAGGTGACCGCTCGGGAGTGGTATGATCACCAATAACTACTCTTGGGGATGGCAATCGCCGGCACCACAAATCCAAAATAATCTTCGTGTAGTGACAGCATTAATGGCTCCCTTTTAGAAAGGGAGGATGTGGTGGCACCCGGGGTGCATGAAAATGCGACCGTTTGAATATCGACACACTCAATGCGGGCAACGAGAATCATAATCAATGTTCCTTAATCAACGGTCAATAGGAAAATGACACCTATCTGTCGTGTCCATTGCTAGACGGACGAGTTAATTATGAAGGGAGGTTGACATCAGTCTAGCTTGATCATGGTCAGTCGTGGTCAGTCTTCGGCAACGGCATTCTGATTTTGCTTCGAAACTCGTCTTCGACGCCAGCCACGAGCCAAACAATCTTTGGCCTCGGCCCTCGACCAAGGATGAAGAAGAGCAATGTAATTCAAGTCATCACCAAAGCCAGCAACCTTATCCAAATCATATTCAAAAAATAAATAAAATAAACATGACATGACATGTACAGAAAGGAGAAAGTCACTTGGAAATTCAAAATAGTCCATCAGTTACATTTTAAATGATAATAAGGAAGAGATACAACACTTAAAGCTACACAGATCCCTAAGCATTGGCTGGAGGAGACCCAGCATCACAAGATTGAAGCAGTCTGTCAATTTGCATGAGAGAGTTTCCTCGAATTGGGTTGAGTCCAGAGGATCTTCACCCCGGATCTCCTCCTCAGCTCAGACTCCCTTTTGGGCCGGGATTGGGATCACATTCAAATCTTCGCTGTGACAGGAGTTTTTTCCCTCGAGTCTGGCACCTCTTCAGCCTCATCGACCTGGGCCAAAATTGTGCTGGGAGCCTCGACCATGAGTGGGATATCCTCCCCCGGACTTGACATCCCTCCGATCTTTTCTTCAGCCTCAGCTCCCTCCTCTTCTTCTTCAGCAATGTTGAAAGCAGGGACGGCAGAAAGATCAAGGTTAGGAAAGACCCCACTGACCCTAGCGAGTTCATCATTAAAACCGTGCTAGTAGCTGTATAAGGTCGACTCATTCATTTCTTGTTGGAACTGTGAGGACTTCTTAAAATCCGTGACAACTCTACTCGCCAGCCTTTCAGAACTACGAATTCTCTCTTAGCTACCTCAGACTCTAGGGCTGCCTCTTCGACCCTTAAAGATGCCTTTCTAGCTCTTAAGGTTGCCTCTTCAACCCTCTTGGTTGCCTCCTCAGCCACCTGGTTAGATCTTCCATCTTCTCCTGATTCTCCTTGACGGATTGTTTTAAGGAATCGACATATTTTCTACTCTTCCTCAACTCTGCCCCTTGCCCCACGATTGTCAAATGGGCATCCTTCAGCCCATTCCTCAGGCCATGAATTTCAACATCCGCATGAGCGAGACGAATCTCTATAGACTGCTTCAACTCTTCAACCACCTCCTTTTAAGCCCTTGCTGTATGGAGCTCTTCTTTAAGGTCGTGGATGAAGTTATCGACATTTCCTAGGCCCTCCTCCATGAAGATGATGTCGTAGACCAACTACATCAACAAAGTGAAGTCATGGACCAAACAATCCTCTGGGCAAAAGAGAAATAAAGAGGATCTCACCTGTTGCAGGGAGGAAAAGGCAGAGTCGGATATTCTAGCGAGGCTTCGACTTCGGATAACTACCAAATCATGAGGCTGCAACGTATCCTTTAGCGCCCGCCTAGCCATGATGGGGATCAACAATCCCCCTGTGGGGGAAAGCTCCGAAGAGTCCGCGAGATGGCTCCCAGCTGGAGAAGCCTCCTGAACGAGCTCCCTCTCAACTTGTGGTGCCTCGCCCCTATCTGCTACAGCGGGGGCAAGGTGGAGGAACATCAGCCACTAGAGGCGGACTCTCCCTTGTGTGAACTGGAGAGATAACCATCGATAAAGATTCAACTAGCTGAGGCCCTATCGGGGCCTCCATCGTTGGCACCGCGTCCCCCCCAGAAGTTCCTCTGGAGGATGAAGCACTCCTACTCCTCTCGGGACCTTCCCTTCGAGCCTTCTTCCAAATCGTCGATCTTGAAGGAGGGGCCTGAGCTGCCCTCTTCTCAGAAGATTGGCGGAGCCAGCTCAAGTTGGGCTTCATTTCAACACCTACATGTAGAAGAACCCCTCTGAGTCAACTGAACTACAACAGGAATGATAGAAAAGAAGTAAAGATTTTCACCATTTATACCTAACACAAGGAACTCACGGATCCCTGCAAGATGGAGATTCCTCTCCTCCAACAACTCGTGGATGGGAACAGCCTCCAAATCAGTCAGTAAATCATAATCGGACTGATCGGCCGCCAAAACATTTTTTTCATCATTGGCGGTTAAGCGCGATTCCTTCCAATCACTACTGAAACCCCACGATTTGGTAGAAGACACAAAAATGAAGATAGGCTTCCACCCGTGGATAGCACTGGGCATATCCTTGATGATCTTGCTACCGGTTCGAGGGCCGATCACCCACCATCCACTATCATGAAAATCCCTCTTAAGCATAAAAAGGAAGGTGAACAAATTGGTCCCAAGGTTCACATTAGCTATGTGACACCGGACCAAAATTTGTAGATGTTCCGAATGCTATTCAGAGTCAACTACGCAGGAACTACTTGGTACAGGCAAAAGATTTTGATGAAGAAAGGATGCAGGGGGAATCGAAGGCCAGCCTTCAAATGGTCTTCGTACATAGCCAAACACCCAACAGGAGGTCTGTTCATCCATTCCTCATAAGTGGAATGGATTAGAGGAAACCCTTTGGAAACGTGATAATGTTCTCGAAGACGAGCAACTTTTCCTGATAACATGGAGCTGAAAACTAACTCCGGACTCACCACATCATCAGCCCCCAAGGGCCCGACTTTTTCCTTTAGCTTCCTATAGACTCAACCATGATAAAAGAGTGAGGCAAAAAAACAGAAGGGAGATTCTACCTGCGAAAAGGACTGATGGCCAAGAACAGAGAAAGCTGAGCCAAAACTGAAAGTGTGAGGTTAAAGAAGCTTCCTCAGCCGAACCTTGTCTCCTTCTCAAAAAGAGATGGAAAAGCTCCAAGGTAACATCTCGATAAATAAAACCATCATCATAAACCCGCCATGCCACGGATGCTCGAGGTAGCCGCGCAACCCCAAAGTGATCCTAAGCTGATTTGATGCGAAATAGACCAGAGGACATAATCTGTATAAATCAATGGCCAAGATGAAGCACACTCATCATCCAAGGGGTGGGGAGGAACCATGACCACCGCTCAAATCCCAACCAAAAGATTGGTTGAACCGTCGCACAGTGGAAAGAGGAGAGACAGTCCCTGGTCTGCCCACTCCTTTTTCACCTCCCAATTAGAAAATGACAAATGTCCATCACCTGATTTCCAAATCAACAAGCAGTTATGGTAGACGGTCCAATCAGAGATTTCATAATCATCAACTATAGCATCCCCAAGGTGGAAAATGACAAACCAGTAATACTCTCACTCTTTGAGGCAAATCTTTGCTTCAAAAATTGAGAGTAGGATGGAAACTGTTAGGATATTTCAATCCAAGTACGAGCCAGCCAACTAGTTCAACCGGTAAAAGATATTTCTTCCAAACCGTAAACTTTGGACCATGGTATTCGGAAAAAACCAGGCAACCATGGGCAAGTCAAAACTCTTAATGGGCCTACGGCTCCCGAAGACACGGTCTTCGGGTTATGTCAAAGACATAGTCTTCAGCCTACATCGAAGATCAAGTTCTATGGCCCCTGAAGACAAATCCCTCAGCCCGAATCGAGGAGTGACCTTCACTGACTCCCGAAGACACGGTCTTCGGTTTATGTCGAAGACATAGTCTTTGGCCTATGACAAAGATTAAGTCCTCGATCTATGCCAAAGACATGATCTTCGATCTGTCTCGAGAGGATCCGAGGATGAAGACATTCCCTGATTCAATCACAAATATCTCCCTAAAAGGGATGTTTGAAGATGGGCCCCTGACTTATCTCAAGTCTCTACAAACATGATAAGCAATGGTTATCATTAACTATTTCTGGAATACAATCATGGTGCATAACTCCAGCGGCAACGCCTCCGGCCTGGCCACCAGAATCGTCTAATAACTACCCATGATTCCAAATTATGGGAAAGAAATTAACTCCCCCATCGTAACCGCTGGAGGAGAAATGGAACCACAGGCCAGACAACTCCTTATAAATAATGGTAAGAGGGAATGCTCGAGGTAAGGCACAAGATACTCATAAAAATCTTGGAGTCTTTCCCTTCTTCATTCAATCCTCCTCAAAATCTTTCCCATTCTATTGCTGGAGCCTGCCTCTGACTTAAGCATTAGAGTGTCCCCCGCCGGAGCAACTCCAGCCAGGGATTTGTTTTACAAGTGAACTAGGGAGCAGGCTTGCGATCCAGTAGCCCCGCCCGGTCAGAAAAGGGACTCTGCACTAATAGAACTCAATGTAATTTGCTGGTTGGTAAGATTTCAGGCTGATCTAACGAGCTGAAGACCTTCTGAAACAAAGCCAGTATTTATGGGATTTCTTCAAGATTCAAATGGATCGCTGAAATAGGGGATTTTAACTATAAGGGAAAACATGCAAAGGAGTCCCTAGCTATTGTAACATCATGCAGAATGACCAGAATAGAGGGCTAGCAAATCTGTTGGCAAACAGACTTCGGGCTTTGATGTCGAACGGACGCGAACAAGGAATTGGAGCAGTCTATTGGTGAAGTTTAATAGGGGTTGTTGGAGCTTAATGCATGGAACAGAAAAGTGTTGTGTGTTGGAATTTTGAATAGATTTTTGGGCTGAAGAAAGTGTGAAATAGAATGGAAGATGGCTGGAACCAAATGAACGACACCATCGGGCTAGACTAGAAGAGTCGCAGAGCATGAGTGTTGTAGATCTGGCTTTTTGAGCTGAAACACATGGTTGGGACGTGGTTGCACTTTGAATGTGATCACAACCTGGAACGAATAGAACCTGATCTTGGGAATGACTGGAAGATCTGCGATTTCAGGAACTTGATGCAAACGGGCGAAGTTAAGCGAGGATTTTATTGATTGTTGAAGAGGATAGCATTGAGGAATAGATGTGGTGTAGATGCATCTGCATTTTCCATAAAAATATCAAAACAACCTACAGTAAAAATCATCAAGCCATCAAATATACTCCACTGCCAATCCTTCTTTCCATTTTCATAGACACGAAGGATTATGGTTGCATACTTGAAGACCAGATTTTAAAATTTTAATTCTTGAAACCCTAGTCAACCGAAATCCAGGACCTAGGATCTCCTTGATCATATCAATTAACAATGCAAAATATTAGGAAATATAAGAATACCTATAATGTTAATATCCTTTATTCTACTAGACATACAAACGTATGCCCTCCAGAGTGATCCACATAGGAATTAGATCAAGGAAACACTCCTTTTGCGTGCTTGACTAGAACTCTTCCTGGCAGCCTTTCTTCCTTTAGTAGCATTTCCTCTCTTCTAGGACCTTTTTCCTTTTAAAAAGTATCTCAAAATCTTTCTGAAAACTCTCTCACTATATTATTGTCATTTCTAATTCTCTTCGTAAGCCCTTATCTTAAAATGGGGATTTGTTTTAAAATAAAAGATTTGTCCTAACAAGGAAAAGAAGAGAGTTGTCAGGAAAAACTTTGGATGAATTGGTTTCAATCACCGAACCCTTTAAATAAGAAGAGAGAAGGTACTTAAAACATCCTTTTATCAACCCCTAATCTAATTTTAATATATCAGATAAGACCTTTCAAGTAGAAGGAGTCTCTAGGTAGAAAGGTGCTAAATAAAATATATGTTGTTTCATAAATATTTTGCTCCAAGAGTTGCTTCTTGCAACTCCTTGGAAAAAATCTAATAATTAATCATTAATTTAAGAATTAAAGATTTCATCTAACACTCCAATAAGAATATAAACTAGAGAAGCTTATCTAGAAAAGATGATTGATAAACAGAAGGACTCTAGACCATCCCATAAGCCATATATCCCAAGCATCTCATCCCTTCATGCACCCACATGAAATAACGTCCATAATTTCTTAATTTGATCGATCAAATCTAGTCTAATTGGGCATGGATGAGAGAGGATAGGGGCTAAGATTTATCAAAAAAGGAAAATTTAATTGCAAAAGGACTCTTGGTCCTTCTGTGCCCCTTAAAATGTGTGAACACCAATATTGGTGCCAAGAGTCACAAGCCCTTGGGACTCTTGGTTTAATAGATGGATAAAGGCTATAAAATCATAATAAATCTTAATTTGGCTGCCGCACTTAAGGCTCAACCCAATTTACAATCCACTCAAATTAGTTAGCCCAAATAGCAAGCATTTAAATCCAATCTAATTAGGTTAGGAGTTACGCTAGCCAACATATGCTAGTATATTAATTAGCTAACCAATTAGGATCCTATGATCCAAATAAAAATATAAATAACTTTCTTGATCAATAAGTTTACATGTATGACCACTTTGGCTCCTCATGTAGTCGGTAGTAGTTCCAGGTTCATGCCAATTTAGTTCGATTAGAAATCAACTAATCAAATTAGGTCAAATCGAGCTAACCTTAGCTGCCAATTTGATCCATCTTTCAAATTGACTCATAACTTCAATCAATTTAATTTATGAAAATCTATGAGATATGATTGACATTTAGCAACGCATAATGCCTATCAAGAATATGAAGAATTTGTTAGAAATTATCAAAATATCCTTCAGTGGCAAGTTATCGTGCAAGTTAATCCTTTGATCTTTCCTTATCTCGAAAAGTGATGGATATGAAAAATTATCAAATTCTCATACTTTATTCAATCAAATCTCAAATCATTAATAAAGACACGATTGATGAAAGAATAGAAACCCTTTTTTAATTTCATCATACTTTGATCAAAGACTTTCTATGTCATTATTTGATGAGATTACATGGGATAAATACTCCTTTTACTATGAGTGATTGATTTTTTATTGACCTACTCATAATCTTCATACACAATTCACCATATTAATAAACATCCTGTACATGTCTAAGTCATGAATGAGTATAAACCAAAACATGGATTCGTGTGTACAAGATACTATGGTAATCTCAAGTCTAAGGATCACTTGCATAACTTTCACTAAGAAAATTATTTTTTGATAAGTAAGACTTCCATAAGATGTTCTCATGATGGATCAATTCAATGAACTCATATCAAGATATGCACCCATATCCTTGTATTAGTGTCCCTATATAAGTGGTCATGAGACCAACCACTCTCTCCATCGAGCATACATAGGATATGCTAGTATCTTTAGAAACATCGATCCCTAACTCAATTATCCTTTGACTGGAAATATTTTAAATTAGAATTTATAAAATCTTAGGTCTCACTATTATAAACTCCATCATAATCTTAAAATTATTGTCCTAATCTATGAGATTTGTTATCTCCTAGATCACCGTGGCCTGTAGCTCTAACGTGTTATGCATGTGTTGGTCTCCCTCTGGGTGCTTGGTCCTCCTTTTCAGTCAGCTCCTTGTTCGACTTGTCCTACAAAAAAGAGAAGACCCGAGTCGGGGATTCTGGCAAGGACACTTTGATGATCAAGTCAGTTAGGATGATCAAGGAGAATCGAGATTCTGTGATGGAGGGTCTAGGATGCCTCCGCATAGACGAGTAAAATCATATCTAAGAGATGATAAGTGAGTGAAAAGTTAGAGAGAAAGGAGGTCCTCCCTCTTGGTTCCTTGCCTGTTTGCTCTCTTTCTTACTAGTTGTCCCCCCTGCTGGAGGTCCCTTCTTTCATTCTATATGAGAGAAATGGCCCAGACTAGATTTGGGGCTTCGTCGGGACATCCTTTTCTCGATACCCTCTTTTGGTAGGATTTTTCTCTGTCAGCAGTCTCCCCTCTATCAGACTAATCCTCGGATGGAGATCTTTCTATTGGTGGTATTCGCCAGCATAATACAGGTCATGTCCCTCTGGTGGAGCAATTTTCCATGGGAGGTGCAGGCATTGTGTCACTGAGCCCCGAGCCATGGTGGAGCATTCTATTCCCGGAGGGATCGTCGGAGTATTGCAGGGCCTAGGACCTTAATAAGATACTCTTTTTAAAGAAGGCATAGATGTCATGTCATAGGAACTAGAGCTCCGTTGTATGATAGGGGGCACAGGTGGTGTGCTACAGAGCCTAGAGCCTGGTGGAGCTTGCATCGTGCAGAATGTGCGGGTGGTGTGTTGTAAAGGCTAGAGCCTCTGGTAGGACATGTGTCACCTTCTGTGGACCTGTAGGTAACCTGGAGACTCCATGCCATGATTTGAATTCTTTCTAGTTTTCTTCTCCTTGTTCCTGGTCTGCTCTTTGATAGTTGATGACATCTCTTGGTCCTGGATGGGAACAATCTTGGAAAATGAGATCTTCACCTCGACCTCGGAAGGCGGGAGCATGACCTCGGTCAAAATCTCAACCTCGATTGCGAGCCAACCTCAATCAAGGGCTCGACCTCGGAAGGTCGGAGCTCGACCTCGACAGGGAGCTCGACTTTAGATAGGAGCTGACCTCGGTCGGGGGCTCGACCTCGAAAGGCGGGAGCGTGACCTCGGCCAGGAGCTCAACCTCAGATGGGAGCTGATCTCGGTCGGTGGCTCAACCTCGAAAGGCGGGAGCATAACCTCGGAAGGTGGGAACACGACCTCAAATAGGATATCGACCTCAGATGGGAACTGACCTCGAACATGGGCTTGACCTTGGAAGGTGGGAGCATAACCTTGGCCAGGAGCTCGACCTCGGATGGGAGCTGACCTTGGCCGAGGGCTCAACCTTGGATGGCAGGAGCACGAACTTGACCAGGAGCTTGACCTCGGATGGGAGCTGAACTTGGTCGAGTTCTCAATCTCGGATGGCGAGAGCATGACCTCGATGGGAAGCTCGACCTTGGATGAGAGCTTGCCATAATTGGGGGCTCGACCCCATCCAAATTTCTTTAAGTACTTGCTTTAAGAAATATATATTATTTTCAAATAATTTTTTCTTATGTTATATACTCAGTTCAAAAGGATAGGAAAAAAATTGAGCCATCTCTGTATGTGGGTGAAGACTTGTACTAGAAAGAATGGTAAACCTGTAAATGATGCTATTGATGGATTAGTTGTATGTATCCTTTATTAGTCAATTAAACTATAAGTCTATCTTATTTTTTCTTATAATATTTATTTTTTGTAATTAATAATACATGTTTATTGGAACCAAAAGAAAATATTTAAAGGTGCAGAAGAGGATGAAGTATTTTCTAAATAATTTGGCAAAGAAAGACCAGACATGATCCGTTGCTTAGGGATAGGACCAGCTTGCAGTTCTTTTTGGGGCTCTAAAGCAACAAATGATGTTTTAAAAAAGGAAAATGAGGGTTTGCATAAAATGTTTAATGACTTGACAGGTCAAGTTAGAACTCTCCAAGTCCAAGTAGCAAATATTTATGGTTCAATAGTTTCGGTGAGTACTTTAGTTAAATATGCAATTCTTTTTTTATTTCTATATGAATGAGATTTGATAATTTAATCTTTATTTTAAGAATTGTTCTGACTTTTTGGAAAATATGAAAATGCCATGGAAGAACCCGATGACCATTCATTCTACTTACTATTTAATTGATAAATTTAACATGTTATTGTACTTATTTATAAATAGGGTATTGCCAACATGAAAAAGCTGATGATCATTCACTAAAGATAGATAAAATATCATCTGATAGTAGCAAACAAAGTCCAAAGGTATCTATGATATCATTATTTTATTCAATACTTGTAATTTAATATTTTTTAAGAAAGTTGGCTAACTCTCTATTATTTCTAAAATGGTGATAGAGTTGAACTAAACTCATCTCAAGTGAATATAGCATCCATTCCTGAATCATCTAAAATTGTAAGTAAAATTTATTTTAATGAATTTATAGATTTTAATAGAATGGCTCAATGTTATTAAGTGGTGAATCATCAGGACTTATTCATTATATTATATGAAATCAGTACTTGCAGGGTGAAGAAGTAATTTTATTAGATATCTTATAGAAAGTAGGCAAAGGAATATTTATTTCTAATGATAAAGACAAGATATTGATGGGCAAAAACTTGGCAGATGTATTTTGTGAGATTTCTGTTTCTTATGCAATTGAGCCCGATGATCTATTGCTTGAAAAGGATAAATGATGGGGGACTAATATGCACGCAGTTCTTTTTGTATGTTTTATATGTGGGGTTGAGTGATTAATTCCCGAATTTCAGATTAAAATAAGTTGTAGAGAATTTTATATGAATTTTAGAAGATCAGCATGCAGATTATGACCTAGAAAAGTAGAAAAGAAGGATCGCCGGGGCCGAGAAGCCTCAGTTAGGGCAAGTTCTCTTACAATAATACTACTGGAGGTAGAGGGGGTGTACCTGACAATGTCTGTAAAGATTGCAGCAAAGGGGTCTCTTGTTTCTAGATGGATATGGCCTGGAAAACCGAGCCAAAGACCCGCGGATACCCGACTTTCTGCTCGGTGATCCGATTGAGGCTTGGCTAGAGTCGTTGGATTCGTAGGAACTCGGGGACCTGCAAATGACCTGTCAAGGGTTAGAAAACTCACAAAGGAACAAGAAAACAAAGGGAAAATAGAAAGGGAAGGCTTCTTTTGGAGTGGGCGTCCAGGGATCTGAGAGGCTTGTTGGCAGCAGGAAGATGATTGCAGCACTAGGAAGAAAAACACTTACAAACCCCTTTATGCACACAGCAGGGTATCACACAACTCAATAGAAGAACTCAAGGTTTTAAATCATATAAAAATTAGATTTCATACAAGAGGCTAGGGTCCCTTAAATAGACCCTTAACCTTGGGCTCCAAGTAAGGGTACATTAGTCTTTACATAAGAATCATTTTCCCTCTCAAACCCTAGCTAGAAAATAAGGAAACATTAGGTAGAAAAATCCATAAAAATTCTCTTGACTTGGCCAACACTCCAAGGATGCCTAGGGGGGCATGTTGGGCTTTTAAGAGCAGCAAGGGGCCGGCCCAAAGGGGCCCGGGTGCATGGGTTTGGGCCTCTGGAAGCTAGGGTGGCCTGGTAGCCAGGTAGTAGGAATATTCCCTGGTATCTTGCTTCTTAGGGGCTTGGGCTTGGTGCCTGGGCCTGATTTCTTTGGGCTAGGATGCAGATGGACCTCTAAAATCATAAATGCCTTGGTCTATGAGTATATTTTGGCATCTGGAAGGAAATCTGGGCATCTGGAGGGCATCTACAAGGAATCAGGATTTTTGATTTTCTTCCTAGGGTCTTCAAATCTTCAAGCTGGGTTGGACTTGGGCTAAACTTCCATGTCTTCAATCTAGTTGGACTTGGTCTTTACTTGTATGATGTGGTCTTGAGTCTTCAGTACGCTTGGATAGGACTCAGAAAAAATAAAATTAGCTCAACATGAGCTGACTAGCATTGGACTGAACTAGCTCAACATGAGCTGACTAGTACATAACTGAAATAACAACTCAAAATACTCAAATAACAACTACAATGGACTAAATGAGCTAAGCCCTTATTACATATGGACTCATATATTATTGATCAATTTACAGAGGGTTGAAAAGCCTCTGTCTTATTCTAGTGCCTCCGGTGTCCCCACCAATTCTCCCGGGGTGGGAGGAACTCGACCCTGTCGAGTGAAGATCAAGCTGGCTCATATATCTCTCAAGGAGGTCTGGGTTGAGGTGTTGCAAGTCCTCTCGAGAAATCCATGAATCATCCGACTCTGGCTGGCCTTGCCATCGGACCAGGAAGCATTGATAGTTACGGCCCCGGGTCATGATGGCTTGATCGTCCAGGATATGCTCGATCCGTTCTCCTCTCTCAGGCCAATTTGTTAGTGGACACTCTGGGTTAGGATCACTCACAATGAAAAGGAACAGGTCCAAAGGCCCACTAGGTATCGCTGCCGATTCCCTATACTCAACCAGCTCTATAATATTGAAGGTAGAACTAATGCCCAAATCCGAAGGCAAGTCTAACACCTAGGCATTTGATCCAACCTTCTCTATCACTTTAAAAGGTCCGGCTCTGCGAGCATGAAACTTCTTTTAGGCCTAAGCCTAACCAAGATAAAATCTACTACATCAAATTTTTTGACCCTTCTTCGGGAATTAGCCAGTTGTTTCAAAATTAGTGCAGGTGGTGAACATGCTGGGCACATGCTGACTCCTAACAAATGATGCAAAGGACTCATACTGACACCTAACAGACTCGACTATACATTCCTATCGAAGAAAATTTTATTGAACTATTTGGATCTAAACCTAACAGATTATAGGTTCTCTAGGTTTGATCCTAGCTTGACATGCACATGAAAATTTATAGTGAACTCCTAGCAAATTCCAAAGAGTATGCCATAAGTAAGATGCAAACCTAACATGCGTGATGAATGCATGCAGTATGCTAATCTCAGTTAAATGCAATCTAATAATCCTAGAAATGCTGGAGGTGTCAGGAAAGGACAGAAAATAGGAAGTGGGTTCAGAATTAGTTTGGTAGGGTCGGGAAAAAGGTTCAAGGTTAGTTGGATAAAGTTTGATATAAGAAGGCATGTCAGGGACTAATCCTAGACTAATGAGGCTAACCTTACGAGGTTGCGGTATATCTATGGGGTTTGCATAATAGAAGCATGGGTTACTAATCTCAGGGAAGAGGTCCTTAATGGGAACTATAGGAGGAGGCTCATCCTGAGGGTACTGATTCAAAGAGATCAAGTCCTTAACAAATTCTTCTGGTTTTTGTATTTTAAGACTAGACTCTATAATTTGGCTCTCCTCTATGGTTTCCTCAGGTAAGGCTCTAGTAGCAGTACCTAGGTTCTCTTCCTCTATTTGTTCTTCCACTATAGCTTTAGGTTGGATGTGGTCAAGGTCAACTACCTCTAGGTTGGCTTCTACCTGGGTATCTATTGGGTCAGCTAATTCTAGGTCATCTAAAGGTGTCTCATCTTCTCCCTCATACTCATCCACTAAGCTTGCATCAGCTTCATACACTTCTGCATTAATGTAAGCATTGTGAATCTCAGGAATGGTTGGAGAAGGTTGGCTAGGGAAAAATTGGCTAGGTCCTGGTTTCTGATTATGGACACTAATCCTAGTAGATTCAGGTTGTATAAGGGGGAGTGGCTCACTACTGGGCTCATATTTAGGGGTGCTAATCCTATGGGGTTCAAGTTGACTAAAGAAAACCTGACTAGTACTAGATTGATACTTAGGGGTTATGGGTTCTCTGGGCTCATAGGACAAGGGTGCAGATCTATGGGTCATGGGATTATAGGATCTGGGGTCATAGGATTTTGGGTCAGCTCTATGATCAGGTTCTAAGGATGGATCATGGAATGGGGTCCTCCTAAGGTTGGGCTCTCTATATGGGTCAGGATATTGGGTCCTCCTAGGGTTGGACTCCCTATATGGTCAGAATACTAGGTTCTCCTAGGGTTGGACTCCCTATATGGGTCAGAATATTGGGTTCTCCTAGGGTTGGACTCCCTATATGGGTCAGAATATTGGGTGTTGGGTCTACTAGGCTCATAGGGTGTGGGTGCATAGGATCTATGATCATGGGATCTAGAGTCATAGGATCTAGGTTCATAGGTTATCGATTCATAGGTTCTAGGTTCATAGGATTTGGAGTCATAAGATCTATAGGTTGTGGGTATACTAGGCTTATAGGAAGAGGGTAAATAGGATCTATCTTCCTGGTCTATAAAATCCTGATTGGGTCTTCTAGGACTAACCTTAGGGATTGGGTCATGACGATGGGCTCTCCTAGGTTCGACCTCATGGTATAGATCAGGGTTTGGGGTCCTCCTAGGTTGAGAGGAATCAGGATCTGGCTCAGACTGTGACCCATGGGTTTTTCTTGGGGTCCCTACCCAGACTTTTAACTGATCAAACCTATTGGCAAGATGGTCAATTCTATCATTGGTTTGAATACGAGACTGAGTTAACTGGGTCATCTGGGTAGCCATCTGGGCCTTTTGATCAGCTAGGGCTTTCATTTGGTTTTGCAAATTTTCCATGGGTTCAGACATTTGTGAAGGAGGTGGGTGATTTGAAACTCCTAATCTAGTGCTCATGCAAGACTCGATCAAACCAACTATAGCTGACTAGACCTAGAGTCCAAAATTGGATGCTCAATCAGGGTGGCAAACTAGCCTATAGTAACCCTGTACTCGCTAGGCAGGTGTAAGGGGAGTGTTAGGTCCCTGATTGCCAATCCTAGAAACCAATCAGAGATTGGCCAGGTAGGTGGACCAGCACACAAGTCCTTCGGGATTGAATCCCTAAACCACCATTCTAGACATTGAGCACAAGGCACATACAGGTTATCTTGACACAATGATCTGATACGTAGCCCGGACCCGACCAGTTGGTGTCCCTAGCCCACTAGGGTAAATTAAGTTTAGTTAATTTTAGGTTAAGGCTTGGGACCGAATGCAAGGGATGTGGTTTTGGGCTAAGGAGAGGTGATCAAATCCTCCCCCCATCTGATATAGCAAGAGTGCCCTTAAAAGTAAATTATGCAATGATGGCAGGCAGATGAGGATGCAAATTAGGGTTTAGATATTTTTTTGGTATTTTTGGAGAATATGTATTTTTTTTGGTATTTTTTAAATATATAAAAATTTCAAATCATGGCCTAATATACTGGAAATATACTAAAATTAAAAGATATGCAAAAGATGCTAAACAAAACCCTAAAACTTCCAAACTTGTCTTGCTGAAAAAACAGAGCTAAATATTTATAGGCTGTATTTCGGCTTGCAGAAAATTCACAGGATATAATAAAATCTGAAACAATTCTTAAAGTTACTGTGAATTATGATTAATCTAAAAAAATAAATTTCAGGATTTTTAGAGTTTTTATCAGTAGAAAATAATTAAAATAACAGAGCATATATAGACTAAAAAATTATAGAAAATAAGCCCTAATCTATGCTCTGATACCAATTGATGGGGGACTAATATGCATGCAATTCTTTTTGTATGCTTTATATGTGGGGTCGAGTGACTAATTCCCGAATTTTAGATTAAAATAAATTGTAGGAGATTTTATATGAATTTTAGAAGATCAGCATGTAAATTAGGACCTAGAAAAGTAGAAAAGAAGGATCGCCGGGGCTGAGAAGCCTCGGTTAGGGCAAGTTCTCCTACAATAAAACTACTGGAGGTAGAGGGGGTGTACCTGACAATGTCTGTGAAGATCACAGCAAAGGGATCTCTCATTCCTCGATGGATGCGGCCTGGAAAATCGAGCCAAAGACCCGCAGATACCCAGTTTTCTGCTCGGTGATCCGATTGAGGCTTGGCTGGAGTCGTTGGATCCATAGGAACTCGGGGACCTACAAATGACCTGTCAGGGGTTAGAAAACTCACAAAGGAACAAGAAAACAAAGGAAAAATAGCAAGGGAAGGCTTCTTTTGGAGTGGGCATCCAGGGATCTGAGAGGCTTGTTGGCAGCAGGAAGATGATTGCAGCACCGGGAAGAAAAACTCTGACAAACCCCTTTATGCACACAGCAGGGTATCACACAACTCAATAGAAGAACACAAGGTTTTAATTCATATCAAAAATTAGGTATCATACAAGAGGCTAGGATCCCTTAAATAGACCCTTAACCTTGGGCTCCAAGTAAGGGTACATTATTCTTTACATAAGAATCATTTTTCCTCTCAAACCCTAGCTAGAAAATAAGGAAACATTAGGTAGAAAAATCCCTAAAAATTCTCTTGACTTGGCCAACACTCCAAGGACGCCTAGGGGGCATGTTGGGCTTCTAATAGCAGCAAGGGGCCGGCCCAAAGGGGCCCGGGTGCATGGGTTTGGGCCTCTAGAAGCTAGGGTGGCCTGGTAGCCAGGTAGAATGAATATTCCCTGGTATCTTGCTTCTTAGGGGCTTGGGCTTGGCACCTGGGCCTGATTTTTTTGGGCTAGGATGCAGATGGACCTCTAAAATCATGGATGCCTTGGTCTATGAGTATATTTTAGCATCTGGAAGGAAATCTGGGCATCTGGAGGGCATCTACAAGGAATCAGGATTTCTGATTTTCCTCCTGGGGTCTTCAAATCTTCAAGCTGGGTTGGACTTGGGCTAAACTTCCATGTCTTCAATCTGGTTAGACTTGGTCTTTACTTGTATGATGTGGTCTTGAGTCTTCAGTACGCTTGGATAGGACTCAAAAAAAATAAAATTAGCTCAACATGAGCTGACTAGCATTGGACTGAACTAGCTCAACATGAGCTGACTAGTACAGAACTGAAATAACAACTCAAAATACTCAAATAACAACTAAAATGGTCTCAGATGAGCTAAGCCCTTATTACAGATGGACTCATAAATTATTGATCAATTTACAGAGGGTTGAAAAGCCTCTGTCTTATTCTGGTGCCTCCGGTGTCCCCACCAACTAAAGTTGATCTTTAATGAAACATGCTGTGGACACTCACATTATTGAGTAGAAAGATTATGTATGTATCTGTGTACATTATTGATTTAATAATGATTCATACTAGCTCTGAAATGATGTATATTTATATGATTCCTTTCTTTTAAAGATTCAAATGATATAATGGAAGGTGTCAAGAAAGATATGGAGATTTTGCAAAGTTTATTTTATCTTTATTCTTTTTATGGTATAGCGAAATAGTTAGAACTTATTTTATGATATGTTTTGAGTTCTAGTATTTACTTTCTTTTGAAATCAGTACTATGTTTTGTTTCTTATTCTTTGGATTTTGATGAAATTAACAAAGTTGTTGAGATAATATTTTTGTGAGACTACCACTATGTATGTTCAACTACATTTAATATAATGATGAAAATTATCTTGTTTGTTGTTATTTTATATCTTTCTATTTTTATTTGTTATTACAGGTGATTCATATTTTGAAATTGGATTAAGCATGACTATATTTAATTATATACCCATGTTTTATTATTGATAGTACAGGTTCATTTATACCCATGCTTTGTTAATTCCAACGAATTCTAATTCATGTATATTTAATTACCTACATTTTATAAAGGAGGGTATAGACTAGATTTATACCCACGTATACAATCTTACCTATATTAGATATTACATGGGTAAAGCATGCCTATACACACAAAAAAAATATGACTATAAGCTACACCCATGCCAGACATACCCATGTTTAACCAAACGTGTGTACCAACGTGGATGTAGGCATATATCCACATTTTTTAAGCTTTTATCTACGTATTTTCCATGTGGCTGTAGCTCAGTTTTTTTGTAGTGATTCTGTTTCCAATCCTCCAAGGACAAGAAGTTCACCACATTTGATGCTGGTTTCTTTACAAAAAAATAAAGGCTAGGGAGCATTGAACTCAGAGTTTTGTCTCTAGTCCATATGTCATGCCAGAAAGATACCCATTTCCCATTACTAGCTGAAATGAAGAAGAATTGCTGAAAGAGTCTCAGAGCATTGAGCACTCCTTTCCACTCCTTTCCAGTATGGTGATGCAGTGCTTCTCAGATGGTTAAACGCATCGGGTGGGAGTTTTATATGGTAGTACATGATGAAAGAACTGGCCGAGGGATAACCGAGTATACCTCAACTCATATGGCTACGAGCACAATGGAAATAAGCTCATTTTATAGAGATAATAAATTTGAACAAATATAGAATATAAAAGAGAGATAATCAAGCAATATAAAAATAGGAAAAAAAGAAAGTATACCAAATATAATGTCATTCGGCTAATCAATCGTTTGCCTATGTCCATGGACAAGACCTCCTCAACATTCTTTTATTAATCCATGATACAAAAGATATACAATTGAAGGAGAATACAAAAAGCTCTTTTACAAAGATTTTCTCATACAAAATAAGCCCTCGAGACCTCTCCGTATTTTTCTAGGTATTACAAAATTATGCTCTCGGTTTCTATTAAAAAATGGTCGAGAAAAGTCTAATCTGAATCAAAAACCATCACAAATCCCAGTTAGTAGAAGACTCCCGAGAGTCCTAGCCACTTGATCTAAAATAGATGCCCAAAAATCTCATTGAAATGCTATTGATATAGTCCAAGTAAAACTCAAATTGATTGCTCACCATTGGATAAGACTGGGTGCGATATTGCCTATCTAATTGTGCAATGTCCCCATGCACCACGGCATACACTGCAATACCATCTCTTAGTCCAGTGTGCGTTGCAACGGGAGGAGGGAATAAGCCCTACCTAGGCCTAGGCCGGCATACATGCCTGCGCATGCTTGGTGGCATACCCATGCGCACACTGGGCTAGGCCGTGCACCCATGCATGCTTGGCTGGGCTAGGCCACGCACCCCCTCGCATGGGCTATCTGGCCCATCCTATTCCATGGGCTATTTTGTAATTTGGGCTTCTCTGATTTGGGTTTTCCACATGGGCTTCAATATCAACACATGACTCTCTGATGTGGGTGCACTAGGGTTTTTCACACATTATAAAACTTCAACCATCATTTTAGGAGAAGCGCCTTGTTTAACACTCCGAGGTTAGGAATGCCCAAACCACCCAATTTTTTTTGGCCTACATACTGAGTCCCAACGAGCAAGACATACTTTTACAATAACCCAGCCCAACAAGAAACCAGCCCAGCATAGATTTTAAATTCCAACAAAAAAAAAATAAAGGAAGAAGACTCCCAAACTCGTTCTCTTAATCGATATCAAATTTGTGCCGGATCCTAGGATTTTCGGCTACAAGAAAGACCTCCATTCTTCCTTAAACCCCCACCGGTGAGAAGCCCCTCTCTCCCATTGTTTCTTTTCGCCTACTCTCTTTTTTTTTGGGTTCGGACGACCTTCAGTGTGCCCGTTGGATTGAAGGCCAAACCCCCCCAAAAAAATTAGGCAAATCCTTTAAACACCTTTTCTCAACCCCTTTTAGTCCTTTATGCATGGATTTTAGCCGATTTTATAGGAAATTTTTGAAAGAATTTTTGAAATCAAATCCCCTATTTTTGTGGTCTTCTTTTCCTTGTTTCCAGCACTATCATCACCATCGATTGTTTAATAGGGCATTGGTGGCCGTGCCACCATGGGCCACAGGCGTGCCACCATCTCCTAGCGAGGCCTCATGTTTTTGGGGATGAAGGGTGAGTCCCTTGTTCAGGCCGAGTGGAAGAAGAAGAAGAGGAAAGAAAAAAAAAGAAAAAGAAATAAAAAGAGAAAAGAAAAAAAGAAAAAGAAAATCAAAAGAAAAAGAAAAGAAGAAAAGAAAGAAGGAAGTCTCTCCTCCCTTCTCTCTTCAAATTTTTGTACTATTTTTTCTCTTTACTTTCTCTCTCTAATTTTTTTTTAAAAGTTTTTCTTTCTAGATTGTTTCTATCCTTTCCCTCTCTCACTTATTGAAGCTAGCATCCTTACCTTCTCTCTTTACTTTTCTCTCCACCTTTCTCCATTTTCTTTTCCCTCTCTCAATTAGGATTTTTGGATCTTAGAAAAGGATCTTTCTCCTTAATGACCTTGAATAACCCGTCGACTAATCGGAACCCTGGGCATGATTACCTAACAACCTTATGGAGAATTCTAGATTTTAGAATTTCTTAATTTTTCTTTAAATATTCATGATAAAATTTTTGATTGAAATATGAATTATTAAATATCAAGATCAGAGAAGGATTTGTAGGACTAGTTGGATTTGTAGTATGGTTTCATGTTTAAGTAATGTTTTACTTTCTGATACGGTTGAATCTGCTGACGTCGAGTCTATCTGGATGCGAATTGTCAGCCAGCAGATGGAGGTGCCACCTAAGCCTAGCACCCGAGCAAGTAGCCGAAGTGAGTCCCCCACCAAAGTCAGCTCCCGGTCGAGGTCGAGCTCAAGCTGCCACCAAGCGAAGGAGGGAAGGTGACGAAGATTCAAATCATGGCAGGAAAGAGAGTTTCCTTCACTGAGACCCTGCCACTGAGACAGTACAACTGATAGGTGGCAGCCCATCGCCTGAGGCCTACGGAGGGGGGGCCTCCCTAGAGCACCAGGGCCCCCTCAGGCCCTAATTTACATCGATCAGGAAGGAACGTCCCCTTCAAGGCGCGGTGCTCCCCAGTCTACCGTTTGCACCATGCATAAGTGGAAGGCTGCACCAGAGGATTCAAACACTGGGGTGGTCGCCCGCATGCCAATGCTCTGCTAGGCCAGTTTCCCGAAATATGGCAACCAACCAGAACACCAAAGCCAACAACATAACTCCCCACCTCAAAGGGAAAAACGGGAGCTCAGGCATAGTTCCCGCGTGCTGCCAGATATCAGCCCCTGAGACTCCCCTGAAAGGGAAATATCTGGAAAGCAAGCAAGAGGTCACACACAGCCCCTCCATAATAAACTAAAAGGGGCCTCTGAACAAAAGGAGGAGACAAGAGGCAAAATCTAACAAGGGGTAAGAGAGGTAATGGTTGGCACACATAAGGGGAGAGCAAGCTAGATGTAACTCTCTGGGGCTACCGGGGAATTCATCGAAAGAATCCCACAGACAGCCAACCTTGCTCCAGCTCTCCTCTGCTATCACCCTACACTCACTTTCTTTTCTCAAAAACATGACCCCGAATGTGGAAACCTCACCGGGATCCACCGAGGGGAATCTGTTCCCCTGGATCACCCACTGAATTGATTGTCAGAGTGCCCCCACCGAAATCCCTGGCCCGAGTCTCTTTTCTTTTGCAGGGGTTCGAAAACATGCGTAGTATCCCAGGTGAGGGGGGCGATGCCCGATGCCGCATCGAAGCTATAGGCCATGATAGTCAAGGTGGCAACAAATTGGCGTGCTAGGTAGGGGGTAAGGATGCTGAAACATCAGTCAAACTAGTCCCCCTACCATAAAAGCAGCTCCACTTGAGGCTAGGCGGTGACACGCGCACAGGAAGCCTCCGCCAGCCACGTGGAGGGCCCTCCTTCTCATGGAGGCCCATGCAACCTAGAGGGGGAGCTCCCCGCTTCACCACAATCACCTCCGATGGATGTCCAACCCACTGCACTCGCCCAGTAGATGCAAGTGCTATCTGTGGTGGTGCAGCTACAACACCAGCAATGGTCCCTGGCTACCCAACAGTAGTCAGGGACCTCAGTGGCCTAAGTCATCGCCCCCCGTGGCAATCTACATCCCTTCCAAGAAAAGCTTCACAGCTACGGGCCATGACTGATCCCTGGGGTAGCCTCTAGGCCTCAGCGAAGCGACAGAGGAGCGGGTCGATCGACTGCGAGAGCCAATCCCTAGGCTTAAAGCATGCCTCCCATAGGCACCATAGAGCTGCCAAAGCAAGGCCCCCCATCGTGACCCTCCTTAACATTTGCCTCCATTCTCTCTGGTAGCCTTGATGGAAGACTCCACTGATGAGGCTATCAGGCGCATGCCAGAGAAGCGCTTGGAGGAACATGGTGTAGGCTGGCTGAGCTATCCTACTAGTTTGACAACATGCAAGGCTCTTATAAAGAGCCGGTGGGCTATGATGCCCGTCCCCCTTTCTCCTGAGAGATCCAAGAGAGGTCGATCCTGAGTCAGTTCTGCATGCCTCAGGTGGATCCGTACGACGGGACCACCGACCCCTTGGACCACCTAGGGAGCTACAAGGCTCTCATGGGAGTCTAGGGGGCAATAGCTACCCTCCTTTGCATAGCCTTCCTCGCTACCCTGTGGAAGGCTGCTCGAGTCTGCTTTACCCACCTCAAGCTTGAAAGCATCAGTTCTTTTGCAGAGCTAAAAAGAAGGTTCGTGGCACACTTTGATGCTTGCCAAAATGTGCCGCGAGAAGCCGATAGTCTTTTCACCATCAGGCAACAGGACCACGATTCCTTGCGGGACTATGTGGCCTGCTTCAAGGTTGCCGCACTGGAGATCTACAACCTGGACAAGCCCATCGCTATGATGGTGCTGAAGAGAGGGCTCCAGACTTCCCACCTGACTTACTCCCTGTACAAGAAGCCATCAAAGACGTACTCTAACCTCCTTCCCCGCATTCACAAGTATGTTTGCGCTGAGGAGGCAGACCATGCTAGGAGAGAACTAGATGGGAAGCCCTTGAAGAGACAAGCTCCAGAGGAGGCTCTAGAGGCATACAGGCCCTGGCCAAATCCTAGTTTTCTAGCGATGCCCAAGCCAAAGAGCAGTCTCGTTCTGGAAAAAGCATACCCCTCTCCTCGCTTCGAGGTTGAAGATCCTCATGGAGATTGAGGGTGAGCGCTACCTACACCACCATCCCCCACTAGGGTTGTCTGATGGTTGTGACAAGATAAAATACTACCGATTCTACCACGACTACGGCCACAACATCGAAGACTGCCGCCACCTCAAAAGGGAGGTCAAAGATCAGATAAGGAGGGACTACCTCAGAAGTTCGTGGGAGGAAAGACCCCTGTAGAGCTCCAGGTGATTATGGCTCTTCCTCCTGCCCCTACAGTTGACAATTGGCCCACCAAGAGGCCCGTGGGCATGATGTGTTGGGGGACAAGCCCTCCCAAAACTGGGAAGGCCCTTATGGAGAAGTCGAGGTCCTTCCACCTGGAGCCTACCACCTTGTCGATATCGATGATGATGAAAGTCTATGTGCTTACCTCCAAACATGTAAGGCTCCCCCTTTTCAATAAAAGTTTCCTTTTAGTGCAATATTGTCTTTGTCCTGCAAGAAAACCATCGCCCGACCCCAGGCCTGGTGATCCAAGCCGGGAAACTCTTGAAGCCCCGCACCTGTCACCATGCTAACAGTCCAGAGATGTCAGCGGGACATCCTAGTAGTTCTGCCATCCACCACCTGACTGATAGTCCTGCACCTCAAGTCGGGAAACTCTTAAAGCCCTGCACCTGTCACCATGCTCATAGTTTGAAGATGTCAGTAGGACTCTCCAGAAGTTCTTCCATCTACCATCAGGTTCACATCCCAGCACCTCAAGTCGAGAAACTCCTAAAGCCCCATACCTGTCGCCGTGCTCACAATTCGAAGATGTTAGCAAGACACCCTAGTAATTTCACCATCTACCGCTTGACTCATAGCCCAGCACCTTAAGTTGGAAAACTCTTAAAGCCCTGCACCTATCACCGTGCTCATAATCTAGAGATGTCGGCATAACTTCTCAGAAGTTTTGCCATCTATCGTCACGCTCACAGTTTGGCACCCTAAGCACAAAAACCCATGAAGCTCGGCACCTAAGCCTGAAAACTACTGAAGCCCGACACCTAAGCCATGAAACTCTTGAAGCCCGGCACCCAAGCCGGGGAACTCTTGAAGCCCCACACTTGTCACCGTGTTCATAGTTTGGAGATGTCAGCGGGACACCCCAAAAGTTTTGCCATCTACCGCCTGACTCATAGCCTGACACCTCATGCTGGGTAACTCATGAAGCCCAGCACCTGTCGCTGTGCTCATAGTCTGGAGATGTCAGTAGGACTTCCTAGAAGTTCCACCATCTATTGCCTGACTCACAGCCACACCTCAAGCCAGGAAACTCATGAAGCCCAGCACCTGTCACCATGTTCATGGTCCGGAGATGTCAGCAGGGCTCCCCATAATTTCTGCCATCTACCGCATGACTCACAACCCGGCACGTCTAGCCAAAAAACTCTTGAAGTTTCGCCATCTACTACCTGACTCATAGCCCAGCACCTCAAGCTAGAAACTCCAAAGTCTCACATTCAACCTGCTGGAACCCCAATTCAAAGATGGCAAAGTGGGGCACTCCCGAAGGCCTACACTTCAAGGCTCCTTGTGTCAAGTTCCCCAACTTGACAGTCTCTTAGGGCCACGCAGGCCCCCCGTCAAGCCATCCGCCAGCTCTTGGCTTAACTGAAGAGGTTCAAGGTAACCATAAAAATAAAAACTTAGTGAAGTGAGAAGGACTTTATTGATGTTGCATGAAAAGGATACATCATCAAAGGACTCCCGACAGGTCAAGCAGTCCCACACAAAAAAGAAAGAAAAAAAAAAAGAAGAGAGAAGAGGGGCAGGTTCTGGAAGGAGATCAGAGCCTATCCCTCAGTAGGCTCCTTCCCGAGATAGTGGATAGATGTGCCGGCATCCCCTTGAGCCTCCATAACCCCCGCCAATGGGAGCTCCTCGATGAGAAGGTCGAGCTCCACCTCAATCATGGTAGTGGAAGTTGTAGCTCCCCTTGAGCCTCCACCATGGCCGCTCGGGACCACGATCTCGTCTATCCTCAGCCTTAGAAAGTGATAGGCCACCAGGGATTTGCAGACCCTGAATCCTTTGATGAAGAAATCTATGGCCGCCTCCCAAACTTCATCGATAAACTCCATTGAGGCCCTGAACCTGGGCACTGCCTCGGTGGCATCCTTCTTGGTGACCTCCATCAGAGCCACCGCCCCAGCAGCTTTCTCCTTGGCTGCCAAAAGCTGAGCCTATGCCATCACCAGCCATGCATGGAGGCCACTCATCAGCTCTTCTGCATAGGTAGCGTCAGCCTTGAGCTCCTCCACCTGGCGGGAGGCCCGATCTCTTTCTCAGGCCAAGGACACTTCGAGGTTCCTGACCTGATTCTCGGCATTGACCACTTTGGCCTGGAGGATCCTATTCTTCTCCTCCAAGGCCCAGGCCCTGTCAACCTACTCTTAGGCCTCAGCCACCAACAACATCCTTTCTCGCTCCCATTGGGTGCATTAGTTGTGAACGAGAAGAACGTCGATCCTGATCTGCACCATCAAAGATGTTAGCCAAGGTAGTCAGACTAAAGCAATAGAAAGGTAGAAGACTACCATGAAGAATAGGGGAAGAGTGCCAAGAAGGGCCTCCGCCAGCATCCTGCCTCCCCTCTCATGGTGGTCACACGACTGGACCGCAAACTCCATCATGCACTCTATAAGTGCAAGATCCGGGGTGACCACTAAATTCGATATCACCCCAAGTGCTACGCTCCGGACAGTAGCCCTCCTTCATGCTGAGGGTGCCATTGCATCCAGGGGAGCCACCTCCGAAGGCATCTCATCTGGCAACGAGGAGCTCGTCGCCACGGGAGATGGCATCGGTGATGGTTGCTCCACCACCCTTTCTTCCTCTACGTCCACCTCGATGATCGCGGGAAGGTGGACCGTAACCATTGCAATCGGCATGGCCAGCATGCCTGCGCCGGGTTCTCAGGCCGGAAGCTAGGCTCACTGCTCCGAAGGCCCAAGGGCTAGTTCGATTGCTTGCCCCGCAGTGCTAGAGACTGAAGCAGACCCCGCCTCTTGGCTGGGCTCAACCCGGGCCCTCTTTGGTGGAGCCTCCCCAGGCCCGGACAATAGGCCTCTCTTATGGGAGGACTCCTAAAGCTCCTATACCAAGAACTTCATGCTTGCAGGAAGAAGAAGACAAAGTTTAGCAACAAGCCAAAAAGGGCTCATCGAAAAAGAGATACCCATCCGAACTCACCTAGCCCCTGGATTGGGCTGATCCCGGCATCAAACAAGTTCTGCTCTGACAGCAAAACCTCAACAGTGGGGATCTAATTGGAAACAAGCTGGTCATATACTTCCCGATTAGAGGCCTCAACTTGGGTGTTCTGATTTGAGGTATGGTCCGGATCACTCCAAACCCAGTCCACCCCTTCGATAGAAGCAAAGAAGAATTTTCACTTCCGCCCCTTGATCAAAGAGGGGTACTCAAACATTATCCCCCTTGGGCGAGGATAAATGCACTGCCACCCGTCCTTGATTGGGTTGCATTTCAGGATAAGAAAAGCCCTGAAGAATGAAAAGCGGGCGACAATCCTTTGGAAGTGTCAAAAAACAATGAAGCAATCAATGACCCTAATGACGTTGGGAGCCAACTAAGCTGGGACAAGATGGTAGTTACTCAAAAAAGAGAGAAAGAAGGGATGAAAAGGCAAGCAAAGGCCCCAGAGAAAGAACTTTCATAGAGGGCTATTCGACCTGGGCCACTAGAGGTGACCGGCTCCCCAGGTCACGGGATTGAGAGTCGGACAAAGTCGGGAATCCCGTAGGTGGCCCGGATCATAGAGAGATCCTCCCTGGTTATCATCGAAGCTACGCTCGAAGGCTCGATCGAATGGGAAGACCTAGAAGAAGCAATGGGAGCATAAGAGATGGAAGGAGTAGAAGGGATTCTGGGCCCACCAATGACTACTCCGATCGGGTGAAGGCTTCTGTAGATGATGAAAGGGACCTCCTCCTCCTCGTCTGAAGATGGAGTCCTCAGTCGAGAGGGCACTGCCCCATCGAGGTTACCAGAAGAGCGGTGGTGTCGACCGAATGGAGCCATCCAAGATCAGAAAAGGAAGGAGGTGTATAGGGAAAGGAGGCCTGAGAACCCTATAGGAAGACTCACCCTAGCCGGAGAAGAATGAGAAGGCCAAGGGAGACTAACCTGGTTGTTAAGGAAAAAGATAGTTGGGAGAAGGAAGAAGCTCTAGCTTGGTAGTGAGTAAGAAAGTTCTGAAAGAGGTGATTGAGAAAAAAGCTTATCCTTTCTTCAAAGCCACCAGACTGTAACCGTACATCCTTTCAGCACTCTCGCCACCAGATAGGCACCATATGGCAACATCGATTGGAGGCGATGCCCCGATGCAAAGAAAATAGCCTCAAGTCGTACATCCACCATTATGCTTCCTCGGACCTGCTGATGTGGCATCCCATACTAGCCTCAAGGTATGGCATGCAAAGTGGCGATGATCGTGGCATTTAATGACACCAGATCTCAGCCTTTCCACATTAACTCCATAATTACCTCCTTAGCCCCGAGCATGACATTTTGTCAAGACATGGGAATAGGAGACCAATGAAGAAACGACATCACTGGGTCTTGCATGGATCCATTCGACAGAGATTGCAACCAAAAGCTCTATCTTGTCAAGTCCTTCTACTGGGCTAGCTCGCCCTAGGTCGAGACTCCAGTAGAAGCTCGATTCCTCGAGTCCCTTCGCTGGGTTTGCTCCCCCCTGGTCGAGACTCCAACCAAAGTCAGACTCCACCATCTGCTAGGCTGGCTCCCCACAGGTTGAGACTCTAGTAGAAGCCCAATTCCTCGAGTCCCTTTGCGGGTTGGCCCCCCTGGTCGAGACTCCAACCGAAGTCAGACTCCTTCTGCTGGCTAGCTCCCCCCAGGTCGAGACTCTAGTAGAAGCCTGATTCTTTGAGTCCCTTCGCTGGATTGGCTCCTCCCTGGTCGAGACTCCAGCTGAAGTTAGACTCCACCTTCTGCTGGGCTGGCTCCCCCCAGGTCGAGACTCCAGCAGAAGCTTGATTCCTCGAGTTCCTTTGCTAGGTTGGCTCCCCTCTGGTCGAGACTCCAACTGAAGTTAGACTCCATCTTCTGCTAGGCTGGATCCCCCTAGGTCGAGACTCCAGTAGAAGCCTGATTCCTCAAGTCCTTTCATTGAATTGGCTCCCCCTGGTCGAGACTCCAGCCAAAGTCAGACTGCACCTTCTGCTGAGCTGGCTCCCCCCAGGTCAAGACTCCAGTAGAAGCCTGATTCCACCTCAAAGCTCTTCTACTGGGCTAGCTCTCCCCAAGTCGAGACTCCAGCAGAAGCCAAATTTCTCTCCAAGTCTTCCCGTCAAGCTAGCTCCTCCAAAGTGCACACTCGCGGAGCGTGCAGTTGTGGCCCCCGGCAGGCCTCCTTCAGAGCAGCTCAGGTGGAGAAGAAGAAGAAGGAGACAAGATGAAGAAGCGCATAGTAGTCAAAGCAAAAGCCTTCATTGATCAAAAGTCCCTTACATCCTACGGAGGTTCTCGATAAGCCAGGAAGCCTCCCAGAGATCTAAGTTACAAGCAAGAAGGGATTCTCCCTAGCAGTACTCCCAGAAGCAGCTGGGGGTGTGCCAGTCCTTCTTTCAGGTGGGCTTCCTGGGAAGGAGGATGGCGGTGCCTCCACCTCTATCAGCTCGTTCTCTCTAGGAAGTCACCGGGTCTCTAGGGCCCGGCATCGATTCCACTCGGAGGATGCGAGTACCCTTCCACGAGTGAACATCTGAGGTAGGGGTACAATGACGCATCCTTCTTTACCGTTCCATCCTTCTTGGATTTCACCAGTCTGGTGATTCCAAATGCAGTTGTGGCTGCTCCTCGTTAGGCCACTCTCAGTAGCGCCATGGCAACCATGACCTTCTTCACGATGACTACGACTGCGGCCATCCCCTCATTCAGTCGCATGACCAAGCGCACCCATGAGGTTCGCAGGTATGCTGCTCCTATCATGCAAGCAACCACCTTCTCTGCCCCCCGAGGCCTCTCCACTTTCTTCTCCTTCAATGGAATCTCGAGCTCAGCAAACTTCTTCTCTGACTGGGATGCCCCCGCCTGGATGCCGGCCGGACATCCCTGAAGAAGCATCATGCAGCCTCCTTGACCTGAAGCTCACCAGAAATCCTTTTTTGGCACATACCAGGAGAGAAGAGTCAAAGAGAAAGGTATTGGAGAGAAGAGGATGTTTTGCGAAGGCCCATCCAACTGTGCTTAAAAAGGTGAGGGATGGCCTCTCTACAACAAATCCTACCGACCCCTCGTACCGATTGAAGGTATGCATCTCATTAATTGCTAGGCCAGCCAGAAGATGCCATGTGTCGTGCCGGATGACCCGCGCGCCTCATTCTCAGAGGATCTGCATCGACCCAGGAGAAGCATTTATGGCCACCATCGGAAAGTCGAAGCACCACGAAATACCCCATCAATGTGAAGGCATGGTCTTTGAAATGCAGGCGCACAGATACATTGGTGACATAAAGGTTGTCCCAGTCCATGTCAACATGATCATTACTCTCCACGCCTCGAGTGCCGTATTGTCTTCTAGGCTCGAGAGTGGAGGGCAACTGATATGGCTATATCCACTGACATGGAGTCCATCTGGATGCCAGTTGTTAGACAGTAGATAGAGGTGCCACCTAAGTCAAGCACCTGAACAAGGAGCTGAAGTGAGTCCCCTGCCGAAGTCAGCTCGCGACCAAGGTCGAGCTTAAGCTACCACCAAGCGAAGGAGGGAAGGCGACAGAGATTCAAATCATGGCAGGAAAAAGAGTTGCCTTCACCGAGACCCTACCGCTAAGATAGTACAACTAACAGGTGGCAGCCTGCTGCCTGAGGCCAATGAAGGGGGGCCTCGACGGAACACCAGGGCCCCATAAGGCCCCAGTTTACACCGATCAGGAAAGAATGTCCCCTTCAAGGCACGGTGCTCCCCAATCTATCGTCTACACCACCCACAAGTGGAAGGCCATGCCAGAGGATTCAAATCCTGGGGTGGCCACCCTCATGCCAATGCTCTGCTAGGTTTCCTAAAACATGGCAACCAGAACATCAAAGCCAGCAACATAACTCCCTACCTCAAAGGGGAAAACGGGAGCTCACGTACAATTTTTGTGTGCTGCCAGATGTCATCCTCTGGGACTCCCCCAAAGAGGGAACATCTGGAAAGCAAGAAGTGAAAGGGATATGCCCTACAAGCTAATCTATGTTGTATCTCCCAAACCATTGTAATTGATAATATTCTAAATAAAGGCATTATTTTTCATCATACGCTATGTTTATATTATATGATGAACCCCATAGATTAGGGCTATGATTTTAGGGTTATGATGAGATCATACCAGTGAGACCTAAAATCTTAAAACCTTAATCTAAAGTATTCCTAGTCAAAGGAACCCTGAGTAGGAGATCAGGGTTTTCCGGTAAGATTAGCACATCCCATGTATACTGGAAAGGGTGATTGCTCTCTCAGTCAATTGTGTATGACACTAATATTGGGATGTGGGTGCTCATTGGAGAATGAGTTCACTGATATGATCCAACTTGAGAACATCTAATGGAGTCTTAGCTACATGTCAATAGAAGGTTCTCATAGTGGGAGTGGTACAAGTAATCCTTTGACCTGAGACTGCCATAAGTACCTTATGTACATGAACCCATGCTTTGGTTCAATCCTAATCATGACACTAAGTCATGCACAGGATTGATACTGGGAATGGTGAATTGGATATGAAGGTAATGAGTAGGTCAACAAGGAATCGATAACTCTTAGTAAGAGGAGATAGTATCCAGCTAGTTAACAATCGGATGATGATTCAGGGAATCTTTGATCAAAGTAAAGATATTAGAGATGGTTTCTAATATCAAGATAATTGAATCATCAATATAAGATTGAGCTAGAAATAAATATAATATTAGATTTGACATATATCCATATCCATAGTTATATTTTGGATGCAGGCTGATCGAAAGATTTAATTGTACACTAACTCTCTACTGAAGGGTAGTTTTGGTATTTCACCAGAATTTCCATATCTTTCGGGTAGACATGACATGTTGCTAGACGTCAATCTTGTCTTGTGGGTTGATCAAATTTAAAGATCACTTATTAGGAAGAGACCTAATTGATCAAGTCGGGTAAGCCCGATTTGACCTAAATCGATTAGAAAGAGTTCTAATCAAATTAGGTCAACTTGTATTCGAACCCACTGCTAGCTAGATATGGAACCCAATGGATCACATACTTAAGAGGATTGATCAAGGGTTTAACTTTGTAATTAAATCATTTTGCAGGATAACACTCTAGCAGGTGTTGCAAACCCTAGCTTCTATTCGAATCGGATTCGAATTAGGGTTCCGGATTGGTTCAATTTGGGTTCTAATTGGATCTATTTAGATCCTAATTGTGAAAATAGAGATTATGGCTAACCATGCACCTAGGCTAGCCCCCCACCCGCTCCTTATTCATTTAATGCCAAAATACCAAGAGTCCATGCGCTAATGGACTCTTGGCGCGCCATTTGGAAGAGTCCATGGCGCATGGACTCTTGGCGCGCACCACTTAATTCTCCGATGAATTAAGATGGGGCGGCCTCCTTTCTTAGAGTTAGCACTTCACTTGTCCCCCTTGTATGGAAATCCAACGGCTGATGGGTTTTTAAGAAAGAAGGAAAGCACTGACTGTTCCTGGTTGCGTGAAATAACGTCTCTTCGGAGACCAAAACATCGCGATTCCTTTCTTCTGGAAATTCATGACTTTTCTTTTAGAAAAAGCCGTGAGTTTTAATCTGGAAGGGCGTGAGAAGGAGGGAAGGGGGCATGAGAAATATGGAAGACCGTGAGAAATATTTTACAGAGAGTTGTGTTCTTTTGAAAAGGCATCTTTTTGTAATCTATTTAAGGAACAGAGGTCTCGGGTGTTTGACTAATGAACGATAGAGGTTTTTAATTTTCTTTTCTTTCCAGGAGACTAATTCCTCCTTAGCTTGTTTAGGACATAGAGAGTTTTCCTTTTACAGAGTTCTCTTCTCTGTTGAAACTCAAGTCTAAAACAAGAGATAAGAAGAATCTCTCGATCGGTAAAAAAAGGAATTACTACACTATTTCTATTTCCTTTTATATTAAGACATTAGTGTCTTAAACCCTCCTTCTCCTTCAAGACAAGAGTTTTATTCTTAGGACAAGGTCTTAAGAAAGGGAGAGGAAGAAGAAAGAAAGGAAGTAAGGAGTCCCTACCATGGAGTCTTAAAGCCATAGTCCTCTTGAGTTCTAGGATAAGAATTCAAGTGAAGGAATTTTGAAGAAGCTAGCATCTTGATCAATCTTCTTGTGGATCACCATTGGAGGGTGGACATTTGGATGCCTGGTGAATTCAAAAGGGGCATTCAACATCAAGTTTTGATTCTACATCAAAAATTGGATTTAGCGTTAACAGGTTGGTGCCCTAATTCTAACAATGTAAGTTTGCATGTTTAATATATGTTTTAATCCTGAATAAGGAGATCCTGGCTAAGGGTTTATGGTACAAATTTCATCATTTTTGAAATTATTTTTCACAATGGTGCATCGGAAACCCAACAGTGGTATCAGAGCCACCCTTATTACAGTTAAAACATATGGAAATAATTTATATGTCTTTTTGTTCTAGTGTCGCATGTTAGGGTTTTTAAACCCTTGAATGCTGATACACTTAGCACATTTATGGGATGAATGTATGTTTGAGAATCTATGTTTGATGTGTGTCACTGATTAGGATTTTTTCACTCAAACCCTAATCATTATAGAGATATGTTTAGTTTTGAAGTCATCATATTGAAATAAGGTTGTCCTGGCATAATGGTGGATCCATTATATGGTAAATGGTTATCCTAGTATGATGACATACTTAGCACATATTTGTTTATCTGAGTGATATGATTGTGATATGTTCTATAAGAATGTGCTGGCAATTTTATAAAACCCTTCTCTTAAAAATTATATTAAGTCATAGCATTTAACTAATAAGCATCACTAGTCATGATGAACAATTGATCATTCGGTGTCTAGAAAGGTGGTTCTGGGAAGGTAAAGAGAATTATGGTTTTTAATTGGTTCCATTGACTGACCTGGCCAATTTTTATTGGTGTCTAGGAAAGCAACGGGGGGACTCCCACATCTCTTCCATTTGCCTGGCCGATTTGATTATATTTAAATCTTGACTAAAATGCTTAGTGTTAAAAATACTATATATTGGCCTTCCTTCATGCTGGATCATTATTGTGTTATGAACCACATTAGGTTTGTTATGTTATCTGCAAGACCTAATATGGTGATTGACATAATACTAGTCTAGTGCATAGATATGCTTACAGTATATTCAGTATAATGCTTTGTTGTGTTATCTGCAAGGGCATTATATTTAAGTACTGACTGTATTGAAATGAAAGGGTCTTGACTTAACTAGAACATTATGGTTTGTTATGTTTTCTGCAAGACTAATAATGTTCTAGAGGCCAAGTTACTTCTTGAGAATTATATGAGATATAATTGGAAGAGTTTCCTACCTTTGAGCTTGTAAAAGATTTGTTGTGTTATCTGCAAGATCTTTTATAAGTTATTAGGATCTCAATCTCACTAAGAAAAATTGATCAGGGTTCTTCTTGATTTTCATAGTGAGGGCTATGGTTTTTGATAAAATAGTGGGAGACATAATTAAATTGAAGACCTAATTTAATTATGTAAGTCATTTCATGCTTGTTTGCTTATATATTGTTCTTTATTAAATGTAGATAAATGGCATCTTCATTATCACTGCGAAGTATCTTAGATACCAACAAACTGACTGGTCCAAACTATATGGACTGGTTGAGAAATTTAAAGATTGTACTGAGTTCAGAAAAACTTTCTTATATTCTTGATACCCCTAGTCTTAATCCACTAGGGGATGATGCCATACAGGAAGATATGGCCACATACAAAATATGGTAGAATGACTCCCTCACTATCAAGTGTATCATACTGGCCTCTATGACCAAGGAGTTACAGAGACAGCATGAAAGCATGGATACTCAATCCATAATGCTCAATTTAAAAGAGCTTTATGGAGAACAAAGCAGAACTGCTAGATACGAAATATCTAAGCAATTATTCTGTGCTAGGATGATAGAGGGAACATCCGTTCAGGATCATGTTCTGAAGGTAATTGACTTAATCACCAGGTTGGGTCAATTAGGTTTTATCATGGATGGGAAGTTAAATCAGGATTTAATCTTGCAATCACTCCCGGAGTCATTTTCTCAGTTTGTCTTGAATTATCACATGAACAAACTGAACACTTCTTTGCCTGAGCTGTTAAATATGTTAAAAACAGCAGAAAGCCACGTTAAGAAAGAAAAGGCTCCACCTCTTCTTGTTGATAAAACCAATAAGAAGAAATCAGGCAAAAAGGGTTTTAATAGGAGGCTAAACCCTAAGGGTGGCATCAATAAGAATAAGAAAGGAAAGAAGGCCTCAAAATAGTCAACCTGTTTCTTTTGTGGTAAAGCGGGACATTGGAAAATGAATTGCAAGGCTTACCTTGCAACTGTGAAGCCTGGTGCGTCAGATGCACCAAAAGGTATGTATGAGATACATGCTATATTGACATTAAATTCGTCTATATCAAATACTTGGGTATTGGATACCGCTTGTGGTTACCATATATGCAAATCTTTGCAGGACCTCCACAAGCTTAAAGTATTGAAGGAAGGTGACTTCAATCTCTACGGTGCTAGTGGTGATATCATCCAAGCAGAAGCTGTAGGGAGCTATATTTTGAAGTTGCCTTCAGGGAAGATCTTGGAGTTAGAAAATTGTTATTATATGCCTAAGATTATTAGGAACATTATATCTATTCCTTTGTTATTAAAACAAGGATATGTAATGGATGTAACGAGCACTGGTTGCTCGATAATGTTATCTAATAAAATTATTTGTTCTGGCATATTTAGCAATGGGCTTTTAACTCTTTCTTCCAATGATAGTGTTTTTCATGTCAATAATAAAAGAAAAAGAAAGGCTTTAATGATACTTTACTTTGGCATCATCGACTTGGTCATGTTAATGAGTCTAGGATAAGCAAGTTATACAAGGAAAAATTTCTTGATCCTTATGATTATGAATCATTAGGAACTTGCGAATCATGTCTCATGGGTAAGATGACCAAGACTCCATTTACTGGACATGGAGAAAGGCCAACTGAGTTATTAGGACTTATACATACTGATATATGTGGTCCAATGACAACTCATGCTAGAGGAGGATACTTATATTTTATCACTTTTACAGATGATTTATCTAGGTTTGGATGTGTGTATCTTATGAAACATAAATCTGAAGCCTTTGATAAATTTAAGGAGTATCAAAGTATGGTCGAAAAACAAACCGGGAAAAGTATTAAAGTTCTTCATTCTGATCGAGGAGGAGAATACTTATCCACGGAGTTTTTAGACTATCTTAAAGTTAATGGAATTCTTTCTGAATGGACCCCTCCTTATACACCACAGCTAAATGGTATAGCTGAAAGGAGGAATCGTACCTTATTAGATATGGTACGATCCATGATGTGCTTCACAAATTTGCCCATTTCCTTCTGGGGTCATGCCATAGAAACTGCTATTTACATTCTGAACAAGGTACCTTCTAAATCCGTTGTTAGTACTCCATATGAAATTTGGAGTGGAAAGAAACCGTATCTTAAATATTTTAAGGTATGGGGATGTCCAGCTTATGTTAAAAGAAATTTTGGACTTAAGTTGGAACCTAGAGTGGATAAATGTCTATTTGTTGGATATCCTAGAAAGGGTAGAGGATATCTGTTCTACCATCCTACTGAACAAAAGATTTTTGTCAGCAGGCATGCCACTTTTCTAAAGGAGTTCATTTTAGAAAAGGGCAATGGTAGAACTGTTGAACTTGGAGAAGTACAAGAAACACAGATAGACAGTTCTCAACCATTAGAACATATAGTTAGGACAGAACCAGAACACAAAACTCCTCCCCATAGGTCTGATAGAGTGCCAGGGCACCTGAGAGGTATGGGTTTATTATTGAAAATAATGAAGCCCAAGTCATTCAAAATGATGAACCTCTGACCTATACGGAAGCTATCTTGAGTACTGATTCAGATAGATGGCAAGAAGCCATGGAATCCGAGATAGACTCTATGTATGTAAACCAAGTATGGTCTTTGGTCGATGCACCAAAGGGTGTTAATCCTATTGGGTGCAAATGCATCTTTAAGAAAAAGATTGGGGTTGATGGCCAAGTTGAAACCTATAAAGCCAGATTAGTGGCAAAAGGTTTTAGACAAAAACAGGGAATTGATTATGATGAAACATTCTCACCTGTTGCCATGCTCAAATCAATTCGAATTTTACTTGCTATAGCAGCGTACCATGATTATGAGATCTGGCAGATGGATGTGAAGACTGCATTCCTCAATGGTTTCCTTGAGGAAGAAGTCTACATGTCACAGTCAGAAGGTTTTTTTTTAAAGAATAAATCTAATCAAGTATGCAAGCTAAAGAAATCCATTTATGGATTAAAGCAAGCTTCCAGGAGTTGGAACATCCGCTTTGATGAAACTATTAAAAGGTTTGGTTTTATCAAAAATGTGGATGAACCCTATGTTTATAAGAAGACTAGTGGGAGTGCCATAGTCTTCTTGGTTCTGTATGTAGATGACATACTCCTCATTGGAAATGTTATCCCAATGTTGCAATCAGTCAAGGTTTGGCTATCAAACCAGTTTTCCATGAAAGATTTGGGAGAAGCATCCTATATACTAGGTATTAAGATCTACAGAGAAAGATCTAAGAGGATGCTAGGTTTATCCCAATCTAGGTACATGACTTAGTGCTGAAAAGATTCAGCATGGATGGAAGTAAAAGAGGTTATCTTCCTGTGAGTCAAGGCATACATCTTTCTAAAAGGATGTCTCCTAAGACACCTGAAGAAAGAAATAGAATGAATCTATACCTTATGCTTCGGCAATAGGGTCCATAATGTATGCCATGTTATGTACAAGGCCTGATGTGGCATATGCTTTAGGCATTGTCAGTAGGTTTTAGGCTGATCCAGGAGAGGATCATTGGAAAGGAGTTAAAAATATTCTTAAGTACCTGAGAAGGACTAAGGATACTTTTTCTGGTTTATAGTGGTTCTGATCTTAAACTAGAAGCTTATTCTGATTCTAGTTTTCAAACAGAGCCTGATGATAGCAAATCCATTTCGGGATATGTTTTTACCCTAAACGGTGGAGCAGTGAGTTGGAAGAGTACCAAACAGCAGACTGTAGCTGACTCAACCACAGAGGCAGAATACATAGCTGTCAGTGAAGCCGCCAAGGAAGTAGTCTGGATGAAGAAGTTCATCACAGAGTTGGGTGTTGTTCCTGAGATTGAAAACCCAGTGCCACTTTACTGTGACAACACTGGGGCTGTCGCTCAAGCTAAGGAACCAAGAGCTCATCATAAGTCCAAGCACATTCTGAGACGCTTCCATCTCATCCGAGAAATAGTAGAAAGACAAGATGTCTACATAAATAGAGTTGATACAAAGAACAATGTAGCAGACCCGTTCACTAAGGCTCTACCACAGCGAGAGTTTGATTGCCACCTCGAGTGTATGGGATTAAGATTTAAAGGCGATTGGCTTTAGTGCAAGTGGGAGATTGAAAGGGATATGCCCTACAAGCCAATCTATGTTGTATCTCCCAACCATTGTAATTGACAATATTCTAAATAAAGGCATTATTTTTCATCATACGCTGTGTTTATATTATATGATGAACCCCATAGATTAGGGCTATGATTTTAGGGTTATGATGAGATCATACCAGTGAGACCTAAAATCTTAAAACCTTAATATAAAGTATTCCTAGTCAAAGGAACCCTGAGTAGGGGATCAGGGTTTTCTGGTAAGACTAGCACATCCCATGTATACTGGAAAGGGTGACTGCTCTCACAGTCACTTGTGTGTGACACTAATACTAGGATGTGGGTGCTCATTGGAGAATGAGTTCACTGATATGATCCAACTTGAGAACTTCTAATGGAGTCTTAGCTACATGTCAATAGAAGGTTCTCATAATGGGAGTGGTACAAGTAATCCTTTGACCTAAGACTACCATAAGTACCTTATGTACATGAACCCATGCTTTGGTTCAATCCTAATCATGACACTGAGTCATGCACAGGATTGATACTGGGAATGGTGAATTGGATATGAAGGTAATGAGTAGGTCAACAAGGAATCGATCACTCTTAGTAAGAGGAGATAGTATCCAGCTAGTTAACAATCGGATGATGATTCAGGGAATCTTTGATCAAAGTAAAGATATTAGAGATGGTTTCTAATATCAAGATAATTGAATCATCAATATAAGATTGAGCTAGAAATAAATATAATATTGGATTTGACATATATCCATATCCATAGTTATATTTTGGATGCAGGCTGATCGAAAGATTTAATTGTATGGTAACTCTCTACTAAAGGGTAGTTTTGGTATTTCACCAGAATTTCCATATCTTCCGGGTAGACATGACACGTTGCTAGACGTCAATCTTGTCTTGTGGGTTGATCAAATTTAAAGATCACTTATTAGGAAGAGACCTAATTGATCAAGTCGGGTAAGCCCGATTTGACCTAAATCGATTAGAAAGAGTTCTAATCAAATTAGGTCAACTTGTATTCGAACCCACTACTGGCTAGATATGGAACCCAATGGGTCACATACTTAAGAGGATTGATCAAGTGTTTAATTTAGTAATTAAATCATTTTGCAGGATAACACTCTAGCAGGTGTTGCAAACCCTAGCTTCTAATCGAATCGGATTTGAATTAGGGTTCCGGATTGGTTCAATTTGGGTTCTAATTGGATCTAATTAGATCCTAATTATGAAAATAGAGATTATGGCTAACCCTATTGGCTAACCATGCACCTAGGCTAGCCCCCCACCCGCTCCTTATTCATTTAATGCCAAAATACCAAGAGTCCATGCGCTAATGGACTCTTGGCGTGCCATTTGGAAGAGTCCATGGCGCATGGACTCTTGGTGCGCCCCACTTAATTCTCCGATGAATTAAGATGGGACGGCCTCCTTTCTTAGATTTAGCGCTTCACTTGTCCCCCCTTGGATGGAAATCAAATGGCTGATGGGTTTTTAAAAAAGAAGGAAAGCGCTGACTCTTCCCGGTTGCGCGAAATAATGTCTCTTCGGAGACCGAAACATCGCGATTCCTTTCTTCTGAAAATTCATGACTTTTCTTTTAGGAAAAGTCATGAGTTTTAATCTGGAAGGGTGTGAGAAGGAGGGAAGGGGGCGTGAGAAATATGGAAGACCGTGAGAAATATTTTACGGAGAGTTGTGTTCTTTTGAAAAGGCACCTTTTTGTAATCTATTTAAGAAACAGAGGTCTCGGGTGTTTGACTAATGAACGACAGAGGTTTTTATTTTTCTTTTCTTTCCAGGAGACTGATTCCTCCTTAGCTTGTTTAGGACACAGAGAGTTTCCTTTTTACAGAGTTCTCTTCTCTGTTGAAACTCAAGTCTAAAACAAGAGATAGGAAGAATCTCTCGATCGATAAAAGAAAGGAATTACTACTCTGTTTCTATTTCCTTTTATATTAAGACATTAGTGTCTTAAATCCTCCTTCTCCTTCAAGACAAGAGTTTTATTCTTAGGACAAGGTCTTAAGAAAGGGAGAGGAAGAAGAAAGAAAGGAAGTAAGGAGTCCCTACCGTGGAGTCTTAAAGCCATAATCCTCTTGAGTTCTAGGATAAGAATTCAAGTGAAGGAATTTTGAAGAAGCTAGCATCTTGATCAATCTTCTTGTGGATCACCATTGGAGGGTGGACATTTGGATGCCTGGTGAATTCAAAAGGGGCATTCAACATCAAGTTTTGATTCTACATCAAAAATTGGATTTAGCGTTAACAGGTTGGTGCCCTAATTCTAACAATGTAAGTTTGCATGTTTAATATGTGTTTTAATTCTGAATGAGGAGATCCTGGCTAAGGGTTTATGGTGCAAATTTCATCATTTTAGAAATTATTTTTCACAATGGTGCACCGGAAACCCAACAAGAAGGAGGTCACACATGGCCCCTCTAAAACAAACTAAAAGGGGCCTCTGAATGAAAGGAGGGGACAAGAGGCAAAATCCAGCAAGGGATAAGAGAGGTAATGGTTGGCACACATAAGGAGAGAGCAAGCCAGACGCAATGCTCTGAGGCTACTGGGGAATTCGTCGGAAGAATCCCATGGACACAGCCAACCTCGTTCCAGCCCTCCTTCTCTGCTAACGCCCTACACTCACTTTCTTTTCTCAAAAACATGACCCTCGAACGTGGAAATCTCACCGGGATCTATCGATGAGGATCTGTTTTCCTGGATCACCACTGACTTGATCATCGGAGTGCCCCCGCCGGAATCCCCGGCCCGGGTCTCTTTTCTTTTGCAAGGGTCCAGGAATATGCACAGGATCCCAAGCGAGGGGGCATCATCGCCCAATGCCGTGCTGGAGCTACAGGCCACGACGGTCCAAGTGGCAACACTTTCTAAATTTATCTGGTAGCTTATAAATTATTAAATTGATTAGTTCTATATTTGTATGAATGCATGATTGATGGTTATAATGAGAAAATACTTGATTATGTTATTTTGGAATATTGTGACACGTGACTATAATGACTGATCTAATTTGATTGATTTTGATATTTTGTGATTAATTGTAAGATGTATGATGATTCAAATACCAAGCCTAGCTATGTAAAGGACCCTACCAATGGAGAATAATATGTTGGCAGTTGAATTATCTTAAAAGTTTATGTTGTACATAGATATGTGATATACTGTTAGCAGACCAATAGTTTCTAAGGACATTGTTGCAAGATGATATGCAATATGATGCAAGATGACATGTAGCACACCACAGGATGACTCCCGATTTCTTGACCCTGCCACAGAAAAAATGTGGTCATAGTTCATGGTTGACAAGATGAAAATAATAATTTAAGAATTATGACCAAAAGTTATTTTTGTGATGAATCAAATTTCTATATATGATGATTTGATACCAATGCATTTATTTCACTATTGAGATATATAATTGTTAGCCTGATTTATTTAGTTAAAGTGTTCATTAATTACTTACCGGGCTGTCTAGCTCATTATTAAATTTTAATTTTTTTCAGATTTGGATAACTAGATTGAAGCATGTTTTGTTATGGAAGAGCGATTAAAGATTGAAATTTAATTTATTTTTTTCAATTAAGGTTTATCAGAATTGATACAAGACTCTATTTACTATTAGTTATATTGAACATTTAATTGTGATTATGCGGACCCTTAGTTCGAGTTTTCTTATTTCAAGTAAGAATTGAACATTAATCTTTATTTTGCTTTTTAATTATAATATCATGATAAAATGCTTTGTATATACATGAAAAAAAAATTTTATGAGTACGCGGTAGTTGTCATTAGTCCTAACCAGCAATTTTGGGTTTGGGGCATGATAACTTTGCTTTAGCTGATTACCCCGTAAAAAGCCTTTGCATATCTTTATCAATCTTCTTGAGAATGGTTAATGGAAGTTGTACCATTGACATCCAATCAATAGGTACCGCCCCGAGAACAGAATTAACCAACACTACTCTTCCCATCATTGTCAGGACCTTTCTCTGCCATCTACTCAGCCATTTTGATGTTTTCTCCAGCACAAAATTCTAATCCTTCACTTGAAGAACCAAACTATGAATTTGTATACCCAAGTATGCTATCGGCAATTTGGCAACCTGACAACCAAAACAATTGTAGCAAAGACGTTAGTCCGTTCATCACTTAGGCTCAGCCCCACAAGTTGCTATTTTTGAAAATTAATTCTTAGCCCCATTAAGAGCTCAAAGGCATATAAGATGAACAATAACATGTCATTCGCAAATTGGAGCCATTGAAAATGTCACTGATAGCTAAGCTATTCGGCTAGCTCTCAAATCGATAGACCACTGATTTCTTTCTCAGTCGATGGGATGACATTCCTCTCATTTCCGAATCAAAAATGATTCTTGGATTTGGCTATCTATCATCATCAAGAGGGCTCAGCCCATTTATTTGTCATGTCACGACAGTAGCTTTCCGGTTTGCATCTCTGCAGCACAAGCATCTGGTACAAAGCATTGCATTTTTTAATCATAGTTGTGGCGTGAAAGAGTTTGTCACTGGATCAACGAATACATTCAATTCACCACGGCGGCATTAATGAAAAGAAGTACCATGATCTTGCAACCAACTCCTCCGATTTGGCCAGCTTTAGGATCCTGGCCAAAGTATAAGCAACTAAGATGAACAACATGAGCGAAAGTGGATTGCCTTGCTTCAAGCCTCTCCTATTATGAAACCAACTCCCAACCGGATTGTTAATCAAGAGCTAGAAGATTGAAGAACCTGTATTCATTCAATCCTTTTTCAAAGTTGATCTTGCATAGGATTCGAAGATATCTAGATCGCTTAGGACACATTTGGTTCGCAAGAAAAACTTCTCTTTCCGGTAAGAAACATTATAAAAATAGAATTTTGGTATATTTGGTTGATTATGGAAAAGCGACTTTTTATAATGACTTATCTTTCGTTGAGTATCTACTTTCCGAGAAAATCTATATAAAATACCTATTATACCCTTAATAGAATAATATAATATCTTTTTTTAACTTTATAAAAATAATAATATAATATTTATATTAATATAATATTATATGAAATGGTTTGTGTCATGAAAATATATATGTCTTTTATAGTGAACTTTTTTTTTCACCATAAAAAATATCCCTCGATGAGCCTTTTGCCACAACATCTCGTCGACTTTTTTTATCATAAAATACATTTTTGCAGTGATTTTTTCTCTAGAAAAAGTGAATTTTCTTGAAGTGCATCAAGCTTGAGAGGAAGCCATCTACATTCAATAGAAAATAATTAAAAAATAATAAATAGGTAATTGGTTATCAATTATTCAATTATTTGTCCGATAAATAATTGATTTAGAATTTTGTTGGAAGCAGGGCTTTTGGAAGTAAAGCTTTTAAAAAAAGTTGTTTGTTGTTTGATAATCACAATTATATAGTACTTTGAAACTTTAATATATGTTTAGTAACTAAAACCAAAAAATACTTTTGGTATGATAAAATAATAATAAAATATATTACATAATATTATATAGTAAAGAATAATACAATACAATATAATATAATATAATTATTAAGTATAACTATTAAATTATATAATATTATTTTTATATATTATAATTTAATATAATGTTATATTTTACAATAATATAATATTATTATAATTATAATGTAATATAATATAAAGTATTATAATCTAATTTAATAATAGATTATAATATAGCATATTATATTGTATTATTATAATATAAAATAAAATAATATTATTAAGTATTATTATAATAGATTATATTTTAATAATATAATAATATATTATATTATATATTTATAATATATCATAATATTAATTTATTATTATACTATATTATATTTATAGTTTAATGATAAATATCATATAGTATAAGATATAATTATGATATTTATTAGTTAGTATTTTGTCCTTCAAAAGGATTTTATTTAAATCAAAATAGCTTTCAGACATTGACCAGAAAGCACTTTTGTGAAGAAGTTCTAAAATCAAACTTTTCCTAAATAAACCTTTTTAGCTTTCTGATTTTTTTAAACATCAATGTACCATTCTGAATTACTTTTAGAAGGTTAGAAAGTGCTTTCAAGTATTTTAAAAGTTTAGCCAAATAGGACCTCTGATACAATTATGCTAAATAAGATTGTAATGTGTTTCGTGCCAAATTAGGCTAAGAATTGATCTAGTATTCCAACTTTGATTACACCAAGAAAAAAATGAAGTTCTTCTAGTGGATGATTTTAGCTCCAATTTAACTTGAATTTCAGGTGGTGAATCCTAGTCTTGTGTTCTTCAATTTAATGGTTTGGGTCATTGATTTCACCTCTTGTGTATTTGTATTTAGCACACCTACTTGCTTATCGAACTTTGTCGAAGTCCCATCCCACAGGTGATGATATTGGTCTATGGCGATATCTCGGGCTCTACTAGAAATACATTATAAAATCCTATAATTTTTGAAAGTTTTGCTTGAACCAAGATTGGTTGTTTTCATCCTCCGTATTGAAGGGTTTCCATTTTAAAATTGTCCCCCCCTCTCTCTCTTTTAGGTAGTCAAATTATATAAACTAGTTATTGGTTGTATAGCTTGATTGCTGGCACTCAGTAGTGATTTTGATAGCCTACCTGATTTATATTGTTGTTTGCTCCAAATAATTTTTTTTTTGTTGAGATTCTTTTATCATTTGACTTCTTCTTCGAAGAGTTTTGGGATAAAAGAATTTTTCTTCGATCGCACTTCTTCTCCAATGAGTAATACAAGACTTTGAAACTCTTCTTCATTGTTTTCTTTTAAAAGGAGTATGAGGCCCTTGGTTCTAAAAAAGCTCCTAATTCTCAATTGTTCTCTACTCATTGTAGTCTTTTGGTCCAATTTTTTTGGTCCCTGCCTGAAAAAAGTATCTTTTTTTTATCGAGGCCGTGGTCGAGAAGGTATTAATGTATCTTTATATTATCTTCTCTTGATTCATAACGAAGGTCAAGAAAGGTATTGTTCATTTGATTTATTGTTGTAGTTTATTTATATTTTTTTGTTATTATTTTGGGACCCTATAATTTAGATATTTGTATCACCTTTGTATCTAATTTCGAGATGGTTATATAGTGAATTGCTCCTCCTCTATTATGAATATAGGCAGTTTTGCTGAACCATGTAAATTTCTTGTCTTTCTTGTATTTATTATTTATATCTATGAAGTATTCGATAATTACCTGAGTGAAAGAAAATAATTAATTAAAAGCATAAAGTGATCCAATCTATTATGCACATCCCCAACAACTAGTATCAAAGTATTTAGATGGTATCTGATGAACAACAAAGTTTATCAATGGCTCAAGAGACAATTATTTTTCATTCCACTACTACAAGGCATGAAGTGGTGGTATTTGATGGCACAGGTAATTTTGCACTATGAAAGATAAGAATGAAATATCTATTGGTCAAGGAAGGCATGGCAATAGTGATGCGGGACGACTCTAAGATTGCTAAATATACAGGAAAAATAGTAAACTAATTTTTTTATGATTTTTGTAATTTAGGTTTGTAGTCTAAATTCTCAAATAAAAATAAGAACTAGCAAAAAGAATAGTAATGCATAGAATCATCATGATCGCAAAATAACTCATGCAAGATAATGAAAGTCAGGACCCGAGAATTGAGAAACTCCTAGATTAGGATAGCTTATCTTCTTCAAATCAGAAATTAAAAGAATGGAAGGATGTTACTAATCAGTGAATTGAAGAACTTCCAATGAAGAGATCATATAGCACTCTGATTGGAGTCTGGATGATGAAGCTCAGTTTCCTTGAATTTGATGACTGATTTGGAAGGTCTTGGAGGCAAGGAAAGCCTCCTCTAAAGAGGTGAAACATCTCGGGGATCCTACAAGCATCAAGGGTCAATCAAAATAGCAAATAAAAATTGGAATGGAAACTAGGGTTTAATAGAAATCTAAATTATGGTTAGGAGTGGATGGCTTGGGAAGAAGAAGCTCTTTGTCTTGGATGGCAGCTAGGCTTCACTTCCTGGGCATGACTAATCTCCTAGGATGCAGATGGAAGCTAGGGCAGCAGGGTTTGGCCAAGGTACACAAGAAGAGCACTCAAAATTAAGAACCAACACAAAAGTAAACACAAGGCAATGACTCAAAATTTCAGCAAGGTTGTATTCATAAGAGAAAATTATTACAAGAAGAAGAGGGGTGGGGTATTTATAGAGCTCCCATGCCCTCTCCTAACTAAGGTTACACTTAGGTTCGACATAACCATTCCTTAAGACATTAGAAAAAAAGATCGTTAATAGGTTAGGAAAGAAAGGCTTAAAGGTTAGGACTTAGACTAGTCTTCTCCTTCTCCCTTTATGCTTTGACCAGTCAACTCATGGGTGCCTCTTCTTGGCTTGGACTTAGTCAAACTCCATAAATTTAGTTTTTGGACCTTGGGGCATCAGCAAGGATGCCTCCTTCATGGGCTTGGATGAATTTTTGAGGGGCCCAGGTGGGCTTCCAAGGGCTGGGTGCATGGGCTAGCATATTTAGGAAATTTGGCTGGAATCTTGCTTCTTAAGGGCTTGGGCTTGGTGCCTGGGCTTGATTTCTCCTTGGTTGGGCATAGATGGACCTCTAGAATCATGGATGCCTTGGTTTAGGAATATGCTCTGGTATCTAGACTGGAATCTGGGCATCTGGAAAATATCTAGAAGGAATTAGGGTTTCTGGAAGTGTTTTGGATCCTGGGGTGTCATACAAAATCCAACAAGCTGATGTAGTGGCCTCTGTGGTGCGGGCACCAGACTCAGAAGAAGACTTCAGGGCTCCATCTGGATCTCTGATTGACCTTGCCCGAAGAATTAGGATTTTATGGTTTTGTAATAAGGGTTGACATGGTCAACTCAATTTTAGTTGAGTCTATATTTCCCTGCAATTTAAATTTTGTTGAGTCATGTTGACTCAGTTCAAGTCCTAGTAGTGGTCTAGGTCTTCTTCAGGGTGTCACATTTTCTCCCAAGACCAAGCAAGTGGGCGCCACACTCCCAGCCACACTCCTAGCCACACGCCTGAGTCCAGGGGGTGCCACATCTCCATCCAGTATGCTTTGGTCCCCACACCAAAAGATAGCAGGTCCCTTCTCTCATGCGCTACTTAAGGAGAAAATAATCTGGGATCCACAATTCAAGGGGGCGGCCAAAACATTTCCATAAGAGCCAAGCTATGTAAAGAAAGAAGCACTTCTTGGGGAGCACTTCAAGGGGGCGCCCAATCCATGCCTAAAAAGCCCAAAGCAAAGATGGGAAGAACCATGACTTAGGGAGAAAGAAAAGGAGGTGTCCAAAAGAGTTGAGCCATGGAAGGAAAGAAATTTTCTCTTGAAGAGCAAGGCTAGGAGGCGCCACCTACTTACCTTTTAGAGCCACCAATCAACACTTTAGGAACCTCTTGGCCGGCCATATGTGTGGGAATTGATTCTACATACCTAATTTGAAGATCCATCCTATTAGTCCCACATGGGAAGATGTAAAACCCTGCTCTCTTGTAAAGTCCTATAAATTAAACCCCTCTTGTAAGTTTTAAAAATATCTGATGAATGAATCCAATTTATGTGTGAGCAAACTTTGTATTTCTCTCTTCCGCACTTGCATCCAGGTGTTGAGCTCCATGAGGGAGTAAATCCGGGTTCCCCAGGAACCTAGAGGAGGTGTGAGGTCTCCAACCCCATAACCCTAGGTTAGCCACTTCACTTCCAAACCCTAGCCGCCCATCATCCTCTTCTTTCCACCAAACCCTAGCCTACCCCATCTCTCACGGCCACTCTCTCCAAGTCAAGGCCGACCACCAGCATCCAGGTACAGTCTGGATACTTCAGATTCAGAGCAATTCCCAGAGAAAGTCAGATCAGCCTCCAAGAGAATCCGGATTTCAGCAACATCAGCTTTCAAGTTCTTCTATCTGGTAAATCCTTCCTTAAGTATCTGATTCCATAAATTGTTCTTCTTCTTTCCCAGATCTTGAGTTCAGGAGAAGCCAACTCTGCCAAAGGATCAGTATTGGAGGATCCATTACGAAGATATCTGAATCCGGGGATCCAACAATCTGCTCAAGAGAGTCCTTCCACTAAACTCTGTGAAGATCACTGCCTGGTCTGTAACCCTTCTCTTCTCTTTACCTTTGTCCTGTTGAAAGTTCAAAGCGAAATCCTAGGTCTGGGAGTTTCTTTACCTCCAGCGATCCTTTACTTCTGAACTACTCTGATAACCTAGTTTCTTTAAATTGTGCTTTCAATTATTACATAGTTTCTTTCAATTTAGTTTAACTTTCCTTTAAGTCAAATCCGACTTCTGAAAATATTAAAAAAAAAAACAACAAAAAAAAGAATTAGTCTTAATTTACTTCCGCATTGCATCACCTCTTTGTTCTGCATCAATTTTGGTATCAGAGCTTTCGTTCTGCATCAATTTTGGTATCAGAGCCCTGTCTAGGGTTTCTGATTTGCTTGCCTGTTTTGAGTATCTCTCTTTTACTTTGTCTGCTTGAAGTAGACTCCCAAGGACATCCAGTCCTAGGAATGAAGCGAGGTGCAAACCTCATCTTCCCATTCCACGGGGTGTTCCAAGGGCGTGTAGGGGATCCGCTGGGTTACAACTTCATAGCAGGAATTGTAAACGGGGAAGCACTCTATTTTTAGTCTGTAACTACCCTGTTGCAGAAATTATTTCTCATTATAGGTAACTCCAAATTACATGATTTTTATTTTTCTGAAACCAGTATAATTAAAAATATTTACATAATTTTACTGTGATTTATTGGTTTCCGTGAAATTTCTGAGAGTTAAATTACAGAAACTCTGTTTCTGTGTTTCTGTAATTCAATTATTTTGAGTGATCATCTCCTAATTCATCTTAAGGGCAATTGAGCATCTAAGATAAGGGGAGGAGTTGATAACCTCTCCTTAGCCCAAAACCACCACCCATTCATTCGATCCTAAGCCTAATTTTAAAATTTATTAGACTTAATTTGCCCTAGTGGGCTAGGGACATCAACAAGTCGGGTCAAGGCTAGTGTTGAGTCAGTTTGTCTAGTTACTCTGTGTGTGCTTTGTACTCAGTGTCTAGAATGGTGGTTCAGGGATTCTATCCTGAAGGGCTTGTGTGCTGGTCTGCCTACCTGGTCAATCACTGATTGGTGTCTAGGATTGGCATCTAGGGACCTAACACTCCCCTTACACCTGCCTGGCTGAGTCTCGAGTTACTACAGGCTAGCTTGCCACTCTGATTGGGCATCTAGTTTGGGCTCTAGGTCTAGTTAGCCCGTAGTCGTTTCAGTCGAGTCTCATTTGGTGTGTTTGTTTGCATCATCATGTCTACCCGGAATGGAGTACCTTACCAACCTGGTCAAACCCAACCTGATTTAGAGGCCATGGTTAGAGCTCTTACTGAGAGTATGAACAAATTGAGTCAGGTTGTGACTGCTACTGTTGCCCAGTTTAAAGAACAGGTCCATGAGAATTTTGCCCAGCTTAGGGATCGAGTCCAAGTACTTGAGGAACCCAGGCATCAGAATTGGACTCCTGACCCAGATTTTAATGTGCCTCAACCTCACCCACACCAAGAGCCTAGAAGACCTTTATACAGAGATCCTGAACCTAATCATAGGAGGCCTGACCCAGAACCTGAAGATAGAGATGATAGGTTCATTCGGAACATCAAATTAGATGCACCCACTTTTGATGGTAGCTTAAACCCTAAGGTGTATTCTGATTGGGAGGGTGAGATGGACCAGTACTTTGAGTGGTATGCCTTGTCTGAGAAAAGGAAGTTCAAGTTTGCCAAGATGAAGTTAGTACATCAAGCTAGGTTATACTGGGGGAACATTGAGCTAACCACTAGAAGACGAAATGTAGAGCCCATAACCACTTGGCAGGATATGAAAGAGAAGCTTAGAGATAAGTACCTACCCATTTCATACCAGCAGAATCTGTTAGACCAATGGCAGACTTTGAAACAAGAGAACCGATCTGTATCAGACTTCATAACCACCTTTGATGAATACCTGATGAGATGTGATGTGAGTGAAGCCCATGAGGTCACTTTGTCTAGGTTTAGGGCTGGACTTAGGGAAGACATTAAGAGAGAGTTATTTCTGAGAGAGGTTACTGACCTAGACCAAGCCTATCAGATTGCACTGAACACTGAGAAGTTTCAGAGAGGACCCATGCCTTCTAGGGTTAGTGCCCCAATCCCAAGAAATGGACCTAGCCAAGTTACTCCTAGCAAGTCTAATCAGGGTATTCCCATCCCTAGGCCCATGGACAAAGGTAAGGCACCTGACACCCAGAGAACCCCTAGTATCATCTGTTTTAAGTGCCAGAAGCCCGGTCATATCTCCAGCCAGTGCATAGCCATAGCTTGTTTTAAGTGCCATAGGGTAGGTCATGTTTCTAGCCAGTGCCCTCGTAGATCCCTTTATATAGAAGAAGGAGAGGAAGAGAATTCTGGGCCCAATGAAGAATTTGAAGAAGAAGTTTATGAGGCCAGAATGAATTTGGTCGATTAGTATGAAGGAGAGGAGGAATCCGCAGAGTCTGACCAGTTAGGGGTTGTGAGATGCATCCTGTCCCAGAATAGAGTTCAGGAGGATTGGCGTAGGACTAACATCCTACAGACTTTCCTTAAACTAGGAGATAAGGTATGTAAGATCATCATAGATAGTGGGAGCTGTGTGAATGCCATTTCTGCTGGCACAGTCAAAATGTTAGGCTTAACCCCAGTCCCCCACCCCAACCCCTATAAGGTTTCTTGGGTAGACTCTACCTCTATACCCATCCAGTCTAGATGTCAGGTCCAAATCCAAATGCAATCCTATCTAGAGAAGATTTGGTGTGATGTCTTGCCCATGGGGGTGAGCAGTATAATTCTTGGAAGACCTTGGTTATATGATCATGATGCCACCCTCTTAGAAAAATCCAATACCTGTGTTTTTAGTTTTAATGGAAAAAAAATCATAATCCATTCAGTCCCTCCTAAGGACAAGGTAGCTAAAGGACCCAATAAGGTCAGAGAAATGAAGACTGGAGTGAACCTAATTAGTGCTAAGGATCTATAACAAGAAATTCATAGTGGTTCACCTATTTGGATGTTGACTGCTAAGGAACTTAGGACTCCTACACCCTCAGAACCTCCTCAGGAAGTTAAACCTTTGTTGGAAGAATTTGAGGATGTTTTTCCCGAGGATCTGCCGGACCACCTTCCACCTCTTAGGGATATCCATCATTCCATAGATTTAGTCCCAAGAGCTACTTTACCCAACTTGCCCCATTATAGGATGAATCCATCTAAGCATAAGGAACTGCAAAAGCAGGTTGGAGAATTGTTGAGGAAGGGGTTCATTAGAGAGAGTCTTAGCCCTTGTGCAGTCCCTGCACTTCTGACCCCAAAGAAGGATGGCACGTGGAGGATGTGTGTTGATAGTCGTGCCATCAACAAAATCACAATCAAGTATAGGTTCCCCATCCCTAGACTAGATGACATGCTAGATATGATGGCCGGTGCAATGGTTTTTTCTAAAATTGATCTCAAGAGCGGCTATCATCAGGTTAGGATTAGACCAGGGGATGAGTGGAAAACCGCTTTCAAAACTAAGGATGGTCTCTATGAATAGGTTGTTATGCCTTTTGGGTTGTCCAATGCCCCTAGTACTTTCATGAGGATAATGACCCAGGTGCTTAGAGCTTTCATAGGGAAGTTTGTAGTGGTCTATTTTGATGACATCCTGATCTATAGTAAGACCCCTGCAGACCACCTAGGCCACCTTAGACAAGTCTGCCAAGTTTTGAGGAATGATAGTCTCTACGGTAATCTCAAAAAGTATGAATTCTTGACTAATAGAGTTATCTTCCTTGGTTTTGTAGTAACCCCTGACGGCGTGGCTGCCGATCCAGAAAAGATTAGGTCCATAGTAAAATGGCCAGAGCTGACCAGTGTGCATGAAGTCAGAAGTTTCCACGGCTTGGCTACCTTCTATAGGCGATTCATCAAGGGGTTTAGTACTGTAGTTGCTCCTATCACAGACTGTGTTAGGAAAGAAGAATTTCAGTGGACTAAAGCAGCCCATAAAGCCTTCCTAGATCTTAAATATATGATGACCCAGGCACCCATTTTGAGGTTACCCAACTTTTCTAAAGTATTTGAGGTTGCCTGTGATGCTTCAGGAGTAGGCATAGGTGGAGTCCTAAGCCAAGAGAACCATCCCGTAGCATTCTTTAGTGAAAAATTTAATGATGCTAAGCTTAGGTATTCTACCTATGATAAGGAATTTTATGCGGTAGTGCAAGCTTTGCGTTACTGGAGACATTATTTGCTACCGCAAGAATTTGTGCTGTTTTCGGACCATGATGCTCTTAGATTCTTGAATTCCCAGATGAAGCTTAACCCTAGGCATGCTAAGTGGGTAGAGTATATCCAATCCTATACTTTTGTTTTGAAACATAAAGCTGGGACTGAAAATAAGGTAGTTGATGCCCTTAGTCATCGATCTTTGTTATTGAATTCTGTTAGGGCTGAAGTCATAGGGTTTGAGCAGATCAAAGAGGAATATGAGTCATGTCCGGATTTTAAGACTGTGTACCAGGATCTAACTCAATGACCATCTAGTGATCATAAGGATTATACCCTTATAGATGGCTTTCTGTTCTTTAAGAATAGGCTTTGCATCCCTAGAACTTCTCTTAGAAATTTTTGATTTGGGAAATTCATGCTGGAGGTCTAGCTGGCCATTTCGGAAAAGACAAGACCACCCTGGCTATTGAAGACCACTTTTTCTGGCCTAGCTTAAAAAGAGATGTAGCACACATTGTGGCTAGGTGTCGGACCTGCGCTGTTGCCAAACAGCGAAAACAGCACACCGGCCTTTATACCACACTCCCTGTCCCAGATCATCCTTGGCAAGATGTTAGCATGGACTTTGTGTTAGGTTTGCCTAAGACCCAGAGGAGGCATGACTCTATCTGTGTTGTAGTCGATCGATTTTCCAAGATGGCCCATTTCTTGCCTTGTTCCCAAACATTTGATGCGTCTAAAGTAGCCACCCTGTTCTTTAATGAGATAGTTCGACTCCATGGCCTACCTAAGACCATTGTTTTAGATAGGGATGTCCGGTTCACCAGCTATTTCTAGAAAATCCTTTGGCATAAGTTAGGGACAAAACTTAAGTTTTCGACTGCCTATCATCCCCAAACTGATGGCCAAACCGAAGTAGTGAACCATAATTTAGGCAATCTGTTAAGGTGTCTTGTTGGTGAAAACATTAGGAACTGGGATTTGTACTTACCTAGAGCTGAATTTGCATACAATGACTCGGTCAATAGGTCTACAGGTAAGAGTCCATTTAAAATTGTGCATGGTTACAAACCTCACACACCTCTTGACCTAGCTCCTTTACCAGTCCACACACGAGTCTCCGAGTCTGCCGAAGTTTTTGCACAGCATATAAAAGACTTGCATAAAGAAATTCATGCCAAAATGAATTTAAGTAATGAAACTTATAAGAAGTTGGCTGATTCTCAAAGGCGAGTCTAAACTTTTGATGAGGGAGACTATGTAATGATTAGGTTAAGGCCTGAACGGTTTCCTCCTGGAACCGTTAGAAAGTTACATGCTAGAGGAGCTGGACCATTTAGAGTGGTGAAGAGAGTAGGATCCAATGCTTATGTGCTCGAGTTGCCTCCAGAACTAGGCATTAGCTCCACTTTCAACATTACAGACCTAGTAGAGTATAGAGAGCCAGCTGTGATTCCCAGTGAGCCTTTTGAGCCTAATCCTGCTCTTGAGAGTGAACCCAACCCTGTGTGTCCACCAACAAACTGGCCTGTGAGGAAAGAGCAGATTGAAAAGATCCTGGATGATCAGGTTATCTCTACTCATAATCGAGGATACCAAAGATACCTGGTCCGCTGGCAAGAAAGGCCAGATTCTGATGACTCTTGGATCTCCCGAGAAGAATTACAAGAATTGGACCCAGACCTCTTGGAGAGATACCAGAGCCAACTTGATCCATACTCGACAGGGTCGAGTTCCTCCCACCCCGGGTTAATTGGTGCGGGCACCAGACTCAGAAGAAGACAGGGCTCCATCTGGATCTCTGATTGACCTTGCCCGAAGAATTAGGGTTTTCTAGTTTTGTAATAAGGGTTGACATGGTCAACTCAATTTTAGTTGAGTCTGTATTTCCCTGCAATTTAAATTTTGTTGAGTCATGCTGACTCAGTTCAAGTCCTAGTAGTGGTCTAGGTCTTCTCCAGGGTGTCACATTTTTTCCCAAGACCAAGCAAGTGGGCGCCACACTCCCAGCAACACTCCCAGCCACATGCCTGAGTCTAGGGGGTGCCACATCTCCATCCAGTATGCTTTGGTCCCCACACCACAAGATAGCAGGTCCCTTCTCTCATGCGCCACTTAAGGAGAAAATAATCTGGGATCCACAATTCAAGGGGGCGGCCAAAACATTTCCATAAGAGCCAAGCTATGTAAAGAAAGAAGCACTTCTTGGGGAGCACTTCAAGGGGGCACCCAATCCATGCCTAAAAAGCCCAAAGCAAAGATGGGAAGAACCATGACTTAGGGAGAAAGAAAAGGAGGTGTCCAAAAGAGTTGAGCCATGGAAGGAAAGAAATTTTCTCTTGAAGAGCAAGGCTAGGAGGCGCCACCTACTTACCTTTTGGAGCCACCAATCAACACTTTAGGAACCTCTTGGCTGGCCATATGTGTGGGAATTGATTCTACAAACCTAATTTGAAGATCCATCCTATTAGTCCAACATGGGAAGATGTAAAACCCTGCTCTCTTGTAAAGTCCTATAAATTAAACCCCTCTTGTAAGTTTTAAAAATATCTGATGAATGAATCCAATTTATGTGTGAGCAAACTTTTTGTTTCTCTCTTCCGCACTTGCATCCAGGTGTTGAGCTCCGTGAGAGAGTAAATCTGGGTTCCCCAGGAACCTTGAGGAGGTGTGAGGTCTCCAACCCCAAAACCCTAGGTTAGCCACTTCACTTCCAAACCCTAGCCACCCATCATCCTCTTCTTTCCACCAAACCCTAGCCTACCCCATCTCTCATGGCCACTCTCTCCAAGTCAAGGCCGACCACCAGCATCCAGGTCCAGTCTGGATACTTCAGATTCAGAGCAATTCCTAGAGGAAGTCAGATCAGCCTCCAGGAGAATCCGGATTTCAGTAACATCAGCTTTCAAGTTCTTCTATATGGTAAATCCTTCCTTGAGTATCTGATTCCATAAATTGTTCTTCTTCTTTCCCAGATCTTGAGTTCAGGAGAAGCCAACTCTGCCAAAGGATCAGTATTGGAGGATCCATTGCGTAGATATCTAAATCTGGGGATCCAACAATCTGCTCAAGAGAGTCCTTCCACTAAACTCTGTGAAGATCACTGCCTGGTCTGTAACCCTTCTCTTCTCTTTACCTCTGTCCTGTTGAAAGTTCAGAGTGAAACCCTAGGTCTGGTAGTTTCTCAACCCCCAGCGATCCTTTACTTCTGAACTACTCTGATAACCTAGTTTCTTTAAATTGTGCTTTCAATTATTACATAATTTCTTTCAATTTAGTTTAACTTTCCTTTGAGTCAAAGCCGACTTCTAAAAATATTAAAGAAAAAAACAAAAAAAAAAAGAATTAGTCTTAATTTACTTCCGCATCGCATCACCTCTTTGTTCTGCATCAATTTTGGTATCAGAGCTTTCGTTCTGCATCACTCTGACTCCTAGATATGGCCTGGTAGAACTCCAAACTAGGGTAACCTATTCCCTTGTACAAAATTTGAACTCATACTAGACTCACAACTAAAGTAAAGGACTCAAAACTGGACTAAGGTTGAGGGTTGAGATAAATCAACTAACCTTAACTTATTACATGACTCAATCTTAATTGATTACAAAATTTTCAAAACTTTGACACATGACTAAGTAAACCATATGGGATCCAATGATTTATGTCTAATCCTGGTGTCCCCACCAAATAGTCCTCAAAGGTATGATGCAATTCCAGGAGATACTGAGGCTACTAAAGAGGAAATCAATAAGAGAGCTCAAGGGACTCTGTTTTTAGGTTTGAATAACAAAGTTCTCTACAATGTTATGGATTTTGATATTGCTAAAGGTGTATAGGATAAATTGGATAGCCTATATATGGTAAAGTTTCTTACCAATTAATATACTATATTTGAAAAAAAATTATACATATTTCGTATGGCAGAAGGGATTTCACTCAAGGATTAATTAAATGAATATAATAAGCTCCTGCTTGATTTGGCAAATATTGGTGTTGATGTTGATGAGAAAGACAAGACTTTGTTTTTGATTTATTCTTTGTTTCAGTCCTTCGAGAATATTACTATTATCATGCTCTATGAAAGAGACACTATAAGTCTTGAAGAAGTAGAAGCTACTTTGTTATCCAATGAGCTTAGGTTAAAAGATAGTTAGAGTACCAGACTCCGACTTTGATATAAGAACATACAATTAGAGATAGAGATGAGTAAAGAAAAGGTGGACAAGATAAAAATAGGTCCAAAACAAGATCAAAATCTAGGCCTAAAATACTTGGTATTTGTCACTATTGCAAGAAGTCAAGCCACTAAAAATTTGAATGTAAACTTTTATAGTCCAAGAAAGAGAAGGAACATAAAGATAAAGGAATAATCTTAGATTTGGTATCAGTTACTGTTATTTCAGGAGATCATAGTAATGTTGTAGATGATATAGTATTTATGGTGATTGCAGTGTTAGTCAGACAGATACTTGGATTTTGGACTCTGGAGCATCTTTTCATATAATATGCCATAAGGAATGGTTCTTTTCTTTTAGACCATGTGAAGGAGGCACCGTTATTCTTGAGAATGATGCAATTTACAAAGTAGAAGGTTTTGGTAAAGTTTAGATCAAATTTCATGCAAATATTGTGATGATTCTGGGTGATGTCAGATATGTTCCTTAACTAAAGAGAATCTTTCTCTCAGTGAATGCCCTTGATAGTACAAGTTTCGACGGCAGATGGAATAGAGGATTTATAACTATTAATAAAGAAGTATTGACTCTATTGAGAGAAAAATTAAGTAGCACTCTTTACTATCTTAATGGTAATATAGTGATTGGACAGGCTTTAGTAATATAATTCTCTATTGAGCAGTGACATAGTTGTCGCATCAGAGGCTAAGTCACATATCAGATAAAAGTTTACAGGAACTAAGTAGACATGGTCGCTATGTAGTCAGAAGGTTGGTGCACTTAGATTCTGTGAGCATTGAATATTAAAAAAATATAGAATCAATTTTTCTACAGGCATGCATAGGACAGCAGCTATATTGAATTATATTTATTCTGATCTATGAGGACCTGCCCTAGTTACTTTCAAAGGTGGATCCAAATATTTACTTTTATTTTTTGATAACTACTCTCGCAAAGTCTAGATTCATACTATTAAGAATAAGAGTGATGTATTTGATACATTTAAGAAGTAGAAGGCTATGATCGAGAGACAAATTGAGGAAAAGGTAAAAACCTTTCGTACTAATAATGGATTGAAATTTTTATTTACAGAGTTTGATGATTTTTGTGAATTAGAAGGCATTATCAGATATAGGATTACAGTGGGTACACCTTAGCAAAATGGTGTAGCAAAATGCATGAACCGTATTATTTGAGTAAGTCAGATCTATGTGATCAAGTTTTGGACTGAGTAGAGATTTTTTGGATAGAAGCTGTATACATAGCCTGCTATATTTTAAACCGATCTCCAACATCAACATTGAGCATGAAGACTCCAAAAGAAATATGGATAGAAAGACTTGCAAACTATTTAGTACATAGAGTATTTTGGTGTCCAGCATATACACATCAGAGATGGAAAGCTAGATCCCAGGGCTAAAAAATGCATATTTCTTGGATACATATATGGAGTGAAGGGCTACAGACTATGGTCCATAGAGCTTGGATCCTAAGGATTTCTAGTCAGCAGGGATGTAACTTTTCATGAGATAGCCACTTCTTGACAGATATAGCCTAGTCCTTCACAAGGAGATCAGGTTCAGCTTCACCAAGATCGGATTATTGTTGATATTAATTAAACTATTAGATCATAGCAATAATAGCCAATTATAGATGTTCAGAATGAGCAGGATCAGCAAATAGATACAGAGATATAGATTCAAGAAGAGGTTATCATGCAAGATCAGATTCAGGATGATACTATTACCACTCACAAACCCAAGCACCAAATCAGAGTATCTCAAAGGTACGATTTTGAAGATTTTATTTATCCTGAGTTAGTTTATTATATTTTGAATATTGTAGATACCATTGATGAAGAGCCGACCACATATCAAGAGGCTATTGATAGCCCACAGGTTGAGAAGTGGACCATCTCTATGGTTGAAGAGCTTTGGTCATTGGAAAAGAATCAAACTTAGAAATTAGTCAAGTTACCTAAGGACAAGAAAGTGATTGGCTACAAATGAATCTTCAAGAAGAAAGAGCTAGTTCTTAAAATCTTAAATACAAGGCCAGGTTAGTGGCTAAGGGCTACAGTCAATGATAGTGTATTGACTATAAGGAAATTTTTTTTTTTGCAGTCAAACATTCTTCTATTCATGTGTTGCTTGCTTTGGTTGCTTCTCAGAATTGTAGCTAGAATAGCTTGATGTAAATATAGGTTTTCTACATGATAACTTGTAGGAGTAGATTTATATACAACAACTATATGATTTTGAGGCTCCAGATAAAGAAGATCATGTATATGCTTGCTTGAGATAAAGAAGATCATATATATGCTTGTTCCGGATAAAGAAAATCATATATATGCTTGCTCTAGATGAAGAAGATCATGTATATACTTGGAGGAGCATATTTATATGCTGGCTTGAGAGATCATTGTATGGTCTCAAGCAATTTCCAAGATAATGGTACCATAAATTTGATAGGTTTATGATCGATCATGGATTTAATAGATCTCCATATAATAGTTGCGTATATCATCAATGATTTTTAGATAGATCATTTTGTTATTTATTACTATAGATGGATGATATGATGATTGCAGCCAAGGATATGTTGTCATTCAGAAACTGAAAGCTAAGCTTAGTACTACATTTGAGATGGATCTTGGACCAATAAAAAAGATATTTGGGATGAAGATCATATATGGCAGGCAGTCAGGTAAATTTTTTCTTACTTAGCATAGTTATATTAAGAAAGTCTTGGAAAGATATAGTATGTCTACAACTAAGCTAGTCACTATTTTCTTTGCTAGTCATTTCAAATTATCTGCCATGCTTTCTTCTCAAACTGAGGATGAGAAGAAATGTATGTCTAGAGTACCTTATGCGAGTATAGTTAGTAGCATTATATACACAATGGTCTGCACTATACTTGTAATTTCAAAGGCAATCAGTGTTGTGAGCAAATACATGGACAAGCCTGGGAAAGCTCATTGGTTAGTTATGAAATGTATACTGAGATATCTAAAAGGACTTCTAATTTAGATTTATTATTCTTCAGATAGAGTAGTTGCATTGTCACAGGATTTTATGATTTTGATTATGCTTATGACTTGGATAGGAGAAGGTTTTTGACCGGATTGTAATTATTCTCTGGTTGTGCAATCAATGGAAGGCTACTTTGCAGTCTATAATTGCTTTGTCTACTACAGAGGCAGAGTATATGGCATTGACAGAGGCTGCGAAGGAAGCTATCTGTTTAAGAGGGTTACTACAAGATTTAGATTTTAAGCAGAATTATTTGGATATTCACTGTGATAGTCAGAGTACCTTGCATCTTGCTAGAAACCAGATATATCATGAATGCACTAAGCATGTAGATATCAAGTATTACCTTACCAGAGATTTAGTGGAGGATGGTGATATCTAGCTTCAAAAGATTGGCACTACTCATAATCTAGCTGATATGCTCACTAAACCAATTCCAGCAGGTAAGTTTAGAACTTTCTTGAACTGATCAGTGTGAGCACTTGGTGATACCCTTCGGGGCTTGTAGTGAGAAATTTTTTTTTTAATCCATATTTGATAGAGGTACATTATTTATCACAAGGAAAAGGATTGTTGTTGTTGCTCCAAATAAAACTTCTTTTGGTTAGGATTCCTTTATCATTTGACTTCTTCTCTTTGAAAAGTTTTGGAATGGAAGAATCTCTCTTCGATCATACTTTTTTTCCAGCGAGCAGCATAAGATTTTAGGACTCTTCTTTGTTATTTCTCTTTAAAAGGAGTATGAGACCCTTGATTCTAAAAGGGCCCCCAAGTCTTAATTGCTCTCTACTCATCGCAGCCCTTTAGTCTAATTTTTTCTGGTCCCCACCTGAAAAAGTAATTTTCTCTTGATTGATTGCTATGGCTAAGAAGGTATTGATCCATCTCTCAGATTATCTTTCTCTTGATTCATAGCCAAGATCGAGAAATGTAATTTCCGTTTGGTTTATTATTATGGTTTACTTATATCTTTTTTGTTTTTATTTCGGGACCCTATAATTTGGGTATTCGTATCATCTTTATCCATTTGGCCTATCATTAGCCATCCTTGCCACAAGTGATTGTTGGCTATTATTAATTGCTACAATAGAAAATACATTAATATAACCTTTGTTTGCAAAGTCCACCTCTTAGTAGGGTAAATAGTATTACAGGATGGATGACATTATAATCAGAAGAGTGTTCAGCAAGATTATCGATCTCTTATCTTAGGTACAGGATATTGATCTTCTATTCTGGCACAGGATGTCAATTTCTTATCTTAGGCATAGGATGCTGACCTCTTATCCCAAATAGCCAGGGGTCGATCATTTTTTTTGACGAAGGATGCCGAATGGCCAAGAGTCGTTTAATCATCAAAAGCACAGGTTGCTCGACAACTCATCGAATAGATGCCTAACACATCGGATATGTATCGATCACTTACCTAAGCTAGTTATAAAGTTCTATAATTTAATTTAATACAAAGCATATATCTTAAAGTTATTAGAGTCATTATGATAAGATTGGTAAAGTGGTCATGAAGAAGTATAACAGACCACTTAACAAACCATTTTATAAATTGATCTCTTAATAGCCTAACTATCTTAACCACTTTTTTAACAGTGTATCCACCTCACAAACGGTTACAACTATATAACTAACTTGACCCTCTACATCTATAAATAGGAAGTCAAAAGGATTTCTCGAAGGTAACTTTTTTGAACACTCACTCACTCTTACTTTTTTTAATATTCCGACTCTCGAAGTTGACATAAATATCGGAGTATTCCCCGCTAGAGAAATCCCATCAATTTTACGATTACTGTGGACTTCTTTTGCATGTTATCAAAAAGGAGATCATACCTACCTTCAAAGTTATCGACAAGTCATCATCTAGTCACTCGAAGATATCGAAGAACTCAAATTCACTATAGCATAACTTGCTTAGCCAACTTAGAGAAGTGCAGCAATAGATTGGTGCTAGAGAAAAGACCTTCTGTGCCCAAATCAATCAAGAAAATGCTGATAAAAAGACCTCCACTCAATTATATTACTCGATTATGATCCACTTGAAACATACACAGTGCTATAGAAGTTGAGATAAGAAATTCTCAATTCACTTCTATTATTGATCCAAAACTGGATGCTTTGATTGAGTAGGTCTAATTGCTGGCGAATGCTATTCAATATCACCAACAATCCACTATCCATCCTCCTGCTCCACCAGTGGAATCATCACAGCAATTTCTCCACAGGGAGGAGGAAATCCAGTGATTAGTTCCTCTTCTTGTTTGATGGTATTTCCCTTAATGAATGAAATAAAATAAAGATTATTATTGCTTAAAAGTGACATAGAAGATCATAAAAAATGAATCTTTTTAATTTCTGATAAGTATCCATAGCATGGAAAATTCAATAAAAGAGAACCAATATGCAAAAGAAATATTAAGAGTATTAATCCATGAATAAAAAAATCTAGGAAGAAAAGATAAATCTAGGAAGATTAGTTAAGAGCATACTATTAACATAGCATAAAATACTAACAAATTGGAAAAAAGGCAATAGTTCAAGAATTTTTAAGACCCAAATAAGTACAAAGGAATGGATTTTATTCTATAAATTGGATGATACTACCACAAGTAAATGAAAGAAAACATTTTTTATAAAAGATCACAAACCAAAATTTTTAGCTTTTATTAAAAAATCAAAAATTATAATTTTGGAATAAGAAATCACCATGCAAGCATCATACATAAATGGGTTTTGGCATGAAATCAACATGCCCATTGTGAATGGACATGTGGTAAGCAAGTTAAAAAATGTTTGAATTTAAAAATTGAATTCTTAGCGAGATGCAAACAAGGAAGGGGATCATAGATGATTTTAATACATATAAGGAATGAGGTTATGGTAATTCCTCGAATTTCTTCTCCAAATTATGACAGATTTGTGCTCCCTCCTCTATATAAACAAGGTCAAGGGGATCCCAAAGGACCACTCTAAGAAAGAGAAACTTTTATGGCCTAAGATCTTATGGTGAGAAGCCCTCAAGCCCTCATCTATCATTCTACTCCATTCTTATAGGTCAGCAGATCCATGAGATATCGAGATCAAGATGATATCAGAGGCTAAGATACCAACCTGAAGGCTGAACTACCAAATCCAAGATTGAGCTCAATACCGAGCTCTTAAAGTTGAGCTCCTGAAGGTCGATATCTCAAAGGTCGATCTCTCAAAGGCCGATCTCTCGAAGGTAGAGCTCTTGAAGCTGAGCTCCACAAAGCCGAGTTCTAAGAAGCTGAGCTCCCAAAGATTAAGCTCTCAAAGTCAAACTTTTAAAGGCCAAGCTCTCAAAGCTGAACCAAAGGCCGAGCTCCTGAAGCTAAGCTCCAAGAGGCTGAGCTCCATAAAGCTAAGCTCCAACGGGTCGAGCTCTCGAAGGATGAGCTCCAAAGGGCTGAGCTCCTAAGGGTCAACCCTAAGGTGTTGACTGGGTGCCAGCTCATGCCTTCGGGTCATACTCCACGTAATACGGTCACGTGCTTGGTGGGTTGGGGTCCAGGTCAACATCCTTGGAGGCCGAGTCGGCTCCTTCCATCCGGGTCAACTAAATGAGCAAAGCAGCTCAGCCCGTGTGCCCCGGTTGCTGTGCTGCCACCTTAAGACCGATTGCTTCTGCTCTTTCAATGGATTCGGGCCTTTTGAAAAGTTGGTTAGGGGCATCGATCCAACAATGGTATCAGAGACAAGGTCATGGGTTCGAAACCTGGAGTTGGCAGAATTCCTTAGGCATTTAGCTTGGGGGTAATTGTTGACTAGGTGCCAGCTCATGCCTTCATGTCATACTCCACACAATACGATCACGTGCTTAGTGGGCTGGGGTGCAGGTCAACATCCTTAGAGGTCGAGTCGGCTCCTTCCATCCAGGTCAACTAAATGAGCAAAGTAGCTCAGCACGTGTGCCCTAGTTGCTGCGTTGCCGCCTTAAGATCGATTGCGTTCGCTCTTTCAATGGGTCTGGACCTTTTGAAAAGTTGGTTAGGGGCGTCGATCCAACATAAGGCCAATCCAAAAAAGGTCAAAATGAAAAGATCAAGATAAAGACCGGCCAAATCTAAGCCAATGAGAACAAGGTAACATTTTTATCTACTTTAATTTCTATTATATTTTCTCTTTGTTGCCATTTTTTTAAAGCTTGATTTGATTTAGGCATCGAAGAGCCTAGTCAAAGCCAATCTAGTGAGCTTTTTTATTCTTTGTTGTGTGTGCCATGGCCCTCCAAGAAGGATTGGTGCCCCATCTTCTATCACCGCGAGTCGAGCAAACTGATCGGTACCCTTTAGGCTAACATAGCTAGGCTAGATTTTGGAAGCAATATATTTGTACTGTTTGTGTAAAACAATAATATATCTTACCTTCTTCCTTGTTGGATCCTAGCAACTTTGGCTAGTGTGTAGTCAAGCCGACCTGAGTTGAGTAGTTAGAAGCTTGAGATCTACTTGGTTCAAAATTTTCTAGCTCAAAACTTAGCTCGAGATCGATTGATTCTTAGTATTCCAAAAGCTTGAGCTCAGGTCGATAAAAAAGGGCAATGCTCAAGCTCAACTCAACTCGACTTGAATATTAGCTAAGCTATATTCGATCTTGAGTTCAAGCTCAATGGTTAGCTATGAAATGAACACTAAGATATCTAAAAGGCACTTCTAATTTGGATTTGTTATTCACTAGATAGAATAGTTGCATTGTCATGGGATTTTGTAATTCTGATTATGCTTGTGACTTGGATAGGAGAAGGTTTTTGACCGGATATGTATTTACTCTCTAGTTGTGTAGTTAGTGAAAGGCTATTTTGCAGTCTACAGTTGTTTTGTCTACTACAAAGGCAGAGTATATGACATTGACAAAGGCTACGAAAGAAGCTATCTGACTAAGAGGGGTTAGTACAATATTTGGATTTTAAGCAAAAATATTTGGATATTCACTATGATAGTCAGAGTGCCTTGCATCTTGCCAGAGATCAGATGTATCATGAATGCACTAAGCATGTGGATATTAGGTATTACCTCATCAGAGATTTGGTAGTAGATGGTGATATCTAGCTTCAAAAGATTGGCATTGCTCATAATCTAGCTGATATGCTCACTAAACCAATTCCAGTAGGTAGGTTCAGAACTTTCCTGAATTTGATCAGTATGAGCACTTGGTGATACCCTTCGGGGCTTGTAGTGAGAAGAAGTTTTTTTTATCCATATTTGATAGAGGTACATTATTTATAGCAAGGAGGAGGATTGTTATTATTTGCTCCAAATAAAACTTCTTTTGGTTGGGATTTCTTTACCGTTTGACTTCTTCTCCGAAGAGTTTTAGAATGGAAGAATTTCTCTTCGATCGCACTTCTTCTCCAACGAGCAGTACAAGACTTTAGGACTCTTCTTTGTTGTTTTCCTTTAAAAGGAGTATGAGATCCTCGATTCTAAAAAAGCTCCCAAGTCTCAATTGCTCTCTATCATCGAAGCCCTTTGGTCCAATTTTTTTTAGTCTCCACTTGAAAAAGTATTTTTTTCTTAATTGATTGCCATGGCCTAGAAGGTATTGATCAATCTCTCAGATTATCTTTCTCTTGATTCATAGCCAAGACCGAGAAAGGTATTGTCCGTTTGGTTTATTATTACAGTTTATTTATATATCTTTTGTTATTATTTTGGGATCCTATAATTTGGATATTTGTATCACCTTTATATTCAATTTCGGAATGGTTACATAGTGGATTGCTCTTTCTCTATTGTGAATATAGGCAATTTTATCAAGCTATGCAAATTTCTTATGTATTTATTATTTATACGTATGAAGTGTTTGATAAATTGCCTGAGCGAGAAGAAATAATTAATTAGAAGTCTTAAGCTATCTGATCTGCGTGCACATCCCAACAATTTATTTCAAAAAAGAAAAGTATTTATTTCATTTGTGCATTTATTGGTCATAATTATTTTGTTTAAAATTCTTTTTTCTAAGCAAGAACCAAATACGAAAAATTAAGGCCCTCTATGGACAATTGGGATTTTACCAGGACCCCCATAGAAGCAGTAAGTCCCTAAATCACTATTACTAGCAGCACTGCCCACATCATAGCAGTTGGGATTTTCAGCAACGGTATGAATCCCTTGAGGATCCACTAGTTTGTTGGACTCATTAACTATCTGAACGTTTCTGATGTAGCTCGCCTTGCCAAAACCTTCTTCTGCGAAATGGCCACTGCCCATCATTGTGGATGTGTGCTCACCGTTTGGTTCTGAGTTTATAATCTCCCCTCCCCATTCTACTTTGTTGGCACTGTCTGATAAATAATTGAACAAGGAAGAAGGCCAGTAGCCTAACGGATCTTGACTGTCATATTGCAACCACCAATTCCCTGTTGTTTAGTCCTGCTTAGAAAATGAAATGCATATGAACAATTGTTTGCTATTATTTATAGATGAAAAGTAAAAATGTAATTAAATATTATTACCATAGTTTTTTTTGCCATATCGAGAGTTTACTAGTTTGCATCAAAATGATGAAGAAAAAGTCACAGACAATTGTATGTTACCATTGAAATTTTGCATATAAAAGTCATTTGCATTTTTATTTTACCTTACAGACAAGTAGAGTGATAGCATATTAGGAACCACCATAGCCAGAAATGGAGTCAATGGTTCCACCCAATGCCATCTCCTGGTTGACTTGAACAAACTTGGGGCACATTAGGTTGTAGCAACCGGTATTACCGTAATCATCACTCTAAGATTTTCTTTGGAAAAAAGTTAGAAGACACCTAGTTTTTATAATTATAATATTTTGCCATGTTTCATGCATCGAAATGAAGGATATCTGTGGTACATCATCCCTTTCATATATATCATTGACTAGAGATCAATAGAAAAACTTTAAAAAAATGAAAATCCAATCCCCTTATATTTTGTAATGTAATTTTTTTTATTAAAAAAAACTCATGGAAGCAAGATTGGAGAACACGAGGAAAGAAGAAATTAATATAAAGAAGACAAGAAGAAATGAAGGAATGTTAACTTACAGTCCAGTAAATAAATAGCCTTGTTCTATTATCTCCATACAGATATGGAAATACCTGATTTTTTTTTTCAACACCAAAGAGAAACCAACTGAAGTTAATGCATGAAAAGCATATGTTCATAATTTCAGATAATTAAACTACTTTTTGTTTAGTTAAGATTAAAACAATTTTATACCTGCCAACCAGCTTCGATGGTATTGACTTGTGCTCCACTACCCCCAACAATCCAGAGCACAGGCTGAACTCAGAGAGCCCTTGGACATATGGGTTCCACACATTTAAGTCTACCCTTGTTCCGTAGTACTTATCTCCTTGTACATAACCATATGAATGCTACTCAAAAATACCCACCAACAAACACAAATGAGAAAGGCAGAGTACTGGAAGGAAGGAAATGGTAACGTAATTAAGAGCTACTTTCGAAACTACTTGTTTTCATATATTTTCAAAAGTATATACCTCATGTACTGGACCATTGCTCGATATAGAAGTGACTTTGGAGATTGTATAGTGCCTCTTCTTCCCATATCTTTCGACAGAGCTGGCCTTCAGCAGTACATCCTTTTTGGTCCCCTAATGGGGATAGTGTCCTTAGGGCACCTCCCATTTTGATGCCAAAGTTGAGTTATAGAGCTAGTTTTCTTCTTCGATGCCACCTTGTTCTCATCATAGAGGCCTAATGGGTGGAAAGCTGGCCTCATCTGCGGATTTTGCACAATGCTGAGGAAAAAAAAATAAACCACTAGGTGAAAACATTAAGTAAAAGAAGAGCAACTTGAAAGAGAGTCTAGACTTGGATGGTGTGGTTTTTCAGCAAAGGGTGATCAAAGGCTGGTTGATGAGAGATAGGCACACAGTCTATGATATCTCCATCTGGGCTCTTTTTTTTTTTTAAAAAGAAAAAGGAAAACAAATATTGGAACAAATTAAACCACAGATTTAGTATCATTATAGTGACAAATGCCAAAAAAAGTATTATAGATCAGAATTCTATTATAAACTAGATGGTATTGTACTGAATGAATGAACTAAAATAAAGTTATTATTGTTCAAAAGTGACATATATAGAAGAAAATAAAAAATAGATCTTTTAAATTTCTGATAAGTATCCTTAGCTTGGAAATTTCAATAGAAGAGATCCAATATGCTAAACAAATATTGAGAGAATTAATTAATTCATGAATAAAAAATCCAAGAAGAAAAGATAAATCTACGAAAGATTAGGCAAGACAATACCATTATAACATCGCATAAAATACTAACAAATTGGAAAATGATGATAGCTCAATAATTTTTAATTCTTGTATAAGTACGAAGGAATGTTCGTTATTCTATAATTAAATTGGATGACACTACCACAGGTAAACGAAAGATAACAAATTTTTATAAAAGAAACACATAAAAATTCTAGTTTTTATTAAAACAAATCAAAAATTGTAATTTTGGTATAACAAATCACCATGAGAGCATTGTCCAAAAATGGGTTCTGCTATGCTATTGCTCCATAAAATGTTATCTACAATATTTTTATAAAATTTTTTACCATTGATTGTTCAATGAATGATTCGGATTTTCCTCAACCACTGATGGATCATGGTGGGTGTTAAAATATTTGTGGAACGTGAGGAAAATAAGAGAGAAAAAGAGAGGAAAAGGAAGGCTTTATTATGTTTAATTTCTTTCAATTTCATCAAATACATCTAAAAAGTTTTTTTACACTAGTATACAGATTTCATATAAAGAAAATAAAAATAATTGATATAGAATTATATGAATAAAGAAATATGATATAAAATCACGCTAACAAAAAAATATTATGTGATCATATTAATGAAGAATATTATTATGGATTAATATGTGATTCCTAAAATCATGTTAACACATCCCTTCAAACAAACTTAAAAAATGGAATGTAAGTGCCAACTTGAATCTAAAAATTATTAATTTTTTTATAGACAAAAATATCATTGAAGTAAAGATCGGCACCCAATTAAAAGAAAGCTGAAAGTTGATAACTCTCAATGACAAAAATATTACAGAAAAGAAGGATGACATGTAAAGAGAAGATAGGTAAAGGCCAATGATTCTTGTATATAAAGATTTCATAAAAGAGAAGGAAATAGTCTAAAACTAGGTGGTGAAGGAGCCTAGTTTTCTTTGTTTACCTCCATCACTGCCTAGCCTTCACTGTTATTTAAATGCTCAAACCCTTCTATTTGTTCACCATAACTCGTTGCAGCTTCTGCTTTTCCATTTCTTCCCCTACCTGTTCTTGGTTGTCAATGGTTCAGACTCATTGTAGCCACTAGAAAATGCAACAAATCCCTTTCCAGAATCTTAGAAAGACCTTGATCTTTCTCCCTTGCCTATTCCTTCTTGAACTCACGGCACTGACCATGTTATTCACCAGAAAAATCTAAGAGTAAAAGGCTTTATGTATCTTCAATTTTTAGATATGAAAAATCCCTTAATAATTTTTTTCTGGCCTTCCTTGTTGTTAGTGCTTGCTGTTGGAGATGGGGACTTGTCCCTTATCTACTCCTGTCCATCACCGAAGCCCCTTATCAAAGACAATGAATATTAAAAAAAGAAAAATGGGCTAAAACTCCTTGTTTGGACCATCCTTTCAGATCTGAGAAATCTCTTTAATAATCTTTTTTTGCCTTTCCCATTACTCACCCTTGTTGTCAAAATGAGAGCTTGTTCCCTTTGACACTCTCAGCCATCACCACTGCCCCTTGTCAAAGACCATGAAGATTAAAAAAAGAAAAAGGGGCTAAAACTCCTTTTTGGACCATCCCTTCTATTTTATTTCACCACTTGCTACCCTAGATTGTGCCGCCATGGCCCACATCCCTAATCATTGTCTTCGTTGGCCTTAGGTGTCTCCTGTTCTAGGAATAGACAAGAAGGATATCCCCTATTTTCCCCCAAACCATGAGGAAGAAGAAGGAAAATGAAAAAGAAAAAATAAGAAAAGAAACAACATAGAGAGAAAAAGTCCTCTCTCTTTCCTACTTTCTTCTCTAGCTTCTGTTTATAACTTTCTCTCTTTATAATTATTTCTCTCACACTTTCTCTCTCTATGACCAATTTGAAGTCATTGACTCAAAGAGGCTCGAGACCGCTATGGTACCCAAGTAGCTTATTAGATCAAGCACCCATGTGTTGGCATATTCTCTTCTTATTATTTAATATCATTAAATTTATCGAATATGGATTAATCATGCTTTTACTATTTTAAAAAGGATTAGTAGATTTATTTAACAAAGTCTAAAGATTTAGGATGGATAAGGTAAGTAAATCTTATGCTCCTTATTTATTTTAAATTATTAATTTTTCATATACACAACCTATTATTAATAAAATCATTTTTTATAAAATAAAGGATCATGACATGAAAGCTATTTTTTATTATAATAAATGATTCCATGAATATATTTATAAAAATAGCATGTTTATGAAGCATAAATCTTATCATATTTTTTCATTATTTCTTCATTTATATATATATTTTAAGAAAAAAATATAAAAGTTTTAAAGGCTCTCGAATAGCTATGAATGAATTCCTAGAATGGGGAAGGTCGATAATCAAAGCTAGCATCCATAAAAAACATGGCCCTACCAATAGAAATAAAGTTGGTATGCAAAATGAAAACTTTGTAGATTAAGAAATATGGTCCTATCATAGATATAAAGTAACCATAGTATGCATATCTGTGAGCAAATATTTCGAAGCATGATATAGATACATGATAAGAATAACTTATGATTATATTTATAAAATATTCATGATTTATGCATGTATGATTGGCTTTATGATTTGTCTTACTATACTGTTCTTTGAAATGCTTTATTTTTGTAATATGTGTTAATTTTACATTATATTGTCATAGAAGAATTTATGCATGATCTGATAGGGAAGTGTAAGTTTTGCTATACTGAGCTAATGTAGCTCATATCTCTTTTACTTTATTTTCCAGAAGAATATGATCATTAGGATTGAAGAATGATTCAGGATTTAGATATTATGATAGCAAGATAATTTTAGTAATATTTAATTTTCTAATTGATTATAAATTATATTTGGTGACTTTCTAAAATTTAAGATTATGAATTTTGATATTTTATTTCAGATTTAGCATGAAATTGGTATTTGTTTAATTATTTAATAGATGATTATTAGATCTTTTTTTTTCTTTGTGATTATGATTATTGGCTTCATATTATCATGGGCAATACCCCTCGATAGCATGGCCATGTTGTGTTATATCCTGGATTTGGGGCATGACAATAACTAGGTAGGATGTGTCCCCATATTTTAACGATAAAATACCAATTCTTGAAAGGAGTTTTGCTAACTAGGTTTAATGTTGGAAGTAAACCACCTAATCTCATGAAAGATCCGGCAAGACCACCAAAAATTAGGAGTGAGAGAGATCAAAAACTCATTTTTAGAAGATTAATAATAAAACCAAAAACTTATAAAATACTAAACAAACTAAGACATCATTAAAAAATATGAAACAAATTCACTATAAAATTAGATTTTTATTAAAACAATTCAAAATATCTATGCAAAACTCTCTCAGGATGATAAATAGCATTTTTAACCAAAAAATGAAAGTATATTGGGATGGCAAACCTTGATGCTCTTGATGCCAGGCTTATTCATTTGCTTGAGGTATTGCTGCACGTCCAACTGCTGCCTTCTCGACTGCAACCCAGCCTTGGCACATGATAAGCATACAATCACCAGCAATGGCACCACCAAGCATGGCTCATGCTTACATGTGTTCCCATTGCCCCTTCTTTCACCCCTTTTATCAATGATAGTAGCAAGTAAACATATTATCAAATACTATGATAATATATTTCACATTAATTATATGCCATCGATTCTCCTTTCATGTATTTATTGAAAGCCTATCTAATCATCAAATTAACAGTCCATTTATTATTCATCTTTTCACCTATCTAATAACTAAATTACAGCTCTTTCCACCACAATGAACTCTGGTTAGGTTCTAGTATGATATACTTTTTATTTATTGGGAGAACTCAAAAACTCTCTTATGTGTGGACTCAAAAAGTTACAATAGTTATTTCCTAAATGAAATGATTTTCTTCTTTCAATTTGTACCAAAGTAAATCCATTCATTGAATAAGTGATCATCAAATTAAAACTTTGATTAAATCATCGTGGTTGCAGTATGAATATGTGGTTTCAATTGATTCATAGGATATCCATAAGACAATTCCTATCAATATCAACACTATTGCTAATAGCATTAACAAGAAAAAACAAATCAAATAACAAATAAAAAATAGGAAGAGAAGACTCAAAAGTTTGTGACAATCATCATAAGAAAAAATGGATAAACCACTCTATATTTTGGCATTATTATCATAAAGAAGAGATTCAAGATTTTTGTTACATTATATCTTTTGGAAATGTTGAATCAATTACTAAAATGTTTGAACATTCTACTACATATCTATTGTCATTATTTGTGTATTTCTGTTGACTCCACTTATTGATTTTGATGATAAGCAAATAGTTAAGTATAATTTGAGGACTAACTTTGCTTATGTGTTTTTCAATTGAAAGGATGCTCACACAAATCGAAGAAGCCCAATTGTATTGAAGAACCAAGTTTGAGTAGGATGAATGCAGAAATCAAGTCTTGGAAACTCAAAAATTGTTTGAATGGATGTTCAAGGGAAATGAAACAAGTTCAACCATTTTCTACAAACATTTTGAGATGATGTGTCGACTCGAGGTGTCGTCGAAAATGAGATGATGTGTCGACACATGAAGAGGTGAGTGTGTCGACTCAGATGGCATGCAACATAACTCAAATGGCACAGGTGATGTGTCTCTCTCTTTCCTACTTTCTTCTCTAGCTTCTGTTTATAACTTTCTCTCTTATAATTATTTCTCTCACACTTTCTCTCTCTATGACCAATTGAAGTCATTGACTCAAAGAGGCTCGAGACCGCTATGGTACCCAAGTAGCTTATTAGATCAAGCACCCATGTGTTGGCATATTCTCTTCTTATTATTTAATATCATTAAATTTATCGAATATGGATTAATCATGCTTTTACTATTTTAAAAAGGATAGTAGATTTATTTAACAAAGTCTAAAGATTTAGGATGGATAAGGTAATCAATCTTATGCTCCTTATTTATTTTTAAATTATTATATTTTTCATATACACAACCTATTATTAATAAAATCATATTTTTTATAAAATAAAGGATCATGACATGAAAGCTATTTTTTATTATAATAAATGATTCCCTGAATATATTTTATAAAAATAGCATGTTTTATGACGCATAAATCTTATCATATTTTTTCATTATTTCTTCATTTATATATATATTTTAAGAAAAAAAATATAAAAGTTTTAAAGGCTCTCGAATAGCTATGAATGAATTCCTAGAATTGGGAAGGTCGATAATCAAAGCTAGCATCCATAAAAAACATGGCCCTACCAATATAAATAAAGTTGGTATGCAAAATGAAAACTTTGTAGATTAAGAAATATGGTCCTATCATAGATATAAAGTAACCATAGTATGCATATCTGTGAGCAAATATTTCGAAGCATGATATAGAGACATGATAAGAATAACTTATGATTATATTTATAAAATATTCATGATTTATGCATGTATGATTGGCTTTATGATTTGTCTTACTATACTGTTCTTTGAAATGCTTTATTTTTGTAATATGTGTTAATTTTTAACATTATATGTCATAGAAGAATTTATGCATGATCTGATAGGGAAGTGTAAGTTTTGCTATACTGAGCTAATGTAGCTCATATCTCTTTTACTTTTATTTTCCAGAAGAATATGATCATTAGGATTGAAGAATGATTCAGGATTTAGATATTATGATAGCAAGATAATTTTAGTAATATTAATTTTCTAATTGATTATAAATTTATATTTGGTGACTTTCTAAAATTTAAGATTATGATTTTGATATTATTATCAGATTTTAGTCACTCTAATTGGTATTTGTTTAATTATTTAATAGATGATTATTAGATCTTTTTTTTTTCTTTGTGATTATGATTATTGGCTTCATATTATCATGGGCAATACCCCTCGATAGCATGGCCATGTTGTGTTATATCCTGGATTTGGGGCATGACAATAACTAGGTAGGATGTGTCCCCATATTTTAACGATAAAATACCAATTCTTGAAAGGAGTTTTGCTAACTAGGTTTAATGTTGGAAGTAAACCACCTAATCTCATGAAAGATCCGGCAAGACCACCAAAAATTAGGAGTGAGAGAGATCAAAACTCATTTTTAGAAGATTAATAATAAAACCAAAAACTTAAAATACTAAACAAACTAAGACTCATCATTAAAAAATATGAAACAAATTCACTATAAATTAGATTTTATTAAAAACAATTCAAAATATCTATGCAAAACTCTCTCAGGATGAATAAATAGCATTTTTAACCAAAAAATGAAAGTATATTGGGATGGCAAACCTTGATGCTCTTGATCCAGGCTTATTCATTTGCTTGAGGTTGCTGCACGTCCAACTGCTGCCTTCTCGACTGCAACCCAGCCTTGGCACATGATAAGCATACAATCACCAGCAATGGCACCACCAAGCCATGGCTCATGCTTACATGTGTCCCATTGCCCCCTTCTTTCACCCCTTTTTCATGATAGTAGCAAGTAAACATATTATCAATACTATTGAAATATATTTCACATTAATTATATGCCATCGATTCTCCTTTCATGTATTTATTGAAAGCCTATCTAATCATCAAATTAACAGTCCATTTATTATTCATCTTTTCACCTATCTAATAACTAAAATTACAGCTCTTCCACCACAATGAACTCTGGTTAGGTTCTAGTATGATATACTTTTTATTTATTGGGAGAACTCAAAACTCTCTTATGTGTGGACTCAAAAAGTTACAAATAGTTATTTCTCAATGAAATGATTTTTTCTTTCAATTTGTACCAAAGTAATCCATTCATTGAATAAGTGATCATCAAATTAAAAACTTTGATTAAATCATCGTGGTTGCATATGAATATGTGGTTTCAATTGATTCATAGGATATCCATAAGACAATCCTATCAAATCAACACTATTGCTATAGCATTACACAAGAAAAAACAAATCAAATAACAAATAAAAAATAGAAGAGAAGACTCAAAACTTTGTGACAATCATCATAAGAAAAATGGATAAACCACTCTATTTTTGGCATTATTATCATAAAGAGAGATTCAAGATTTTTGTTTACATTATATCTTTGGAAATGTTGAATCAATTACTAAAATGTTTGAACATTCTACTACATATCTATTGTCATTATTTGTGTATTTCTGTTGACTCCACTTATTGATTTTGATGATAAGCAAAATAGTTAAGTATAATTTGGACTAACTTTTGCTTTATGTGTGTTTTCAATTGAAAGGATGCTCACACATCGAAGAAGCCCAATTGTATTGAAGAACCAGTTTGAGTAGGATGAATGCAGAAATCAAGTCTTGGAAACTCAAAAATTGTTTGAATGGATGTTCAAGGGAAATAGAAACAAGTTCAACCATTTTCTACAAACATTTTGATGATGTGTCGACTCAGGTTCGACACATGAGATGATGTGTCGACACATGAAGATGGTGTGTCGACTCCAGATGGCATGCAACATAACTCCAAATGGCACAGATGATGTGTCGACACATGAACCCTATGTGTCGACTCAAAGTGTCAATACATGATCACACATCGCTTGTGAATTTCAAGCAGCAGAACATGCAGAAGATGATGGAACATTTGATGTATCGACACATGGACTTTATGTGTCGACTCAATGTGTAGACTCCACTGAGAATGTGTCGACACAGATGATTTTTTCAGAGAATCTAAATGAATTATTTTGAACTTGTGTCGACTCAAGAAGAGTATGTGTCGACCTGATATGTCGACACATGAAGAGCAAGTATCGACACATGGAGTTCTGACAACAGTAACAGCTAGTTTTTCTTGAGCAGAACTCTCTCTTTTGCCCCCAATGGCTAGTTTCTCGTGCTTAATAGCTAGATTTCTATTTTGGAGACTTGCAAAGGTATTTAAATGGCTCCAAATCAATTCAAAAGAAGAGCTAAGCACTTGCATTGAATATAAAAGAGAGTTTGAAAGAAAAAGAAGAAAGAAGAGCCTTAACTCCAATTCATTCAAAGCTCAACCACTCTCAAGCCAAAGAGAAGCCTTTCAAGCATTCAAAGCTATCAAGTGCATTAAAGATCATTCCTTCTTGGGCATTCAAAAGGCTTCATCAAGAGCAAATCAACTCTACTTCGAGCTACATTATTTTATTTGCTTTTACTTTGAAAGCTTACATTGGTTCCTTCTATTTATACTTCATATCTTGTAAAGGGTTCTTGGTTAGCATTTGCAAAACCAAGGAAGGTTATTGGTTAGCCTTATGAAAACTACTAAGTTTGGTGGTTAGCCTGCAAAACCACTAAGGTTCTTAGTTAAACCGGAAACCAAGAGAGGTTGTTGGTTAGCCTTGTGAAAACCAATTAGGTTCTTGGTTAGCCCGCAAAACAAGGGAGGTTATGACTTATGAGCCTTATAAAACAAGTCGGATTTTGATTAGTGAGCCCGAAAAACTAATCGGCTGTAATCGAGAAGATTATAGTGAGTTCCCAAGGGGATCTTGGGGAGTGGATGTAGGTGCATTGTTGGCACCGAACCACTATATATTGTTGAGTTTATAGAACACAATTTCTCTATACCTAGGACACCTCAGTAGAATGGGGGTAGTAGAAAGAAAAAATTGTACTTTAGAAGAAATGGCACGCATTATGCTTTGCAAAAATAATTTGCCTAATATTTTTGGGCTGAAGCTATAAATATAGCCTGTTATGTTTAAATTGAGTTTTAATACACCATATTTTAAAGAAAATACCATATGAGCTTTGGAACCAAAGAAAATCAACTTTGAAATATTTTCGAGTTTTGGTAGTAAATGTTTTGTTTGAACAATGGGAAAAGATCATTTAGGAAAGTTCGATGCCAAGTCTGATGAAGGTATCTTCTTAGGATACTCTACATCGAGCAGGGCATACAGAGTATTCAACAAAATAAACTTTAGTTGTAGAAGAGTCGGTACATGTGGTGTTTGAAGAATGTTCTAACTTATCCTTGAGAAAAGAGGAAAACATCTGATAGTTGTGCAGGTGCTGACAAGCTTCAGAAATAATATTGGAAGATCAAGCTCAACCAACTGAAGAAAGTCAAGACAAGGATGTAAAAGAAAATGACACTCCAGGGTGTCATGATTACACCAAGGAGTGGAGGTATGTTCATGGACATCCTAAGAAATTAATCTTAGGTGATCCATCTAAAGGGATAAGAACTAGAGATTCTATTAGAAATGAATGTGATTACATAGCTTTTTAATCTTAAGTAGAACCTAAATGTTTTGAAGAAGCTGAAAAAGATGCTAATTGGATGAATGCTATGCAAGAAGAATTAATACAATTTAATAGAAAAATGTTTGGATACTTGTAGAAAGACCATCTAATGTTTCAATCATTGGCACTAAATGGGTATTTAGGAATAAGTTAGATGAAAATGGTTTTGTCATAAGAAATAAGGCTAGGCTAGTTGCTAAAGGCTATAATCAGGAGGAAGGGATTGACTTTGATGAAACTTTTGCTCCTGTTGCTAGACTTGAAGCAATTAGACTATTGCTGGCTTTCGCATGTCTTATGAATTTCAAATTATTTCAAATGGATGTTAAAAGTGCTTTCTTAAATGGTTTCATAAATGAAAAGGTTTTTGTTGAACAACCACCAGGATTTGAAAATTCATGCACATCCTGATCATGTTTTCAAACTGCACAAAGCACTATATGGATTAAAGTAAGCACCTAGAGCATGGTATGAAAGGTTAAGCAAATTTCTATTGAAAAAAGATTTTCTAGAGGAAATGTTGACAAAACTTTATTTTTGAAAAGGAAATATGCTGATTTGTTGATAGTACAAGTTTATGTTGATGACATCATTTTGGTCCTACTAATGAATTTCTTTGTCAAGAGTTTGCTAAGCTTATGCAGGGTGAGTTTGAGATGAGCATGATGGGAGAACTCAACTTCTTCTCGGACTCCAGATCAAGCAAACTTTAGATGGTATCTTCATCAACCAAGCTAAGTATACAAGAGAAATCATTAAGATGTTGGGATAGAGACTACTAAGCCAATAGATACGTATATGAGCCCCTCATGTAAATGGATAAAGATGAAAATGGTAAATCTGTAGATCAGAAATATATAGAGGCATGATAGGCTCTTTGCTGTATCTAACTGCTAGCAGACCAGATATTATGTTCAGTGTTGCATGTGCGCTAGGTATCAGTCTGAACCAAAGGAATCACATCTTATGGCTATTAAATGCATTTTAGATATTTGTCTGGTACTATTGGCATTGGCTTGTGGTATGCTAGAAATTTTTCTGCTGAATTGATTGGATATTCTAATGCAGACTTTGCTGGTTGTAGATTAGATAGAAAGAGTACTAGTGGAACTTGCCAATTTCTTGGGGTTAACTTAATCTCAGGGTTTAGCAAGAAAATAAACTTCAGTTGCACTATCCATAGCTGAGGCTGAGTATATTGCAGTAGGAAGTTGTTGTGCTCAAATATTGTAGATTAAGAAAAACTTGAAGACTTTGGAATCAAGTTGGCTAGAACTCCTATTAAATGTGACAATACAAGTGCTATTTGCTTGACTAAAAATCCTGTTCAACACTCTACGAGCAAGCATATTGAAATTATGCATCACTTTATTAGAGATCATGTGAAAACAATAATATTTTGCTTGAATTTGTTTGTACTGAGCTACAATTAGCTGACATTTTAACTAAAGCTCTCTTGGAAGATTGGTTCAATATGATTAGAAGTAAACTCAGGATCACAAATCCATTTGATTAATCTTCGTTTCATTTTTGACTATAATCAGATCCTTCAATCTTATTTTTGATGAATTATGATTAATCTTCAATAATTTGACTCCACAAACCTGTTGATTCAATTGATTTTGATCTTTCAGTGAAATTCCTGAATTTTTAGTTTTTAAGTCGATGTGTCGACACATCATGTGTCGACTCCAAAAGGTGTCGACACATTCGTGAGTCAACACATGGTCGATGGGAAACTGAGATTTTAAGGATTTCCGGACTATTTTTCCACCAATTTCTATTCCCTTCGAGCTGACACTTCGTTTCAAGGTACCCATACTTTTCATTCTACTATTTTTTGCTGATTAGCCATAGTTTTCTTGGATTTGGATCGTGTGTAGCCATTTTTTTAAAAATCCTCTTAGGTTTTAATACCTAAACCCCAAAAAACCTCACATTTCCACCCAAATCCCTATCCAAACCTTGCTTATCAACAATGGGACCTCGCAAACAAGTTGTTCGCCGACCACGTCAGTCACAGCTTGAGGAAGAAAGAAGAACAAAGGAAAGACATGAGTCTAGGGCTCCAGATCCGCTCGCACATCAGTTGTTCACACCCTCCAGCTGGATGAGCTCCAAGACCGTAGTAGGAGGATGCAGAGTGGACTTCTCATTCTTGGACCAGCAGTATTTTTGGATAGGAGACTGGATCTGACATGCTGGCCTAGCATCTTTTTGCTCACCCAGCGAGAGATATTTCCCGGGGCTGATGAGAGAGTTTTATGGGTCACTCGCCCGTGGAGCAGATGGATGGATTGCTCAAATCAGAGGACGAGACATTCCTATTTTAGCTGAGATACTGAGCAGGGTATGGGATATACCCATGACTGGATCCGTTGTTGAGAGTTTGCTGGACAGAGTTGGTGGACTCTGATGTATTTTTGAGTCAGACATCTTACCAGAGGGAGCCACCATTCCTGCCTCGAGACTTTTAGCAGAGATGAGACTGCTTCATCATATAGTTGCCGAGATTCTTCTACCGAAGACTGAACGATTTGATTACATTGCCGAGTGGGAGTTGCTTGTGATGGTCTCATTGATTTAGGGGATGCCGATATGCTTGCCTATTATGATGATGCATCAGATCACAGAGGCGGCGTCTAGTCAGTGACTTTGCTTACCATACGGCATGGGACTGACTGTATTGTTTAGAGAGTATGGAGTCAGTTTCCAGAGTGAGCCGTATCGATCATTGATCCACACCGACGTATATGACATCAGGTCATTGCATCATATGGGCTTTCATTTGATCCGAGGCCAGTGGACACGGAGGATATCTGGACAGGCCGAGGATGCAGCTGATGTTGATGAGGATGCTGCAGAGGAGGAGCATATTTTGTCAGGCGAGGCTGGATCGAGCGAGACACAGCTTGAGATGGCGGCACAGCCAACTCAGCTAGATACTTCTTCCAGCCACAGCCAGAGCAGATGGAGACACATGGTATGACAGATACTTTGGAGGATATAGTCAGACGCATAGAGACAGATGTCTTTATCATGAGACAGCATCTGGATGTTTTCATTATTGAGACGAGAGAGAGCCACAGAGGTCTCAGTGATGGTATTTCGGCTATTCTCTCAGCCCTATCCAGAGCTTCTACAAGTGCTCCTGCTGCTGACACAGTTCCAGTGTCTGTGGATATTCCTGCTCCAGCACCAGCTGATGACATTAGAGATTTTGGTATTAGAGCTGAGACTACTATTGGAGATGGAGTTGGAGACACTGCTGTTGGAGATGGAGTTGGAGACACTACTGTTGGAGATGGAGTTGGAGACACTGCTGTTGGAGATTCGGTTGAGATGACTGACTCAGACCTGTTTGATATTGCTGATCTTACGTCAGAGCCAATGGAGGTGACGGATGATGTTCCACGAGTCCAGTTGTTGATCTATCCTTTTCACCTGTTCCATCCTCTCCTTTCAGATCGGACATTCATACTTCAGATCCTATTCCGATTCCTATTCTTAGCCCTATCATTGATTTACCTACTATGACTCTCCTGATATTACTACACTATTATTCAGACACCCACATCTATTGTCATACACCTATACATTCTTCAGTTGATACTGTCATTCTTGATACACCTGTATCATCAGCTGATACACCTATTGTTGATAGTCCTATTCTTCATACCTTATATGTATCTCGAGAACTTGGGTTTTATACACCCGGCTTTCAGCATCCCGATTCAGGTCCCTCATTTGATCGTACTCCTGCTGTTGGTGAGATGATTCGTCAGATTAGTACAGTTCCTACGAAGGACGTAGCTTCTACCTCTATTGCTTCAGCCAGAAGTCAGACCTACATTCGTCGTAGACTACATGGACGTCATACCCTCTTCAAACGATCAGGACTAGAGTTCGAGATCTGTTATCACTTTGGCCTCGAGCATGAGCTTTTACTGATATCGGACTGATCGAGATCGGTTCATCTTCTGATGACTCGATGGACAATGATTAGGACATTACTGTTGTATTTTTAGATACTTTTGTATTACTAGATAGTCTCACTTCATGCTTACATGTTTTTTTTTATCTTTCTATGTGTAATTTGATGGTATATTAATATATGAAAATCTTATGTTTATCACATTTCTCCATCTGTGTTTCTTCAATGACTATTCAATAAAAGGGGAAGTTGCATTTCTCATGTTTATCACTTTTCTCTACCTTTTTAGTGATAACAAAAGGGGGAGTAGTACGTATAAGTATAAATGTGTTTACTTTTCCAAACTAAAGGGGGAGTAAGTATCTTTCAATTTTTGAAACTTTCAATTTTTGAAAACCTGGATTTTTGAAAGGGGGAGCTGCACCTTTTGTCAATTTGATTCTCAAAACCCCTCTTTTAATGTTTTTGAAAAGATTCTCACAAATTTTGTTATAAGTCATTAACTTAGGGGGAGCTTGTTATATGCTGAAATTTTCATTATATGAGTATCTTGATACATATTTTTCAATGTTTTAACTAAAGTTCTGATACTCTCTATCTTTGAAACAAGCTCACAATTCCATTACTTATGTTTGAAAGACTATATCTTAAAGAAATGTTTAATACTTAATGCTTTTAATATATGCATCTTGTCCTTTACTCTTAAAGCTTCATTTTATGATAATTTATACTTAAGGGTTTGTCATCATCAAAAGGGGGAGATTGTTGACTCCACTTATTGATTTTGATGATAAGCAAAACAGTTAAGTATAATTTGAGGACTAATTTTTTCTTTAAGTGTGTTTTCAATTGAAAGGATGCTCACACAAATCAAAGAAGTCCAATTATATTGAAGAACCAAGTTTGAGTGGGATGAATGCAGAAATCAAGTCTTGGAAACTCAAAAATTGTTTGAATGGATGTTCAAGAAAAATAGAAACAAGTTCAGCCATTTTCTGCAAACTTTTTGGTGATGTGTCGACTCAAGGTGTCGACACATGAGATGATGTGTCGACACATGAAGATGGTTTGTCGACTCCAGATGGCATGCAACATAACTCCAAATGGCACAGATGATGTGTCGACACATAAACCCTATGTGTTGACTCAAAGTGTCAACACATGAATCAACACATCGCCTGTGAATTTCAAGCAGCAGAACATATAGAAGATGATGGAGCATTTGATGTGTCAACACATGGACTTATGTGTCGACTCAATATGTCAACTCCATTGAGAATGTGTCGACACAGATGATTTTTTCAGAGAATCTGAATGGATTATTTTGAACTTGTGTCGACTCAAGAAGAGTATGTGTTGACCTGATGTGTCGACACATGAAGAGCAAGTGTCGACACATGGAGTTCTGACAATAGTAACGGCTAGTTTTTTCTTGAGCAGAACTCTCTCTTTTGCCCCCCAACGGCTAGTTTCTTGTGCTTAACGGCTAGATTTCTATTTGGAGACTTGCAAAGGTTTAAATGGCTCCAAATTAATTCAAAAGAAGAGCTAAGTACTTGCATTGAATATAAAAGAGAGTTTGAAAGAAAAAGAAGAAAGAAGAGCCTTAACTCCAATTCATTCAAAGCTTAACCACTCTCAAGCAAAGAGAAAGCTTCCAAGCATTCAAAGCTATCAAGTGCATTGAAGATCATTCCTTCTGGGCATTCAAAAGGCTTCATCAAGATCAAATCAACTCTACTTCGAGCTACATTGTTTTATTTGCTTTTACTTTGAAAGCTTACATTGGTTCCTTCTGTTTATACTTCATATCTTGTAAAGGGTTCTTGGTTAGCCTTTGCAAAACCAAGGGAGGTTATTGGTTAGCATTGTGAAAACCACTAAGGTTGGTGGTTAGCCCGCAAAACCACTAAGATTCTTGGTTAGCCCGGAAAACCAAGAGAGGTTGTTGGTTAGCCTTGTGAAAACCAATTAGGTTCTTGGTTAAACCACAAAACCAAGGGAGGTTGTGACTTGTGAGCCTTGTAAAACAAGTCGGGTTTTGATTAGTGAGCCCGAAAAACTAATCGGCTGTAATCGAGGAGATTATAGTGAATTTTCAAGGGGATCTTGGGAAGTGGATGTAGGTGCATTGTTGGCACCGAATCACTATATATTGTTGAGTTTGTGATTGATTGTCTCTTCCTCCTAGCTCTTTATAGTTCTTCATTATCTTTAATTTCCACTGCACTTTTACATTAGAGCTTTAGATTTAAATTGTAGTACCTTGTATTGATTGAATCGCTACTTGTTTCTCAAGCTTAGTCTTAAATAATTTTTAGAGACCCAATTCACCCCCCCCTCTTGGGTTGCTATCTGGGCAACAGTTTCTACTTGAGTCATGTGAGATAAAATTATTCTTGTATACAATTCTTAGACAAGGAATTATTTTGGATTATGTATCTCAACAAGGTATATGATTGGTTTCAAAAATGTCTCGAGAATTAGGTGATTATTGATGATATCATTAGTAAATATGTTATTTTTCATATCAACATATTTTATTATTTAGGGGGGATCACTTTTGCTTTGTTTTAGTAAAAGCAGCTATAGGATTTTCGTTGACTTTTAACTCTCTTCCAATTAATTAATATGGAAGCTTTTTTCTCTATTCAATACATAATAATAGAGGCCAATTATGGCTGGTTGATTGGATCAATTTATTGATATTCAGCAAGATGGTTCTCATGTCAACATATTTTATTATGTAGGATGGACCATCATCTTGTTTTTAGGAGGCATTTGGTAGCTGGCAATCTATCCAGATTACCAACAATTTAAAAGTGCCATACTGTTGATAAAAGAGCACATTAATTCAGCCTGGAAGAAGCTATAACAAGATCCAGAATTAGAAAACCTAACCTGGAGTGCAAAAGGGGATTGGCCCAACCGACGCAGCCCACAGGCACATGCGGTCGAGCTAGGCACGTGGCTTGACTTGCAGCACGGTTCGCACAATCCATGGACCGTGTTTCTTGTGGTCCATAGCATTTCTTGGACATTTCTTGCATGATTGTATGAGCAGACTATTGGAATAGATATGGTGCTTCCAAGTCTTGGAAGGTTAGAGAGGAGTCATGGCGATGACTTCAAGAGTCTAGGATTGGCTTGATCCTGGATGGAGGTTCAGCCCTTCACGATCTCGAGGTCCAGGATTTTGATCTTAAGGGAGCTAATCTGTATTGGATCGGGTTTAGATTCAAGTGGGCATGCAAGTAGGTCAAGTTATGGATGTACACGGGCTTGGATGAGTGCTCCACTTATTAGATTAGCCTTGAAAAAAATTAAGTTAGGTTTTAGATCTATGTTTTAGTCTTATTTGGATTAGGAGAACCCGTTGGTGTATAAAAGCATACCTTATATAAACCTCAGTTAATGGAATGAATGTAAACTCTATTCTCCCTATATCCCTCTCTCTTCCCTCTCTTTCTTTCTTTTCATGTCATAAAGGGGTCTGATGCCTCAAGGAAGATCAATGCCAAAGATTGTTGCATACAAAGAATAGCACTAACAAGAGTTAGCAGCTAGGTGATTTTTGTCCTTGGGATTCTCTCTCCACCTAAGTATTTGTGCACTGGTTGCAGTAGCAAAAGAGGGCTTCCCCATCTGGTGTTTCATGGTATAAAGCTTATCCAAAGGTCTGCCCAAGAGTCCAAGTGAAGGCCTTCTTCATGCTAAGAAGGGATTAGTGCTAGGGAATTAGCACTAGGATTTTCTCGCCTCAAGCTTGGTGTCCACCCAATCCAATTCCACGTCCAGGTTTCCAGCAAAGAAGGGGTGCTTCAAGATCCTTCTTTGAGAAGGATTCCTCAACCTAAAAGGAGTTGGGTGGTGATTTAGTTGAGGTGCAAATCTACTTGATGGGTGGAGTTGGGTTTGGCCAAGAAATTTTAGTCCCAATAGGATTCCTTTGGTTGCTGGTGTCTAAACCTATTTTGGTCTGCTCCAGGACATTTAGAGATGAGATTCGTGTCTGAATCCAATGGTTCTATGTCCTAGAGGTTCAGTGGAGCAAGCCAAGTATGATTTGGAGATCGGTGCATGAAGGATCAAGGCTACAGAAAATTTCTACACCTAGGGTTGACATGAGATGCAATAAGAGTTTGGCATTTGGTTGTTCAAACAAATATAGATTGTCACGAAACTTTATGGAGGTGTCCATTACTGATCTCCGAAGGTCCATGTAAAGGCTTGGTAGTCTAACATGAATGACCCCTGGCATTCATAAGCAAGAACCGACAGTGATGGAGCAATGTTGACTTTGATTGGGCACTATCTGAGGTTGTTTTATAGTTTGATGATGATCAAATGGTCAAAATTCTTTTATGGGTCAAATAGGAGTTAGACAAGAAATTTGAGTTCTTTTCTGATATTGTTTAAAGTATTAAACTCCTGTCAAAGTGTTCTTCGACACAAAAGCTATAAAAGAGGGATAGAAAGCCAGAGAGTGGCATACTAGGAGGGGTGGCAGTGGTAGTGAATGTTTGTAGGGCCTAGACGGTCTTTTTGAGAGTTAAGAGTTTTATTAAAGATTTGGAACTTCTTGGTGAGCAGGATTGAGAGTATGAATTCTTATCTTGTAAGTGATTATTTTTTTATAGTGAAGTCTTGCATACCCTATTAAATTATTTTTTTATTTTATTTTTTTCTTCCTTCTCTTGCAGTATCAACAACGATATCGTAATCTTGGACGTAGAGATCCATATTTATATGAAAGATTTTCTAATAAGTGGTATCGGTACAGTTGATACCATAGTGCCTTTCACATTATTCTATTTGATAAAACTTTTTGGAGTCAATTTGGATTACCTTCTAGGAGTTAATCTGGATAGTCTTAAAAAGGGGTGGCTATCTAGATTACCGTCTCTTAGTTATTTTTTAATTAAAATTATTGGCTAAATATCTTTTCAAAAAGTCTTATATAAGCCCTCTTAGCTATCCCTTTCTTCTTCCCTAACCCAACAAAATCCTAGCCACAAGAGTCTCTGCCTCTCAAGTTGGTCATTCTCATCGTTATTTTAATAATAAATCTATTTAATTCATGATCTTATTATTTTTATGATGTTTGATTTTTTTACTATACTTGTCTCTCTTTTTGATGGTTAACATTATTTTATATAATAATATAAATCATGTAATTGATATTTTTTGATAAGTATGTGAATTTTTAATATATTTGACTTAGGGGTATTTTGAAATTTTAATTTCATATTACCAGTAATCTGATTATCATACCAAATAGATCAATCAAGATTTCTAGTAATTTTACTATAACATTACCTGTATTTACCAATATAATAATCAATATTACAAGTAATCTATATTATTGGTAATCCAAGATTGCTTGGCGATACACCAAAGGCAATCTTAGTATAAGTAGCTATGGGTTTTGCTTTGGCTTTTAACTCTCTTCCAACTTCTATAGAAGTTTTTTCCTTTATTAAATACATAATAACTGAGGCCAATTATGGCTGGTTGATTGGATCAATTTATTTATATTCAACAAGATGGTTCTCATGTTAACATATTTTATTGCCTAGGGGAGATCACTTTTACTTGGGTTTTAGTACAAGCAGCTATGGGCTTTGCTTTGACATATCACTCTCTTCCAACTGCCATAGCAGCTTTTTCCTCTGTTCAATACATAATAACAAAGGCCAATTATAATTGGTTGATTGGATCAATTTATGGATGGTTAGGAAGATGGTTCTACTGATAATCCTACATGTACATGTGTATCTCATAGGTGAATTTAATAAACCCATGCATTAACTTGGGTTATAGGTGTAGTTTTAGTTATGTTGACCATATCTTTTGGTGTAACTAGTTATTCCTTACTTGAGGACTAAATTGTCTTTTGGATAGTAAAATCATGACAGGTGTACTTGAAACTATTCTTGCAATATGATCATCTTTGGTAGAGTTATTATGTGAAAGTACTAGTGTTTGTTGATATGCTTTGAGATATTTATGTTAATGCACTCTCCAATTATACATAGCAAGTTATTTTGGATTTTCTACAGGGAGAATAGATCATAAATGTGTGTAATTGATCATATATCATATTAGGAACGAACATTACTATTTTATTGGTACAAATATGGATTATTAAAAAAATAGACATTATTTAGATACATCTCTTCAACTCTAAAGTATTGTATTTCTTAATTGATACGAATGGTTGAAGGAGATTTTTGGAGAGAGGATGGATTATGGCAGTGCATGACTTGAACTCTTAATTGGGCCATCTAGATATATGATTTTGCCCACTATGTTGGAATTCATAACCAAATGTATTTTTGAATCTGACCATCATGTAAGGGCCATCTAGATATATGTAGCATGCAAGTTTGCTCGAGAAGTATCTTTCTATGATCATACTCGAATTATGTCATGCATGAACAGGCTTTGCACGTACGATCTTGTAGCGTAAAATGAGTATTATAGATGATCAAATACTCTATTTGTTCCACTTAAATTTTTTGATAATGTAGAAATGCATTCGTTTCCTTTGCATCAATCCTATTCTATGATACTATTGGAGTGAAATATAGGATCTAAGAAAGTAACAAGCAAATACTTTGCATGTAAGAAAATCAAGATGTTTTGCAAATAAACACCAATTAAAAGACATGAGAGAAACCAAAAAGCACTTGATCATGATAAATCATGAAGGTTATGTCTTTCACAGAAGGACAAGCCTTCAAATTAAATAGACAAGAAGAATTCAAAAATTTGAAGGCATTTTAGTAAATTGATCAACTAGAAATAAACAAATCCTATTGCTTAATTTGATCTATGAGCAGGAATTACCTCTGTGATGGGGAGGGATAATATACTGATCAATGGAAGGAACCTAGGAATTCCACCATAGTGCTTTTTCTCCTGCCACTTTCAAAAGGCTTTATGTGAAGCAGCATGAGCAATGCCCCATCTTTTATATTGACTTCAAACTTAAATTAGAGAAAAATGAAAAAAAATAGAAGTTTCCATCTAGCTGCAAAAAGGTCAGCTTTGTTTAAAAAAAAAAAGCGTCACCTCACCACTTTATACTGCCAACATCTATCAATCTATGCCGATCAAAAATAAATTTTTTTGCACTGTTCTTTGCGGAGAAAAAATACACCGCTAGCGCATGTTTGAGCTACGCACAACATACTGAAAAGTAGTAACGGTTAGGTGCTGTTTGGTCTTGATGTGGCATTCTGCCAAATCCAAATGGTTCATACGACTTTTGTTGGCTTGTTTTCCACCGCTAACACGTTCTTATGCAAAGTCCTCTCCTACCCTTCACTTACAATATGGTGCAAAACGTGAATTGCATGATTATGATACTGTTTTAGACGGGGTGTCAATTGGTTTGATTGGTAAAATTATTGAAATTATTACTTCTGATTTAAGTTTGTATCCCATCTATATTATTTTAAAATATATTATTCATCAAAAAATAATGTGGAGTTAGAAACTCGTTTAAAAATTAAATTGGCAATGCGAAATCATTGTCGACGCTAAGATTACAAATTATTTGGTAAAACAAATTTAAACAAACAACACTAAATAGTCAGGACTGTAAGCATGTTTAATAGTAATAATTGTTATTTACACTATTCATTTAGATTCAAAATATATGTGGCATGACGTCCAAGGATGTAAATGGGTTAGGTCAAATCAAACTATCCAAATGGTTGGTTTTGGTCAAGCCTCAGCACATTTTGACGATCATATCCGGACGATAAATGGCGATACTTTGCACTCCAGTTTATAATTGGTAAGCAGAGTAGTGGAAGATAAGCTGCTAGTGGCAGGCAATAACAATGGGCCATGAATTGGTAGGCATGGGGAACTAGGACATGTCATCATGAGCTAGGCACAACAAATAGGTCTACCTGCAAGTGCCAGCGAGCCATACGTTGGGGTAAAAGAGAAAGGACGGGTAAAAAAGAAAGGACTAACCCACTCGGAAATCATACCAGGCCAGGTCCAAAACAACATGTTATCTCCAGGTTTCCTACCTACTATTTTTATCCTGCAAAGACCAGTCTGTGATGAGGTGAAGGTTGTTTGTTTGTGGAATGGGTTGGGTTAGCGTAAAACCAATTCAATTGCATTTTTGTGGGACTTCCTCTTCAACTTATTCATCATGGCTTACTTATATTCCCATCACTTTGTCTATTTTCTATATAAAAAAAAAGCTAAAACCAGTACGAGATCCAGCCCAATTTATACCACCACCGTGTCATCGCACCATAAAAAGAGGACTATTGGACGTTGGAATCTTTCATAGCTTCATAGCTTCTGTTTAATCCACTCCTTGACCTCGGAAGCTTTCATTGCTTCTGTTTGAATCTTCTTCTACTTCTTTTAATTAGCTATATAATATTGACCTGTATCTAATTTAAAGAAGGCTAGTTTTAAAATTAATTGACCTACAATTTTTTTAGCCCATGAAATCTATCACGAACCCAAATCATAGAAATTTCATGTAAGTAATATCGTTATTGAGATGCTGCAGCGGTGTGATCCGCATTGCCACGTTCACTTACACATGCTTGCAACTCCTATGATCCATGTTGGCTCTTAGCCTAGTGCTTGAGCAAACTCCATTGGAGATGAAGAGAAGATATTTGATTCTTTTAAACCAGTAACAAAATATTAAAAAAATAAAGAAAGACAATCAATTGAAAGAACCCCAATGAATATATAAAAGGAACATTGAACCAAGGTCCACAAAATGGTAGAATTCTATCATATTTATCCATTTGGCCTATCATTGGCCATCCTTGCAACCGGAGATTGTTGGCTATTGTCAATTGCTATGGTAGAAAATACATTAACACAACCTTTGGTTGTAAACTCCACCTCTTATTCAAGATAAATAGGGTAAATAGTATAAACTCCACCTCTTAGTAGGATAAATAGTGTTACAGGATGGATGACATATTATAATCAGAAGAGTGTTAAGCAAGATTATCGATCTCTTATATTAGGTATAGGATATTGATTTTTATTCAAGCACAGGATGTCAATTTCTTATCTTAGGCATAGGATGCCGACTTCTTATCCCAAATAGCTAGGGGCTGATCAATTTTTTTGGCATAGGATGCCGAATGGCCAAGAGCCGTTTACTCATCAAATGCACAGGTTGCTGACAACTCATAAGATAGATGCCTAACACATTAAATAGGTATCGATCACTTACCTAAGCTAGTTATAAAGTTCTATAATTTAATTTAATACAAAGTATATGTCTTAAAGTTATTAGAGTCATTATGATAAGGTTGGTAAAGTGGTTATAAAGAAGTATAACAGACCACTTAACAAACCATTTCATAAACTGATATCTTAATAGCCTAATTGACTTAACCACTTTTTCAACGGTGTATCCATCTCATAAACGGTTACAACTATCTAACTAACTTGACCCTCAACTTCTATAAATAGGAAGTCAAAAGGATCTCCTGAAGGTAACTTTTTTGAACACTCACTCTTAATTTTTTTAATATTCCTACTCTCAAAGCTGACTTAAATATCGGAGTATTCTCCGTCGGAGAAATCCCATCGATTTTTTCAGCACCGTAGACTTCTTTTGCAAGTTATCGAAAAGGAGATCAGACCTACCTTCAAAGTTATCGACAAGTCATCGTCTAGTCACTCGAAGATATCCAAGAACTCAAATTCACTCTAGCATAACTTGCTTAGCTAACTTGGAGAAGTGTAGCAATAGATTGGTGCTAGAGAAAAGGCCTTCGGTGCCCAAACCATTCAAGAAAATGCTGATAGGGAAATCTCCACTCAATTGTATTACTTGATTGTGATCCACTTGAAAATTACATAGTTCTATAAAAGTTGGAATAAGAAATTCTCAATTCCCTTCTATTATTGATCCAAAAATGGATGCTTTGATTGAGTAGGTCTAATTGCTGGATGAATCTTGTTCAATATCTCCAACAATCCACTATCCATCCTCCTACTCCACCAGTGGAATCATCATAGCAATTTCTCAATAGGGAGGAGGAAATCCAGTGATCGGTTCCTCCTCTAGTTTGATGGTATTTTTTTGAATGAATGAAATAAATAAAGATTATTATTGCTTAAAAGTGACATAGAAGATCATAAATAATGAATCTTTTAAATTTCTGATAAGTATCCATAGCATGGAAAATTCAATAAAAGAGAACCAATATGCAAAAGAAATATTAAGAGAATAAATCCATGAATAAAAAATCTAAGAAGAAAAGATAAATCTAGAAAGATTAGTCAAGAGCATACTATTAACATAGCATAAAATACTAACTGTTGCCGCCTATACCGCCATTGCCTGTAGCTTGGGGACGGTGCCAGAAGTTGACCTCGTCGCCTGGAACCCAGCTCGCACGCCCGGACCTGCAAAATATAGGAGACCCAGGCCGGGGATCTTGGTAAGGACACTCCAATGATCAAGTCAGTGATGATCTAGGAAAATAGATCCTCCCAGGTAGGCCCCTGATCGGACCCCATGCTTGGAGGAGAAGGTTTTGCTTTAGAAGAAGGGAGTTGGGTAAGAATGGCAGCGGTGGAGGAGAGCTTGAGCTATGATGGCTATATCCGTTGAGACTCTTCCGGCAAGTTTTTGATAGCCTCAGAGCACTCTATCCCTTACCGACTCCTATCTCGCTTGCCCCTCCCTTTTCTTTTTTTGCTTACCTCTTTCAAAGGCCTTTTGAAACCCCTTTTAGGCTACAGATCCTTCCATCTACCTACCTCGGCCCCTCCATCTCTGTAGGTGCTAGAAGGTCAACGATCAGCAGTGCTCCATGCCATGCACCCTTGTGCCTTTCCTCCTTCATGATAGCGAGTCATGTCGTAGGCTTTGACCTCCCAGCCGGTTGCTATACTTTAAAAAATTTGGCAGGGCCTCGATCTGGAAGCAGCCACCCCGTGGTTTGAATCCTCTGGCATGGTTTCCTCTTTTGGGTGGTGCAAATGGTCAGCTAGGAAGTGCGGTGTCTTGGCCAGGGTACCTTTTCCTATCTGGTGTAAATAGTGGCGGGAGAGATCATAGCACCCTGGGGGTGCCCCTCCATGGTCCTTGAGTGGCTCGCCGCCGCCCAAGGAAGGTGGTGACATCCTCTTCTTTCTACTTCCAAATCCCTTAGAGCATTGTGGACTTTGGCCATGGGGACAATCTCCGACTGCTGGACCTCTTATCCGAAGAGAGCCTGGTCCGAGGAGAAAGAGCTTGACTTCAGTTGAGGTGGGCTCGACCTCAAGGTGGGCTCGACCTCAAGGGAGCCGTAGGGTGAAGGAGCTCAAAGAGCGGGAGCTCTACTTCGATTGAGGTGGGCTTGACCTCAAGGGAGCTGGTCAGTGAAGGAGCTCGAAAAGCAGGAGCTCTACTTCGATCGAGGCGGGCTCGACCTCGAGGGAGCCTCTCGGCATAGGAGCTCAAAGAGTGGGAGCTCTACTTTGACCGAGGCGGGCTCGACCCCGAGGGAGCCTCCTGGCAAAGGAGCTCAAGGAGAGGGTCTAATGTGGTAGCTTCTGCCAGCATGGCATTCAACAGATCTGACTGGGACTTCATGTCAGCGATCTTGCCACATCATTTGCCCTCCACTCCCAAGTCCCGTTGGCGTGTCGCATTCGGGATGAAGGGAGTAAATGTAGAGCGACGTGGAAAGGTGGAAATTAGGTGCCATTAATACCATAATTGCCATCGCTTCGTGGAATGGGCCTTGAGACCAATGCGGGGATGACATGTCAACATGTTCGAAGAAGCATAATGACCAACGCAGAACCTAAAATGGTTTTTGGTGAACTGAAGTGTCTCTCTTGGCTGATCTCAACACGTGGCACCAATCTGATGGAGGAGGTTCTGAGAGGGCATACGGTTGTTGTCTAGCCATTTCGAAAAGAAAGAAAGTTTCCTGAAACATCATTTCTTTCAAATTCTTCGCACCCGTCGATGGACCAGAGTCTTCTTCCTCCTCTTCCCCGAGTGTCCTTTGCCTTCAAGGCCATCAGGTTCGTCCTTCTTAGTCTTTTCTCCCCTTTGGCTAGGTTGAGCTTGTCCTTAGAGCCTCATCTGATCCCATTTTCCTTCCTTCCTTCTTTGTTCTATCTCATGATGGCCCCTTCGGGTCGGAGCCATCGACCTTCCAGCAACCTCGACGAGGCAGGGCCTTCTCAACCAAGGACTCTATCTTTCGATAAGGAGGATGAAGTTCATCTTCATGTTCGTAGAGGCCTTCGCCCAATCGGGATAGTGATAGGAGAGCCTAGGGCTCATCTTCTTGCACCCTCTGCTTCCGAAGCCCCTTATGTCCCTTCTCGTTTGATTGGGCCTTCCAGCGTCGCTTCAGTGATAACCAAGGAGGACCTTTCAATAATCTGGAAAGCCTTTGGCATCCCAAACTCTATCCGGCTCTCGGTCCCAGGACCGGGGGAACAGGTCACCTCCGATGGCCCAGGTCGGATTGCCCTCTATGAGGAATTCCTCGTAGGAAGTCTTCGCATACCCTTTCATTCATTTTTCCTTTCTGTACTCAACAACAATCGCCTCATCCCTACTCAACTGACCCCGAATGCAGTTGGGACTATTACGTGCTTCATTATCTTCTGCCATTTTCATGGGATCGTTGCCTGTTTTTCTTTGTTCAGGGCCTTTTTCACTCTAAAACGCCACCCGATCGAGGATGGGTGGTGGTTCATGTCTCCTTACTCGAAGGGCATCAAATTCATACTTCCCTCTTCCATCAAAGGATGAAAGAGCAAGTACTTCTTTGCTTCCATCAACGGAGTCGATTGGGTCTGGAGTGATCCAGACTAGACTCTAAATCAGAATCCCAGGGTCGAAGCAGTTGATCGAGAAGTCTATGACCAGCTTATTTTCGACCTAGTTTTTTCTCTTGAGGTTCTACAATTGGAGTAGAACCTATTCAAAGCCAGAGTTAGCCCAATCCGGGAGTGGGTGAGTTTGGTATAACCCTTCTTTTTCCTTGTGGGCCTTTTCTGATTTAAGGCTGACCTTGGCTTTCTTCTTCTTGTAGGCATGAAGTTCTTCATGGAGCAGCTACTTGAGTCTTCTCAGAAAAGGGGTGCACTAGCGGGACCTAAAGAGACCCCACCGAAGAGGGCCCCGAATGAGCCTAGTCAGATGCCCGGGCCCATTGCAGCCTCTGGCCCAGGTGGAAGGGCGGTCGAACCTACCCCAGATCCACCATGGTGATACATTTTGCCCCCAGCCTGGGAGCTCGACGTGGGTGTGCGGGCTCGGCCTACTACAGTCACTTCGGCCATGCCTCCAAAAGTCATCGAGGTGTGTTGACTCCATTGTTGATTTTGATGATAAGCAAAATGCTTAAGTATAAGTTGAGAACTAATGATTTCTTTGAAGTATGCTTTTATAGAAAAGGGTGCTCATCAATTTGACAAATGTTGTTTGATTGAAAAAGTCCAAATATAGATAAAAAACCTGCTCAAAGAAGACTTCAACAATTGAAGATTGCTTGAATGGATATTTGAGTTCAACACAAATTTGATTTAGCACAAGTTTAGAAGTTTTGAGAGAACTTCAGTGATGTGTCGACTCAAAATGTTGACACATAATAGTGAAGTATCGACTCAAGCCGGCACACAGAGATAGTTTCAGTTAACATGGCTGAAGTGTCAACACTTGGATGTGTTGTGTCGACTCAAAGTATCGACACATGGATCAGCTCATCGCCTGAGATTTTTTGGATTACAGAACTTGCTGAAGTTGAAGATCTGGCTGAAGGTTGACACATAGATGCTAAGTGTCGACTCACCTGAAGAAGTGTCAACTCATTTGAGAATTCCAGAAAGCTACATTGAAGATATTTGAACTTGTTGTCGACTCAAGGAGTGCATGTGTTGACTTGAAGTGTCGACTCGCAGCCTGAAGTGTCGACACATGGAGTTCTGGGAACAGTAATGGCTAGTTTTTCAAGCATAGAACTCATCCCTCTTGGCTCCCAACGGCTAGTTTTTTCATGTCTAATGGCTAGAAATCGAATTTGAGGCCTTGGAAAGGTATTTATATGATTCAAATCAAATCAAAACATATGTTATTGAAAAAGGAATAACCAAGAGAGAAGAAAAGAAGAGCATTCACTCCTATTCTTTGAGTTCAACCACTTTCAAGTAAAAGCAAGTCTCTAAGCATTCAAGAGCCTTCAAGAGCATTCAAGATCAATTATTCTTGAGCAATTAAAGAGGCTTCATCAAGTTGGAGGCAGCACTATATCGAGTTTCGAAGAGATACCCACTTTTTATTAGAAAGCTTTCATTGTTTCTTTACTTCAAACTATATTTGTTGTAAGGATTTTTGGTTAGCCTATTAGAAAACCAAGGAGGTTATTGGTGAGTCTTTGAAAATCAATTAGGTTCTTGGTTAGCCCGCAAGACCAAGGGAGATTATTGGTGAGCCTTAAAATCATTTAGGTTCTTGGTTAGACCGTAAAACCAATTGAGGTTTTGACTTGTGAGCCTTATGAAAACAAGTCGGGTTTTGATTAGTGAGTCCAGAAAAATAATCGGCTATAATCAGTTGAGATTATAATGAATTTCCAAGGAGATCTTGGGGAGTGGATGTAAGTGCATTGGATAGCACCGATCCACTATACTTCCTTGTGTTTGTGATTGCTTGTCTCTTGTATTTGCTCTTACTTTTATTGCTTTATATTTTTGCTGCACACTTACTTAAGAGCACCTCATTTACATTCATAGTACTTAGTTTAATTGTTGGATTGGATCACACACTCGTGCATTCCATTAATAATTTTTAAAGACCCAATTCACCCCCCCTCTTGGGTTGCTTACTGGGCAACAAGTGGTATCAGAGCCCTGTTCTCATTTATAGGTCTAACCGCCTTGAGTAAAGATATATGGCAGCCCCTATTGGTATAGTGTAGTTGAGGGACAAGCCTCAAATAGACCTCCATTGTTTAATAGATCAAATTATACTTATTGAAATACTAGAATGAGAATATACATGCATTTTATTGATTATAACTTGTGGAAGGTAGTTGATAAAGGTCCACATATTCTTTCAATTTTGGTTAATGGCATTTCCATCCCTAAGCTCGAAGAGGATTGGGATGAAAATGATATTAAACAATCCGAGATCAATGCAAACAATGAATCTCCTTTATTATGCATTAGATCCTAATGAATTCAATAGGATATCTACTTGCACATCGGCCAAGAAAATATGGGACACACTTGAAGTTATCCATGAGGGTACCGATCAAGTAAAAAATACTAAAGTGAACATGTTAGTGCATACATATGAAATGTTCCAAATGGAACTTAATGAATCTATCATTGATATGTACACTAGATTTACAAATATTGTAAATGGAATGAGAAGTTTAGGCAAAATAATGTCAAATGCTGATCTTGTCAACAAAATCCTCAGGTCACTTCCAACCTCATGGGATTCGAAGGTGATCGCTATCCAAGAAGCTAAAGATGTTGAGAAGCTACCATTGGAGCAACTGGTAGGTCGCTCATAACTTATGAGCTGAATTTGAAGCAAAAATCTATGGATATGGATAAGAAGAAAAAGGGGATTGCATTCAATATACTACACAAGAAGAATCCTCAATTGATGAATCCGAAGAAGAAGAAGATGATGAAAGTGAAAAAGCACTTCTTGCAAAAAATTTAGAAGATTCATGAAGAGGAAAAAGTTTCCTTACAAGAAGAAGTTCCAATCAACTAAAGAAAAGGAAAAAGAGAAAGAAAATGAAAGAGAAAAGGAAAAGGAGAAGGAGATACCTACATGCTTCGAGTGTAAGAAGCCGGGACACTATAAACTCGACTACCCCCTCCTAAAGAAGTTAAGGAAGAAGCTAAGGAAAAAGGCTATGATAGCTACCTGGAGTGATAGTGAGGACTCCAGTTCAGAAGAAGAGCAAGCTAAAATTATGAACCTATGTCTCATGGCACATCAAGAGCAAGAAGAGGTAATTTCTTATATAGAAATAGATTTTACTTTTGATGAATTAAAAATACTTTTGATGAATTAGTTCATGATTACAAATTGATTTTATTTGAAAATAAAAAATTGAAAAAGCATGCAAATAGTTTTTCTCATGAAAACAATTATTTATTAAATGAAGTTAATGATTTGAAAACTAAACTAGATGTTTTAGAAAAGAAAAATAATGCTTTGACAATGGAAAATGATGTTTTAAAAAGATCTAAAACTATCATTTCAAATGGTAATCTTTCGAAGAAAAACAAGGATTTAGAATTGGAAAATAAAAAGTACAAAAATGAGCTTGACAAAATGAAACCTTTTGTTGAAAAGTTTACCTATAGCTCAGAAAAATTAAACCTTCTTTTAAATAGCCAAAAAGCAGTTTTTAACAAAGCAAGATTAGGTTATAGACCACAAAGATAATAAAAGTATTTCAAAAACTTTTTTGTACCTGCATCATCTAGCATAACATGTTTTTCATGCAAGAAACAAGGTCATAAATCTTTTCAATGTAATATGAGAAAAATTAATATTCATAAAAAAAATTTGGGTTCCAAAAGGATCCAATTTAAGTGCTAACCTTAAAGGACCCAAGTTAGCTTGGGTACCTAAAAACAAAGCTTGATTTGTATTGCAGGTATGTCTTGCAACCAAGAAAAATAAAAGACTATGGTATCTTGATAGTGGTTGATTAAGGCACATGATGGGAGATGTGAAGCAATTCACCTCTCTTGAAGCAATGAATGGAGAGAGTGTAACCTTCAGGGATAATGATAAAGAAAAAATCATTGGTACTGGTAAGGTTTACATTACTCCTTCTACATATAGTAGTAATGTACTTTTGATTGAAGGTTTGAAGAATAATCTTTTAAGTATTAGTCAATTTTGCGATAAAGGTTTTCAAGTTATTTTTAAATCAACTTATTGCATGATTGCTAGTCCGGATAAAAATGGAGTACAATTCATTGGAAAAAGGCATGGTAACATTTACTTGGTAGATTTGGATGATCTATCTTTGCCTAATAGAGAATGCCTAGTTGCAATGAATTCTACTAAAGATGAAGCTAGTTGGCTTTGGCATAGAAGACTAGGTCATGTAAGTACATATTTACTTTCAAAACTTTGTAATAAGGATTTAGTAAGAGATTTACCAAAACTATGTTTTGAAAAATATAAAGTTTGCTAAGCTTATCAATTTGGAAAACAATTCAAAACTTCTTTCAAATCTAAAAGTTTTGTTACTACTAGTAAGCCACTAGAACTACTTCATATGGATCTCTTTGGACCAACTAGAACATCTAGTCTAGGAGGTAAGAGATATGGATTGGTTATAGTGGATAATTTTTCAAGATTTACTTGGGTTTCTTTCTTGCTCAAAAAGATGATTCATTTTCTGCATTTGTAAAGTTTTACCAAAATGTTTCAAATGAAAAAGGTACTTCAGTTATTTGCATATGTAGTGATCATGGTTCTGAATTTCAAAATTAGGATTTCAAAAATTTTTGTAATGAAAAAGGTATTGAACATAATTTTTCTACACCTAGGATACCTCAGCAAAATGGGGTAGTAGAAAGAAAAAATTATATTTTAGAAGAAATGACATGCACTATGCTTTGTGAAAACGATTTGCTAAGATATTTTTGAGCTGAAGCTATTAATATTGCATGTTACATTTTAAATCAAGTTTTAATCTGTCATATTTTAAAGAAAACTCCTTATGAACTTTGGAATCAAAGAAAATCAATTTTAAAATATTTTCGAGTTTTTGGTTGTCAATGTTTTATCTTAAATAATAACAAAGACAATCTTGAAAAATTTGATGCCAAGTCTGATAAAGGTATCTTTCTAGGATACTTTACATCAAGTAGGGCATATAGAGTTTTTAACAAAAGAACCCTAGTTGTGGAGGAGTCTGTACATATTATTTTTGAAGAATCTACTAACAAATCTTCCAGAAAAGATGATACTTCTGATGCATGTGCAGGTGTTGATAAGTTATAAAAGTTGACTTTGAATGATCAACCTTCTCAACAAAGTGAAGAAGATCAAGACAAAGATGAGAAAGATGAAGATACTCCAAAGCACCAAGATCTACCTAAGGAGTGGAGGTATGCTTATGGACATCCTAAGGAATTAATCCTAGGTGATCTATCTAAAGGGATAAGAACTCGAGCCTCAATTAGAAATGAATGTGATTATATAGATTTTGTTTTTCAAGTAGAGCCTAAATATTTTGAAGATGCTGAAAAAGATGCTAACTGGATAAATGCTAAGCAAGATGAATTAATTCAGTTTGAGAGAAATAATGTTTAGACATTAATAGAAAGACCATCTAATATATCTGTTATTGGCACTAAATGGGTGTTTGGAATAAGTTAGATGAAAATAGAATTGTTGTTAGAAATAAAGATAGGCTAGTTGCCAAAAGCTACAATCAAGAGGAAGGAATTGATTTTAAAGAAACTTTTGCTCATATTGCTAGATTTGAGGCAATTAGATTACTATTAGCATTTGCTTATTTTATGAACTTTAAACTCTTTCAAATAGATATTAAAAGTACTTTTCTAAATGATTTCATAGTTGAAGAAGTTTTTGTTGAACAACCACCTGGTTTTGAAAATCACGCACATCCTGATCATGTTTTTAAATTGCACAATGCACTCTATGGTTTAAAGCAAGCACCCCAAGCATGGTATGAAATACTCAGCAAATTTTTGATTGAAAATGAATTTTCTAGAGGCCATGTTGATAAAACTTTATTTCTAAAGAAGAAATATGATGATTTATTAGTAGTGCAGATCTATGTTGATGATATTATTTTTGGTGCTACTAATAAAATTCTTTGTTGAGAGTTTGCTAAGCTAATGCACGGTGAGTTCGAAATGAGTATGATGGGAGAACTCAATTTCTTTCTTGGACTCCAAATCAAGTAAACTAAAGATGGAATCTTCATCAACCAAGCTAAGTATACAAGAAAAATTATAAAGAAGTTTGGGATGGAGACTACTAAATCAATAGGTATACCAATTAGCCCCTCTTGTAAACTTGATAAAGATGAGCATGGTAAATCTGTAGATCAAAAATTATACAGAGGTATGATTGGCTCTTTATTGTACTTAACTGCTAGTAGACTAGATATAATGTTTAGTATATGCATGTGTGCTATATATCATTCTGAACCTAAGGAATCATATCTGTTGGCTGTTAAGCGCATTATTAGATACTTATATGGTACAATTGATATTGGCTTATGGTATTCTAAAGATTTATCTGTTGAATTAATTGGATATTCCGATGCTGATTTTGTTGGATGTAAATTAGATAGAAAAAGTACTAGTGGAACTTGTCAATTTTTTGGAGTTAACTTAATCTCCTGGTTCAGCAAGAAACAAATTTCAGTTGCACTATCCACAGCTGAAGCTGAGTATATTGCAACAGGAAGTTGTTGTGCTTAAATCTTGTGGATTAAGCAACAACTTGAAGATTTTGTAATCAAATTAACTAGTACACCTATAAAATGTGATAATACTAGTGCTATTTCCTTGACTAAAAATCATGTTCAACATTCCAGAAGTAAACACATTGAAATTAGGCATCATTTTATTAAAGATCATGTTGAAAATAATGATGTTGTGCTTGAATTTATTTATACTAAATTATAATTAGCTGATATTTTAACTAAGCCTCTTCAAGAAGATCGATTCAGTATGATTAGAAGAGAACTTGGGATCATTAATCTTTTTGATTAAAATTTTCCAATCTTTGACTCAAAATAGATCAAATTTGACATCAATCTCACTGAGTTTCATTGTATTTCTTGTGATTTTAATATGCGCTTCATTCTCTGGACTTTTGGTTTTAAGTTGATGTGTTGACACATGGGAGTATGTCATGAGTCGGCACAAGAATGGTTGCAGACTGAAGTTAAAGGCTGAACCGAAGCATTTTCTTCCCCCAATTCTTCCCAAACTTGAGCCGACACTTGCCCTAGTTCCTTCCTAACCACTTCTTCCCTCCAAATCTTTGCTCAAACCCCCTCAAATCTTCATTTTTGATGGTTTTTGGTTCGGATTGTGCAACATTCTCTCTCCCATTTCTGTTTTGAATCATAGAAACCTTACATTTCTTCTCCATTCTTGTTCAAACACCTCATCTGTGCAATGGGACCAAGGAAACAAGTCATCCGTCACCCTCAGCCATCCAATCAAGAAGAAGAAAGAAGGACCAAAGCAAGACATGAAGCCATAGCTCTAAACCCACCTGTTCGACCACTTTTCACTGCATCCAGTCGCATGAGTTCAAAGATAATTATCGGAGGACAACATGTAGATTTTGGATTTGTCGACCAGCAGCATTTCAGGATTGGTCAGTGGATTAGAGATGCTGGTTTGACCTCTTTCTGCTCATTGAGTGAGAGATACTACCCGGGCCTTATTCGAGAGTTCTACGGATCCTTAGCCCGTGGCAGTGATAGATGGTTAGCTCAGGTCCGAGGCAGGGATATCCCCGTGACTACAAAGATCTTGAGTAGAGTATGGGATATACCCTTGACCGGATCAGTAGTGATAGTCTGATTGATAGAGTGAATGGACTCCAGTGTATATTTGGGTCAAGTATTTTTCCTGAGGGAGCCACTATTCCTGCATCCCGTCTCTCTGCTGAGATGAGACTTCTACATCACATTGTTGTCAGATTCTTCTACTAAAGATCAAACATTTTGATTACATCATAGAGAGAGAGTTACTCATGATGGTCTCCTTAGATCAGCACACTCCAGTTTGCCTTTCGGTACTTATGATACATCAGATGACGGAGGCATCGACCAGTCGGAGACTTTGCTTACCCTACGGGATGGGGTTGACACTGCTTTTTAGAGAGTACGGTATGACCTTTGATGATGAGCCCTTCCGGATGCTTCTACATACTGATGTCTATGACATTAGGTCACTACATCGGATGAGATATCAGCTATTCAGAGGCCAGTGGAGATGTAGAGTATCAGGATAAGCCGATGACAGAAATGATGATGATGCAAAAGAGGAGCATATATTTTCAGGCGAGGCAGGGCCTTCAGAGGCACATCTTCTAGAGATTCAGCTGAGCCAGCAGTGCAGCCAGAGTCTGCTTCTCAGTCTAAGCCAGCTACATAGCCTCAACCTCAGCCAGCTCAGTCAGATGCTCCAGAAGCTTCAAAGAGTCTATTAGATAGAGTCAGTCGTATAGAGACAGATATCATGATTGTTCGACAACGACTTGACAACTTTATTATGGAGACGAGAGACAACCATGGAGGATTGAGTGATTGTATCTCCGTTATTTTATATGCACTATCCAGATCCTCTTCTAGGAGTATTCCTGACTCATCTGTTCCAGCTCCACCAGTACCAAGATTAGAGATTGGCACTGATGGTGAGACTGACTCTAACAGTTTCGACTTTCCTGACTTGATGACAAAGCCAGCGACAGAGACGGCAGTAGACTTGCCTAGGAGTCCCATTCGAGATTCTTCCAATTCACCCATTCAGACTCCTATTTTATCTACTCCACCATCTAAATCTGATGATCACACAGCCATTTCTATCCTTTCACCTATCATTGATACCCCCATCATTGATACTCCCATTGTTGACTCATCGATTACTGATACACCTATTGATTCTTCAGCTGATACGCCTATCGTCGATATGGGTATCATTTCTTCAGTTGATACACCAATTTTTGATACACCTATAGTTGATACACCTACCTTACATATATCCTCGCTCATCCGAGAGCTAGGTTTCTACATACCTGGCCTTCACTATCTTGATTCCAGACCCTCATTTGATCGTACACCATATCCGACAGGTGTAGAGACTATCGCTCTGATTTGCTCGTTCCTGTTGATGACATAGCCTCCACCTCTTCAGCTTCAGCTAGAGGCAGGACCTATGTTCGATGCAGAGGACGTGGTTGTCGTACTCCTTCGTGACCGATTAGGACCCATCTTCATGATCTTAGATCAATGTGGCTTCGAGCTCATTCTTTCACTGATACTGGATCGATTAAGATCAGATCTTCAGAGGATGATGATTAGGATAATTTTTATGTCTAGATAGTTTGCTTTTCTGCTATGTTTGTATGTTTTGATGCTCTCTTTATGTACACATTCTGACCTTGTATGAATTTTATGTTGTACTTCATGTTATGAATTCAAATGAATGAAATGCATTAATTATCTTCAGTACTTCATTGTCTTCGTTTATGAATGAATGGATGAATGAATTATTATGTTGTACTTCATTTTTCTATATTGAATGACTTACTTATTATTCTCTTCCTTCCTTTTTAAAGATAACAAAAAGGGGGAGTAATAAGACTAAAGTATAAATGTGTTTGAAAATTTGAAAATTCTTTTGAAATTAGTTTGAGCTTGAAATGAAAATTCTTTGCAAAATTCATCAAGTAAGGGGGTGTTATACCTCCTTTGTATTGAAAATCAATTTTGAATTGAATTTCATGTCAAATCTTTTCAAAAGATGTTTACAAATTCTTTTACGAATCATCTATTCAAGGGGAGTTTAGTCTATTGCTGAATTTGTCTATCCTGAGCATGTTTTCCTTTAAAGTATCACAATACTTGAATTTACCCCTTATATATATTCCATACTCTAATACTCTTAGCCATTATAATGCTCTTACTTTGATACATCTTTTTCAATATTGTAATTGTTCAGATACACCTATTGTAATTAGCTCTTCGCATCTTAAAAAAAAATTTTGAAAGCTTTTTATGCAATTTATACTTAAAGATTTTGTCATCATCAAAAAGGGGAAGATTGTTGACTCCGTTATTGATTTTGATGATAAACAAAATGCTTAAGTATAAGTTGAGTACTAATGATTTCTTTGAAGTATGTTTTTATAGAAAAATGTGCTCATCAATTTGACAAATGTTATTTGATTGAAGAAATCCAAATTTAGATGAAAAATCTATTCAAAGAAGACTTCGACAGTTGAAGATTGATTGAATGGACATTTGAGTTTAAGACAAATTTGATTCAGCACAAGTTCAGAAGTTTTGAGAGAATCTCAGTGATGTATCGACTCAAAGTGTCAACACATGACTCAAAGTGTTGACACATGATAGTGAAGTGTCGACTCAAGCCGGCACGTAGAGATAGTTTCAATTGGCATGGCTGAAGTGTCAACACTTGGATGTGTTGTGTCGACTCAAAGTGTCGACATATGGATCAGCTCATCGCCTGAGATTTTTTGGATTACAGAACTTACTGAAGTTGAAGATCTGGCTGAAGTGTCGACACATGGATGCCAAGTGTTGACTCACCTGAAGAAGTGTCGACTCACTAGAGAATTCCAGAAAGCTACATTGAAGATATTTGAACTTGGTGTCGACTTAAGGAGTGCATGTGTCGACCTGAAGTGTCAACTCATAGCCTGAAGTATGATACATGGAGTTCTGGGAATAGTAACGGCTAGTTTTTCAAATGCAGAACTCATCCCTCTTGGCTCCCAACGGCTAATTTTTCATGTCTAACAGCTAGAAACTGAATTTGAGGCCTTGGGAAGGTATTTATATGATTCAAATCAAATCAAAATATATGTTGTTGAAAAAGGAATAACCAAGAGAGAAGAAAAGAAGAGCATTCACTCCTATTCTTTGAGTTCAACTACTTTCAAGCAAAAGCAGGTTTCCAAGCATTCAAGAGCCTTCAAGAGCATTCAAGATCAATAATTCTGGAGTAATTAAAGAGGCTTCATCAAGTTGGAGGCAGCACTACATCGAGCTTCAAAGAGATACCCACTTTTTATTAGAAAGCTTTCATTGTTTTTTTACTTCAAACTATATTTGTTGTAAGGGTTTTTGGTTAGCCTATTGAAAAACCAAGGAGGTTATTAGTGAGCCTTTGAAAACCAATTAGGTTCTTGGTTAGCCCACAAAACCAAGGGAGGTTGTTTGTGAGCCTTAAAACCATTTAGGTTCTTGGTTAGCCCATAAAACTAAGTGAGGTTTAGACTTGTGAGCCTTATGAAAACAAGTCGGGTTTTGATTAGTGAGCCTGAAAAACTAATCGGCTATAATCGGTTGAGATTATAGTGAGTTTCCAAGGAGATCTTGGGGAGTGGATGTAGGTGCATTGATAGCACCGAACCACTATACTTCCTTGTGTTTGTGATTGCTTGTCTCTTGTATTTACTCTTACTTTTACTGCTTTATATTTTCGCTGCACACTTACTTAAGAGCACCTCATTTGCATTCATAGTACTTAGTTTAATTGTTGGATTGGATCATACACTCTTGCATTCCATTAATAATTTATAGAGACCCAATTCACCCTCCCTCTTGGGTTGCTTACTTGGCAACAAGGTGGAGACAGGAGAGGAAGAGAGGGGGGAGCGACCATCGGCGGTGCCTTCGGGCATGGCGGCAAGCTCCAATAGGGGCTTGAAGACATCTTCAGCTACTCTCAAGTGCACGGAGGGGGTCACGGTGAAGCCAAGGACTGGGGCCTGAAAGGCGTCGCTTGAGATGGTGCCAAACTCCTCGGTCATCCAAGGCCACTCCCTGGCTGCACGCATGATGGACTTCGCCATCCAATCATGTGACCGGCATGAAAGGGGAGGGAGATCATTATTGGATGCCATCCTCGACACCTTCCCTCACCTCTTCACAGTAAGATCCTTTCCTTTCTTTTTCTCCTTTTCTTTTTGCATGGCTGACATCTTCATCGATGCAGCTCGAGATGGACCTTCTGCTCATCCGTGACTGCTACTCCTAGTGGGCTAGAAGAAAGAACTTGAAGGAGCAAGAGATTGTGGCACTGGCAACTGAGGCCAAGGAGAAGACTGATAGAGCCCAAGCCATGGAGGAAAAGAATAGGGAGCTTAAAGCTGAGGTGGCAAATGCCAAGAGGTGCGTCAAGGACCTTGAAGCATCTCTAGCCCAGGAGAAAGACCATGTCAAGCATCGGGATGAAGAGCTTAAGGCCGAGGTGGCTTGGGCGGAAGGGCTCAAGGCCAAGGTGGCTCAAGTGGTGGAACAGTCTCAAGCCCTCCTAGCTCAGCTGGAGGCCGCACAGGCGTGAGCTTCAATGGCTAAAGAGAAGGCCGTCGGGGTGGTGGCCTTGATGGAGGCCACCAAGAAGGAGGCCGCTGAGGTAGTGCCTAATTTTAAGACCTCAACGAAGTATGCTGACGAAGTTTGAAAGGTGGCCACGGACTCGTTCCTCAAGGGCTACGGGTACTGCCAGTCCCGGGCAGCCCAACTTTTTCCGAAGCTGAACCTGGATGAACTCACCTTTCTAGTAGCTCAACGTGAGGACCCAGGTGAGGCCGTAGCCGAGGCGGAGGTAGAGCCCGTAGCCACTTTGAAGCAGCCCCTCTATGGGAAGCCCGAGAGGACGCCGGCATGCTCCAGCATTGTTCCCGAAAGGAGACAACGGAATAGTAGGACAAAGATCTTTTTCTTTCTATTTTTTGCTTTCTTTTCATCCCTTGTAAATTTTTTTCCTTTTGCTTCTGGACCGCCCGACCTATCGAGGGTCTCTGGATAGTATAACTTCCCACCCTCAACCTTTAATGAAATCTTTTTCCTATTCACCGAGTTGTTCTTTTATGGTGTTCTTGATTGCTTCAACAACCCTTCTTCCTTTCTTTTTATGATTGCAACTACCCATGCATGTATTTTCATTGTGATGCCTTGCCTTGGGCATCAAGTTTTTAGTCCTTCTTGGCAGAGCCCTGGGTATAGAGGGCGATTAGGAAGAGGGATCTTGAGTTTTTTTTTTTTTGGATCACTTTTACTATGGCGGAAATGAGGTAGCCGGGCTTCATGCATCTCCTCGAAGTTGGTCATGCATTTCGAGATCTTCCTGGCTAAGCAAGGAGCCGATAAACACCTTCGAGGCGGCTTGAGTGGCCCTAGGTGAGATCATCTTTGAGCGCTTGGAATGTAGCTGAGCTACGGAGCTAGACTCAGAGAGTCCGGAAGGCACTCTCACCAGGCTGAGACTTGAATAGATAGAGTGCGGGGCTTCAAGAGTTCCCGGCTTCGACGTGTGGGGCTTCTAAAGTTTTCTAGCTTCAATGGACAGGGCTTCAGGAGTTTCCCGGCTTCGATGTGCGGGGCTTCAAGAGTTTCCTGGTTTCAAGGTGCGGGGCTTCAGGAGTTTCCCAGCTTTGAGGTGTGAGGCTTTAAGAGTTTCCTGGCTTCGTCTGCTAGACCTGGGGTCAGGCAGAAACATTCCTGCAAGGCAAAGGCAATTTGCACCAAAAAAGAGTTCTTTTATTAATGAGAGGAAGCCTTACATTATTGATAGTACATCCTCAAATTGTTGGCATTCCAAGTTCGTGAGAACCAGGCACCGTCAAGCTCGGCAAGGTAGTAGGCTCCATGGGGGAGATCTTCAACTACCTTGTAAGGGCCTTCTCAGTTCGGGGAGAGTTTGCTGCACTCTTGAGGTTGAGAGGCTTTAGCCCACCACAATACCAAATCGCCCGGGCAGAAGGTTTTTGGCCTTACCAGTGTGTTGTAGTACTGGGCCACCCACTGTCTGTAGGCCACCATCCAAAGTCGAGCCTTGTCCCTCATTTTCTTGAGAAGGTCCAAGTTGAGTAGAAGGCCAGCCATGTTTTCAGCTTCATTATATTGCTCCATCTACATCGTGGGCACACCAAGTTCCATTGGGACTATGGCTTCGGTGCCGAAGATGAGGTTGAAAGGCATCTAATCCATGGATGTTCAGGGCATTATGTGGTAGGCCCAAAGTATACTAAGAAGTTCTTCAGCCCACCTACCCTTGGCATGGTCCAGCCTAGTCCGGAGTCCCTAGAGAATGGTTGGTTGGTCACCTCGGCCTCCCTATTGGTCTGAGGGTGTGCCACCGAGGTGAAGTGATGATAGATATTGAGACCGGCACAAAACTCCTCAAACTCTCGATTGCCGAACTATCATCCATTGTCAGTGATGATGGTGTGGGGAAGCCCGAAGTAGTAGATGATCGACTTAAAGAAGAATTGGCTAACTTTGCTTCGGTAATCTGTGCCAGCTGCTCTGCCTCTATCCATTTCGTAAAGTAGTCAATGGCTACTATCAAGAATCTACATTGTCCGAATACGGGAGGAAATGGACCAAGGATGTCCATCCTCCACTCAGCGAATGGCCAGGAGGTGAAGAACTGGGAGAGTGGTGCCGCCGGTTGGCGCTGTATGTAGCCATGGCATTGGTAGCAGTCACACTTCTTTGCAAAGTCAGCAGCGTCCTCCCTCATAGTCTTCCAGTAATACCCTTGATGGAGGACTCTGTATGCTAACATCTTGCGCCCCACGTGATTCCCACAGAGGCCCTCATGCAACTTTTGTAGCACGAAGGCTGCCTCCATGGGTCTCAGGCACTTCAAAAGTGGATAAGAGTAGGACCTACGATAGAGTTGCCCATCTATCAATACGAAGCGCACGACCTTCTTCTTGATGAGGCCGGCCTCCACGCGGTCCTCTAGCAAGATGCCATCGATGATGTACTTGATATACCAGTCCATCCAACTAGGTTCTGGGGTGACCTGCTGGACCTCCCCAGAGGCCTCGTAACTTAAAGTTTCAAGGTACTTGATGTAGGCACGCCTCAGTGATGAGTCTGGCAGGGTCGCAAGCCTTGAGAGGGCATTGGTGCGAGCACTTTCTTCACGAGAAATGTGGGAGATGCTAAAGTGTCGGAAGCTTGCCATGTTCGAGGGTACCTGCTCTAAGTACTTCATCATTTAGGGATCTCGGGCTTCGAATTCTCCTGAGACCATCCGGCCACCAGTTGGGAGTCGGTGAAGACTTCCTAATTAGGTACACCCAGTTTGTGAGAAACTCTCAGTCCCACGAGAAGTGCCTCATGCTCTGCCTGGTTGTTGGTTGCTGCGAACTAGAAATAGAGCGCACACTTTGCTACAACCCCATCGCCATTGGCGAGGATCAGGCCTACTCTGCTCCCTCTAGAGTTAGATGCGCCATCGACGTGGAGGACCCAGAACTCCTCCTTGGTCCTGGGCTCCATTCAGCACCCCAAGAGGGTCTCCTCCAGCTCCTTGCCCATGCCTGCACACTCAACTAGGAAATCGGCAACACCTGGGACTTCTGAGAAGGTCTCGGTCGGTACGCGTATCGAACTCACTGAGTTTCAGAGCCTACTTGGCTAATCACCCAAAAGTATCATGGCGGCTGAGTACGACCCTCAGTGGTTGGTCTGTCAAGACCATAATTGGGTGTGCTTGAAAATATGGTTTAAGATGCTGAGCAGATATTATGAAGGCAAAAATTAGTTTCTCGGAGTGGGTGTACTTGATCTCTGCATCTCGGAGGAGTTTGCCGACATAATACACCGGTCTCTGAGCTGCGTCTTCATTTATGCAAATAAGGACTGAACTGACAGCCCCTGGGATAACTGCCAGGTACAACAAGAGCATCTCTCCATCCTCTAGCCTAGAGAGTAGTAGTGGTGATGCCAAGAACTTCTTCAACCCCTTGAAGGCTTCCTTACACTCCTTTGTCCAGGTGAAGTCATGCACCTTGCTCAGTGCCTTAAAGAAAGATAGACAGCGATCAGTAGATCGTGAGATAAACCATCGCAGGGCAGCGATTTGGCCCTCGAGGCACTGGACTTGTTTCTTCGAGATGGGATGCTCCATGTCGATAATCACCCGAACCTTCTCAGGGTTGGCTTCTATCCCCCTCTAGGTGACCATGAAGCCTAGGAACTTCCCTACCGCCACACCGAAAGCACACTTCACCGGGTTCAGCTTCATCTAGTGCAGGCGAAGGTTTTGGAAGGCCTCCATCAGGTCGGCGATGTGGTCTAAACCCGGCTTGCTCATGACGAGCATGTTGTCTATGTAGACTTGCATGTTGCGGCCGATCTGGTCCTTGAAAACTCTGTTGACCAACCATTGGTACATGGTACCAGCATTCTTTAGGCCAAATGGCATCATTCGATAGTAGTACATTACTCGATCCGTGATGAAGGCAGTGTGCTCCTCATCCTCTGGGTGCATCCGGATCTGATTATACTCGGAGAATGCATCCATGAAGGAGAGCAAGTGGTGCCCTAATGTGGCATCCACCAGTTGGTCGATCTTTAGAAGAGGGAAGCTATCCTTCGAGCATGCTCGGTTGAGGTCGGTGTAGTCCACGTAGATCTTCTATTTCCCATTATTTTTCTTGACCATGACCACATTCACCAACCAGCTAGGATACTACACTTCATGAATGAAGCCGGCTACAAGGAGCTTCTCCACCTCCTCATTGACGACCCGTTGCCTCTCCAGGGCGAAGCATCTCTTCTTTTGCCAGACAGGGTAGCACTTCGGGTCGATGCTTAACCTATTGGTGATGACGTCGGGAGGAATTGCAGGCATGTCTACTACTGTCCAGGTGAACACGTCCATGTTCACTCGGATAAAACTCAACAGGCGGGCCTGCTCCTCTTCTTGCAGTTGGGCCCTAATCTGCACCATCTTTATCGGGTCTACTCCAAGCGAATACATCAACAGACGCTCAACTAGGCCGCCCCTGGGGTCTTGGGCCCTTTGGTCGAGGTCATCAATGCTAGTGTCCTCCTCGATGCCTCTGGCCCCCGGGATAGCTTGCAGACAGTGTTGGATCGGTTGAGGTGCTCCCTTCATCTCCCCTACGCTGTAAGGGGTGGGGAATTGCACCAACAGCCACTTGGTGGAGATGACCACGTCGAGCAGATTGAGTCCAGGGTGGCCAAAGATCACGTTGTAGGTCGAAGAAAGCCTAATAACCATGAAGGTCATCATGACAGTACCCTACCAAGGTGGTGATCCGGCAGTAACGGAAAGAGTGATCTCTCCCTCGACTCCTATGAAGTCCCTGGTAAAATTGATAAGGGGGGTGTGGACGGGCTTCAGCTAAGCAGAGGATAGGTTCATCTTGGAGAAAGCATCATAAAAAAGGACATCAGTCGAACTTCCACTATCGACCATAATTATCTTTATAGGATGCCTGGCAATCATCTTGACAACCACGGCATCATTATTTATATTTTGGTTCCCAGATTCCTCCTCCTTCATAAAGGGGAGTACATTTTTCAACTTCTCTCCCTCTTGGGCCCTCTTAGAAGAGCGCTCTATTTCCCAGCATATCATACCCACAAGCTTTTCGGTGGGTTGGTTGTCGACTGAAGGGACAGGAGGAAGAGCAGCAAATGCTTGAGGTTCCGCTGGGTTCTTGCCCCCCATGAACTTTTCGAGGTAGCTCCTTTTTATCAGGTCTTCAATCTCCCTTTTGAGGTGGCTGCATTTCTCGGTATCGTGGCCAGGGTCATAGTGGAACTGGCAGTACTTCATTTTGTTGTGACCGTTGGATGGCCTCAGCTGGGAAGGGCGACGTAGATAATGCTCGCCTTCAATCTCCATGAGGATCTTTGACCTCGGGGCGAGGAGAGGTGTGTAACTTTCTTTTGGAATGGGGCCGCTCTTCGACTTCGGCCCTGGTTGGAAGCTCGGGGTCGATCCAGACTTTCGCATCCCGATCATCTCCCCCGGAGGTTGCTTTTTCAGTGGCTTCTTATCCAGTTCCCTCTTCATACAGTCTACCTCCTCGGTGTGGATGTACTTATGAACGTGGAGGAGGAGGTCGGAGTACGTCTTTGGTGGCTTCTTGTCCAGGAGGTAGGTTAGACGGGAAGTCCTGAGGCCTCTTTTCAGCATCAACATGGTGACTGACTCGTCCAAGTTATAGATCTCTAGTGCAGCAACCTTGAAGCGAGTCATGTAGTCCCGTAAGGGTTCATGGTCCTGTTGCCTAATGGAGAAAAGACTGGCTACTTCTTGTTGCACCTTCTGACAGGCATCAAAGTGAACCATGAACCTCCTTTCCAGTTGCACAAAGGAGTTGATGCTTTCAGGCTCGAGGCTGATGAACTTGACCCGAGCGGCCTTCTTAAGAGTGGCTAGAAAGGCGATGCAGAGGAGGGCGTCGGTCACCTCCTGGACTCTCATGAGAGCCTTGTAGCTCTCTAGGTGATCCAGAGGGTCGGTGGTCCCATCATAGGGATCCACCTACGACATGCAGAACCGACTCAGGATCGGCTCCTCTTGGATTTCTCGGGAGAAAGGGGGACGGGCGTCATGGCCCACCAGCTCACGGGAGGAGCCCTACAAGTTTGCAAACTGGAAAGATAGTTCTGCCAGCTTATGCTCCTGTTCCTCCAGGCGCCTTTTGGCCATGCACCTGATGGCCTCATCGGTGGAGCCTTTCGCTGAGGCCGTCAAAGGAGATGAAGATGACATTTGAGGGGGGTCGCAACAAGGGGCCTTGCCTTGATGGCTTCGACAGTGCTTAGCAGTGGCCTGCCTGAAGGCCAGAGACTGGCTCTCCCAGTTGATAGACCCGACCCATTATCTCTTTGCCGGGGTCCGGTGGCTTTCCCGGGGGTCAGTCATTGCCCGCGGTAGCGATGGCCTTCACTCAAAGATATCTAAGAACTCAATTCACTCTAGCATAACTTGCTTAGCTAACTTGGAGAAGTGTAGCAATAGATTGGTGCTAGAGAAAAGGCCTTCTGTGCCCAAATTATTCAAGAAAATGCTGATAGGGAGACCTCCACTCAATTGTATTACTCGATTGTGATCCACTTGAAACATACATAGTGCTATAGAAGCTGAGATAAGAAATTCTCAATTCACTTCTATTATTGATCCAAAAATGGATGCTTTGATTGAGAAGGTCTAATTGCTGGCGAATGTTGTTCAATATCTCCAACAATCTACTATCCATCCTCTTGCTCCACCAGTGGAATCTTCACAGCAATTTCTCCACAGGGAGGAGGAAATCCAGTGATCGGTTCCTCCTATAGTTTGATGGTATTTCCTGAAAGAATGAAATAAAATAAAGATTATTATTGCTTAAAAGTGACATGGAAGATCATAAAAAATGAATCTTTTAAATTTTTGATAAGTAACCATAGCATGGAAAATTCAATAAAAGATAACCAATATGCAAAAGAAATATTAAGAGAATAAATCCATGAATAAAAAAATCTAAGAAGACAAGATAAATCTATGAAGATTAGTCAAGAGCATACTATTAACATAGCATAAAATACTAACAAATTGGAAAAAAGGCCATAGTGTAAGAATTTTTAAGACCCGAATAAGTACAAAGGAATGGATTTTATTCTATAAATTGGATGATACTACCACAAGTAAATGAAAGAAAACATTTTTTATAAAAGATCACAAACCAAAATTTTTAGCTTTTATTAAAAAATCAAAAATTATAATTTTGGAATAAGAAATCACCATGCAAGCATCATACATAAATGGGTTTTTGCATGAAATCAACATGCCCATTGTGAATAGACATGTGGCAAGCAAAATTTTGGAATAAGAAATCACCATGCAAGCATCATACATAAATGGGTTTTGGCATGAAATCAACATGCCCAATGTGAATGGACATGTGGCAAGCAAGTTAAAAAAATGTTTGAATTTAAAAATTGAATTCTTAGCGAGATGCAAACAAGGAAGGGGATCATAGTCGATTTAAATACATATAAGGAATGAGGTTATGGTAATTCCTCAAATTTCTTCTCAAAATTATGATGCATTTGTGCTCCCTCCTCTATATAAACAAGGTCAAGGGGATCCCAAAGGACTGCTCTAAAAAAGAAAAACTTTTATGGCCTAAGATCTTATGGTGAGAGGCCCTCAAGCCCTCATTTATCATTCTACTCCATTCTTATAGGCCAATTGGTCCATGAGATATCGAGATCAAGATGATATCAAGGCTAAGATACCAAGCTGAAGGCTGAACTACCAAATCCTGAAAGACCGAGCTCTTAAAGTCAAGCTCCTGAAGGTCGATCTCTCAAAGGCCGATCTCGCGAAGGTAGAGCTCTTGAAGCTGAGCTCCATAAAGCCAAGTTCTAAGAAGTTGAACTCCCAAAGATTGAGCTCCCGAAGTCAAACTCCTAAAGGCTAAGCTCTCAAAGCTGAACCAAAGGCCAAGCTCCTGAAGTTGAGCTCCAAGAGGCTGAGCTCCATAAAGCTAAGCTCCAACGAGTCGAGCTCTCAAAGGATGAGCTCCAAAGGGCTGAGCTCCTAAAGGTCAACCTTAAGGCCAATCCAAAAAAGGTCAAAATGAAAAGATCAAGATAAAGACCGACCAAATCTAAGCTTGATTTGATTTAAAAATCAGAGGGTCTAGTCAAAGACAATCTAATGAGCTTTTTTCTTCTTTGTTGTGTGTGCCATGGCCCTCCAAAAAGTATTGGTGCCCCATCTTCTATCACTGTGAGTCAAGCAAATTGATCGGTACCCTCTAGGCCAACTTAGTTAGGCCAAATTTTGGAAGCAATATATTTATACTATTTGTGTAAAACAAGAAAATATCCCACCTTGTTCCTTGCTGGATCCAAGAATCTTTGGCTAGTGATGCAGTCAAGCCAAGCTGAGTTAAGTAGTTAAAAGCTTGAGCTCTACTTGGTTCAAAATTTTCTAACTCAAAACTTAGCTCGAGATTGATTGATTCTTAGTATTCCAAAAGCTTGAGCTCAGGTCGATAAAAAAGGGCAATGCTCGAGCTCAACTCAACTCGATTTGAATATTAGCTAAGTTATATTCGATCTTCAGTTCAAGCTCAATGGTTAGCTATGAAATGGACACTAAGATATCTAAAAGGTACTTCTAATTTGGATTTGTTATTCACTAGATAGAATAGTTACATTGTCACCAGATTTTGTAATTATGATTATGCTTGTGACTTGGATAGGAGAAGGTTTTTGACCAGATATGTATTTACTCCCTGGTTGTGCAGTCAGTGAAAGGTTACTTTGCAGTCTACAGTTTTTTTGTCTACTACAGAGGTAGAATATGTGGTAATGACAAAGGCTGCGAAGGATGCTATCTGGCTAAGAGGGTTAGCACAAGATTTGGGTTTTAAGCATAATTGTTTGGATATTCACTGTAATAGTCAAAGTACCTTGCATCTTACTAGAAACCAGATGTATCATGAATGCACTAAGCATGTAGATATCAGGTATTACCATATCAGAGATTTAGTGGAGGATGGTGATATCCAGCTTCAAAAGATTGGCACTGCTCATAATCCAGCTAATATACTCACTAAACCAATTCCGGTAGGTAAGTTCAGAACTTTCTTGAAATGATCAGTGTGAGCACTTGGTGATACCCTTCGGGGCTTGTAGTGAGAAAAAAAAATTTTTATCCATATTTGATAGAGGTACATTATTTATCACAAGAAAAAGGATTGTTGTTGTTGCTCCAAATAAAACTTCTTTTGGTTGAGATTCCTTTATCCTTTGACTTATTCTCTCCGAAAAGTTTTGGAATGAAAGAATCTCTCTTCGATCATACTTTTTTTCCAGCGAGCAACATAAGACATTAGGACTCTTCTTTGTTATTTCCCTTTAAAAGGAGTATGAGACAATCGATTCTAAAAAATCCCCAAGTCTCAATTGCTCTTTACTCTTCGCAGCCCTTTGGTCAATTTTTTCTAGTCCCCACCAGAAAAAGTATTTTTCTCTTGATTGATTACTATGGCCGAGAAGGTATTGATCCATCTCTCAGATTATCTTTCTCTTGATTCATAGCCAAGATCGAGAAAGGTATTATCCATTTGGTTTATTATTATAGTTTATTTATATCTCTTTTGTTATTATTTCGGGATCCTATAATTTGGATATTTGTATCATCTTTGCATTCAATTTCGAAATGGTTACATAGTGGATTGCTCTTTCTCTGTTGTGAATATAGGCAATTTTATCGAACTATGCAAATTTCTTATGTATTTATTATTTATACCTATGAATTATTTGATAAATTACCTGAGTAAGAGAAAATAATTAATTATAAGTCTTAAGCTATCAGATCTGCTGTGCACATCCTAACAATTTATTTCAAAAAGGAAAAGTATTTATTTCATTTGTGCATTTATTGGTCATAATTATTTTGTTTAAAATTATTTTTTCCCAACAAGAACTAGATATGAAAAGTTAAGGCCCTCTATGGACAATTGGAATTTTTTCCAGGACCCCCATTGAAGAAGTAAGTCCCTAAATCACTATTACTAGCAGCACTGCCCACATCATAGCAGTTGGGATTTTCAGCGACGGTACGAATCCCTTGAGGATCCATCAATTCGTTGGACTTATTAACTATCTGAACATTTCTGATGTAGCTCGCCTTGCCAAAACCTTCTTCTGCGAATGGCCACTGCCCATCATTGTGGACGTGTGCTCACCGTTTGGTTCTAAGTTCACAATCTCCCCTCCCCATTCAACTTTGTTGGCACTGTCAGACAAATAATTGAACAGGGCAGAAGGCCAGTAGCCTAATGGATCTTGACTGTCATATTGCAACCACCAATTCCCCATTGTTTGGTCCTGCTCAGAAAATGAAATGCATACGAACAATTAATTGTACGTTATTATTTATAGATGAAAAGTGAAAATGTAATTAAGTATTATTACCAAATTTTTTTTGCCATACCGAGAGTTTACTAGTTTGCATCAAAAATGAAGAAGAAAAAGTGGCAGACAAATGTTGTTATTTTGCGTATAAAAGTCATTTGCATCTTTATTTTACCTTCTAGACAAGCAGAGTGATAGCATACGGGAACCACCATAGCCAGAAATGGTGTCGATGGTGCCACCCAATGCCATCCCCTGGTTGACTTGAACAAACCCGGAGCAGTATAGGTTGTAGTAGCTGATTTTATTGTAACCATCACTCTGAGATTTTCATGGAAAAAAAGTTAGAAGACAACTAATTATTATTATTATAATATTTTGCCATGTTTCATGTATCGAAATGAAGGTTATCTATGGTACATCATCCCTTTCATAGATATCATTGACTAGAGATCAATAGAAAAACTTTTAAAAAATGAAAATCCAATCCCCTTATATTTCATAACATAATTTTTTTTATTAAAAAAAAAACTCATGGAAGACAAGATTGGAGAACATAAGGAAAGAAAAAATTAATAGAAAGAAGACAAGCAAAAATGAAGGAATGTTAACTTACAGTCAAGTAAATAAATAGACTTGTTCTATTATCTCCATACAGGTATGGATATACCTGATTTTTTTTTTTCAACACCAAAGAGCAACCAACTATAGTTAATGCATGAAGAGTGTATGTTCATAATTCCAGATAATTAAACTACTTTTTGTTTAGTTAAGATTAAAAAAATTTTATATCTGCCAACCAGCTTCGATGGTATTGACCTATGCTCCACTACCCCCAACAATCCAAAGCTGTGACAGGCTGAACTCAGAGGGCTTTTGGACATATGGGTTCCACACATTTAACTCTACCCTTGTTCCATAGTACTTATCTCCTTGTACATAACCATATGAATACTACTCAAAAAGACCCACCAACAAACACAAATGAGAAAGGTGGAGTACTGGAAGGAAGGAAATGGTAAAGTAATCAAGAGCTACTTTCGAAGCTACTCGTTTTCAAATATTTTCAAAAGTATATACCTCATGTATTGGACCATTGCTCGATATAGAAGTGACATTGGGGATTGTATAGTGTCTCTTCTTCCCATATCTTTCGACAGAGTTGGCCTTCAGCAGCACATCCTTTTTGGTCCTCCTAATAGGGATAGTGTCCTTAAGGCACCTCCCATTTTGATGCCAAAGTTGAGTTATAGAGCTAGTTTTCTTCTTCGATGCCACCTTGTTCTCATCATAGAGGCCTAATGGGTGGAAAGCTGGCCTCATCTGCGAATTTTGCACAATATGGAGGCAAAAAAAATAAACCACTAGGTGAAAACACCAAGTAAAAGAAGAGATAGCTAGTCAACTTGAAAGAGAGTAGACCTGGATGGTGTAGTTTTTCAGCAAAGGGTGATCAAAGGCTGGTTGATGAGAGATAGGCACATAGTCTATGATATCTCCATCTGGGCTCTTTTTTTTTTAAAAAAAAAAGGAAAACAAATATTGGAACAAATTAAATCATAGATTTAGTATCATTACAGTGACAAATGCCAAAAATAAGTATCATAGAACGGAAGTCTATTATAAACTAGATGGGATTGTACTTAATGAATGAAATAAAATAAAGATTATATTGCTTAAAAGTGACATATATAAAAGAAAATAAAAAAATAGATCTTTTAAATTTCTGATAAGTATCCTTATCCTGCAAATTTCAGTAGAAGAGATCCAATATGCTAAACAAATATTGAGAGAATTAACTAATTCATGAATAAAATAATCCAGGAAGAAAAGATAAATCTAGGAAAGATTAGGCAAGACCATACCAATTATAACATCGCATAAAATACTGACAAATTGGAAAATGACTATAGCTCAAGAATTTTTAATTCCTGGATAACTAACAAGGAATGTTTGTTATTCTATAAATTGGATGACACTACCATAGGTAAATGAAAGATAACAAATTTTTATAAAAGAAACACACCAAAAATTCTAATTTTTATTAAAAAAATCAAAAAATGTAATTTTGGTATAACAAATCACCATGAGAGCATTGTCCAAAAATGGGTTCTGCTATGCTATTGCTCCATAAAATGTTATCTACAATATTTTTAAATAATTTTTACCATTGTTTGTTCAATGAATGATTCGGATTTTCCTCAACCACTGATGGATCATGGTGGGTGTTAAAATATTTGTGGAAGGTGAGGAAAACAAGAGAGAAAGAGAGAGGAAAAGGAAGGCTTTATTATCTTTCATTCAATTTTGTCCAGTACATCTCAATTTTACACTAATACAAATTTCATTTAAGGAAAATAATAACAATTGATATAGAATTATACGAATAAAGAAATATGATACAAATCACACTAACAAAAAAAAAATATGTGATCATATTAATGAAGAATATTATTATGGATTAATATGTGATTCCTAAAATCATGTTAACACTTCCATTCAAACAAACTTAAAGAAGGCAATGTAGGTGCCAACTTGAACTTAAAAATTTTTTTTTTTTTTATAGACAAAAATATCATCGAAGTAAAGATTGGCACCCAAAAAGAAGATGGTTAAAAGTTGATAATTCTCAATGACAAAAATATTACAAAAAAGAAGGCTAACACCTAAAGAAAAGATAGGCAAAGGATAATGATTCTTGTATATAAAGATTTCATAGAAGAGAAGGAAATAGTCTAAAACTAGGTGGTGAAGGAGCCTAGTTTTCTTCGCTTACCTCCTTCATTGCCCGGCCTTCACTATTATTTAAATGCTCCAAACCCTTTTTTTGTTCACCATAACTCGTTGCAACTTCTGCTTCTCCATTTCTTCCCTTACCTGTTCTTAGTTGTCGATGGTTCAGACTCATTGTAGCCATTAGAAAATGCAACAAATCCCTTGACATAATGTTAGATAAGGCCTTGATCTTTCTCCCTTGCCTATTCGTTCTTGAACTCCCGACACTGACAATGTTACTTGCCAGAAAAATCTAAGAGTAAAAGGCTTAATGTATCTTCAGTTTTTAGATATGAGAAATCCCTTAATAATTTTTTTTTGGCCTTCCTTGTTGTTAGTGCTTGTTGTAGGAGATGGGGACTTGTCCCTTATGCTACTCCTGGCCATCAGCAGAGCCCCTTATCGAAGACTTCCCTACTTTTTCTCTAGCTTCTTTCTCTATGACTTTCTTTTTCTAGAAATGTTTCTCTTCTTTTTCTCTTCCTTAGACCCATTCAAAGTCTTATTCCCTTAGCCATGGATCCGAACTACTCAAAGATGCTCGGGACTACCATGGTGCCCAAGCAGCTTGTCAGATTGATTACCAAATCAATAATTTCTTTTTCTTATTATTTAATATTATTAAATGTATTAAATAAAAATTAATTATAATTTTATTTTTTTATATAGGATTAGTAGACTCACTTAGCGAAGTCTAGAGATTTAAGGTGGACAAGGTCAGTAGATCTTATGCTCTTTATTTATTTTCAACTTACCATGCTTTCGATGCATATGATTTGTTATTAATGAAATCTTGTCTTTAAAAAAATAAAGGATAACATATGTGACATCAAAAACTATATTTTATTATGACAAGTGATTTTATGAATATGTTTTATGAAGATAGCATGTTTATGAAGCATGAATCTTACCATATTGTTTTATTATTTTTAATCTATGTACATGTTTGTATTAAAAAAAATATAAGAGTTTTATAAACTCTCGAATAGCTATGAATGAATTCCTAGAATTAGGAAGGTCAACATCGAGAGCTACCATCCATAGGAAATATGGTCCCATCAATGGATATGAAGTTGATACACTAAACAAGAATTCTATTAATTAGGAAACATGACCTTGTTTTAGATATAAAATGACCATAGCATGAATATTTATGAGTAAATATTTTGGAATGTGATATAGATACATGACAAGAATGACTTATTAATATATTTATGAAATATTTATCATTTGTATATGCATGATTGGCTTTATGACTAGTTTTATCATATTATTCAATGAAATGCTTTATTTGTGTAATATCTATTAATTTCTTAATATCTATTAATTTCTTAATGCTGCATTATCGTAGATAAATTTATACTTGATCCAGTAAGGAAGTGTAAGTTCTATTTACTGAGATGGTATAGCTCATACATCATTTCCTTTTTTAGAGAAATTGATCATTAGTGTTGAAGAATGGTTTGAGCTTACAATAGAATTTTCCAGCAAGATGGTTTTATAATAGAATTTAGCTCTCTAACTTATTACAAATTTATAGTTGGTGACTTTTTAAAATTTAATATTATGGATTTTGATATTTTATTTGAGCTTAGTTGCTCTAAACTAATATTTATTTAATTATTTAATGGATGATGATAGGGTCTTTTATTTTTCTTTGAGATGACAATTGTTGGCTTTGTGTTATTGTGGATAGTATCCCTTGGTAGCATGGCCGTATTATGTCTTGGATTTGTGGCATGATTTTATAGTATCAAAGCAATAGGTTTGATCAGGGGTAGAAAATTAAGCCTAGATCTATGATTCCTTAGATTAGATATACGATGAGTACAGAAAAGTTAGTTTAGATCAGAGTACATAGTGGAATTGTGGTTGTCTGAATTATTTTTAAGTTGTCATCAACACTGACTCTTTGATTTGGAAGATTGTGATAGATGATTTGATTTGATTTTTCTTGTAGAAGATTCCAATGGTAACCACAGACACAAGTTTGGATTTTTGGTTAATCTTGATATTGCCATGTGATTTTCATTAGTAAGTACCCTATCTACTGCTAAGTAGATTTTAGTGTCTTGAGGTTAAAATTAATGGTTGATCAATTCCTGATCTAGCTCAAATTTGGAGTATTTTAGTAAGGATCTTATTTCTCATAGATTTGAGGCTTAGACCCCTCTATCTGTTTAAAAAAAAGAGGTTATTTGTTAACATTGAAAAATATCCTATGCTCAAAAGTTCTTCCATTAAGGATAATTTGGGGTTGTTTATCATCTTGTGATAGATCAATTAAATTAAAAGTAGCCGATATTTTGTTAGGAAATTTGGTTGTACTAAGATGTTGATTTTTGAGCAACTAATTTAGATTATGAACACAAAGGATCAAGTCACGATGTTTTCTTTTCCTTATTATGATAAGATCTACTTAAGAAATTGTTTAGACAAGTAGAACACTTACAAACTTGAGGGTGGGATTAGAACCATGTCTCCCTAAGTTTTTGGAAAAGCAAGATAAGATATTTCAAGGATGAAATTTTTAAAGGAGAGAAGAGTGTGGAGCCCAACCCCATATTAAATGGGTCAACCTTTTGGCTCAGCTCAACAACAAACAAAAGATCCGAAGGCCTTATTTCCTATTCAAATAGGGAAATGGCCTATTCAATATGATAGAGGAGTCCTTCATCAAAAAGTCCATTGAAGGCTAGGAAAACCTAGCCTTTTGACTAGGAAAACCTAGCCTCCACTATTTTTAAATGCTCCAAATCTTTGTACTTGTTTACTAAAACTAATCGTCACTTCTTTTATTTTCTTACCTTTTCATGATTGTTAGTGATTTAGACTAATTATGGCCATTGAAAAACATAGCAAATCCCTTGCCAGAATCTCAGGTCAGGCCTTGATCTTTCTCCCTTGCCTATTCTTTCTTGAACTCCCAATGCCTCCTTGAACTCCCAACATCGACCGTGTTATTCACCAGAAAAAATTGAGAGAAAAGGCTTTGTATATCCCCTATTTTCAAATCAGAGAAATCCATTTAATAATCTTTTTTGGCCTTTCCCGTTACCCATCCTTGCTGGCAAAGATGAGGACTTGTTCCCTATAACACTCCCAGCCATCACCATTGCCCCTTGTCAAAGACCATGAAGATTAAAAAAATAAAAAGGGCTAAAACTCCTTTTTGGACCATCCCTTCTATTTTATTACACCACTGGCCACCCTAGATTGTGCCCCCATGGCCCACATCCCTAACCATTATCTTCGTTGGCCTTAAATGTTTCCTGTTCTGGGAATAGAAAGGAAGGATATCCCCTATTTTCCCCCAAACTATGAGGAAGAAGAAGAAGGAAAAAGAAAAAGTAAAAAAAAAAGAAAAGAAACAAAATAGAGAGAAAAAGTCCTATCTCTTTCCTACTTTCTCTCTCTAGCTTCTCTTTATAACTTTCTGTCTTTAAAAGTATTTCTCTCCCACTTTCTCTCTTTAAGTCCCGTTTGAAGTTGTTGACATAAAGAGGCTCGGGACCGCTATGGTGCCCGAGTAGCTTATTGGATCAACCACCCATGCAGTTGGCATATTCTCTTATTATTTAATATCATTAAATTTATCGAATATGAATTAATCATGCTTTTACTATTTTTAAAAAGATTAGTAGATTTGTCTAGCAAAGTCTAAAAGATTTAGGATGGATGAGGTAAGTAGATTTTGTGCTCCTTATTTATTTTTAAATTATTATATTTTTCATATACACAATCTATTATTAATGAAATAATATTTTTTATAAAATAAAGGATCATGACATGAAAGTTATGTTTTATTATAATAAATGATTCCATGAATAGATTTTATAAAAGGAGTATGTTTATGAAGCATACATCTTATCATATTTTTTCATTATTTCTTCATTTATATATAGATTTTAAGAAAAAAATATAAAAGTTTCTAAGGCTCTTGGATAGATATAAATGAATTCCTAGAATTGGAAAGGTCGATACTCAGAGCTAGCATCCATAAAAAACATGGCCCTACCAATAAAAATAAAGTTGATATGCAAAATAAAAACTCTGTAGATTAAGAAATATGGTCCTATCATAGATATAAAGTAACCATAGTATGCATATCTGTGAGCAAATATTTTGAAGCATGATATAGATACATGATAAGAATAACTTATGATTCTATTTATAAAATATTCATGATTTATGCATCTATAATTGGCTTTATGATTTGTCTTATTATACTGTTCTTTGAAATGCTTTATTTTTGTAATATATGTCAATTTTTAATATTGTATTATCATAGAAAAATTTATGCATGATCTGATAGGGAAGTGTAAGTTTTACTATATTGAGCTAATATAGCTCATATCTCGTTTACTTTATTTTCTAGAAGAATATGATCATTAGGAATGAAGAATGGTTCAGGATTTAGATATTATGATAGCAAGATAATTTTTAGTAGAATTTAATTTTCTAATTGATTATAAATTTATAGTTGGTGACTTTCTAAAATTTAAGATTATGAATTTTGATATTTTATTTCAGATTTAGTCACACCAAATTGCTATTTGTTTAATTATTTAATAGATGATTATTAGATCTTTTATTTTTCTTTGTCATTATGATTATTGGCTTCATATTATCATGGGCAATACCCCTCGATAGCATGGCCATATTGTATTATATCCTAGATTTGGGGCATGACAATAACTAGCTAGGATGTGTCCCCGTATTTTGACAATGAAATGTAAAAAGTGCTATACCAATTCTTGAAAGGGGTTGTGCTAAATAAATTTAATGTTAGAAGTAAACCACCTAATCTCATGAAAGATCTGGCAAGACCACCAAAAATTAGGTGTGAGAGAGATCAAAAACTCATTTTTAGAAGATTAATGATAAAACAAAAAATTTAGAAAATACTAAACAAACGAAGACTCATCATTAAAAAAGATGAAACAAATTCACTATAAAATTAGATTTTTATTAAAAACAATTCAAAATATCTATGCAAAACTCTCTCAGAATGAATAAATAGCATTTTTTATCCAAAAAATGAAAAAAAAAAAAAAAACTTGAAAAAAAATGAAAGTATATTGGGATGGCAAACCTTGATGCTCTTGATGGTGGGCTTATTCACTTGCTTGAGGTATTGCTGCACATCCAACTATTGCCTTCTAGGCTGCAACCCAGCCTTGGCACATGATAAGCATACAATCACCAGCAATGGCACCACCAAGCCATGGCTCATGCTTACAAGTGTTCCCATTGCCCCCTTCTTTCACCCCTTTTATCAATGATAGTAGCAAGTAAACATATTATCAAATACTATTGATAATATATTTTATATTAATTATTTGCGATCGATTCTCCTTTCATGTATTTATCGAAAGCCTATCTAATCATCAAATTAACAATCCATTTATTATTCATCTTTTTTCATATTTACTAACTAAAATTACAACTCTTTCCACCACAATGAACTCTAGTTAGGTTCTAGTATGATATACTTTTTATTATTGCGAGAACTCAAAAGCTCTCTTATGTGTGGACTCAAAAAGTTACAAATAGTTATTTCCTAAATGAAATGATTTTCTTCTTTCAATTTGTACCAAAGTAAATCCATTCATTGAATAAATGATCATCAAATTAAAAACTTTGATTAAATCATCGTGGTTGCGGTATGAATATGATGTTTCAATTGATTCATAGGATATTCGCAAGAGAATTCCTATCAATAGCAACACTATTGTTAATAGCATTACACAAGAAACAACAAATCAAATAACAAATAAAAAATAGGAATAGAAGACTCAAAACGTCTGTGACAATCATCATAAAGAAAAATGGATAAGCCACTCTATTTTTTGGCATTATTATCATAAAGAAGAGATTCAAGATTTTTGTTACATTATATCTTTTGGAAATGTTGAATCAATTACTAAAATGTTTGAACATTCTATTACATATCTGTTGTCATTATTTGTTTGTTTCTACTTGAGTCATATGAGATAAAATTATTCTTGTATACAATTCTTAGATAGGGAATTATTTTGGATTATGTATCTCAACAAGGTATATGATTGGTTTAATAAATGTCTCGAGAATTAGGTGATTATTGATGATATCATTAGTAAATATGTTATTTTCCTGTCAACATATTTTATTTTTTAGGGGGGATCACTCTTGCTTTTGTTTTTGTACAAGCAGCTATAGGCTTTTCTTTGACTTTTAACTCTCTTCCAATTAACTAATATGGAAGCTTTTTTCTCTATTCAATACATAATAATAGAGGCCAATTATGGCTGATTGATTGGATCAATTTATTGATATTCAGCAAGATGGTTCTCATGTCAACATATTTTATTATGTAGGATGGATCCCTCATACTTGTTTTTTATGAGGCATTTGGTAGCTGGTAATCTATCCAGATTACCAACAATTTAAAGGGGTCATACTGTTGATAAAAGAGCACATTGATTCGGCCTGGAAGAAGCTAGAACAAGATCCAGAATAAGAAAACCTAGCCCGAAGTGCAAAAGGGGGATTGGCCCAACCAACACAGCCCGCAGGCACATGCAGTTGAGCCAGGAACGTGGCTCAGCCCGTAGCACGGTTCACACAATCCATGGATCGTGTTTCTTGTGGTCCATAATATTTCCTGAACATTTCTCGCATGATTGTATGAGCAGACTATTGGGATAGATATGGTGCTTCCAGGTCTTAGAAGGTCAGGAGAGGAGTCATGGTGATGACTTCAAGATCTAGGATCGATTTGATCCTAGGATGGAGGTTCGGCCCTTCACAATCTTGAGGTCCAAGATTTTGGATCTTGAGAGGGCTAATCCGTATTGGATCGGGTTGAGGTTCAAGTGGGCATGTGAGTAGGTCAAGTCATTGATGTACATGGACTTAGCTGAGTACTCTACTTATTAGATTAGCCTTGGAAAAATTTAAGTTAGGTTTTAGGTTTATGTTTTTAGTCCTTTTTGGATTAGGAGAATCCTTTGGTGTATAAAAATGTACCTTATATAAACCTCAGTTAATGAAATCAATGTAAACTCTATTCTCCCTATATCCTTCTCTCTTCCATCTCTTCCTTTCTTTTCATTGCATAAAGGGGTTTGATAGCCCAAGGAAGATCAATGCCAAAGATTGTTGCGCACAAAGAATGGCACTAACAAGAGTTAGCAGCTAGGTGGTTTTTGTCCTTAGGATTCTCTCTCCACCTAGGTATTTGTGCACTGGTTGCAGTAGCAAAAGAGGGCTTCCCCATCTGGTGTTTCATGGAATAAAGCTTATCCAAAGGTATGCACAAGAGTCCAAGTGAAGGCCTTCTTCATGCTAAGAAGGGATTAGCACTATGATTTTCTTGCCTCAAGCTTGGTGTCCACCCAATCCTATTCCATGTCCAGGTTTCCAGCAAAGAAGGGGTGCTTCAAGATCCTTCTTTGAGAAGGATTCCTCAACCCAAAATGAGTTGGAGCGGTGATTTAGTTAGGGTGCAAATCTACTTGATGGGTGGAGTTGGGTTTGACCAAGAAATTTTAGTCCCAATAGGATTCCTTTGGTTGCTGGTGTCTAAACCTATTTTGGTCTACTCTAGGACATATAGAGATGAGATTCGTGTCTGAATCCAAAGGTTCTACATCCTAGAGGTTCAGGAGAGCAAGCCGAGTATGATTCAGAGACCAGTGCATGAAGGATCTAGGCTATAGAAAATTTCTGCACCTAGGGTTGACATGAGATGCTATAAGAGTTTGGCATTTGGTTATTCAAACAAATCCAGATCGTCACGAAACTTTATGGAGGTGTCCATTACTGATCTCCGAAGGTCCATGCAAAGGCTTGGTGGTCTAACATGAATGACCCCTGGCATTCATAGGCAAGAATCGACAGTGATGGAGCAATGTTGACTTTGATTGGGCACTATCCGAGGCTGATTTATAGTTTGATGATGATCGAATAGTCATAAATCTTTTGTGGATCAAATAGGAGTTAGACAAGAAATTGGAGTTCTTTTTTTATATTGTTTAAAGTCTTGAACTCCTGTTAAAGTGTTTTTCAACACAAAAGCTATAAAAGAGGGATAGAAAGTCAGAGAGTGGCATACTAGGAGGGGTGGCAGTGGTAGTGAAAGTTTGTAGGGGCTAGAGGGTCTTTTTGAGAGTTGAGAGCTTTATGAGAGATTTGGGACTTCTTTGATGCAGAACGAAAGCTCTGATACCAAAAATGATGCAGAACAAAAAGATGATGCGATGCAGAAGTAAATTAAAATTAATATAATTTTTTTATTTATTTATTTTCAGAAGTCGGCTTTGACTCAAAGGAAAGATAAACTAATGTTGAAAGAAACTAAGAAATGACAGAAAGCACAATTAAAAGGAGTGGATTATCAGAGTAACTCAGAAGTATGATCGCTGGGGATTGAGAAACCCCCAGACCTAGGGTTTACTCCTCTTTCAAGAAACAGACGAAGAGAGAAGAGAAGGTTTTATACCTAACTGTGATATCTCTCGTTGCTTCAATTGAAAGACACTCTCGAGCAGATTATAGGATCCTTGGAGACGGGGTATCTTCGCAATGGATCCTCGGATTGTAGTCCTATGGCAAGGTTGGCCTTCTTCTCGAACTCAGGATCTGGAAGAAGAAGAACAAAAAAAAGAACCAGAAACTCAAAGAAAGACACTAACCTGAGGACTTAATGAAGATTGTTGGATGTAGAAGTTCTGGAGATCTTGATACTGATCTGACTCTTCTTTGAACTTGCTCTGTAGTTGAAATAGTTGATCTGAACCTGGATGCTGGTGGCCGGCCTCTATGTGGAAGAGAGGGGCCGTGGGATGTAGATGGAAAATTAGGGTTTGGTGGTGGTGGAGTAGAGATGGGTGGACTAAGCTAGGATTTTGGGGTTGGAGATCTCACACATCCTCAAGGTTCCTAGGGAACCCGGATTTACTCCCTCATGGAGCTCAACACTTGAATACAAGTGCGGAAGAGAGAAACACAAAGTTGCTCACAAAGAAATTGATTTCATTCATCTGATTAAATTCAAGAGTTACATAGAGTTGAATATATAGACATAACAAAGAAATAAAATTTTATATATTTCCCATGTGGGACTAATAGGACTAACCCACACTTTAGGCATCAAATTCTCTTTCCAAGACTCCTTCCATAAGTGGGCAGCCCAAAAACTCCAAGAAAACTTGAAAATCAGCTCCAAATGGCAGGTTATGGGGGTGTCTCCTAGTATCTCTCCATGAATCAAGGATTTTCCCTTCATGGTTTGGCTCATTTGGACACCTCCTAGTCTTGCTCCACAAGTTTAGGCTTCTTCCTTTCATGGCTTTGGCACTTTTGGAAACTTTTGGGTGCCTCCTTGATTTTCTCCCCAAGACATGCTCTCTTCCCTTTTATAACTTGGATTTTTATGGAACATTGTGGGGCACCTCCTTGATCCTCTCTTCAAGAAAAATTCTTGCCATCCTGGCTTGGGTTTATCTGGAAAGAAGTTGTCTCCTCCTTGGATTGAGATATCTTGATGGATTTCTCCCCCAAGTGGTGCAAGAAAAAAGAACCTGCTTACTTGAGGCGTGGGGACCAAGGTACACTGGATGGAGATGTGGCAGGGAGTGTGGCACTCACTTGTAGCTGGAAAATGTGGTGCCCTATGGCAAAGGGAATGACACCTACCTGGGCCTTGGACTTGGACTGAGTCAACTTGACCCAACAAAATTGAAATGACAAAATTACAGACTCAAAATTGAGTTGATCAGGTCAACCCTTATTACAAAACCAGAAAACCCTAATTCTTCGGGCAAGGTCAATCAGAGATCCAGATAGAGCCCTGAAGTCTTCTTCTGAGTCTGGTGCCCGCACCAATTCTCCCGGGGTGGGAGGAACTCAACCTTGTCGAGTAAGGCTCAAGTTGGCTCTGGTATCTCTCCAAGAGGTCTGGATCCAAATCTTGTAGTTCTTCTCGGGAGATCCAAGAGTCATCAGAGTCTGGCCTTCCTTGCCAGCAGACCAGGTATCTTTGGTATCCTCGATTACGAGTAGAGATTACCTGATCATCCAGGATCTTTTCAATCTGCTCTTTCCTCACAGGCCAGTTTGTTTGTGGATACACAGGATCGGGATCACTCTCAATAACAGGATTAGGTTCAAAAGGCTCACTGGGAATCACAGTTGGCTCCCTGTACTCTACTAGGTCTGTAATGTTGAAAGTGGAGCTAATGCCTAGTTCTGGAGGTAACTCAAGCACATAGGCATTGGATCCTACTCTCTTCACCACTCTAAATGGTCCAGCTCCTCTAGCATGTAACTTTCTAACGGTTCCAGGAGAAAATCGCTCAGGCCTTAACCTAATCATTACATAGTCTCTCTCAATAAAAGTTTTGACTCGTCTTTGAGAATCAGCCAACTTCTTATAAGTTTCATTACTTAAAGTTATTTTGGCATGAATTTCTTTATGCAAGTCTTTTACATGCTATGCAAATGCATCAAGAGACTTGTGTGTGTGGGCTAATAGTGAAATCAGATCAAGTGGTGTGTGAGGCTTGTATCCATGAACAATTTCAAAGGGACTCTAGCCTATAGACTTATTGATCGAAACATTGAATGCAATTTCAGCCCTGGACAAAATACAAATCCTAATTCCTGGTGCTCTCAATCAAACCAAAATCTGAGCCAAAGCCTAGTAAAGGGTCAAGAAAACTAAACTAGACTGACGACGCATTCCTAAAGAATGGACTTTATTACAAAGGAACCCTAAGTCTAAACCTAACAAACTAAGGCTCTCTAGGTTTGACCTTGGGTCGGAGGAGGGCATGCAAAGCATGAAAACTTATTATGGATGCCTAGTAGGTGCCATAAGGTCTTCCAGAAGTAGGTGGCAAACCTAATAGGTTCTGACACGTGGTTCACTCTAAAGGCTTCGACAAAGTATACTTGGATGGTGTAAGAAGCATTGGAAGTCCTAGAGAAAGGGAGGAGATATGAGGTGGAGTCTCGAATTACCTGTTGACTAAAGGTGGTGACCTGAAGGTTTGAATGGTGATCTATGAGTGTCAACTGGTCATCCTTATGAAAGGAAAAGTTTGCTACTCCTAGGAATGGATCAAGAGATGGTTCGGGAAGTAGCCTAGGACATGTGATTGCAATAGTTAAGGTTTGTTCTCTAAGCAAATAATGATCCACTTTCTCAAGAACTAGATTAGAGAATGATTCATGGGAGGGCCTACAGATGATGACCTCAAGACTTGAAATTTGACCTATGGGTGTGGAAAGGTATACTCTATAGAAGGGTAGGTCAGTCATGCGAAGGAAGGGGTCTGGGGCCATAAGGAGGACTTCTACAGGACTGGGTGAATCAATCCGCTCAAGACAAGGATGTTCAACTGAGATTACGGGAGAGACCTTAGTGGCTGGGCATGGGACAAGGTCCAATTGTAAGAGGCTTGATTCAGTCATCCTAAGGAGAAGATCTACCATAGGGTGGGCAAACTTAAACAGTTCAGTGCAAAGATCTTCAATTGGTACTTGGGGAATGACTGTCATTAGAGGGTACGAACTAATAGCTCGGGCTAACACTATGAGTTCTTCCTGGGGGTATTTGACTAAAGGAACCTGGTTCTCACAAATCTCTTGAATTTCTGAACTAGGTCCTACCAGTTGGTTGCTTTCCAAGGTCTCCTCAGGTAAGGAACCAATAGTATCAATGTCACATTCTTCAAGTTCTTCCCCCTCATATTCAGCAACTAGACTCAAGCCAGCATCATATACTTCCTCGATGCCATCTTCAATGGGTTTCGGGTCAGTGGTAATCGGGTCAACTGATTCTAGGCTTGTCATACCTAACCGTTCTTCCTCATTGGTAGGCTTGGGTTCTCCCTCATTAATGTCATCCTTAGGATTCTTACCACTTAGCTGTGCACAAGCGAGTCCTATGCATGGGCACTGACTAGATTTATGGCCTCTTTCTCCACAAAACAAACATTCTTGAGATATAGGAACCTGGGTCACACTGGGTTTCAAGCTAGTAGAGACCTTACTTAGGCATGGGTGTGGATCTAAATAGTTTGATCTAGAAGACTTGGGTTGTTGAGTGACTAGTCTAGAATATTGTAAGGACCCCTCATAGACACGATCCACACTATAGATATCATGGTTAGGCTTCCTAAGGTTATGCTCGGGATCACGGTATAAGGTCCTCCTAGGTTCCTGGCATGGGTGAGGTTGGGGCCTATTAAATTTTGGATCAGGGGTCCAATTTTGATGTCTACGTTTCTCAAGTACTTGGACTCGATCCCTAAACTGGGAAAAACCCTCATTCATGTCCTGACTCAATTTGGTCATACTTTCGGTAAGATTTCTAACCATGGCCTCTAAATCTGGTTGGGTTTGACTAGGTTGGTAGGGTACTCCATTCCGGGTAGACATGATGATGCAAGCAAGTACACAGAATGTGACTAGACTAAAGCGACTACTGGCTCACTAGACCTAGAGTCCAAACTAGATGCCCAATCAGAGTGGCAAGCTAGCCTGTAGTAACTCGGGACTCAGCCAGGCAGGTATAAGGGGAGTGTTAGGTCCCTAAATGCCAATCCTAGACACCAATCAGAGATTGGCCAGGTACGTGGACCAGCACACAAGCCCTTCGGGATGGAATCCCTGAACCACCGTTCTAGACACTGAGTACAAAGCACACACAGAGTAACTAGACAAACTGACTCAACACTAGCCTTGACCCGACTTGTTGATGTCCCTAGCCCACTAGGGCAAATTAGGTCTAATTAATTTTAAGATTAAAGGCTTAGGTTCGAATGAGTGGGTGGTGGTTTTGGGCTAAGGAGAGGTTATCAACTCCTCTCCTTATCTTAGATGCTCAAATGCCCTTAAGATAAATTAAGAGATGAACACTCAAAAATAATTGGATTGCAGAACACAAAAATAGAGTTACAGTAATTTAATTCTCAGAAATCTTACGGAAACCAATAAATCACAAGAAAATTATGAAAAATAGTTTCAATTATACTTGTTTCAAAAAATAAAAATCACTAAATTTGGAGTTACCTGCAGTGAGAAATAATTTTTGCAACAGGGAAATTACGGGCTGAAAATAGAGTACTTCACCGTTTACAATTCCTGCTATGAAGTTGTAACCCAACGGATCCCGTACATGCCCTAGGAACACCCCGTGGAATGGGAAGAGGAGGTTTGCACCTCGCTTCATTCCTAGGACCGGACGTCCTGGGGAGTCTACTTCGAGCAGACAAAGTAAAAAGAGAGAGACTCAAACAAGCAATCAAACAGAAATCCTAGACAGGGCTCTGATACCAAAAATGATGCAAAACGAAAGCTCTGATACCAAAAATGATGCAGAACAAAAAAGATGATGCGATGCGGAAGTAAATTAAAATTAATATTTTTTTTATTTATTTATTTTCAGAAGTCGGCTTTGACTCAAAGGAAAGATAAACTAATGTTGAAAGAAACTAAGAAATGACAGAAAGCACAATTAAAAGGAGTGGATTATCAGAGTAACTCAGAAGTAGGATCGCTGGGGATTGAGAAACCCCCAGACCTAGGGTTTACTCCTCTTTCAAGAAACAGACGAAGAGAGAAGAGAATGTTTTATACCTGACTGTGATATCTCTCGTTGCTTCAATTGAAAGACACTCTCGAGCAGATTGTAGGATCCTTGGAGACTGGGTATCTTCGCAATGGATCCTCGGATTGTAGTCCTATGGCAAGGTTGGCCTTCTTCTCGAACTCAGGATCTGGAAGAAGAAGAACAAAAAAAAGAACCAGAAACTCAAAGAAAGACACTGACCTGAGGACTTAATGAAGATTGTTGGATGTAGAAGTTCCGGAGATCTTGATACTGATGTGACTCTTCTTTGAACTTGCTCTGTAGTTGAAATAGTTGATCTGAACCTGGATGCTGGTGGCCGGCCTCTATGTGGAAGAGAGGGGCCGTGGGATGTAGATGGAAAATTAGGGTTTGGTGGTGGTGGAGGTGGAGTAGAGATGGGTGGACTAAGCTAGGGTTTTGGGGTTGGAGATCTCAGACCTCCTCAAGGTTCCTAGGGAACCTGGATTTACTCCCTCACGGAGCTCAACACTTGAATACAAGTGCGGAAGAGAGAAACACAAAGTGGCTCACAAAGAAATTGATTTCATTCATCTGATTAAATTCAAGAGTTACATAGAGTTGAATATATAGACATAACAAAGAAATAAAATTTTATACATTTTTCATGTGGGACTAATAGGACTAACCCACACTTTAGGCATCAAATTCTCTTCCCAAGACTCCTTCCATGAGTGGGCAGCCCAAAAACTCCAAGAAAACTTGAAAATCAGCTCCAAATGGCAGGTTATGGGGGTGTCTCCTAGTATCTCTCCATGAATCAAGGATTTTTCCTTCATGGTTTGGCTCATTTGGACACCTCCTAGTCTTGCTCCACAAGTTTAGGCTTCTTCCTTTCATGGCTTTGGCACTTTTGGAAACTTTTGGGTGCCTCCTTGATTTTCTTCCCAAGACATGCTCTCTTCCCTTTTATAACTTGGATTTTTATGGAACATTGTGGGGCACCTCCTTGATCCTCTCTTCAAGAAAAATTCTTGCCATCCTGGCTTGGGTTTATCTGGAAAGAAGTTGTCTCCTCCTTGGATTGAGGTATCTTGATGGATTTCTACCCCAAGTGGTGCAAGAAAAAAGAACCTGCTTACTTGAGGCGTGGGGACCAAGGTACACTGGATGGAGATGTGGCAGGGAGTGTGGCACCCACTTGTAGCTGGAAAATGTGGTGCCCTATGGCAAAGGGAATGACACCTACCTGGGCCTTGGACTTGGACTGAGTCAACATGACCCAACAAAAATTGAAATGACAAAATTACAGACTCAAAATTGAGTTGATCAGGTCAACCCTTATTACAAAACCAGAAAATCCTAATTCTTCGGGCAAGGTCAATCAGAGATCCAGATGGAGCCCTGAAGTCTTCTTCTGAGTCTGGTGCCCGCACCATTCTTGGTGAGAAGGATTAAGAGTATGAGTTCTTATCTTATAAGTGATTATTTTTTCATAGTGAAGTCTTGCATACCCTATTAAATTATTTTTTATTTTATTTTTTTCTACCTTCTCTTGCAGTATCAACAATGACATCGTAATCTTGGATATAGAGATCTGTATTTTATACGAGAGATTTTCTAATAAGTGGTATTGGTGCAGTTGGTACCACAGTACCTATCACATTATTTTGTTTGATAAAACTTTTTGGAGTCAATTTGGATTACCTTCTAGGAGTTAATCTAGATAGTCTTAAAAAGGGGTGGCTATCTAGATTAACATCTCTTTAGTTATTTTTTAATTAAAATTATTGGCTAAATATCTTTTCAAAAAATCTTATATAAGCCCTCTTAGCTACCCCTTTCTTCTTCCCTCACCCAACAAAATCCTAGCCATAAGAGACTCCACCTCTCAAGTTGGTCATTCTCATCGTTATTTTAATAAATCTATTTAATTTATGAATTTATTATTTTTATGATGTTTGATTTTTTTTACTATTCTTGTCTCTCTTTCTGATGGTTAATATTATTTTATATAATGATATAAATCATGTAATTGATATATTTTGATAAGTATGTGAATTTTTAATATATTTGACTTAGGGATATTTTGAAAATTTAATTTTATATTACCAGTAATCTGATTATCATACTAAATAGATCAATCAAGATTTCTAATAATTTTACTATAACATTACATGCATGTACCAAATATAATAATCAATATTATAAGTAATCTACATTATTGATAATCCAAGATTGCTTGGCGATACACCAAAGGCAATCTTAGTATAAGTAGCTATGGGTTTTCCTTTGGCTTTTAACTCTCTTCCAACTTTTATAGAAGTTTTTTCCTTTATTAAATACATAATAACTGAGGCCAATTATGGCCAGTTGATTGGATCAATTTATTTATATTCAACAAGATGGTTCTCATGTTAACGTATTTTATTGCCTAGGGGAGATCACTTTTACTTGAGTTTTAGTACAAGCAGCTATGGGCTTTGCTTTGACATATCACTCTCTTCCAACTGCCATAGAAGCTTTTTCCTCTGTTCAATACATAATAACTAAGGCCAATTATGGTTGGTTGATTGGATCAATTTATGGATGGTTAGGAAGATGGTTCTATTGATAATCCTACATGTACATGTGTATCTCATAGGTGAATTTAATAAACCCATGAATTAACTTGAATTTTAGGTGTAGTTTTAGTTATGTTGACCATATCTTTTGGTATAACTAGTTATTCCTTACTTGAGGACTAAATTGTCTTTTGGATAGTAAAAATCATGACAGGTGTACTTGAAACTATTCTTGCAATAGAATAACCTTTAGTAGAGTTATTATGTGAAAGTACTAGTGTTTGCTGATATGCTTTGAGGTATTTATGTTAATGCACTCTCCAATTATACATAGCAAGTTATTTTGGATTTTTTTATAGGGAGGATAGATCATAAATGTGTGTAATTGATCATATATCATATTAGGAACAAACATTACTATTTTATTGGTACAAATATGGATTTTTTAAAAAATAGACATTATTCAGACATATCTCTTCAACTCTAAAGTATTGTATTTCTTAATTGATATGAATGGTTGAAGAAGATTTTTGGAGAGAGGATGGATTATGGCAGTGCATGACTTGAACTCGTAATTGGGCCATCTAGATATATGATTTTGCCCACTATGTTGCAATTCATAACCAAATGTATTTTTGAATCTGGCCATCATGTAAGTGCCCTTATATATGTGGCATGCAAGTTTGTTTAAGAAGAATCATTTCTATGATCATACTCGAATTATGTCATGCATGAACAGACTTTGTACATAAGATCTTGTAGAGTAAAATAAGTATTATAGATGATCGAATACTCTATTTGTTCTACTTAAATTTATTTATAATGTAGAAATGCTTTGGTTTCCTTTGCATCAATCCTATTCTATGATACTATCGGAGTGAAATATAGGATCTAAGGAAGTAATAAGCAAATACTTTGTATATAAGAAAATCAAGATGTTTTGCAAATATACACCAATTAAAAGACATGAGAGAAACCAAAAAGCACTTGATCATGATAAATGATGAAGGTTATGTCTTTCACAGAAGGACAAGCCTTCAAATTAAATAGACAAGAAGAATTCAAAAATTTGAAGGCATTTTAGTAGATTGATCAATTAGAAATAAACAAATCCTATTGCTTAATTTGATCTATAAGCAGGAGTTATCTCAGTGATGGGGAAGGTTAATATGCTGATCAATGGAAGGAACCTAGGAATTCCACTGTAGTGATTTTCCTCCGGCCCCTCTCAAAAGACTTTACGTGAAGGAGAATGAGCAATGCCCTATCCTTTATATTGACTTCAAGTTTAAATTAGAGAAAAAAATGAGAGAATTAAAAGTTTCCATCTAGTTGCAAAAAGGTCAGCTTTGTAACAAAGACTTATAAAAAAATAAAATTAAAAAAAAGGGCGTCACCTCACCACTTTATACTACCAACATCTATCAATCTATGCTGATGAAAAGATAAATTCTTTGTGCACTGTTCTTTGCGGAGAAAAAATACACTGCTAGCGCATGCTTGAGCTACGCACCACATACTGAAAAGTAGCAACGGTTAGGTGCTGTTTGTTCTTGATGTGGCATTCTGCCAAATCAAAATGGTTCATACGACTTTTGCTGGCACGTTTTCCACCGCTAGTGCGTTCTTATGCAAAGTCCTCCCCTACCCTTCACTTACAATTTGGTGCAAAACGTGAATTGCATGATATGATACTGTTTTAGACCTTTATGGGGTGTCAATTGATTTTATTAGTAAAATTATTGAAAATTATTACTTCTGATTTAAGTTTGTACCCCATCTATATTATTTTAAAATTTATTATTCATCAAAAAATAATGTGGAGTTAGAAACTCGTTTAAAAATTAAATTGGCAATGCGAAATCATTGTCAACGCTAAGATTAAGAATTATATGTGGCATGAGGTCCAAGGATGCAAATTGGTTATATCGAATCGAACTATCCAAATGGTTGGTTTTGGTCAAGCTTCCTTAGCGCATTTTGGCGATCATATCCGGACGATAAATGACAATACTTTGCACTCCAGTTTATAATTGGTGAGCAGAGCAGTGGAAGATAGGCTGCTAGTGGCAGGCAATAACAATGGGCCATGAGTTGGTAGGCAGGGGGAACTAGGACATACGTGGGGATGAAAAAGAAAGGACCAACCTACTCGAAAATCATCCCAGGCCAGGTCCAAAACAGCAGGTCATCTCCAGGTTTTCCTACCAGCATTTTTATCCTGCAAAGACCAATCTGTGATGAGGTGAAGGTTGTTGTTTATGGAATGGGTTGGGTTAGCGTAAAACCAATTCAATTGCATTTTTGTGGGACTTCCTCTTCAACTTATTCATCATGGCTTGCTTATATTCTCATCACTTTGTCTATTTTCTATATATAAAAATAGCTAAAACCAGTACGAGATCCAGCCCAATTTATTCCACCACCGTGTCATCACACCATAAAAAGAGGACCATTGGATGTTGGAATCTTTCATAGCTTCATAACTTCTGTTTAATCCACTCCTTGACCTCGGGACCTTTCATAGCTTCTGTTTGAATATTCTTCTACTTCTTTTAATTAGCTATATAATATTGACATGTATCTAATCTAAAGAAGGCTAGTTTTAAAATTAATTGACCCACAATTTTTTTAGCCTATGAAATCTATCACGAACCTAAATAATAGAAATTTCATGTAAGTTATATCGTTATTGAGATGCAGCTGCGCTGTGATTCGCATTGCCAAGTTTCACTTACACATGCTTGCAACTCCTATTGTTGTTGCTCTTCCTCCTGGACCGGGTTCGGTGGATATGCCGGAAAGCTCCTTGACCTGCAGAAAAGTCCATAGGCACCGGAGGGGCTCCGGCGGGGGACACTCCGATGCTTAAGTTAGAGGAGGGATGGAGCAACAGATGGAAAAATCTCAGGGAGAAGAGTTCATAGTGGGGATGAAGAACGTTACCCTTTTCATGGAGGTCCCCCAGGTGCCTTTTATAGGCATGAAATGCTGCCAAATTCTGTTGGGGAACAGGATGGGAAAGCCCGTATATGCCCCCAGGAGAAAAGGCGTGGCGGCGAAGTCGTGGGTTGGCGGCGTAGCAGGAGCGTCAGAGTGGTAGCTTGGCAGCAAGAATCGTGGCCATGCACTGGAGTCCGTTACAACAAAGTGTCAGAACTTATCAGGGAGAAAGGCTCCTGGAAACTTCGAGCGACCCCTTCAGCAGCGGGCTGTCCTGGCCTTCCAGAAGCTATCCGTGGCGCTCAGCAGGGCCTCCCAGAAGCCGACCATGGCAGTCAAGGAGGCCGACACACGGATGGTGGGGCGTCCACCAACTCTCGAAGCCTCCGGATCAGCCCTTTGGGAAAGGGGGTAGCGGGGTCATCTCATAGAACCGGGAAGGTGGACCCCACGTGAGGATCGGCCGACCGGACGCCGGGGGCCGGTCTGACCCGGGACTAGCCTAATGGATGCAATAGATGCCCCTTGCTCCTGGGCCTTGACGGGCCATGTGGCCCAAAAGGGCAGGAGCATGATTGCGTGCACCTGCGGCGGATTTTGGATCAAGGCATCGGGTCGCTTTGAATCCCCCTCGAACGGCTCCTTGGACAGCTGTCAGCCGCTCATTAGGGCGCAGGCGAGGTATTTAATGCGAGTCAGGCGCCATAACGAAGGCCAGGCTGTGCCGCGTTGATCCGGGGCGGAGTGGTGCGTCGCGCCACGCGGCAACATCTGGTCGGTCGGCGCTGCCCCCCAGGTCAGTCTCGCACCGCTGATCTGGTGCACATGCGGATCGCCACCCACATGAGGGGATGCTTCGAACGCTCCGAGCCCTGAAATGCAGGCAATTGTGGCCGCCGATGGGACAGCTGGGATGTGCTCAAGGCAGGCAGTAACTTCTCCTTCCTTCATCCCTTTCCGTCGGAGGTCTATAAAAGGAGGAGGCAGAGCGAAGGGATTTTTCCTGCTACGCCTGCGCTTCACGAGATAGAGTCCTCTCTTCCTTCTTCTGTGAAACCCGAAGTCTAGGAGTCCAGCCCCAGGTTAGTCCTAGTCCCCCTTCTTCCTCTTCTAGCCCCAATGGCTTCTAGTAGTAGGGGTCCGACTCATAGGCCTAGGGACCCAGGGCCGAGCGAAATACCCTCAACCATGACCTGGGAACGGGTCGAAAACCTTAGGGCGGTGTACGGCATCCCCTCCACCCTGCATCTTACACTTCCCGGCCAAGAGGGTAGAGCAAAAAACCCACTAGGTCCATGGACCCTCCCGATGTATGAGTCTCACCTTAAGACCGGCCTCAGGTTTCCTCTGCACCCTCTGTTCATAGGAATCTTCAACTTCTATAAGGTAACCCCGGTGCAGCTAACCCTGAACAGCATTCGGGCGATATGCTACTTCATCGTGCTATGCCACAGGGCTAGGTCCGAACCCAGTCTGTCCCTCTTCGATAACTTCTTCTACCTGAAGAGGGACTTTAGGAGCCGGGAGTGGGCCTTGTTTGTCCCCCGCCAAGGCAGAAAGATCTTGAAGTGCCTCCCATCGGTCGTCCACGGGTGGAAGGCCAGGTTCTTCTTCGTCAGCAATCTCGAATCCTGGGGGTTCAAGCCATTGTGGAGAGAGCCGCGGCCGAGAGTCCGTGAGGGGAGGTCGGTTTCGGTGACCGACTGGGGTGCATTCGATGAGATCAGTAGAGCCAGCCCGGTGGCAGCGTTCGAGCTGTTAGGGGAGGGAACGCTTCACCAGGCGGGGATCAGCCCCCAAGGAGTCCTAAGCAAGGGCCGACCCCTCTTCTTATAAATCCCTCAGCTCTTTCTCCTTCTACCCTACTAACTCTGAATGCCTGGTGACAGGAGGAAGGATGCAGCGGATCGACAAGTCCAACATCATCCAATGGGCGGTGCGGAAGCGGGCCATCCTGGAACCAGCCCCCTCGCCAGCCACCGAGCGACAGAAGAAGAGGCAGGAGGAGGAGCGACCCATCCCCATCATCGAGGTCGAGTCGAATGAGGACGACATCCCCCTCACCGAGCGCATGGCGAGGAGTGTGGCGGGGACAGCAGCCCCACTGGCAGGGTCAGCCCTCCGACTGGAGCAGGAGGGGTCGGGGATGTCTGACACAGCTGCGGTTCCTGCTAGTCCAGAGGAGGCAGCCCCTTCGACCGATAAGGATAAGGGGCCGGCCATGGAGGGGGCAGCCGACAGCGGACCCGAGTAGTTGGACCAGGAGATCCGCCAGGAGGAGTTCCAGCACTGGCATGCACTCAACCACCCCAAGAGAGCACAAAGCCTACTGAGGGGTGCGATGACTGACGTCGACTGGGAGGTGTCGATCCAGAGAAATCTGATCGACGTAACTGTGGAGACTTACCGGGACTTCATGAGGGTAAGGACTTTATCTTGCTTCTTTACTCCATTGTTTTTCCTTCTTCAAGTATAACCCTAACTTGGTCATACGTTTGTAGCTCCTCCATGATATCTCCCTCATGGATGATGGCATCTACCGAGTAGTGCACGCCACCAAGACCTCCGCGAAGAGGGTCCAGGAACTGGAGGCGGCCCAGGAGGCCGCAATGGCATCTCTGAAGTCTTCCGAGGAAAACCTGGCAGCAGCCCAAGCAGAGACAAAGTCAGCAAAAGCTGACTCCCTCACCCACCGTCTAGGCAAGGAAGAGAAGCGATCGGCAGAGGCCAACCAGAGGGCCCAGGCCGAGAGGGCGGCGGCGGCACAGTTGGAGACTTAGCTCAAGGAGTCCAAAGAACTGGCCGCGAAGCAAGTCCAGGAAGACGTGGTGGCCTATAAAGCCTCCGACGGCTTCACCGAAGACATGGAGGAGGCGGTGGTGGACTTTTATAAGGAGGGCTACGACGACGCCCTGAAGAAGGTGGGCTTGCTCTTTCTAGGGTTGGACCTGTCAGGCGCTGAGTTACAGGACCCGATCGAGGGAGAGGAGGCCCAGGCAGAGCCCCCAGCTAGAGGTGAGACAGGAAAGGTTAGGGTCGAAGCTCCAGCTCAAGCATTAGCCGACACGGAAGCGGTTGCCCCTTCGGAGGAACCTCCAGCCACTTCAGTTCTAGTTAATCCTTCAGTTGTAGCCGATGGGGCCGAGGTTGTGGCCCCTGACGCATCTTCCATGGGTCGGACCTAAGGGGGTTGTAAAGGTCCGACCCACCTCCTTTTGTAAATGCTTTCCATTAAAAATGAATGAAAGAGCTTTTGACCATTTCCAATGCGTAAAGCAAACACCTTTTCTTTCCGAAGTTCTTCTAAGTACCCTCGGTCGGCTCTGTGGTATCGTAGGGTCACGAGCTCCATCGAGGTGGCCGATGGGCATGGAATAAGTATTTTTCTTCCAAAATTTCTCTAAGTATCCCCGGTCGGCCCGCCTGGGCCAGAAGATGGTAGGGTAGTTGAAAATGGTAACTTAATTTGGGCCAGATACCTAGGCACTTGCTCCTGGTACCCATCCGCGAGGCAGCCCCCGCTACGGCCCATCTTCCCTATGGTCCGACGGGGGTTGTCTTGGGATGGTTGCCGACCGGGGTCAAACTTTCGGAGTGGGCTATCCTAGAGCCTCTACCGACTGGGGTCGGACTTTCAGAGTGGGCTGCCCTAGAGCCTCTGCCGACTGGGGTCGGACTTTCGGAGTGGGCTACCGTAGAGCCTCTGCCGACCAGGGTCGAACTTTCGGAGTGGGTTGCCCTAGAGCCTCTGCCAACCGGGGTCAGACTTTTGGAGTGGGCTGCCCTAGATCCTCTACCGACCGGGGTCGGACTTTCGGAGTGGGCTGCCCTAGAGCCTATGCCGACCAGGGTTGGACTTTCAGAGTGGGCTGGAAGAAGTTGAAGAAATTTGTAGACTTTATTGATAATACTTGCGAAGATTGTCTACATTCTACAGGCGCGCTATTTGCCGCCTGTCCAAGTGTGCGAGCCGGTAGGTTCCAGCTCGAATTACTTCAATAACCTGATAGGGGCCTTCCCAATTGGGAGAAAGCTTCCCTTGTTCGGTTGGCCTCGAGACCTACGTCTTCCACAGGACTAGATCTCCAACTTGGAAGGTGCGTGTCCTAACCCACGAATTGTAATATCTGGCCATCTTTCGATGGTAGGTCACCATCTTCATGCTCGCCCGGAGTCGGGTTTCGTCCAGCAGATCTAGGTCAGCCCTCCGTTGCTCCGAGTTGGCCGGCTTGGCAAACCGGTCAATCCACAGAGATAGTAGAGAGACCTCTACGGGGATGACCGCCTCACTCCCATAGGTTAGGTTGAATGGAGTTTCCCCCGTTGCCAACCTAGTGGTCGTCCGATATGCCCAGAGCACTGAATGAAGCTCCTCTGCCTAGAGCCCCTTGGCTTCATTCAGCCGGGTCTTCAGCCCATGCAGGATCATCCTATTGGTGACCTCAGCCTCTCCATTGGACTGAGGGTGAGCGACCGACGTCAGCCGATGGGCGATGTGATATTGTTGACAGAAGTCCCGAAACTTAGAGTTGTCGAACTGCCTTCCGTTGTCGGTGATGATCATCTTCGAAATCCCAAACTGGAAGATAATGCAATTGTGGACAAAGTTTTTCACTTTGGTCTCGGTTATCTGCGCCAATGCTTCTGCCTCCACCCACTTAGTGAAGTAATCAATGGCCACGAGGAGAAACTTTCGCTGATCGGAGGTCAGGAAAAAAGGTCCCAGGATGTCATCCCCCATTGTGCAAAAGGCCAAGGTGCCGTGAGTGGGATCAACTGGCTGGCAGGCCTTCTCTGGACACCGGAGTACCTCTGGCATGCATCGCACTTTTGCACAAAATCCAAGGCATCCTTTTGAATTGTAGGCTAGTAATACCCCTATCGGATGATTTTGTACACCAGGGACCTTCCTCCAAGATGATTGCCACGGATGCTTTCGTGCACCTCCCGGAGCGCGTAGTCCGCATTGGCCGACCCTAAGCATTTCAGCAATGGTTGGGAGAATGAATGCTTGTAGAGATCCCCATCAAGGATGATGTATTTAGAGGCCGTTGAGTGGACGCGCCTGGCCTCCGCCGGGTCATCCAGAAGGGCTCCTTGTGCCAAGAATGTACAGATTGGGTCCATCCACGAGGCCATTTGCTCAACCTGGTGGATCTCTGTAGGCTCTTCGGCAATGCTCAGGTGCTGCAGATATTCCACAAAGGTCCGATTGGTTGTACCGATCGCGGTGGTGGCTAGTCGTGATAAAGCATCCACCTGGGAGTTTTGTTGCCGAGGTATATGAAGGATCTCAAAAAATTTAAGCCGTGATACCAGGTCCTGTACCTTGTCCAAGTACTTGGCTAAGGAAGGATCCCTTGCTTCAAATTCACCCTTCACCTGATTGACCACCAGCTGAGAGTCGAAGAAGGCACGGACCCTACTAATGCCCAATTCATTCACTATCTTCAGCCCCACAAGCAGAGCTTCATACTCTGCTTGATTGTTCGACACCTAGAATGCAAAATGTAGAGCGTACTCCAAACATTGCCCATCGGGGTCAACTATGATTAAGCCTGCACCGCACCCCGAGAGGTTGGAAGCTCCATTTATGTGTAGGGTCCAGGCGAGCTCGGCTCCTCCCGCTGGGTCAACCTCTCCCGCGGGCTCAGCTCCTCCCACGAGGTCTGCTATGGGCGTCTCGACCATTGTCAAGGTCGACTCCGCCCCCTAGGTGCATTCCGCAATGAAATCAGCTATCACATGGGCTTTTAAGGACGATTGTGGCAGGAAGGAGATGTCAAACTCACCCAGTCTGACAGCCCATTTAGCGAGCTATCCGGAGGTATCGGGGCTTCAGAGGATCGCCATGAGGGGTTGGTCCATCAGCATGACTATGGGATGCGCCTGGAAGTATGGTCGGAGGTGCTTTGCCTCTATAAGCAATGAGTAGACCAACTTTTGCACCTTAGGGTAGCTGACCTCGGCATCGTGGAGGACCTTGCTGATGTAGTAGATAGGTTTCTGCTGGCTGCCTTCCTCCATCCTCACAAGGACGGCACTGACTGCTTCACTGGAGGCCGACAGGTACAGATATAGCACTTCCCCCTCCATTGGTTTGGCCAAGAGTGGGGGATTCCTCAAGTAGTCCTTCAAGGCTTCAAAGGCTTATCGGCATTCATCAGTCCATTGGAAGCAATCCAACCAGCGCAGGGTCTTGAAGAACGGGAGGGATCTTTCGACCGACCGGGAGATGAAGCGATTGAGAGAGGCAATGCGACCCGTAAGTTCTTGCACATGCTTTTTAGTGGTCGGATGAGTCATGTCGATGATGGTTTTGATCTTTTTGGGGTTGACCTCGATACCTCTTTGAGTAACTAGGAAGCCGAGAAACTTCCTGGAGGTCACCCCGAAGATGCACTTGGCGAGGTTCAGCTTCATCCCGTGGCACCTCAAAGCATCAAAGGACTCCTGCAGGTCCCTGATATGGTCAGCCTTATGGAGGCTTTTGATGATCTTATCATCGACTTACGCTTCCATGTTCCTTCCATGCGGATCTTTAAAGACTCGGTTGATCAGCCTTTGGAAGGTGGCGCCTGCATTCTTCAAGCCAAAAGGCATCATCTTATAGCAATACAGGCCCCTATCCGTGATAAAGGCCATCTTCTCCTCATCTTCAGGATGCATCCTGATATGGTTATACCCAGAGAAAGCATCCATGAAGCTCAAGAGTTGGTGGCCGGCTATTGCATCTACCAGTTGGTCAATTTTTGGTAAGGGGAAGCTGTCTTTGGGGCACGTCTTGTTGAGGTCTATGTAATCCACACAGATCCTCTACTTTCCACTAGCCTTCTTCACCATGATGATATTGGCCAGCCACTCTGGGTAGTGAGACTCCCTGATGAAGCCAGCATCGAAGAGCTTCTTCACTTCTTTCTCAATGGCCCTCTACCTTTCGGCAGCAAAGCTCCTTTTCTTTTGCCTGACGGGCTTATAAGTATGATCCACCCTGAGCTGATGGGTGATGACATCCACTGAGATGCCCGGCATGTCGGACGCTGACCAGGCAAAGATGTCCGCATTGCTCCTCAAGAAGCCGACCAGCTCTTGCCTGGCTCCTTCGTCTAGGGTGCTCCCTATTTGGAGGACTCTCGTAGGATCATCCTCCTTAAGGGGTACAAATATGATCTTCTCGACGGGGTGACCATGGCTGTCGACTTCATCTCTAGGGTCAAGCTGCTCAAGCGTGGGGTGCCGGTCCAGCTATTTGTCATGAATAGCCAGGCATTGCCGGGCTACTCTACGGTCTCCCCTCAGCTCCCAAACTTCGTCATGGGTCAAAAACTTGGCCAGCATGTGGTAGGTAGATTCAATGATCCGGAACTTGTTGAGGGTCGGTCGACCCAAAATTGTGTTGTACGCTGAGGTCGTACGGACGACCATGAAGTTGACGGAGAAAGTATGCTGGTAAGGTTCCGTCCCGAGAGTCACGGGTAAGGCAATCTCCCCCTCAACCCTGACAAAATTTCTCCCGAAGCCAATGAGCGGTGCCATGGACTCTCGCAGTCTAGACCTGGACAAGTTCATCTGGACAAAAGCATCATACAGTAAAACCTCTGCACAACTTCCATTATCGATAAAGATGCATTTTATATCATAATTAGTGATGATAACCGACACAACCACTGGGTCATCGTCCGTGAGAGGAGGCTCCAAGAGGTCCTCATCAGAAAAAATGATTATATTGGATCCCCTAGGCCTTTTTACAATGTCCTGGTCATCTTTTCGCCCCCAATCAGATCGTTGGTGCAGCATTCCAATGCCTCCATCTGTCGGATGCTGATTGGGAAGCCAGCCTCCCCCGGGGGGTCTCTAACAGTTGAAGTGCCGGCCCGATCCCGGTAGGGTCGAACATACTTGTTCAGGTACCCCCTCCTGATGAGATCTTCGATGGCATCTTTCAGTTGGAGGTACTCTTCTGTGTCGTGCCCATGGTCTCTGTGGAACCGGCAGTACTAGTTTTTATTTCTAGAGGCAGGAGGACCTCTCATCGGTTAAGGTCTTTGGAAGAAGGCCTCATTCTCAATCTCCATCAGGATCTTTTCCCACGGTAGGGAGAGAGGTGCATAGTTGTTGAACCGCTTGAGGTAGTCCCTCGGCTTGGGGCTCTGGCACTGGGTGGATCGATCGTCGTTGCTGGGAGGTCGGACCGTGGGGGCCTTATCGCCCCGCTTCTTTGGGGATGACCTACCCTCAGCCTGGCACAGACTCGTCGATTGTTCTTCTGCTAGGGCATACTTATGCGCCTTGGCCAGCAGGTCAGTATAGCTTGCAGGAAGCTTCTTATCCAGGAAAAATGTGAGCCTGGACGAGCGGAGCCCCCTCTTAAAGGCTGACATGGCCACCGCTTCATTTAAGTCAGGGATCTCCATAACAGTCGAGTTGAAGCGGGCCATGTAGTCCTGGAGGGTCTCTCCCTCCATTTGTTGGATGAGGAAGAGGCAGTCGGTGTTCTTCGGAGTTTGGCTGCAGGTCCTGAAATGGGAAAGAAAAAGGTTTTCGAGCTAGGAAAAAGAATGGATCGTACCTGGACGAATAGCAGAGAACCACATCCACACGGCCTTCTTCAGAGTCATCGGGAAGGCGATGCAGTGGAGGGCGTCGGATGCGCCCTGCACCATCATATGGGTCCTATAGGTGCCCAGGTGGTCCAAGGGATCAGTGGTACCATCATAGGGGTCCACCTATAGAATCTTGAAGTGTCGGGGGATAGACTCCCCCAGAATCTCCGCAGAGAAAGGCAGGCGAGTGTCGTGCATCCGTCCTCCCCTAGCATTCTACCGCTCAACGATCTCAGCGATGCATTCCTCCATACGCATGATTTTACTGTCATAGTCGTGCGGGTCTGCAGCAGGGCGCCAACCGCCGAGAGGGGCAGAGTCGTCGAAGGAGGGGGAAGCTGACCTCGCCCTCTTTCCTTCCATGCGGGCCCTCAGGGACCCCTAGGGTTCTAGAATTACGAAGGACTGGGGCAGAGGCGCCTCCGGCTACTGGCTAATGCCAGCGACCGACTGATGGTTGACGCAGGAAGCCACCGACGATTGCTGCTGATGGTCCGCCATTTCCTGGAAGTGCTGGACCGCTGAGGTAAGCATCTCAATGCAGTTTACCAGCGTCTGGAATTGTTGCAATCCCAGGGTGATGGTGGGCTCGACGATGGCGGTGACATTGCTTTCCGCACAGGGTGCGTTGGGCCCCTGGTGGGAGCGCCCTCCCCTCGCGGAAACACTCCGGGTTCTTCCTCTTGCCATGGCTAGAACCTTCTCGTCAATCTTTCCTTTTAGAACAAGGAGCGCAACAAAGTTTCAGCCCCTTCCTCTAGCGCCAATCTGTTACTGCTCTTCCTCCTATACCGGGTTCGGTGGATACGCCGGAAAGCTCCTCGACCTGCAGAAAAGTCCCTAGGCACCGGAGGGGGCTCCGGTGGGGGACACTCCGATGCTTAAGTTAGAGGAGGGATGGAGCAACAGATGAAAAAATCTCAGGGAGAAGAGTTCACAGTGGGGAAGAAGAATGTTACCGTTTTCACGGAGGTCCCCCGGGTGCCTTTTATAGGCATGGAGTGCTGCCAAATTCTGTTGGAGAATAGCCTGGAAAAGCCCGGATATGCCCCCAGGAGAATAGGCGTGGCGGTGAAATCATGGATTGGTGGCGTGGCAGGAGCAGCTGAGTGGTGGCTTGGCAGCAAGAATCATAGCCGTGCATTGGAGTCCGTTACAACAAAGTGTCAGAATTTATCAGGGAGAAAGGCTCCTGGAAACTTCGAGTGACCCCTTCAACAGCGAGCCATCCTGGCCTTCCAAAAGCTAGCCGTGGCGCTCAGCAAGGCCTCCCAGAAGCTGACCGTGGCAGTCAAGGAGGCCGACGCACGGACGGTGGGGCATCCGCCAACTCTCAAAGCCCCCGAGTTAGCCCTTTGGAAAAGGGGGTAGCGGGGCCCTCTCCTAGAACCGGGGAGGTGGACCCTGCGTGGGGATTGGCCGACCGGACGTCGGGGGCTGGTCCGACCAGGGACTAGCCAAATGGATGCAACACCTATAATCCATGTTGGCTCTTAGCCTAGTGCTTGAGCAAACTCCATTGGTGGTGAAGAGTAGATATTTGATTCTTTTAAACTAGTAACAAAATTGTTGACCCCTGGAATGATTTTGATGATTACACAATATTGATGCATGATTCTGATACTAATGATCTTCAAGTGCTTTAAAAGTTTTTGGAGGTAGTTCCAAGTGGGAGTTTGACAACTGTACACTATTAGGACTATTGGCGCACCTTCATGTATCAAAAATGAGTTAAATGTATCACTTATGTTATTTGAAAGCCCTAAGGAATGATACTTTATATATTTATGTAAAAAGTGGTAAAACAGAGAAATTTGATGTATTTTGTAAGAAAAACATGTTAGAATAGGTTTAAAATTAGTTTAGGTAAAGTTTGAAGAAAGTTTGGAGCTTTTGAAAGAGTTTCAACTCGAGCCTACTCTATTGGCTCGAGCTGATACATGGCATGGCATGGCACAGCACAGAACAAAAGCCTGGCACAGAAATCTGCTAGAGCGACTCGACCAGAACATTGGTTCCAGGCTTGAGAACTAGAGCCGACTCCTTTAGAGTAGCTGAAAATGAGTTCTGAGAAAACTAGCCAACCGAGCCGACTCAATTGAAATGATCCGACTCTCACAAAATTTCAGAATTTTCTCTCTAAGCATCCGAGCCGACTCAATCATCCAAGCCGACTCGAATCCCCAACTCGGTTGAAATGAGCCGACTCTCACAGAACTTCAGAATTTTCACTCTGAGCATCCGAGCCGACTCGAATCCCAGTTTTTTGAACAGTAACGGCTATTTCCAGAATTCAAATTTCTTGAAATTTAAGCCCTCCAACGGCTAGTTTTCAATTCCCAAGAGTTTCTAATGGCCATATTCACCTGGAAACACTTCAAGGAGCTATGAATGAAGGATTTAAGTGAAGAAAAACAAGAGTTTTAAAAGTTTTAGGAAAAGGTAGCATTTAATATTCTAAGTGCTTTTCAAGAGAAATAACTCAATCTCTTCAACAACTCCCAACCAATTTCTTGAGTCAATCATTGAAGAGGTATAAAAGCCTTAAAGAGTATTGAAGAGGCATTGAAGAAGGCTTCATTTAGAACTTCAACTGCAACCATCTAACAACATTGGATTTGTTATTTGTGTTGCTTCCTTTTAAACTCTGTTTTGAGTTGTTGCAAGTACAGCAGGTGGCTGTAACTTATGGATTATTTTAGGTTATTGATGAGCTTTGAAAACTAATTTGGGTTATTTTTGAATCAAGGAAAACAAACGTTGTAGTGGGTTGTGGATTGTGAGCCCGTGAAAATAATCTGGCTATATTCTTGAGGGAATATAGTGAAAATCCCAAGTGTGTACCTTAGATAGTGGATGTAAGGGTCAAGGGTTGCTCTGAACTACTACAAACTTGTGGTGTTTGAGTGTGCTTATCTCTCTACTCTATCCTTTCACTTTATTGCTTCTGTATTGCATTGCACACCACTATCATATATACAACTTAGTGTTTAAATTGCACATACTTGCTTAAAATTTTTAAAACACCCAATTCATCCTCTTCTTAGGTTTGCCAACTGGGCAACAAGTGGTATCAGAGTAGTATCTCTGTAATCCAATCACTTAGAGAAAAGATCTATGTCAAACCACATGAGCACATCTTTGGCCAAAGGCCAATCAAGTAATAAACCTCCACTTTTCACCGGCATAAATTACAGTTATTGGAAAGCTAGAATGAGGATTTATATTCAAGCTATTGATTTTCAACTATGGGAAATTATCTTTAAAAGGATTACACACACCCACCATGAAGGTTAATGGAGTTGACATCCCAAAATCGGAAGAGGATTGGGATGATAATGAAATGAAAATGGGTTATCTTAAAAGGATCACACACACCCACCATGAAGGTTAATGGAGTTGACATCCTAAAACCGGAAGAGGATTGGGATGATAATGAAATGAAAATGGGTGAGTTCAATGCTAAAGCCATGAACGTTCTTTATAGTGCCTTGAATGCTAATGAGTTTAACTGAATTTTTACTTTTACTTCAACAAAGAAAATTTGGAATAAACTATAAGTTACACATGAAGGCACTAACCAAGTCAAAACATCAAAAATTAATATGTTAGTGCATATTTATGAACTGTTCAAAATAGATCCCAATGAGTCTATATCTGAAATGTTTGCAAGGTTTATCGATATTATTAACAGTTTGAAAAGTCATGGCAGGACTTATGCAAATGCAGATCTTGTTCAAAAAGTCTTGTGATCCTTGCCGGACAAATGGGATCCTAAAGTAACTACAATCCAAGAGGCAAAGGATTTGGACAATCTTCCATTTGATGAACTTCTAGGATCCCTCATCACACACGAGCTTGCCATGAAATGCTATACTGAAGATGATGCAAAAAAGAAGAAGACTATCGCACTTAAAGCTGCATTGGAAGAGAAGAAACCTAAAGAAGTAGAAGAAGAAACTCCCTCCTCGGGTGAAGAACTCAGAGATGATGAGATGGCTTTGACATGCAAAGATTTAGAAGATTCATGGGTAAAGGAAAAGGAAGGTATGGGAAGAGATACATATCTAAAGGTGAACAAAGCAAAGAAAAAGAAAAGGATAAAGAACAACACCCTATATGCTATGAGTGTATGAAGCCTGGACATTACCGATCTGAATGTCCTATCCTAAAGAAGGGCTATAAAAAGAAGAAAAAGAAAGCTATGGTGGCAACATGGACTGACAGCGAGGAATCATCCTCAAGTGAAGAAGAAGATCAATCAAAATCTACAAACATTTGCTTGATGGGATTAGAGTAGGAGGTATCTCCCAAACCTACTCTTGATTTCACTTATGATAAATTATAAGCTGCATTTCATGACCTTCTAACTGAATATAAGAAGGCATGCTTAAAGATAAAATCATTAAAATATGAAAATGATAGTTTGCTAAAAGAAAAGAGTGAAGTTTCACTAAAGAATAATATTTTGCATAAGGATTTGAATGAGCTTTTAGAAAAATATAAAGCTTTGCAAAAAGAAAATGAGGAACATCTAGAAAAGAATCATGTTTTGCAAAATGAGAAACAAAATATGCAGAAAGAGATGGATAGATTAAAACCACTAGTTGGTAAATTAACATTAAGTTCTGAAAAATTAGAAATACTCTTGAAAAGTCATAAGGAAACCTTCAATAGAGCTGGAATCGGATACAAAGAAGATTTTAAAAATAGATTTTCTGCACCTAAATTCATTGCATCTTCCTCATCACAAAAATTAAAGATAGTATGCTTTTGTTGTAATGGATTAGGACATAAAGCACATGAATGTAATCTAAAATGGAAAAGGAAGAACAAAACAAAGAAAATATGGGTTCCTAAAGGAATCAAGGCAACTAACCCCTAAGGACCCAAGAAAGCTTGGGTACCTAAAAAATATACTTGATTTATTTTGCAGGAATGTCTTGCAGTCTAAAATTATAAAATAGATGGTATTTAGATAGCAACTGCTTAAGATATATGACAGGTGACAAGGAGCAATTCATCACCCTTGAGATAAAAGAAGGTGGAATGGTCACATTTGGTGACAATGGTAAGGGAAAGATCATTGGCATTGGTAAGATTAAAATCACCCCTACCACTTTTATCGAAAATATATTGCTAGTTGACAAATTGAAGCATAACTTATTGAGTATTAGTCAATTATGTGATAAAGGCTTCAAAGTGATGTTTGAATCTTCTATATGCACAGTAACTAGCATACTTGATTCTAGCATTAGATTTGTAGGTCATAGACTTGAAAATAGCTATGTGGTAGATTTAAATGATCTAGCCATGTCGAGTATGTCAAGTATAATAACAATGATTGCTAAAACTAAGAAATCTAGTCTACTTTGGCATAGAAGATTAGGTTATGCTAGCACGCATACATTGTCGAAGTAGATCTCTAAAAACTTAGTAAGATTTACCAAAAGTTAAAGTTGATCTTGATCATATTTGTGATGCTTGTCAATATGGTAAACAAACTAGGAGGAATTTTAAAGCTAAAAATATTATTTCAACTTCAAGACCATTAGAGCTACATCACATGGATATATTTGGACCAACTAGGACCACGAGCCTAGGAGGTAAAAAGTGTGGACTTGTGATAGCCAATGATTTTTCAAGATACACATAGATTTTATTTTTGGTGAAGCATTTACTATCTTTTAAAAGTTTTATTAAAAGATTAGAAATCAATTTTTTTTTAATTATTTTAATTAGAAGTGATCACAGCACTGAATTTGAAAATCAATAATTTGAAAAGTTTTGCACTGAGCATGGCATTGAACACAACATTTTAGCCCCTAGGACACCACAACAAGATGGCATTGTGGAAAGGAAGAATAGAATATTGGAAGAAATGGCCTAAACTATGTTGTGTGAAGGCAACCTTCCAAGGTACTTCTGGGCTGAAGCTGTGAACACTGCTTGCTATATCTTAAATCGTGTTTTGATTAGACCTATTATAAAGAAAATCCCCTATGAGCTTTGGAGAGATAGAAAGACAAATGTTAATTATTTTCATATTTTTGGTTGTAAATACTTTGTATTGAATAATGGAAAGGATAATCTTGGAAAATTTGATACTAAATCTGATGAAGGGATATTTCTTGGTTATTCAACTTCAGGCAAAGTATATGGAGTTTTCAATAAAAAAATATTAACTGTAGAAGAGTCTATTCATGTAATATTTGATGAAACTAACCACTCACCTTCTAGAAAAGATGAGTATATTGATAATGATGCAGGTACAGTTAATAAAGCAATGAAGGACATGAGCTTAAAGAATAAACAAGTGGAAGAAGGAGATGAAATGGTAAGTAAAGAGCATGGTGATTTGCCTAAAGAATGGAGGTATGTACATCACCATCCCAAAGATTAATTATTAGAGATCCATCTGAAGGTATTAGAACTAGATCTTTACTTAGAGATGCATAAGATTATCTTGCTTTCATCTCGCAAATAGAACCAAATTGCATAGAAGAGGCTGAAAATGACCCAAATTGGATGATGGCTATGCAAGAAGAACTTAATCAATTCAAAAGAAATAATGTATGGACCATAGTAAATAGACCCTCTGAATATCCTGTTATAGGTACTAAATGGATATATAGGAATAAATTCGATGAAAAAGGCAATGTAATTAGAAATAAAACTAGATTAGTTGCCAAATGATATAACCAAGAAGAAGGAATAGATTTTGATGAAACTTATACACCTGTAACAAGACTAGAAGCCATTAGATTATTACTTGCATTTGCTTGCAACATGGACTTTAAATTATTTCAAATGGATGTGAAAAGTACTTTTTTAAATGGTTACATTTTTGAAAAAAATTTTGTAGAATAACCCCCCAAATTTGAAAACCATGCTTTACCTAATCATATTTTTAAACTCAATAAAGCATTATATGATTTAAAATAAGCACCTAGAGCATGGTATGATAGATTAAATAAATTCCTACTTAAAAATAATTTTACTAGAGGTAGTGTAGACACAACACTATTCATCAAAAAAAAAGAAGATGATATGTTAGTTGTACAAATTTGTGTAGATGATATAATTTTTGGTGCAGCTAATGATTATTTATGCGGAGAATTTGCTGAGCTTATGCAGGACAAATTTGAAATGAGCTTAATGGGTGAGTTGACCTACTTCCTTGGACTTCAAATTAAGCAAACAAAAGAAGGAACACTTATCAACCAAGCTAAGTGAAAGAAAAGTTGCCCTAAGAGCTAATCATTGTAAGGGCATTTTTGTAATCTTCCAACTCTTGTATGACATTATATTAATGAAGGCATTATTTTCATCATATACTACTGTGTCTTATTTATAGATTATGATAAACCTCATAGATTAGGACAATGGAATTAGGGTTATGATAAAGATCATGATAGTGAGACCTAAGTTCCTATAAACCCTAATAAAAAATATTCCTAGTCAATGGACCATCGATTCGGGAATCGATGAATCTGGTAAGACTAGCTTATCCTATGTATGCTCAGTTAATGAGAATGGTTGATCTCTTAACCATTTGTGTAGAGACACTAATACAAGGATAAGGGTGCTCATCAGGGTATGAGTACACTAAACTAAACCGCACCAGGACTATCTTATGGAAGTCTTACTGCTTGTCAAAAGATAGGTCTCAAAGTAAGAGTTGTGCTTGTGATCTTTAGACCTGAGGTCACCATGGTTCCTTGTGCACACTAAGCTATTTTTTTGGTTCATACTCATTCATAACATTGAGTCATGTACGGGATGTTCTGGGTATAGTAGAAGGTGTACGAAGGATGTTAGTGGACCAACAAGGAATCGATCGTTCCTGGTAAGAGAAATTGTTATCCCATGTAATCTCTTCGATGAGTGACTCAATGAGCCTTTGATCAAAGCAGGATGAGATTAGAATTAGTTTCTAATCAGTCATCAGCTGAGTCCTCATGATTGAGCTGAGATTCGATATGACTAAGTGTTAGGATTTGACATATATCCATACCTATCACTTAATCGGGATAGTGGGAGATCGAAAGATTGAATTGCATGGTAACTCACTACTGAAGGATATTTTGATAATTTCTATCAAATTTCTCATCTTCTAGGTAGGCATGATACATTGCTATATGTCAATCTTATCTTGTAGGTTTTCATGAACTAATTAATTTGGTTTCATATGTCAATTCGATGTATGATTCGAATTAGACAATTAGGTGAGCCAATTTGACCAAATTAGGTCAATCGGGTTCGATCGAATTGAACGGCTCAAACCTAAACCTACTACTGGCTAGATGTGGAACTCAATGGGTCACACATAATAAAGAGTTGGCCAAGGAAGTCATTTGTGATTTAATTAGGATCATGGGATCCTAATTGGTTAGCCAGATTATATATTAGCATATGTAGGCTAACCCAATTCCTAACCCAATTGGATTGGGTTCGGTTGTTTGGTATTTGGGCTAACTTATTTAAGGGAAACCCATATTAGGTTGAGTCCTAAGTGGGGCAACTTAAATCAGGTTTTATCTGGTTTTATTTGGGCATTATACTGAATTTTATGAAGAGTCCAAGGCACTATGGACTCTTGGAACCTCTTGGCACAAGCGGGAGAAAGGGGGCACGCACAGAAGGATTGAGAGTCTTTCTGCAGATGAAACTCTGGGAGTTTCTTTTATGAGGTGCCTCTTCACTTAATCCCCATGCTGTTTGGTTTTTGAATGACAGGTCAAAAGAGGATAAGAGGTGGCGTGAAATGAGAAAGGAATTAGCGTGCATAGATGAAGAGTCGCGTCTCTTCATTTACGCACGATTCTGAGATAGAGTCCTTCTGTTCTCAGAACTCTGCTTTTCCCACAATTTCTAAATCTGAAAAGATGCCTCCTTTCATTCTTCTTGACAGGTATATGCCACATGGCATAAGGGGATTTAACCTGGAAATGAGGACTCAGATAAGACTCTTGAATCCTGAAGAGTCTTATCAGATATGAAATAACATATATGATAAGAAATGTCGAGATGCTATTCACACCTCTTAAACTATTATTTAAGGGTGTACGGTGATTTGAGAATTCATTCATGATTCGATCATCAGAAACAGGAGTCCATTTTTCTCGAGAGTCATCTGAGTGTCTCTTTCTGCTTCTCTCTCCCTCCTCCTTTCTTTAAGATAAGACTTATCTTGTTAAGACAAGGTCTAGTCTTTTAGGACAAGGATTTATTCTTCCATATAAGCCTAAGGAGTCCTAAAGGAGGGTTGTCCTAAAACCAATAGTGGTTTAGGACAGTGTTCTTAGTGCCCTACAGTAGGACATGGTGTCCTACAATGGTCAAAGGTCCATATGCTGCCCTAAGAGTTTTGTTGAAGCAAGTAACCCTGGTAGGGATTCTTCATTGGTACCATTCTCATGTGGATCACTATTGGAGGGCTTGCACTTGTGAGTCTCATGGAAAAGGATTGGATTTTAGCGATCTAGATATGTTTTCTGACTTCATTTATGTTTCATTAATTGGTATTGCATGAGGGGTTCCTGGGAATTAGGGTTTTCTAGCCAATTAGGGTTTCATGCTTAGAATTTTTATTTTGAAATTTACTTCCGCATGCTTCATGATTCCCGGCACCCTGGGAGAGTTCCCATCACTAAGTACATCAAGGAGATACTTAAGAAGTTTGGTATGGAGTTTGCTAAAGAAATTGGCACACCCATGTGCCCTACCTACATACTTGATAAGGATGAAGATGGAAACAACATTGATCAAAAGCTTTATTAAGGTATGATTAGATCATTATTATACATAATTTCTAGTAGACCTGATATCTTATTCAGTATTTGTATATATGCTAGATTTCAATCTAATCTAAAAAAATCATATATACTTTCTCTTAAAAGAATTTTAAGATATCTAAAAGGAACAAATAATCTAGATCTATGGTATTCTAAACAATCATCCTTAGAATTAATTGGATACACAGATGCAGATTATGGTGGATGCAAAATAGATAGAAAAAGTACTAGTGGTACATGTCAATTTTTAGGATTGAACTTAATCTCTTGGCACAGTAGAAAGCAAAACTCCATGGTACTATCTACTGCTAAGGCAGAATATGTGGTTGTAGGGAGTTGTTGTGCACAAGTACTTTGGATTAAGCAATAGCTAGAAGACTATGATGTTAATCAAACTAAGATTCCTGTCAGATGTGATAAGACCAGTGCTATAAACTTAACAAAGAATCCAATTCAACATTTAAGAACAAAACACATAGAAATTAGACATTACTTTATTAGAGATCATGTACAAAATGATGACATTGAACTTGAATTTGTTTATACTGAGAAATAATTAGCTGATATTTTCACAAAACCACTTAATGAGGAGAGATTTATAATGATTAGAGGAAAATTAGGGTTATGTAACCCTTTTTGGGAAATTCTTAGAAAATCCCTTAGGAAAACTTAGAAAATTCTTTTTGACCCCTTACTTGTCCATTTTTTGGAAAATGCATACCTATTTTAAGGTTTAAAATAGAATAGTAGCCTTTCTATTTTTTTTGCCCAAAAATCGAGGCTTCACTCAAGCCAACTCGAGCACCCTGCCTGGCGGAGTCGACTCGGTTGATAGGTTCATTTTTTTTAACCATAGGCCCCAAAAACCTAGATCTCACCATTTTCTGTTTAACCCTAGCCAAAGGACAAAATATCCCTTTCCAAGCCATAAGGACCACACCAATCTTTCATTCTCCCTTAGATCCACGATCGATGGCTCCAAGGAAGGCAATAGCTCAACAAAGAAAATGGAAGCCCTCTAGCTTAAGTACAGTGGAACGGAGAACTAAAAGTCACTATGAGTAGTCGACTTGGAGTGATTTGCCCATTTCCCCACCAAGACAAGTCATTTTGATGGGAAATCATTCAGTTACTTGTAGGCTCATGTGTGGCGCATCAAAAGTCCAAGGGAGCCACACAGGTTTAAGGGCTTAGGTTTATAAGTTCCCAGGGCTCTGAGTCATTTTGGGTCACGGCATGTTGGGCTAGGGGCTTGATCCAGGGTTGAGAGGACATATGAGACATGGGTGTACATTGGCTCGGGTTTGAGTATTTTCTCATGTAACTCAGGAAAGAGTGTTTTAGAGGGATTATAACATAACCTAGTTGGGTTATGGGGTTTTAGGTCCAAAGATGTAGCCAGCTACCCCTTAGGTGTGAAAGGTGGTTAGTTGGTTTGCCCAACCACCCAGGATCCTAACAAAATTAGTTGGACTGTTCCAAGAGCCTAATCATCCAAGAACAAGAGGGAAACCTCTCGCCCATCTAAGGAAAGGGAGGCCGACGGTTTGGAGCGCGCTCTTCTTGGTTTTGTGCATGGTATTTTCTTGATCATGCATGGGCGTTCTTGGTTTTGGAGAGCAGGGGATGGCATCTTGTAAAAGAGGCTAGGGTTTCTTCTTCAAGGAATAAGAAGAACAATCTCTCTTTTCTCCTAAATTCATCTCTCTTCTCTACTTCTATTTGGTATTGAGTCTTGAATCCAAGAACAAGGTTGGGCCAGTTGGTTTCTCTTGTTTCCTTCCAAGAAGTTGGAAGCAATCTCTCTTCTCACGGTGTGTCATGACCCTACAAGTGGTATCAAAGTGAGGTTAGAGCATGGGAGAGGAGGATTCAAGAAAGGAGGCATGCTCTCTAGTTCATCTCCAAGAGGAAGGAAGAAGACACCGGCTTGTAATTGTCTTCTGTTGCACCCCTCCGCACACTATCTTCGCGTTGCGGGGTTTCTATCCCGAGATCCCTTTAAGGTTTTATCTCAAATCCTGACTTTGAATTAATTTTTTGTGGCCTGATCAACCATGAATAGTAGCAAGGTGGAGTTTGAGAAATTTAATGGGAAGGGAAGCTTCACTATGTGGAAGGTTTCGGTAGAAGATTTGTTGGTGCAGAATTTCATGGACGTGGCTTTGGAGGAAAAGCCTGAGAAGATGGCAAAATGAGAGTGGCTATCGTTGTAGAAGAGGGCGTGTGCAGCCAGCAGAGGATGTTTGGCTGATGTGGCATTATACAGTGTCCTGGAGGAGAAGACACCAAAGGGTCTATGGTCAAAGTTGCACGCCATGTACATGAGAAAGAATATGTGCAACAAGTTGATGTTGAAGAAGCAGTTGTATAGCCTTTGGATGTAGGAAGGTGGAGATGTTCTTCTTCATATTCAAAGGTATGACCAGGTTTGCAATGATTTGCTGACCCTTGGAGTGAAGATGGAGGAAGAAGATAAGTCCCTACTCTTGCTATGCTCGTTGCCGAGTTCATTTGATCCACTTGTCACTACTTTGCTATATGGGAAGGAGACATCGGTGTATGAAGAAATTATATCAGCGCTAAGGTCCAATGAGCAAAGGGAGAAGATGACAATGGATGGAGTACCTCAGGAGGGCCTCATGATGGGAGAGAGGATTGGGAGAGGGAAGGAAGGCAGTAAGTGTAGGGGGTGGTCCAAGTCCCGGAAAGGCAAGAGGGAATATAGATGCTACAAGTGCAATCAGGTCGGGCACTTAAAGAGGAACTGTCCTCTTTAGAACAAGCATCAAGAGGAGAAGAGTGAAAAGGAATCTGTGAGTACCGTGGCTGATTTGGGATCAGAGGAAGACCTTATGGTGGTTTCAGATCTGCACCAGAAGGTGGTGGATAGTTGGATCATTGATTCAGCATGCTCACATCACTACACACCTCATAGATCCTGGTTTGCTGATTATGCCAAAAACGATGAGGGGACTGTGACACTTAGGGACAACCATCTTTACAAGGTGACTGGAGTTGTTACGGTCAGGGTAAGGATGTTCGATGGGGTTGTGCGGACTCTCACACATGTGAAGCACGTCCCATAGTTGAAGAAAAACCTAGTGTCACTGGGGTACCTGGAAAGGAGCAATTTAAATTTTAGTTGCCATTCTAGGAGTGGTGTTTTGAACATCATGAAAGGTGCTATGGTGGTGATGAGAGGGAAGAGGCTGGAGAACAATCTATATCGGATTGAAGGGTTCGTAGAGTATAGAGGATCTGATACAGCAACGGTAGCACATGATCAGTAGGATTTGTACCGGTTATGGCATTATCGCCTTAGCCACATGGAAGAACGTGGTATGAAGGAGCTGATGAAGGATGCATGGATTCCAGACCTAGATATAGGTGTTGCAGAGGTGTGTGAGCCATGCCAGATGGGGAAGCAACACTGGGAGAAGTTCTCCACAAGTTTAGCGTGCAGCGAAGGGTCCCTAGACCTAGTGCACACAGATGTTTAGAGTCTGGCTCCGATTTCAGGGAGAAACAGAGTTAAATACTCATATCCCTTATTGATGACTTTTCGAGGAGAGCATGGGTGTTCTTCTTGAGGGAGAACTCAGAAGTCTTCATCAAGTTCAAAGCTTGTTTGGCATAGGTGGAGAAGGAGAAGGGGTGGCATGTGAAGGTTGTACGGTCTGATAATGGTGGAGAGTTCACAAGCAAGGAGTTCCTTAGATTTTGCCAGGATGGAGGAATCAGGAAGCAATTTTTGGTAGCAAGGACTCCTCAGCAAAATGGCATGGCCGAGCAGATGAACAGGACTCTCATGGAAAAAGCAAGGTGTATGAGGTTGCAAGTAGGGTTACCCAAGGTGTTTTGGATGGATACTGTTGACATTGCGGCCTACTTGGTGAATCGATCTCCTCATACAAAGCTTAATGGGAGGGTTCTAGAGAAGTTATGGTTTGGAAAAAAGGTGGAGCTCGATCATCTTAGAGTGTTTGGGTGCACAGCATTTGTGCACATTGATCCCAGTCAGCGGAGCAAGTTGGATGCCAAGGCTCGGAAGATGGTGTTCATAGGATATCCGTGAAGAGTCAAAGGATATTGGCTATGGGATCCTTTGGAGAGGAAGGCCATGATTAGCCGAGATGTATTCTTTGATGAAGGATCGATCCTCAAAAGGCAAAAGAGGGTGGAGGTTCAGTAGGAGGTCCAATTGGATGCGGTTGGATGGGATGCAGCTTAGCAACATCTAACCTCTTATACAATTTTACCTTTTGTAGGTGCACTAGGAGGACCTAAGATTCAGGTGGATCACTCTTCAGAGGTGCCTCCACGTGTAGAGAGCAGTGAGATGCATGCTCATGGACCAGATGAGCAGGGGGAGGAGCCACATCCAAGTCCAGGTGTTAGAGTTGCACTACATAAGCCTAGGCAGATTATGAGGCAACCAGTGAGATATGGTTTTGGCAAAACCATGTCATATGCTTTAATAGCTGCTAGTGATGGATCAGAGACCTACGAGGAGGTGGTGGCAAGCCAGGATCGTGATAGGTGGGTCCAAGCCATGATGGAGGAGATGCAATCTATACACAAAAATAGGACTTGGCGGTTTGTGTCACTATCAAGTGGAAAGAGACCCATTGGTTGCAAATGGATATTTCAATGCAAGGAAGGAGTCTTAGAGAAAGAAAACACAAAGTACAAGGCCAGGTTGGTGGCCAAAGGATACTCCCAAAAGGAAGGCATTGACTACAACGAGATTTTCTCATCAATGGTTCGACATACATCCATCATGGTTTTGTTGAGCATTGTAGCAGTACAGGATTTGGAGTTGGAACAGATGGACATCAGGATGGCCTTCCTTCATGGGGATTTGGAGGAGAAAATATACATGGAGCAGCCATAGGGGTTCAGAGAGCCAGGGTCAGAAGGAAAGGTTTGTCTTTTGCAAAGATCGCTGTGTGGACTGAAGTAGTCATAGAGATAGTGGTACCTACGGTTCGATGCATACGTGAGAAGCATTGGCATGACCAGATGTGAGTATGATCCTTGTGTTTATGTTAGAATACTTGAAGATAACTTTAGATTATATATGTTTTTGTATGTGGACAATATGTTGATTGCATGCAAAAGTAGAGAAGTTGTGGAGGACTTGAAGGCAGCATTGTTAGATGAATTTGAAATGAAGGATTTGGATCTTGCTACAAGGATTATAGGGATAGAGATCTTCAGGGACAGAGCCAGGAAGATGCTTTATTTTTATCTCAGGGGAGTTACATCAGGAGAGTCTTTGAGAGATACAACATGGATGGAGCAAAACCGATGGTATTGCCTCTTGCTGGTCATGTTAAACTCTCGAAGATGATGTCACCCAGGACTAAGGTGGAGGCCGAGGAGATGATGAGGGTTCCATATGCTTCAGGAGTTGGGAGCCTTATGTATGCAACGATGTGTTGTAGGCCAGATCTCGGGCATGCAATTAGCCAGGTCAGCAGGTTCATAGCTAATCCGAGTAGGGAGCATTGGAGAGTACTGAAAGGTATCTATAGGTTCTTGGTGGGCACAATTAGAGTTGGCATATGCTACAAGCGCGGTGGCATGGAGGGTAGCACTAGGATATCCATGGAGGCTCAGGACCGGATGGTTGGGTTCGTGGATGTTGATTATGATGGTAATTTGGACACGAGGCATTCAATAATAGGTTATGTGTTTGTGTTAAATGGTGATCCAATCTCATGGAGATCAAGTCTACAGGCAATAACAGCATTGTCTACTATATAGTCAAAGTATATTGGTATTTCTGAGATAGCCAAGGAAGCTATGTGGCCGAAGGGACTTGCATTGGAGATGGGCATTGCACAAAGAGCAATCAAGATTTATTCTGATAGCCAGAGTGCATTGTGTTTGGTCCAGAATCAGGTCTATCTGCTAGGACCAAACATATTGACATCAAGTACCACAGGATTCGAGAGCTGGTGGAAGATGGTGAGGTGGAGCTTGCAAAGGTGTCTACTGTAGAAAACATGGGTGACACACTTACCAAAGTTCTTCCAAGGGATGCTTCTTCAGATGTGTAGCGTTGATGGGACTGATGGATTGGGTGGAGCTTACTGGAGCTTTGGAGTGCCAAGGTAAAGATTGTAGGCTAATGTGTGGTGCACCCAAAGTCAAGGGGGCCACACAGGTTTGGGGGCTTAGGTTTATAAGTTCCCAGGGCTTTGAGTCATTTTGGGTCACGGCATGTTGGGCCAGGGGCTTGATCCAGGGTTGAAAGGACATGTGAGACATGGGTGTACATGGGCTCAGGTTTGAGTATTTTCTTATGTGACTTAGGGAAGAGTTTTTTAGAGAGATTGTAACATAACCCAGATGGGTTATGGGATTTTAGGTCCAGAGGTGTAGCCAGCTACCCCTTAGGTGTGAAAGGGGTTAGTTAGTTAATTGGTTAGGTTGTTAGTTGGTTAGCCCAACCACCCAGGATCCTAACCAAATTAGTTGGACCATTCCAAGAGGCTATCTGTCCAAGATCAAGAGGAAAACTGCTCGGCCATCTAAGGAAAGAAAGGTCGACGGTTTGGAGCGCACTCTTCTTGGTTTTGCGCGTGGTCTCTTCTTGATCGTGCATGGGCGTTCTTGGTTTCAGAGAGTAGGGGACGACATCTTGTAAAAGAGGCTAGGGTTTCTTCTCCAAGGAATAAAAAGAACGATCTCTCTTTTCTCCTAAATTCATCTCTCTTCTCTACTTATGTTTGGTATCGAGTCTTGAATCCAAGAACAAGGTTGGGCCAACTGGTTTCTCTTGTTTCTTTCCAAGAAGTCGACAGCAATCTCTCTTCTCATGGTGTGTCATGACCCTACATTACTCCCGGTATAAAGGTAATTTTTGAATTCCTCGAGCAAGAACACTTTCGTATTGGGGATTGGATTACAAATCAAGGCTGGGAGTTTTTCAGTTCCTTAGACTTATCTACGTACTCCACATTGGTAAGAACATTCTTTGAAAACCTAACTCTTGGAGCAGATCAGATTATTTCTACTGTTAAAGGTGTTAACATTGTTGTGGATGAGCAAGTTTTGAGTAGGGTTTTACATCTTCTTATTGGGGGAAAGTGCTATTTGACTTTGAATGACAAGCAAGCTACTCTGAGGATAGTAGAAAGAAGGAATGTAAGAGGCATTGTCAATCTTCAAGCCAATCAACTTTCATTGGAAATGAGATTGCTGCACAACTTCATTAGTAGAATATACTTGCCCAGGATAGGAAGATTCGGCTGGGTGAGCGAGAGAGATATTGTATTTATGAGATATATGGTTGAGGGGGAGTAGATTAACTTACCCTTCATTATGATGACTCAAATGAGAGATGCAGCTAGGAAAGCTAAAGCATGCCTACCCTATGGCATGGCTTTTACTTTGATCTTTAGAGATTTTGGTGTTGACTTAACTGGAGAGGATGCTAGGCCTCTATTGCACACTGACAGATATACTGAAAAATCTCTTCATCGAATGGGATATCACAAGCTTGAAGGACAGTGGGTGAAGAGGACATCTGGATAGAGGGTAGCACATCATTTTGATCATGATGATGATGATGATGAGGAGCAGGCTAAGCTTGAGACTGATGCTGCTACTGCTAGTGGACAGGAAGAGGGCTCAGATAAGGATGGAAATTCAGAGTCTAGTGAGAGTTCTGATAGTGATGGTGATTCTACCGGAGAAAAAGCCGAGGCACAGGACGATGTTGCACCTCCACTTGCTGAAATGGGTGGACAGCTTGGTAGTTCGAGGACTCCACCAGGCCCATCTATAGCTCCTTCATCCCCTACTACTTTTTTTGTTGCTTCTACTCATACCTCATTGACATTTGAGTAGCTCACTCAGTTCGCAGATACCCTGATAGGCAGATTCAGCTATATGTTCGGCAATCTTTGTTAGACAGTTGAGAGTGGCCTTCAGGAGTTTCGTGATGATATGAGGGTGCAGACTTTGAGAGTAGAGATAGTCCAGCGCAGCCAGAGGATGCAGAGGACTATCAAACTAATCTCAGAGATCTGCATTCTGACTTTGGTAGACTTCGTGGCGCTGCTGATTCATTTGCTTCATAGCAGGCTATGGCTATACATGGTATTCAGCAGGGGATGCAGAGGATAGAGACTGAGCTCGGAGCTATTCTGCTTGGCTTCACTGGAGTGAGACCCACCTTTGGAGCATCTTCCTTTGGTCAGCCACTTAGGCCACCTTCATAGTTTACTCCTAGGGCTCGTCAGTCACCTTCACCTTCTAGACCACCTCCTAGAGCTGGACCCTCTTCTAGGACTCGTAACTCTAGAGGACCTCCACCTCCCATTAGACCATCTAGAGTGTATGCTTCTGAGACTTTCACTATAGGTTCTAGCAGTGAGAGTGACCATGATTAGATATGTCTCTAAGATACACATTTTGATGTATCACATTTTGTATGACTGATGCTATTGTATGACCTAGTGATATTAAAGGCTGTAATTTCTTGGACAATGTACCTTTTTGGCAGTAATGATATATATGACTTTAGCTCAATGTATAATGATATATCTGTTATTCATTTTTGTTACTCTTTTGATTGATGACAAAAAGGGGGAGACTTTATATATGCATGGAAATTAATTCATAGCATATGTATATTCTAAAGCAAGGGGGAGTTTTTGATGATAAACTCAATATTGGTTTAGAGACTCCCTCATACATACTAATATATACTGATACATATTGGTACTGATACTTCTTGATACATAACTGATACATTTTGATACTTTTTGATGCACCTCAATTTAGACTAAATACAAGTCACTTTAATACCTTTTAGTGTTTATATAATACATATACATAATTATAAAGTTTTAATTCCTCCATGCCCAGTATTTTGTATCATCAAAAAGGGAGAGATTGTTGACCCCTGGAATGATTTTGATGATTACAATACATTAGTGCATGATTCTGATACTAATTATCTTCAAGTGCTTTAAAAGTTTTTGTAAGTAGTTCCAAGTGGGAGTTTGACAATTGTACACTATTAGGACCATTGGCACACCTTCATGTATCAAAAATGAGTTAAATGTATCACTTATGTTATTTGAAAGCCCTAAGGAATGATACTATATATATTTATGTAAAAAAGGGTAAAACAGTGAAATTTGATGTGTTTTGTAAGAAAAACATGTTAGAATAGGTTTAAAATTAGTTTAGGTAAAGTTTAAAGAAAGTTTGGAGCTTTTGAAAGAGTTTCAACTCGAGCCTACTCTATTGGCTCAAGTTGATACATGGCATGGCATGGCACGGCACAGAATAGAAGCCTGGCACTAAAATCTACTAGAGCGACTCGACCAAAACATTGGTTCCAAGCTTGAGAACTAGAGCCGACTCCTTCAGAGTAACTGAAATTGAGTTCTAAGAAAACCAGCCAACTGAGCTGACTCAATTGAAATGAGTCGACTCTCATAGAACTTCAGAAGTTTCTCTCTGAGCATCCGAGCCAAGTCGAATCCCAGTTTTCTGAATAGTAACAGCTAGTTCCAAAATTCAAATTTCTTGAAGTTTAAGCCCTCCAATGGCTAGTTTTCGATTCCTAAGAGTTTCTAACAGCCATATTCACCTAGGAATACTTTAAGAAGCTATAAATGAACGATTTAAGTGAAGAAAAACAAGGGTTTTAAAAGTTTTACAAGAGAAAAGGTAGCATTGAATATTCTAAGTGCTTTTCAAGAGAAAGAACTCAAGCCCTTTAACAACTCCCAACCAATTTCTTGAGTCAATCATTGAAGATGTGCGAAAGCCTTAAAGAGCATTGAAGAGGCATTGAAGAAGGCTTCATTTAGAGCTTCAACTACAACCATCCAACAACATTAGGTTTGTTATTTGTGTTGCTTCCTTTTAAACTCTGTTTTGAGTTTTTGCAAATACAACAGGTGGCTGTAACTTATGGATTGTTTTAGGTTATTGGTGCGCCTTGAAAACTAATTTGGGTTGTTTTTGAGCTCGGGAAAACAAACATTGTAGTGGGTTGTGGATTGTGAGCCTGTGGAAACAATCCAGTTGTATTCTTGAGGGAATATAGTAAAAATTCCAAGTATGCACCTTGGGTAGTGGATGTAGAAGTCGAGGGTTACTCCGAACTATTATAAACTTGTGGTGTTGAGTGTGCTTATCTCTCTACTCTATCCTTTCACTCTATTGCTTCTGCATTGCATTGCACACCACTATCATATACACAACTTAGTGTTTAAACTGCACATACTTAAAATTTTCAAAATAGCCAATTCACCCCCCCTTTTTGGTTTGCCAACTTGGCAACAAAAATATTAAAAAAAATAAAGAATGACAATCTATTGAAAGAACCTCAATGAATATATAGAAGGAATTTTGAACCAAGGTCCAAAAAATGGTAGAATTCTATCATATTTATCCATTTGGCCTATCATTAGCCATCCTTGTCACAAGTGATTGTTGGCTATTGTTAATTGCTATCGTAGAAAATATATTAATACAACCTTTGGTTGCAAAGTCCACCTCTTAGCAGGGTAAATAGTATTATAGGATGGATGACATATTATAATCAGAAGAGTGTTCAGCAAGATCATCGATCTCTAATCTTGGGTACAGGATATTGATCTTTTATTCAGGCATAGGATGTCAATTTCTTATCTTAGGCATAGGATGCCAACCTCTTATCCCAAACAGCAAGGGGCCAATCATTTTTTTGGTAGAGGATACCAAATGGCCAAGAGCCATTTACTCATCAAAAGCACAGGTTGCTCGACAACTCATCGGATAGATGCCTAACACATCAGATAGGTATCGATCACTTACTTAAGCTAGTTATAAAGTTATATAATTTAATTTAATACAAAGTATATGTCTTAAAGTTATTAGAGTCATTATGATAAGATTGGTAAAGTGGTTATAAAGAAGAATAACAGACCACTTAACAAACCGTTTCATAAACCGATCTCTTAATAGACTAACTGTCTTAACCACCTTTTTAACGATGTATCCACCTTATAAATGGTTACTACTATATAACTAACTTGACCCTCTACTTCTATAAATAGGAAGTCGAAAGGATTTCCTGGAGGTAACTTTTTTGAACACTCACTCACTCTTAATTTTTTAATATTCCTACTCTCAAAGCTGACTTAAATATCGGAGTATTCCTCGCTAGAGAAATCCCATCGATTTTTCCATTACTGTGGACTTATTTTGCAGGTTATCGAAAAGGAGATCAGACCTACCTTCAAAGTTATCGGCAAGTCATCGTCTAGTCACTTGAAGATATCCAAGAACTCAAATTCACTATAGCATAACTTGCTTAGCCAACTTGGAGAAGTGCAGCAATAGATTGGTGCTAGAGAAAAGGCCTTCTATGCCCAAATCATTCAAGAAAATGCTGATAGGGAGACCTCCACTCAATTGTATTGCTTGATTATGATCCACTTGAAACTTACACAGTGGTATAGAAGTTGAGATAAGAAATTCTCAATTCACTTTCATTATTGATCCAAAACTAGATGCTTTGATTAAGTAGGTCTAATTGCTAGCGAATGCTATTCAATATCTCCAACAATCCACTATCTATCCTCCTGCTCCACCAGTGGAATCATCATAGCAGTTTCTCCACAAGGAGCAGGAAATCCAGTGATCAGTTCCTCCTCTAGTTTGATGGTATTTTCCTGAATGAATGAAATAAAATAAAGATTATTATTGCTTAAAAGTGACATAGAAGATCATAAAAAATGAATCTTTTAAATTTCTGATAAGTTTCCATAGCATGGAAAATTCAATAAAAGAGAACCAATATACAAAATAAATATTAAGAGAATTAATCCATGAATAAAAAAATCTAGGAAGAAAAGATAAATCTAGGAAGATTAGTTAAGAGCATACTATTAACATAGCATAAAATACTAACAAATTGGAAAAAAAGGCCATAGTTCAAGAATTTTTAAGACCCAAATAAGTAAAAAGGAATGTATTTTATTCTATAAATTGGATGATACTACCACAAGTAAATGAAAGAAAACATTTTTTTATAAAAGATCACAAACCAAAATTTTTAGCTTTTATTAAAAAATCAAAAATTTTAATTTTGGAATAAGAAATCACCATGCAAGCATCATACATAAATGGGTTTTGGCATGAAATCAGCATGCCCATCGTGAATGGACATGTGGCAAGCAAGTTAAAAAATGTTTGAATTTAAAAATTGAATTCTTAGCGAGATGCAAACAAGGAAGGGGATCATAGATGATTTAAATACATATAAGGAATGAGGTTATGGTAATTCCTCAAATTTCTTCTCCAAATTATGATGGATTTGTGCTCCCTCCTCTATATAAACAAGGTCAATGGGATCCCAAAGGACTGCTCTAAAAAAGAGAAACTTTTATGGCCTAAGATCTTATGGTGAGAGGCCCTCAAGCTCTCATCTATCATTCTACACCATTCTTACAGGTCAGCAGATCCATGAGATGTCGAGATCAAGATGATATCACAGGCTAAGATACCAAGCTGAAGGCTAAACTACCAAATCCAAGATTGAGCTCAAGATCGAGTTCCTACAGTCGAGCTCCTGAAGGTCGATCTCTCAAAGGCCGATCTCTCAAAGGTAGAGCTCTTGAAGCTGAGCTCCACAAAGCTGAGTTTTAAGAAGCTGAGCTCCCAAAGATTAAGCTCCCGAAGTCAAACTTTTAAAGGCCAAGCTCTCAAAGCTGAACCAAAGGCTGAGCTCCTGAAGCTGAGCTCCAAGAGGTTGAGCTCCATAAAGCTGAGCTCCAACGGGTCGAGCTCTCGAACGATGAGCTCCAAAGGGCTGAGCTCCTAAAGGTCAACCCTAAGGTGTTGACTGGGTGCCAGCTCACGCTTTCGGGTCATACTCCATGAAATGCGGTCATGTGCTTGGTGGGCTGGGGTCCAGGTCAACATCCTCGGAGGCCGAGTCGGCTCCTTCCATCTGGGTTGACTAAATGAGCAAAGCAGCTCAGCCCGTGCACCCCGGTTGCTGCGCTGCCGCCTTAAGACCGATTGCTTCCACTCTTTCAATGGATCCGAGCATTTTGAAAAGTTGGTTATGGGTGTCAATCCAATAGTGGTATCAGAGCCAAGGTCACGGGTTCGAAACCTGGAGTTGGTGAAATTCCTCAGGCATTTAGCTAGGGGGGATTGTTGACTGGGTGCCAGCTCATGCCTTCGGGTCATACTCCATACAATGTGATCACGTGCTTTATGGGCTGGGATCTAGGTCAACATCCTCAGAGGCCGAGTCAACTCCTTCTATTCGAGTCAACTAAATGAGTAAAGCAACTCAGCCCGTGTGCCCCAGTTGCTGCGCTGTTGCCTTAAGATCGATTGCTTTCGCTCTTTCAATGGGTCTGGGCCTTTTGAAAAGTTGGTTAGGGGTGTCGATCCAACATAAGGCCAATCCAAAAAAGGTCAATATGAAAAGATCAAGATAAAGACCGGCCAAATCTAAGCCAATGAGAATAAGGTAACATTTTATCTACTCTAATTTCTATTATATTTTTATTTGCTGCCATTTTTCTAAAGCTTGATTTAATTTAGGCATCGGAGGGCCTAGTCAAAGCCAATCTATTGAGCTTTTTTCTTCTTTGTTATGTGTGCCATGGCCCTCCAAGAAGGATTGGTGCCCCATCTTCTATCACCACGAGTCAAGCAAATTGATCGGTACCCTCTAGGCTAACATAGTTAGGCTAGATCTTGGAAGCAATATATTTGTATTGTTTGTGTAAAACAAGAATATATCCCACCTTCTTCCTTGTTGGATCCTAGCATCTTTGGCTAGTGATGTAGTCAAGCTGAGCTAAGTTGAGTAGTTAGAAGCTTGAGCTCTACTTGGTTCAAAATTTTCTCGCTCAAAACTTAGCTCGAGATCTATTGATTCTTAGTATTCCAAAATCTTAAGCTCATGTCAACAAAAAAGGGCAATGCTCGAGCTCAACTCAACTCGACTCGAATAATAGCTAAGCTATATTCGATCTTGTGTTCAAGCTCAATGGTTAGCAATGAAATGGACACTAAGATATCTAAAAGGCACTTCTAATTTGAATTGTTATTCACTAGATAGAATAGTTGCATTGTCATGGGATTTTATGATTTTGATTATGCTTGTGACTTGGATAGGAGAAGGTTTTGACCGGATATATATTTAATCTCTGGTTGTGTAGTTAGTGAAAGGCTACTTTGCAGTCTACAGTTATTTTGTCTACTACAGAGGCAGAGTATATGGCATTGACAAAGGCTGCGAAGGAAGCTATCTAGCTAAGAGGGTTAGTACAAGATTTGGATTTTAAGCAAAAATATTTGGATATTACTGTGATAGTCAGAGTGTCTTGCATCTTGCCAGAGACCAGATGTATCATGAACGCACTAAGCATGTGGATATCAGGTATTACCTTATCAGAGTTTTGGTGGAAGATGGTGATATCCAGCTTCAAAAGACTGGCACTGCTCATAATCTAGCTGATATGCTCACTAAACCAATTCTAGCAGATAGGTTCAGAACTTTCCAGAACTTGATCAGTATGAGCACTTGGTGATACCCTTCAGGGCTTGTAGTGAGAAGAAGATTTTTCATCCATATTTGATAGAGGTATATTATTTATTGCAAGGAGGAGGATTGTTATTGTTTGCTCCAAATACAACTTCTTTTGGTTAGGATTTCTTTATCGTTTGACTTCTTCTCCGAAGAGTTATGGAATAGAAGAATTTTTCTTCAATCGCACTTCTTCTCCAGTGAGTAGTATAAGACTTTAGGACTCTTCTTTGTTGTTTCCCTTTAAAAGGAGTATGAGATCCTTGATTCTGAAAAACTCCCAAGTCTCAATTGCTCTCTATTCATCGCAGCCCTTTGGTCCAATTTTTTTAGTCTTCGCTTGAAAACGTATTTTTTCTTGATTGATTGTCATGGTCGAGAAGGTATTGATCAATTTCTCAAATTATGTTTCTCTTAATTCATAGCCAAGATCGAGAAAGTACTGTCTATTTGGTTTATTATTGCAGTTTATTTATATATCTTTTGTTATTATTTCAGGATCCTATAATTTGGATATTTGTATCACCTTACATTCAATTTAGAATGGTTACATAGTGGATTGCTCTTTCTCTATTGTGGATATAGGCAATTTTATCGAGCTTGCAAATTTCTTATGTATTTATTATTTATACCTATGAAATGTTTGATAAATTGCTTGAGTGAGAGAAAATAATTAATTAGAAGTCTTAAGCTATATGAATTACTATGCACATCCCAACAATTTATTTCAAAAAAGAAAAGTATTTATTTCATTTGTGCATTTATTGGTCATAATTATTTTGTTTAAAATTAGTTTTTCCCAACAAGAACCAGATATGAAAAGTTAAGGTCCTCTATGGACAATTGGGATTTTTATCAGGACCCCCATAGAAGAAGTAAGTCCCTAAATCACTATTACTAGCAGCACAGCCCACATCATAGCAGTTGGGATTTTTAGTGATGGTACGAATCCCTTGAGGATCCATCGGTTTGTTGGACTCATTAACTATCTGAATGTTTTCGAGGTAGCTCGCCTTGCCAAAACCTTCTTTTGCAAAATGGCCACTGCCCATCATTGTGGATGTGTGCTCACCTTTTGGTTCTGAGTTCACAATCTCCCCTCCACATTCTACTTTGTTGGCACTATCTGACAAATAATTGAACAGGGAAGAAGGCCAGTAGCCTAACGGATCTTGACTGTCATATTGCAACCACCAATTCCCGGTTGTTTGGTCCTACTCAGAAAATGAAATGCATATGAACAATTGTACATTATTTATAGATGAAAAGTGATAATGTAATTAAATATTATTACCGTAGGTTTTTTTGCGATACCGAGAGTTTACTAGTTTGCATAAAAAATGATGAAGAAAAGTGGCAGACAATTGCCTGTTACCATCAAAATTTTGCATATAAAAGTAATTTGCATTTTTATTTTACCTTCCAGACAAGTAGAGTGATAGCATATTGGGAACCACCATAGCTAGAAATAGAGTCGATGGCACCACCCAAAGCCATCTCCTGGTTGACTTGAACAAACCCGGGGCACATTAGGTTGTAGCAACCGGTATTACTGTAATCATCACTCTGAGATTTTCTTTGGAAAAAAGTTAGAAGACACCTAATTTTTATAATTATAATATTTTGCCATGTTTCATGCATCGAAATGAAGGATATCTATGGTACATCATCCCTTTCATATATATCATTGACTAGAGATCAATAGAAAAACTTAAAAAAAATGAAAATCCAATCCCCTTATATTTTGTAATGTATTTTTTTTTTATTAAAAAAAACTGATGGAAGACAAGATTGGAGAACACGAGGAAAGAAGAAATTAATAGAAAGAAGACAAGCAAAAATGAAGGAATGTTAACTTACAGTCCAGTAAATAAATAGCCTTGTTCTATTCATCTCCATACAGATATGGATATACCTTTTTTTTTTTTTTCTACACCAAAGAGCAACCAACTGAAGTTAATGCATGAAGAGCGTATGTTCATAATTCTAGATAATTAAACTACTTTTTGTTTAGTTAAGATTAAAACAATTTTATACCTGCCAACCAGCTTCGATGGTATTGACTTGTGCTCCACTACCCCCAACAATCCAGAGCTGTGACAGGCTGAACTCAATGGGCTCTTGGACATATTGGTTCCACACATTTAACTCTACCCTTGTTCCATAGTACTTATCTCCTTGTACATAACCATATGAATGCTACTCAAAAAGACCCACCAACAAACACAAATGAGAAAGGCGGAGTACTGGAAGGATGGAAATGGTAAAGTAATCAAGAGCTACTTTCGAACTACTCGTTTTCATATATTTTCAAAAGTATATACCTCATGTATTGGACCATTGCCTGGTATAGAAGTGACATTGGGGATTATAGTGTCTCTTCTTCCCATATCTTTCGACAGAGTTGGCCTTCAGCAGCACATCCTTTTGGTCCTCCTAATGGGGATAGTGTCCTTAGGGCACCTCCCATTTTGATGCCAAAGTTGAGTTATAGAGCTAGTTTTGTTCTTCGATGCCACCTTATTCTCATCGTAGAGGCCTAATGGGTGGAAAGCTGGCCTCATCTATGAATTTTGCACAATGTGGAGGCAAAAGAAATAAACCACCAGGTGAAAACATTAAGTAAAAGAAGAGATAGTCAACTTCAAAGAGAGTAGACCTGTTCAGTAAAGGATGATCAAAGGCTGGTTGATGAGAGATAGGCACGCAATCTATGATATCTCCATCTGGGCTCTTTTTTTCTTTTTTAAAGAAGGAACACAAATATTGGAACAAATCAAATCACAGATTTAGTATCATTACAGTGACCAATGCCAAAAATAAGTATCATAGAATGGAAGTCTATTATAAACTAGATGGGATTGTACTTAATGAATGAAATAAAATAAAGATTATTATTGCTTAAAGTGACATATATAAAAGAAAATAAAAAAATAGATCTTTTAAATTTTTGATAAGTATCCTTAGCCTGCAAATTTCAGTAGAAGAGATCCAATATGCTAAACAAATATTGAGAGAATTAATTAATTCATGAATAAAAAAATCCAGGAAGAAAAGATAAATCTAGGAAAGATTAGGCAAGACCATACCAATTATAACATCGCATAAGATACTAACAAATTGGAAAATGACTATAGCTTAAGAGTTTTAATTCCTGGATAAGTAACAAAAGATAACAAATTTTTATAAAAGAAACACAAAAAATTCTAGTTTTTATTAAAAAAATCAAAAAATGTAATTTTGGTATAATGAATCACCGAGAGAGCATTGTTGAAAATGGGTTCTGCTATGCTATTGCTCCATAAAATGTTATCTACAATATTTTTATATAATTTTTTACCATTGTTTGTTCAATGAATGATTCGGATTTTCCTCAACCACTGATGGATCATGGTGGGTGTTAAAATATTTGTGGAAGGTGAGGAAAACAAGGGAGAAAGAGAGAGGAAAAGGAAGGCTTTATTATCTTTCTTCCAATTTTATCCAGTACATCTCAATTTTACACTAGTATACAAATTTCATATAAGAAAAATAAAAACAACTGATATAGAATTATACGAATAAAGAAATATGATACAAAATCACACTAACAAAAAAAAAATATGTGATCATATTAATGAAGAATATTATTATGGATTAATATGTGATTCCTAAAATCATGTTAACACTTCCATTCAAACAAACTTAAAGAAGGCAATGTAGGTGCCAACTTGAATTTAAAAATTATTAATTTTCTTATAGACAAAAATATCATTGAAGTAAAGATTGGCACGTAAAAAGAAGATGGCTGAAAGTTGATAATTCTCAATGACAAAAATATTACAGAAAAGAAGGCTGACACGTAAAGAGACGATAGGCAAAGGACAATGATTCTTGTATATAAAGATTTTATAGAAGAAAAGAAAATAGTCTAAAACTAGGTGGTGAAGGAGCCTAGTTTTCTTCGCTAACCTCCTTGATTGCCTGGCCTTCACAATTATTTAAATGCTCCAAACCCTTTTTTTGTTCACCATAACTCATTGCAGCTTCTGCTTCTCCATTTCTTCTCTTACCTGTTCTTAGTTGTCGATGGTTCAGACTCATTGTAGCCATTAGAAAATGCAACAAATCCCTTGCCATAATCTTAGAATAGGCCTTGATCATTCTCCCTTGCCTATTCCTTCTTGAACTCCCAGCACTGACGATGTTACTTGACAAAAAAATCAAAGAGTAAAAGGCTTTATGTATCTTCAATTTTTAGATTTGAGAAATCCCTTAATAATTTTTTTCTGGCCTTCCTTGTTATTAGTGCTTGCTGTAGGAGATGGGGACTTGTCCCTTATGCTACTCCTGGCCATCACTAGAGCCCCTTATCGAAGACTTCCCTACTTTTTCTCTAGCTTCTTTCTCTATGACTTTCTTTTTCTAGAAATGTCTCTTCTTTTTCTCTTCCTAAGACCTATTCAAAGTCCTATTCCCTTAGCCGTGGATCCGAACTAACTCAAAGATGCTCGAGACTGCCATGGTGCCCAAGCAGCTTGTCAATTGATTACCCAATCAATAATCTTTTTTCTTATTATTTAATATTATTAAATTTATTAAATAAAAATTAATTATAATTTTATTTTTTTATATAGGATTAGTAGACTTACTTAGTGAAGTCTGGAGATTTAAGGTGGACAAGGTCAGTAGATCTTATGCTCTTTATTTATTTTCAACTTACCATGCTTTCGTTGCATATGATTTGTTATTAATGAAATCTTGTCTTTTAAAAAATAAAGGATAACATATGTGACATCAAAAACTATATTTTATTATGACAAGTGATTTCATGGATATGTTTTATGAAAATAGCATGTTTATGAAGCATGAATATTCCGAACAAGCTTATTGAACAATAATTTTTAATAGAACAACCCGATCGAAAAATAGGGTTTCCAGCTTCTCCTAAGAAAGTAGTTAGCATCTCCCGAATATTTAGAGAAATAATCTCTAAGTTATCCAAGCCTTTAACTTACTTATGGATAATATAATACTTTAATCTAACTTACTGAATATCCTTCCACTTCTTCATATACTTTAAAAGGAAGAGAACTTTCATGAGAAAACTTTTTCAAGTGAAGTAAGTAATCATACCAACTTTGCCAGATGTCATTTTTCTATTAGAAGAAAGTTATTCGGCATGCCATAGAATTGGCATGCTGTAGAACTGCATTTGTCAGTATAAAGAGGCCGTATGAAATTTGAATTCAAACCAAATACCATGGTATATAAAAAAAAAATTTATAACTGACTCTTTAAGAATCAGAAGCAGTGCACAGATTCTTACCAAATCAGAATCTTAAACGTGTCAAAATCTGAGAATATCTCAGAATTTGGATCATAAATCATGACCATTGGGACTCTCTATATATAGAGGCCCTAGGTTCAGGTCTTTGAGCTAATTCTTGTCCCAAGTATTTCAAGTTTCTCCCCTTCTTAGGAACTCTTAGTTTCCAAAAATCTTCATCGTATTTGAAAAATGAAGTCGAGTGATAAAAAACTTCATCAGACATCCGCAAGGAAGGCCGGACTAGTACGATTCAGAGAAGAGAGATCATGTGTAAGAAGAAGGCGTTTATCGAAAAGCAGTTCTGATAAACTGGAAATTCTTGAATATGTTATCTCTTCATCTGAGGAAGAAGAACAAGAGCCTTCCAACCCACTTTCAAAAGAAAAAGGTTACGATCATCCACTAGGCATACTTCAATGGAAAAAGGAAAAGCTCTTGTGGAGGAACCATCTGATCCGAACAAAGATAAAGCCACTCAAGTGCTTATCGCTAATACAAGTGTTAATAATCCCAAACTGGCGAAAATCATACTACAATCTACCATTCTTCAAAAGACTGGGAGGCAACAATCAAACTCGGAGTGAAAAAAATTCTATCTTCCATTTATCCTGGAATAATGAAGGTAAGTAGTACTTTCCCTTTCCAAAACAACTTATTCGTATTGTGCTGATGTTCCAAATCTTCTATCCAGTTTGTCAGTGATATCTCTATGATTGAAGAGAGTTGGTGTCAAACAACTAACCTCCAAGAAGATCTTTAAAAACAATTAGCAGCAGCCATGGAGGAAAAAGACAAAGCTGTCACTAATCGAAAAGCCTTCGAATCAAGAGTTGTCCTATTGACTGCAAGGATCTTGTTTCTGCAAAATCAACTAAGACAAATTGAAAGGCATGCCCAGCAGCTTATGGATGATGGAGCTAGAAGAAGAAAAATACTTCGATAGGTAGATGAAGCCGTAGAGGAAAAAACTCGGGCGTATGAAGAAGTGTTGAAGCAAAAATCCTTACTGGAAAAGAGGATGATACTTCTTGAAAGGAAATTGAAACAAACCAAAAAAGAAAATGCTTCACTGATCCAACGGAGACATCTTGTGATCGAAGAATTTGAAAAATCTGAAGCCTTTAGCGGGATGGAGCGAGTAGGAGCCAAAAGCTATGAAATTGGCTTTAAAGATTGTATCAACAAGGTCAAGGAACTATATCCTGATCTGGACTTCTCCTCCATTTGCAAAGATTATTTTATAGAAGAAGAAAAAGAAAAACCAACCGATGACCTAGCAATTTCATCTGTCCCGGAGACATCTGAACAAGAGAAAACTTCAGGTGACCAAGTCAGTCAGAGAAAGGTCGAATAATGTCTATAATAGAGAACTAGCCGCAATCATAGTTTATCGCTGCTTCTCCCTCTTTTTTTTTGTAATAAAAATATCAATGAAGTCTTCTATTTTCCTTCAATATACCAAATCATGCTTTCAATATTTAAAATATTTCAAGATAACATTATTGATAAAACAATAAATCACACTGCTCACTATTACTTTCCAATTGATCAGCAATATATTCTGATCATCAAGTACTGATGAGTTAGTAAGTCAGACCAATTCAACTTGTCGGATTGTTGTCAGCTTATTAGGCCAACCTTTTGATCAGTTATTCTGATCATTGAGTATCGATGAGTTAGTGGGTCAGACCAACTCGATTTGTCGGGTTATGGTCAGCTTATCAGGCTAACCTGTCATTCCTTTATTTTCTAAAGGATATTTCATTTCATATTTTTCCTTCATGTGAAAGAAAAAGAGAAAGAGGATATCTTTATTGATGGTATTTGCATAGGTTTTCTACATTCCAAGGTCTTGCCAATGGATAATCATCTAGACTTTCCAGTCGATAGGTCCTAGATCGCATAACTTTAGTGATACGATAAGGGCCTTCCCAATTTGGAGCAAGTTTGCCCTGCTCAGCTGGTCTGGATATAGTTGTTCGACGTAGAATAAGATCTCCAATTCGAAAGATTCGAGCCTTCATCCTTAAATTATAATACTACGCCACCCTTTGTCGGTAAGCGGCCATTTTCAATTATGCCTGTAACCTGAAATTTTTAAGCAGATCAAGATCAATTCTCCTTCGGTCATCATTATTATACTCTTTGAAGCAATCAGTTCTTCTGGAATGAAGAACAATCTCTATAGGTAACATCGCTTCACTCCCATAAGCAAGATTAAATGGAGATTCACCTGTGGTAGTTCGGGAAGTTGTTCGATAAGCCCATAGAACAAAGTTAAGTTCATCGGCCCAAGCTCCTTTTGCTTCATTTAATCGGGTTTTCAATCCATGAAGGATCGTCCGATTAGTTACCTCAGCTTCTCCATTAGCCTGAAGGTGCCCCATAGATGTTAACTTATGAAGAATACCATATTGAGTACAGAAATCCTTGAACTTCTTATTATCAAACTACCTCCCATTGTATGTAATGAATGCATGAGGAATTCCAAACCTATATATGATAAAGTTTCTAACAAATATTTCAACTTTTGCTTTAGTGATCAAAGCTAAAGGCTCAGCTTCTACCCACTTTGTAAAATAGTCAATAGCAACAATCAAAAATTTTCGCTACCCAGAGGCTGGAGGAAATGGACCAAGTATATCCATTCCCTATTGAGCAAATGGCCAAGGAGTCGTTAACTGTGTTAGCTGACTGGCAGGACGCCTTTGAATATTTGCATATCTTTGGTAGGGATCACATTTTCTTACAAAATTTAAAGCATCCTTCTGTATAGTCGGCCAGTAATACCCTTGCCCTATAATTTAATAGGCTAAAGATCTTTCTCCCAAATGATCACCACATATTCCTTCATGCACTTCTTTAAGGATATAATTTGCATCCGAAGGAGATAAACATTTCAGTAATGGTTGGAAAAATGACTTTTTATGTAACAAACCATCCAGGATAACATACTAAGAAGCAGTCTTTCGGAGTTGTTTAGCTTCTAAATTATTCTTGGGCAATACTCCTTCAGTCAGATATTTGACTATTGGACTCATCCAATCCATTTCTGGCTCTATCTGAAGAACTTTTTCTTTTTCAGTTGTTGAAATACTTGGGGTTTCTAAATGTTCCACAAAAGTCCGACCCATTTGGTCAAGTGTAGAAGAGCTAACCTGGACAATGAATCGGCTCGAGAATTTTCAATTCTAGGGATGTGACTGATGTCCTGGGAATCAAAATAAGCTCCAAGTTCTCGGACCTTCTTCAAATACAAAGCCAAAGTAGCATCGCGAACTTCAAAATCTCCTTTTACTTGGTTGACGACCAATAGTGAATCATATAATATTTTCAAATTTCTGGCATTCACCTCTCTTGCGACTCTCAAACCAGCTAGGAGGGCTTCATATCCAGCTTGATTATTAGAGACCTTGAAAGAAAATTGGAGTGCATACTCCGTGATATCACCATTTGGGCTAGACAAAATCAACCCTGCCTCACAGCCAGAAGAATTCAAAACTCCATCTACATGTAAAACCCAAGGTGTATCGGTCAACTCTATTTCATCAGATGGTTGAATTTCTTTTTCATTATTATCCCAAGTACATTCGCCTATAAAGTCAGCCAATACTTGGGCTTTCATTACAGATCGAGGCCGATAAGTAATATCATATTCACTTAACTTGACTGCTCATTTCGCCATTCGGCCAAAAGTGTCGGGACATTGTAAAATAGTCCTTAGGGGTTGATCGATCAATAAAATAATACGATGGGATTGAAAATATGGCCTGAGGTGTTTGGCTGATATTACCAAGGTATAAATAATCTTCTGAAGTTTCAGGTACCATGTCTCCACATCATGAAAAACTTTGCTAATATAATAAATTGGCTTATGTGATTCATCAGAGTCCTTTCTGACCAACACAAAACTAATTGCTTCATCTGATGCAACCAGATAAAGATATAAATCTTCCCCTTCTTGAGGTTTAGACAATATGATCAGATTCATCAAATACTTCTTCAGTTTTTCAAATGCTGACTGACAGTCGTCCGACCAATCGAACTCCTTGGTTTGCCGTAAAGCTTTGAAGAAAGGCAAACATTTCTCAGCTGAATGAGAAATAAATCAGCTCAATGAGGTGATTCGTCCGGTTAACTATTGGATCTCTTTCTTATTAGCTGGATGCCTCATATCCAAGATGGCTCGAATTTTTTCTGGGTTGGCTTCAATCCCCCATTTTGTAACCATTAAACCTAAAAGTTTTTCAAAAGTTACACCAAAAATACATTTGGTTGGATTTAATTTCATGTGATTTTATCGCAGAATATCAAAGGCTATCTGCAGATCTTTTATATGATCATCTGATTGATTGCTCTTAACAATCATATCATTTATGTATACTTCCATAGTCTTTCCAATTTGATCTTCAAAGATCTTATTTACTAACTTTTGATAAGTAGCTCCAGCATTTTTAAGACCAAATGGCATCACCTTATAACAATATATCCCTCGATCCGTTACGAAAGATGTCTTTTCATCATCTTCTGGGCTCATTCATATCTGATTGTATCTAGAGAAGGCATCCATAAAACTTAAGAACTTATGTCTGGCTGTTGCATCAACCAACTGATCAATCTTAGGTAGAGGAAAACTATCTTTTGGACATACCTTGTTAAGATCAGTATAATCTATGCATATCGTCCATTTTTCATTTGCTTTCCTGACCATCACTACATTGGCAAGCCAGTCAGGATAATGAACTTCCCTGATAAATCCAGCATCAAGCAACTTAGTCACTTCTTCATTGATAACTTTTTATCTTTCTGGGACAAAATTTCGCTTCTTTTGTCTAACAGGCCAACTAAGTGGATTAACCTTAAGTTCATGCCTAATTACTCCAGTAGGGATCCCCAATATATTAGCAACTTTCCATGCAATTATATCAGCATTTGTTTACAAAAAATCAATCAGCTTCTTTCTCTGATCTTCGATAAGTGAACTTTCAATTTGGACAGTTTTAGTAGGGTCATCCTTTGTCAAAGAAATATGAATAGTCCTTTCCATTGATATGCTAACTCCCTCGGTCGGATCGCGTGGATCCATTTATTCAAAGGTGGGTTTGTTGATTGACTGTTGATTTTGGATTGTCAAACATTGACGAGCCATCTATTGGTTTCCCCTTACTTGTCCAATCCCGTTTTGGGTTGGAAATTTCATTAACAAATGGTATGTTGATACCATAGCTTGAAACTTATTTAAGGTAGGCCTTCCCAAAATAACATTATATGCAGAAGGGATCTAAACAATCATAAAAGTAAGAAAAAAAGTTCTCTGCTTTGGTGCTGTCCCTAGAGTCACGGGGAGTGTGATTTCTCCCTCTACTCCTATAGAATTTCCACCAAACCCAGTTAACGGTACATGAATTCTCTATAGCTTATCAGTCAATAAATTCATCTTGACAAATGCATTGTAAAGCAAAATCTCAGTGGAGCTTCCATTATCAACCAAAATTCTATGTACATCATAATTCGCGATTATCGTGGAAATCACTACAGGGTCATTATGCGGCATTTGAATGCCTTGCAAATCATCATCAGAAAAAATAACACTTCCTCGAAGCCTTTTGGGACTTCGATCATCTTCATAACAGGCATGGCAAATCATTCTAATTGACCCATCAATCGATTATTGGTTTGGGAGCTCCGTCCCGTCAGTGATCATCCTTAGAACTGCAGGCCCTGGCACCGCTGCCTCAATTGGTCGATTTTGGTTTAGATTCTAGATATATCTGCCCAGATAACCTCGCTTGATCAAATCTTCAATCTCATCTCTTAATTGAATACATTCTTCTGTTGTATGCCCATGATCGCGATGATATCGATAGTATTTGGCCTTATTATGCATAGCTGGCGAGGCTCTCATCGGCCTTGGCCTTTGAAGAAAGTTTTCATTCTCAATTTCTATCAAAATCTTCTCTCTCGAAAAAGTTAAAGGGGTATAAGCATCAAATAGATTGACGTAATTCCTGCCGACCAATTCCCTCGGCTTTTGACCTTGCCGTTGGATCAATCGGACTCCAGATAGTTGGACTCATCCTCCTTGGCTTTCTTCTTACTTGGCCTCGATTCTTTCTCTACTTGTCGCCGGCTCAAGGCATGCTCTTCGGCCTGAGCATACTTTTGAGCACAGGCCAATAACTCTGAATAATTGATAGGAGATTTTTTATCCAAGGAGAATGTGAATCTAGAGGCTCGCAAGCCTTTCTTCATTGCAGACATCGTCACATATTCATTGAGATCTGGGATCTCCAACGTGGCAGAATTAAACCTCTTGATGTAATCTCTCAAAGACTCCCCTTCCAACTGCTGAATAAAGAATACGCTATCAAAATTTCTGGGCATTTTCCTGTTTGTCCTGAAATGGGAGACAAACAACTTTTCTAATTGACTGAATGAATGGACGGTGTCCAGTTGTAGACTGGAATACGACATCCTCGCTGACTTCTTCAAGGTTGCAGGGAAGGCAAGGTAGTGAAGTGCATCCGATGCTCCTTGGATCAACATATGAGCTTTAAAGCTACCCAAATGATCCAAGGGGTCAGACGATCCATCGTACAACTCAATTTATGGAACCTTGAAGTGATATGGAATTCTCTCCTTCATGATCTTCTTGGAAAAAGGAGGCAAGGTGTCGCAGTTTGGTGTGGTATCCTCTGTTTTCCTCTGTTCAATAGCCCTAGCAATCTGCATCTCCAGCTTCTTAAATTTTTCATCAAAATCATTTATTCTTGCAAGATGTTGAACTTGAATACTGTCAGGAGTTAATTCTCCAGATGACGTCGAACGAGACCGTGGATGCTTCCCCTTGTTCCGCTTCTTGGTGTGATGGTGAGATCGGTGATGATGTTTTGAAGGGGACTGTTAACCTGAAGAACATTGATCAGATGTGTGTCTTCTTGGACTAAGATGTTTACTTACCTGAAGGGAAGGTTGCTGGCTAGTTCTTGATGTAGCAGGTCGTAACGATTCCTTCGCAGCAATTTCTTGGAGGTTCTGCATCGCTACAGTGAGTGCTTCTACTTTATCAAACAGAGTATTCAACTTTTCTTGATCCATATATTCAACAGGAGGAGGTTCCACCCTTCCATCAAGAACAGGATCGTTCTTCTTTGAGAGTTAGGGAATGTCCTCCACAGGTAGATCTCTTTTCCTGGTCTTCACCATGCATCCTTCCAGATTCTTGAAACTCTTTTTATTGAGTTTCCCCTACCTGGCGCGCCAATCTGTTATGCCCAGACAAATTATAAGAAGCTAGAATTAAAAAAGAAGTGGATCAAGCTGATTTGATCTAGCTCTCTGCCATCTTCTAGGAGGATCTGGGTGTTGAGGCAGCTTCAAAGCTCGTTAATGGCGTCTGAACTGGAACAGATGTAATATGAAGGAAGGCTAAGTGAAGAGAGGACTGAAATCAGAGAGAGAGTGAGAGCGATCCCCTCTTCATCATGCTCGGTGCTATTTATAGGCTTCAAACTTAACGTCTTACAGCTGGCACCCAGTTGTTAAATAGTTAATTTGGGACTAAAACACGTGCAACAAAAAGACTGCATCATTTGAACATTGATCAGTTTTACCTCTCCTAAAAGTCAATCAATTTTGAGCCTGTCGAGAATTGATCAGCTTCATACTTCTTGAGTGTTGAACGGCCTTACACCTTGTGCCTCTTAGACATTGATCATATTTGTACCTATTGGGCATTGATCAGCCTTATGCCTCTTGAATGTTGATCAGCCTTGTGTCTCTTGGATATTGATCATATTTATGCCTATTGGGCATTGATCGGCCTTATGCCTGTTGGACGTTGATCAGCCTTGTGCCTCTTGGGCATTGATTAGCCTTATGCCTCTTGGGCATTGATCATATTTGTACCTATTGGGCATTGATTAGCCTTACGTCTCTTGGACATTGATCAACCTTATGCCTCTTGGGCATTGATCATATTTGTTTCTATTAGGCATTGATCGGTCTTACGTCTCTTGGACGTTGATCAACCTTGTGCCTCTTGGGCATTGATCATATTTGTGCCTATTGGACATTGATCGGCCTTACGCCTCTTGAACATTGATCAGCCTTGTGCCTCTTGGACATTGATCATATTTGTACCTATTGGGCATTGATCGGCCTTACGCCTCTTAGACGTTGATCATATTTGTGCCTGTTGGGCATTGGTCGGCCTTACACCTCAAATCTTCAGTAAGCTAATGTAGACAGATCAATCAGACTAAACCTATCGTATCTCAATAGGTATCATAGTAGTAAAAATAAAGAAAATAGTAAAATATATTAATGATGTACTATTGGTGTTTGATTTAGAGTAAAATTTGCTAGTGTGGGGCAATTAGTATTAAATGGATATCATGTTTATTTTGAGGATGGGGCTTGCAAAATTTATGACAATAAAAAGAAAAATCAATTGATTGCCAAGATCAGGATGAAAAGAAATAGAAATTTTTTCATTGAGTTTCAATATCCTCCACACATTGCTTTAAAAATTGAAATAATGGAGGAAACATGGATATGGCGTCTAAGATTTTGCCATTTAAATTTTCAAGGTCTTAAATTATTAAAACAAAAGAAAATGGTGCATGGGTTACCAAATATTTCTACCAATATAGATACTTGTGAAGGGTGCATTTTGGAAAAACACCATCGTGCTCCATTCAAAAACAAAGCCTGGAGAGCTAAGGCATCGCTACAACTAGTATATAGTGATATATGTAGAAAGATGTAGACTTTATCTTTAGGAGACTGTAGCTATTTTATTATCTTTATTGATGATTATACTAGAATGACTCGGATATACTTTTCAATGGAAAAATCATAAGCATTTGAAATATTTAAGAAATTTAAGGTTTTTGTAGAGAAACAAAGTGGGTATGTGCTCAAAGTTCTAAGAAGTGATAGAGGAGAAGAGTATACCTTCAAGAATTTTGATAAATTCTATGAAGACGAGACAAGGGCATTCATAAATAGCCGACATCATATAGTCCACAGCAAAATGATGTCATTGAAAGAAAGAATAGAAGAATTGTTGAGATGGCTAGGTTAATGCTAAAGGAGAAATGACTACCTAACACATTCTGGGCAGAGGCATTCAATATTGCAATTTACATCCTTAATATGTGCCCAACTAAAGCTATACAAAATGAGATGCCAATTGAAGCATGGAGTGGAGAAAAGCCCTCAGTAAGTCATTTAAGAGATTTTGGATGTATTTGTTATGCACTTGTCCCTAATGAAAGAAGAACAAAATTTGATGATAAAAATGAAAATGTATTTTTATTGGATATAGTATAACACCAAGGGCTATAGACTTTATAACTTCAAGTCTAAGAAATTGATAATTAGCAGAGATGTTATTTTCAATGAAAAAGCCTCTTGGAATTGGAATGAAGAAAAAGTGTAGATGACTTCAATAATAATCTCCCAAGTGCAATCACAACCAGCACTAACTCATGAAGAAGAGAAGGAAACTAGCCTAGAAGAGACAACAAGTCTAAGAGAGCAACCATCCTCACGAGAATCTCCTCCAAGGTGGGTAGGGTCTTTAAGAGAAATTTATGAAAGGTGCAATTTTACTTTCCTTGAATCAGAAAATTTTGAAAAAGCAGCAAAAGAAGTTTGGATTAAAGCTATGGAGGAAGAAATTAAGATGATAAAGAAAAATAAAACATGGGAGCTGGTTGATCAACCCAAGAATCGAGATGCCATCGGAGCTAAGTGGATTTACAAGACTAAGCTCAATCCAAATGGATCTATACAAAAGCATAAAGCAAGGTTGGTTGCAAGAGGTTTCACACAAAAACCAAGTATCGACTTCTATAAAATTTTTGCCCCTATTGCAAGGTTAGAAACTATTAGAATATTAATTGCTTTAGCATGCACAAAAGAAATTGAAGATTTATCCGTTGAATGTTAAGTCTATTTTTTTGAATGGAGTATTAAAAGAAGAAATATATGTAAAGCAACTAAAAGGATTCTTGGTGCCAGGAAGAGAAGATAAAATATATAAATCAAAGAAAGCTCTATATGGACTAAAGCAAGCACCAAGGGCTTAGTATAGTGAAATAGATAAATATTTCACTAAAATTAATTTTAGAAGAAGTCAAAGTGAGCGCACTTTGTACATTAAGATAGAAACTCAGATATATTAATAGTTTCTTTATATGTTGATGACTTAATTTATATGGAAAATAATGAGAAGATGGTTAAATAATTTAAGAAAGATATGATGAAGACTTATGAGATGAATGACTTGGGATTATTACATTACTTCCTTGGTGTTGAAGTGAACCAACAAGAAGAAGACATATTTATATGCCAAAATAAGTACACAGAAAATATACTTAGGAAATACAGAATGGAAGGATGCAAAACTATTTCTATACCATCAATGCCCAATGAAAAATTGAAGAAAGAAGATGGTTCAAAGATAGTAGCTGCATGATTCTATAGAAGCTTGATTGGAAGTCTTCTGTATCACACAGCAACAAGATCAGATATTATGTATGCTTCAAGTTTATTGTCAAGAATATGTAGTCCTAGTCAATTTCACTTTAGTGCTGTGAAAAGAGTATTAAGATATTTGCAAGGCACTAAAGACTATGGCATCTATTACACAGCAATGGAAGATAGCAAGCAGATTGGATATATGGATAGTGAATGGGCTGGATGTCAAGATGACATGAAAAGTACTTCAAGCTATGCATTTACTTTGGGATCCAGATTATATTCGTGGGCTTCTAAGAAGCAGAAAGTTGTGGTACTCTTCTCAACAGAAACAAAATATATTGTAGTAGCAAAGGGTGCAACACAAGCAATCTCGATAAGAAGAGTTCTTGAAGACATTGGGGAGAAACAAGAAGGGCCTACATCATCTACTGTGATAGCAAATCGGCAATAGCTATGAGCAAGAATCTAGTTTGTCATGACAGGATAAAGCATATTGCCATCAAGTACCACTTTATTTAAGAAGCAATCGAAGACAAGGAGATTGAACTTCAACATATCAACAACCAAGAGTAGCTCGCCAATATTTTCATTAAAGCTCTTACCAAACAAAGATTTTTATATTTAAGAGAGAAAATAGGAGTTGTAAAAGGAAGAGAATTAAGGGGGAGTGTTAAAAAGTAATCCACTTCCTTTTTGGGCCTAAAGAATAAATGGGCCAAGATTCTAGAAATATCTATCCCAAGATATATCTAAGTATTGTAAAAAGAGAACTCTGGAAAGTTCTAAAGAAATATCTAAGTATCCTAAAATATCTATCCAAAATATCTTGTATCTAGAAACTTCTTGGACCTCTATAAATAAGAGAGGTCTTCCTCATTTGTAAAAACCAAGTTGGAGTGAAAGCAATACAGATGCAAGTTTTCTTTCGCTACTCTTCCACTTTCTCCTTCTCTCCACGGTCATCTCTGCAAACCCTTTCCTCCATTTTGCTACAAAACATTCTAGCCTCAATCCAAGATCTCCCCAACTCCCATATCATATATCCAGCACCCACATTTCTCTCTCTCTCTCTCGGGTTGTTAAATTATATTTCAAGCTAGTTATGTCAAAAAAATTTAGATAGAGCAGAGAAATAGAGATAGAATAGAAGGAACTTAAGATCTCTACGTCTTTTATTTATAGGCTAACAGCCTTTAAATTACCGGTACATTAACAAAAAATAAAATAACTAACAATAGATAAACATTAAGAATTTATTTTTAGCAACTAATCCCAAAAATTTAGGACAATAGAAACAGAATTTGACTAAATCTGTAACAAGTTATTGGTTGTATAGCTTAATTGCTAGCACGCAGTAGTGATTTTGACAACCTACTTGATTCATATCAAAAGGGAAAAGTATTTATTTCATTTGTGCATGGTCATAATTATTTTGTTTAAAATTATTTTGTTTAAAATTATTTTTTCCCAATAAGAACCGGATACGAAAAGTTAAGGCCCTCTATGGACGGTTGGGATTTTTACCAGAACCCCATAGAAGAAGTGAGTCCCTAAATCACCATTACTATCCGCACTGCCCACATCATAGCAGTTGGGATTTTCAGCGACAGTATGAATCCCTTGAGGATCCACCAGTTTGTTGGATGCATCAACTATCAGAATGTTATCGATGAAGCTCGCCTTGCCAAAACCTTCTTCTGCGAATTTGCCACTTCCCATCACCGTGGCGTGTGCTCACCGTTTGGTTTTGTGTTCACAATCTCCCCTCCCTATTGTACTTCGTTGGCACTGTCTAACAAATAATTGAACAGGGAAGATGGCCAGTAGCCTAACGGATCTTGACTCTCATATTGCAACCACCAATTCCTCGTTGTTTGGTCCTGCTCAGAAAACGGAATGTATATGATGAACAATTGTACGTTATTATTTAGAGATGAAAAGTTAAAATGTAATTAAATATGATTACCGTAGTGTTTTTGCCATACCGAGAGTTTACTAGTTTGCATCAGAAATGACAAAGAAAAAATGGTAGACAATTGTCTGTTACCATCGAAATTTTGTATATAAAAGTCATTTGTATTTTTATTTTACCTTCTAGACAAGTAGAGTGGGAACCACCATAGCTAGAAATGGAGTCGATGGCGTACCTGGGGCACTTTAGGTTGTAGCAACCGGTATTACGGTAACCATCACTCTGAGATTTTCTTTGGAAAAACGTTAGAAGATACCAAATTTTTATAATTATAATATTTTGCCATATTTCATGCATCAAAATGAAGGATATCTGTGGTACATCATCCCTTTCATATAATTGACTAAAGATCAATAGCAGAACTTTAAAAAAAAAATGAAAATCCAATTCCCTTATATTTCATACGATAAAGTTTTTTTTCTGTAAAAAAAAAGAATCTCATGGAAGACAAGGTTGGAGGACATGAGGAAAGAAGAAATTAATAGAAAGAAGACATGCAAAAATTAAGGAATGTTAACTTACAGTCCAGTAAATAAATAGTCTTGTTCTATCATCTCCATACACTTTTTGCCAACCAGCTTCGATGGTATTGAGTTGTGCCCCAATACCTCCAAGAATCCAGAGCTGAGACAGGCTGAACTCAGAGGACTCTTGGACATATGGGTTCCATACATTTAAGGCTACCCTTGTTCCATAGTACTTATCTCCTTGTACATAAGCATATGAATGCTGCTCAAAAAGACCCACCAACAAGCACAAATGAGAAAGGCGGAGTACGCAAAGGAGAGAAATGGTAAAGTAATTAAGAGCTACTTTCGAAGCTACTCGTTTTCATATATTTTTAAAAGTATAGACCTCATGTACTGGGACCATTGCTCGGTATGGAAGTGACATTAAGGATTGTATAGTGTCTCTACTTCCCATATCTTTCGACAGAGTTGCCCTTCAGCAGCACATCCTTGTTCGTCCTCTTAATGGGGATAGTGGCTTTAGGGCACCTCCCATTTTGATGCCAAAGTTGAGTTATAGGGCTAGTTTTCTTCTTCGATGCCACCTTGTTCTCATCATAGAGGCCTAATGGGTGGAAAGCTGGCCTCATCTGAGGATTTTGCACAATGTGGAGACAAAAATAGATAAACTACTAGGTGTAAACATTAAATAGAAGTAGAGAAAGTCAACATAAAAGAGAGTAGACCTGGATGGTGTGGTTTTTCAGCAAAGGGTGATCAAAGGCTGGTTGATGAGAGATGGGCACGCAGTCTATGATATCTCCATCTGGGCTCTTTTTTTTTTTAAAAAAAAGAAGGAAAACAAATATTGGAACAATTAAACCACAGATTTAGAATCATTACAGTGACAAATGGAAAAACTAAGTATTATATAACGGAAGTCTATTAGAAACTAGATGCATGGGATTGTACTGAATGAATGAAATAAAATAAAGATTATTATTGTTTAAAAGTGACATAGAAGAAAATAAAAAATAGATTTTTAAATTTCTGATAAGTATCCTTGGCCTGCAAATTTCAGTAGAAGAGAACCAATATGCTAAACAAATATTGAGAGAATTAATTCATGAATAAAAAAAATCCAGGAAGAAAAGATAAATCTAGGAAAGATTAGGCAAGACGAACCAATAACAAAGCATAAAATACTAACAAATTGGAAAATGACCATAGCTCTCAAGAATTTTTAATCCCTAGATAATTACAAAGGAATGTTTTTTATTCCATAAATTGGATGACACTACCGCGAGTAAATGGAATTAAGATAACATTTTTTTATAAAAGAAACATACCAAAATTTATAGTTTTTATTAAAAATCAAAAATTGTAATTTTGATATAAGAAATCAACGTGAGAGCATGGTACAAAAATAGGTTTTTCTATTGTATTGCTTCATAAAATGTTATCTACAGTATTTTTATAAATTTTTACCATTGATTGTTTAATGAATGATTTGGATTTTCGTCAACCATTGATGGATCATGGTGGGTGTTAAAATATTTGTGGAAGGTGGGAAAAAACAAGAGAGAGAGAGAGAGAGAGAGGAAGAGAAAGGTTTTATTATCTTTATTTCAATTTCATTCAATATATTTTAGAGATTTTTTATACTAGTATACAACTTCATATAAGAAAAATAATAATAATTGAAATAGAATCATACAAACAAAGAAATAGGATACACAATTATACTAACAAAAAAAATATTATGTAATCATATTAATAAAAAATATTATGGGTTGATACATATTTTCTAAAATTGTGTTAACACTTTCACTCAAAAAAAATTAAGGAAACTAATATAGGTGCCAACTTGAGTCTGAATTTTTTTTTTTTTTTGATAAAAATGGTAAAGAAGTGAAGACTGGCACTTAAAAAGAAGGAAAATAAAAGTCAATAATTTTTATTAATAAAAATGCCATAGAAAACAAGGCTAATATATAAAGAAAAGATAGTCGAAGGCTGATGATCCTTATAAACAAAGATTTCATAGAAGAGAAGGAAATGGTCTAAAATTAGGCAGTGAAAGAGCCTAGTTTTCTTTCCTTACCTCCTTCACTATCTATCCTTCATTATTATTTAAATGCTCCAAACTCTTTCTTGTTCTCCAGAACTCGTTGCAACTATTGCTTCTCCTTTTCTTTCTTTACCTCCTCTTGATCGTTAGCAATTTAGACTCATTGTGGCCACTGAAAAATGCAGTAAATCCCTTGCCAGAATCTTAGGTAAGACATTTATCTTTCTCCCTTTCTTATTCCTTCTTGAACTCTCGATGCTGACCTTGTTATTCACTGAAAAAATATTAGAGTAAAGACTTTGTATATCCCATATTTCCAAACCCAAGAAATCCCTTTAATAATTTTTTTCCGACCTTCCTTGTTGCTAGTGCATTTTGCCGAGATGGTGACCTGTCCCTTATGCCACTCTTGGCCATTGCTAGAGCCCCTTATCCAAGACAATGCAGATTTAAAAAAGAAAAAGGGGCTAAAACTCCTTTTTGGACCATGATCCCCTCGATCTATTTTATTTCACCACCAGTTGCCCTAGATCATGCTGCCATGGCTCACATCCTCGGCCACCGCCTTCACTGGTATAAAATGTCCTCTATTCTGAGAATAGAAAGAGAAAAAATCTCTTGTTTTGCACCAAACTATGAGGCAGAAAAAATAGAAAGAAAAAGAAAAGAAAAGAAAACACAGAGGAAGTTCCTTTCTCTTCTCTACTTTCTCTCTGGCTTCTCTCTTTATGACTTTCTTTTTAGAATTGTTTCTTTTTTTTTTCTCTTGCTAAGACATATTTGAAGGCCTATTCCCTTGACTGTGGATTCAAGCTAACTCAAAGATGCTCCACACTGCCATGGTGCCCAAATAGCTTGTCAGATTGATCACCCAGTCGATAATCTTCTCTTCTTATTAATTAATATCATTAAATTTATTAAATAGAAAATAATTATATTTTTATTGTTTTAAATTGGATTAGCATATTTGCTTAGGAAAATCTAGAGATTTAGGGTGGACAAGGTAAATAGATCTTATGCTCCTTATTTATTTATAACTTATCATGTTTTTTATGCATATGATTTGTTGTTGATGAAATCTTGTTTTTTATAAAATAAAGGATCACATATGTGACATCAAAAGTATGTTTTATTATGACAAGTGATTTTATAAAAATAGCATATTTATGAAGCATGAGTCTTACCATATTATTTTATTATTTTTCATCTATGTACATTTTCTTTTAAGAAAATATATAAGAGTTTTAAAGACTCTTGGATAGGTATGAATGAATTCCTAGAATTAGAAAGGTCGACACTAAGAGCTACCATCCATAAGAAACATGGTCTCACCAATAGATATAAAGTAATTGACATACAAAACAAGAACTCTATCAATCAAGAGACATGGCCCTGTTATGGATATAAAATGATCATAGCACGAATATCTATGAAAAATATTTTAGAATATGATATAGATACATAAAAAGAATGATTTATGAATCTATTTATGAAAAATTCATGATTTATGAATGCATGATTGGCATTATGACTTGTTTTAATATATTATTCAGTGAAATGTTTTATTTTTGTAATATCTATTAATTTCTTAATATCTATTATTTTTTAATATTGCTTTATCATAAAAAAACTTATATTCGATCCAGTAAGAAAATGTAAGTTTTGCTTACTGAGATGGTATAGCTCATACATTTTTTCCTTTTTTTCAAAGAAATTAGATCACTAGAGATGAAGAATGGTTTGGGCTTTGGAGATTGTTTTGTCAAGTTGATTTTGTAGCAGAATTTAGTTCTTTAATTGGTTATAATTTTTTAGTGGTGACTTTCTAAAATTTAAGATTATAGATTTTGGTATTTTATTTTAAATTTAGTTACTTTAAACTAGTATTTATTTAATTATTTAATGGATGATGATTGGATCTTTTATTTTTTTGAGATTATGATTGTTGGCTTTGTATTATCATGGATAGTATCTCTCGATAGCATGTCCATGTTATATCTTGGATTTTGGATGTGACATTTTATGGTATCAGGACAATAGGTTTGATCATAGATAGAAAATTAACCTAAGGTCTATGATTCCTCGGATTAAATATATGATAAGTATAAAAAAGTTGGTTTAGATCAGAGTGCATAGCAGAATTATGGTAGTCTGAAATATTTTTAAATTATCATCAATACTGACTCTTTGATTTGGAAGATTGTGATAGATGATTTGATTTGATTTTCTTATAGAGAATTCCAATGGTAACAGAGAAGACAATGTTTTGTATTTTTGGTTAATCTTGATATTGCCATGTGATTTTCCCTAATAACTACCCTATCTACTGCAAAGCAGATTTTAGCATCTTGAGGTTAAGATTAGTTGATGATCAGTTCTTGATCTCAAATTTAGAGTATTTTAGTAAGGATCTCATTTCTCTTAGATCTGAGGCTTAGACCTCTTATCTATTTGAAAAAAGAATTAAGATTATTTATCAACATTGAAAAATATCTTGTGCTTAAAGGTTTTTCCATTGAGGATAGATTGGAGTCGTTTATGATCTTGTGATGGAGCAATTAAATTAAGAGTAGTTGATATTTTTGTTAGGAATCTTGGTTGTATTAAGATGTTGATTTTCGAGTAATTGAGTTTGATTGTCAACACAAAGGATCAAGTCAAAATCTTTTCTTTTCCTTATGATAAGATCAAATTATGAAATTGTATAGACAAGTAGAACACTTACAAACTTGAGGATGGGATTAGAACTGTCTCTCTAAATTTTTGAAAGTGCAAGATAAGAAATTTCAAGAATGAAATTTTAAAGAAGGGAAGAATGTGGGGCCCATCCCTATATTGAATGGGTTGGCCTTTTGGCTCGACTTGATAGCACACAAAAGGCCTGAAGGCCTTGTTTCCCGATCAAATAGAGCGATGCCTTATTCAATATGATGGAGGAGTCCACCATGAAGTTCATTGAAGGCTAGGAAAACCTATCATGGAGGAGTCCACCATGAAGTTCATTGAAGGCTAGGAAAACCTAGCCTCCACTATTACTTAAACTAATACTCCAAACCCTTGTTCTTGTTCACCAAAACTTTTCATAACTGCCACTTCTCCTTTTCTTCCCTTACCTTCTCTTAATTGTCGGTGATTTAGACTCATTATGGCCATTGAAAACATAGCAAATCCCTTGCTAGAATTTGGCCTTGATCTTTCTCCCTTGCCTATTCCTTCTTGAACTCCTGACGCCGACCGTGTTATTCACCAAAGAAATCTAAGAGTAAAGGGCTATGTATATTCCCTATTTTCAGATCCAAGAATTGATCCCTTTAATAATTTTTCTCTAGCCTTCCCCATTACAGTTCTTGTTGCTAGGGATGGGGACCTGTCCCCTATGCCACTCCTGGTCATCACCGAAGCACCTTGGCAAATACCATAAAGATTAAAAAAAGAAAAAGGGCTTGAAACTCTTTTTTGGACCATCCCTTCTATTTTCTTTCACCACCAGCCATCCTAGATTGCACCTCCATGGCCCATATCCCTAGCCACCGCCTCCACTAGCCTGAAGTGTCCCTTGTTTTAGGAATATAAAGGGAGGAAATCCCCTATATTCCCCCAAACTACGAGAAAGAAGAAGATAAAAATGAAAAAAAAATAAAGAAAGAAAGTTCTCTCTCTTTCCTACTTTCCCTCTCTAGCTTCTCTCTATGACTTTCTCTTTATAGTTGTTTCTCTCCCACTTTCTCTCTCTAATACTTGTTTAAAGTTGTTGACTCAAAGAGGCTTGAGATCGTCATGGTTTCCGAGTAGCTTATCAGATCAATCACTCAGTTGACAATCTTCTTTTCTTATTATTTAATATTATTAAATTTATTAAATATGAATTAATCATGCTTTTACTATTTTAAATAAGATTAGTAGATTCACCTAGTGAAGTCTAAAGATTTAGAATGGACAAGGTATATAAGCAGATCTTAAGCTTCTTATTTATTTTCAAATTATCCTATTTTTTATATGTATAAACTATTATTGATGAAATCATATTTTTTTATAAAATAAAGGATCAAATGTGATATGAAAAAATATATTTAATTATAATAAATAATTCCATGAATATATTTTATAAAATAGCCTGTTTATGAAGCATGAATTTTATCATATTATTTTATTATTGTTTGTCCATCTATATATGTATGCTTTAAGAAAAAGTATAAAAGTTTTAAAGGCTCTTGAATAGCTATGAATGAATCCCTATAATTGGGAAGGTCAATGCCCGGAGCAAGTATCTATTGACCTCGGGAATGATTTTGATGATTACAAAATATTGGAGTATGAATTCTATACTAATACTTTTCAAATGTTTAAGAATGTTTTTGTAGAAATCTTTTCAATGCACACAACCTTCAATTGAAAATCATATGGAATATTGGAACAATTAGTGAGCTCATTTGTATCAATGATAATTCCTTTAAGAACTTTGTATAACAATTGGGATATATGTGGTGAGCTCTTATATTTCCTTAGAAATATTTTTGAGTATAGAAAACTCACTAGTATTCATTAGATTTGCTTAGATGCTTTGAGAGATTTTTTATATCATATAAAGAATAGAGAAGTTATCTCTTATATTTTAAATAGCATGTATATTCTTAAAAATCCTTAGAATCACTGGGAAGATACTTGGAAGACATTTGGAACCTTCAAAGAGTCAAATCATTTCAATTTCTTAAAGTTTTGGAGAACATGTTGCAAGAATGGACTTACGCCAGAATAGCCGACTCTAGCATGGCATGGTCACTAGTATAGTTCAGAAGAGCTGACTCCTACTCTGGCAAGCCTTCTCTCTTAGACATGTAGAAACTTGATTTTTTGGATACTATGAAAATAAGCTGATTCCTATTCTGCAAGCCGTCTCTTTTAGGGAGGAAAGAAAATAAATTTTTGAAGACTATTCAAAAGAGACTCCTACTTTGCAAGCCTTCTCTTAGGGAGATAGAAATCCAATTTTCTGGACATTGCTAATTTGAGCCGACTCCTCTACTTCCAGCCGACTCTTATCCTACAAATTGCAATAGTAACAGCTAGTTTTAGAACCTGCAAAATTCAATTTCTAAAATTTTTAATGGCTATTTCTTGATTCCCAATGGCTATAAATGGCTAGAAGTGACTTTAAACACATGGAAAAACATCTGAAAGATATAAATTCTCTGATGGAAGTCAAAAGGAATATTCATTGAAGACACTTGAACAAAAACTTGACCATTCATTCCAATAATTGAAAACAAGAAGAATATTCTAAGTAGTCATTGAAAACTCAAGAGGAACTCCAACTTTTTCCCACCTAACCTCTTGAAGCATAAGTGAGGATTGAAGAGAGCATTGAAGAGCAACTTTTGAAGCCCTTGAACAGCTATATATCAACTTTAACTACAACAATTAGCTCTTTTTAGAGTTTATTTTTTGTTGTTTTATTTTATATTTTTGAGTTGTTATTTATTTCAATAGGGAGTTGAGACTTTGAATTAGGTTTAGATTTTGATTGGTTGACCTTGGAAAATCAATTGAGTTATTTATAAACCTTAAAAACAAATGTGTATTTGGATTTTGATTGGTGAGCCTTGGAAAATCAATCGAGTTGTTTGTGATCTCGTAAAACAAACATTGTACTTAGATTTTGGTTTGTGAGCCCGGTATAAAATAAATCGGCTGTATTTTTATAGGAATATAGTAAAAATCCCAAAAGGTCCTTGGATGTGGATGTAGGAGCTGGGATTGCTTTGAATCACTATAAATCTTGTTGTGTTTGTATGTTTACTTGTCTCTCTATCTCATTCTCTTATATTTCAATATTTGCACACTTACTTTGACACATACTTGATCCACGCATCAATTAAATTTTGAAAGGCACATACTTGTTTTAATTTTCAAAAATCCAATTCACCCATCTCTTAGGTTGTCAGTCTAGGCAACGGTATCCATAAAAAGTATGGCACTACCAAGATATATAAAGTTGGTATTCAAAATAAGAACTTTGTCGATTAAGAAATATGATACTGTCACCGGTATGAAGTAATCATAGCATGAATACCTATGAGAAAATATTTTGAAGCATGATATAGGTATATGATAAGAATGACTTATAAGTATATTTATGAAATATTCATGATTTATGCATTTATGATTTGTTTTATGATTTATTTATTATATTGTTCTATAAAATACTTTATCTTTGTAGTATATGTTAATTTCTTAATATTGCATTATTATTAAGAAATTATGCATGATCCGATAAGGAAATGTAAGTTTTACTTACTGAGCTGGTATAGCACATTTCTCTTTTGCTTTTTGTTCAAAAGAATAAGATCATTAGGGATGAAGAATAGTTCAGGCTTTAGAGATTGTTATAGCAAGGTGATTTTTAACAAAATTTAGTTATCTAATTGATTATAAATTTATAGTTAGTGACTTTTTAAAATTTAAGATTATGAAATTTGGTATTTTATTTCAAATTTAGTCACTCCAAATTAGTATTTATTTAATATTTAATGGATGATTATTGAATCATTTATTTTTTTTGATATTATGATTGTTGGCTTCATGTTATCATGGATAGTATCTCTTGAAAGCATGGCCATGCTGTGTTATGTCCTGGATCTGGGGTGTGACAATAATTAGCTAGGATGAGTCCCCATATCTTGACAATAAATTATAAAAAGTACTATACCAATTCTTGAAAGGGGTTTTGCTAACTAGGTTTAAACTAGCTAATCTCATGAAAGATCTGGCAAGACCACCAACTGCCCAAAACTCTCTCAAGATGAATAAATAGCATTTTTTATCCAAAAAATGAAAAAATTCCAAAACAAATAATATATGAATGTATATTGGGATGGCAAACCTTGATGCTCTTGATGGCGGGCTTATTCACTTGCTTGAGTTACCGCCGCACCTCCAACTGCTGCCTTGTGTACTGCACCCCAGCCTTGGTAGATGATAAGCATACAATCACCAGCAATAGTACTACCAAGCTATGGCTCATGCTAACAAGTGTTCCCATTGCCCCCTTCTTTCGCTCCCTTTGTCAATGATAGTAGCAAGTAAATATACTATCAATAATATATTTCACATTAATTATATGCCATCCATCCTCCTTTCATGCATTTGTTGAAAGTCTATATAGTCATCAAATTAATAGTCCATTTATTATTCACCTTTTCTCCCATCTATTCGTCAATGATAGTAGCAAGTAAATATACTATCAATAATATATTTCACATTAATTATATGCCATCCATCCTCCTTTCATGCATTTGTTGAAAGTCTATATAGTCATCAAATTAATAGTCCATTTATTATTCACCTTTTCTCCCATCTAATAAAAAAAATTACAGCTCTTTCTACCACCCTGCACTCTGGTTAGATTCTAGTATGATACACTTTTTATTTATTGGGAGAACTCAAAAATTCTATTGTACTTGGACTCAGAAAAAAATACAAATAGTTATTTCCTAAATGAAATGGTTTTCTTCTTTCAATTTGAACCAATTTACATCTATTCATTGAATAAGTGGTCATCAAATAAGAAACTTTGATAAAATCATCATGGTTGTAGTATGAATATGAGGTTTCAATTGATTCATAGGATATTAACAAGAGAATTCCTATGAATAGCAACACTAGTTAATTTGCATTACACAAAATACAACAAATCAAGAAACAAATAAAAAAAAAGGAAGAGAAGATTCAAAAAGTCCATGACAATCATCATAAAGAAAGATGGGCAAGCCACCCTATTTTTTAGCATTATCATCATAAAGAAGAGATTCAAGATTTTTGTTGCACTATATCATTAGGCAATATTGAACCAAGTACTAAAATGCTTTGAACATTCTATTACATATCCATTGTCAATATTTGTGTGCTTCAATATGCTTGAGTCATATGAGATAAAATTCTCATATATGATTCTTAGATGGTGAATTATTTTGGATTTTGTATCTCAACAAGGTATATGATCAGTTTGAGGAATGTCTCGAGATTTAGATGATTGTTGATGATATCATTAGTAAATATGTTACTCATCATGTCAACTTATTTTATTGTTTACGGGGAATCACTGTTGCTTGTTTTTTTAAGTACTAATAGCTATAGGCTTTTCTTTGACTTTTAACTCTCTTCCAACCGCTATAGAAGCTTTTTTTTCCCCTCTATTCAATACATAATAATTGAGGCCATTTATGGTTGGTTGATTGGATCAATTCAATATTCAGCAAGATGGTTCTCATGTCAACATATATATTTTATATTTTAGGGGGGATCCTTCTTGTTTTTTTAGTACAAGTAGCTATGGGCTTTGCTTTGACTTTTAACTCTCTTCCAACAGCTATGGAAACTTATTTCCTCTATTCAATACATGATAACTGAGGCCAATTATGGTTGGTTGATTGGATCAATTTATCGATATTCAGCAAGATGGTCCTTATGTCAAAATATTTTATTATTTAGGGGGGATCGCTTTAACTTGGGTTTTTAGTACAAGTAGCTATGGGCTTTGGCTGACCTTTTACTCTCTTCCAACTGCCATAGAAACATTTTCCTCTATTCAATACATAATAACTAAGGCCAGTAATGGTTGGTTGATTGTAATCAATTTATCGTCAGTCAGCAAGATGGTTCTATTGATAATCCTACATGGACATGTGCATCTCACGGGTGGATATAAATAGACCTATGAATTAACTTGGATTATAGGTGTGGTTTTAGTTATGTTAACCTCATCTTTTGGCGTAACTAGTTATCCCTTTTCTCAGGACTAAATTGACTATCGGGTAGTAAAAAGTGTGACAGTTGCATATACTTGAAGCTATTCTTGCAATAGGATCCCTTTGGCAGAATTATTATGCAGAAGTGCTAGTGCATGCCGATCTACTTTGAGGTATTTATATTAAAGCACTTTCCAATTATACATAGAAAATTATTTAGGACCCTTTACAGGGAAGAGAGATCATAAATATGTGTAATTTATCATATATCATATTAGGAACAAACAATACTATTTCATTGCTACAAATATGGATTATTAAAAAAATAAGACCATATTATTTGGATATATCTTTTCAACTCTAAAATATTGTATTTCTTAATTGACATGAATGGTTGAAGGGGATTTTTGAAGAGAGGATGGATTATGGGAGTGCATGACTTGAACTCTTAATTGGGCCATCGATCCAGATAAATGATTTTAATCTGTTTTGTTATGTTGGAATTCATGATCAAACATGTTCTTGAATTCAATTATTATAAAAGTGCCTTTATACATGTAGCATAGGATTGGCAAATTTGCTTGAGAAGAATCTTTTCTATGATCATACCTGAATTATATCATGTATGAAGAAGCTTTGTAAGATCTTGTAGATACTACAGTGAATCTGGGATTTACCGACGCTTTTTTTGACTTTTACCGACGCTTATAAACGTCGCTAAATAATCTCCCGACGTTTTGTAAAGCGTTGTTAAAGCGTCGCCTATGCAAGCGTTGGGACGCAACTTACCGACGCTTGGGAAAAGCGTCGCAATTCTAGCGACGCTTTAAAGCGTCGGCTTTTAGCGACGCTTTAAAGCGTCGGTATTTAGCGACGCTTTAAAGTGTCGCTATACTAAACCCTAGCGACGCTTTAAAGCGTCGCAGATTAGCGACGCTTTAAAGCGTCGCTAGACACCAAATCTAGCGACGCTTTAAAGCGTCGCCAGGTTCAGTTCTAGCGACGCTTTTCCCAAGCGTCGCTAGGGTTTATTCTAGCGACGCTTTAAAGCGTCGCTAGAACTCGACCTAGCGACGCTTTAAAGCGTCGCCAGTGCCAGTTTTAGCGACGCTTTAAAGCGTCGCTAGAACTGAACCCTAGCGACGCTTTAAAGCGTCGCCAGTTAGCGACGCTTTAAAGCGTCGCTAGACACAAGCCTAGCGACGCTTTAAAGCGTCGCCAGTTAGCGACGCTTTAAAGCGTCGCTAGGCTTGGTGTCTAGCGACGCTTTAAAGCGTCGTGAGTTAGCGGCGCTTTAAAGCGTCGCTAGACACCAAGCCTAGCGACGCTTTAAAACGTCGCCAGTACTAGTTTTAGCGACGCTTTAAAGCGTCGCCGGATTCAAAATTAGCGACGCTTTAAAGCGTCGGTAAATTTTTTTCTTAAAAAAAAAAATAAACAGGATATACAAACCCATAACCTGTATACATTACGAAAAAGAAACATTGAAACCTGTCTCACATCCAACATACACAAGTCTGGCGACGCTTAAAAGCGTCGGGAAAGGTCCCAGACTCCGGCGACTCTTATAAGCGTTGGCAAATATCCCAGATTTCAGCGGGATGGTCCGGCGACGCTTAAAAGCGTCGGTAAAACTCAGGGTTAATTGCCGACGCTTAAAAGCGTCGGCGGACTTTCAGTTTTGCCTACGCTTTCAAAAACCGTCGGCGGGTTCTAGTTCTTCCCGACGCTTCAGGGAAGCGTCGGCAGAAAAGGGTCGGGATAACCCTGTTTTGCTGTAGTGAGAGTAAAATAAGTATTATAGTATGATCCAATGCTCAATCTGTTCCACTTAAATTTATGTATAATGTAGAAATGTATTCGTTTCCTTTGCATCAATAAGTATTATAGTATGATCCAATGCTCAATCTGTTCCACTTTAATTTATGTATAATGTAGAAATGTATTCGTTTCCTTTGCATCAATCCTAATCTATGATATTATTGGAGTGAAATATGAGATCCAAAACTACAAGAAAACACTATTTTAGCAACCGAAAAATTGGTTGCTAAAAATTGAAAATTGGTTGCAAAATTAATTTGCAACCGATTTTGCAACCGAAATATCTCGGTTGCAAAAACCCAGGTTGCAAAATTTTGTGACTGATTTTATTCGGTTGCAAAAATTTAGCAACCAATTTTGGTGTATTTATAAAATTAAAATTTTTTCGTAATGATTTTCAAGTCAGAAAATCGATTGTAAGTTCGATCGCTAAGTAATAATTTTATTTTAAAATATTTAAAAAAATTAGTTGCAAATTAATAAAGATTTAAAAAAAATAAAAATCGGTTGCAAAATTGGTTGCAAATTAATAAATATCTGAAAAAAATTAAAAATCGGTTGCAAATTAATAAAAATTAAAATAAAAATAAAAATCGGTTGCAAAATCGGTTGCAAATTAATAAAAAATTGAAAAAAAAATTAAAAACCAGTTGCAAAATTGGTTGCAAATTAATAAAAAAAATTAAAAAAATAAAATTTGGTTGCAAAATCAGTTGCAAATTGATAAAATTTGAAAAAAAATTAAAAACCGGTTGCTAAAATAGAATAATTAAAAAAAAATTTTGAAATATTAATTTTTTCTTATATTTTACAACATTACTATATATTAAGCATGTAGGCCTAACTAAATATGTACATTGCAGTAGATCAAGATCACATTCTTTTATAAGAGCCATAATCTAAAGATTATAAACCATATGTACATTGCATATATTAAGTGTTTTACCAATCTGAAAGGAGTCCCAGGTTAAGTTTCAAAGCTTCAGATTGTTAAAACCAATTAAGCATGTAGTCTGTTTTCAACCACTTACAATCATTAACAAAGATTAAAATACAACTACTAATGCAAAATTGATAAACCACATATACAACATGAAAAAGTGCATTACTAAGGTTACACCATTGAGTTATGTCACCCTACACAAGCCATGCCAGCACTGTTTTAGCACTGTCATAATGTAAAAGAAATAATTTTTTATGCTAATATGCTATTTAGCTGTATGTATGAGTGAGGTGTCCTCGTGAGCCTTGGGCTTAGGAACAGTATCCCATATCTGCAGAAAATGGCAGCAATCATAAAACCAAAGAAACAGGAACTAAAAAACCCAATAAAGAAAGAAAAGGTGAAGAGGTACCATTTGTATATCCTCCCTTAAAACTGGTTCCAAATGTTCCATTGGAGTCTATAAAGAGCAAGAATAAACACAACAAAAACAGTAAATAATAAGCAAGAATCATCAGGTTTTTTGTTTTGAACAGTAGATGGAAGTGGCACTGGCTTTTGGGGGTTTGCAAATATAATCTTGGTAACTGGTTTCTCAGTTGTATATTTCCGTCTTACATCTTCATTCATAGAGAACAGTTACATAATAAGGCAAGGAAATGCACATAAAAGTCTAATTGGCCTTCATGATTCCATGCAAAACAATGCTATTCAAGCATGCCATCAAGATAACAGCCACTAAAACAAGCTACAGAATAAAAACAAAATTTGCTTGCACCAACTTAAATGAAGAAAAGTAGTTACAGCAACAAAAATAAAAAGCATGGCCAAACCTATGATGGTTGGTGACTTGCCCACAATATCAATCAAAAATGCACACCCACAATATCAATAAAAAATGCACATGGACAGGAAGTTTTTTCTCTACACATATGTTTCAAATAAGAAGGTGCAAATGCCTTCTGGACATATTGTGACCATATATTTGTCATCTATGAATATTCACAATAAAACAACAAAAAGAGAACAAAAGTGTCAAACAAGAAGATTCAGAGGCTCAGGATTGTCTATTTTTATACATTGAGAAGGATCTAAGGCAGCAAATGGTTACTTGCAATAAAAGCAAGCCATCCAAATTTGCAACACCATTTAGATCTAGACAAAATGGTCCAATCCATCATACACTTTCAGTACTTGATGCATCATGAAGATACCAAGGCAACTTATCATAGCCTCTGACTGCAGATAACAAGATGAGGCAATCCATGAAAATGCATAATAAAACAACAAAAAGAGAACAAAAGTGTCAAACAAGAAGAGGTGCAGTTCATAATACAAAGCAAAACAAATAATAGTAAGAAGAGGTGCAGTTCATAACACAAAGCAAAACAAATAACAGTAAAAGGTGCTGCAAGGTAATATTAAGAATGTGCTAATGCTCCTATTCCTCCTCGTCCTGCTCATCGTTATCCTCCCCCCCTCCTCACTATGATCCTTATGCAAGATACCTCTGAAAAGGATCCATTTCAGTTCTTTGCGAAGGATTAATAGTAAAAGCAAGAGTTGCTGAAGGCTAAAAATTTATGTTAGCTAATATCTCTTGCAACAGTCGTTCATTGTGTTCAACCTGCCTCCGTAGTTCATCCCTTTCTTGCTCGGCAGCTTGTACCTGAGCATTGACTTAGATTTCAACCTGCTTCTACACTTGCTCTTGGAATTATTTACTATTCAACCATTGCAAGGGGGATGAAGATTGTCCTTGAAAATTTGACAGGCATGTCAATGCAGTGGACTCTAATCCTAGCCCATACACCCTTCCTTTCTTCTTTCCACCAACAGTACGAATCCATACATCCAATTTCGATGGTGGAGTTTGCTGCTGGCTAGAATCAGTATTGCTTTGAGATTGTGCCTCTTCCATATTATGTCTAAATTCATACTGAAGTATTTAATTCAGTTAGTATAAAAAAAGTAGAATAAATCAAAATTTTTACTTATGCAAATATGCTCTGATCTCCTATCAACCCAAGTCATATCCTTTCTCTGATGGATATGAATAAATAATTCAGATGGAGAAGGCACAGTACCAGTCTTCGAAGTCTGTATTTCGAAGAACAAGATATTTTATTAATATGACTTGTAAATGTATTAAAGATTTCGGTTGATATTGCTTACCAAATTGTATCTATGCTGGGATGTAGTGATAGAGCCACAAGTATGACGGGAAGGACCAAAACCGTTGCTATCAGAAGCCTTATTTACTTTTGCATTTTCTGACTTCTCTTGATATTGGGTGGTGTGCCAGTGCTCGCACAATCTATTCCATACAAAGTTTCCAAGCCATGGCAGTCTTTCCATGGCTCTTCTAGCATTCGCAAGGAGATTTTTTAGTCGAGCCACACAACGTCTTTCAAAATTATGATGTGACCATATTTTATCCGGTGGCTGAAATTGATGTCTTCTTTATTATGAATTCAACAGCTGGTTAAATGACAATAAAAATATTAAAAATAACTTACATTGGACTAAGCAAAATTACTTGCCTTAAACTCATCAAACGACATATTTTTTACACCATGATGTATTTTTTTCCATGATACCCATGGCTCATCAAAATGGCTCCTCATTATTTTTACAATGGCATTGGCAGCTGGATGAGATGGTAAAAACCTACAAAGTACAAGTAAGTCAATCAAGAAATCTAATACAAAATATATATTTCAACAATTATCATAAGGCTAAAATTTAATATTACTATTACCCATCTCCATCAAGGATCAGTACAGCCCTGCCATCGCTGGTCTGTGAGCCTTATGTATTGTGAGAACTGCTAGGCTCAAGATTAACTGGCAATACATGAAGAGATGATGAAGGAACAATGCCGGTTGATGAATGAGGAGATGATAAATGAATAGTGGTGGATCCTGACTGAGAAGATAATGAATGGACTATAGGAGATGTAGCATAAGTAGGGGGTGGTATATTACACATGATAAGTGTTGGAGCATGATAGGAGGTCCTGAGTATAATGGAGGTGAAAAAGTGGCTCCTGGTGAACATACCCCAGTAATAGTATGTGGGGGACTAAGCAATGGAGGCACAGGAGTGGTGGAAGATGTAGGTGGGATGTGCATGATGAGGATGTGATAGCAACAGAAAGATGATGCTTCCTACCATGACCCCTACTAGATGATGCAGAAGTGTTTCCGGACTGATCTGCCATCTACAAAAAACATAAAGAATGTAAGTCAAGTTTATCAATAATATGATAAAGCATTTAAATATGATCGTACATATAGAAGTAGGGGTTTGCTTATATAACTACTATTCATCATCAGAAGAACTTCCGTATTGGTCATGCTCGGTGTCATCCTCTTGGTTAGAATCAACTCATCATACTCTTCTTCATCTTCGTCATCTATGTTCAAATTCATATCGATGATTCCGTCAACTTCCTCAAAAATACAGTTGTTGTCGACCAAATTTTCAACTGCATTATCACTCGGTACACATACACATACACGCGGAATGAGAGGTGGAAGGGCCAAACTTCAAAGACCTTGTTACGTTATTTGAAATTAATTAAGATTTAAAATCCCCCCCACTTTTGGCTTTACAGAGCTTAAACTAAACCATAATCCCATTGCGGCATTCTCCATCACATGTTTATTTCTCGCAGGCCCTCTCTATAAAAGATGGCCCCCTCTCTCCCCCAGCATTTCAATCGAGTCCAATCCCATCCCAATCCATCTCCCAAAGTCCCACCCATCTCTCTTCTTTCTCTATCTACCATTCTCCTCATCCGACTTTCTCTTATAGTTGTCTCTCTTGACACAACTAGAACACAAAAAAGATTCCAAAGTGGGTGCCTTACCCTCATTACAAGACTTTGGCTACTAATTTTACCTTCAAAGCCAAGCATCTTACCAGTGAATTAGCTGGATATTGATTATAGAGAACACATGTATCAAGTACAAAAGCATACACAAAATGCTTACATAAAAAAAAGAATTTAGTTCAGGATGTCAAGATGATAATCATCTAGACATAAGTACCAATAATCAATTCATTAAATTCCTCATGAAGTAAGATAAACAACATAAGCTCCTGGCAAAAGAATCTATGTCAAATTTTTCATATGGAAATGACTTCAAAATGCTATCCTAATACAAATAATCTTGTTACGATGATTATTCAAACACTTACATGCTCTAGAATTATGTTTTCCATATCTCTAATGTCCCACTAGTCTAGTCGCGTCAATTTGCATGCTTTAACAATTAAAGTAGCTCAAGATCCCAAAATCCCCAACAAGTTTAGGATAGTTCATGATCACTCACAGCTACTGAATCTAAAAAGAAAAAAAATGCCAACTTTTGGAAAAAAAGGAGAGAAATAACCCTATAGTCATTCTAGCAAAACATCACAAAAGATTCATGATTCAAAACCATATAATTATAATTTTTAAGAGTTTAACAAAGAACCATGCAAACACCTGAGATCAGCATAGTGACCATTAATTCTCCAAATTAACTAGCTAAAAATCAGAATAAACTACCAAAACTCCTCCAAAAACACCAATAATCATGAGATTTCAAACCAAAAATGAGGTTAATTGCTCGCATAAAGACATTAGATATAAATAACGATATTAAAGTCCAGAATGGTGATTTCAAAGAACGGGATTGCGATGCTTACCTAGAGACACAAAAGGCAGAGGGCTTCTACTTCTTGATTCTAATCCAGCAGGAGTTGGGGAACGGATGAGAGCGTATCGGAGACCACCGTGTGGTCAGGTTTCCTGCGATGCCAAGTGCAGAATGGATAAAAAAGAACAAGATAAATATGCAATCGGGGAAGGCATACGGCTCCACCTGGGCCTCCCCTTTTCTTTTTCTTTAGATAAAATTAGACTTCGCCTCTCAATTTTGCCTGACTTCAATCAAAACCCCCAGGGGAGGACTTGTAGCCTTGCCACCCCACCAAGTGAAAAGGACATGGATTTGAGAAGGAGAACCCACCTAATCATCGGAGAAAGAGAACTCACCTAATCGAAGAGTTTCCGAATTTTGGGTTTCCTTTCTAGGGTTTCATCGTCACCTTGCTGGAGTTCTTCTCACCGAGCATCGACCTCCAGAAAGGCACCAAGGTGGTGAAGTTTAACTTGGGAGATCTAATGATGGGAGGACCGGAGGAGGGAGAGAGATCGAGGGAGATGTGGATTGGTGGAGGTGGAGGCGGAGCGGGGTAATAGGAATTGGGGATTAGGATCGAGGAGGGTGACTTAAATAAATTGTTGCAACCGATTTTTCGGTTGCAACAAATAAACAAAATTAATTATATGTTTTAAATTTAAATTTGCAACCGGAAATTCCCAAGATTTTTTTTAAAAAAAAAACATTTTTTTGCAAACAATTTTCTATTGCAAAATTATAAGAAAATTAAAATTTATTTTTAAAAAAGTTTTACAACCAAAAATTTGGTTGCAAAATTAAGAAATAAAATTAAAATAATATTTTTAAATTATCATTCTTTTGCAACCAAATTTTTGGTTGCAAAATTTTTAAAAAAATTAAAATTAATTTTAAATAAATTATTGCAACCAAAAACTCGATTACAAAATTAAGAAATATACTTAAAAAATTATTTTTAAATTATTATTTTTTTGCACCAAAATTTTTGGTTGTAAAATTCTAAAAAAGATTAAAATTAATTATAAATGAAATTTTGTAACCAAAAATTTGGTTGCAAAATTAAAAAACAAACTTAAAAAAATATTTTTAAATTATCATTTTACTGCAACCAAATCTTTGGTTGTAAAATTCTAAAGAAAACTAAAATTAATTTTAAATGAAATTTTGCAACAAAAAATTTGGTTGCAAAATTAAGAAATAAAATTTAAAAAATATTTTTAAATTATCATTTTTTTTTCAACCAAATTTTCGGTTGCAAAATTATAAAAAAATTAAAATTAATTTTAAATAAAATTTTGCAACCAAAAATTTGGTTGTAAAATTAAAAAATAAACTTTAAAAAATATTTTTAAATTATCATTTTTTTGCAACTTAGTTTTTGGTTGCAAAATTCTAAAGAAAATTAAAATTTATTTTAAATGAAATTTTGCAACCAAAATTTGATTACAAAATTAAGAAATAAACTTTAAAAAAATACTTTTAAATTATCTTTTTTTTTCAAATAAATTTTTGATTGCAAAATTCTAAATAAAATTAAAATTAATTTTTAATAAAATTTTGCAACCAAAATCTCGGATGCAAAATTAAGAAATAAACTTAAAAAAATATTTTTAAATTATCATTTTTTTGTAACCAAATTTTTGGTTGCAAAGTTTTAAATATAATTAAAATTAAATTTAAATAAAATTTTATAACCGAAATTTGGTTGCAAAATTAATAAATAAACTTAAAAAAATAATTTTAAATTATCATTTTTTTTGCAACCAAATTTTTGGTTGCAAAATTCTAAAGAAAATTAAAATTAATTTTAAATAAAATTTTGCAACCAAAATTTAGTTGCAAAATTAAAAAATAAACTTAAAAATATATTTTTAAATGATTTTCAGTTTTGGTTACAAAATCAGTTGAAAAATGGAAATCTTGCAACGACATTTGCAACCGATTTGAATTGGTTGCTAAATTTTTAGTGTTACGGCCGTATCGATGACGTGGCCAGGCTCAGATACCGTCAGATATGATTGAGCCACGTGGAGGTTTCTTCGGCCGAGTCAGCGTCACATTGCCGAGATCGAGCTCGGCAGGCTACCTCGCCAGACGACTTCCCGAAGACGTTATCGCCCTTGCCGAAGTCGAGCTCGGTTCGGGGCTCCTCCTTCCGCCTCGCCAGGTGTCCACCCCGGAGGGGTCCACCCAGGCCGAGGTCAGCTGATCCCTCGCTCCTTCGCCAGGTGGCCTCCGAAGACCGGTCCACCTTGGCCGAAGTCAGGCGACCTCCTGCCACCTCGCCGGTGTCCACCCAAGAGGGGTCCACCCAGGCCGAGGTCGGCCGATCCTTCGCCCCTTCGCCAGGTGGCCTCCGAAGACAGGTCCACCTCGGCCAAAGCCAGGCGACCTCCTGCCACCTCGCCGGGTGTCCACCCAGGCCGAGGTTGGCCGATCCTTCGCCCCTTCGCCAGGTGGCCTCCGAAGACATGTCCACCTCGGCCGAAGCCAGGCGACCTCCTGCCACCTCCCAGGTGTCCACCCAGGAGGGGTCCACCTCGGCCGAGGTCAGGCCGCCCGTACAGAGAAGATCCCAACGAAAGAGGTGCAGGTTCCGAGGTCAGCCCTCGAGCCGCGCGCATCACAGGCGGCGCCCCGTACGGATGGCGGCGGCATGCGAAACACCACTTACGTCGGCCCGACAGGTCCCGCAGTCGAGAGGCGTGGTTCTGACAAAACAGGGCCGTAAACGGATGGCGCCTGCACTTAGGAGGGAGAGCGCTCTCACTGGGCCCGAGGTCTGACCGGCCGCCTTGCCGGCGCCACCCCCCTTCTGTCTTTGCCCTTTCCCCGCTGGGCTCGGCGAACGAGGTCGGAAAGCCTCCTGGCCCTCAACACCAAGAGAGGAAAGGGAAAAGGATGGGAAGGGGAGCCTCCCAGGAGGGGAAGACAGGCGAACAACGGGAGGGGATAAAAGGAAGGAAGCTGGGGACGACAAGGTAAGCTGATCAAGCTGGGGACAAGCAAGAAACAGAGGCCAAAAGCCCCGCTCCGAGAGTGAGATCTAGGGTCCCGAGAGGGGATCGCTTGGCATGAGCTCGGCAGGGAGGCCCGGCCGAATTTCTGGTCCCCATAGCACCTTTCTTGCTAGTAAATTCTCTGAGTCTGGGACTCCTTCGGGGGCCCGTCTTGGAGAATCTGTTCCTTCTCGTCGTCTACTGACTTGACCGTCGGAGCTCCCTCGCCGGGATCCCCGGCCAGGGTCTTCTGACCCTCTCCTGCAGGTTCCCTCCAGCCAGGAGACTCCAGGAACCAGGCGGTCCGGTAGGATCGACGGATCTGAGGCACGGGCACGGCGGCGAGATCGGCAACAGATTGGCGTGCTAGGTAGGGGGGAAGGACAACACCCCCTAGCGGGAGCCAGCTTTCTGCAGGTACCGTGCTCTCCGACAATGGTAGTCACTCGTGGGCGCAAGGTGTCCACCAGCCGTGTGGGGGACGTTCCCTACCCTCAAGGGGCCCACAGCCCGGAGAGGGAGCTTCCAGCTCCCCCTTTTCTTCCACCACAGCCGACCTCAGCAGACGGGCCCCTCGCGGCCGTCATCCAACAGCTGCAGACCTTGACCTCGACGGTCCGGTAGCTTCAAAATCAGCAGCGATCTCTAGCCACGCAGCCGCAGCCAGGGACCCCCGCGGCCCGAGCCACGGGACAGCATGGGAGCTTGCGCTCCATTCAGGGCAGGCCATCCCACCCGAGGGCAGTCTCCAACCCCCGCGGGAGCCACCAAGCTCCCGCAAAAAGAAACTACTCCGGTTCGGCGGATCACGAGAGTCGATCCCCAGCCGATGAAGCCGAAATGATGCATCGCAGCAAGCGACGCTGAGGCCTGACTTCGCGCCGAGACCGATCGGCGCCCCCTTCACCAGCGACCTCGGTGGAAGACTCCACCGATGAAGCCATCAGGCGCCAGGCCGAGAGTCGCCTGGAGGAGCACGAGCGCAAGTTAGCGGAGTTCGCCCGTCGATTTGCCGACCTGCAGAACTCATCGGTGGACTCGGCGGGCTACGACACCCGTCCCCCCTTCTCTGAAGAAATCCAGGCGGAGCCGATCCCAAAACGGTTCCGCATGCCGCAGGTGGATCCCTATGACGGGACCACCGATCCTCTGGACCATCTGGAGAGCTACAAGGATCTCATGAGGGTCCAGGGGGCCACCGACGCTCTTTTGTGCATCGCCTTCCCAGCCACCCTCCGGAAGGCCGCTTGAGTCTGGTTCACCCGCCTCGAGCCCGGATCCATTTGCTCCTTCTACCAGCTAGAAGGAAAGTTTGTGGCGCACTTCGACGCTTGTCGAAAGGTGCCAAGAGAGGTGGATAGCCTTTTCTCCATCCGCCAGCAGGACCAGGAGCTGCTCCGGGACTACATCACCCGGTTCAAGACCGCAGCCCTGGAAATCTACAGCCTGGACGAGCCCGTCGCCATGCTGGCTTTGAAGCACGGGCTCAAGACGTCCCGCCTGACCTACTCCCTGGACAAGAAGCCGCCCAGGACGTACTCCGAGCTCCTCCTCCATGCCCATAAGTACATCCGGGTAGAGGAGGCCGACCGAACCCGTCGAGAGTTGGACGGGAAGACTCTGAAGAGGCCGCCCCCGAGGGATACCCCGGGAGCTCGGAAGCCAGGGCCGTCTGCCGACCCATTGCCCGAATCCAAGGCCGAGGGGCGAAGCCATTCCGGAGCGGAGGTTCACCCCTCTCCTCGCACCTCGGACGAAGATCCTCATGGAAATTGAGGGCGAGTGCTACCTCCGCCGACCTCCTCCTCAGAACCCGAGGGCTATCCGGGACAAATCGAAGTACTGCCAGTTCCACCGCGAGCATGGTCACGACACGGAGGAGTGTCGCAACCTGAAGCAGGAGATCGAGGAGCTGATCAAGAGGGGCTACCTCAGGAAGTTCGTCAGGAACGAGGTCCCCCCAGAGGGGCAGCCGCTCGCGGCTTTACCGCCAGCCCCTGCAATCGATAACCGCCCGACGGAGAAGCCCGTGGGCATGATCTCACGTGGGGTCGGGCGAGCAGCGAAGAGAGCCCGGGAAGTCGGGAACCTGGAGAATGTAATCCCTCCCGAGGAGGAGAAGGATAATGAAAATGTAAACAACGATGCCGTGGTGGTCGAGATGACCATCGCGAAGCATCCTGTACATCGAATCATGGTGGATAGTGGAAGCTCGGCTGACATACTTTTTTACGATGCCTTCTCTCGGATGAATTTGTCCCACGGTCAGCTGAGACCGGTACATACCCCCCTGGTGGGTTTTACAGGGGACTCCGTGGGGGTCGAAGGGGAGATCACTCTCCCGGTTACCGCTGGATCCCCACCTCGGCAGATGACCGTCCTGATGATGTTCACCGTCGTCAGGCTCCCTTCGCCTTACAACGCCATTCTTGGACGTCCCGGGCTCAACTAACTGGACACCATGATTTCCACGAAAAGGTTGTTGGTGCAGTTCCCCATGCCTTCCGGGCTCGGGGAGATGAAGGGGACGACCCAGCCGGTCCCGTATTGCCTCCAAACGGTCCCGGGCGCCCGGGGCGCGGAGCTCGCCCCCGATGTTGATGACCTCGACCTAAGAGAGAAGGAACCCAGGGGAGGGCCCGTAGAGCGCCTGTTGACTTATCCCCTCGGTTCGGACCCGCTGAAGACGGTGCAGGTCGGGGCCCAACTCCCCGAAGAAGAACGGACCCGCCTGCTGGAGTTTCTCCATGCGAACGCAGACGTGTTTGCCTGGTCGGCGACCGACATGCCGGGCATTCCGTCCGAGGTCATCACGCACAGGTTAAACATGGACCCAAGCTACCGCCCGGTCCGCCAGAAGAAGAGGAGCTTCACCATGGAGAGATAGAAGGCCATCAATGAGGAGGTGGAGAAACTCCTCGTCGCCGATTTTGTGTGGGAAGTCCAGTATCCCAGTTGGCTAGCAAACATGGTCATGGTAATAAAGAATAGTGGTAAGTGGAGGATCTGTGTGGACTACACCGACCTCAATCGAGCTTGCCCAAAGGACAGCTTCCCTCTTCCAAAGATCGACCAGCTGGTGGACACCCCCTCGGGACATCGCCTCCTGTCATTCATGGACGCCTTCTCTGGATACAATCAGATCCGAATGAGCCCGAAGGATGAAGAGCATACCGCCTTCATAACCGACCGCGGAACTTTTTGCTATAGAATAATGCCATTCGGCCTCAAGAATGCTGGAGCTACGTACCAGCGTCTGGTCAACAGGATCTTCAAGGACCAGATCGGCCGCAACATGCAGGTGTACATAGACGATATGCTGGTAATGAGCAAACCCGATTCGGACCACGTAGCTGACTTGGCGGAGACATTCGGCAACCTCCGACGTCATCAGATGAAGCTGAACCCGGCGAAGTGCGCCTTCGGTGTCTCCGCCGGGAAGTTCCTAGGATTCATGGTGACCCAAAGAGGAATCGAAGCCAACCCGGAGAAGGTCCAGGCCATCCTGGACATGGAGCAGCCTGCCTCCAAGAAGCAAGTGCAGCAACTCATCGGCCAAGTTGCGGCCCTCAGCCGCTTTATCTCCAGGTCGGCAGATCATTGCCATCCCTTTTTCAAGGTGCTGAGAAAGATGAACGACTTCGCTTGGACCGAGGAATGCCAGGAGGCCTTTGAAGAGCTGAAGAAGATGCTCGCATCGCCACCGTTGCTGTCCAGGCCCGAGGAGGGGGAGGAACTCATCCTCTACCTGGCGGTCACCCCGGAAGCCGTCAGCTCGGTCCTGGTTCGGATCGATGACCAAGGAGTCCAGCGGCTGGTATACTATACCAGCAAACTTCTTCGCGATGCGGAGCTCAGGTATTCTCGGCCCGAGAAACTCGTTTTCGCGCTAATAGTGTCTGCCCAGCATCTCAGGCCCTATTTCCAAGCGCATCCCATCGCTATCCTGACGGATCAACCGCTGAAAGCGGTGCTCAACCGACCCGACACTTCGGGATGATTGGCGAAATGGGCACTGAAACTCAGCGAGTTCGACATTGCGTATAGGCCAAGGTCGGCCATGAAGGCGCAGGTGCTGGCCGACTTCTTGGTCGAATGTGCAGGCTTGGGCAAGGAGCTCGAGGAAGGCCCCTCAGGCCAGCCGCTGAAGACGGGCCCCGATGAGCCCGGAGAGAACGCCTGGATCCTCCATGTAGATGGAGCCTCGAACTCCGGCGGGAGCGGGGCCGGACTCATCCTTGCCAACAGCGACGGAGTCGTCGCCGAATGCGCGCTCCGTTTCAAATTCGCCGCGACCAAAAATCAGGTGGAGTATGAGGCACTTCTTGCCGGGCTGAGAGTCTCCCGCGAGCTGGGCGTGACCAACCTCAAAGCTTTCACTGATTCCCAGCTCGTGGCGGGACAGGTCTCCGGGGAGTATGCCGCGCATGACCCCCAAATGGCGAAATACTTGGAGCTCGTCAAAGCGGGCGCGTCCAGATTCCGGCGCTTCAACATCTTCCACATCCCCCGCAGGGAGAACGCCCGTGCGGATACTCTCTCCCGGTTGGTAACCCTGCCGGACTCGATGCTGGGCCGCGCTCATGTGGAGCGCCTTGAGATCCCAAGCCTCGAGACCCCGGTAGAGGTCCATCAGGTCAGCCATGAACCCAGCTGGATGGACAAGTACGCCGAATACATCACCAGTGGCACCCTGCCGGAGGACCGCGAGGCGGCTCGCCTTATCAGAAAGAAAGCCGTGCGATTCGTCCTGATGGATGGGCAATTGTATCGAAGGTCCTACTCCTACCCCGTCCTCAAGTATGTAGGACCCGCGGAAGCCAAGCTCGTGCTCCAGGAGATTCACGAAGGCATCTGCGGGAACCACGTGGGGGGTAGAGCATTGGCCTACAAGGCCCTTCGTCAGGGCTACTTCTGGGAGACGATGAAGGAAGACGCCGCTGACTTTGTGAAGAAGTGGATCGGTGCCAGCATCACGCCATAGTGCAACGGCAGCCCTCCAACCCAATCTCCCAGCTTTCAGCTCCCTGGCCTTTCGCCCAATGGGGGATGGACCTCCTGGGCCCATTCCCGCCGGCGTCTGGACAGTGGAAGTTCCTGATAGTGGCCATCGACTACTTCACGAAGTGGGTTGAGGCCGAACCCTTGGCGCGGATCACTGAAGCAAACGTCGCCAGGTTCTTTTGGAAGTCGATCGTTTATCGCTTCGGCCTCCCCCACACCGTGGTTACTGACAACGGGCGCCAGTTCGACTGCCGGGAGTTCAAAGAGTTCTGCGGCGATCTCGGCATCAGGCATTGCTTTACCTCGGTGGCGCATCCCCAGACCAATGGAGAGGCCGAAGTCACGAACAGGACCATTTTGCAGGGCCTCCGCACGCGGCTGGACCAGGCCAAAGGCAGATGGGCCGAGGAGCTCCCTAGCATCCTTTGGGCATACCAAACCACCCCGAGGATGGCTACCGACGAGACCTCGTTCAACCTCGTCTTCGAAGCCAAAGCGGTCATCCCGATCGAGCTCAGCCTACCCACGCTGCGTGTGGAGCAATATGACGAGACAGAAAACCCCGCCAGGATGATGCTCAACCTTGACCTTCTTGAGGAGACGAGGGACAAGGCCCGAGTTCGGATGGCGGCGTATAGGCAACGCATGGCCATGTATTACAACTCCCGAGTGCGGCCAAAGTTTTTTCATCCCGGAGATCTGGTCCTCCGGCGCGCTAAAGCTTCTCAGCCACGGGAATGCGGCAAGCTCTCACCCAACTGGGAGGGCCCATACCAGGTAGCAGAAGCCCTCCCCCACGGTGCCTACTACTTGGAGGAGTTGGGAGGTGCCAGGTTCCCCCGAACGTGGAATGCCTCGAACCTAAGAGTGTATTATCAGTAATGTAAGGTTCTCCACTCCTGCAATAAAGTTTCCTTGCTTCAAATGCTCTCTTCTCACATTATAGGGAAACTGGCGCATGGCCCTGAGTTCGGCACGCCCGATCATGGCCGACGGCCGAAGGAAGTAGGAGATCCTGGGTTTCGGCCTGGAAGGTGGCGCAGAACCCAGTTCGCCCACGTAAGCACGGAGAACAGCTCGGCAAGCCGTGCAAGGCTTGTGAAAGCCTGTGGCCCCGGGGTTCAGTCCGGAAGTCCTGGGCTTCGGCCTGGAGGGTGGTGCAGAACCCAGTTCGCCCACGTAAGCATGGAGAACAGCTCGGCAAGCCGCGCAAGGCTTGAGAAAGCCTGCAGCCCCGGGGTTTAGTCCGGAAGTCCTGGGCTTTGGCCTGGAAGGTGGCGCAGAACCCAGTTCGCCCACGTAAGCACGGAGAATAGCTCGGCAAGCCATGCATGGCTTGAGAAAGCCTACGGCCCCGGGGTTCAGTCCGGAAGTCCTGGGCTTCGGCCTGGAAGGTGGCGCAGAATCCAGTTCACCCACGTAAGCACGGAGAACAGCTCGACAAGCCGTGCAAGGCTTGAGAAAGCCTGTGGCCCAGAGGTTCAGTCCGGAAGTCCTGGGCTTCGGCCTGGAAGGTGGTGCAGAACCCAGTTCGCCCACGCAAGCACGGAGAACAGCTCGGCAAGCCGTGCAAGGCTTAAGAAAGCATGCGGCCCCGGGGTTCAGTCCGGAAGTCCCGGGCTTCGGCCTGGAAGGCGGGGCAGAAACCACTTCGCCCACGCGAGCATGAAGGCAATCCCAAGGCCGGACCCGCTCAAGGCCTACTCTGACGCCACACGGTCCGGAATGTCCCAACCTTCGATATGAGCGACGGACAGGACCAGGTCCACACTCGTTCCGGCACTCCACATCGATATCTCAAGAAAGAAAAAGAGAAGATGGGAGAGTGGGAATGATGCAGTACAAAAGCTCTGATACCAAAAATGATGTAGGACAGAAGCTCTGATACCAAAAATGATGCAGAACAAAGAACAAAGAAGCGTATGCGGAAGTAAAATTTAAGATTATTATTATTATTATTTTTTATATTTCAGAAATTGGCTTCGACTCAAAGTAAAGTTAAACTAAGTTGATGGAAACTAGGTAAGGATTGAAAGCACAATTTAGAAGAAGCTAAGTTATCAGAGTAGTTCAGAAGTAACGGATCGCTGGGGGTTGAGAAACTCCCAGACCTAGGGTTTCGCTCTGAACTTTCAACAGGACAGAAATAAAGAGAAGAGATGGTTTACTAACCAAACAGTGATCTCACAGAATTTGGGTGGAAGAACTCTCTCGAGCAGATTGTTGGATCCTCGGATTCGGCTATCTTCGTAATGGATCCTCCAATACGGGTCTTGTGGCTGGGTCGGCTTCTCCTGGACTCAAGATCTGGGAAGAAGAAAAACAAGTGATGGATTCAGAGACTCAGGGAAGGATTTACCAGTTCGAAGAACTTGAAGGCTGATGTCGCTGAGATCCGGATTCTCTTGAAGGCTGATTCGACTCCCTCTGGAAAGAGCTTTGGATCTGAAGTACCCGGACTGTAGCTGGATGCTGGTGGTCGGCCTGGACTTGGAGAGAATGGCCGTGAGAGGTGGGATATGCTAGGGCTTGGTGGAAAGAGAAGGGTGATGGGCGGCTAGGGTTTGGGAGTGAAGTGGCTAACTTAGGGTTGGGGTTTTGGAGATCTCACACCTCCTCAAGGTTCCTGGGGAACCCGGATTTACTCCCTCACGGAGCTCAACACCTGGATGCAAGTGCGGAAGAGAGAAAACACAAGTTTTGCTCATAAAAAATTTGGTTTCATTCATCTCTTTTTTCAAGAGTTACATAGAGTTGAATATATAGACATAACAAAGAAATAAAATTTCATACACTTCCCATGTGGGACTAATAGGACTAACCCACACTTTAGGCATCAAATTCTCTTCCCAAGACTCCTTCCATGAGTGGGCAGCCCAAAAACTCCAAGAAAACTTGAAAATCAGCTCCAAATGGCAGGTTATGGGGGTGTCTCCTAGTATCTCTCCATGAATCAAGGATTTTCCCTTCATGGTTTGGCTCTTTTGGACACCTCCTAGTCTTGCTCCATAAGTTTAGGCTTCTTCCTTTCATGGCTTTGGCACTTTAGGAAACTTTTGGGTGCCTCCTTGATTTTCTCTCCAAGACATGCTCTCTTCCCTTTTATAACTTGGGTTTTTATGGAACATTGTGGGGCACCTCCTTGATCCTCTCTTCAAGAAAAATTCTTGCCATCCTAGCTTGGGTTTATCTGGAAAGAAGTTGGCTCCTCCTTGGATTAAGGTATCTTGATGGATTTCTCCCCCAAGTGGCGCATGAAAGAAGGGACCTGCTTTCTTGTGGTGTGGGGACCAAGGCACACTGGATGGAGATGTGGCGCCTCCTGGACTCTGGCGTGTGGCTGGGAGTGTGGCGCCCACTTGCTTGGTCCTGAGAGAAAATGTGGCACCTTGGAGAAGACCTAGACCACTACTAGGACTTGTATTGAGTCAACATGACTCAACAAAATTTAAATTGCAGGGAAATACATACTCAAACTAAAATTGAGTTGACCAAGTCAACCCTTATTACAAAACCAGAAAACCCTAATTCTTCGGGCAATGTCAATCAGAGATCAAGATGGAGCCCTGAAGTCTTCTTCTGAGTCTGGTGCCCGCACCAATTCTCCCGGGGTGGGAGGAACTCGATCCTGTCGAGTATGGATCAAGCTGGCTCTGGTATCTCTCCAAGAGGTCTGGGTCCAATTCTTGTAATTCTTCTCGAGAGATCCAAGAGTTATCAGAATCTGGCTTTCCTTGCCAGCGGACTAGGTATATTTGGTATCCTCGATTACGAGTAGAGATAACCTGATCATCAATGATCTTTTCAATCTGCTCTTTCCTCACAGGCCAGTTTGTTGGTGGATACACAGGGTTGGGTTCACTCTCAAGAGCAGGATTAGGCTCAAAAAGGCTCACTAGGAATCACAGTTGGCTCTCTATACTCTACTAGGTCTGTAATGTTGAAAGTGGAGCTAATGCCTAGTTCTGAAGGCAACTCGAGCACATAGGCATTGGACCCTACTCTCTTCACCACTCTAAATGGTCCAGCTCCTCTAGCATGTAACTTTCTAACAGTTATAGGAGGAAACCGTTCTGGCCTTAACCTAATCATTACATAGTCTCCCTCAACAAAAGTTTTGACTCACCTTTGAGAATCAGCCAACTTCTTATAAGTTTCATTACTTAAATTTATTTTGGCATGAATTTCTTTATGCAAGTCCTTTACATGCTATGCAAGTGCATCAAGAGACTTGTGTGTGTGGACTAATAGTGAAATCAGATCAAGTGGTGTGTGAGGCTTGTATCCATGAACAATTTCAAAGGGACTCTAGCCTATAGACCTATTGATCGAACCATTATATGCAAATTTAGTCCTGGACAAAATACAAATCCCAATTCCTGGTGCTCTCAATCAAACCAAAATCTGAGCCAAAGCCTAGTAAAGGGTCAAGAAAACTAAACTAGACTGACGACGCATTCCTAAAGAATGGACTTTATTACAAAGGAACCCTAGGTCTAAACCTAACAAACTAAGGCTCTCTAGGTTTGACCTTGGGTCGGAGGAGGGCATGCAGAGCATGAAAACTTATTATGGATGCCTAGTAGGTGCCATAAGGTCTTCCAGAAGTAGGTGGCAAACCTAATAGGTTCTGACACGTGGTTCACTCTAAAGACTTCGACAAAGTATACTTGGATGGTGTAAGAAGCATTGGAAGTCCTAGAGAAAGGGAGGAGATATGAGATGGGGTCTCGAATTACCTGTTGACTAAAGGTGGTGACCTGAAGGTTTGAATGGTGATCTATGAGTGTCAACTGGTCATCCTTACGAAAGTAAAAATTTGCTACTCCCAGGAATGGATCAAGAGATGGTTCGGGAAGTAGCCTAGGAGATGTGATTGCAATAGTTAAGGTTTGTTCTCTAAGCAAATAATGATCCACTTTCTCAAGAACTGGATTAGAGAATGATTCATGGAAGGGCCTATGGATGATGACCTCAAGACTTGAAATTTGACCTATGGGTGTGGAAAGGTATACTCTATAGAAGGGTAGGTCAGTCATGCAAAGGAAGGGGTCTGGGGCCATAAGGAGGACTTCTACAGGACTGGGTGAATCAATCCGCTCAAGACAAGGATGTTCAACTGAGATTACGGGAGAGACCTTAGTGGCTGGGCATGGGACAAGGTCCAATTGTAAGAGGCTTGATTCAGTCATCCTAAGGAGAGGATCTACCATAGGGTGGGCAAACTTAAACAGTTCAGTGCAAAGATCTTCAATTGGTACTTGGGGAATGACTGTCATTAGAGGGTATGAACTAATAGCTCGGGCTAACACTATGAGTTCTTCCTGGGGGTATTTGACTAAAGGAACCTGGTTCTCACAAATCTCTTGAATTTCTGAACTAGGTCCTACCAGTTGGTTGCTTTCCAAGGTCTCCTCAGGTAAGGAACCAATAGTATCAATGTCACATTCTTCAAGTTCTTCCCCCTCGTATTCATCAACTAGACTCAAGCCAGCATCATATACTTCCTCGATGCCATCTCCAATGGGTTTCAGGTCAGTGGTAATCGGGTCAACTGATTCTAGGCTTGTCATACCTAACCGTTCTTCCTCATTGGTAGGCTTGGGTTCTCCCTCATTAATGTCATCCTTAGGATTCTTACCACTTAGCTGTGCACAAGCCAGTCCTATGCATGGGCACTGACTAGATTTATGGCCTCTTTCTCCATAAAACAAACATTCTTGCGATATAGGAACCTGGGTCACACTGGGTTTCAAGCTAGTAGAGACCTTACTTGGGCATGGGTGTGGATCTAAATGGTTTGATCTAGAAGACTTGGGTTGTTGAGTGACTGGTCTAGAATATTGTAAGGACCTCTCATAGACACGATCCATGCTATAGATATCATGGTTAGGCTTCCTAAGGTTATGCTCGGGATCATGGTATAAGGTCCTCCTAGGCTCCTGGCATGGATGAGGTTGGGGCCTATTAAATTTTGGATCAGGGGTCCAATTTTGATGTCTACGTTTCTCAAGTACTTGGACTCGATCCCTAAGCTGGGTAAAATTCTCATGGACTTGTTCTTTACACTGGGTAATAGTAGCAGTCATATCCTGACTCAATTTGTTCATACTTTCAGTAAGAGCTCTAACCATGGCCTCTAAATCAGGTTGGGTTTGACCAGGTTGGGAGGGTACTCCATTCTGGGTAGACATGATGATGCAAGCAAGCACACAGAATGTGACTAGACTAAAGCGACTACTGGCTCACTAGACCTAGAGTCCAAACTAGATGCCCAATCAGAGTGGCAAGCTAGCCTATAGTAACTCAGGACTCAGCCAGGCAGGTGTAAGGGGAGTGTTAGGTCCCTGAATGCCAATCCTAGACACCAATCAGAGATTGGCCAGGTAGGCGGACCAGCACACAAGCCCTTCGGGATGGAATCCCTGAACCACCGTTCTAGACACTGAGTACAAAGCACACACAGAGTAACCAGACAAACTGACTCAATACTAGCCTTGACCCGACTTGTTGATGTCCCTAGCCCACTAGGATAAATTAGGTCTAATTAATTTTAAGATTAAAGGCTTAGGGTCGAATGAGTGGGTGGTCGTTTTGGGCTAAGGAGAGGTTATCAATTCCTCCCCTTATCTTAGATGCTCAAATGCCCTTAAGATGAATTAAGAGATGAACACTCAAGAATAATTGGATTGCAGAACATAAAAATAGAGTTACAGTAATTTAATTTCAGAAATTCCATAGAAACCAATAAATCACAGGAAATTATGCAAAATAGTTTCAATTATACTGGTTTCAGAAAAATAAAAATCACCGAATTTGGAGTTACATTCAATGAGAAATAATTCCTGCAACAGGGTAATTACGGGCTGAAAACAGAGCACTTCCCCGTTTACAATTCCTGCTACGAAGTTATAACCCAACGGATCCCCTACACGCCCTAGGAACACCCCGTGGAATGGGAAGAGGAGGTTTGCACCTCGCTTCGTTCCTAGGACCGGACATCCTGGGGAGTCTACTTCGAGCAGACAAAGTAAAAAGAGAGAGAATCAAGCAAGCAATCGAAACAGAAACCCTAGACAGGGCTCTGATACCAAAAATGATGCAGTACAAAAGCTCTGATACCAAAAATGATGTAGGACAGAAGCTCTGATACCAAAAATGATGCAGAACAAAGAACAAAGAATCGTATGCGGAAGTAAAATTTAAGATTATTATTATTTTTTTTTTTATATTTCAGAAATTGGCTTCGACTCAAAGTAAAGTTAAACTAAGTTGATGGAAACTAGATAAGGATTGAAAGCACAATTTAGAAGAAGCTAAGTTATCAGAGTAGTTCAGAAGTAACGGATCGCTGGGGGTTGAGAAACTCCCAGACCTAGGGTTTCGCTCTGAACTTTCAACAGGACAGAAATAAAGAGAAGAGATGGTTTACTAACCAAACAGTGATCTCACAGAATTTGGATGGAAGAACTCTCTCGAGCAGATTGTTGGATCCTCGGATTCGGCTATCTTCGCAATGGATCCTCCAATACGGGTCTTGTGGCTGGGTCGGCTTCTCCTGGACTCAAGATCTGGGAAGAAGAAAAACAAGTGATGCATTCAGAGACTCAGGGAAGGATTTACCAGTTCGAAGAACTTGAAGGCTGATGTCGCTGAGATCCGGATTCTCTTGAAGGCTGATTCGACTCCCTCTGGAAAGAGCTTTGGATCTGAAGTACCCGGACTGTAGCTGGATGCTGGTGGTCGGCCTGGACTTGTAGAGAATGGTCGTGAGAGGTGGGATATGCTAGGGCTTGGTGGAAAGAGAAAGGTGATGGGCGGCTAGGGTTTGGGAGTGAAGTGGCTAACCTAGGGTTGGGGTTTTGGAGATCTCACACCTCCTCAAGGTTCCTGGGGAACCCGGATTTACTCCCTCACGGAGCTCAACACCTGGATGCAAGTGAGGAAGAGAGAAAACACAAGTTTTGCTCACAAAAAAATTTGGTTTCATTCATCTCTTTTTTCAAGAGTTACATAGAGTTGAATATATAGACATAACAAAGAAATAAAATTTCATACACTTCCCATGTGGGACTAATAGGACTAACCCACACTTTAGGCATCAAATTCTCTTCCCAAGACTCCTTCCATGAGTGGGCAGCCCAAAAACTCCAAGAAAACTTGAAAATCAGCTCCAAATGGCAGGTTATGGGGGTGTCTCCTAGTATCTCTCCATGAATCAAGGATTTTCCCTTCATGGTTTGGCTCTTTTGGACACCTCCTAGTCTTGCTCCATAAGTTTAGGCTTCTTCCTTTCATGGCTTTGGCACTTTAGGAAATTTTTGGGTGCCTCCTTGATTTTCTCTCCAAGACATGCTCTCTTCCCTTTTATAACTTGGGTTTTTATGGAACATTGTGGGGCACCTCCTTGATCCTCTCTTCAAGAAAAATTCTTGCCATCCTGGCTTGGGTTTATCTGGAAAGAAGTTGGCTCCTCCTTGGATTGAGGTATCTTGATGGATTTCTCCCCCAAGTGGCGCATGAAAGAAGGGACCTGCTTTCTTGTGGTGTGGGGACCAAGGCACACTGGATGGAGATGTGGCGCCTCCTGGACTCTGGCGTGTGGCTGGGAGTGTGGCGCCCACTTGCTTGGTCCTGAGAGAAAATGTGGCACCTTGGAGAAGACCTAGACCACTACTAGGACTTGTATTGAGTCAACATGACTCAACAAAATTTAAATTGCAGGGAAATACATACTCAAACTAAAATTGAGTTGACCAAGTCAACCCTTATTACAAAACCAGAAAATCCTAATTCTTCGGGCAATGTCAATCAGAGATCAAGATGGAGCCCTGAAGTCTTCTTCTGAGTCTGGTGCCCACACCAGGGAAAGAAAGTGAACTCAAGATTTAGACAAATAGAGCTTTCATTGATCCAAGGAGGAGTACAAGCAGGGAATCCCGACAGGCCGGGAGTCCCCAAAAAAAAAGAGAAAAAGAAAAGCACAACAATAACAACAAGAAAGCAAAAAGATAGAAGGCTCAGTTCCGCGCAGGGTCGGAGCCCTCGGCCTGGGTCGCGCGCTCCGCGTCCTCGCCTTCGGCGGCTGCCGGCTCATGGGGCTGCTCCGGGGCCACGGCCTCGTCGGTCGCCGGGGCCGCAGGCGTGACGTCGGTCACACCGGAGGCTCTGCTCTCAGGTCCTTGCCTCCTACCTCCGAGCACCACCCCACTGAGGTCGAGCTCGGGGTAGAAGGCCCCTACCTTCTCCCGGCACATCTGGAACCCCTTCAGGAAGGAGTCCACGGTGGCCTCCCGGACCTCCGACGTGTACTCGTCGGAAGCCCGGAACTTCGGGATGGCCTCCTGCGCCTCCCGCTTCGCGGCCTCCAGGAGCCCGTTGACATACGCACTCTGCTCCTTCGCCGCGTTCGCATCTCGCCTGGCCTCCTCCAGCTGGCGCTCTAGCCACTGGGAGTGGGCCTGAAGGCGAGCCCTCTCAGCTGCATCCTCCTCCGCGCGATGCTGGTGAGAGACCCTCTCCTCCGACAGAGAAGACTCCAGCTCCTTGTTCCGCCCTTCGGCGCGCGCCAGGTCAGTCTGGAGGGCCTGATTGTTTGCTCGCAGCTCGACCCCCTTTTCCATGAGGTCCTTGATGTTGGCCGCGAGCTTGCCGAGCTTCTTCTCCTTCTCGGCATCCTTCTTCGCGTTCCCTATGAGGAAGTTCCTCAGTAGGAGAACGTCATTCCCAATCTGCACAAGTGAAGCAATCGGGTTAGAAGAAAGACTACCCAAGGTCACGGAAGACAGAAGAAAATGAGTTCGGGCTTACCGTAAAGAGCTACGGGAGGATCCCGAGCAGAGCGTCAGCATAGTCCCGGCCGCCCTGAGCTCGGCGGTCCCGGGCTGTGGAGGTGTACTCCATCACCTTCTCCGCGAGCCCTTTGTCGCGGATGACTGAACACCGGTGGGTGATCACCGGTGGCGGAGCCGTCAGGTCAGCTCCGGCGGCGACTGTCCCTCCAGCAGGAATCGCAACCGATGGGCCAGCAGAGGACACGGGCTGCGCCGTCGGAGCCACGGCGATGATAGGGCCGGCACTGGACGAAGCTGCGGGCGGTGGAGCCCCCTCGATGGCAGCACCACTAGGTCTAACAGCTGAGGAAACAACAGCCCCGCCCCGAGGCAGCCTGGGCGGGGGAGCAGCGGCTGCTGGACTAGGTACAGTCACCGGCGCAACCTCCTGGCTCGCCTCGGTGCGAGCCCTCTTGGCCGCGGGCTCATCTACCTCGGGGACGTCTCTCTGGGCCGCGCCCTCCAGGAGGCTCTCCAGTGAGAACTTCATGCCTGCAATGCAAAAGAGTAGAAGGTCAACCAGCTCGGTTATAAAGGAAAAAGAATGCAAGAGTCAAGGAGGACCGAATCTCACCCGACTCGCGGATGGGACTGATCCCGGCCTCAAAAAGATTCTGCTCCGAGAGCAGAACCTCGAGCGCCGGGACCACGTCGCTCATGAGCAGGGAATAGGCCTCCTGGTCCGCCGGCTCGACCTGGGAGTTCCGGTTCGGAGACCGGTCCGGTTCATTCCAGGCCCAGTCGACATCTTCGACCGAGGCAAAGAAAAACCGGCTCTTCCAGCCCTTGATAGAAGAAGGAAGGTTGAACCGGAGACACCTGGGCCGGGGCGAGATGTACCACCAGCCGTCATCAATGGAGTACCTCTTCAGGGTGAACATGGCCCTGAAGAGGGAGAAATGGGCAACAAACCCATGGAAATGACAAAAAACTATGAAAAGATGACCCGGATGGCATTGGGAGCCAACTGGGCCGGAACAAGACGGAAATGGCTAAGAAAGGAGAGGAAGAAGGGGTGCAGAGGGAATCGAAGACCCCCAAGGAAGAAGTCTTCATAGAAGGCTATGCGGCCGGGGCCACTCATGGTGACGCGTTCCCCGGGCCGCGGAACGAATAGACGGATTGATCCCGGGATGCCGTAGGCCTCCCAGAGCAAAGAAAGATCGCCCTCGGTCATGGTGGAAGCATGACCGGAGGGACCGCGGGAAGAAGAGGCGGAGCAGGAAGAGAAAGAAGAGGAAGAGCGGAAGCAATCGGAGGAGACCGGACCCCCCTGGGGATGCCGATGGTGACACCCCCAGGTTGCAGACGCCTGCGGATCTCCTCCGGGATCGTTTCCTCCTCTGAAGAGGAAGAAGATGGAGTCCTCGGCCAGGACGGACCGGTCTCGTCCGGATTAGAAGAAACATAGCGACGACACGCCATGACAAAGAAGGAATCAAAGATTCAGAGAAGAAGGGGGAGAGGAGGACTAGAAAAAAGGATGGAGGCACTCATCGAAAATACGCTAAGCGAACGCGGGGCAACGGAAGTTAGCCTGCAGCAAACCGCCCACGGAGCAAGGGGAAAGGCCTCATTCCGGAAAGTCCCCTCCTTTTCAAACTCAATCGACAGCAGCCATACCTGTCATTCCGCCCCGAGCCACTGGATGATCACCGCGTGGACGCACGCCCGACACCGACGCCTCGTTAGCAGGGCAACGGCCTCTGCCTCGAAGCGACGCATTTATTGTGGGCAAGTGGGTGACGCGTGGCGGCTTCCTATAGGGCTTCGGGCGCATCGAGAAGCGGCGACAAGGATCATGGCAATTATGATGCAAGATCTTCGCCTCCCCACATCATATCCGCATTTAATCCCACCGTTCCGTTCTACGATGCCCCAACGGAACGGCGGGCTGGGGGGCAACTGTTACGGCCGTATCGATGACGTGGCCGGGCTCAGATACCGTCAGATATGATCGAGCCACATGGAGGTTTCTTCGATCGAGTCAGCGTCACATTACCGAGATCGAGCTCGGCAGGCTACCTCACCAAACGACTTCCCGAAGACATTATTGCCCTTACCGAAGTCGAGCTCGGTTCGGGGCTCCTCTTGCCGCCTCGCCAGGTGTCCACCCCGGAGGGGTCCACCCAGGCCGAGGTCAGCTGATCCCTCGCTCCTTCGCCAGGTGGCCTCCGAAGATGGGTCCACCTCGGCCGAAGCCAGGTGACCTCCTGCCACCTCGCCGGGTGTCCACCCAGGAGGGGTCCACCCAGGCCGAGGTCGGCCGATCCTTCGCCCCTTTGCCAGGTGGCCTACGAAGATAGGTCCACCTCGGTCGAAGCCAGGCGACCTCCTGCCACCTCGTCGAGTGTCCACCCAGGAGGGGTCCACCCAGGCCGAGGTCGGCCGATCCTTCGCCCCTTCGCCAGGTGGCCTCCGAAGACAGGTCCACCTCGGCCGAAGCCAGGCGACCTCCTGCCACCTCGCCAGGTGTCCACCCAGGAAGGGTCCACCTCGGCCGAGGTCAGGCCGCCCGTACAGAGAAGATCCCAACGAAAGAGGCACAGGTTTCGAGGTTAGCCCTCGAGCCGCGTGCATCATAGGCGGCGCCCCATACGGATGGCGGTGGCACACGAAACACCACTTACGTCGGCCCGACAGGTCCCGCAGTCGAGAGGCGCGGTTCTGACAAAACAGGGCCCGTAAACGGATGGCGCCTGCACTTAGGAGGGAGAGCGCTCTCACTGGGCCCGAGGTCTGACCGGCTGCCTTGCCGGCGCCACCCCCTTCTGTCTTTGCCCTTTCCCCGCTGGGCTCGGCGAACGAGGTCGGAAAGCTGCCTAGCCCTCAACACCAAGAGGGGAAAGAGAAAAGGATGGGAAGGGGAGCCCCCCAGGAGGGGAAGACAGGCGAACAACGGGAGGGGAAAAAGGAAGGAAGCTGGGGATGACAAGGTAAGCTGATCAAGCTGGGGACAAGCAAGAAACAGAGGCCAAAAGCCCCACTCCGAGAGTGAGATCCAGGGTCCTGAGAGGGGATCGCTTGGCGTGAGCTCGGCATGGAGGCCCGGCCAAATTTCTGGTCCCCATAGCACCTTTCTTGCTAGTAAATTCTCTGAGTCTGGGACTCCTTCGGGGGCCCGTCTTGGAGAGTCTGTTCCTTCTCGTCGTCTACTGACTTGACCGTCGGAGCTCCCTCGCCGGGATCCCCGGCCAGGGTCTTCTGACCCTCTCCTGCAGGTTCCCTCCAGCCAGGAGACTCCAGGAACCAGGCGGTGCGGTAGGATCGACGGATCCGAGGCATGGGCGCGGCGGCGAGATCGGCAACAATTAAGAAAATAAATCAGTTGCAAAATCAGTAGCAAAATAAGTCACAAATGTAACCAAAAATATTGGTTGCTAAATCGGTTGCTAAAATACTATTTTCTTGTAGTGCAAGAAAGTAATAAAAAATCAAGATGTTTTGCAGAAAATACCAATTAAAAGATATGCGAGAAACCAGAAAGCACTTGATGATCATGATAAATCATGAAGGTTATGCCTTTCAAGGACAAGCTTTCAAATTAAATAGACTAGAAGAATTCAAACAATTGAAGGCATTTTAGTAGATTGACCAACTAGAAATAAACAAATCCTATTGCTAAATTTGATCAAAGAGCTAGAGTGACCTCTATGTTGGGGAGGGATAATATACTGATCAATTGAATGAACCGAGAAATACCACCACAAATCTTTTCCTCCAACCCCTCTCAAAAGGCTTTACGTAAAGGAGAACGAGCAATGCCTTATCCTTTATATAGACATCAAGCTTAAATTAAAAGAAAAATGAGAAAATCAGAAGTTTCCATTTAATAAAGAAAAGATCGGCTTATATATATATATATATATATATAAGGACACCTCACCATTTTGAATTACCAACCTATGACAATCAAAAAGAGGAATTCTTTACGCACCGCTTTCAACTGAGAAAAAATATGCCACTCCATATAATTAGACCAACAATTAATAAAAAGGGTTTCATGATCTTCAATGCTGCAGGGTTTTAATATAGCATAATTTTTTCATTTTAAATTTTTAATAATAAAAATATTTTTTTTGAAAAAAATTATGATATTTTTTGGTTGAATTATGAGATGTTATAATTTTTTCAAAAAAAAGTTATTTTTGTTATTAAAATTTTTATAATTTTTTTAATAATAAAACTTTCTTTAATTTTTTAGAAGAGAAAAAATATTTTTATTATTAAAATTTTAAAATAAAAAAGTTAGGTTGTATTGGATCAATGTTGCATTGAAGACCAAATGGCCCACAAATTAATATGCTGATGAATTGAATGAACCTAGAAATTCCACCACAGAGCTTTTCCTCCAACCCCTCTTAAAAGCTTTACGTGAAGGAGAACGAGCAATGCCTCATCCTTTATATAGACTTCAAGCTTAAATTAAAGGAAAAATGAAAATTAGAAGTTTCCATTTAGTCAAGAAAAGGTCGTAACAAAGAAATATATATATATATATATAAAAGGTCACCTCACTACTTTGAATTACCAACCTATGCCGATCAAAAAGAGGAATTCTTTATGCATCACTTTCAATGGAGAAAAAATATGCCACTCCATATAATTAGACCAACAATTAATAAAAAGGGTTTCAAGATCTTCAATGCAACAGGATTTTAATATTGCATAATTTTTTTTATTTAAATTTTTAATAATAAAAAAATTATTTTTTTGAAAAAAATTATGATATTTTATTATTGAATTATGAGACGTTATAATTTTTTTTTTAAAGATATTTTTGTTATTAAAATTTTTATAAATTTTTTAATAATAAAAATATGTATTTAATTTTTTAGAAGAGAAAAAAATATTTTTATTATTAAAATTTTGAAATAAAATAGTTTGATTATATCGGATTAATGTTATGTTGAAGACCGTATGGCCCATAAATTAATATGCTAATCAGTTGAACGAACCAAAAAATTCCACCGTAGATCTTTTCCTCCAACCCCTCTCAAAGGGTTTTATGTGAAGGAGAATGAGCAATGCCTCATCCTTAATATAGACTTCAAGCATAAATTAAAGGATAAATCAGAAAATCAGATGTTTCCATTTAGTCAAGAAAAGGTCAGCTCTGTAACAAATATATATATATATATATATATAAGGTCACCTCACCACTTCGAATTACCAACCTATGCCAGTCAAAAAGAGGAATACTTTGTGCACCACTTTCAACGAAGAAAAAATATGCCACTCCATATAATTGGACCAACAATTAAAAAGGGTTTCATGATCTTCAATGCTATAGAGTTTCAATATAGCATAACTTTTTTATTTTTAATTTATAATAATAAAAATATTTTTTTGAAAAATATTATGATATTTTATGGTTGATTTATGAGATATTATAATTTTTTTTAAAAAAAGATATTTTTGTTATTAAAATTTTTATAATTTTTTAAATAATTGTTGCCCAGAAATGGAGCCCAAGAGGGGGGGTGAATTGGGTCTTATAAAAATTTAAAGTAAAAATGTACAGGCCTTGTGGTGTTTGTGAGTAATAAAATTTATGTACTAAATTATATGCAGCGGAAAGCAATAAATAGAGTGCAAGAAGTAAAGAGCAAGAGATAGAAGAGATAATCACACACAAATACAAGGTTTAAAGTTGTTCGGTGAAAACCTAGCACCTACATCCACTCTCCAATCCACTCTTGGGAATTCCACTATAATCTCTCCAAGATTACAGTCGACTTATTTTTTCAAAGGCTCACAAGTCAAAACCTATGTTGGTTTTATTACCTAGGCTCACCAACAAACCTTTACACTTGTTTTGTCTTCGGGCTCACAAGTCAACCCTAGTTAGTTTTGTCACTTTGGCTCACCAACAAATCACAACAACCTATTTTCAAGAAACCCTTGAAAGCTAGGTCAAATCACAAAAGAAATTCATATATACAATTCAAATAAACAAAACAAACTCTTTTCAAGAGTAAAATGGAAGCTTTGAGGCTCTAATTAATGCTTTGTCTTGTATTCTCCTTGGAATATTCTTCAAGCTCTCTTTTTGGAAAGATGAAAGGATAGGCTTGTAAGCTTTTTCAGGAAATACTCTTTAAATGGCTTTTGAAGTGAAGTTCTTGAGGGAATAATGGCTTTTGAGCTTTTAATAGACTTCAATGCTTCAAGAATGAGTTTGGTGAAGCTTAAATACTTTAAAAACTTTCAAAAAATGGTTTGTGACCATTGGAGCTTTAAATCTAACCATTGGGAGCTTGAAAAGACGTTTCTGCAACTCAGAAAAATAGATCCGTTAGGGCTGTCAGAATCCGAGTGTCTATACTTGGCTGTCAAGTGTCGACACTTGGCTGTCAGGTATCGATACTTGACTTCCAGGTGTCGACACTTGAACTTTCAAGTGTCGACACTTGATTCACAGGTGTCGACACTTGACACAATAACACTCTATTGGCCAAGTTCTGGATTTTCAAAAAGTCTCAGACCTTGAGTCGACACTTAGGAACTTAAATGTCGATACTTGAGTTTCGGTATCGACACTTGAATTCTGGGTGTCGACACTTGGCATATCAAGGAGTTTTTCTACGTGCCAAATACTAAAGTGTCGATACTTGACCTTCCAGGTGTCGACATTTGGTTCTGCAAAATTCATAATTAAGTGCAATTGAAGCCAAAAACACAAGCATCAAATATGGAACTTAAATGGAACATAAATAATCAATAATTGAACTCTTTTAACCCCATTTTGCATGGAAAAGACTCCTCAAATCGTGAAAGATGCTTCGTGCCACAGCGTGCCATGATACTTTAATTTTAAAGAGTTTGAGGTGCTTGCTTCCTGAAAACTTATAACTAGAAATAAATATCAGTATACAATATATACTCAATGTTTTGTTATTCATCAAAATCATTAGGTAGAGCCAACAATCTCCCTCTTTTTGATGATGACAAAACCTTGAGTATATCTACATTTAATTTTAAATTTCAGACATGGTATTTCATGAATATGATTTTATCCACAACTTGCAATATCAAAGAATGAATCTCCCCCTCAGTGAGACAATTCTAATCAGAACAAGTTTTGAGGAACAGTGTCCAACATCAAATTTGAAATTTAGATTAATTAATCAATTCAATTCTACTCCCCCTTTTTGTCAATCATTAGAAAAAGGGAGTAAGCTCCCCCTAAAAACAAGCATGGAGACAAAAAGTAGTAGAGTAAACTTAGAGTAAACTCGGAGTTAATACAAGAAATAGTTTTTCAAGAGTTAACAGGTATCAGAGCCAAAAAGTAAACTTAGAGAATCAATTTCAAGAGTATCAACAATCAATCATAGTGAATTCAAAAATTGTAAACATTAAGCTGAAATGCATATATATATATATCAAGGAATGTTTTCAGTACAAAATTTGCTGACTTATCAGCAACACTGAAATAATCAAAATACATCATAAGACATAAAACATAAATAACATGAGACATAAATAATATACAACAAAATAAACATCTGTGAGGCTAATCCTCATCAGATGGGATCTCAAAAGATATAGGGCCGGTAATCCTAGACCTATGGGATAGACCTTTAGGAGTCTTCAAGATACCACGACTCCTAGTCCTATTTGAAGGTCCTAAGTGGGGTACAACCCTAAAAGATTGAGTGGAGGGAGGTGGAAGAGTCTCAGCAGGAGTGACAAAAACTGGATCAATGGAGACAGGTGTGCCAATTGAATCAGCAGGAGGAACAACAAGAGACTGTGGCTCTCGGCTGACTACCTCATATCCATCTGCGCCACCATCACTGTCACTATCACTATCGTCATCAATAATATCAGTAACTCTATCCTCAATCCCATCAGCACGGTCACCATCATCAATAGTATCATCATGTCCATCCTGGTGGTCATCGTCATCATTATCATCAGGAGATGGAGCTGTAGGTGTTGCTGGAGGTAGAAGGGATATCAGTAAATCCTCGAAACGAGCGAAACCCTCCTCCATAGTCCGACGAATCTCAGCATGCTCCAAGGTAGTATGTGCTCGTAGACCCTCAATCTCGATGTGTAACTGAGTCGTGCGGACAACCAATCCTATCATCTCACTCCTGAGATCCGTGAACTGCTATCTCGCGTGCTTCTCAAAAGATATGTCAGTAGAAAGTAAAGGAGGACCCGAAGGTGTAGCTGTAGGGGTCACCGGCTCTGCCTCTGATGCAGGAGCAGCCTGAGGAGGTGTACTGACTGGCCCTGATGGCCCGACCTCAGCCTCTCTGATCTCATCCTCCTCGTCTGGCTCCTGTCCAGACTCCCTTCAAACCCAGCGACCTGTGACCAACTGATATCCCATGCGGTGTAGTGACCGCTCATCATACACATCGATATGTAGAATCTCATTAGGGATCTCCCCCTCCAAAGAGACTCCACAGGCTCAAAACAGACAGGTCAGCGCCATCCCGTAGGGTAGATAATGTCACCTCTGTGTCACTGCATCACGCATCTGAGTCAACATCAGTAAGGGAATATCAACCTGTATCCTCTGGGTCAGACTGACCATCAGCATCAGCTCCCTCTTTGTGATGAAGTCGAATTGTCCAGTCTTCGAAAGTAAGATACGGGCAGTGATGTGATATAGAAGGCACATCTCCATTGACAGCTGGTTCGTGGTAACCACAGTCACTCCGCGAACGTCCTCTCGCTCAAGGATGCACTTGAAAGCTGCCTCTCTATCCTCAACAGAGAAAATGCATGCACCTCGGTGAGGAATCTCCCATACTCTGCTCAGAAGCTCCTCGGTCAATGAGATCTCCACACCCTTGACGGTGGTGCTCCATAGTAGTCAATGGCAATCCAAAGCACCATAGAACTCTCTCACTAGATGCGGATAGTACCTCTCGTGCATGGTGCAAAAAGATACTAATTCGGTATATGTGAGTGTCCGCCGAATCTGGAAGTGCTGTCTATCGAAGAACTCTAAGTTGATCCGTCTACCAGATGCCATGGCATTCCTTGACATCCTCTCTATAGGGAAACCTGGAGTTGCTAAACTACTGGTCTATCCTGCATCGTGTTTGGCCTTTGTCCTTCTCTCAGAACCATGTCCAGTCCTACTCCTAATAGCTAGCCTCTTCCTCGGATCCATCATAACAAGCTGAGCAAGAAGGGAAGAAGGTAAATAGACTAAAGTGGGGACAGGGTTCAATCAGGTTGAGAACCACAGATCAGCCTTAAGGAGACTTAAGTTTTTCTAAAAGAAGGATACTGGTTTAAGAGAAGCTAGAGCTTGTTTTAAAAATAGGGATAAAATCAAAATGATTTTCTCAAAAGCATGAAATCGAAGGTTAAAAACACTTTCACCATGTAAAACACATTTGTGAAAAGAGGGAAACTTAACATGTAAAACACATTTGGGTTACAAAATTAATCCCAATACATAAAATTTATAAAATATATTTGGGTTGTAAAATTTATAAAACATATAAAATATGTTTGGGTAACAAAATTTATCAACACATATAAAATACATTTTATAAGTTTATAAAATTAGTAGACTAGGAGATGTTGAATCATGTAAAATAAGCCCATGGGATTAGGGTTAAAAACAAAACACATTTGGATTTTAGGTCAAAAACAAGTAATCAAACACCAAAATAGTGGAAATGGGGGTAAGATACCATGAAAACAACACAAATACTCCTTCCACATGAATAATAGCTTAGAAATCTGAATTTAGAGTGAAACCCTTGAAACTTTTCGGCCAAAACACCCAATGTAACAGTGGAATCAACAAAAATGGATAGATTGAGTGTAAAATCGATCAAAATCCAAGGGAAATCCAAGATAAATGCATTCAAACATGATTTCTTCAAAATGGAGACTTCCAATCGGTTCAAAACTTTGAAAAATCCGAGTTATATGCATTAAAACAGATGGAAAATAGATAAACTAGGTTACACGATTTCAAAAAATGAGAAAAAGAGAGAGAGATTACCTGATTTCAGTGGGGTAAAGAGGGAAAGTGTAGAACTGGAAGGTAAGGAGCTTTGGGGACTACTGGAGCTTGAGAGAAAATAGGGGAAAGCAAGATACAAAAAGCTCAATTTGTCCTAAAAAAGATAGAATTTTTCGCGAGTGTCGACACTTGGAAATTTTCAATTGTCGACACTTGGTCAGGTGTCGACACTTCGCAAAATCCAAGTATCGACACTTGGCAAAGAAATTTCTAAAAAAATCATAAAAATTTTCAATAATTTAAGGAAAGTTTTAAAAGCTTTTAGGACTAAATAAAAGTTATCTTTGAGTAAAAACAACTTGGATAAGATGGAATTTGAGAGAGTTCTAGGAGAATGGATCAATGATACCTAACTCTCTTGTAATCAAACAAAATCTCTCTTCACATAAGGGTTTGGTAAATACATCAGCTAATTGATCATCAGTATATACAAATTCAAGTACTACATTACAGTTTTGCACATGATCTCTTCTGAAATGATGTCATATTTCAATGTGTTTATTTCTTGAATATTGCACAGGATTCTTAGTTAGATTGATTGTACTAGTATTATCACATCTTATGGGCGTCTTAATTAGTTTAATGCCAAAGCTTTGAGATGTTATTTGATCCATAGGAGTTGAGCACAATAGCTTCTAGCTGCTATATATTTGGCTTCCATCTTAGATAGAGCAACCGAATTCTATTTTTTGTTACTCCAAGAAATCAAATTTACTTCAAGAAACTGACAAGTTCCACTAGTACTTTTACGATCAAGTTTACACCAAGCAAAGTCAGCATCAGAATAAGCAATCAATTCAAATGATGAATCTCTAGAGTACCAAAGACCAATTTCAATTAAGCCAGATAGATATCTAAGTATGTGTTTAATAGCAAAAAGATGAGACTTTTAGAATTAGACTGATATCTTGTACACATACAAACACTAAACATAATATCTGGCCTACTGGCAGTAAGATATAATAATGAACCAATCATGCCACAATATAGTTTTTGGTCAATAGATTTACCTGATTCATCATTGTCAAGTCTACAAGAGGAGCTCATAGGCGTACCTAATGGCTTAGTGTTCTCCATCCCAAACTTCTTTAGTATTTTTTTTGTGTACTTAGCTTGGTTGATAAAGATCTCCTCTTTGGTTTGCTTTATCTGGAGCCCGAGGAAGAAGTTAAGTTCTCCCATCATGCTCATCTTGAACTCACCCTGCATCAACTTTGCAAACTCTTGACAAAGAGATTCGTTAGTAGTACCGAATATGATATCATCTACATATATTTATACTACTAAGAGATCATCATTCTTTTTCTTCAAAAATAAAGTTTTGTCAACATTACCTCTAGTAAAATCATTTTTGAACAAGAAAGAGCTTAAACGATCATACCAAGCTCTAGGAGCTTGTTTTAAACCATACAAAGCTTTATGAAGTTTGAAAACATGGTTTGGAAATTCATGGTTTTCAAAACAAGGCGGTTGTTCAACATAAACCTCTTCTTCGATAAAACCATTTAAAAAGGCACTTTTAACATCCATTTGAACTAATTTAAAATCATAAAACAAGCAAAAGCCAATAATAGCCTAATTGCCTCAAGTCTAGCCATAGGAGCAAAGGTTTCATCAAAATCAATCCCTTCCTCCTGATTGTATCCTTTGGTAACTAGTCTAGCCTTATTTCTTGTAATAATTTCATTTTCATCAAGTTTGATTCTAAAAATCCATTTTGTACCAATAATTGAAACATTTAAAGGCCTATCTACTAAAGTCCAAACATTGTTTCTTTTATATTGGTTAAGTTCGTCTTGTATAGCATTAATCCAATTATAATCATTTTTATCTTCTTCTATAGTTTTAGATTCAATTTGAGATATAAATTCTAAATAATCACAAATATTTCTAAGGGATGAATGAGTACTTACACCTTTAGATGGATCACCAATGATAAGTTCCTTGGGGTGTCCATGAGCATACCTCCATTCTTTGGATAGAGGATCAACTGTAGATGTGTTTTCATCACCTTGTGCTTGATCTCCTTCATTATTTTGATCAATTTCTTGTTCCTTGGCAGGCTCTTCATTGTTGTTTACTTCTTTAGTCCTTTTAGTACCTATTTCATCACAAAGAACATCTTCTTTTCTAGAAGATTTCTAGTCAGATTATCAAACACAACATGTATGGATTCTTCAACAATAAGTGTTCTTCTGTTGAAGACCGTGTATGCCTTGCTAGATGTAGAGTAGCCTAGAAAGACACCCTCATCTGACTTGGCATCAAATTTGCTCAAATTATCTTTACCATTGTTTAAGATGAAACAACGGTATCCAAAAATACAAAGATATCGAATTGAAGGTTTTCTACCCTTCCAAAGCTCATACGTTGTTTTCTCTAAAATCGGTCGGATTAAAACACGATTTAAAACATAGCATGCAGTGTTTATGGCTTCCATCCAAAAATATCTAGGTAGGTCATTTTCACAAAGCATGGTGCGTGCCATTTCTTCAAGAGTTCTATTTTTCCTTTCTACCACCCCATTTTGTTGAGGTGTCCTAGGTGCTGAAAAATTATGATGAATGCCATTTTCAATACAGAATTTATCAAAATCAAAATTTTCAAATTCGGTTCCATGGTCACTCCTTAAAGACACAATTGAAATACCTTTTTCATTTGAAACTCTTTTATAAAGTCTAATGAATTCAGAAAATGTTTCATCTTTGTGTGCTAAAAACATGACCCATGTAAAACGTGAGAAATCGTCTATAATAACTAGACCATACTTCTTACCTCCCAAACTAGATGTTCTAGTTGGCCCAAAGAGGTCCATATGAAGCAATTCTAAGGGTCTAGATGTAGAGATTACTCCTTTTGGTTTAAAAGATGATTAGGTTTGTTTCTCAAGCTAGCATGCACTACAAATCTTGTCTTTTTCAAAACTAAGTTTTGGTAAATCTTTTATCAAAATTCTTTTTGCAAAGTTTTGAAATCAAATGCATACTAGAATGTCCTAGTCTACGATACCAAAGCCAACTAGTTTCATTGATCTTGGCTTCCATTGCCACTAGGCATTGACCATTTTGAACAGGAAGATCATCAAGATCAACCATATAGATATTGCCATGCCTATGAGCAATGAACTTGATGTCATTGTCATCTAAACTAGAAATAATGCACATACAAGATTTGAAAGTAACTTTGAAATCCTTGTCACAAAATTGACTAATGCTAAGTAAATTATGTTTCAAACCATCAACATATAACACATTATCAATGTAAGTAGAAGGGGTGATATGGACTTTACCCATTCCGAAAATCTTGCCCTTTCCATTATCACCAAATGTCACATTACCACCATTTTGATATTCGAGTGATGAGAACTGCTCCACATCTCCTGTCATAAGCCTTAAGCAACCGCTATCAAGGTACCACATTCTTCTTTTATTGGTTGCATGGCATACCAACAATAAAAATCAAGTGGAGATTTTAGGTACCCAAGTTATCTTGGGTCCTTTTAGGTTAGTGGAAATAGTTCCTTTTGGAACCCAGATTTTTTTAATATTGCTCAATTTTTCTTATTGCACATGTAAGATTTATGCTCTACAGTACCATAAGCATAACAAGTAATGGATGAAGATGCAGGCACAAAGAAACTTTTGAACAACTTTTGTTTCTTCTGAGTTCTAAAACCACAAGTAATGGATGAAGATGTAGGCACAAAGAAATTTTTGAAAAACTTTTGTTTCTTCTAAGTTCTAAAACCTAGATTGGCTTTATCAAAAATAGCTCTTTGATTATTTAAAAGCAAATTTAATTTTTCAGAACTATATATAAATTTATCAACAAAAGGTTTCAACTTTTCAATTTCTTCTTTATATTTCTTGTTTTCTTCCAACATTTCCTTGTTTTGTTTTAAAAGGTTTTCATTTGAAACCGAAAAGCTTTTCTTTTTCAAAACTTCTTTTTCCTTTTCAAGAATAGCAATCTTATCATTTAACCTTTTATTTTGAAGAAGTAGGCAATCATTTTCAGTTGAAAACATATCATTAGCTTTGACTAAATACTAATTTTGCTTTTTTATTTCTTTATGTTTAGACTTTAATTTTTGAAATTCTGTAACTAACTCATTAAAAACTTCATGCAGTTCACCAAATGTAAACTCATTTTCAGTTTCAGATAGTACCTCATCATGATCCGCCATCAAACAGAAGTTTGCAACTTCTTGCTATTCTTCTTCAGAGCTGGAGTCCTCGCTGTCACTCCAGGTTGCCATCATGGCCTTCTTTCTTAGTTTTCTTCTGCTTTTCTTAAGTAAGGGGCAGTCCATCTTGAAGTGGCCCAATTTCTTGCATTCAAAGCATGTGGGCTGCTCCTTATTTTTCTCTTTTTCTCTCTCTTTGCTTGGCTCACCTTTTAGAGGTTTCTTCTTGAAGTTGTATTTCTTCTTCCTTGTGAACCTTCTAAACTTTCTTGCCAATAGAGCCGTCTCATCTTCTTCATCTTCTTCTTCGAATTCATCACTTGACTCTTCTTTTGCGGTGGATTTGAAAGCGATCTCTTTCTTCTTCTTTTCTACATCCACATTCTTTTATCTTAAGGAAAGCTCATAAGTCATCAATGAGCCTAACAATTGCTCGAGGGGTAGAGTGTTGACATCCTTTGCTTCCTCTATGGCCATCACCTTGGCATCCCATGAAGCTGGAAGAGACCTGAGAAGTTTATTTACAAGTTCACCATTAGATACAATCTTTCCTAAACTTCTCATGCCATTCACAATATTTGTGAACCTAGTATACATATCACTTATAGATTCAGTAGGTTCCATCTTAAACATTTCATATGTATAAATGAACATGTTAACCTTAGTAGTTTTCACTTGGTGTGTACCCTCATGGATAACCTCAAGTGTGTCCCATATTTTCTTAGTGGAGAGACAATTTGATATTCTATTGAATTCACTCAAATCAAGGGAGCAAAACAATAGATTCATAGCCTTCGCAATTAAGCTCTATTTGCTTAATGTCATTCTCATCCCAATCATCTTCCATTTTTGGAGTGAGAATGCAATTAACCAACATAGTAGGCTGATAAGGACCTTTTATGATTGTCCTCCAAAGATTATAATCAATGGCTTGAATGAATATGCGAATGCGAGTTTTCCAATAAGTGTAATTCGTGCCATTAAATCGTGGGGAATGGTTTGAAGCTTGTCCTTCAACAATACCCATTCCTATTGGGGCTGTCATGATCTTTTACTCAAGATCCTTGGACCTACAAGAGAGTACCGGTATTTCGATATCACTTGTTGCCCAAAAATGGAGCCCAATAGGGGATGAATTGGGTCTTATAAAAATTTAAAGCAAAAATGTGCAGGCCTTGTGGTATTTATGAGTAATGAAATTTATGTACTAAATTATATGCAGCGAAAAGCAATAAATAGAGTGCAAGAAGTAAAGAGCAAGATATAGAAGAGATAATCATACACAAACACAAGGTTTATAGTGGTTCGGTGCAAACCTAGCACCTACATCCACTCCCCAAGCTATCCTTGGAAATTCCACTATAATCTCTCCAAGATTATAGCGACTTGTTTTTCCAAAGGCTCACAAGTCAAAATCTATGTTGGTTTTATCACCTAGGCTTACCAACAAATCTTTATACTTGTTTTGTCTTCGGGCTCACAAGTCAACCCTAGTTGGTTTTGTCACTTTGGCTCACCAACAAACCACAACAACCTACTTTCAAGAAACCCTTGAAAGCTAGATCAAATCACAAAAGAAATTCAGATATACAATTCAAATAAACAAAATAAACTTAAGAGTAGAATGGAAGCTTTGAGGCTCTAATTGATGCTTTGTCTTGTCTTCTCCTTGGAATATTTTTCAAGCTCTTTTTTTGGAAAGATGAAAGGATGGGCTTGTAAGCATTTTCAAGGAATCACTCTTTAAATGGCTTTTGAAGTGAAGTTCTTGAGGGAATATTGGCTTTTGAGCTTTTAATAGACTTCAATGCTTCAAGAATGAGTTTGGTGAAGCTTAAATACTTCAAAAACTTTCAAAAAATGGTTTATGACTGTTGGAGCTTTAAATCTAGCCGTTGGGAGCTTGAAAAGACATTTCTGTAACTCAGAAAAATAGATCTGTCAGGATTGTCAGAACCCGAGTATCGACACTTGGCTATTAGGTGTCGACACTTGGCTGTCAGGTATCGACACTTGACTTCCAGGTGTCGACACTTGAACTTTCAAGTGTCGATACTTGATTCACATGTATCGACACTTGACACAAAAACACTCCATTGGCCAAGTTCTAGATTTTCAAAAAGTCTCAGGCCTTAAGTCGACACTTGGAAACTTAAGTATCGACACTTGGAAACTTAAGTGTCGACACTTGAGTTTCAGGTGTCGATACTTGTCATGCCAAAAAGTTTTTTGCATGCCAAATGCTGAAGTGTCGACACTTGACATTCCAGGTGTCGACACTTGGTTATGCAAAATTCATAATTAAGGGCAATTGAAGCCAAAAACACAAGCATCAAATATGGAACTTAAATGGAACATAAATAAGCAATAATTGAACTCTTTTAATCTCTTTTTGCATGGAAAAGACTTCTCAAATCGTGAAAGATGCTTCGTTCCACAGCGTGCCATGATACTTTAATTTTAAAGAATTTAAGGTGCTTGCTTCCTGAAAACTCACAACTAGAAATAAACATGAGTACATAATATGTACTCAACGTTTTGTTATTCATCAAAATCACTAGATAGAGCCAACAATAATAAAAATATGTCTTTAGTTTTTTGGAAGAGAAAAAAATATTTTTATTATTAAAATTTTGAAATAAAAAAGTTTGGTTGTATCGGATCAATGTTGTGTTGAAGACCGTATGGCCAACATATTAATATGCTGATCAATTGAACGAACCTAGAAATTCCATCGTAGAGCTTTTCCTCTAACCCCTCTCAAAAGGCTTTACGTGAAGGAGAACGAGCAATGCCTCATCCTTTATATAGACTTCAAGCTTAAATTAAAGAAAAATTGAGAAAATCAAAAGTTTCCATTTAGTCAAGAAAAAGTCAACTTTGTTGCAAAGATATATATATATATATATATATACAAAAGGTCACCTAACCAATTCCAATTACCAACCTATGACAGTCAAAAAGAGGAATTCTTTGTGCACCGCTTTCAATAGAGAAAAAATACGCCACTCCATATAATTGGACCAACAATTAATAAAAAAGGTTTCATGATCTTCAATGCTATAGAGTTTTAATGTAGCATAATTTATTTATTTCAAATTCTTAATAATAAAAATATTATTGTTTTGAAAAAAATTCTAATATTTTATGGTTTAATTATGAGATGTTATAATTTTTTCAAAAAAAAAGATATTTTTGTTATTAAAATCTTTAAAATTTATTTAATAATAAAAATATGTCTTTAATTCTTTAGAAGAAAAAAAATATTTTTATTATTAAAATTTTTAAATAAAAAAGTTCGGTTGTATCAGATCAATGTTGCGTTGAAGACTATATGGCCCACATATTAATATGCTGATCAATTGAACAAACCTAGAAATTCCATCGCAGGGCTTTTCCTCCAACCCCTCTCAAAAGGCTTTACGTGAAGGAGAACGAGCAATGCCTCATCCTTTATATAGACTTCTAGCTTAAATTAAAGAAAAAATGAGAAAATCAGAAGTTTCCATATAGTGAAGAAAAGGTAAGCTTTGTAACAAAGATATATATATATATAAAAGGTCACCTCACCAATTCGAATTACCAAGCTATGCCGGTCAAAAAGAGGAATTCTTTGTGCACCACTTTCAATGGAGAAAAAATACGCCACTCCATATAATTGGACCAACAATTAATAAAACTGGTTTCATGATCTTCATTGCTACAGGGTTTTAATGTAGCATAATTTTTTTATTTTAAATTTTTAATAATAAAAATATTATTTTTTGAAAAAAATTATGATATTTTATTGTTTAATTATGATATGTTATCATTTTTCCAAATAAAAGATATTTTTGTTATTAAAACTTTTATAATTTTTTAACAATAAAAATGTCTTTAAATTTTAGAAGAGAAAAAAATATTTTTATTATTAAAACTTTAAAAAAAAAATTGATTGTATCGGATCAAAGTTGCGTTGAAGATCGTATGGCCTATATATTAATATGCTGATCAATTGAACGGACAAAGCTTTTTGTCCAACCCCTCTCAAAAGGCTTTATGTGAAGGAGAATGAGCAATGCCTCATCTTTTATATAGACTTCAAGCTTAAATTAAAGGAAAAATGAGAAAATTAGAAGTTTCCATATAGTTAAGAAAAGGTCGACTTTGTAACAAAGATATATATATATATATATATATATATATAAAAGGTCACCTCACTACATTCAATTACCAACCTATGCCAGTCAAAAAGAGGAATTCTTTGTGCACCACTTTCACGGAGAAAAAATATGCCACTACATATAATTGGACCAACAATTAATAAAAAGGTTACAAGATCTTCAATGTTGTAGGGTTTTAATATAGCATAATTTTTTATTTTAAATTTTTAATAATAAAAATATTATTTTTTTGAAAAGAATAATGATATTTTATGGTTGTATTACAATATGTAATAATTTTTTCTTAAAAAAATATTTTTGTTATTAAGATTTTTATAAATTTTTCAAAAATAAAAATATGTCTTTAATTTTATTGAAGAAATAAAAATATTTTTATTATTAAAATATTGAAATAAAAAGGTTCGGTTGTATCAGATCAATGTTGCATTGAAGACTGTATGGTCCACATATTAATATGCTGATCAATTGAACGAACCTAGAAATTCCACTGCATAGCATTTCCTTCAACCCCTCTCAAAAGGCTTTACATGAAGGAGAACGAGCAATGCCTCATCCTTTATATAGATTTAAAGCTTAAATTAAAGGAAAAATGAGAAAATCTGAAGTTTCCATTTAGTCAAAAAAAGGTCAACTTTGTAACAAAGATATATATATATATATATATATATATAAAAGGTCACCTCACCACTTCAGATTACCAACGTATGGCGGTCAAAAAGAGGAATTCCTTGTGCACCGCTTTCAATGGAGAAAAAATACTCCACTCCATATAATTGGGCCAGCAATTAATAAAAAGGGTTTCATGATCTTCAATGCTGCAGGATTTTAATATAGCATAAATTATTTAAAAAAAATAAAAATAAAAAATTTATTTTTTGAAAAAAATTATGATATTTTTGTTATTAAAATTTTTATAAATTTCTTAATAATAAAACTGTCTTTAATTTTTTAGAAGAAAAAAAATATTTTTATTATTAAAATTTTGAGATAAAAAAGTTTGATTGTATCGAATCAATGTTGTGTTGAAGGCTGTATGGCCCACATATTAATATGCTGATCAATTGAACGAACCTAGAAATCCCACCATAGAGCTTTTTCTCCAACTCCTCTCAAAAAGCTTTAAATGAAGGAGAACGAGCAATGCCTCATCCTTTATATAGACTTCAAGCTTAAATTAAAGTAAAAATGAAAAAAATAGATGTTTTCATTTAGTTAATAAAAGATCAGCTTTGTAACAAAGATATATATATATATATAAAAGGTCACCTCACCACATCGAATACCAACCTATGCTGGTCAAAAAGAGGAATTCTTTGTGCATGACTTTCAACGGAGAAAAAATACGCCACTACATATAATTGGACCAACAATTAATAAAAAGGGTTTCATGATCTTCAATGTTGCAGGGTTTTAATATAGCATAATTTCTTTATTTTAAATTTTTAACAATAAAAATATTATTTATTTGAAAAAAATTATGATATTTTATGGTTGTATTATAAGACGTTATAATTTTTTCAAAAAAAGCTATTTTTGTTATTAAATTTTTTATGAATTTTTTAATAATAAAAATATATCTTTAATTTTTTTGAAGTGAAAAAAATATTTTATTATTAAAATCTTGAAATAAAAAAGTTCGATTGTATCGAATCAATTTTGCATTGAAGAACGTATGGCCCATATATTAATATGCTGATCAAATGATTGAACCTAGAAATTACACCACATAGCATTTCCTCCAACCCCTCTCAAAAGGCTTTACGTGAAGGAAAACGAGCAATGCCTCATCCTTTACAATGACTTCTAGCTTAAATTTAAGGAAAAATGAGAAAATCAGAAGTTTTCATTTAGTTAAGAAAAGGTCAGCTTCGTAACAAAGATATATATATATATATATAAAAGGTCACCTCACCAATTCGAATTACCAAGCTATGCCAGTCAAAAAGAGGAATTCTTTGTGCATAGCTTTCAACGGAGAATAAATATGCCACTCCATATAATTGGACCAAAAATTAATAAAATGGATTTCATGATCTTCAATGCTGCAGGATTTTATTGTAGCATAATTTTTTTATTTTAAATTTTTAATAGTAAGAATATTATATTTTTGAAAAATATTATAATATATTATGGTTTAATTGTGAGATGTTATAATTTTTCCAAAAAAAGATATTTTTGTTATTAAAGTTTTTAGAATTTTTATAATAATAAAAATGTATTTAATTTTTTATAAGAGAAAAAAATATTTTTATTATTAAAATCTTGAAATAAAAAAGTTTGGTTGTATCATATCAAAGTTGTGTTGAAGATCGTATGGCCCACATATTAATATGCTGATCAATTGAACAAACCTAGAAATTCCACCGCATAGCTTTTTCTCCAACCCCTCTAAAAAGGCTTTACGTGAAGGAGAACGAGCAATGCCTCATCCTTTATATAGACTTCAAGCTTAAATTAAAAGAAAAATGAGAAAATCAGAAGTTTCCATTTAGTCAATAAAAGGTTGGCTTTGTAACAAAGATATATGTATATATATAAAAGGTCACCTCACCACATTGAATTACCAACCAATGCCGGTCAAAAAGAGGAATTCTTTGTGCACCGCTTTCAACGGAGAAAAAATATGCCACTACATATACTTGGACCAACAATTAATAAAAAGGATTTCATGATCTTCAATGGTGCAGGGTTTTAATATAGCATAATTTTTTTATTTTAAATTTTTAAAAATAAAAATATTATTTTTTGGAAAAGAATTATGATATTTTATGGTTGTATTAGGAGATGTTATAATTTTTTCAAAAAAATGATATTTTTGTTATTAAAATTTTTATAAATTTTTTAATAATAAAAATATGTCTTTAATTTTTTGGTAGAGGAAAAAATATTTTTATTTTTAAAATTTTGAAATAAAAAAGTTCGGTTGTATCATATCAATGTTGCATTGAAGACCATATGGCCCATATATTAATATGCTGATCAATTGAACGAACCTAGAAATTGCACCGCATAGCATTTCCTCCAACCCCACTCAAAAGGCTTTACGTGAAGGAGAACAAGCAATGCCTCATCCTTTACATAGACTTCTAGCTTAAATTTAAGGAAAAATGAGAAAATCGGAAGTTTCCATTTAGTCAATAAAAGGTCATCTTTGTAACAAAGATACATATACATATAAAAGGTCACCTCAATACATCGAATTACCAACCTATGCCAGTCAAAAAGAGGAATTATTTGTGCACCAATTTCAATGGAGAAAAAATATGCCACTCAATATAATTGGACCAACAATTAATAAAAAGGGGTTCATGATCTTCAATGATACAGGGTTTTAATATAACATAAATTTTTTATTTTAAATTTTAAATAATAAAAATATTTTTTTTTGAAAAAAAATATGATATTTGTGGTTGAATTATTTAGGATCGACGTCCCAACCAACTATCCAAAAGGAAATTCCCTTGTTATAAGTGGCGGTTTATCTCTCTTAAAGCAGGTAGCACAGCAACCCCGAGGCACACAAGTCGAACCCCCCACTGAGCATCGCAGTACCAGCCCAACATACTATCATCAAGTCGACTCTCACCTAGGGACGAGCACCGCAACACCACCCAAGGGGCGTTGACATGGTACTAGCCTCACCTTAATAGTGGCACCCACATTCTATGGGCCTAGACCCCCATCCGGATGAACCAAGAGGGTATGAGCTTGCCCACCCAACAATTCCCCACCCAGCGAAAAACCCCTCGAAAATTTTGCCTACGGGGATTCGAACCCGTGACCTCGGCTCTGATACCAACTGTAGGATCGACACCCCAACCAACTATCCAAAAGAATGTCCCTATTTAGAAGTGGCTGTTTGTCTCTCTTAAAGCAGGTAGCACAGCAACCCCGGGGCGCATAACTCGAACCCCCCACCGAGCATCACATCACCAACCCAGCGTACTATCACCGAGCCGGCTCTCACCTAGGGACGAGCACCGCAGCACCACCCGAGGGGCGTTGACGTGGCACCAGCCTCACCTTAACAGTAGCACCCACATTCCATGGGCCCAGACCCCCATCCGGACGAACTAAGAGGGTGTGAGCTAGCCCACCCAACAAATTATGAGACATTATAATTTTTTTTTTTAAAAAAATTTAATTAAAATTTTTATAAATTTTTTAATAATAAAAATATGTCTTTAATTTTTTAGAAAAGAATATTTTTATTATTAAAATTTTTAAATAAAAAAGTTTGGTTGTATCGGATCAATGTTGCATTAAAGACCGTATGGTCCATATATTAATATGCTTATTAATTGAATGAACCTAGAAATTCAAACACAGAGCTTTTCCTCCAACCCCTCACAAAAGGCTTTACGTGAAGGAGAACGAGCAATGCCTTATCCTTTATATAGTCCTCAAGCTTAAATTAAAGAAAAAATGAGAAAATCAAAAGTTTTCATTTAGTCAAGAAAAGGTCAGCTTTGTAACAATAAAACATATATATAAAAGGTCACCTCACCACATCAAATTACCAACCTATGCGGTCAAAAAGAGGAATTCTTTGTGCACCACTTTCAATGGAGAAAAAATATGCCACTACATATAATTGGACCAACAATTAATAAAAAGGGTTTCATAATCTTCAATGTTGCAGGGTTTTAACATAGCATAATTTTTTCATTTTAAATTTTTAATAATAAAAATATTATTTTTTAAAAATAATTATGATATTTTATGGTTGTATTATGAGATGTTATATTTTTTTCAAAAAAAGATATTTTTGTTAGTAAAGTTTTTATAAATTTTTTAATAATAAAAATGTCCTTAATTTTTTTGTAAAGAAAAAAACTATTTTTATTATTAAAATTTTGAAATAAAAAAGTTTGGTTGTATCGGATCAATGTTGCATTGAAGACCGTATGGCCCTCATATTAATATGCTGATCAATTGAACGAACATAGAAATTCCACCGCATAGCATTTCCTCCAACCCCTCTCAAAAGGCTTTACGTGAAGGAGAACAAGCAATGCCACATCCTTTAAATAGACTTCAAGCTTAAATTAAAGGAAAAAAGAGAAAATCAGAAGTTTCTATTTAGTCAAGAAAAGGTCATCTTTGTAACAAAGATATATATATAAAAGGTCACCTCACCACTTTGAATTACCAACGTATGCTGGTGAAAAAAAGGAATTCTTTGTGCACCGCTTTCAACAGAGAAAAAACATGCCACTCCATATAATTTGACCAACAATTAATAAAATGGTTTTCATGATCTTCAATGCTACAAGGTTTTAATGTAGCATAATTTTTTTATTTTAAACTTTTAATAATAAAAATATTATTTTTTTGAAAAAAATTATGATATTTTATGGTTTAATTATGAGATGTTATAATTTTTCCAAAAAAAAGATATTTTTGTTATTAAAATTTTTATAACTTTTTTAATAATAAAAATGTCTTTAATTTTTTATGAAAGAAAAAAAAATTATTATTAAAATTTTGAAATTAAAAGTTCGGTTATATCGGATCAAAATTGTGTTGAAGATCATATGGCCCACAAATTAATATGCTGATCAATTGAACGAACCTAGAAATTCCACCACAGAGCTTCCTCTCTAACCCCTCTCAAAAGGCTTTACATGAAGGAGAACGAGCAATGCCACATCCTTTAAACAGACTTCAAGCTTAAATTAAAAGAAAATTGAGAAAATCAGAAGTTTCCATTTAGTCAAGAAAAGTTTAGCTTTGTAACAAAGATATATATAAATATATAAAAGGTCACCTCACCACATCAAATTACCAACCTATGCCTGTCAAAAAGAGGAATTCTTTGTGCATCGCTTTCAATGGAGAAAAATTACGCCACTACATATAATTGGACCAACAATTAATAAAAAGGGTTTCATGATCTTCAATGTTGCAGGGTTTTAATATAGCACAATTTTTTATTTTAGATATTAACAATAAAATATTATTTTTTTGAAAATAATTATGATATTTTATGGTTGTATTATGAGACATTATGATTTTTTCAAAAAAAGATATTTTTGTTATTAAAATTTTTATAAATTTTTGAATAATAAAAATATGTCTTTAATTTTTTTTGTAGAGAAAAAAATATTTTTATTATTAAAATTTTTAAATAAAAAAGTTCGGTCGTATTGGATCAATGTTGTGTTGAAGACTGTATGGCCCACATATTAATATGCTGATCATGTGAACAAACCTAGAAATTCCACCGCATAGCATTTCCTCCAACCCCTCTCAAAAGGCTTTACGTGAAGGAGAACGAGCAATGCCTCATCCTTTATATTGACTTCAAGCTTAAATTAAAGAAAAATGAGAAAATAAAAACTTTCCATTTAGTCAAGAAAAGGTCAGCTTTGTAACAAAGATATATATATATATAAAAGGTCACCTCACCACTTCGATTTACCAACGTATACCGGTCAAGAAGAGGAATTCTTTGTGCACCGCTTTCAAAGGAGAAAAAATACACCACTCCATATAATTGGACCAACAATTAATAAAAAGGGTTTCATGATCTTCAATGCTGCTAGGTTTTAATATAATATAATTTTATTATTTAAAATTTTTAATAATAAAATTATTTTTTTTTGAAAAAAAATATGATATTTTATGGTTGAATTATGAGATGTTATAATTTTTTTTAGAAAAAGATATTTTTGTTGTTAAACTTTTATAATTTTTTAATAAAAAATGTCTTTAATATTTTTGAAGAGAAAAAAATATTTTTATTATTAAAATTTTGAAATAAAAAAGTTCGGTTGTAACAGATCAATGTTGCGTTGAAGACTGTATGGCCCATATATTAATATGCTGATCAATTAAACGAACCTAGAAATTCCACCACAGAGCTTTTCCCCAACCCCTCTCAAAAGGCTTTACGTGAAAGAGAACGCTTAATGCCTCATCCTTTATATAGACTTCAAGCTTAAATTAAAGGAAAGATGAGAAAATCGGAAGTTTCCATTTAGTCAAGAAAAGGTCAGCTTTGTAACAAAGATATATATATATATATATATATATATATATATATATATATATATATATATATATATATATATATATATATATAAGGTCACCTCACCACATCGAATTACCAACCTATGCCGGTCAAAAAGAGGAATTCTTTGTGCACCACTTTCAATGAAGAAAAAATATGCCACTACATATAATAGACCAACAATTAATAAAAAGGGTTTCATGATCTTCAATGGTGCAGGGTTTTAATATAGCATAAATTTTTATTTTAAATTTTTAATAATAAAATTTTTATTGTTTTGAAAATAATTATGATATTTTATGGTTGTATTATGAGACATTATAATTTTTTCAGAAAATGACAATTTTATTATTAAAATTTTTATAAATTTTTTAATAATAAAAATATGTCTTTAATTTTTTTGTAAAGAAAAAAAACTTTTTCAAAAAATTTTGAAATAAATAAGTTCGTTTGTATCGGATCAATGTTGCGTTGAAGACCGTATGGCTCACATTTTAATATGTTGTTCAATTGAACGAACCTAGAAATTGCACCGTATAGCATTTCCTCCAACCCCTCTCAAAAGGCTTTATGTGAAGGAAAACGAGCAATGCATCATCCTTTACATAGACTTCTAGCTTAAATTTATGAAAAAATGAGAAAATCAAAAGTTTCCATTTAGTCATGAAAAGGTCAGCTTTGTAACAAGATATACATACATATAAAGGTCACCCTCACCACATTGATTACCAACCTATGCCGGTCAAAAAGAGGAATTATTGTGCACCAATTTCAATGGAGAAAAAATAGCCGCTCCATATAATTGGACAAAAAATTAACAAAAGGGTTTCATGATCTTCAATGGTACAGGGTTTTAATGTAGCATATTTTTTATTTTAAATTTTAATAATCTAAATATTTTTTTTTGAAAAAAATTGATGATCTTTTGTGGTTGAATATGTAGGATCGATGCCCTAACCAACTATCCAAAAGGAACATCCCATTTAGAAGGGGCGATTTATTTCTCTTAAAGCAGACAGCGTAGCAACCCCAAGATGCACAGTCGAATGCCCCCCGAGCACTACAGCACCACCCAAGGGGCATTGACGTGGCACCAACCTCACCTTAATAGTGGCACCCACATTCTGTGGGTCCAGACCCCCCATTCGGACGAACCAGAGGGTGTGAGCTGGCCCACCCAACAATCCCCCCACCCCAGCGAAAAATCTCTTAAGATTTTGCCTACGGGATTCGAACCCATGACCTCAGCTCTGATACCAACTATAGGATCGATGCCCCAACTAACTATCCAAATAGAATGTCCTGAAGGCTCAGGTAGGCAACACAGAGTGGGGGGGTGAATTGAGTTTTTATAAAACTTTGAACTATTTAATGATAACTAAAGCAAATATGTGCTAATTGCACATCAAGTGCTTGTATTTACCAAAGGTTTGTGTGCTTCAAAATAATATGCAACAGAATTAATAAAGTAAATGCATAAGAGAAAATAATCACACAAACACAATGACATAGTGGTTCGGTGCACTACAAGGCAACTACATCCACTCCCTAGATCCCCTTGGGAATTTCCTAAGTTTGGTTTTGTAACCTAGGCTCACCACAACCTTTACAACTTGTTTTGTTTTCGAGCTCACAAGTAAAACCCTAGTTGGTTTCAAGGCTTACCAACAACCACCCTTGATATTACGGGCTAACCAAGAATCTAAATAACTTGTTTTGTCTTCAGGCTCACAAGTTAAACCCTAGTTGGTTTCAAGGCACCAACAACCACTTTGGTTTTTCAAGGCTTACCAAAATCTCTTTGGTTTTCCAAGGCTCACCAAAAACTTCAAGTAAATAATGTAAGAACAAATATGAAAGAATACAATTAAAGCCTTTTAAAATAAAGTAAATATTTCTCTGAAGCCCTTTGAAAGTTGATGAAGATCTTGTCTTCAGTTGTTGAAGCCTTTGATTGATGCTTGAGGGATGTGAACTTTGGATGCTCTCTTTGAAACTTGGAAGCTTGAAGGCTTGAACCACTCAACTCTTGAATCCTTGAAGAATATCAAAAAACTCTCCAAAGGATTACATCCCATATTTGATTTTTGATGTTTATGTAGCCCTCCAAATCATAAATGATCGTTTATGATCGTTGGGGATGAAAATATAGCCGTTTGAAAGCAAGTTGGAGAAGTTCTGTAGCCCAGAAAACTAGCCGTTACAGTCCAAGTGTCAAACACTTCACCTCTAGGTGTCGACACTTCACTTCCAGATGTCGACATTTCATCTTCAAGTGTCGACACTTCATTCCCATGAGTCGACACTTGAAGCAAAAACCTTCAGCTAGCATAGTTTTGTATTTTCAAATTCTCAGGCCTTGAGTCGACACTTCATTTCTAGGCATCGATACTTCATTCTTAAGTGTCGACACTTCTCCTCCAGGTGTCGACACTTGGACGTGCCATTGCTGAAACTTGCAAAAATCAAACTTTAACTTCTTCAAATTCTCTATACCAATTTCAAAGTCCATATACTTGATTTTCCATTAAATTAAGAACTTTTTCAACTGAAATACAAGCATTTCTTCATTCAAACATGGATGAGTACTAAAATCTGATAAAATACTTAAAATACAATTAGTACTTATATATACTTAAATATTTGTCAATCATCAAAATCAAGACCAGAGTCAACAGTCCTTATTTAGAAGTGGCAGTTTATCTCTTTTAAAGCAAGCAGCGTAGTAACCCCGGCACACAAGTCGAACCCCCCACCGAGCACCGCAGCACCACCAAGCATACTATCATCGAGGCGGCTCTCACCTGCGGACAAGCACCGTAGCACCACCAAAGGGGCATTGACGTGGCACCAGCCTCACCATAATAGTGGCACCCACATTCCGTGGGTGCAGATCTCCATCCAGACGAACCAAGAGGGTGTGAGCTGGTCCACCCAACAATATGAGACATTATAATTTTTATTAAAAAAGAATATTTTTTAATTAAATTTTTAATAACTTTTTAATAATAAAATGTCTTTAATTTTTTTAAAAGAAAAAATATTTTTATTACTAAAATTTTAAATAAAAAGTTTGGTTGTATTGGATCAATGTTGTATTGAAGACCATATGGTCCACATATTAATATGCTTATTATTTGAATGAACTAGAAATTCCAACGCAGAGCTTTTCCTCCAGCCCCTCACAAAAGGCTTTACGTGAAGGAGAACGAGCAATGCCTCATCCTTTATATAGACCTCAAGCTTAAATTAAAGAGAAAATGAGAAAATCAGAAGATTCCATTTAGTCAAGACAAGGTCAGCTTTGGTAACAAATATATATTATATATATATATATATAATATATATATATATATAAGGTCACCTCACCACTTCGAATTACCAACCTATGCCGATCAAAATGAGGAATTCTTGGTGCACCACTTTCAATGGAGAAAAAGTATGCCACTCCATATAATTGGACCAACAATTAATAAAAAGGGCTTCATGATCTTCAATGCTACAAGATTTTAATATAGCATAATTTTGTTATTTTAAACTTTTAATAATAAAATATACTTTTTTTGAAAAAAATGATATTTTATGGTTGAATTATGAGACATTATAATTTTTTTAAAAAAGATATTTTTGTTATTAAAAATTTTATAAATTTTTTAATAATAAAAATATGGCTTTAATTTTTGTAAGAGAAAAAACATTTTTATTATTAAAATTTTGAAATACAAAAGTTTGGTTGTATCGGATCATTGTTGCGTGGAAGACCGTATGGCCCACATATTAATATGCTGATCAATGAAACAAACTAGAAATCTCTACCGTAGAGCTTTTTCTCTAACCCCTCTCAAAAGGCTTTACATGAACGAGAACAAGCAATGCCTCATCCTTTATATAGACTTCAAACTTAAATTAAAGGAAAAATGAAAAAATCAGAAGTTTCCATTTAGTCAAGAAAAGGTCAGCTTTGTAACAAGATATGTATATATATATAAAAGGTCACCTCACCACATCGAATTACCAACCTATGCCGGTCAAAAGGGGAATTCTTTGTGCACCGCTTTCAATGGAGAAAAAATATGCCACTACCCATAATTGGACCAACAATTAATAAAAAGGGTATCATGATCTTCATGTTGTAGGGTTTAATATAGCATAATTTTTTCATTTTAAATTTTTAATAATAATATTATTATTGTGAAAATAATTATGATATTTTATGGATGTATTATGAGATGTTATAATTTTTCAAAAAAAAGATATTTTTGTTATTAAAATTTTATAAATTTTTTAATATAAAAATGTTTTTAATTTTTTTATAAAGAAAAAAGCTATGTTTATTATTAAAATTTTGAAATAAAAAAGTTCGGTTGTATCGGATCATGTTGCGCCCACATATTAATATGCTGATCAATTGAGCGAACATAGAAATTCCATCCGTATAGCATTTCCTCCAACCCCTCTTAAAAGGCTTTATGTGAAGGAGAATGAGTAATGCCTCATCATTTAAATAGACTTCAAGCTTAAATTAAAGGAAAAATGAGAAAATCATAAGTTTCCATTTAGTCAAGAAAAGGTCAGCTTTGTAACAAAGATATATATATAAAAGGTCACCTCACCACTTCGAATTACTAACGTACGCCTGTCAAAAAGGAATTCATTGTGCACCGCTTTCAAAGGAGAAAAAATACACCACTCTATATAATGGGACCAACAATTAATAAAAAGGGTTCCATGATCTTCAATACTACAGGGTTTTAATATAGCATAATTTTCTTATTTTAAATTTTAATAATAAAAGTATTTCTTTTGAAAAAAAATGATATTTTATGGTTGAATTATGAGACGTTATAATTTTTTTTAAAAGGATATTTTTGTTATTCAAATTTTATAAATTTTTTAATAATAAAAATATGTCGTTAATTTTTTTGAAGAGAAATAATATTTTTATTATTAAATTTTGAATTAAAATAGTTTGTGTTGTATCGGATCAATGTTGCGTTGAAGACTGCATGGCCCATATATTAATATGTTGATCAATTGAACGAACCTAGAAATTCCACTGCAGAGCTTTTTCTCCAACCCCTCTCAAAAGGCTTTACGTGAAGGAGAATGAGCAATGCCTCATCCTTTATACAGACTTCAAGCTTAAATCAAAGAAAAATAGAAAATCAGAAGTTTCCATTTAGTCAAGAAAAGATCAGCTTTAATAAAGATATATATATGAAAGGTCACCTCTCCAATTCGAATTACCAAGCAATGCCTGTCAAAAAGAGGAAATCTTTGTGCATCGCTTTTAATGGAGAAATAATACGCCACTACATATAATTGGACCGACAATTAAAAAAATGGGTTTCATGATCTTCAACGATACAGGGTTTTAATGTAGCATATTATTTATTTTAATTTTTTTAATAATAAAAATATTATTTTTTAAAAAAATTATGATATTTTATGTTTTAATTATGAGATGTTAAAATTTTTCCTAAAAAAGATATTTTTGTTATTAAAATTTTTATAATTTTTTAATAATAAAAATATATCTTTAATTTTATAGAAGAGAAAAAGTATTTTTATTATTAATATTTTTAATAAAAAAGTTTTGTTGTATTGGATCAATGTTGCATTGAAGACCGTATGGCCCATATTAATATGCTGATCAATTGAACGAACCAAGAAATTCCACCACATAGCATTCCCTACAAACAATCTCAAAAGGCTTCACGTGAAGCAGAACTAGCAATGCCTCACCCTTTATATAGACTTCAAGCTTAAATTAAAGGAAAAATGATAAATCAGAAGTTTCCATTTATTTAAGAAAAGGTTAGCTTTGTAACAAATTATATATATATATATATATAATATATATATATATATATATATATATATATATATATATATAAGGTCACCTCACCACCTCGAAATACAAATTTATGCCGGTCAAAAAGAGGAATTCTTTGTGCATCGCTTTCAAAGGAGAAAAAAATGCACACCATATAATTGGAGCAACAATTAATAAAAAGGTTTCAAGATCTTCAAAGCTGCAGGGTTTTAATACAACATAATTTTTTTATTTTAAATTTTTAATAATAAAAATATTATTTGTTTGAAAAAGTTATGATATTTTATGGTTGAATTATGAGACATTATAATTTTTTCGAAAAAAAGATATTTTTGTTATTTTAATTTTTATAATTTTTTTATAATAAAAATATTTCTTTGATTCTTTAGTGGAGAAAAAAATATTTTTATTATTAAAATTTTGAAATAAAAAGTTTGGTTGTATCGGATAAATGTTTGGTTGAAGGCCTTGTGGCCCACTATTAATGCTGATCAATTGAACGAACGTAGAAATTCCAACGCAGAGCTTTTCCTCCAACCCCTCTCAAAAGGCTTTACGTGAAGGAGAACGAGCAATGCCTCATCCTTTATATAGGCTTCAATCTTAAATTAAGGAAAAATGAAAAAATCAGAAGTTTCGATTTAGTCAAGAAAATGTCAGCTTTGTAACAAAGATATATATATAAAAGGTCACCTCACCACATTGAATTACCGACCTATACCGGTGAAAAGGGGAATTCTTTGTGCATCGCTTTCAATGGGAAGAAATGTGTGCCACCCCATATAATTAAACGAACAATTAATAAAAAGGGATTCATGATCTTCATTGCTATAGGGTTTTAATATAGCATAATTTTTTATTTTAAATTTTGATAAAAAAATATTTTTTTTGAAAAAAATTATGATATTTTATGGTTGAATTATGAAACATTATAATTTTTTGCAAAAAAGATATTTTAGTTATTAAAATTTTTATAATTTTCTTAATAAAAAAATATGGCTTTAATTTTTTATAAGATAAAAAAGTATTTTTATTATCAAAATTTTGAAATAAAAAAATTTGGTTGTATCAGATCAATGTTGCATTGAAGACCGTATGGCCCACTTATTAATATGCTGATTAATTGAACGAACCTAGAAATTCCACCACACAGAGATTTCCTCCAACCCCTCTCAAAAGGCTTTACAGGAAGGAGAACAAGCAATGCCTCATCCTTTATATAGACTTTAAGATTAAATTAAAGAAAAATGAAAAAAATCAAAAGTTTCCATTATTCAGAAAATGTCAGCTTTGTAACAAAGATATATATATAATAAATATATATATATATATATACATATATATATATATATAATATACATATATATATACATATATATATATATACATATATACATATATATACTATATATATATATACATATACATATATCCATATATAATATACATATATATATATACCATATATATATATATACATTATATATATATATATAAAAGTTCACCTCACCGCTTCGAATTACGAACATATGCCGGTCAAAAAGAGGATTATTTGTGCACCACTTTCAACGGAGAAAAAATACGCCACTCCATATAACTGGACCAACAATTAATAAAAAAGGTTTCATGATCTTCAATGCTGAAAGGTTTTAATATAGCATAATTTTTTTATTTTAAATTTTTAATAATAAAAATATTATTTTTTAAGAAAATATTATGATATTTTATGGTTGAATTATGAAATGTTATAATTTTTTCAAAAAAGATATTTATGTTATTAAATTTTTTATAATTTTTTTAATTATAAAATATGTCTTTAATTTTTTAGAAGAGAAAAAAAATTATTTTATTATTAAAATTTTGAAATAATAAAGTTTGATTGTATCGATAAATGTTTTGTTGAAGACTGTAATGCCCACATATTAATATGCTGATCAATTGAACGAACCTAGAAATTCCACCATAGAGCTTTTCCTCTAATCCCTCTCAAAATGCTTTACATGAAGTAGAATAAGCAATGCCTCATCCTTTATATAGACTTCAAGCTTAAATTAAAGAAAAATGAGAAAATCAGAAGTTTCCATTAAGTCAAGAAAAGGTTAGCTTTGTAACAAAGATATATATGTACATATAAAAGGTCATCTCACCACTTCGAATTACCAACCTATGCCGGTCAAAAAGAGGAATTCTTTGTGCATCGCTTTCAACGTAGAAAAAATATGCCGCTCCATATAATTGGACCAACAATTAATAAAAAGAGTTTCATGATCTTCAATGCTGTAGGTTTTAATAATGCATAATTTTTTATTTTAAATTTTTAATAATAAAAATATTATTTCTTTGAAAAAATTATGATATTTTATGGTTGAATTATTGGACATATAATTTTTTCAAAAAAAGATATTTTTGATATTAAAATTTTTATAAATTTTTTAATAATAAAAATGTCTTTAGATTTTTTTAAAGAAAAAGATATTTTTATTATTAAAATTTTGAAATAAGAAAGTTCGGTTGTATCGGATCAATGTTGCGTTGAAGACCAATGGCCCACAAATTAATATGCTGATCAGTTGAATGATCCTAGAAACTCCACCGCAGAGCTTTTCCTCCAACTCCTCTCAAAGGTTTTACGTGAAGGAGAACGAGCAATGCCTGATCCTTTATATAGTCTTCAAGCTTAAATTAATAGATAAATAAGAAAATCAAAAGTTTCCATTTTGTCAAGAAAAGGACTGCTTTGTAACAAAGATATATATATAAGGTGACCACACAACTTCGAATTACCAACCTATGCTGGTCAAAAAGGGAATTCTTTGTGCATCGCTATCAATGGAGAAAAAATATGCTCCTCCACATAATTGGACCATTAATTAATAAAAAGGGTTTCATGATCTTCAATGCTGCAGGATTTTAATATAGCATAATTTTTTTATTTTAAATTTTTAATAATAAAAATATTATTTTTTTGAAAAACATTATGATATTTTATGTGTTGAATTATGAGATGTCATAATTTTTCAAAAAAAAATTTTGTTATTAAATTTTTATAAAATTTTCAATAATAAAAATATGTCTTTAATTAATTTTTTAAAAAGAAAAAATATTTTTATTATTAAAGTTTTGAAATAAAAATGTTTGGTTGTATCGGATCATTGTTGCATTGAAGATCGCATGGCCCCATATTAACATGCTGATCAATTGAAAGAACCAGAAATTCCACTGCAGAGCTTTACCTCCAACCCATCTCAAAAGGCTTTACATGGAGGAGAACGAGCAATGCCTCATCCTTTATATAGACTTCAAGCTTAAATTAAAGAAAAAATTAGAAAATCAGAAGTTTCCATTTAGCCAAGAAAAGGTTAGCTTTGTAACAAATATATATATAAAATGTCACCTCACCACATCGAATAACCAACCAATACTAGTCAAAAGGAGGAATTCTTCATGCACAACTTTTAACAGAGAAAAAATATGCCACTCTATATAATTGGACCAACAATTAATAAAAAGGTTTCAAGATTTTTAATGCTACAAGGTTTTAATATAGCATAATTTTTTATTTTAAAATCATAATAATAAGAAAATTAATTTTTGAAAAAAATTATGATATTTTATGGTAGAATTATGGGACATTATAATTTTTTCAAAAAAAAAGATATTTTGTTATTAGAATTTTATAATTTTTTTAATAATAAAGATATTTCATTATTTTTTTAGTAGAGAAAAATATATTTTTATTATTAAAATTTTGAAATAAAAAAGTTTGTTTGTATTGGATAAATGTTTCATTGAAGGCCGTGTGGCCTACATATTAACATGCTGATCAATTGAACGAACCTAGAAATTCCATGCAGGGCGTTTTCTCCAACCCCTCTCAAAAGGCTTTACGTGGAGGAGAACAAGCAATGCCTCATCCTTTATATAAGCTTCAAGCTTAAATTAAAGAAAAAATGAGAAAATCAGAAGTTTCCATTTAGTCAAGAAAAGGTCAGCTTTGTAAGAAAGATATATATATAAAGGTCACCTCACCACTTTGAATTACGAACCTATGCTAGTCAAAAAGAGGAATTCTTTGTGCATCGCTTTCAATGGGGAAAAAATAAGCCACTCCATAATTGGATGAATAATTAATAAAAAGGGTTTCATGATCTTCAATGCTGCAGGATTTTAATATAGCATAATTTTTTATTTTAACCTTTTAATAATAAAATATTATATTTTTTTAAAAATTATGATATTTTATGGTTGATTTATGAGATTTATAATTTTTTTGAAAAAAAATATTTTATTTTTAAAATTTTTATAAATTTCTTAATTAAAAAATATGGCTTTATTTTTTTAGAAGATAAAAAATATTTTATTATCAAAATTTTGAAATAAAAAAGTTTGGTTGTATTGGATAAATGTTTTGTTGAAGGCCGTGTGGCCCACATATTAATATGCTGATCAATTGAACGAACCTAGAAATTCCAACGCAGAGCATTTTCTCCAACCCCTCTCAAAAGGCTTTACGTGAAGAGAACAAGCAATGCCTCATCCTTTATATAGGCTTCAAGCTTAAATTAAAGAAAAAATGAGAAAATCAAAAGTTTCCATTTAGTCAAGAAAAGGTCAGCTTTGTAAGAAAGATATATATAAAGGTCACCTCACCACTTTGAATTATGAACCTAAGCCGGTTAAAAAGAGGAATTCTTTGTACATCGCTTTCAATGGGGAAAAAATAAGCCACTCCATATAATTGGATGAACAATTAATAAAAATGGTTTCATGATCTTCAATGCTACAGGATTTTAATATAGCATAATTTTTTATTTTAACCTTTTAATAATAAAAATTATATTTTTTAAAAAAATATGATATTTTATGGTTGATTTATGAGATGTTATAATTTTTTTGAAAAAAAAGATATTTATTTTTAAATTTTTATAAATTTTTTAATTAAAAATATGGCTTTAATTTTTAGAAGATAAAAAAATTTTTTATTATCAAAATTTTGAAATAAAAAAATATTGGTTGTTTTGCATCAATGTTGCGTTGAAGATCGTATGGCCCACATATTAATTTGCTGATTAATTGAATGAACCTAGAAATTCCACCATAGAGATTTTCCTCCAACCCCTATCAAAAGGCTTTACGTGAAGGAGAACGAGCAATGCCTCATCCTTTATATAGGTGTAGGCTCAGGTAGGCAACCCAAGAGGGGGGTGAATTGGATTTTATAAAACTTTTATACTATTTGCAAAGTGTGAACTAAAGCAAGTATGTGCTAATGCAATTAAAGTGCTTGTGTATTTCAAATAAATGCAATGGAAATAAAGAAATAAAAGCACAAGGAGAACAATTCACACAAATACAAAGATTTATAGTGGTTCGGTGCCAATCAAGCACCACTACATCTACTCCACAAGAACCCCTTGGAAATTCCATTAAGTTTGGTTTTATAACTTAGGCTCACCAACAACCTTTACAACTTGTTTTGTCTTCGGGCTCACAAGTCAAACCATAGTTGGTTTCAAGGCTCACCAACAACCACCCTTGATTTTATGGGATAACCAAGAACCTAAACAACTTATTTTGGCTTCGGGCTCACAAGTAAAACCCTAGTTGGTTTCAAGGCTTACCAACAACCACTTTGGTTTTCAAGGCTTACCAAAAACCTCTTTGGTTTTCCAAAGCTCACCAAAAACTTTAAGTAAAACAATGTAAGAGCAAGTATAAATGAATACAATAAAAGCTTTCTAAAATAAAGCAAATATCTCTTTGAAGCCCTTGATTATTGATGAAGATCTTGTCTTCAAGTTGATGAAGCCTTTGATTGATGCTTGTAGATGTAAACTTTGAATGCTCTCTTTGAAACTTGGAAGCTTGAAGGCTTTGAATCACTCAACTCTTGAATCCTTGAAGAATATTCAAAAAACTCACTAAAGGATTACTTCCCCAATTGATTTTTGATGTTTATATAGCTCTCCAAACCATAGATGACCGTTTATGACTATTGGGGATGAAGATATGGCCATTTGAAGCAAGTTGGAGAAGTTCTGCAACTTTTGAAAACTAGCCTTACAGTCAAGTGTCGACACTTGACCTTCAAGTGTCGACACTTGGTTTGTAAGTGTCGCACTTGGTTCTGCAAGTGTCAGCACTTGGTTCTGCAAGTGTCAGCACTTGGTTCTGCTAGTATCAACACTTGACCTGCAAGTGTCAACACTTGATCTTTAGGTGTCGACACTCGGTTGAGCCAGTACTGAAACTTCTTCAAAATTAAACTTTAAGTCCTTCCAAGTCTTCCTTATATTCCAAAGTCCTTATAACTTGATTTTTCATTAATTTAAGACTTTTTCAACTGAAATACAAGCATTTCTTCATTCAACATGGTTGAGTACTAAGATCTGAAAAATACACTAAAATATAATTAGTACTCATATATACTTAAACATTTTGTCAATTATCAAAATCAAGACTAGAGTCAACAATCTCCCCCTTTTTGATGATGACAAAACATTTAAGTATATGAATAGCATAAGCTTATAAAGATTAACAATAAGATAAACATATAAGCTCAAACAATAAGCACCAAGCTCCCTCTCAAAATATGATCCAAAAAATCTTCAAAAATATTTTTCAAAATATGCAAAATTTCAAACTTTCAATATTTCTTCATACTAATTCTTTCCTTTAGATAAAAATATTTTGCATTCTTCTCCCCTTTTGCACTTTCTTTCATTTCTCAAATGATTTTTCATGTTTATCCAATCTTCCCCTTTTCATGCTTAACAATTTTCTCCCCCTTTTGACATCATAAAAATGGGTGAAAGGCAATACAAAGTGGAATGAAGTCGGAAAGAATAGCAAGTAGGTCATTAAAATCAATGCATGAAATCAAATAATTATGATACAAATTGAACATGATACAATTTGAATGTAACTCCCCTCAAAAATTAGATTTCAAATAAGGAAGGAGTATCAAAGCAATATAAGTACAGCATGATATCAAGCAAAACATTCAAAGCTTCATATATGATAACAAATCTTTAGATGCTCCCTCTGAATGCTATTCATTCTTTAAAATATGCATTTATTTGAGGAATAAAACATGAAAGCTCATGCATCAAGATTTAAAAATTTTCAAGATATTCATGATTTTCAAAATATAAAGCATTTATATCACTTAAAAACTTTTAGCATGATTTCAAATTTATTTTAAGATGATTTGATATCCATACAAATGCTCGAAGTAATATGATATCAAGTCTAGCTACTAGAGCAAGGGTTTATCAATATGCATACCTTCTTCTTAAATGTAACCCTTAACTACCAGTTCTATACTTGATTCAAGTCAATTCTAACTTAAGCATAGATGCTAACAATGAAAGCACATAAATCGTAACATTTCACTTGAAATAATTCAAAAACTGTATTAATCAAAATCAAGTGAAAGTCTAATAATCATAAGTTGAAATTATGAGAGTATGAAATCCATTTACATCAAAATAGTCACGATCACAACTAATGATTATAAGTCTAAGCTTGATTCTAATTAATCAATTAAAATATTTTTCAAATCAATATGCATTTTTAAAAGTATTTTTCATGAAATACATTAATCAAAATCAAGTGAAGGTCTTACAATCATAAGTTTAATCATGATAGCATGAAATTCATCATCAACACCAAAAAGTTCATGATCATAGCCAATGATGATAAGTCCAAACTTGATTCTAATTAACTATTTAAAATAATTTTTCAAAGTAATTGATGCAATAAAAATTAATCTACATTTTTAATTATGAAAGAAGATGTTTAGAATTTACCAATATACAAAGTCCTTCCTTTTATCATTTAGTTCAAAATGTAGCTTGTCCACTTCTTTAAATTGTCTTGTACAACATCTTTTCAAGAACTTCCATTCTTCAAATTGGGTTGCAAGACATTCCTGCAAAAAAACTAAGTAGACATTTTGGTATCCAAACTTTCTTGGATCCTTTATGATTAATAATTATGGTTCCTTTTGGAACCAAACTTTTCTTAATCTAGAAGGATAAGCATTAAAACCATATTTATAAAAATTGAAAGAAGCAGGAATATAGAAATTCTTCAAAAGTTTTTGCTTCTTTACCTCAATCAAAATATTTTTCTCATTAAAACTTTATCACATAAATCTTTCAAAATAACATTTTCTTTTTCTAAAAATTCTTTTTCTTTAGAAAAATTATTCTTTTCATTTTTAAAATATCAATCTTGGCATTTAAATCACCATTTTTATTTGCAAGATTGGTGTTGTCACGAGAAATGAATCTACATGCCTATTTAATTTTTTGTGCTCAAATTTTAGCAATCTATATTCATGCACAAGATCATTAGATGCATCATGTGATTTTTAAAGGTAGAATCATAATTATTTTTAGCACATACCTTTTTCTCATTTGCTATGAAGCAAAGATGGGCAACTTCATCATCCGTACTTGAATCTTCGCTATCGCTCCAAGTTGCCATCATTGCCTTGAATTTCTTTTTGGCTTTGAAAGACATTATCTTTTTTCTGTATCAGCTTCCACTATCCTTTGCCATAAGTTTAACTCATAGGTAATGAGTGAACCGATAAGCTCTTCCAAAGGTAAGGTTTCTACATCTTTAGCTTCTTGGATCGCCGTCACCTTTGGATCCCATGATTTTGGCAAGGATCTAGGAATTTTGTTCACCAAATCATCATTAGTATAGATTTTGCCAAGACTTTTTAATTCACTAATAATAGTCATAAATCTTGAAAACATATCAGATATAGATTCATAATGCATCATTTCAAAAATTTCAAAAGAATGTACAAGCAAATTAATTTTAGTGTTCTTCACTAGAAGAGTACCCTCATGAGTAACTTCAAGTGTGTCACATATTTCCTTCGTCGATGTGCATGTAGAGATTCTATTAAATTCATTCAAGTCCAATGCACAATAAAGCAAGTTCATTGCTTTAGCATTGATTTCAGTTTGTTTAATGTCATATTCATTCCAATCCTCTTCGAGCTTTGGAATGGAAATGCCATTAACCAACATGGAAGGAATATGAGGACCACTAACAATGATTTTCCTAAGATGATAACTAATAGATTGAATATGGATGAGCATGCGAGTTTTCCAAAATGTGTAATTTGTACCATTGAAAAATGATGGTCTAACACTAATACCTACAAGGGTTGCCATAATCTTTAACTCAAAATAATTAGATTTTCAATCAGAGCATCGAGCTCTAATACCAATTGTAGGCTCAGGTAGGCAACCCAAGAGGGGGTGTGAATTAGGCTTTATAAAACTTTTATACTATTTGCAAAGTATGAACTAAAGCAAGTATGTGCTAATGCAATTCAAGTGCTTGTGTATTTCAAATAAATATAGCAAAAATAAATAAATAAAAGCACAAGGAGAACAATCACACAAACACAAAGATTTATAGTGGTTCGGTGCCAACCAAGCACCTACATCTACTCCCAAGAACCCCTGGGAATTCCACTAAGTTTTGTTTTATAACCTAGGCTCACCAACAACCTTTATAACTTGTTTTGTCTTCGGGCTCACAAGTCAAACCCTAGTTGGTTTCAAGGCTCACCAACAACCACCCTTGATTTTACGAGATAACCATGAACGTAAACAACTTGTTTTGGCTTCGGGCTCACAAGTAAAACCTTAGTTGGTTTCAAGGCTTACCAACAACCACTTTGATTTTCAAGGCTTACCAAAAATCTCTTTGATTTTCCAAGGCTCACCAAAAACCTTAAGTAAAATAATGTAAGAGCAAGTATAAATGAATACAATAAAAGCTTTCTAAAATAAAGCAAATATCTCTTTGAAGCCCTTGATTGTTGATGAAGATCTTGTCTTCAAGTTGATGAAGCCTTTGATTGATGCTTGTAGATGTAGACTTTGAATGCTCTCTTTGAAACTTGGAAGCTTGAAGGATTTGAATTATTCAACTCTTGAATCCTTGAAGAATATTCACAAAACTCACCAAAGGATTACTTCCCCAATTGATTTTTGATGTTTATATAGCTCTCCAAACCATAGATGACCGTTTATGACCGTTGGGATGAAGATATGACCGTTTGAAGCAAGTTGAAGAAGTTCTACAGCTTTTGAAAACTAGCCGTTACAGTCAAGTGTCGACACTTGACCTCCAAGTATCGACACTTGGTTTCCAGGTGTCGACACTTGGTGTCGACACTTGGTCTGCAAGTGTCAGCACTTAGTTCTGCAAGTGTCAGCACTTGGTTCTGCAAGTGTCAGCACTTGACCTGCAAGTGTCAATACTTGATCTTTAGGTGTCGACACTCGGTTGAGCCAGTACTGAAACTTCTTCAAAATTAAACTTTAAGTCCTTCCAAGTCTTCCTTATATTCCAAAATCCTTATAACTTGATTTTTCATTAATTTAAGAACTTTTTCAACTAAAATACAAGCATTTCTTCATTCAACATGGTTGAGTACTAAGATCTGAAAAATACACTTAAAATATAATTAGTACTCATATATACTTAAACATTTTGTCAATCATCAAAATCAAAGCCAGAGTCAACAATCTCCCCCTTTTTGATGATGACAAAATCTTTAAGTATATAAGGGTAAGCTTAAAAAGATTAACAATAAGATAAACATGTAAGCTCAAAACAATAAGTACCAAGCTCCCCCTCAAAATATGATCCAAAAAATCTTCAAAATATTTTTCAAAATATGCAAACTTTTCAAATTTTCAATATTTCTTCTTACTAATTCTTCCCTTTAGATAAAAACATTTTGCATTGTTCTCCCATTTTGTACTTTCTTTCGTTTCTCAAATGATTTTTCATGTTTATCCAATCTTTCCCTTTTCATGCTTAACAATTTTCTCCCCCTTTTTGACATCATGAAAAAGGGTGAAAGGCAATACAAAGTGGGAATGAAGTCGGAAAGAATAGCAAGTAGGTCATCAAAATCAATGCATGAAATCAAATAATTATGATACAAATTGAACATGATACAATTTGAATGTAACTCCCCTCAAAAACTAGATTTGAAAATAAGAGGAGTATCAAAGCAATATAAGTACAGCATGATATCAAGCAAAACATTCAAAGCTTCATATATGATAACAAATCTTTAGATGCTCCCCCTAAATGTTATTCCTTCTTTGAAAATATGTATTTATTTGAGGAATAAAATATGAAAGCTCATGCATTAAGATTTGAAATTTTTCAAGATATTCATGATTTTCAAAATATAAAGCATTTATATCACTTAAAAACTTTTAGCATGATTTCAAATTCATTTTAAGATGATTTGATATCCATACAAATGCTAGAAGTAATATGATATCAAGTCTAGCTACTAGAGCAAGGGTTTGTCAATATGCATACCTTTTTCTTAAATGTAATCCTTAACTACCAGTTCTATACTTGATTCAAATCAATTCTAACTTAAGCATAGATGCCAACAATGAAAGCATATAAATCATAACATTTCACTTGAAATAATTCAAAAACTGTATTAATCAAAATCAAGTGAAAGTCTAATAATCATAAGTTGAAATCATGAGAGCATGAAATCCATTTACATCAAAATAGTCACGATCACAACTAATGATTATTAGTCTAAGCTTGATTCTAATTAATCAATTAAAATATTTTTCAAATCAATATACATTTTTAAAAGTATTTTTCATGAAATACATTAATCAAAATCAAGTGAAGGTCTTATAATCATAAGTTTAATCATGATAGCATGAAATTCATCAATCCCAAAAAGTTCATGATCATAGCCAATGATGATAAGTCCAAACTTGATTCTAATTAACTATTTAAAATAATTTTTCAAAGTAATTGATGCAATAAAAATTAATCTACATTTTTAATTATGAAAGGAGATGTTTAGAATTTACCAATATACAAGTCCTTCCTTTTACCATTTAGTTCAAAATGTAGCTTGTCCACTTCTTTAAATTGTCTTGTACAACCTCTTTTCAAGAACTTCCTTTCTTCATGCTGGGTTGCAAGACATTCCTGCAAAACAAACTAAGTAGACATTTTTGGTACCCAAACTTTCTTGGTCCTTTATGATTAGTAATTATGGTTCCTTTTGGAACCCAAACTTTTCTTAATCTAGAAAGATATGCATTAAAACCATATTTATAAAAAAAATTGAAAGAAGCAAAAATATAGAAATTCTTCAAAAGTTTTTGCTTCTTTTCCTCAATCAAAATATTTTTCTTATTAAAAACTTTATCACATAAATCTTTCAAAATAACATTTTCTTTTTCTAAAAATTCTTTTTATTTAGAAAAATTATTCTTTTCATTTTTTAAAATATCAATCTTGGCATTTAAATCACCATTTTTATTTGCAAGATTGGTGTTGTCAAGAGAAAATGAATCTACATGCCTATTTAATTTTTTGTGCTCAATTTTTAGCAATCTATATTCTTGCACAAGATCATTAGATGCATCATGTGATTTTTTAAAGGTAGAATCATAATTATTTTTAGCACATACCTTTTTCTCATTTGCCATGAAGCAAAGATGGGCAACTTCATCATCCGTACTTGAATCTTTGCTATCGCTCCAAGTTGCCATCATTGCCTTGAATTTCTTTTTGGCTTTGAAAGCCATTATCTTCTTTTCTGTATCAGCTTCCACTATCCTTTGCCATAAGTTCAACTCATAGGTCATGAGTGAACCGATAAGCTCCTGCAAAGGTAAGGTTTCTACATCTTTAGCTTCTTGGATCGCCGTCACCTTTGGATCCCATGATTTTGGCAAGGATCTAAGAATTTTGTTCACCAAATCATCATTAGTATAGATTTTGCCAAGACTTTTTAATTCATTAATATTAGTCATAAATCTTGAAAACATATCAGATATAGATTCATAATGCATCATTTCAAAAATTTCAAAAGAATGTATAAGCAAATTAATTTTAGTGTTCTTTACTTGAAGAGTACCCTCATGAGTAACTTCAAGTGTGTCCCATATTTCCTTCGCCGATGTGCATATAGAGATTCTATTAAATTCATTCAAGTCCAATGCACAATAAAGCAAGTTCATTGCTTTAGCATTGATTTCAGTTTGTTTAATGTCATATTTATTCCAATCCTCTTCGAGCTTTGGAATGAAATGCCATTAACCAACATGGAAGGAATATGAGGACCACTAACAATGATTTTCCAAAGATGATAACTAATAGATTGAATATGGATGTGTATGCGAGTTTTCCAAAATATGTAATTTGTGCCATTGAAAAATGGTGGTCTAACACTAATACCTACAAGGGTTGCCATAATCTTTAACTCAAAATAGTTAGATTTTCAATCAGAGCACCGAGCTCTGATACCAATTGTAGGCTCAGGTAGGCAATCCAAGAGGGGGGTGAATTAGGTTTTATAAAACTTTTGTACTATTTGCAAAGTATGAACTAAAGCAAGTATCTGCTAATGCAATTCAAGTGCTTGTGTATTTCAAATAAATATAGAGGAAATAAAGAAATAAAAGCACAAGGAGAACAATCACACAAACACAAAGATTTATAGTGGTTCGGTGCCAACGAAGCACCTACATCCACTCCCCAAGAATCCCTTAAGAATTCCACTAAGTTTGGTTTTATAACTTAGGCTCACCAACAACCTTTACACTTTGTTTTGTCTTCGGGCTCACAAGTCAATCCTAGTTGGTTTCAAGGCTCACTAACAACCACCCTTGATTTTATGGGATAACCAAGAACTTAAACAACTTGTTTTGGCTTCGGGCTCACAAGTAAAACCCTAGTTGGTTTCAAGGCTTACCAACAACCACTTTGGTTTTCAAGGCTTACAAAAAATCTCTTTGGTTTTCCAAGGCTCACTAAAAACTTAAGTAAAACAATGTAAGAGCGAGTATAAATGAATACAATAAAAGCTTTCTAAAATAAAGCAAATATCTCTTTGAAGCCCTTGATTGTTGATGAAGATCTTGTCTTCAAGTTGATGAAGCCTTTGATTGATGCTTGTAGATATAGACTTTGAATGCTTTCTTTGAAACTTGGAAGCTTGAAGGCTTTGAATCACTCAACTCTTGAATCCTTGAAGAATATTCAAAAAACTCACCAAATGATTACTTTCCCAATTGATTTTTGATGTTTATATAGCTTTCCAAACCATAGATGACCGTTTATGATCGTTGGGGATGAAGATATGGCCGTTTGAAGCAAGTTAGAGAAGTTCTACAGCTTTTGAAAACTAGCCGTTACAGTCTAGTGTCGACACTTGACCTCCAAGTATCGACACTTGGTGTCGACACTTGGTCTGCAAGTGTCAGCACTTGGTTCTGCAAGTGTCAACACTTGATCTTTAGATATCGATACTCGGTTGAGCTAGTACTGAAACTTCTTCAAAATTAAACTTTAAGTCCTTTCAAGTCTTCCTTATATTCCAAAGTCCTTATAACTTGATTTTTCATTAATTTAAGGACTTTTTCAACTGAAATACAAGCATTTCTTCATTCAACATGGTTGAGTACTAAGATCTGAAAAAATACTTAAAATATAATTAGTACTCATATATACTTAAACATTTTGTCAATCATCAAAATCAAGACCAGAGTCAACAATAGGCTTCAAGCTTAAATTAAAGAAAAATGAGAACATCAGAAGTTTCCATTTAGTCAAGAAAAGGTCAGCTTTGTAAGAAAGATATATATATATAAAAGGTCACCTCACCACTTTGAATTATGAACCTATGCCAATCAAAAAGAGGAATTCTTTTTGCATCGCTTTCAACATGGAAAAAATAAGCCACTCCATATAATTGGATGAACAATTATAAAAAGGGTTTCATGATCTTCAATGCTGCAGGATTTTAATATAGCATAATTTTTTTTATTTTAACTTTTTAATAATAAAAATATTATATTTTTAAAAAAAATTATGATATTTTATGGTTGATTTATGAGATGTTATATTTTCTAAATAAAATTATTTTATTTTTTAAATTTTTTTAAATTTCTTAATTAAAAAATATGGCTTTAATTTTTATAAGATAAAAAAATATTTTTATTATCAAAATTTTGAAATAAAAAAATTTGGTTGTATTAGATCAATGTTGCATTGAAGACCATATGGCCCACATATTAATTTGCCGATTAATTGAATGAACCTAGAAATTCCACCACAGAGCTTTTCCTCCAACCCCTCTCAAAAGGCTTTACGTGAAGGAGACAAGCAATGCCTCATCCTTTATATAGGATTCAAGCTTAAATTAAAGGAAAATGAGAAAATCAGAAGTTTCCATTTAGTCAAGAAAAGGTCAGCTTTGTAAGAAAGATATATATATAAAAGGTCACCTCATGACTGTAAATTACGAACCTATGCCAGTCAAAAAGAGGAATTCTTTGTGCATCGCTTTCAACGGGAAAAAACAAGCCACTCCATATAATTGGATGAACAATTAATAAAAAGGGTTTCATGATCTTCAATGCTATAGGATTTTAATATAGCATTTTTTTTATTTTAAATTTTAATAATAAAAATATTAATTTTTGAAAACAATTATGATATTTTATGGTTGATTTATGAGATGTTATAATTTTTTTGAAAAACAAGATATTTTATTTTTTAAATTTTTTCTAAATTTCTTAATTAAAACATATGGCATTAATTTTTAGAAGAAAAAATATTTTTATTATCAAAATTTTGAAATAAAAAAATTTGGTTGTATCCGATCAATGTTGCGTTGAAGGCCGTATGGCCCACATATTGATTTGCTGATTAATTGAATGAACCTAGAACTTCCACCACAGAGCTTTCCTCCAACCCCTCTCAAAATGCTTTATGTGAAGGAGAACGAGCAATGCTCATCCTTTATATAGACTTCAAGCTTAAAAAGGAAAAATGAGAAAATCAAAAATTTTCATTTAGTCAAGAAAAGGTCAGCTTTGTAACAAAGAATAAGATATAATATATATTCTATATATATATTATATATATATATATACACACACATATAATATATATATTTCACCTCTCCACTTCGAATTACCAACATATGCCGTCAAAAAGAAGAATTCTTTGTGCACCCACTTTCAACGAAGAAAAAATACGCCACTCCATATATTGCGCCAACATTAAAAAAATAGTTTCATGATCTTCAATGCTACAGGGTTTTAATATGGCATATTTTTTATTTTAAATTTTTAATAATAAATATATTTTTTTTTTAAAAAAATTATGTTATTTTATGTTGAATTATGAGACGTTAATTTTTTCAAAAAATATATTTTTGTTATTAAATATTTATTTAAAATTTTTATCATAAAAATATGTCTTTAATTTTTTAGAAGAGAAAAAATTATTTTTATATTAAAATTTTGAAATAAAAAAGTTTGGTTGTATCGGATCAATGTTATGTTGAAGACTGTAACGCCCATATATTAATATGCTGATCAATTGAATGAACCTAGAAATTCCACCGTAGAGCTTTTCCTCTAATCCCTCTTAAAGGCTTTACGTGAAGGAGAATGAGCAATGCCTCATCCTTTATATAGACTTCAAGCTTAAATTAAAGAAAAAATGAGAAAATTAGAAGTTTCCATTTAGTCAAGAAAATGTCAGCTTTGTAACAAAGATATATGTATATATAAAAGGTCACCTCACCGCTTTGAATTATGAACCTATGCTGGTCAAAAGAGGAATACTTTGTGCATTGCTTTTAACGTAGAAAAAATATGCCGCTCCAAATAATTGGACCAAGAACTAATAAAAAGGGTTTCATGATCTTCAATGCTGCAAGGTTTTAATATTGCATAATTTTTTATTTTAAATTTTTAATAATAAAAATATTATTTTTTTGAAAAAATTTTGATATTTTATGGTTGAATTATTGGACATTATAATTTTTTCAAGAAAAAGATATTTTTGTTATTAAAACTTTTATAAATTTTTAATAATAAAAATATGTCTTTAATTTTTCAAAAGAGAAAAGGTATTTTTATTTTTAAAACTTTGAAATAAGAAAGTTCGGTAGTATCGGATCAATGTTGCGTTGAAGACCGTATGGCCCATAAATTAGTATGCTGATCAATTGAATGAACCTAGAAATTCCATTGAAGAGATTTTCCTCGAACCCCTCTCAAAAGGCTTTATGTGAAGGAGAACGAGCAATGCCTCATCCTTTATATAGACTTCAAGCTTAAATTAATGGATAAATAAAAAATTAGAAGTTTCCATTTAGTCAAGAAAATGTCAGCTTTGTAACAAAGATATATATATATATATATATATATATATATATATATATATATATATATATATGCCACTCCATATAATTGGACCAATAAGTAATAAAAAGGGTTTCATGATCTTCAATGTTGTAGGGTTTTAATATAGCATAATTTTTTTTTTTTAAATTTTTAATGATAAAAATATTATTTTTTTGAAAAAATTAAGATATTTTATGGTTGAATTATGAGATGTCATAATTTTTTTTTTAAAAAAATTTGTTATTAAAATTTTTATAAATTATTCAATAATAAAAATGTCTTTAATTTTTTAAAACAGAAAAAAAAATTTTTTATTAAAATTTTGAAATAAAAAAGTTTGGTTGTATTGGATCAATGTTGCGTTGAAGACCATATGGCCCACATATTAACATGCTGATCAATTGAAAGAACCAAGAAATTCCACTACAGAGCTTTTCCTCCAACCCGTCTCGAAAGGCTTTACGTGAAGGAGAACGAGCAATGCCTCATCTTTTATATAGACTTCAAGCTTAATTAATAAAAAAAAAGAAGAAAATCAAAAGTTTCCATTTAGTTAAGAAAAGGTTAGCTTTTTAACAAAGAAATATATATATATAAAAGGTCAACTCACCACATAGAATTGCCAACCTATGCAGGTCAAAATGTGGAATTCTTTGTGCACGACTTTCAACAAAGAAAAAATACGCCAGTCCATATAATTGGACCAACAATTAATAAAAGGCTTTCATGATCTTCAATGCTGCAGGGTTTTAATATTCCATAATTTTTTATTTTAAATTTTTAATAATAAAAATATTTTTTTAAAAAAAATATTATATTTATATGTTGAATTATTAGGCATTATAATTTTTTCATAAAAAAGATATTTTTATTATTAAAATTTTTGCAAATTTTTTAATAATAAAAATATGTTTTTATTTTTAAGAAGAGAAAAAATTATTTTTATTTTTAAAATCTTGAAATAAGAAAGTTTGGCTATATCGGATCATTGTTGCATTGAGGACCGTATGGACCAAAAATTAATATGCTGATCAATTGAATGAACCTAGAAATTCCACTGCAGAGCTTTTCCTCCAACCCCTCTCAAAAGGCTTTACATGAAGGAGAACGAGCAATGCCTCATCCTTTATATAGACTTCAAACTTAAAGTAATGGATAAATAAGAAAATCAAAAGTTTCCATTTAGTCAAGAAAATGTCAACTTTGTAACTGTTGCTGCCTAGATCATTGTGGCCAGTAGAACTTACGTGGCCTAGGTGAGTGGACTCCGTGCCAGTATCACCGGGCTCGTCGGTCGGAGATGATCAAGGGGAACATAGTCGTCGTTGGGATGAAAGAGGCTTGGTACCATGGTGGTCCTCCTGTGGGCCTCTCCGGTGAGGAGTAATCTTCTTCCATTTCGTCCCTCCATTGGGCGATACCTGCAAAACAGGGGAGACCTGCACCGGGGATTCCGGCAAAGACACTCCGATGATCAAGTCAGTGGGACGATCGAAGGAATTAAGAGACCTCTAAGGCAGAGAGCTTGGGGGACTCTCTTGAAAGGAAATAATGCAGGTGGTTTGACAAGATCCTACACTAGGAATGCAAACATCTGCGAGAGCAGAATGGATTTTAAAACATTTTTTAAAATTCGTGCAGCGAAAATCTGCTCCGCCAGGAACTAATATAAATCTAGTTGCATTTAGGCATGTATAATCATATAAAATATTTGCATAATATTAAACAATTAAGTCTATCCATGCATGATTAAAAAAAATAATTTTCCATACCTTTATTCCACCTGGAATAACTCTAGAATAAACCTGGAATAGGCTGGAATAACTGGAATAAAGTTATTCTAGTCGTCTTCCTCCCTGGGTCGTTTGAAAACTCTATTTTTAGCTTTCAAAATGACGTCGGAACACCACCTTCCGGACCTCCGTTTGCTCTCAAATTCGAGCAGCGGCAACTTGGACAAGTGCTCTTCAATCTCCAATTGAAATCTGCAAGAAATTGTTAGCCAATAATTAAAAAAATAAAAAATCACCAAATTCTGCTGCCAGATTTCTGCAACAGAACTGGGTAGGGAGGAGGAATGAGCTGGAAACGAAAAGGCTGTAGTTAAATCCATTAACCAAGCCATAAACTAGATGTAAATGGGATGGGTGGAGGAGAGGAAGAGACTTCCAAAGGTCTTCAACCGGATGCCCAGCATTTGTCGTTTGGCCTTCCAACGAATGGGATTCCTTCCAGCAAATGAATTTCCAACGATTCACCGTGTAAAACGGCTAGGAGGAAAAAGATCACCGGTTTAATCCCAATTTGGTTCAATCCCATTAAACCAAGTGGGTCAATCCAATTGAACAGGTCCAGGAAAATTCCAACCTAATTTAATTTGGTTCAATTGGTTCACAACCAATTGGAGGCCGAAACGAACACCGAATCAGTTCAAAACTGATTCAGAAAAATTCTGGCGCAGTCCTGGTCAACCCGGAACAATTTCCAGTGACACAAACAAGGGCAAGATGGGAAAATGAGTGCTCAAAAATACTGTGACCATAAGACCAAGATGATTCCCAATCGTAATCGGTATCCGGATCAGAGAGTTATCCTCTGTGGCGTGTGACCTCATAGGTTCGAACCTAAACGGTAGCACTAGAACAATTTTAGTACTAGCACAGGAAACCATCTAGCAATGGGTCCCGGCATCCGGATAGGTCGAAGATGCAGGAGCAAACTATCGAACCTCTGGCATATGGTTACCGTATAATTCATCCCTTTGACCTCTAATGCTCATGAGGACTGAGATTGGGCTGCCAACCCAGACCATGTCAGTCGACTACGTGTCTCAACCTTGCAAGCCCAGTGACTCTTCACTAGGACTACCCTGGCCGAGGATTTGCTAAATTGAGATACTGCGAGACATTCAATCCAAACTGTTCGGATAGGTCAATTCCATTATGGTCCATCACTGCTCCACAAGTACTTGCCTGTACCCAGAAACCTTCCGTCACCGGATTAAAAATCCAAGTAGTCCGGCACCAAAGCACAGGGAGTTGCTTGCAAGCTACCATGATGATCTTAGGTTGGAGGGACACACATACCCATATCCAATCGTGAGTGTCCCTTTGGCAGAAAGGGGCTACACGGAGTCACGTTCAATGAGATACCACATATCCCACTTGTAGATCACATCAGTGTCACCACACTCATTTGGTCAAGAGGACAACCAAATGATGTGAACTACAACAACCTATACTTGATATATTGCCATCCAGTACAATATATCCTTTGATTGTGAACAGGGTTTAAGGACCACTCGATACATCCTCCATGTATCGAAGTCAGTGTAGTCCTAAGGACTTCATCACATGGAAAGAGTTCATTTCAGGGAAATTTAATATGTGATGAGCTGCCAAAAAAAATATTTATTAATTCAAAGAAAGAGTACAATATTTAGCTCAACCGCCTACAACCCAGGCGATTGACTTTGGGACACAATTCCCAACAACTCCCACTTGTACTAAAGCCAATCAGAAGAGTATCTAATACCCATTTCCTATTTACAATAGTTGAACTCTTTTATTTCGAGGGCTTTAGTGAAGGGGTCGGCTAGATTTTCTTTTCCATCGATCTTCAGAAGATTGATGTCACCTCGTTCCATGATCTCTCGTACGAGGTGGAAGCACCGCAGAATGTGCTTGGTGCGGTGATGAGCTTTAGGCTCCTTAGCTTGAGCAATGGCTCCAGTGCTGTCACAGTATACCGAAACAGGACCATCTAGAGAAGGTGCCACCCCTAGCTCTCCAAGGAACTTCCGCAATCACACAGCTTCCTTTGCCGCATCTGATGCTGCAATGTATTCTGCTTCGCATACTGAGTCTGCAATAGTTGCCTGCTTAGAACTTTTCCAGCAGATCACTCCACCATTCAGGATAAATACAAACCCTGACACACTCTTGCTATCATCTCTATCTGACTGGAAACTGGAGTCAGAGTACCCCATAAGTTTCAAGTCAGGTTCTCCATATATCAGGCATTGATCTTTAGTATTTCTTAAATACTTAAGGATGGACTTAACCACCTTCCAATGCACCTCACCTAGGTCAGACTGGTATCTGCTCACTACTCCTAGTGAGTATGCCACGTCTGGTCTAGTACAAGTCATAGCATACATGATAGAGCCTACTGCAGAAGCATAAGGAACTCTACTCATACGCTCTCTTTCCTCAGGAGTTGTCGCACAATCCTTTTTGGAAAGAGTAATTCCAGAACCTATCGGAAGATAGCCTTTCTTGGAATTTTTCATGCTGAACCGTTTCAGCACGATGTCAATGTACGTAGACTGGGACAGTCCCAAAAGCTTCTTAGATCTATCTCTATAGATCTTCATACCTAGTATGTAAGAAGCTTCATCCAAGTCCTTCATGGAGAACTGAGATGATAACCAGACCTTTATTCCTTGTAATGCTGCGACATCATTCCTGATAAGGAGAATGTTGTCAACATACAGTACTAGGAATACAATCATAGAACCATTAACCCATTAATAGATGCACGGTTCTTCTCCATTCCTAACGAAGCCATACGATTTGATACACCTATCAAACCATAAGTTCCAACTTTGAGACGCTTGCTTGAGTCCATAAATGGACCTCTGCAACTTGCATACTTTTGATTCATCTGTGGATGTGAACCCTTCAGGCTGTATCATATACACCTCCTCTTCCAGCTCCCCATTAAGGAAAGCGGTTCGGACATCCATCTGCCAGATCTCGTAATCAAAATATGCTGCCAAAGCAAGCATGATCCGAATGGATTTGAGCATTGCCACAGGGGAGAAAGTCTCGTCATAATCGATACCATATCGCTGACGATATCCCTTGGCAACCAGACGGGCTTTATAGGTCTCTACCTTCCCATCTGCGTCCCTTTTTCGTTTGAAGATCCATTTACACCCGATGGATTTTATTCCTTCAGGTGGATCAACCAATGTCCAAACATTGTTGATTTCCATGGACTCCATTTCGGATCGCATGGCTCAAAGCCATGCCTCAGAGTCAGATCTCTGAAGTGCATCCATATAGGTGATCGGATCCTCATTGTTCTCATCGAGCTCAATGGGATCGCCGTCCCGGACCAAGAAATCATGGTATCTGTCCGGCTGATGCGGTATTCTACCGGATCTCCTAATGGGTTCTGGGTGTGATTCAATCATAGCCGATTCTACGATGACCTTAGAGTGTGTAGGTTCTTCTATTGGCTGAACTTCATCAAGTTCAATCTTAGAGGCTATAGTTCCTTCTCCAAAGAACTCATTTTCTAAAATTATAGCTCTAAGAGCGAACGAACACCTTTTGTTCATTCTCCAAATAGAAGAAATACCCTTTGGTTTCCTTAGGATAACCAATGAATAAACATCGATCAGACCTAGGACCAAGTTTGTCTGAGTCTAAATGCTTTACGTAAGCTGGACAACCCCAGACCCGAAGGTGTGAGATTGAGGGTTTACGTCCATTCCACATCTCATACAGAGTGGAGACAATAGACTTACTTGGAACATTATTTAATAAGTAACAGGCTGTCTGAAGCGCATATCCCCAAAAGGATAGCGGCTGAGTTGTAAAGCCCATCATTGATCGAACCATGTCCAACAAGGTTTGATTCCTCCTTTCGAACACACCATTCAACTGTGGTGTTCCTAGAGGAGTCCACTGAGAGAGAATTCCATTCTCCTCAAGATATGTCAAAAAGCACCAGATAAGTATTCACCACCACCTCGATCAGATCGAAGGGTTTTAATACTTTTTCCAGTTTGCTTTTCTACTTCATTACGATATCGATTGAACATTTCAAACGATTCAGACTTATGTCTCATTAAAAAGACATAACCGAATCTTGAAAAGTCATCTGTAAAAGTAATGAAATATTTGTATCCTTCTCTGGCACTAACTGACATCAGTCCACACACATCAGTATGTATTAGACTTAGAAGTTCTGTAGCTCGTTCACCCTTTCCAGTAAAAGGTGACTTGGTCATTTTACAAACAGGATTCACAAGTGGGCAGTGATTCAGAATCACTGACCTCGAGGAGTCCATCTCCTCGCATCTTGTTTATCCTGTTTTGGTTAATATGACCTAGCCTACAGTGCCAAAGATACAAATCATTGACATTATCTAATCTTGGGCGTTTGCTAGAAGTGTACATTACACTAACAGGCCTTGATAGTACGTATGCTATTATTTAATCTAGCTTTCATTATAACAGAGTTATTCAAAATAACATTGCAAAAATCTCCTTTATTGATAGTTTAAAACCACAATTGGCCAAAAGGCCTACAGAGATTATGCTCATAATGAAACTAAGACAATAGTGACAGTCGACTAGTTCGATAGTACAAGACTTAAAGACAAGATGCAGGACTCTGATCGCCAGTACTGGAACACGATTTCCATTCCCGACGCTTAGAAACTGTTCTCCATCTTCAAATCTTTTGCTAACTTGAAGTCCCTGTAACAAATTACAAACATGAATTGGACTATCAGTATCCAATACCCAGTTAGCAGTATCAACAATTGAGTAATTACAAGGTTTTATCATATAAATACCTTGCTCAGTAGACTTCTGCTTCCTCGGCCTGTTCAGATCAAGGGATGCAATATAAAGAGGACAGTTCCTGTTCCAGTGTCCCTTCTTCTTGCAGTAGAAGCACTCTGCAGAAGACTGATCAGCCTTATACTTCCTGGTCTGACTTGGGCCAGGAGCATTCTACACCTTCTTTCCCTTCTTATTTATTTTCTTCTTCCCTTTCTTAAAGGGACGACGACCTCTACTTCCTCCCACTAAATTCACCACCCCCTTATTCAGTTGGTGGTCTTTCTCAAAAGTCTGCAATAACCCCAAAAGACCATGGTAGTTGACTGCAGGCTTGTTCATTCTGTAATGATCGAGAAAATCAAGATAGGAGGAGGGAAAAGAATTCAGGATCGCATCCTTGCCGAGCTGCTCGTGCAAGGGGCATCCGAGTTTGCCCAGTTTTTTAATCAGCTCGATCATGTACAATACATGATCAGTGATTGAACCATTATTCGGCATCTTGGAGTTGTAGATGGCACAAGACACTTTGTACCGTTCTACATCATCCGGGGTGCCGAAGGATTCCTTCAACTTTTGAAGGATTTTATCAGGTTGGGCCTTCTCGAATTTGCGACTGAACTCGTCATTCATCACCGCTAACACAATGCAACGGACAGTAGTCCGATCAGAGACCCACTCCAGATAAGCATCTCTGACCGTACTCCGTGCATTAGCGGGAGGGATTTCAGGTGCCGGATCCGTTATCACATAAAGGATCCGTTCATGCTCCAGAACGATTCTTAATCTTCGTAACCAACTATCGAAGTTGTGACCCTTTAACTTCTATTATCGAGAAGTGACCAGAGCGATAAGTTAGAAGACATCTGAAAAGAAAACAAGACCACATTAGTGAATGAATTAATTTTAACCAAAAGTCTTGGACTTTAGTCTAAAGGTTTCCCCACTAATTTTTTAAGATTGGTAGCCTCTAACTCCAATCCATGAAAACACTTTTTCAAGTGGGTACTGAAATCTAATAGGCCTCGCATGAGCCCGACTTTAGCCGGCTCACCCATACGAGCCTAAAGGTAGGTTCGTAAACCAATTGCTTCCCTAAACAATTTTCAGTATTTCATTTTGCCCTAGAGAACACCCCAATCAGCCTTGGGGCCTCCTATTGCGGGTCTCTGGTTAGGTCCAACCATTAAAATGATAAATCCAATGCTTCCAGCTAACTAAAGACCAAGCCCGACTTTGGCCGGCCCACCTAGTCCCGTTAAGGAGGTTGCACTGAACCATCATCGATCAGATAGAAATTCCAGTCGCCGGATGTACACCCATTCTTTGGAACTGCCGATATACACCAAGCTAGTGGACACATTTCTAACTGACTTAATGGGAGGCTAAGACACTATCAACACCTTGACTTAGTCTTTTTAAGGACCTAATAATTTTAGAGGATTTTTAGTTGTGACAGAGGAAAAAGACAAGGACATGGATCATCCTCCCACTGAATCAATCAGATTCCAGGAGGGTTGATATGAATCAACAACGATCTATGGGCACCTATAGATCAGTCAGACCGATCAACCTGGGTGACATGGGTTAACTCGAGTCATTAAGCTTTTCCAATCAGTTCTGGTCGACTCGACTAGCCAGGTAGGTGAGATCATGGGTGAGTATCCGCTATTAACCATCTTTCCAAGACACCAACCAAGTTGGTCAGGAAAGAGGTAGCCTCATACAACCATGATCACAATGCCAAACCTACCTCGACACCAGTCGGTTTACCAGACTCGATCAGATTAGCCTAAAGACTCGGGCGTCCACTGAGCCACTAATTGGATCCATTTTAGATGAATGGATCAACTAATCTAACTATTAGATAGTTCAAAAAAAAGAACTTAATCAACTTTTGATTAATCTTCTTTTATCCGATTCAACTAAACCTAGGTCTAACCCAGTTAAGGACCCAATTAGAGAACTAACCCAAATAACCCAAATAACCCAAAATGGCTTATTCATGTCAAATTAGATTTCATAAACCTAATAATTTAATAAGCCAAATTCTTAATTAAAACAATTTTAATTAAGTCTTTATGTAAAATAATTTTACATAACAAAAATCATGCATCTATATATTTTACAAATTTTATATCCAATAAAACATGTCTAAAAACATGCCAATTTCATTTATCTAAAAATTAAAACAATTTTTTAATTTTATATCCTTTAAGGATCCTTCTGAAAAGGCCAACACAGACGATCCGTATAGTGTCAAAGACACACGGCGTGGTGAAGGTCTCAACTAGGTTCCAAAAAGAATTTGACACACTGATTGATTAAACTATTTAATCTACATACATGCATACATGAATAAATTACACCTGTAACCTGGCTCTAATATCACTGAAAGAAAGGGTGCAGGTGGTTTGACAAGATCCTACGCTAGGCATGCAAACAGCAACGGGAGTAGAAAGGATTTTAAAATAATTTTTAAAATCACGCAGCGGAAAACTGCTCCCGCCCAGAATCTAATCTATTCAAGTTGCATGTATTAAAATAGGCATGTAACAAGGCATATAATATTTGTAAAATATATAAATAAATACATTTATTCATGCATGATTAAAATTAAAATTTTCATACCTTTATTCCACTTGGAATAACTCTGGAATAACTGCTGGGATAGCTGGGATAACAGGAATAACTTTATTCCTGTTGCCTTCTTCCAGCAGCCTCTTGAACGTGGATTTCTCCTCTTCTCTCCAACAGCAGCAACCCAAAATGAAAACGGCAATCTTTTGGTCTCTTGTTCTGCAACAACAGCAAGGAGACTTCTCTTCCTTAAATGGAGAGCAATTGGATCAAACTTCCAACGAGTTTTGTAAACTCCTTCACCCAGATTCTGGACTGCAATTTCTGCAACAAAATAGAAAACAGAGCAAACAAATGACAACAGCAAGGAGGTTGATCTGGCTCCCAAGTGCTCAAACGAATACTCTCTAGAGGGGGGGCACACCTGGGGCTCCTCTGATCTGGCTCTCGTGCGTGCTAGTCACCGGAATACCAGGAAACGGTGGGAGTAAGGAAGTCAAACAGCACACTCTGTTCTGAATTTTGTTTTCTCCAAAACAACGATTCTTCCTTTCAATGAGCACTAGCAAGATCAGGGAATCAAGGATCTTTCTCTCCGAATCTCTCAACAAAACCCAAGGCCTCTAAATCACTGGTGGAATGGAAGTGGAAATTTCTCCAAGGACGAAGACCTCTCACGGTTATTCAGCCTTTCACACGATGACACATCTCCATTTGAAACATGGACTGCAGGGGTTTAAAAACAGCAGGGAAGAGGGAGAGGGAAAGGCAGGGAAAAGCAAAGGACGCCGGCTGCTAATCACCCAATTAACAGCCATTAAACGGGAGAATTAAGCCCAGCCGGTGGAGGGAGAAGAAGGGATGCCCAGTGATTTTATTTCGGTCATTTGGCCTTCTTGTCGTAAGAAATTTCTCCCAGCAATTTTACCGTGTAAACGGTCCAAGGAAAAAAAAAAACGACACCGGTTCAAAACCGGTCCAACCAAAAAAAATCTTGGTTCAATCTAATTGAACTAGTTTAAGCCCAATTGAATTGGGTTCAATTGGTTCACAACTAATTGGAGGCTGAAACGAACTCCGAATCAGTTCAAAACTGATTCAGAAAAATCCTGGTGCAGAGCTGGTCAACCCGGAACAATTTCCGGCTGACACAGACAAGGGCAAGATAGGGAAAAGAGTGCTCAAAAAAACCGTGATCATAAAACCGAGATGATTCCCAATCGTAATCGGTATCCGGATCAGAGAGTAATCCTCTGTGGCGTGTGACCTCATAGGTTCGAACCTAAACGGTAGCACTAGAACAATTCTAGTACCAGCACAGGAAACCATCTAGCAATGGGTCCCGGCGTCCGGATAGGTCGAAGATGCGGGAGAAAACTATCGAACCTCTGGCATATGGTTACCATATAATTCATCCCTTTGACCTCTAATGCTCAGGACGACTGAGATTTGGACTACCAACCCAGACTGAGTCAGTCCACTACGTGTCTCAACCTTGCAAGCCCAGTGACTCTTCACTAGGGCTACCCCGGCCGAGGATTTGCTAAATTGAGATACTGCAAGACATTCAATCCAAACTGTTTGGACAGGTCAATTCCATCTTGGTTCATCACTGCTCCACAAGTACTTGCCTATACCAGAAACCTTCCGTCACCGGATTAAAAATCCGGGTAGTCTGCACCAAAGCACAGGGAGTTGCTTGCAAGCTACCGTGATGACCTCATGTCAGAGGGACACATATACCCATATCCAATCATGAGTTTCCCTTTGGCAGAAAGGGGCTGCACGGAGTCACGTTCAATGAGATATCACATATCCCACTTGCAGATCACATCAGTGTCACCACACTCATTTGGTCAAGAGGACAACCAAACGATGTGAACTGCAACAACCTATACTTGATATATTGCCGTCCAGTACAATATATCCTTTGGTTGTGAATAGGGTTTAAGGACCAGTCGATACATCCTCTCTGTATCGAAGTCAGTGTAGTCCTAAGGACTTCATCACATGGAAAGAGCTCATTTCAGGGAAATACAATATGTGATGAGCTGCTAAAAATAATATTTTATTAATTCATAAAATGAATACAATACTCAGCACAACCACCTACAACCCAGGCGATTGGCTTTGGGACACAATTTCCAACAGGAGAAGTATCTGGCCGAGGTGGCGGAGTATGTTGCCAAGCTGGAGCTGAGGTGGAGAAGTATCTGGCCGAGGTGGCGGAGTATGTGGCCAAGCTGGGGTCGAGGTGGAGAAGTATCTGGCCGAGGTGGTGGAGTATGTGGCCGAGCTGGGACCGAGATGGAGAAGTACGTGGCCATGCCAGCCTCCAAGGAAGATGTGTGTCAGGGCCGAATGGATCTTGTTTACTACTGTAACAGTAAGAAATATATATATATATATAAGGTCAACTCACCACTTTGAATTAGCAACCTATGCTGCTAAAAAAGGGAATTCTTTGTACAACACTTTCAACGGAGAAAAAATATGCCACTCCATATAATTCGACCAATAATTATAAAAAGGGTTTCATGCTCTTCAATGCTGCAGGGTTTTAATATAACATAATTTTTTATTTTAAATTTTTAATAATAAAAATATTATTTTTTTGAAAAAAATTATGATATTTTATGGTTGAATTATGAGACATTATATTTTTTTTAAAAAAATATATTTTTGTTATTAGAATTTTTATAAATTTTTTAATAATAAAAATATTTTTTAATTTTTTAGTATAGAAAAAATATTTATTATTAAAATTTTGAAAAAAAAAAGTTTGGTTGTATTAGATAAATGTTTCATTGAAGGTCGTGTGGTCCACATATTAATATGCTGATCAATTGAACGAACCTAGAAATTCCAACGCAGTGCTTTTCCTCCAACCCTCTCAAAAGGCTTTACATGAAGGAGAAGGAGCAATGCCTCATCCTTTATATAGCTTCAAGCTTAAATTAAAGGAAAATGAGAAAATCAGAAGTTTTCATTTAGTCAAGAAAAGGTCAGCTTTGTAACAAAGGTATATATATAAAAGGTCACCTCACCACTTTGAATTACCAACCTATGCTGGTCAAAAAAAGGAATTCTTTGTGCATCGCTTTCAACGAAGAAAAATACACCACTCCATATAATTGGATGAACAATTAATAAAAATGGTTTCATGATCTTTAATGCTGCATGGTTTTAATATAGCATAATTTTTTATTTTAAATTTTAAATAAAAATATTATATTTTTGAATAAAATTATGTTATTTTATTGTTGAATTATGATATGTTATAATTTTTTTGAAAAAAAGATATTTTAGTCATTAAATTTTTATAAAAGTTTTAATAAAAAATATGGCTTTAATTTTTTAGAAGATAAAAAAATATTTTTATTATCAAAATTTTGAAATAAAAAAATTCGGTTCTATCGGATCAATGTTGCATTGAAGACCGTATGGCCCACATACTAATTTGCTGATTAATTGAACGAACCTAGAAATTCCACCATAGAGCTTTTCCTCCACCCCTCTCAAAAGGCTTTACGTGTAGGAGAACGAGCAATGCCTCAACCTTTATATAGACTTCAAGCTTAAATAAAGAAAAAATGAGAAAATCGAAAGTTTCTATTTAGTCAAGAAAATGTCAGCTTTGTAACAAAGATATATATATATATATATAAAAGTTCACCTCACCACTTCGAATTACCAATATATGCCGGTCAAAAAGAGGAATTCTTTGTGCACCACTTTCAACGAAAAAAAATATGCCACTCCATATAATAGGACCAACAATTAATAAAAAGGGTTTCATGATATTCAATGCTATAGGGTTTTAATATTGCATAATTTTTTTATTTTAATTTTTAATAATAAAAATATTATTTTTTTTAAAAAATTATGATATTTTATGGTTGAATTATGAGACATTATAATTTTTTCAAAAAAAGATATTTTTTTTTAAATTTTTTATAATTTTTTAATTATAAATATATGTCTTTAGTTTTTTAGAATAGAAAAAATATTTTTATTATTAAAATTTTGAAATAAAATTTGGTTGTATTGGATCAATGTTTTGTAGAAGACTATAACACCTACATATTAATATACTGATCAATTGAACGAACCTAGAAATTACACCGCAGAGCTTTTCCTCTAATCCCTCTCAAAAAGCTTTACATGAAGGAGAAGGAGCAATGCCTCATCCTTTATATAGACTTCAAACTTAAATTAAGTAAAAAGAGAAAGTCAGAAGTTTCCATTTAGTCAAGAAAAGGTCAGCTTTGTAACAAAGATATATATATATATATATACATATAAAAGGTCACCTCATCACTTCGAATTACGAACCTATGCTGGTCAAAAAGATGAATTCTTTGTGCATCGCTTTCAACATAGAAAAAATGCGTTGCTCCATATAATTGGACCAACAATTAATAAAAAGGGTTTCATGATCTTCAATGCTGCTGGATTTTAATATTGCATAATTTTTTATTTTAAATTTTTAGTAAAAAAATTATTTTTTTTGAAAAATATTATGATATTTATGGTTGAATTATTGGACATTATAATTTTTTTTCAAAAAAAATATTTTTGTTATTAAAATTTTTAAAATTTTTCTAATAATAAAAATATGTTTTTAATTTTTCAGAAGAGAAAAAGATATTTTTATTATTAAAAATTTAAAAGAAGAAAGTTCGGTTGTATCGGATCAATGTTGCGTTGAAGACTGTGTGGTCAATAAATTAATATGCTGATCAATTGAATGAACCTAGAAATTCCATCGCAGAGCTTTTCCTCCAACCCCTCTCAAATGGCTTTATGTGAAGGAGAATGAGCAATGCCTCATCTTTATATAGACTTCAAGCTTAAAATAATGGATAAATAAAAAAATCAGAAGTTTCCATTTAGTCAAGAAAATGTCAGCTTTGTAACAAACATATATATATATATATATATATATATATATATATATATATATATATATATATATATATATATATATATATATATATATATATGTATGTATGTATGTATGTATAAGGTCACCTCACCACTTCGAATTACCAGCCTATGCTAGTCAAAAAGGGGAATTCTTTGTGCATCACTATCATTGGACAAAATATATGCCACTCCATATAATTGGACCAATAATTAATAAAAGGGTTTCATGATCTTCAATATTGCAGGGTTTTAATATAGCATAATTTTTTTTAAAATTTTTAATAATAAAAATATTATTTTTTTGAAAATGATTATGATATTTTATGGTTGAATTATAAGACGTCATAATTTTTTCAAAATTTTTTTGTTATTAAAATTTTTATAATTTTCAATAATAAAAATTTTTCTTTAATTTTTAGAAGAGAAAAAATATTTTCATTATTAAAATTTTGAAATAAAAAGTTTAGTTGTATCAAATCAATGTTGCGTTGAAGATCGTATGGCCCACATATTAACATGCTGATCAATTGAAGAACCAAGAAGTTCCACTGCAGAGCTTTTCCTCCAACCCGTCTCAAAATGCTTTACGTGAAGGAGAACGAGCAATGCCTTATCCTTTATATAGGCTTCAAGCTTAATTAGAGGAAAAATGAAAAAATCAGAAGTTTCCATTTAGTCGAGAAAAGGTTTGCTTTGTAACATATATATATATATATATATATATATATATATATATATATATATATATATATATATATATATATATATATATGAAAGGTCACCTCACCATATCGAATTACCAACCTATGCCGATCAAAAAGAGGAATTCTTTGTGCATGACTTTCAATGGAGAAAAAATATGCCACTCCATATAATGGACCAACAATTAATAAAAGGGTTTCATGATCTTTAATGCTGCAGGGTTTTAATATTGCATAAATATTTATTTTAAATTTTTAATAATAAAATATTATTTTTTTGAAAAAAATTATGATATTTTATGGTTGAATTATTAGGCATTATAATTTTTTCAAAAAAAATATATTTTTGTTATTAAAATTTTATAAAATCTTTAATAATAAAAATATGTCTTTAATTTTTTAGAAGAGATTTTTTTTTTTTTTTTAATCTTGAAATAAGAAAGTTCGGTTGTATCGGATCAATATTGCATTGAGGACCGTATGGCCCATAAATTAATATGCTGATCAATTGAATGAACCTAGAAATTCTACTACAGAGCTTTTCCTCCAAGTCCACTCAAAAGGCTTTACGTGAAGGAGAACGAGCAATGCCTCATCCTTTATATAGACTTCAAGCTTAAAGTAATGGATAAATAAGAAAATCAGAAGTTTCCATTTTATCAAGAAAAGGTTAGCTTTGTTATGAATATATATATATATATAAAGGTCACCTCACCACTTCAAATTACCAACCTATGCTGGTCAAAATGGTGAATTCTTAGTACATCGCTTTCAACGGGGAAAAAATATGCCACTCCATATAATTGGACCAATATTAATAAAAAGGGTTTTATGATCTTTAATGCTGCAGGGTTTTAATATAGCATAATTTTTTTTTAAAACTTTTAATAATAAAATATTATTTTTTGAAAAAAATTATGGGCTTGAGGAATCAAAGGAAAAGGAACCTGAATCTATTGCAAAATTTGAAGAAGTGATTGAAACAGGATCAAACATAATAGAGGGTTTAAGAGAGTTGTCCATAAAGGAGGTCCAGGAACAAGTCCCTAAGGAATAACCCTTGGAGGTAGACATTAGTTTAGGAGACTTTCTTCCCAAAGACCTTCCTGATGACCTTCCAATTGGTGCTGAGTCTGATAAGTCCATAAACCCAGTTCAACTGTCCACACCTGCACTGAACACTACACAGCAATGCATCAGAATATTAGCCATAAGGGTTAGTTAAGTAATGAACATCTAACAAATTGGCTAATTCCCGAATAAGAGCCAATGGATTTAATGTAGGGAATTTTATCTTGGTTAGGCTTAGGCCTAAAAAAAAGTTTCATGCTCGTAGAGCTAGATCCTTAGAAGTGATGAGAAGGTAGGACCCCGTGTGCATGATTTGCGCTTGGAGTTTGGTATAAGCTCTACCTTCAATACTGCAGACCTGATTGAGTCTAGGGAACCGGCAACGATTCCTAGTGAGGCCTTTGAACCTATCCCATCCATTGAGTGTGAGCCTGACCTTGAGACACCTATAATTTGGCCTAAGAGAGGAACACGGATCGAGTGTGTCCTGGATGATCGAGCTTCCATGACCCGGGATAGCGATTTTCAAAACCACGGTCCATTGGTAAGGTCTACCAGGACCCGACGCTTCATGGGATACTTGAGAGGACTTGCTACGCCTCCACTTAGACCTTCTTAAGAGGCACCAGGTTCAGTGTGACCCTTACTCGATGGGGTCGAGTTCCTTCCATCCTGGAAGAATTGAAGGGGACATCAGAGGCCCCAGACTTTAGTAGAGGCATTTCAACCCTCTGTGGTTATCAAATTAGAGTTTAGGATGTGAGTCCAAGTTTTGTTCAATTTGTAATTAGGGTTTAGTCAATTTAAGTGAGTTCATTTGAGTTTTGTGAGTAAATCCATTAGAGTCCTGTATTTAGAATGCCAAGTCAATTGAGTCAGGACAAGTTTTGAGTCATGTAAGTTTTGAAGTTATCAATCAAGTCAGCTCATGTTGAGCTAGTCATTTTATAAGTCCTGAAATTTAATAGTCAGTCTAGTCAAATTTTGCAAGTAAAAGACTCAAGATAATCAAAGATCTAGCCAGCTTAAAGTCATGGAGCCATACTTAAAGACCATGGAAGCCCAACAAGAAAATTTGAAGGCCTTGGAACCCTGGACCGTAGCCTGGAGCATGCTGGGCTGCCCAAGGCCCAGCAGGAGCATCAAGAGGGGCGCCAACCCTTATGCTCACCCCCCTTTGTCGCCTCCCTTAGAGTCACCCCTCTTTGGCCGACTAAGAGAAGGAGAGGGAGAGAGAGAGGCTCAGTCAAAATAGAGAGTCCTAGTCTATGTCTTTGTATGGGTTTAGGACTAATGTAATTTCTCATGAATATCCTTACTTGAGCCCCAAGTTAGTAAGCCTATTTAAAGGCCTCCCCTTCTCATGTAATTTCAGAATATTGATGAATTAAAATTGAGTTTTCTCTCTTCGCCATGTGCATGCTATGTGCGAGTTCTTCTTGCTCCTGCGCCCTGCCTCCATCTACAACATCAAAACCCTAGCCACCCCTTCCTTCCAACCCTTGGCCACCATCATCCAAGAGCCTTTCTTTTCCCTTCTTTCAATTATTCAGTCTTTGTACTCTTAGTTTTCTTACCCCAGATGGTGATTAGTAGGTCTTTCAGTTCCTACAAGTCCGAGGATACCTTCTAATCAGTCATCGAATCACTGAGCAGAAAGCCACGAATCTGCAGGATCAGAAGCTTATTCTTCCAGGACATATCCAGGAGTGTGAGCGATCTCTTCATGGAACGATCTTTAGCAGGCACTTCTACCATTGCCAGGTACACCCCCTTGATTCATCAGTAGTGGTATTGTAGGAAAGCTAGCTGACTAGGGTTTTTCAACCTTGGCGATCTTGCTTATCTATTACTTTAGGATTTATTTCTATATGCATGACTTCCAAAATTTCTATAGAATTTTATACTTTGAATATTAGCTTGAAATTTGGGATCTAAAACCTTAACTTCATGCTTAATCATGAAAAAATACTTTGCATGCATAAATCATCCTGCATTAGATGGACCACTCCAAATGGTTTGGAGTGAATGACTCACTATGTCTCAATTTAGCAAAACCTTGGCCAGGATAGTTCTTGTGAGGAGTCACAGAACTTGTAAGGTTGAGACATGATTTGGACGTACCAGGTTAGGGTTGGTAGTCAAACCTTTGGATATCTTGAGCATAATGAGGTCAAAGGGATGAATTGTGCGGTAACCATATGCTAGAGATTCTAGAAAGTTGCTCTGCAATCTTTGACCTGTCCGGACGTCGGGTATCATTGCTAGATGATGACTTTGACTGGTACTGGAAGTGTTCCAGTGCTACCGACTTAGTGTTCGAACCTATGGGGTCACACACCATAGAGATTTCTATCTGATCTAAAGGTTGATCGATGATTGAAAATCGTTTTCCATCATTAGAGGTCAATATGATTGACCATGGAAGTATCGAGACTTGGAAGTGTCAACACTTCCAAGTGTCGACCCTTGGAAGTGTCAATACTTACAAATGTCGATATTTGGAAGTGTCGACACTTGGCTGTGATGAGCAAAAATTTTGAAAAGATTTTTTGAAAAGTTTTGACCTCAATTTGAATTTCAAATTCTGGTTGGTTTTGGCTCCAAGCCTTCATGGAATGATGGTCATTATTTAGAAAGTTTTGACCTCAATTTGAATTTTGAATTTTGGCTGGTTTTGGCTCCAAGATTTCATGGAATGATGGTCATCCTTGCCTTATGAGCTTAGAGCCAATTTGGTATGGCCTTGACCTTCTTCCCAATCACTCCTCCTTCTCTTTCTCCCTCTCATGGCTGCCTTTATAAATATGGGTTATTTTAGGGGCTGTCAATTGAGAAAAAGAAAAAATAGTTTTCTTGTTGAATGAGATTGCTGAAATTCTGAGAGGGAAAGAAAAGGGGCTTGGGAGGACTAGGGTTTTGGGTGTGTGACTACCTAGCACTCAGCTAGGTCTCGGGAAGAGTGCTACATAGGAAGGGTTCCACCTCTCCTCCTTATCTTCCAAGAGAAGTAGATTGGCCTCAAGAATCCAAAGGAGCTAGCACTCTGAGGGAGTTGACCTTGGTGTGAACTACCCGTAGAGGCCAGACACATGTGTGGCTCGAGGGCTTTTCACAACCTCCTCCTTAAGGTATAACGGTAAGATATCCTTATACCTTTTGATTCTTTTCTGCTTATGATGTCTTTTGCATACTACATTATCATACTTGTTCCTATTGCAGGTAGTTTGGTAGATCATTTTGATCGATCTACCAGCCTTCCGCTATGCTATTTTAAAATTATTTTAAAATATATTTTTTTTGCCATGCATGCTCATTTTGCTTTCCCTTCAATGGTATCAGAGCGAGGTTCTTCATAGTATAATAATGCTAGCATGCTTTAACATCATAGTTTTCTTTTAATGTACTTGGATTGAGTGCTTCACCATGGCTGTCAGGTCATAGGAGAGAAGTAGTGTTGCAAGACCCTCTCTTTCCATTCAATGGGATCTCCTATGGCATGTAGGGGTGCCGCTTGTGATTGACTCATGAAGAAGAAAAATAAAAAAAATATAGATTATAATATTTTAATCTAATGTTATGATCATAAAACTAATTTAGATGAGATCTAAGAGTTTTGTTTTGATCGTATTGATTAAAAGTTTTTTAAAAAAAACTTTGGATTTGAAATCATTGTTTTTGCCATGTGACAGGCCTTGAGTCCATCCAAGTGTCGATACTTGAGTCGACTCATGCGTGCTTACAGAAAATATGACTTTCTATTAGCACTCTTTAACAGGCCTTGAGTTGACACCTGAGTTGACTCATGAGTGCATAGTGTCGACACTTGACTTGAGAATGCAGAAAAATAGTGAATTCAAATTTGATTCATTGTAAAATTATTTTACATTATAATTAAAATTATTTTAATTTATAAAGGCTATTGAACTTAATTGAGAATTAAGTTACCTTGAGTGGCAAAGAACTTTAGGAATATGATTCAAAGATTTTAAGTCATTTCAATAAGCCTTAAGGGTCATGGGTTAGCTTCTATTAGATCCTTATTAGGTTAGACCTAAGTTTAGATGCATTGGACTATGTACAGAACTAATCTAATCAAATGTTGAGTTAAAATTTTTTCTTTATTGATCTCTTTGATAGTTAGATTAATTAGTCCATAAATCTAAATGGACCTAATTAGTGGTTCAATGGATAGCCGAGTCTTTAGATAAGTGGACCCAACCCATGATCTCACTTACCTGGCCAATATGGCCGATCGAATTGATTGGATAGCTCACTGGCTCGTGTTAACCCATGTCACCCAAGGTTAATCAGTCTTAACTGATTTTAGGTGCCCATGGATTATTAGTTATGTGTAACCTTCCTTAATAACTGATGTAGTCAGTGGGAGGTTGATCCATGTCTTCTCATATCTTCTTCTGTCACATTAAAATTTAACCCTCTAAATTATTAGGTCCATAAAAAGATGAAGTTATGGGGAAACCGAGTCTTAGCCCCATTAAGTGGGATGGTAATGGGTCCAATAGTTGGGTGTTCATCGGTAGATCCAAAGATCGGGTGTTCATTGGGCTATTGGAGTTACTGTTCCTAATATGATGGCTCAGTACGACTCTCTTAATGGTAGTCAGGTGGACCGGCCAAAGTTGGGCTTGACTATTCATTAGTTAGAAGCATTGAATTTTATCATGTTAATGGTTGGATGTAACCGGGACCTTCAATAGGAGGCCCAAAGGATGATTGAAGAGCACCTTGGGGCAAAACCTAAATACTAAAAGTTACTTGAAGAAGTAATCGGTTGAAGAACCTACCTTTAGATGCTCATGGATTAGCTGGCCAAAGTCGGTCTCATGTGTTGTCTATTGGGTTATAGTACCCACTAAGGAATTAAAGTGATTCCTCGAATTGGAGGTAGAGGCTACCAGTCTAAACAAAATAGTGGGGGCGCCTTTAGACTAAAGTCCATATCTTTAGGTTAATAATTCATATCACTAAAAGTTTTGGTTTTTCTTTCAAATGTCTTCCAACCTATCGCTTCGGTCTCTTTTTGATAACGAGAAGCTCAAGGGGCCCAACTTCGATAGCTGGTATCGAAGGCTCAGGATTGTCCTGAAAGCATGATGAATCTTGTATGTGATATCAGATCCGGCACCTGAAAGCCCTGCTCCCAATGCTCGGGGTTCGTTTAGAGACTTATTAAAAGTGGCTCTCCGACAGGACCACTGTCTGATAAATTATATTGGCAGTGATGAATGACGAGTTCAGTCGCAAATTCGAAGAAGCTAGCTGGAGGAAATCCTTCAAAGGTTGAAGGAGTCCTTCGACACACCAGATGATGTTGAGAGGTACAGGGTCTCCTGTGTTATCTACATGTGAAGATGCGTGATGGGGCCTCAGTCAATGATCATGTATTGTATATGATCAAGATGATTGAGTGCCTAGGCAAGCTCGAATGTCTTTTGCATGAACAGCTCGGGAAAGATGCGATTCTGAATTCCCTACCTTTTCATATCTAGACTTTTTCGATCATTGTATAATAAATTAGCTTGCAGTTAACTACCATGGTCTATTGGTGTTATTATAGACTTGTGAGAAAGACACCAACTAAACAAATGAGTGGTCAATCTAGTGGGAGATCTTCAGCAGGGCGTCGTCCTTTCAAGAAAGAAAAAAGAAGAAATAAAGGAAAAAAAATGTGTAGAATGCTTCTAGGCCCAATCATCAGGCCAAGAGGGTGAAGGCTGATAAGAGCCAAGTGGAGTGCTTCTTCTATAAGAAGTAGGGTCATTGGAAGTGGAACTGTCATCTTTATATTGCATCTCTTGACCCGAATAGGTCCAAGAAGAGAAAGCAACAGGACGGTGTTGGACAAGGTATTTATATGACAACACCTTATAGTTTCTCTATTTGCGATACTACTAAATGGGTATTGGATACGGAAGTCCAATTCATATTTGCAATTCTTTGCAGGGATTTCAATTAGTAGATGATTCGAGGACGGCGAGAGATTCTTGAACGTGGAAATGGAAGCCAAGTTCTAGTCTGGCCTTGGGAGTCCTCAAATTAGTTTTTGAGTCTTGTAATCATTTTGAATGAGTGTCATTATTGTCCATCTTTCATCTTGAATGTCATTTCTGTAGGCCAATTGGCCATGTATGGTTATAAACTATCAATACAGAATGACATTTTGCAAAATCATTTTGAATGGTTCTGTTGTGATGAATGTACCTATGAACGATTTCATTTGTGTACTATCACAACCTGCTGGTTAGTGCACACATCTAGCAAATATCCTAGGATAGATAATGTCAGCGATGCATACCTATGGCATTGTTGGCTAGGTCATATTAACAGAACAGTATAACTAGGTTTTAAAGTGAGGGTCTCCTCGGAATTAGTGAAAGTATTTCACAGCAACCTGTGAGTCCTAATATCTTCTTGGAAAGATGACAAATCATCTTTTACTGGAAAAGGTGAACGAGCCAATGAGATTCTAAGTCTAGTACGTACCGATGTATGCAGACCCATGAATATTAGTGCCAAAGATGGGTATAGTTATTTCATTATGTTTACAGATGACCTTTCAAGGTATGGTTATGTCTTCTTGATGAGACATAAATTTTAATCGTTTGAAATGTTCAAATATATCATAATGAAGTAGAAAAATAAATTGGAAGGTATGTCAAAACCCTTTGATTAGATCGAGATGGTGAATATCTTTCCAGTAAGTTTCTGACATATCTTGAGGAGAATGAGATTCTCTCTTAATGGACACCTCCAAGGATACCACAGTTAAATGGAGTGTTTGAAAGGAGAAATCGAATCCTGTTAGACATGGTTCGGTCCATAAGGGGCTTTACTTCTCTACCGCTATCCTTTTGGAGAGATGCTTTGGAATCAGCCTGTTACCTTTTGAATAGGGCTTTGAGTAAGTTCGTTAGCAAAACCCCATATGAGATATGGACTGGACATAAGCTGACACTCTCACACCTTAGGTCTGGGATTACCTGGCTTATGTAAAACATCTGGGAATGGATAAACTTGGACCTAGGTATGGCTGGTGCCTATTTGCTGGGTATCCAAAAGAGTCTAAGGGGTGTACTTCTACTTGGCTGAGGAGCAAAAGCTGTTCGTCAATCTTAGGGCTATCTTTTTAGAAAGGAGTTCATTGGTGAAGAAATTGTAGCCGCTAAGATTAAACTTAGTGAAGTTCAATAAGTAGAGGAACCGATACACTTAAGGGATAACATAGAACTGGTTGTGATTAGTTCACACCCAGAGCCCATAAAAGAACCATTAAGGAGATCCGATAGGGTACTGAGTCAACCAGATAGATACTATGATTTCTTGGTTCGGGATGGTGATCCCATTGAACTCGATGAGAACAATAAGGATCCAATCTCCTATATGGATGCGATGTAGAGGTCCGACTCTGAGAATGGCTAGGAGCCATGAAATCTGAAATTGAGTCCATGAAAATCAAACATGTATGGACATTGGTTGATCCACCTAGGGGGATAAAACCCATTGGGTGCAAATATATTTTCAAAAGAAAAAGGGGTGCAGACGGGCAGGTAGAGACCGATAAAGACCATCTGGTTGCTAAAGGATATCATCAACGTTATGGTATTGACTATGACGAGATGTTCTCTCTTGTGGCAATGCTCAAATCCATTCGAATCATGCTTTCTTTAGTGGCATACTTTGACTATGAAATATGGCAAATGGATGTTCGAATAGCTTTCCTTAATGGTGAGCTGGAAGAGGAAGTGTATATGATACAACCTGAAGGGTTCACATCTATAAACGAGCCAAAGGTGTGCAAGCTTCAAAAGTTCATCTATGGACTAAAATAAGCATCACGAAGTTGGAACATGTGATTGATAAGTATATCAAGTCGTATGGCTTCGTTAGGAACGGAGAAGAACCTTGTATTTACAAATGAGTTAATGGTTCTATGATTGTGTTCCTTGTATTGTATGTAGATGGCATTCTCTTAATCGGGAATGACATCCCAATACTACAAGGAATAAAAGTCTGGTTGTCATCTCAATTCTCTATGTAGGACTTGGATGAAGTCTCTTACATACTGGGTATAAAGATCTATAAAGATAGATCTAAGAGGCTTCTGGGACTGTCCCAGTCTATGTACATCAGTTTAGTGCTGAAGTGGTTTAGCATGAAAAATTTTAAGAAAGGCTATCTCTCGATAGGCATTGGAATTGCTCTCTCCAAAAGGGATTGTGCGACAACTCTTGATGAGAGAGAGCGTATGAGTAGAATCACGTATGCTTTGATAGTGGGTTCAATCATGTATGCCATGACACGTACTAGACCAGACGTAGCATACTCACTAGGCATAGTGAGTAGATACCAATCTGACCCAGGTGAAGCTCATTGGAAAGTGGTAAAGACCATCCTTTAGTATTTGCAAAATACTAAGCTCCAATGGCTAATTTATGGAGAACCTAACTTAAAACTTGTGAGGTATACTGACTCCAGTTTTCAGTCAGATAGGGATGATAGCATGAGTGTGTCAAGATTTATCTTTACCCTAAATGGAAGAGCAATCTACTGAAAAAGTTCCAAGCAACCTACTATGGTGGACTCAATATGCAAAATAGAATACTTTGGAGCATTGGATGTAGTAAAGGAAGGAGTGTGGTTGCAAAAGTTCCTTGGTGAGCTAGGAGTGGCACCTTTCCTGGATGGTCCTTTTCCAGTGTATTGTGATAGCATTGGAGCCATTGCTCAAGCCAAAGAGCCGAAGTCTCATCACCATACAAAATATATTTGCGATGCTATCATCTGTACGAGAGATCATGGAACGAGATGACATTGACCTTCTAAAGATCTATGGAAAAGAGAATCTAGCCAACCCTTTATTAAAGCCGTCCAAGTTCAAGAGTTCGATAGTTGTAAATGGAAAATGGGAATAAGATTCTATACTGATTGGCTTTAGTCCAAGTACGAGATGTTGAAAATTATGTCTCAAAGCCAATCATCTAGACTGTAGATGATTATGCTTTTGTAATTATATATGAATTTCTTAATGAATAAAAGTTATTCTTTTGGCTGTTCATCACATGTGCATTTTCCTGAAAAGAACTCTTGTGTAATGGAGTCTTTAGAACTACATTATATTTGATATAGAGAGGATATATCGAGTAGTTCCTAAACTGGTTCACAACCAAAGGATACATTATTATAGGATGGTGATGTATCAAGCGTAGGTTGTTGTATGTCATATTTGTTGGTTATCCTCTTAACCAAAGAGTGTAGAGATACTGATGTGACATACAGGTGAAATGTATAACATCTCACTGAATGTGACTATTATCGCCTAGACCGGCATGGCCTGTAGCTTGCTCATTGGGCATCGCTCCCCTTGCTTGGGATCCCGTGCGCTTCACGAATCCCTGCAAAAGAAAAGAGACCCGAGCCAGGAATTCCAGCGTGGGCACTCCGACGATCAAGTCAGTGGGCAATCAAGGAGAACAGATCCTCCTCGGTGGATCCCGGTGAGGTCTCCACATTCAGGGGTTGTGTTTTTAGAAAAGAAAGTGAGTGTAGGGAGTCAGCAGAAAAGGAGGACTAGAGCAAGGTTGGCTGTATCCGTGGGATTCTTTCGATAAATTCCTCGATAGCCCTCAAAATGCTGCATCTGGTTTTGCTCCCCCTTTCTGTGTGCCAACCTTTACCTCCCTTACCCCTTTGCTAGTTTTTCCTCTTGTTGCTCTCCTCTCATTCGGAGGCCCCTCTTTGTTTTTGTTGTGAAGAGGCCCTGTGTGTCCTCTTACTTGCTTTCCAGATGTTTTCCTTTTGGAGGAGTCCCTGGTGCGGGCACCAGACTCAGAAGAAGACTTCAGGGCTCCATCTGGATCTCTGATTGACCTTGCCCGAAGAATTAGGGTTTTCTGGTTTTGTAATAAGGGTTGACCTGATCAACTCAATTTTGAGTCTGTAATTTTGTCATTTTAATTTTTGTTGGGTCATGTTGACTCAGTCCAAGTCCAAGGCCCAGGTATGTGTCATTCCCTTTGCCATAGGGCACCACATTTTCCAGCTACAAGTGGGTGCCACACTCCTTGCCACATCTCTATCCAGTGTACCTTGGTCCCCATGCCTCAAGTAAGCAGGTTCTTTTTTTCTTGCATAACTTGTGATGTAGGACGAAGGACACGAAGAAAACCTATTGTTATTTTGAAAAGAGGAAAAATACCTAAAGCAAACCAAGGATCGTGGGAGGGCTAAGAAGCCTCCGGGACTAGGATAGAACGACCCCGAAAATCCTAAAACGACTGGGCTCTTTTTTTTTTTTTTTTTTTTTTTTTAAATTTTTTCTGGCGGAGATGGCGAAGGAACGATGGGGATGGGAACTCCTAGACCTTGGGACTCATCCTAACGAAGAGACCGTCCACCTCTAAGGCATTACGCCTCCTCAGTACTTAGAGGCGCTAGGATGGTTCTCAGGGTCGCGAAGGATGGGGGGTGGGGAAGAACTCCTAGACCTTGAGACTCATCCTAACGAAGAGACCGTCCACCTCTAAGGCATTACGCCCTCCTCAATACTTAGAGGCGCTAGGATGGATCTCAAGGTCACGAAGGACGGGGGGGGGGGAATAACTCATGGATCTTGGGACTCACCCTAACGAAGAGACCGTCCACCTTAAGGCATTACGCCCTCCTCAGTACTTAGAGGCGCTAGGATGGTTCTCAAGGCCACGAGGGAAGGCACGAAGGTGGGAGGGAGAAAGGAGATACTTGGGTCCTCACACCCCTCGACGTCCCGAAGGACGAAGGAAAAAGGGACTCAGCCCAGAACCACACACTGGAAGAACACTCAAAAATTTCATTCAACTATTTTTTTTACAAGAGGAGTATGGGTATTTATAGATGCCCATATCCCTTTTGAAATTCAAAAATAAAATCCCCTGAAATCCTCCCTTGATTTTGAAATCAAATTCAAAATCAAAATCCCCAAATTTTCCAAATTACATTTATAAAAAAAATTACCATAAATCCTATTTATTTAAATTTTGAAATCCCCTCCGCTCTGAAACTCGTGCTACTCCAAAAATCATGCAAATTAACTCTTCCTCCACCGCTTTGAGAAGCATGCAGAAGCTTCATTTGGCTACTCTGAAAAGCGTGTAGAGGCTCCTTCATGGTGAGCAACAGGGCACTTGGACCTTTGGCAACTGCTTTGAAAAGCGTGCAGAAGCTTCATTTGGTTGCTTTGAAAAGCATGCAAAAGCTTTTTCACGACGAGCAACGGGCACCTGGATCTTCGGCACCTGGCCCAGCGGGCGGCGGCGGGGCGGCTTGGTGGCGCGCCGACGGGCGGACGGCGGCGGTGCGGACGGCGGCGGGTGAACGGCGGCGGCGGTCGTGGATGACCGTTGGTCTTCCACGGTCCGCAGGTCTTCCCACGGGCGTGAGGCCCAGCGGGCGGCGGCTGGGCGGCCTAGTGGCGCGCCGGCGGGCGGACGGCGGTGGCGGGGCGGCACGGCAGCGGGCGGCACGACGGCGGCGGTGGCGAACGGCGGCGGCGACCGTGGATGACCGTTTGTCTTCCATGGTCCGCGGGTCTTCCCACGGGCGTGAGGCCCAGCGGGCGGCGGGGGGGGGCGGCCTGGTGGCGCGCGCGTGGGGCGGACGACAGCGGCGGGGTGGCACGGCGGCGGGGCGGCACGACGGCGGCGGCGAACGGCGGCGGTGGCCGTGGATGACCGTTGGTCTTCCACGGTCCGGGGTCTTCCCACGGGCATGAGGCCCAGCGGATGCGGCGGGGCGGCCGGGCGACGGATCGGTGGAGCGCCGGCGGCGGGCGGCGGTGGCGGGGGTCGGGCACAGCCGATCGCGGACCGGTGGGGCAAAAAATATCGGAAAAAAAGCCTTTGTTATTTTTCTGGAGGTTGAAGGAGATAGGAATAGCCTGGAATAAAGTTGGAATAACACCAGGATAACATGGGAATAAAGGGAATAGGTGGTGGAATAGCGGGAATAACTAAAATAGAAAATTCTAATTTTTTTTAAAAAATTCTAAAAAAAAATTAAAAAGGTGAAACACGGATAGGTTTCAGGTCCCCCATCATTCTCCTGCAGCACGAAGAACTCGACTCTGTCGAGTTCGAGGACTAAGCAAATCCTAGCCCGTTGCTAGCTCTGATACCAAAAGATGCAGAGCGAAAGCTCTGATACCAAAAATGATGAATGAATTCAAATTTCTGTGTGAGCAACTTTATGTTTCTCTCTTCCGCACTTGCATCCAGGTGTTGAGCTCCATGAGAGAGTAAATCCGGGTTCCCCATGAACCTTGAGGAGGTGTGAGATCTCCAACCCCAAAACCCTAGGTTAGCCACTTCAACTCCAAACCCTAGCCGCCCATCATCCTCTTCATTCCACCAAAACCCTAGCCTACCCCATCTCTCACGGCCCCTCTCTCCAAGTAGTGGCCGACCACCAGCATCCAGGTCCAGTTCGGCTGCTTCAATTACGGAGCAAATCCCAGAGGAAGCCAGATCAGCATCCAGGAGAATCAGGACTTCAACAACATCAACTTTCAAGTTCTTTATCTGGTAATCCTTCCTTGAGTATCTGGTTCCATAAATTATTCTTCTTCTTTCCCAGATCTTGAGTTCAGGAGAAGCCAACTCTGCCAAAGGACCAGTATTGGAGGATCCATTGCGAAGATATCTGAATCCGAGGATCCAACAATCTGCTCAAGAGAGTCCTTCCACTAAACTCTGTGAAGATCATTGCCTGGTCTGTAACCCTTCTCTTCTCTTTACTTCTATCTTGTTGAAAGTTCAGAGCAAAACCCTAGGTCTGGGAGTTTCTCAACTCCTAGCGATCCTTTACTTCTGAACTACTCTGATAATTAGTTTCTTTGAATGCGCTTTCAATTATTATATAGTTTCTTTCAATTTAGTTTAACTTTCATTTGAGACAAAGCCGACTTCTGAAATAAAAAAAAAAAAAGAATTAGTCTTAATTTACTTCCGCATCGCATCATCTCTTTCGTTCTACATCAACTTGGGGAAGAAATCCATCAAGATACCTCAATCCAAGGAGGAGCCAACTTCTTTCCAGATAAACCCAAGCTAGGATGGCAAGAATTTTTCTTGAAGAGAGGATCAAGGAGGTGCCCCACAATGTTCCATAAAAATCCAAGTTATAAAAGGGAAGAGAGCATGTCTTGGGGAGAAAATCAAGGAGGCACCCAAAAGTTTCCAAAAGTGCCAAAGCCATGAAAGGAAGAAGCCTAACTTGTGGAGCAAGACTAGGAGGTGTCCAAAGAGCCAAACCATGAAGGGAAAATCCTTGATTCATGGAGAGATACTAGGAGACACCCCCATAACCTGTCATTTGGAGCTGATTTTCAAGTTTTCTTGGAGTTTTTGGGCTGCCCACTCATGGAAGGAGTCTTGGGAAGAGAATTTGATGCCTAAAGTGTGGGTTAGTCCTATTAGTCCCATATGGGAAATGTATAAAATTTTATTTCTTTGTTATGTCTATATATTCAACTCTATGTAACTCTTGAATTTAAATGATGAATGAAATCAATTTCTTGTGAGCAACTTTGTGTTTCTCTCTTCCGCACTTGTTTTCAAGTGTTGAGCTCCGTGAGGGAGTAAATCCGGGATCCCTAGGAACCTTGAGGAGGTGTGAGATCTCCAACCCCAAACCCTAGCTTAGTCCACCCATCTCTACTCCACCACCACCAAACCCTAATTTTCCATCTACATCCCACGGCCCCTCTCTTCCACATAGAGGCTGGCCACCAGCATCCAGGTTCAGATCAACTGTTTCAACTACAGAGCAAGTTCAACGAAGAGTTAGATCAGTATCAAGATCTCCGGAACTTCTACACAACAATCTTCATAAGTCCTCAGGTCAGTGTCTTTCTTTGAGTTTCTGGTTCTTTTTTTTTGTTCTTCTTCTTCCAGATCCTGAGTCGAGAAGAAGGCCAACCTTGCCCATAGGACTACAATCCGAGGATCCTTTGCGAAGATAACCCATCTCCAAGGATCCTACAATTGCTCGAGAGTGTCCTTCAATTGAAGCAACGAGAGATATCACAGTCAGTATAAAACCTTCTCTTCTCTCTTCGTCTGGTTTCTTGAAAGAGGAGTAAACCCTAGGTCTGGGGGTTTCTCAATCCCCAGCGATCCTACTTTGAGTTACTATGATAATCATCCTTTAATTGTGCTTTCTATCATTTCTTAGTTTCTTTCAACATTAGTTTTTCTTTCCTTGAGTCAAAGCCGACTTTTGAAAATAAATAAAATAAAAAAAATACACTTTAATTTTTAATTTGCTTCCGCATTCCATATTTTTGTTCTGCATCAATTTTGATATCAGAGCTTTCGTTCTGCATCAATTTGGTATCAGAGCATTCGTTCTGCATCAATTTGTATCAGAGCTTTCGTTCTGCATCAATTTGGTATCAGAGCCCTGTCTAGGGTTTCTGACTTGCTTGCATGTTTGAGTGTCTCTCTTTTTTACTTGTCTGCTCGAAGTAGAATCCCCAGGACGTCCGGTCCTAGGATGAAGCGAGGTGCAAGCCTCCTCTTCCCATTCCACGGGGGTGTTCCTAGGGCGTGTAGGGGATCCGCTGGGTTACAACTTCGTAGCAGGAATTGTAAACGGGGGAAGCATTCTGTTTCAGTCTGTAACTGCCCTATTGCAAGAAGAATTGTTCTCATTGCAGGTAACTCCAAATTGCATGATTTTTATTTTGCTATAACCAATATAATTGAAACTATTTTACAAATTTACTATGATTTATTGGTTTCCGTAAAATTTTGAGAGTTAAATTACAGGAACTCTGTTTTCTGTGTTCTGCATTACATTTTTTTTTTGTGGGTGATCATCTCCTAATTCATCTTAAGGGCAATTGAGCATCTAAAGATAAGGGAGGAGTTGATATCCTCTCCTTAGCCCAAAAACCACCACCCACTCATTCGATCCTAAGCCTAATTTTAAAACTAATTAGACTTAATTTGCCCTAGTGGGCTAGGGACACCAACAAGTCGGGTCTAGGCTAGTGTTGAGTCAGTTTGTCTAGTTACTCTGTGTATGCTTTGTACTCAGTGTCTAGAAACGGTGGTTCAGAGTCTATTCTCGAAGGGCTTGTATGCTGGTCCGCCTACCTGGCCAATCACTGATTGGTGTCTAGGATTGGCAGTTAGGGACTAAACACTCCCTTACACTGTCTGGTTGAGTCCTGAGTTACTACAGGCTAGCTTGCCAATCTGATTGGGCATCTAGTTGGGCTCTAGGTCTAGTTAGCCGTAGTCGTTTCGGTCGAGTCTCATTTGGTGTGTTGCTTGCATCATCATGTCTACCTGGATGGAGTACCCTACCAACCTGGTCATACCCAACTTGATTTAGAGGCCATGGTTAGAGCTCTTACTGAAAGTATGAACAAATTGAGCAGGATATGAATGAGAATTTTACCCAGCTTAGGGATCAAGTCCAGTAGTGAGAAACGTAGACCATCAAAATTGGACCCCTGATCCAAAATTAATAGGCCCCGACCTCACCATGCCAGGAGCTAGGAGGACCTTATACCGTGATCCCGAGCATAACCTTAGGAAGCCTAACCATGATATCTATTGTGTGGATCGTGTCTATGAGAGGTCCTTACAATATCTAGACCAGTCACTCAACAACCCAAGTCTTCTGGATCAAACCATTTAGATCCACACCATGCCCAAGTAAGAAGGTCTCTACTAGCTTGAAACCCAGTGTGACCCAGGTCCTATATCGCAAGAATGTTGGTTTTGTGGAGAAAGAGGCCATAAATTTAGTCAGTGCCCATGCATAGGACTGTGCTGTGCACAGCTAAGTGGTAAGATTCTAAGGATGGCATTAATGAGGGAGAACCAAGCCTTCCAATGAGGAAGAAAGGTTAGGTATGACAAGCCCAAATCAGTTGAACCCGATTACCACTGACCCGAAATCCATTGAAGATGCACGAGAGAGTATATGATGCTGGCTTGAGTCTAGTTGATGAATATGAGGGGGAAGAACTTGAAGAATGTGACATCGATACTATTGGTTCCTTACCTGATGAGATCTTGGAGAGCAACCAAGTGGTAGGACCTAGTTCAGAAATTCAAGAGATTTGTGAGAATCAGGTTCCTTTAGTCAATACCCCAGAGAAGAACTCATAGTGTTAGCCCGAGCTATCAGTTAGTACCTCTAATGACAGTCATTCCCCAAGTACCAAGTGAAGATCTTTGCACTGAACTGTTTAAGTTTGCCCACCCTATGGTAGATCCCCCCATAGGATGACTGAATCAAGCCTCTTACAATTGGACCTGGTCCCATGCCCAGCACTCAGGTCTCTCCCGTATCTCAGTTGAACATCCTTGTCTTGAGCGGATTGATTCACCAGCCTGTAGAAGTCCTCCTTATGACCCAGACCCCTTCCTTCGCATGACTGACCTACCCTTCTATAGAGTATACCTTTCCTCACCCAAAGGTCAAATTTCAAGTTCTTGAGGTCCATCCATAGACCCTCCCATGAATCATTCTCTAATCCATTCTTGAGAAAGTGGATCAGTTTGCTTAGAGAACAAACCTTAGCTATTACAATCACATGCCTAGGCTACTCCCGAACCATCTCTTGATCCATTCCTAGGAGTAGCAAAACTTTTCCTTTGTAAGGATGACCAGTTGGGACTCATAGATCACCATTCAAACCTTCAGGTCACACCTGTTAGTCAGCAGGTAATTCGAGATCCACCTCATATTTCTCCCTTTCTCTAGGGACTTCCAATGCTTCTTACAACATCCAAGTATCCTTGTCAAAGTCTTTATGAGTGAACCACGTGTCAGAACTATTAGGTTTGCACCTACTTCTGGAAGACCTTATGGCACCTACTAAGCACCCATGATAAGTTTTTCATGCTCTGCATGCCATCCTCCGACCCAAGGTCAAAACTAGAGAGCCATAGTTTGTTAGGTTTAGACCAGGGTTCCTTTGAATAAAATCCATCTAGGAATGCATCAGTAGTCGTGAGTGAGTTTAGGACCATGTCTCAGATTTTGGTTTGATGAGAGCACCAGGAATGGGATTTGTATTTTGTCCAGGGCTGAAATTGCATTCAGATGTTTCGATCAAAAGATCTATAGGCTAGAGTCCTTTGAAATGTTCATGGATACAAGCCTTGATGCAGAACAAATTAAGGGATGCGATGCGGAAGTAAATTAAGATTAACTAATTTTTTTGTTGTTTTTATATGTTTGTAGAAGTTGGCTTCAAATCAAAGAAAAGTTAACCTAACATTGAAAGATACTAATATGATAATTGAAAGCACAATTTAAGGAAACTAAATAATCAGAGTAGTTCAGAAGAAACGGATCGCTGGGGGTTGAGAAACTCCCAGACCTAGGGTTTCGCTCCGAACTTTCAACAGAACAGAAATAAAGAGAAGAGATGGGTACCTAGCCAGACAATGATCTTCACAGATTTTGGTGGAAGAACTCTCCCGAGCAGATTGTTGGATCCTCGGATTCAGGATTCTTCGCAATGGATCCTCCAGTACTGGTCCTTTGGCGGGTTGGCTTCTCCTGACTCAAGATCTGGAAGAGAAGAAAAACAATTGTTGGAATCAGAGAGTCAAGGAAGAATTACCAGGTTGATGAACTTGAAGATTGAAATTGCTGAAAACTGGATTCTCCTGGAAGCTGATGTGATTTTCCTTGGAACTTGCTCTGGATCTGAAGTAGCCAGACTGGATCTGGATGAAGGTGGATGGCCTGGACTTGTAGAGAGAGAGAGGCCATGGGAGATGGATGGAGCTAGGGTTTGATGGATTGAAAATAATGAAGGTGGCTAGGGTTTTGGAATTTCAAGTGGCTAACCTAGGGTTTGGATAAAGATGGAGATCTCTCACCTCCTCAAGGCTCCAATGGAACCCGGATTACCCCCTCACGGAGCTCAACACTTAGAATAGTGCGGAAGAAGAGAAACCTAGGTCACTCAACACAAAGAGAATAGCAAAAATAATTTTCTTCATCATTGATTTTCAAAGTTACAAAGAGAGGTCTATTATATAGACCTAAAATTTTCTCCTAGCTTGTACAAATTCCCATGTGGGACTAAACTCTTCCAACCTCTAGATTAGGTAGAAACCCCCTCTCTTGGTCGACCAAGACTTCAAAAAAAATTGGGACGGCCATAAAGGAATTTTTTTTGGATTTTTATGGCGCCTCCTTTGGAGTTGGATTTGGATTTGGAGTCCTCCTCTTCTTATGGCATTTCTTCTTTTCTTCCACTCCAAGTTAAGCTCTTTGATTTTGATTGAACTTCAATTGGATGTCCTTCTTTGATTTCTTCTCCAAGAGAAGTTTTCTTCCTTCTTGCTTAGGTAAATAGGCAGGTATGGGCGCCTCCTTTAAATTAGCTTCCAATTTGATTTTTTCTTCTTTGGTGTGGGGACCATGACACTGGGATGCCTCTGTGGCACCTCCTGGACTCTGGCGTGTGCTCGGAGTGTGGCTGGGCGTGTGGCTTGGAGTGTGGCCTCCACTTGCTTGAACCTTGATTTGATTGGAAGACAAATGTGGCACCATTTTGGACCAAATTGAAACCACATCGGGACTTGCACTGAGTCAACATGACCAACAAAATTTAAATGGTGACTCAAGAAATAAATAAAAATAAATAAAACTGGTTGACCAGGTCAACCTTTATACAAACCCTAATTTCTCGGGCAATGTCAATCAGAGATCCAGATGGAGCTCTGAAGTCTTCTTCTGAGTCTGGTGCCCGCACCAATTCTCCGGGGTGGGAGGAACTCGACCCTGTCGAGTAAGGCTCAAGTTGGCTGGTATCTCTCCAAGAGGTCTGGGTCCAATTCTTGTAATTCTTCTCGGGAGATCCAAGAGTCATCAGAATCTGGCCTTCCTTGCCAGCGGACCAGGTACCTTGGTATCCTCGATTACGAGTAGAGATAACCTGATCATCCAGGATCTTTTCAATCTGCTCTTTCCTCACAGGCCAGTTTGTTGGTGGACACACAGGGTCGGGATCACTCTCAATGATTGGGTTAGGCTCAAAAGGCTCACTAGGAATCACAGCTGGCTCCCTGTACTCTACTAAGTCTGTAATGTTGAAAGTAGAGCTAATGCCTAGTTGGAGGCAACTCAAGCACATAGGCATTGGATCCTACTCTCTTTACCACTCTAAATGGTCCAGCTCCCCTAGCATGTAACTTTCTAACGGTTCCAGGAGGAAACCGTTCAGGCCTTAACCTAATCATCACATAGTCTCCCTCAACAAAAGATTTGACTCGCCTTTGAGTATCAGCCACTTCTTAAAGTTTTATTACTTAAATTTATTTTGGCATGAATTTCTTTATGCAAGTCTTTTACATGCTGTGCAAAATTCTCAGCAGACTCGGAGACTCGAGTGTGGACAGGTAAAGGGACTAGGTCAAGAGGTGTGTGAGGTTTGTACCCATGTACAATTTCAAATGGACTCTTACCCGTAGACCTATTGACCGAGTCATTGTACGCAAATTTAGTCCTGGACAAAATACAAATCCCAATTCCTGGTGCTCTCAATCAAACCAAAATCTGAGCCAAAGCCTAGTAAAGGGTCAAGAAAAACTAAACTAGACTGACGACGCATTCCTAAAGAATGGACTTTATTCCAGAGGAACCCTAGGTCTAAACCTAACAAACTAAGGCTCTCTAGGTTTGACCTGGGGTCGGAGGAGGGCATGCAGAGCATGAAAAACTTATCATGGGTGCCTAGTAGGTGCCATAAGGTCTTCCAGAAGTAGGTGGCAAACCTAATAGGTTCCGACACGTGGTTCACTCTAAAGACTTCGACAAAGTATACTTGGATGGTGTAAGAAGCACTGGAAGTCCTAGAGAAAGGAAGGAAATAGAGGTGGAGTCACGAATTACCTGCTGACTAAAGGTGGTGACCTGAAGGTTTGAATGGTGATCTATGAGTGTCAACTGGTATCCTTTCGAAAGAAAAAGTTTGCTACTCCCAGGAATGGATCAAGAGATGGTTCGGGAAGCAGCCTAGGACATGTGATTGCAATAGTTAAAGTTTGTTCTCAAAGCAAATAATGATCCATTTTCTCAAGAACTGGATTGAAGAATGATTCATGGAAGGGCCTATGGATGATGACCTCAAGACTTGAAATTTGACCTATGGGTGTCGAAAGGTATACTCTATAGAAGGGTAGGTCAGTCATGCAAAGGAAGGGGTCTGGGGCCATAAGGAGGACTTCTACAAGACTGGGTGAACCAATCCGCTCAAGACAAGGATGTTCAACTGAGATTACGGGAGAGACCTTAGTGGCTGGGCATGGGACAAGGTCCAATTGTAAGAGGCTTGATTCAGTCATCCTAAGGAGAGGATCTACCATAGGGTGGGCAAACTTAAACAGTTCAGTGCAAAGATCTTCAATTGGTACTTGGGGAATGACTGTCATTAGAGGGTACGAACTAATAGCTCGGGCTAACAATATGAGTTCTTCCTGGGGGTATTTGACTAAAGGAACCCGGTTCTCACAAATCTCTTGAATTTCTGAACTAGGTCTTATCAGTTGGTTGCTTTCCAAGGTCTCCTCAGGTAAGGAACCAATAGTATCAATGTCACATTCTTCAAGTTCTTCCCCCTCACATTCATCAACTAGACTCAAGCCAGCATCATATACTTCCTCGATGCCATCTTCAATGGGTTTCGGGTCAGTGGTAATCGGGTCAACTGATTCTAGGCTTGTCATACCTAACCGTTCTTCCTCATTGGTAGGCTTGGGTTCTCCCTCATTAATGTCATCCTTAGGATTCTTACCACTTAGCTGTGCACAAGCCAGTCCTATGCATGGGCACTGACTAGATTTATGGTCTCTTTCTCCACAAAACAAACATTCTTGAGATATAGGAACCTGGGTCACACTGGGTTTCAAGCTAGTAGAGACCTTACTTGGGCATGGGTGTGGATCTAAACGGTTTGATCTAGAAGACTTGGGTTGTTGAGTGACTGGTCTAGAATATTGTAAGGACCTCTCATAGACACGATCCACACTATAGATATCATGGTTAGGCTTCCTAAGGTAATGCTCGGGATCACGGTATAAGGTCCTCCTAGGTTCCTGGTATGGATGAGGTTGGGGCCTATTAAATTTTGGATCAGGGATCCAATTTGATGTCTACGTTTCTCAAGGACTTGGGCTTGATCCCTAAGCTGGGTAAAATTCTCATGGACTTGTTCTTTACACTGGGTAATGATGCAGAACAAATTAAGGGATGCGATGCGGAAGTAAATTAAGATTAATTAAATTTTTTTGTGGTTTTTATATGTTTGTAGAAGTTGGCTTCAAATCAAAGAAAAGTTAACCTAACATTGAAAGATACTAATATGATAATTGAAAGCACAACTTTAAGGAAACTAAATTATCAGAGTAGTTCAGAAGCAACGGATCGCTGGGGGTTGAGAAACTCCCAGACCTAGGTTTCACTCCGAGCTTTCAACATAACAGAAATAAAGAGAAGGGAAGGGTTATCTAACCAGACAATGATCTTCATAGAGTTTGGTGGAAGAACTCTCCCGAGCAGATTGTTGGATCCTCGGAGTCGGATATCTTTGTAATGGATCCTCCAATACTGGTCCTTTGGCGGGTTGGCTTCTCCTGAACTCAAGATCTGGAAGAGAAGAAAGACAATTGATGGAATCAGAGAGTCAAGGAAAAGATTTACCAGGTTGATGAACTTGAAGATCGAAATTGCTGAAAACTGGATTCTCCTGGATGCTGATGTGATTTTCCTTGGAACTTGCTCTGGATCTGAAGTAGCCGGACTGGATCTGGATGAAGGTGGATGGCCTGGACTTGTAGAGAGAGAGAGGCGGTGGGAGATGGATGGATCTAGGGTTTGGTGGATGGAAAATAATGAAAGGTGGCTAGGGTTTTGGAATTTCAAGTGGCTAACCTAGGGTTTGGATAAAGATGGAGATCTCTCACCTCCTCAAGGCTCCAATGGAACCCGGATTACCCCCTCACGGAGCTCAACACTTAGAATAGTGCGGAAGAAGAGAAACCTAGGTCACTCAACACAAGAGAATAGCAAAAATAATTTTTCTTCATTCTTTTTTTTCAAAGTTACAAAGAGAGGTCTATTATATAGACCTAAATTTTCTTCTAGCTTGTACAAATTCCCATGTGGGACTAAACTCTTCCAACCTCTAGATTAGGTAGAAAACCCCCTCTCTTGGTCGACCAAGACTTCAAAAAAATTGGGACGGCCATAAAGGAATTTTTTTTTGGAATTTTTATGGCGCCTCCTTTGGAGTTGGATTTGGATTTGGAGTCCTCCTCTTCTTATGGCATTCTTCTTTTTCTTCCACTCCAAGTTAAGCTCTTTGATTTTGATTTGAACTTCAATTGGATGTCCTTCTTTGATTTCTTCTCCAAGAGAAGTTTTCTTCCTTCTTTGCTTAGGTAAAATAGGCAGGTATGGGCGCCTCCTTTAAATTAGCTTCCAATTTGATTTTTTCTTTTTTTGGTGTGTGGGGACCATGACACTGGGATGCCTCTGTGGCGCCTCCTGGACTCTGGCGTGTGCTCGGAGTGTGGCTGGGTGTGTGGCTTGGAGTGTGGCCTCCACTTGCTTGAACCTTGATTTGATTGGAAGACAAATGTGGCACCATTTTGGACCAAATTGAAACCACATCGGGACTTGCACCGAGTCAACATGACTCAACAAAATTTAAATGGTGACTCAAGAAATAAATAAAATAAATAAACTGGTTGACCAGGTCAACCTTTATTACAACCCTAATTTCTCGGGCAATGTCAATCAGAGATCCAGATGGAGCTCTGAAGTCTTCTTCTGAGTCTGGTGCCCGCACCAATTCTCCCGGGGTGGGAGGAACTCGACCCCATCGAGTAAGGCTCAAGTTGGCTCTGGTATCTCTCCAAGAGGTCTGGGTCCAATTCTTGTAATTCTTCTTGGGAGATCCAAGAGTCATCAGAATCTGGCCTTCCTTGCCAGCGGACCAGGTACCTTTGGTATCCTCGATTACGAGTAGAGATAACCTGATCATCCAGGATCTTTTCAATCTGCTCTTTCCTCACAGGCCAGTTTGTTGGTGGACACACAGGGTCGGGATCACTCTCAATGATTGGGTTAGGCTCAAAAGGCTCACTAGGAATCACAGCTGGCTCCCTGTACTCTACTAAGTCTGTAATGTTGAAAGTAGAGCTAATGCCTAGTTCTGGAGGCAACTCGAGCACATAGGCATTGGATCCTACTCTCTTTACCACTCTAAATGGTCCAGCTCCCCTAGCATGTAACTTTCTAACGGTTCCAGGAGGAAACCGTTCAGGCCTTAACCTAATCATCACATAGTCTCCCTCAACAAAAGATTTGACTCGCCTTTGAGTATCAGCCAACTTCTTATAAGTTTCATTACTTAAATTTATTTTGGCATGAATTTCTTTATGCAAGTCTTTTACATGCTGTGCAAAATTCTCAGCAGATTTGGAGACTCGAGTGTGGACAGGTAAAGGGACTAGGTCAAGAGGTGTGTGAGGTTTGTACCCATGTACAATTTCAAATGGACTCTTACCCGTAGACCTATTGACCGAGTCATTGTACGCAAATTTAGTCCTGGACAAAATACAAATCCCAATTCCTGGTGCTCTCAATCAAACCAAAATCTGAGCCAAAGCCTAGTAAAGGGTCAAGAAAAACTAAACTAGACTGACGACGCATTCCTAAAGAATGGACTTTATTCCAAAGGAACCCTAGGTCTAAACCTAACAAACTAAGGCTCTCTAGGTTTGACCTTGGGTCGGAGGATGGCATGCAGAGCATGAAAACTTATCATGGGTGCCTAGTAGGTGCCATAAGGTCTTCTTGAAGTAGGTGGCAAACCTAATAGGTTCTGACACGTGGTTCACTCTAAAGACTTTGACAAAGTAATTTGGGTGGTGTAAGAAGCATTGGAAGTCCTAGAGAAAGGAAGGAAATATGAGGTGGAGTCACGAATTACCTGCTGACTAAAGGTGGTGACCTGAAGGTTTGAATGGTGATCTATGAGTGTCAACTGGTCATCCTTTCGAAAGGAAAAGTTTGCTACTCCCAGGAATGGATCAAGAGATGGTTCGGGAAGCAGCCTAGGACATGTGATTGCAATAGTTAAAGTTTGTTCTCTAAGCAAATAATGATCCATTTTCTTAAGAACTGGATTGAAGAATGATTCATGGAAGGGCCTATGGATGATGACCTCAAGACTTGAAATTTGACCTATGGGTGTCGAAAGGTATACTCTATAGAAGGGTAGGTCAGTCATGCAAAGGAGGGGTCTGGGGCCATAAGGAGGACTTCTACAAGACTGGGTGAACCAATCCGCTCAAGACAAGGATGTTCAACTGAGATTACGGGAGAGACCTTAGTGGCTGGGCATGGGACAAGGTCCAATTGTAAGAGGCTTGATTCAGTCATCCTAAGGAGAGGATCTACCATAGGGTGGGCAAACATAAATAGTTCAGTGCAAAGATCTTCAATTGGTACTTGGGGAATGACTGTCATTAGAGGGTACGAACTAATAGCTCGGGCTAACAATATGAGTTCTTCCTGGGAGTATTTGACTAAAGGAACCCGGTTCTCACAAATCTCTTGAATTTCTGAACTAGGTCTTATCAGTTGGTTGCTTTCCAAGGTCTCCTCAGGTAAGGAACCAATAGTATCAATGTCACATTCTTCAAGTTCTTCCCCCTCACATTCATCAACTAGACTCAAGCCAGCATATATACTTCCTCGATGCCATCTTCAATGGGTTTCGGGTCAGTGGTAATCGGGTCAACTGATTCTAGGCTTGTCATACCTAACCGTTCTTCCTCATTGGTAGGCTTGGGTTCTCCCTCATTAATGTCATCCTTAGGATTCTTACCACTTAGCTGTGCACAAGCCAGTCCTATGCATGGGCACTGACTAGATTTATGGCCTCTTTCTCCACAAAACAAACATTCTTGAGATATAGGAACCTGGGTCACACTGGGTTTCAAGCTAGTAGAGACCTTACTTGGGCATGGTGTGGATCTAAACGGTTTGATCTAGAAGACTTGGGTTGTTGAGTGACTGGTCTAGAATATTGTAAGGACCTCTCATAGACACGATCCATACTATAGATATCATGGTTAGGCTTCCTAAGGTAATGCTCGGGATCACGGTATAAGGTCCTCCTAGGTTCCTGGTATGGATGAGGTTGGGGCCTATTAAATTTTGGATCAGGGATCCAATTTTGATGTCTACATTTCTCAAGGACTTGGACTTGATCCCTAAGCTTGGTAAAATTCTCATGGACTTGTTCTTTACACTGGGTAATAGTAGCAGTCAAATCCTGGCTTAACTTGTTCATGCTCTCAGTAAGAGCTCTAACCATGGCCTCTAAATCAGGTTGGGTTTGACCAGGTTGGTAGGGCACTCTATTCCGGGTAGACATGATGCAAGCAAACACACAAAATGAGACTCAACTAAACGACTACGGGCTAACTAGACCTAGAGCCCAAACTAGATGCCCAATCAGAGTGGCAAGCTAGCCTGTAGTAACTCAGGACTCAGCCAGGCAGGTGTAAGGGGAGTGTTAGGTCCCTGATTGCCAATCCTAGACACCAATCAGTGATTGGCCAGGTAGGCGAACCAGCACACAAGCCCTTCGGGAATGGATCCCTGAACCACCATTCTAGACACTGAGTGCTAAGCACACACAGAATAACTCGGCAAACTGACTCAACACTAGCCTAGACCCGACCAATTGGTGTCCCTAGCCCACTAGGGCAAATTAGGTCTAACTGATTTTAAATTAGGTCTAGGTTCGAATGATTGGATGGTGGTTTTGGGCTAAGGAGAGGTAATCAACTCCTCCCCTTATCTTAGATGCTCAATTGCCCTTAAGTAAATTATGAGATGATCACTCCAAAAAAAAAAAGAATTGAATTGCAGAACACAAAAAAAAAACAGAGTTGCTGTATTTTAATTCTCAGAATTTTTACCGAAACCAATAAATCGCAGAAAAATTATGAAAAATAGGTTCAATTATACTGGTTTCAACGAAGCAAAAATCATGCAATTCAAAGTTTTGTGCAGGGAGAAATAATTCAGACAATAGGGCAATTATGGGCTGCAACTAGATTGTCTTCCCCGTTTATAATCCCTGCTACGAAGTTATAACCCAATGGATCCCCTACATGCCCTAGGAACGCCCCATGGAATGGGAGGAGGAGGCTTACGCCTCGCTTAGTTCCTAGGACCGGACGTCCTGGGGAGTCTACTTCGAGCAGACAAAATAAAAAGAGAAAACAATCAAAACAAGCAAGCAAGCAAATCAGAAACCCTAGACTGGGCTCTGATACCAAAAATGATGCAGAACAAATTAAGGGATGCGATGCGGAAGTAAATTAAGATTAATTAAATTTTTTTGTGGTTTTTATATGTTTGTAGAAGTTGGCTTCAAATCAAAGAAAAGTTAACCTAACCTTGAAAGATACTAATATGATAATTGAAAGCACAACTTTAAGGAAACTAAATTATCAGAGTAGTTCAGAAGCAACGGATCGCTGGGGGTTGAGAAACTCCCAGACCTAGGGTTTCACTCCGAGCTTTCAACATAACAGAAATAAAGAGAAGGGAAGGGTTATCTAACCAGACAATGATCTTCATAGAGTTTGGTGGAAGAACTCTCCCGAGCAGATTGTTGGATCCTCGGAGTCGGATATCTTCGTAATGGATCCTCCAATACTGGTCCTTTGGCGGGTTGGCTTCTCCTGAACTCAAGATCTGGAAGAGAAGAAAGACAATTGATGGAATCAGAGAGTCAAGGAAAAGATTTACCAGGTTGATGAACTTGAAGATCGAAATTGCTGAAAACTGGATTCTCCTGGATGCTGATGTGATTTCCTTGGAACTTGCTCTGGATCTGAAGTAGCCGGACTGGATCTGGATGAAGGTGGATGGCCTGGACTTGTAGAGAGAGAGAGGCGGTGGGAGATGGATGGATCTAGGGTTTGGTGGATGGAAAATAATGAAAGGTGGCTAGGGTTTTGGAATTTCAAGTGGCTAACCTAGGGTTTTGGATAAAGATGGAGATCTCTCACCTCCTCAAGGCTCCAATGGAACCCGGATTACCCCCTCACGGAGCTCAACACTTAGAATAGTGCGGAAGAAGAGAAACCTAGGTCACTCAACACAAGAGAATAGCAAAAATAATTTTTCTTCATTTTTTTTCAAAGTTACAAAGAGAGGTCTATTATATAGACCTAAAATTTCTTCTAGCTTGTACAAATTCCCATGTGGGACTAAACTCTTCCAACCTCTAGATTAGGTAGAAAACCCCCTCTCTTGGTCGACCAAGACTTCAAAAAAATTGGGACGGCCATAAAGGAATTTTTTTTGGAATTTTTATGGCGCCTCCTTTGGAGTTGGATTTGGATTTGGAGTCCTCCTCTTCTTATGGCATTTCTTCTTTTCTTCCACTCCAAGTTAAGCTCTTTGATTTTGATTTGAACTTCAATTGGATGTCCTTCTTTGATTTCTTCTCCAAGAGAAGTTTTCTTCCTTCTTTGCTTAGGTAAAATAGGCAGGTATGGGCGCCTCCTTTAAATTAGCTTCCAATTTGATTTTTTCTTTTTTGGTGTGGGGACCATGACACTGGGATGCCTCTGTGGTGCCTCCTGGACTCTGGCGTGTGCTCGGAGTGTGGCTGGGCGTGTGGCTTGGAGTGTGGCCTCCACTTGCTTGAACCTTGATTTGATTGGAAGACAAATGTGGCACCATTTTGGACCAAATTGAAACCACATCGGGACTTGCACCGAGTCAACATGACTCAACAAATTTAAATGGTGACTCAAGAAATAAATAAAAATAAATAAACTGGTTGACCAGGTCACCTTTATTACAAACCCTAATTTCTCGGGCAATGTCAATCAGAGATCCAGATGGAGCTCTGAAGTCTTCTTCTGAGTCTGGTGCCCGCACCAGGTAACAGTAGCAGTCAAATCCTGGCTTAACTTGTTCATGCTCTCAGTAAGAGCTCTAACCATGGCCTCTAAATCAGGTTGGGTTTGACCAGGTTGGTAGGGCACTCTATTCCGGGTAGACATGATGCAAGCAAACACACAAAATGAGACTCAACTAAACGACTACGGGCTAACTAGACCTAGAGCCCAAACTAGATGCCCAATTAGAGTGGCAAGCTAGCCTGTAGTAACTCAGGACTCAGCCAGGCAGGTGTAAGGGGAGTGTTAGGTCCCTGATTGCCAATCCTAGACACCAATCAGTGATTGGCCAGGTAGGCGGACCAGCACACAAGCCCTTCGGGAATGGATCCCTGAACCACCATTCTAGACACTGAGTGCTAAGCACACACAGAATAACTCGACAAACTGACTCAACACTAGCCTAGACCCGACCAATTGGTGTCCCTAGCCCACTAGGGCAAATTAGGTCTAACTGATTTTAAATTAGGTCTAGGTTCGAATGATTGGATGGTGGTTTTGGGCTAAGGAGAGGTAATCAACTCCTCCCCTTATCTTAGATGCTCAATTGCCCTTAAGTAAATTATGAGATGATCACTCCAAAAAGAATTGAATTGCAGAACACAAAAAACATGGTTACTTTATTTTAATTCTCAGAATTTTACCGAAACCAATAAATCACAGAAAAATTATGAAAAATAGATTCAATTATACTGGTTTCAACGAATCAAAAATCATTCAATTTTGAGTTTTATGCAGGGAGAAATAATTCCGACAACAGGGCAATTACGGGCTGCAACTAGATTGTCTTCCCCGTTTATAATCCCTGCTACGAAGTTATAACCCAATGGATCCCCTACACGCCCTAGGAACACCCCGTGGAATGGGAGGAGGAGGCTTGCGCCTCACTTAGTTCCTAGGACCGGACGTCCTGGGGAGTCTACTTCGAGCAGACAAAATAAAAAGAGAACAATCAAAGCAAGCAAGCAAATCAGAAACCCTAGACTGGGCTCTGATACCAAAAATGATGCAGAACAATTAAGGGATGCGATGCGGAAGTAAATTAAGATTAACTAATTTTTTTGTTGTTTTTATATGTTTGTAGAAGTTGGCTTCAAATCAAAGAAAAGTTAACCTAACATTGAAAGATACTAATATGATAATTGAAAGCACAATTTTAAGGAAACTAAATTATCAGAGTAGTTCAGAAGCAACGGATCGCTGGGGGTTGAGAAACTCCCAGACCTAGGATTTCGCTCCGAACTTTCAACAGAACAGAAATAAAGAGAAGAGATGGTTTACCTAGCCAGACAATGATCTTCACAGATTTTGGTGGAAGAACTCTCCCGAGCAGATTGTTGGATCCTCGGATTCAGATTTCTTCGCAATGGATCCTCCAGTACTGGTCCTTTGGCGGGTTGGCTTCTCCTGAACTCAAGATCTGGAAGAGAAGAAAAACAATTGATGGAATCAGAGAGTCAAGGGAAGAATTTACCAGGTTGATGAACTTGAAGATTGAAATTGCTGAAAACTGGATTCTCCTGGAAGCTGATGTGATTTTCCTTGGAACTTGCTCTGGATCTGAAGTAGCCGGACTGGATCTGGATGAAGGTGGATGGCCTGGACTTGTAGAGAGAGAGAGGCCATGGGAGATGGATGGAGTTAGGGTTTGATGGATTGAAAATAATGAAGGTGGCTAGGGTTTTGGAATTTCAAGTGGCTAACCTAGGGTTTTGGATAAAGATGGAGATCTCTCACCTCCTTAAGGCTCCAATGGAACCCGGATTACCCCCTCACGGAGCTCAACACTTAGAATAGTGCGGAAGAAGAGAAACCTAGGTCACTCAACACAAGAGAATAGCAAAAATAATTTTTCTTCATTCATTGATTTTCAAAGTTACAAAGAGAGGTCTATTATATAGACCTAAAATTTTCTCCTAGCTTGTACAAATTCCCATGTGGGACTAAACTCTTCCAACCTCTAGATTAGGTAGAAAACCCCCTCTCTTGGTCGACCAAGACTTCAAAAAAAATTGGGACGGCCATAAAGGAATTTTTTTTGGAATTTTTATGGCGCCTCCTTTGGAGTTGGATTTGGATTTGGAGTCCTCCTCTTCTTATGGCATTTCTTCTTTTCTTCCACTCCAAGTTAAGCTCTTTGATTTTGATTTGAACTTCAATTGGATGTCCTTCTTTGATTTCTTCTCCAAGAGAAGTTTTCTTCCTTCTTTGCTTAGATAAAATAGGCAGGTATGGGCGCCTCCTTTAAATTAGCTTCCAATTTGATTTTTTCTTCTTTGGGTGTGGGGACCATGACACTGGGATGCCTCTGTGGCGCCTCCTGGACTCTGGCGTGTGCTCGGAGTGTGGCTGGGCGTGTGGCTTGGAGTGTGGCCTCCACTTGCTTGAACCTTGATTTGATTGGAAGACAAATGTGGCACCATTTTGGACCAAATTGAAACCACATCGGGACTTGCACCGAGTCAACATGACTCAACAAAATTTAAATGGTGACTCAAGAAATAAATAAAAATAAATAAACTGGTTGACCAGGTCAACCTTTATTACAAACCCTAATTTCTCGGGCAATGTCAATCAGAGATCCAGATGGAGCTCTGAAGTCTTCTTCTGAGTCTGGTGCCCGCACCAGCCTCACACACCACTTGATCTGATTTCACTATTAGCCCACACACACAAGTCTCTTGATGCACTTTCATAGCATGTAAAGGACTTGCATAAAGAAATTCATGCCAAAATAACTTTAAGTAATGAAACTTATAAGAAGTTGGCTGATTCTCAAAGCGAGTCAAAACTTTTGTTGAGGGAGACTATGTAATGATTAGGTTAAGGCCTGAACGGTTTCCTCCTGGAACCATTAGGAAGTTACATGCTAGAGGAGCTGGACCATTTAGAGTGATGAAGAGAGTGGGATCCAATGCCTATGTGCTCGAGTTGCCTTCAGAACTAGGCATTAGCTCCACTTTCAACATTACAGACCTAGTAGAGTATAGAAAGCCAGCTGTGATTCCCAGTAAGCCTTTTGAGCCTAATCCTGCTCTTGAGAGTAAACCCAACCCTGTGTGTCCACCAACAAACTGGCCTGCGAGGAAAGAGCAGATTGAAAAGATCCTGGATGATCAGGTTATCTCTACTCGTAATCGAGGATACCTAAGATACCTGGTCTGCTGGCAAGGAAGGCCAGATTCTGATGACTCTTGGATCTCCCAAGAAGAATTACAAGAATTGGACCCAGACCTCTTGGAGAGATACCAGAGCCAGCTTGATCCATACTCGACAGGGTCGAGTTCCTCCCACCCCGGGAGAATTGGTGCAGGCACCAGACTCAGAAGAAGACTTCAGGGCTCCATCTGGATCTCTGATTGACCTTGCCCGAAGAATTAGGGTTTTCTGGTTTTGTAATAAGGGTTGACCTGATCAACTCAATTTTGAGTCTGTAATTTTATCATTTCAATTTTTGTTGGGTCATGTTGACTCAGTCCAAGTCCAAGGCCCAGGTATGTGTCATTCCCTTTGCCATAGGGCACCACATTTTCCAGCTACAAGTGGGTGCCACACTCCCTGCCACATCTCCATCCAGTGTACCTTGGTCCCCATGCCTCAAGTAAGCAGGTTCTTTTTTTCTTGCACCACTTGGGGAAGAAATCCATCAAGATATCTCAATCCAAGGAGGAGCCAACTTCTTTCCACATAAACCAAAGCTAGGATGGCAAGAATTTTTCTTGAAGAGAGGATCAAGGAGGTGCCCCACAATGTTCCATAAAAATCCAAGTTATAAAAGGGAAGAGAGCATGTCTTGGGGAGAAAATCAAGGAGGCACCCAAAAGTTTCCAAAAGTGCCAAAGCCATGAAAGGAAGAAGCCTAAACTTGTGGAGCAAGACTAGGAGGTGTCCAAAAGAGCCAAACCATGAAGGAAAAATCCTTGATTCATGGAGAGATACTAGGAGACACCCCCATAACCTGCCATTTGGAGCTGATTTTCATGTTTTCTTGGAATTTTTTGGCTGCCCACTCATGGAAGGAGTCTTGGGAAGAGAATTTGATGCCTAAAGTGTGGGTTAGTCCTATTAGTCCCATATGGGAAATGTATAAAATTTTATTTCTTTGTTATGTCTATATATTCAACTCTATGTAACTCTTGAATTTAAATGATGAATGAAATCAATTTCTTTGTGAGCAACTTTGTATTTCTCTCTTCCGCACTTGTTTTCAAGTGTTGAGCTCCGTGAGAGAGTAAATCCGGGTTCCCTAGGAACCTTGAGGAGGTGTGAGATCTTCAACCCCAAAACCCTAGCTTAGTCCACCCATCTCTACTCCACCATCACCAAACCCTAATTTTTCATCTACATCCCATGGCCCCTCTCTTCCACATAGAGGCCGGCCACCAGCATCCAGGTTCAGATCAACTGTTTCAACTACAGAGCAAGTTCAACGAAGAGTTAGATCAGTATCAAGATCTCCGGAACTTCTACATCCAACAATCTTCATTAATTCCTCAGGTTAGTGTCTTTCTTTGAGTTTCAAGTTCTTTTTTTGTTCTTCTTCTTCCAGATCCTGAGTTCGAGAAGAAGGCCAACCTTGCCATAGGACTACAATCCGAGGATCCATTGCGAAGATACCCCGTCTCCAAGGATCCTACAATCTGCTCGAGAGTGTCCTTCAATTGAAGCAACGAGAGATATCACAGTCAGGTATAAAACCTTCTCTTCTCTCTTCGTCTGTTTCTTGAAAGAGGAGTAAACCCTAGGTCTGGGGGTTTCTCAATCCCCAGCGATCCTACTTCTGAGTTACTATGATAATCCACTCCTTTTAATTGTGCTTTCTGTCATTTCTTAGTTTCTTTCAACATTAGTTTATCTTTCCTTTGAGTCAAAGCGGACTTCTGAAAATAAATAAATAAAAAAAATACATTAATTTTAATTTGCTTCCGCATTCCATATTTTCGTTCTGCATCAATTTTGGTATCAGAGCTTTCGTTCTGCATCAATTTTGGTATCAGAGCATTCGTTCTGCATCAGTCCCAAGGGGTGACATCTGGCAGCACGCGGGAACTGCACTGAGCTCTCGTTTGCCCCTTTGAGGTGGAGAGTTATGTTGATGGCTTTGATGTTCTAGTTAGTTGCCATGTTTTGAGAAACCTAGTAGAGCATTGGCATGCAGGCAGTCGCCCTAGGTGTTTGAATCCTCTGGCATGGCCTTCTATTTTTGGTTAGTACAGACGGTAGACTGGGAAGCGCCATGCCTTGACGGGGAGTTCCTTCCCGATCGATGAAAATCAAGGCCTGAGGGGGCCCTGGTGCTCCGACGAAGCACCCCTCTTCGCAGGCCTCAGGCGATGGGCTACCGCCTGTCAATTGTACTATCTCAATGGCTGGGTCTCGGTGAGGGCAACCCTCTTTGTTGCCATGATTTGAATCTCTGTTACCTTCCCTTCTTCGCTAGATGGCAGTTTGAGCTCGACCTCGGCCAGGAGCTGATCTCGGCAAGGGACTCACTTCGATTCCTTGCTTGGGTGCCAAGCTTAGGTGGCACTTCTATCTGCTGGCTAGCAACTAGAATCCAGATGGACTCCACATCAGTGGATATGGCCGAATCATTTGCCCCCCACTCTCGAATCCGAAAGATGATGCGGTGCTCAGGGCATGAAGAGTAATGATCATGCTGACATGGACTAGGGCATTCTTTACATCACCGTTGTCTTCATGCGCCTGTGCTTCAAAGAACATGCCTTTGCATTGATGAGGTTTTCGTGGTGCTTTAGCTTTCCAATGGTGGCCATAAATGCTTCTCCTAGGTCGATGCAAATCCTTTGAGAATGAAGCACGCGGATCATCTGGCACTGGCATGTGGCATCTTCTAGCTGGCCTGGTAATTAATGAGATGCGTACCTTCAATCAGTATAAGGGATCGACAGGATCTGTTGTAGAGAGGCCATCCTTCACCTTTTTAAGCATGGGTAGTGGGCCTTTGTAGAACATCCTCTTCTTTCCAATACCTTTTCTCTTTGACTCTTCTCTCCTGGCTTGTGCTAAGGGAGGTCTTCTGGTGAACTTTAGGTCCGGGAAGTGGCATGATGCTTCTCTGAGGATGTCCGGCCGGTGTCCAGGCGAGGGCATCTCTGTCGAAGATGAAGTTAGCTAAGCTTGAGATTCCCCTAAAGGAGGAGAAAGTGGAGAAGTCCCAGGGGGCAGAGAAGGTAGTTGCTTGTGTGATAAGAGCAGCCTACCTGCAATCCTGCTGGGTGCGCCTAGTTATGCGACTGAATGAGGGGACGGTGATGGTCACAGTCATCAAGGAGAAGGCCATGGTTGTCGTGGCTCTACTGGGAGTGGCCTAATGAGTGGCTGCAGCTACCTTTGGAATCACCAGATTTGTGAAATCCAAGGAGGATGGCACAGTCGAGGAGGATGCATCATTGTACCCCTTCCTTAGATGTTCACTTGTGAAAGTGTACCCGCATCCTCCGGGTGGAGCCGATGCTGGGCTCTGGAGACCTGGTGACTTCTTGGGGAGAATGAGTCAGTAGAGGTGGAGGCACCGCCATCCTCTTTCCAAGGAGGCCCACCTAAAAGAAGGACTAGCACTCTCCCAGCTACTTCCGGGAGTACTACTAGGGAGGATCCTTTCTTACTTGTAACTTAGACCTTCAGGAGGCTTCCTGGCTTGTCGGGAACCTCCGTAGGATGTAAGAGACTTTTGATCAATGAAGGCTTTTGTTTTGACTACTGTGTACTTCTTCTACTTGTCTCCTTCTACTTCTTCTTCTTCTTCTTCTTCTTCATCTGAGCCGCTCCGAAGGAGGCACGCTGGGGGCCACAACTGTGCGCTCCGCGAGTGTGCACTTTGGAAGACCTAGCTCGGTGGGAAGACTTGGAGAGAGATTCGACTTTTGCTGGAGTCTGGACCTTGGGGGAGTCAGCCTAGCAGAAAAGCTTCGAGGGGAAATCGGGCTTCTACTGGAGTCTCGACCTGAGAGAGCCAGCCCAGCAAAAGATGGAGTCTGACATTGACTAGAGTCTCGACCATGGGGGAGCCAACCCAGCAAAGGGACTCGAGGAATTGGGCTTCCACTGGAGTCTTGACCTAGGGGGAGCCAGCCCAGCGGAAGGACTTGAGGAATCGGGCTTCAGTTGGAGTCTTGACCTGAGGGAGCTAGCCCAGTAGAAGGTGGAGTAAGACTTCGGCTGGAGTCTCGACCAGGGAGGAGCCAACCCAGGGAAGGGACTCGAGGAATCAGGCTTCTACTAGAGTCTTGACCTGGGGGCAGCCAGCCTAGTAGAAGGACTTGAGGAATCAGGCTTTCGCTGGAGTCTCGACCTGGGGGGAGCCAGCCCACCAGAAGGTGGTGTCTGACTTGGGTTGGAGTCTTGACCAGGGGGGAGCCAACCCAGCGGAGGGACTCGAGGAATTGGGCTTCTGCTGGAGTCTCGACCTGGAGGGAGCCAACCCAATGAAGGGACTTGAAAAATCGATCTTCTGTTGGAGTCTCGACCTCGGAGGAGCCAGCCCAGTAGAAGGACTTGAGGAATCGAGCTTCTGCTGGAGTCTTGACCTAGGGAGAGCCAGCCTAGCAGAATGTGGAGTTTGACTTCGGCTAGAGTCTCGACTAGTGGGGAGCCAACCCAGCGAAGGGACTCAAGGAATCGGGCTTCTACTAGAGTCTCGACCTGGTGGGGCCAGCCCAGCAGAAGGACTTGATGGGATGGAGCTTACAGTTGCAATCTCCATCGAATGGATCCCTGCAGGACCCAGTTATGTCATTTCTTCATTGGTCTCCTATTCCCAAGTCCTGACAAAACATCATGCTCGGGGCTAAGGAGGTAATTGTGGAGCTGACACTAAAAGGCAGAGATCTGTTGCCATTAAATGCCATTATCACCGCCACTTTGCATGTCGTGCCTTGAGGCTAGTATAGGGATGCAATATCAGTGGGTCCGAGGAAGCATAATGATGGAGGTATGACTCAAGGCTATTTTTATTGCATCAACGCATCTCCCTCAGGCAACATCACCATATGGCACCTATCTGAAGGCGGGAGTGCTGAAAGGATGTACGGCTGTAGTCTAGTGGCTTTGAAGAGAGGGAAAGCTTTTCCCCACAATTACCTATTTCAGAACTTTCTTGCTCACCGCCGGGCCAGAGCTTCTTCTTTCTCTTGACTGTCTTTTTCCTTAATAACCAGGTTAGTCTCCTTGGACCTTCTCCTTCTCTTTTGGCTAGGATGAGTCTTCCTGTAGGGCTCCCAGGTCTCCTCTTCCTGTACACCTTTTTTTCTGATCTCGGATGGCTGTGTCCGGTCAACACCACCGCTCTTCCAGTAACCCTGCTAGGGCAGGGCCTTCTCGGTTGAGGACTCCATCTTCAGATGAGGAAGAGGAGGTCCCTCTCATCATTCGCAGAAACCTCTACTTGACCGGACTGGTCATCGATGGGCCAGGGTCCCTCCTGCTCCTTCTGACTCTTCTGCTCCTGTTGCTTCTTCTAGGTCTTCCTGTCCGACCGGCCTTTTGGTGTAGCTTTGACGATAACCCGGGAGGATCTCTCTATGATCCGAGCTACCTACGGGATCTTGGATTCTGTCCGACTCTCGTTTCCATGACCAGAGGAGCGGGTCACCTCTAGTGGCCCAGGTCAAATAGCCCTCTAGAAGAGTTCTTCCTCGGGGACATTCACTTACCTTTCCATCCCTTCTATCTCTTTTTTTTAAGCAACTACCATCTTGTTCCAGCCCAGTTGGCTCACAACACCATTAGGGTCATCAACTGCTTCATTGTTTTCTGCCACTTCCATGGGATTGTCACCTGCTTCTCCTTTTTTAGGACCTTTTTTAACCTAAAATGCCACCCAACCAAGGATGAGTGGTGGTGCATTTATCCTCGCCTGAAGGGGATAAAGTTTGAGCACCCCTCTTGCATCAAGGGATGGAAGAGAAATTTTTTTTTTACTTCTGTCGAAGGGGTGGACTGTGTCTAGAGCGATCTGGATCGGACCCCAAACCGAAACTCCTAGGTTGAGGCCTCTAATCGGGAGGTATATGACCAGCTTATCTCCGATCAGATCCCCCCTCTCAAGGTTCTACTGTTAGAGCAGAACTTGTTCGACACCGGGATTAGCTCGATCCAGGGGTAAGGTGAGTCCAAAGGGTGTTGCCTAGTAAGCAACCCAAGAGGGGGGGTGAATTGGGTCTCTAAAAATTAATTGATGTAATGCAATAGTATGTGATCCAACCCAACAATTAACCAAGTACTATGAATGCAAATGAAGTGCTCTTAAGTAAATGTGCAGCGGAAATATAAAGCAATAAAAGTAAGCGCAATGAGAGGAAACAAGCAACCACAAACACAAAGAAGTAAAGTGGTTCGGTGCTATCCAATGCACCTACATCCACTCCCAAAGATCTCCTTGAAAATTTACTATAATTTTAACATTTTATAGCTGATTAGTTTTTCGGGCTCACTAATCAAAACCCGACTTGTTTTCATAAGGCTCACAAGCGAAAACCTCACTTGGTTTTATGGGCTAACCAAGAACCTAAAGGGTTTTAAGGCTCACCACCAACCTTCCTTGGTTTTGCAGGTTAACCAAGAACCTAACTGGTTTTCAGAGGCTCACCAATAACCTCCCTTGGTTTTGCAATAAGCTAACCAAGAACCCTTATAACAAATAAGTTTTGAAGTAGAGAAATAATAAAAGCTTTCTAATAAAAAGCGGGTATCTCTTTGAAGCTTGTTGTTGTGATTTCTCAAGAATGGTTGATCTTTAATGCTCTTGAAGTCTCTTGAATGCTTGGAGGCTTGCTTTTGCTTGAGTAGTTGAACTTCAATGAATAGGAGTGAATGCTCTCTTTTCTTCTCTTTTTGTTCTTCCTTAATCAATCTCTTCTTCTTTGATTTGATTTGGAGCATATAAATACCTTTCCAAGGCCTCAATTCTGGTTTCTAGCCATTAGACATGAAAATCTAGCCATTAGGGGTGAAGAGGGATGAGTTCTATATTTGAAAAACTAGCCATTACTGTTCCCAGAACTCCATGTGTCGACACTTCAGGCTGTGAGTCGACACTTGAACTTCTTGAGTCTAAAAGGGATATGCCCTACAAGCCAATCTATGTTGTATCTCCCAAACCATTGTAATTGATAATTTTCTAAATAAAGGCATTATTTTTCATCATACGCTGTGTTTATATTATATGATGAACCCCATAGATTAGGGCTATGATTTTAGGGTTATGATGAGATCATACCAGTGAGACCTAAAATCTTATAACCTTAATCTAAAGTATTCCTAGTCAAACGAACCCTGAGTAGGGGATCAGGGTTTTCCGGTAAGACTAGCACATCCCATGTATACTGGAAAGGGTGACTGCTCTCACAGTCACTTGTGTATGACACTAATACTGGGATGTGGGTGCTCATTGGAGAATGAGTTCACTGATATGATCTAACTTGAGAACATCTAGTGGAGTCCTAACTACATGTCAATAGAAGGTTCTCATAGTGGGAGTGGTACAAGTAATCTTTTGACCTAAGACTGCCATAAGTACCTTATGCACATAAACCCATTCTTTGGTTCAATCCTAATCATGACACTGAGTCATGCACAGGATTGATACTGGGAATGGTGAATTGGATATGAAGGTAATGAGTAGGTCAACAAGGAATCGATCACTCTTAGTAAGAGGAGATTGTATCCAGCTAGTTAACAATCGGATGATGATTCAGGGAATCTTTGATCAAAGTAAAGATATTAGAGATGGTTTCTAATATAAAGATAATTGAATCATCGATATAAGACTGAGCTAGAAATAAATATAATATTGGATTTGACATATATCCATATCCATAATTATATTTTTTGGTGCAGGCTGATCGAAAGATTTAATTGTACGGTAACTCTCTACTGAAGGATAATTTTGGTATTTCACCAGAATTTCCATATCTTCCGGGTAGACATGACACGTTGCTAGACGTCAATCTTGTCTTGTGGGTTGATCAAATTCAAAGATCATTTATTAGGAAGAGTCCTAATTGATCAAATCGGGTAAGCCCGGTTTGACCTAAATCGATTAGAAAGAGTTCTAATCAAATTAGGTCAACTTGTATTCGAACCCACTACTGGCTAGATGTGGAACCCAATGGGTCACACACTTAAAAGGATTGATCAAGAGTTTAATTTGGAATTAAATCATCTTTGCAGGATAACACTCTAGCAGGTGTTGCAAACCCTAGCTTCTATTCGAATCGGATTCGAATTAGGGTTCCGGATTGGTTCAAATTGGGTTCTAATTGGACCTAATTAGACCCTAATTATGAAAATAGGATTATGGCTAACCCTATTGGCTAGCCATGTAACTTGGCTAGCCTCCCCACCCGCCCCCCTTGCAATTTCATGCCAAATGCCAAGAGTCCATGCGCATATGGACTCTTGGCGCGCCATTTGGAAGAGTCCATGGTGCATGGACTCTTGGCGCGTCCCGCTTAATTCTCTGATGAATTAAGATGGGGCGGCCTCCTTTCTTAATGATTAGCACACCATCTCTCCCCCCTTGGATGGGAACCCAACGGCTGATGGGATTTTAAGAAAGAAGGAATGTGCTAACTCTTCCCGGGCGCGCGAAATAACATCTCTTCAGAGATGAAAAGTCGCGACCCCTTTCTTTTTAAAACACCACGGCTTTTTCTTTAAGAAATGCCGTGGGATTTAATCTGAAGGGCCATGAGAAAGTGGGAAGGGGTGTGAGAAATTGAGAAAGGCATGAGAAGGAGTTTACGGAGAGTTTTGAAGGTGCCTCTCTAAAAACTATTTAAGGCGCCGAAAAAATTAGAACTCGGGTCATGTGTTTTTCTGTTTTTCTTTCTTCCTCTCCTGAAGACTCTTTTATTCTTTTCTTGCTCTTGAACTATTTCCTTTATAGAGTACACCTCTGTCGAAACTCTGCTACTGAACAAGAATAAGAGTAAAAGTCTCCGACGGTAAAGAAAAGAAAGAAGTTCTGATTTGTTCTTTTCTTTCTTACATTAAGACATCATTGTCTTAATTTCTCCTCCAACTTAAGACAAGCCTATGTCCTCTTAGGACAAGGTCTTTTCTTTAAGACAAGGGTGTCTAAAGGTCCAAGGTCTTAGTGGAAGGAGGAGAAGAGGTCAAGGAAAGGGAGGCAAGCTCTTGTGTGGAGGAATTTAAGCCATAGTCCAAGCAATTGAGTTCTAGGAAGAAGAACTCAATAGAAGGAACCATTGAAAAGAAGATAGAGTTGTCTTGATCATTGCTCTGTGTGGATCACCATCGGAGGGCGGACACTTGGACGCCTGGTGATATCAATTAGCCTCTTCAACATCAAATTTTGTTGGAATTAGCGATTACAGATTGGTACCCTAATTCTAACAATGTAAGTTTGTATGTTTATTATATGTTTTAATCCTGAGTAAGGAGATCTTGGCTAAGGGATTATGGTGCAAATTTCATCATTTTGAAATTACAGTTCCGCTGCGGTGCACCGGATTCCCAACAGTGGTATCAGAGCCAGGTTTATTATAGTTAAAACATATGAAAATTATTTATATGTGTTTTTGTTGTAGTATCGCAATTAGGGTTTTAAACCCTTGAATGCTGATACACTTTGCAGAATTTATGGGATGCATATATGATAATTAATGTTTTGATGTATGCCACTAGTTAGGGTTTTTCACTCAAACCCTAATTATTATAGAGATATGATTAGTTTTGAAGTCATCATACTGAAATTAGGTTGCCCTGGCATAATGGTGGATCCATTATGTGGTAAATGGTTGTCCTAGTATGATGACACACTTAGCACATATATGTTTATCAGAGTGATATGATTGTGATATGTTCTATAAGAATGTGCTAGCAATTTTATAAAGCCCTCTTCTTAAAATTATATTAAGTCATAGTATATTTAACTAATAAGCATCACTAGTCATGATGAACAATTGATCATTCGGTGTCTAGAAAGGTGGTTCTGGGAAGGTAAAGAGAATCGTGGTTTTTAATTGGTTCCATTGACTGACCTGGCCAATTTTTATTGGTGTCTAGGAAAGCAACGGGGGACTCCCACATCTCTTCTACTTTCCTGGCCGATTTGATTATATTTAAATCTTGACTTAAATGCTTAGTGTTAAAAAATACTATATATTGGCCTTCCTTCATGCTGGATCATTATTGTGTTATGAACCATATTAGGTTTGTTGTGTTATCTGCAAGACCTAATATGGTGATTGACATAATATTGGTCTAGTGCATAGATATGCTTACAGTATATTCAGTATAATGCCTTGTTGTGTTATCTGCAAGGGCATTATATTTGAATACTGACTGTATAGAAATGAAAGGGTGTTGACTTAACTAGAACATTATGGTTTATTGTGTTTTCTGCAAGACTTATAATGTTCTAGAGACCAAGTTATTTTTTGAGAATTATATGAGATATAATTGGAAGAGTTTCCTACCTTTGAGCTTATAAAAGATTTGTTGTGTTATCTACAAGATCTTTTATAAGTTATTAGGATCTCAATCTCACTAAGAAAAATCGATCAGGGTTCTTCTCGATTATCATAGTGAGGGCTATGATTTTTGATAAAATAGTGGGAGACATAATTAAATTGAAGACCTAATTTAATTATGTAAGTCATTTCATGGTTGTTTGCTTATGTATTGTTCTTTATTAAATGTAGATAAATGGCATCTTCATTATCACTGCGAAGCATCTTAGATACCAACAAACTGACTGGTCCAAACTATGTGGACTGGTTGAGAAACTTAAAGATTATACTGAGTTCAGAAAAACTTTCTTATATTCTTGATACCCTTAGTCTTAATCAACTAGGGGATGATGCCACACAGGAAGATATGGCCACATACAAAATATGGCAGAATGACTCCCTTACTGTCAAGTGTATCATACTGGCCTCTATGACCAATGAGTTACAGAGGCAGCATGAAAGCATGGATACTCAATCCATAATGCTCAATTTAAAAGAGCTTTATGGAGAACAAAGTAGAACTGCTAGATACGAAATATCTAAGTAGTTATTCCGTGCTAGGATGACAGAGGGTACATCCGTTCAGGATCTTGTTCTAAAGGTAATTGACTTAATCACCAGATTGGGTCAATTAGGGTTTATTATGGATGGGGAGCTGAATCAAGATTTAATCCTGCAATCACTCCCAGAGTCATTTTCTCAGTTTGTCTTGAATTATCACATGAATAAACTGAACACTTCCTTGCCTGAGCTGTTAAATATGTTAAAAACAGCAGAGAGCCACATTAAGAAAGAAAAGGCTCCACTTCTTCTTGTTGATAAGACCAATAAGAAGAAATCAGGCAAAAAGGGTTTTAGTAGGAGGCTAAACCCTAAGGGTGGCATCAATAAGAATAAGAAAGGAAAGAAGGCCTCAAAACAGTCAACCTTTTTCTTTTACGGCAAAGCAGGACATTGGAAAAGGAATTGCAAGGCTTACCTTGCAACTGTGAAGCCTGGTGCGTCAGATGGCACCAAAAGGTATGTATGAGATACATACTATATTGACATTAAATTCGCCTATATCAAATACTTGGGTATTGGATACCGCTTGTGGTTACCATATATGCAAATCTTTGCAGGACCTCCACAAACTTAAAGTATTGAAGAAAGGCGACTTCAATCTCTACGGTGCTGGTGGTGATATCATCCAAGCAGAAGCTGTAGGGACCTATATTTTGAAGTTGCCTTCAGGGAAGGTCTTGGAGTTAGAAAATTATTACTATATGCCAAAGGTTATTAGGAACATTATATCTATTCCTTTGTTATTAAAACAAGGATATGTAATGGATGTAACGAGCACTGGTTGCTCGATAATGTTATCTAATAAAATTATTTATTTTGGCATATTTTGTAATGGACTCTTAACTCTTTCTTCCAATGATAGTGTTTTTCATGTCAATAATAAAAGGAAAAGAAAAGACTTTAATGATACTTTACTTTGGCATCATCGACTTGGTCATGTTAATGAGTCTAGGATAAGCAAGTTATACAAGGAAAAATTCCTTGATCCTTATGAGTATGAATCATTAGGAACTTGCGAATCATGTCTCATGGGTAAGATGACCAAGACTCCATTCACTGGACATGGAGAAAGGTCAACTGAGTTATTAGGACTTATACATACTAATGTATGTGGTCCAATGACAACTCAGGCCAGAAGAGGATACTCATATTTTATCACTTTTACAGATGATTTATCTAGGTTCGGATATGTGTATCTTATGAAACATAAATCTGAAGCCTTTGATAAATTTAAGGAGTATCAAAGAATGGTCAAAAAATAAACCGGAAAAAGTATTAAAGTTCTTCGTTCTGATCGAGGAGGAGAATACTTATCCACGGAGTTTTTAGACTATCTTAAAGTTAATGGAATTCTTTCTGAATGGACCCCTCCTTATACACCACAGCTAAATGGTATAGCTGAAAGGAAGAATAGTACCTTATTAGATATGGTACGATCCATGATGTGCTTCATAAATTTATCCATTTCCTTCTGGGGTCATGCCCTAGAAACTGCTGTTTACATTCTGAACAAGGTACCTTCTAAATCCGTTGTTAATACTCCATATGAAATTTGGAGTGGAAAGAAACCATATCTTAAATATTTCAAGGTATGGGGATGTCCAGCTTATGTTAAAAGAAATTTTGGACATAAGTTGGAACCTAGAGCAGATAAATATCTATTTGTAGGATATCCTAGAGAAGGTAGAGGATATCTATTCTACCATCCTACTGAACAAAAGATTTTTGTCAGCAGGCATGCCACTTTTCTAGAAAAAGAGTTCATTTTAGAAAAGGGCAATGGTAGAACTATTGAACTTGGAGAAGTACAAGAAACACAGATAGATAATTCTCAACCATTAGAACATATAGTTAGGACAGAACCAGAACACAAAACTCCTCCCCGTAGGTCTGATAGAGTGCCACGGGCACCTGAGAGGTATGGGTTCATTATTGAAAATAATGAAGCCCAAGTCATTCAAAATGATGAACCTCTGACCTATACGGAAGCTATCTTGAGTACTGATTCAGATAAATGGCAAGAAGCCATGGAATCCAAAATAGACTCTATGTATGTAAACCAAGTATGGTCTTTGGTTGATGCACCAGAGGGTATTAATCCTATTGGGTACAAATGGGTCTATAACAAAAAGATTGGGGCTGATGGCCAAGTTGAAACCTATAAAGCTAGATTAGTGGCTAAAGGTTTTAGACAAAAACAGGGAATTGATTATGATGAAACATTCTCACCTGTTGCCATGCTCAAATCAATATGAATTTTACTTGCTATAGCAGCATATCATGATTATGAGATCTGGCAGATGGATGTGAAGACTGCATTCCTCAATGGCTTCCTTGAGGAAGAAGTCTACATGTCACAGCCAGAAGGTTTTATTTCAAAAAATAAACCTAATCAAGTATGCAAGCTAAAGAAATCCATTTATGGATTAAAGCAGGCTTCAAGGAGTTGGAACATCCGCTTTGATGAAACTATTAAACGGTTTGGTTTTATCAAAAATGTGGATGAACCCTGTGTTTATAAGAAGAATAGTGGGAGTGCCATAATCTTCTTGGTTCTGTATGTAGATGACATACTTCTCATTGGGAATGATATCCCAATGTTGCAATCAATCAAGGTTTGGCTATCAAACCAGTTTTTCATGAAAGATTTGGGAGAAGCATCCTATATACTAGGTATTAAGATCTATAGAGAAAGATCTAAGAGGATGCTAGGTTTATCCCAATCTAGGTACATTGACTTAGTGCTGAAAAGATTCAGCATGGATGGAAGTAAAAGAGGTTATCTTCCTATGAGTCAAGGCATACATCTTTCTAAAAGGATGTCTCCTAAGACACCTGAAGAAAGAAATAGAATGAATTCTATACCCTATGCTTCGGTAATAGGGTCCATAATGTGTGCCATGTTATGTACTAGGCCTGATGTGGCATATGCTTTAGGCATTGTCAGTAGGTTTCAGGCTGATCCAGGAGAGGATCATTGGAAAGCAGTTAAAAATATTCTTAAGTACCTAAGAAGGACTAAGGATATTTTTCTGGTTTATGGTGGTTCTGATCTTAAACTAGAAGCTTATTCTGATTCTAGTTTTCAATCAGACCCTGATGATAGCAAATCCATTTCGGGATATGTTTTTACCCTAAATGGTGGAGCAGTGAGTTGGAAGAGTACCAAGCAGCAGACTGTAGCTGACTCAACCACAGAGGCAGAATACATAGCTGTTAGTGAAGCCGCCAAGGAAGCAGTCTGGATGAAGAAGTTCATCACAGAGTTGGGTGTTATTCCTGAAATTGAAAACCCAGTGCCACTTTACTATGACAACACTGGGGCTGTTGCTCAAGCTAAGGAACCAAGAGCTCATCATAAGTCCAAGTACATTCTGAGACACTTCCATCTCGTCCAAGAAATAGTAGAGAGACAAGATGTCTACATAAATAGAGTTGATACAAAGAACAATGTAGCAGACCCGTTCACTAAGGCTCTACCACAGCGAGATTTTGATCGCCACCTCGAGTGTATGGGATTAAGATTTAAAGGCGATTGGCTTTAGTGCAAGTGGGAGATTGAAAGGGATATGCCCTACAAGCCAATCTATGTTGTATCTCCCAAACCATTGTAATTGACAATTTTCTAAATAAAGGCATTATTTTTCATCATACGCTGTGTTTATATTATATGATGAACCCCATAGTTTAGGGCTATGATTTTAGGGTTATGATGAGATCATACTAGTGAGACCTAAAATCTTATAACCTTAATCTAAAGTATTCCTAGTCAAAGGAACCCTGAGTAGGGGATCAGGGTTTTCCGATAAGACTAGCACATCCCATGTATACTGGAAATGGTGACTGCTCTCACAGTCACTTGTGTATGACACTAATACTGGGATGTGGGTGCTCATTGGAGAATGAGTTCACTGATATGATCCAACTTGAGAACATCTAGTGGAGTCCTAGCTACATGTCAATAGAAGGTTCTCATAGTGGGAGTGGTACAAGTAATCTTTTGACCTGAGACTGCCATAAGTACCTTATGCACATGAACCCATTCTTTGGTTCAATCCTAATCATGACACTGAGTCATGCACAGGATTGATACTGGGAATGGTGAATTGGATATGAAGGTAATGAGTAGGTCAACAAGGAATCGATCACTCTTAGTAAGAGGAGATTGCATCCAGCTAGTTAACAATCGGATGATGATTCAGGGAATCTTTGATCAAAGTAAAGATATTAGAGATGGTTTCTAATATCAAGATAATTGAATCATCGATATAAGACTGAGCTAGAAATAAATATAATATTGGATTTGACATATATCCATATCCATAATTATATTTTTGGGTGCAGGCTGATCGAAAGATTTAATTATACGGTAACTCTTTACTGAAGGGTAATTTTGGTATTTCACCAGAATTTCCATATCTTCCGGGTAGACATGACACGTTGCTAGACGTCAATCTTGTCTTGTGGGTTGATCAAATTCAAAGATCATTTATTAGGAAGAGTCCTAATTGATCAAATCGGGTAAGCCCGGTTTGACCTAAATCGATTAGAAAGAGTTCTAATCAAATTAGGTCAACTTGTATTCGAACCCACTGCTGGCTAGATGTGGAACCCAATGGGTCACACACTTAAGAGGATTGATCAAGAATTTAATTTGAAATTAAATCATCTTTGTAGGATAACACTCTAGCAGGTGTTGCAAACCCTAGCTTCTATTCGAATCGGATTCGAATTAGGGTTCCGGATTGGTTCAAATTGGATTCTAATTGGACCTAATTAGACCCTAATTGTAAAAATAGGATTATGGCTAACCCTATTGGCTAGCCATGTAACTTGGCTAGCCTCCCCACCCGCCCCCCTTGCAATTTCATGCCAAATGCCAAGAGTCCATGCGCATATGGACTCTTGGCGCGCCATTTGGAAGAGTCCATGGCGCATGGACTCTTGGCGCACCTCGCTTAATTCTTCGATGAATTAAGATGGGGCGGCCTCCTTTCTTAATGATTAGCAAACCATCTCTACCCCCTTGGATGAGAATCCAATGGCTGATGGGATTTTAAGAAAAAAGGAATGCGCTAACACTTCCCAGGCGCGCGAAATAACATCTCTTCGGAGATGAAAAGTCGCGACCCCTTTCTTTTTAAAACACCGTAGCTTTTTCTTTAAGAAAGGCCATGGGATTTAATCTGAAGGGTTGTGAGAAAGTGGGAAGGGGCGTGAGAAATTGAGAAAGGCGTGAGAAGGAGTTTATGGAGAGTTTTGAAGGTGCCTCTCTGAAAACTATTTAAGGCGCAGGAAAAATCAGAACTCGGGTCATGTGTTTTTCAATTTTTCTTTCTTCCTCTCCTGAAGACTCTTTTATTATTTTCTTGCTCTTTCACTATTTCCTTTACAGAGTACACCTCTGTCGAAACTCTTCTACTGAACAAGAATAAGAGTAAAAGTCTCCGATGGTAAAGAAAAGAAAGAAGTTCTGATTTGTTCCTTTCTTTCTTACATTAAGACATCATTGTCTTAATTTCTCCTCCAACTTAAGACAAGCCTATGTCCTCTTAGGACAAGGTCTTTTCTTTAAGACAAGGGTGTCTAAAGGTCCAAGGTCTTAGTGGAAGGAGGAGAAGAGGTCAAGGAAAGGGAGGCAAGCTCTTGTGTGGAGGAATTCAAGCCATAGTCCAAGCAATTGAGTTCTAGGAAGAAGAACTCAATAGAAGGAACCATTGAAAAGAAGATAGAGTTGTCTTGATCATTGCTCTGTGTGGATCACCATCGGAGGATGGACACTTGGATGCCTGGTGAGATCAATTAGCCTCTTCAACATCAAATTTTGTTGGAATTAGCGATTACAGGTTGGTACCCTAATTCTAATAATGTAAGTTTGTATGTTTATTATATGTTTTAATCCTGAGTAAGGAGATCTTGGCTAAGGGATTATGGTGCAAATTTCATCATTTTGAAATTACACTTCCGCTGCGGTGCATCGGATTCCCAACAGAGTCAACACCTAGTTCAAAAGTCTTCAATGTAGCTTTCTGGAAATGTCAATTGTGTCGACACTTCTTCAGGTGAGTTGACACTTTAAGTCGATACATAGCATCTATGTGTCGATACTTCACCAGATCTTCAACTTCATCAAGTTCTGTGACCAAAAAATCTTAGGCGATGAGCTGATCCTTGTGTCGACACTTCAAGTCCATGTGTTGATACTTCAGCCATGCCATCTGAAACTTTCTTTGCATACCGGCTTGAATCGACACTTTACTGTCATATGTCGATACTTGGTGTCATGTGTCGATACTTTGAGTCGACACCTCATCGAGATCTTCATTAAAATACCTGAACTTATGTCTAATCAAGTCTATATTGAACTTATGTATTCATTCAAGCAATCTTCACTTATTCAAGTCTTCTTTGAGTAGATCTTTTATCTAAACTTTGGCTTCTTCAATCAAACAATCATTTATCAAATTGATGAGCACCTTTTTCTATAAAAACATACTTCAAAGAAATCATTAGTACTTAACTTATACTTAAGCATTTTGCTTATCATCAAAATCAATAATGGAGTCAACAATCTCTCCCTTTTTGATGATGACAAAACCTTTAAGTATAAATTGCATTAAAATCTTTTAAACGAATTTTTTTTTTTTAAGGTGCGAAGAGCTAATTGCAATAGGTGTATCAAAGTAATTGCAATATTAAAATGATATATCAAAGCAAGAGTGTTATAATGGTTAAGAGAATCAGAGCTTGGAATATATATAAGATATAAACTCATGTATCATGATACACTAAAGGAAACATGCTTAGGAGAGATAAAAATTCAGCAATAAACTAGGCTCCCCCGAATAGATGATTCATAAAAGAATTTATAAACATCTTTTCAAACATCTAAAGAAAAGATTTGACGTGAAATTCAATTCAAAATAGATTTTCAATATAAAGGAGGTATTGCTCTCTCTTAGTTAATGAATTTGTAAAGAGTTTTCAATTTAAGCTTAACCAAATTTTCAAAAGAATTTTCAAATTTACAAATTTTCAAACATAGATTTTATACTATTACACTATTACTTCCCCGCACATTTATACTTTAGTCTTATTACTCCCAATTTTTGTTATCATTAAAAAGGTAGGAAGAGAGTAGGCAAGTCATTCAAGATATAGCATCGAAGTATAATAAAAAATTCATCCATTCATTCATAAATAAAGACAATGAAGTACTAAAGGAAATTAAAGCATTTCATTCATTCGAAGTTATAACCATGAAGTACAATATAAGATTTCATATAATATCAGAATTTGTTTACAAAGACAACATCAAAACATACAAAAAGTACATAAAAGCAAACTATCTAAACATACTAAGTATCATAATCCTCATTCTCATCCTCGAAATATCCGATTTTAATCGGTCCAATATCAGTGAAAGAGTGAGCTTAGGGCCACATCGATCTGTGATCACGAAGATGGGTCTTGGTCAGTCGTGGAGGAGTACGACGACCTCATCCTCTGCATCGAGCATATGTTCGACCTCTAGCTGAAGCAGAATAGGTGGAGGCAATGTCATCAGTAGGAATAGAGCAGATCGGAGCGATGGTCTCTACAACTATCGGATGTGGTGTTGATCAAAAGATGGACCGAAATCAAGATAATGAAAGCCAGGTGTGTAAAAATCTAGCTCTCGGATAAGAGAGGATGTATGAAGGGTAGGTGTATAAATAATGGGTGTGTCAAAAATTGGTGTATATGTAATCAGTGAGTCAACAATAGGAGTGTCAATAATGGGGTTATCAATAACAGGTGAAAGAATATGAATAGGAACATGATCATCAGATCTGGAAGGTGGAGTAGATGAAACATGAGTCTAAGTGGGTGAACTGGAAAAATCATGAATGGGACTCCTAGGCAAGTCTACTGTCACCTCTGCTGCTGGCTCTAAAATCAAGTTTGGAAAGTCGAAACCATCAGAGTTAGTCTCCTCCTCATCATCATCATCACTATCAGATCCTAGTGCTGGGGCAGATGGAGCTAGAGCTGGAACACTCTGAGATGAAGGTCTGGATAGTGTAGTCAAGATAGCGGAGATGCCATCACTCAATCATCTATGACTGTCTCTTGTCTCCATGATAAAGCTATCAAGTCACTATCTAATGATCAAGATATCTATCTCTATGCAACTGACTCTGTCCAACAAACTCTCTGAAACTCCTGGTGCATCCGGCTGAACTGGCTGAGGTTGAGATATAGGCTCAGACTAAGAAGCAGACTCTGGCTGCGTTGCTGGCTCAGGCTATCTCTCTGGAAAAGGTGACTCTAAAGGTCCTGCCTCGCTGGTAAGTGTACGCTCCTTTGCATCATCATCATCATCTCTGTCGTCGACCTGACCAGATACTCTACATCTCCACTGGCCTCTGAATAGCTAATATCCCATCCGATGTAAAGACATGATGTCATAGACATCAGTATGTAGGAGCATCTGGAAGGGCTCATCCTCAAACGTAACACAATACTCCCTGAACAATAGTGTCAACCCTATCCCGTAGGGTAATCCGAGTCTTTGACTCGTCGAAGCCTCCATCATCTGATGTACTATGAGCACCGAAAGGCAGACGGGTGTGTGCTATACCAATGAGACCATCACGAGTAGCTCTCTCTCAATGATGTAGTCAAAGCGTCTGATCTTCGGCAAAAGAATTTGGGTGACAATATGATGAAGAAGTCTTATCTCGGTAAACAAACGGGATGCTGGCATAGTTGCTCCCTCAAGCAAATTATCTAACTCGAATATGCATTAAAGTCCACTCACTCTATCAATCAAACTGTCAACAACTGAACCAGTCATAAAAATATCCCACATGCTGCTCAATATCTTTGAAGTCACGGGGATATCCCTGCCTCTAACCTAAGCTAGCCAACCATCACTCCCACAGGCTAATGATCCGTAGAACTCTCATATGAGCCCTGGGTAGTATCTCTCGCTCAGTGAACAGAAGGATGTTATACCAGCATATCTAATCTACTGACCGATCGTGAAGTGCTATTGGTAGACAAAACTGAAGTCTACATGGCATCCTCCAACAACTGTCTTCGAGCCCATCCAACTGGAAGCAGTAAATAGGGGTCGTACAGGTGGATCTAGAGCTCTAGCTTCATGCTTGGCTTTGGTTCTTCACTTTTCTTCCTGATTAGATGGTCGAGGGTGATGGATAACTTGTTTTTGGGGTCCCATTACATAAAATCAAGATTTGAACAAGATTGAAGGAGAAACCTAGGGTTTCTAGGGTTAAAGTGAAAATAGGAGAGGGAATGTCACTCAATTTGGACCAAAAATCATCAAAAAATGAAGAATCAAGGAATTTTGAGCACAGATTGGAGGGAAGGAATAGTGTGGAGAGAGTTAGGGCATGTGTCGGCTCGAGTGGGGAGGAGAAATGGAAGAAATAAAATACTTCGGAATTCCCTTAACCTCGGTGTGCTGCCGTTCATGTGTCGACACATCAACTTAAAACTGAAAATCAAGAGAATGAGGGGCATATCAAAATCATTGGAAATTCAATGAAATTAATAATAATTGATTATGATTGATGTCAAATTTGATCTTATTTTGAGTCAAAGATGGGAAGATTTTAATCAAAAGGATTAATGATCCCAACTTCTCTTCTAATCATACAGAACCGATCTTCAAGGAGAGGTTTAGTCAAAATATCAACTAATTACAATTCAGTACAAATAAATTCAAGCACAATATCATTTTTTTCAACATGATATCTAATAAAGTGATGCCTAATTTCTATGAGTTTGCTTTTAGAGTGTTGAACAGGATTTTTAGTTTAGCAAATAGCACTGGTATTATAACATTTTATAGGTGTACTAGTTAACTTAATTCCAAAATCTTCAAGTTATTGCTTAATCAACAAGATTTGAGCACAACTTCCTGCTGTAATATACTCAGCTTTAGCTATGGATAGTACAACTGAAATTTGTTTCTTGCTAAACCAGGAGATTAAGTTAACTCCAAGAAATTGGCAAGTACCACTAGTACTCTTTCTATCCAATTTACAACCAACAAAATCAGCATCAGAATATCCAATTAATTCAGTAGATGAATCTCTAGAATACCATAAGCCAATATCAATTGTACCAGATAGATATCTAATAATGTGCTTAACAGCCAATAAATGTGATTCTTTAGGTTCAGACTGATATCCAGCATACATGCATACATTGAACATTATATTTGGTCTACTAGTAATTAAGTACATTAAAGAGCCAATCATACTTCTATATAATTTTTGATCTACAGATTTACCATGCTCATCTTTATCAAGTTTACAAGAGGGGCTCATAGATGTACCTATTGATTTAGTAGTCTTTATCCCAAACTTCTTTATAATTTCTCTTGTATACTTAGCTTGGTTGATGAAGATTCCATATTTAGTTTGCTTGATTTGGAGTCTGAGAAAGAAATTGAGTTCTCCCATCATGCTCATCTCGAACTCACCCTGCATTAGCTTAGCAAACTCTTGACAAAGAATTTCATTAGTAGCACCGAAAATAATATCATCAACATATATTTGCACTACTAAAAATCATTATCTTTCTTCTTTAGAAATAAAGTTTTATCAACATGGCCTCTAGAAAATTCATTTTCAATCAGAAACTTGCTGAGTCTTTCATACCAGGCTCGAGGTGCTTGCTTTAATCCATAAAGTGCTTTGTGTAATTTAAAAACATGATCAGGATGTGTGTGATTTTGAAAACCAAGTGGTTGTTCAACAAAAAACTTTTCTATTATAAAATCATTTAGAAAAGCACTTTTAACATCCATTTGGAAGAGTTTATAATTCATAAAACAAGCAAATGCTAATAGTAGTCTAATTGCTTCAAGTCTAGCAACATGAGCAAAAGTTTCATCAAAATCAATTCCTTCCTCCTGATTATAGCCTTTAGTAACTAGCCTAGCTTTATTTGTAACAACAATTCCATTTTCGTCTAACTTATTCCTAAATACCCATTTAGTGCCAATAATAGAAATATTAGATGGTCTTTCTATTAATGTCTAGACATTATTTCTATCAAACTGAATTAATTTGTCTTGCATAGCATTTGTCCAGTTAGGGTCTTTTCCAGCATCTTCAAAACATTTAGGCTCTACTTGAGAAACAAAAGCTATATAATCACATTTATTTCTAATTGAGTCTCGAGTTCTTACCTCTGTAGATGGATCACCTAGGATTAATTCCTTAGGATATCCATGAGCATACTTCCACTTTTTAGGTAGATCTTGGTGCTTTGGAGTATCTTCATCTTTCTCATTTTAATCTCGATCTTCTTCACTTGGCTGAGAGGGTTGATCATTCAATGTCGACTTTTGAAGCTTATCAGCACCTGCACATGCATAAGAAGTATCCTCTTTTTTGGAGGATTTGTTAGTAGACTCTTCAAAAACAACATGTACAGACTCTATAACTAAGATTCTTTTGTTAAAAATTTTATATGCCCTGCTTGATGTAGATTATCCTAAAAAGATACCTTCATTAGACTTGGCATCAAATTTTCCAAGATTGTCTTTGCCATTATTTAAGATAAAACATTGACAACCAAAAACTCTGAAATACTTTAAAGTTGATTTTCTTTGATTCTAAAGTTCATAAGGAGTTTTGGTGGGGACACCAGAGCCAGAAAGAAGCAATTTGATTCTATTTGAATTTCAATTTGAAGTCTATGGAGTCTAATAAAATTGTATTTGGGATTATGAGGAAGTTGTAATTGGTCCAATTGGGTCTCAATTGGGTCTAAATTGTTGTTTAGGTCTAGTAATTAGTTTTTGGGTCCATTTTGGGTTTAAATGGGACCTAAGTTATTTTTGTATGGAATTGACTAAGTCTACATCACATGAAGGAAGTTAAGAGGGGTCCACATCTACATTTATTTGGTTGGCTACTTGAAGAAAGGAAGCTCCACGCCTATTCTTTCCTCCAAGAAAACCATTCACATATTCTCTCACCAAACAAAGAGTTAAAATCGATGGAAGGAGCTTTATGAAGGTAGTAATTAAGGAGCTTTAAAGGTGGAGGGAGTTTCTTGAAGAAAGCTTTATGAAGGTAGCAATTAAAGAGCATTAAAGGTGGAGGGAGTTTCTTGAAACAAGCTTTAAAGGTATTTAAGAGGCACAAGCTTTGAAGGCATTTAAGAGGCACAAGCTTTGAAGGCATTTAAGAGAGTTGGTTAAAGCTTTTCTACCTTTCACAAATTCTCTTCCTTCCCCACGAATTCTCTCTTTTGGAGGTGTTTTAGGCTGGCTCCACTCCCATTTAAATGTAGCAATTTAACTTCAATTAGCCAAGGAAAGAAAAGGAAGAAGATCAAATTGAAGGTTGGAAGATCAAGTCAAGATAACCATCTTTATGAAGCATTGGCACCCATTCTAAAACCTCAAAAATTGTAATTCCCTCTTCTTTTATTTTGAATTTGAATTTCAATCCATCTTACTACTTGTAATGAGGCTATAAATAGAGCCCAAAACCTTTCTTTGTAAGCATGATATTTTGAGTAATGAAAAGACAAAGTGCTGTTGCATTTTCTCCAATTCCTCCATTGCTAGTTTGCTTAAAGGTGCTAGGTGAGATGCCTAGAACAACTTGGGTGCGACGTCCATGTTTCGTAGGGTGTGATGCTCTACTTATCGATTCTGGTTCTTTAATCAAATTTGCCATTTGAAGACTCTTTAAGGTCTACATTCAATCCTTTGAAGAGATTCCTGAAGCAAGTCAAAGAAGAAGACCCCGGGAGCACAATCAACCTTGACGCCAACCTTCTTCGCCCCCCTTTAACTCTATTCTTCTGAGTTCTTGGCATTCTTAGCACTTTTCTAGTAATTAACTCTGATACTTTTTATAGATCCTTTCGAGATCCAACTCTGAAGATCGGAGTCCTTGCATTGGAACCGGTGTGATTGGAGTCCAGATGCCGGATCGGTCAGTTTTGGAGTCGGGTTCATCAACTTTAGAGTGTTGTGATCTAGATCTTCAACCGAGAGAATTTCAAAGTGTATTGATAAATCTAAACCCCTTCCCTTCCTCTAGATCTGAAACTCGAAAGTAGATAACCTAATCTAGGGTGGTTTTTCAATCACCGCGATCCTCCCTTATAGTTATTTGACAAGATCTGCATGCGAGTAGGTAATTTCGATAACTAGTTGTCACTTTATTTTCTTTAGGTCTTCATGTTTGTTTTGCTATTAGGATATCAGTTATTGCTCTCAAAATACAATATATATATATATATATATATATATATATATATATATATATGTATATAAAATTAAGATAAGCATGGCACATCACTCATCACCATCTTGTCCTGCATCAAATTTGGTATCAGAGCATGCTTGGATTAGGCTATCATCATTGCATCTGGTTTCTGTTATGCATCTACTCATATATGGTCTGATGTTTTTATTGTTTTTGTTTATAAGTAAGTCCAAAAATTGTGAAATTTAATTTGTTAAATGCATCGCATTTGAAAGTATTTTATTGCATTTTTCCATGATTTACTAAGTTCTGTGAAATTTTTCTCTTCTGTTTTTGGCCTGAGAATAGATTCTGTCAAAACTTCAGCAAGCATGATTTTGATTCGTTATGATTTGGGTTTTCATTAGTTTGCATGTTTGTCTGCTGCATTCATACATTAAGAAATTTCAAAGGCAATTCGTACAAGTTAGATGGGGGGAGGAGCTGATAACCTCTCCCTAGCACAAAACAAACAACATTGCATTCGAACCCAAGCTTTGAATTAAAATTGAGTAGAAACTTAATTGCTATTGTTCTAGAGAGCTAGGGACACCCACAAGGTCGGGTCAATCTAAGTGTCAAGCCATTTTAGGCAACTTGTTTGTGTGTGCTTGTGTGTTTAGGCAAGTGGTTCAGGGATAAGAGCCCGAAGGAAGGTGGGTTGGTTCGCTTACCTGGCCAGTTTTAAATTGGTGCCTAAGGCAAGTAAAGAGGAACCTCCACCAACCTTACACTTACCTGGCCAGGTGCCAAGTTACTACAACCAAGATTTTCATTTTGACCTAACATTTTGTTTGGGCTCTAGGTCTAGCTAGCTATAGCCAGTTAGGCTTGTTTGAGTGCATCGAGTTATTTGCATGACTACTAGGACTGGAACACCATATCAAGTTTCCTAGGACCAACCTAGTACATCCATGGATTCAAACCTTGAGAATCTCATGAGATCTATGACTGAGCAGCTTAGGCAGCTTAGCACTAGAGTCGATCAGAGGTTTGATCAGATGAATGGAAGAATAAGTTCGCTGGAGGAATCCCATGTGTCTCAACTTGACCCTACACCCGTTGGAGCTACCCCTTGGCATGACCTAGGATCTCAGCATCCAGAATTGACTCCTGACCCAATTCCTAGGCATCAAGCCCAGCATAGAGAAGTTACCCCTGAACCAATCCCTAGGTATCAAGCCCAACATAGAGAGGTTAGAACTGACCAAATTCCCAGGCATCGAGTCCAGCACAGAGGGGTTATCCTTGACCCTATTCCAGGAGGCCACAGTATGATATAGATGATCAAGAAGAGCGAGCACTCAGGTGTATTAGATTTGATGCACCAACATTTAACGGTACCTTAGATCCTAAAATTTACTCCGATTGGGAAAGTGACATGGATCAGTATATCGAATGGTATCATATGTCGAAAGAGCATAAGGTCAAATTCACTATGTTTAGATTAGTCTGGCAAGCACGACTATATTGGGATACTATGGAGAGACTAGAGTGACTGAGGAAAAACCAACCTATAGATAAGTGGCAGGAGATGAAATACAAATTAAGGGCCAAATACCTACCTTTGTCTTATAAATAGAGGTTATTAGATCAATGGTAGAGGTTGACCCAAGGAAATCACACCGTGTCCAAATACATCACTCTTTTTGATGAATATGCTATGCAGTGTGGTGTGTCCGAGTTTGAATCGGTTACTTTATCTAGGTTTAGAGCAGGCCTAAATAATGACATAAGTAGGGAACCATTTCTAAGAGAGGTACATGATTTAGAACACGCCTACTAGATTGCTCTGGATTCTGAAAGGTTTCAGAGGAGACCTGTTACCTATCGACTTGACTCGACTAGGTTTAGTGCTTCTGGAAACAGGCCAAATCAGAACCAAGTTCCTGCTAATCGATCTAGACCCAATCCCCAGCCTATTTATAAGGATGATAAAGGGAAAGCACCTATGGTTCAGAAGGATAGGAACCAAACCACACTATGTTTTAGGTGTAACCAGACTGGTCATTTTGCCGCTCAATGTCCATCACGAGCCCTACATATAGGGGGACCTGAATTGGAGGAACCTGAAACTAAGGAGTCTTGTGATGAAGAGGTTTATGAGGCTGGAACTGAACTAATAGATGGGTACGTGGAGGAGGAAGAAATTATCAGTATGGATCAACTAGGAGTGGTTAGATGTATCCTGACTCAAGCTAAAAAGAATGAGGATTCGCATAGGACCAACATCCTACAGACCTTCATTAGAATAGGGGATAAGGTATGTAAAGTCATTATTGATAGTGGGAGTTGTGTTAACACAATTTCTACTAATGCTGTTAAAAGCTTAAACATATCAACTGTCTCACATCCGAACCCCTATAAGGTATCCTGGATTGATGCAACTAGCATTCCTATCAGGTTTCAATATAAGGTTACAATTCAGATACAATCCTACCAAGAAGAAGTTTGGTGTGATGTCCTACCAATGGGAGTCAGTAGTATCATCTTAGGTAGACCTTGGTTGTTTGATCACGATGCCACCTTGTTTGGACGATCGAACTCGTGTGCTTTTCACCATCTAGGAAAGAAGATAGTGATTAATGCGGCTCCATCCAAGGACCATGTTAAGAGAGGGTCAAGTCACTTAAAGGAAAAAGAGCCTAATCTGAACTTGATCACTGCAAAGGAGCGAGAACGAGAAATAGTTGGAGGGTCACCAATTTGGGTTCTGGTTACCAAGGAAGCTCAGGATCAACCCAAATTAGAACATCCTAAGGAGGTCTTAGACTTATTAGAAGAATTCAAGGATGTTTTCCCAAAAGATTTACTAGATCAGTTACCTCCATTAAGAGATATTCAGCATGCAATTGATTTGGTACCGGGAGCCATCTTACCCAACCTTCCCCACTATAGGATGAACCCTATAGAACACCAGAAGCTATAAAGACAAGTAGGGGATCTGATTAGAAAGAGATTCATTAGGAAAAGTTTGAGTCCTTGTGCTGTCCCAGCACTATTGACTCCTAAGAAAGATGACAATTGGAGATGTGTATGGATAGTCGAGCCATAAATAGGATTAATGTAAAATATCGATTTCCTATACCTCGACTCAATGACATGCTAGATATGATGATCGGATTTACCATCTTTGATGCGGGACGAATGAGATGTAACCTAATTTATTAGAAAAACAGGGGAAAACATAAACAAACTAGGACCGTGGGAGGGCTAAGAAGCCTCCCAGGACTAGGGCGAGCTGACACTAAAACCTAAAACAGCTGAACTCTTTTGGTTTTCAGTTTTCTTGGTGGAGAAACATGGGATGGAGGATAGGAAACATGGACACTCTAGGACTGGGGACTCACCTTCATGGAGAGATGTCGCACCTCTAGGGCATCTCACCCACCCCACTACATGTAGTCTAGGGCGTCCCACCCATCTCACTACACGTGGAGCCTAGGACATCCTACCCAAATCGCTACCTAGGGCCGTAAAAAAAATCCCTAGACCTAGAGGGGGACTCGATGGAAAAGGGGGATAACTAGGGCCTCGCGCCCCTTGACGCTTGCATGCGAGCGAAGGAAGTGGGGTCTCACACCCCTCGACACCTGTAGGTGAAGGAAAGATGGGCCTCAGCCCAGAACCAGAACAGGGAAAGCCCAGAAATTTATATCAAAACTTAATTATTACAGGGGGAGAGGGGGCCTTTATATAGAAAAACTAAAACCCTCAATTACTTAGCCTACAAGAAACCCAAAAAAGGAAAATAAATTATATCAAAAACTGTGCTGCATCAATATTGATGCTGATCTGCTCTGAGAAGCGTGTTGACTTGATGATCTACTCCAGAAAGTGTGCTGCTTTGAAAATTGGGATGCTTTAAAATCCATGCAGAATCCTCTCGTGGTAGTGCACAGGTGAAGAGAACGATCTCCGACGGATGGTCGGTGGCCAGGAAGTAGGCGGTGGATGGGAGCGGCGGACGGCCGACGACGACTGCAGGCGGGCAGTGGCACGGAGGTGGCACGGCATGCCCAGCCCGCGCCGTTTGGTCTCTCACCGGCGTGGGAGCCCCAGGCACTGGCGAGGACCTCCGATGGCCGGCGGGATGGTGGCCGGCGGGCAGGTGGGCGGCGACGGGCGGCGGTGCAGTGGCGGCATGGCATGCACGGCTGTGCCATTTGGGCTTCCCAAGGCTGTGGGGCCTAAGGGTGCCGGCGAAGGCCCCCAGCAGCCGGGCGAGGGCCGGCGGACGGCGAGCAAGCGACCGGTAGTGGGTCGGTTGTGGCAGATGGTGGCGATAGCGCGTGGGCGGACGGACGCCTCCCGCATCCGTTCGTCCTCCCACGGCCATGGGCGGCGGCAGTCGGCATTTCCGGTGAGGGCGGGGCTGGCAGGGCCGGCGTGCGGGCCGTGAGGGGGACGGCCAAGGGTCGGGCAGCCCGGATCTGGGGGCCGTTGGATGGTGGCTAGGGTTGGGAGGTTTTTTTAAACTCACGGGATGAAGATAGAATAAAGCTGGAATAAGGAGGGAATAATCTAGGAATAAAGCTGGAATAGTGGGAATAGGTGGAATAGCGGGAATAGGAAAAATAAAAAATGTGAGAAAAATAAGAAAAAAAATGAAAAAATACCCGGACATGCCCTGGATCCCCATCAATCTTTTCTAAGATAGATCTAAAAAGTGGTTACCATCAGGTGAGAATTAGACTTAGGGATGAGTGGAAGACAACTTTCAAAACTAAAGATAGCTTATATGAATGGTTAGTGATGCCCTTCGGATTATCAAACACCCCAAGTACATTTATGAGGATTACGACTTAGGTGCTAAGGCCCTTTATTGGAAAATTCATAGTCGTTTATTTTGATGATATCCTCATATACAGTAAGACTAATGTAAATCACTTAGACCATCTCTGTCAAGTTTGTCAGACCCTTAGGAAAGAAGTCTTGCGTGCTAACCTAAAGAAGTGTTGTTTCATGTCAAATAGGATTATCTTCTTAGGTTTTGTAGTAACACCAGAAGGAGTGACCGCTAACCCTGAGAAAGTAAAGTCTATAGTTGAGTGGCCCATACCTAAGAACGTTCATGACGTCCATAGTTTCCATTGGTTAGCTACTTTCTATAGAAGGTTCATTAGAGGATTTAGCATGATCGTTTCTCCAATTACTGACTGTATTAGGAGGGGAGAATTTGAATGGACTAGAAATGCCAACAAAGCCTTCCTAGAAATAAAAGACAAGATGACTAAGGCTCCAATTTTGAGATTACCTAATTTCACCAAGGTCTTTGAGGTCTCCTGTGACACATCAGGTGTAGGAAAAGGAGGAGTGTTGAGTCAGGAAAATCATCCTATTATCTTTTTTAGTGAAAAACTGAATGATGCCAAACTGAAATATTCCACGTATGATAAAGAGCTGTATGCGGTAATCCAAGCCGTTAGGTATTGGAGACATTACTTGCTATCGCAAGAGTTTGTTCTCCATTCTGATCATGAAGCACTTCGTTTCCTGAATTCTCATAAGAAATTAAATCCAAGGCATGGAAAATGGGTAGAGTTTATACAAGCCTATACTTTTATCCTAAAACACCTTGCTGGAAGTGAGAATAAGATTGCCGACGTACTTAGTAGGAGAACCATGTTGTTGAACTGTGTAAGTGCTGAAGTGGTCGGATTTGAGCGATTGAAGGAAGAATATGAGTTTTGTCCAGATTTTGGAAAAATCTATGAGGCAGTTAAGCTAGGATCATCCAGTGAATTTAGCCAATACACCTTAAGGGATGGTTACCTGTTTAAGGAAAATAGGTTATGTGTCTCGAGAACTTCACTTAGGAACTTTCTTATCTAGGAAATACATGCTGGAGGATTAGCAGGACACTTTGGACATAATAAGACAATCCTTGCTGTAGAGGAACAATTTTTTTGGCCTAGTCTTAAGAGCAATGTTATCCAAGTGGTAGCCTAATGTAGGACATGTGTTGTGGCTAAGCAACAGAAGCAGAATACTAGATTATATACCCCACTCCCTGTTTCAGACTGCCCATGGCAAGACTTAAGTATGGACTTTATCTTAGGATTACCTAAAACTCCTAGGAGACATGATTCTATCTTTGTGGTAGTGGATAGGTTTTCTAAGATGGCCCATTTTATCCCGTGTTCCCAAACTTATGACACGTCTAGAGTGGCCAAAGTATTCATGAATGAAGTGGTTAGGTTATATGGCTTGCCTAAAACCATCATGTCAGATCGAGATGTTAAGTTCACTAGCTATTTTTGAAAAACCTTATGGCATATGCTAGGAACCAAATTGACATATTCTACTACCTACCACCCCCAGACTGATGGCCAAACTTAGATAGTAAATCAAAGTCTAGGGAACCTATTGAGGAGTCTAGTGGGAGGGAGTACTGCTAATTGGGATCTATTACTGCCTACAGCCGAGTTTGCCATAATAATTCAATCAATAGATCCACTAGGAAAAGTCCGTTCAAAATTATTCATGGATACAAACCTAGGAAGCCATTAGATGTGGTTCTTTACCTATTAATGCATGTATATCTGAGTCTGCTGAGTCATTTGCACAACACATAAAGAACTTGCATCATGAAATCATTAAAAAAATAAATAGAGCAATGACTCATATAAACAAACGGCTAATTCAAACAAAATGTTTAAAGAATTTAAAGTAGGAGACCAAGTTATGATCAGGTTTAGACCTGAGCGATTTCCTTCTGGAATGACCAAGAAATCACATGCCTGAAGTGCAGGATCTTTCAAAATAATTCGTAAGTTTGGATCTAATGCTTATAAGAATGAGTTACCACCAGATTTAGGCATAAGTCTAACTTTCAATGTATCAGATTCTATAGAGTATAGAGAGCCGATACTACTACCTAGTGAGCCATTTGGGCCTGACCCCATTCTTGAGAGTGAGTCTATCCCTGATTGTCCACTAGTCAAAACCTCAAATCGGAGAGACAAGGTTGAACGAATTCTGGATGACAAAACGATCGTCACTCGAAACAAGGACTATCAGCGATACTTGGTTCATTGGCAAGGACATCCTGACTTCGATGATTCTTGGATAACTCGGGAGGATCTGTAGAAGATTGATCCAGATTTGCTTGAGAGATACGTAAGTAGAGTTCACCCTTACTCAATAGGGTCGAGTCCCTCCTACCTGGAAAGAATTGGTGGGGATACCAGAGCCAGAAAGAAGCAATTTGAGTCTATTTGAATTTCAATTTGAAGTTTATGGACTCCAATAAAATTGTATTTGTGATTATGAGGAAGTTGTAATTGGTCCAATTGGGTCTCAATTGGGTCTAAATTGTTGTTTGGATCTAGTAATTAGTTTTTGGGTCCATTTTGGGTTTAAATGGGACCTAAGTTATTTTTGTATGGAATTGACTAAGTCTACATCACATGAAGGAAGTTAAGAGGGGTCCACATCTACATTTATTTGGTTGGCTACTTGAGGAAAGGAAACTCCATGCCTATTCTTTCCTCCAAGAAAATCATTCATGTATTCTCTCACCAAACAAAGAATTAAAATCGGTGGAAGGAGCTTTATGAAGGTAGCAATTAAGGAGCTTTAAAGGTGGAGGGAGTTTCTTGAAGAAAGCTTTATGAAGGTAGCAATTAAGGAGCTTTAAAGGTGGAAGGAGTTTCTTGAAACAAGCTTTAAAGGTATTTAAGAGGCACAAGCTTTGAAGACATTTAAGAGGCACAAGCTTTGAAGGCATTTAAGAGAGTTCGTTAAAGCTTTTCTACCTTTCACAAATTCTCTTCCCTTCCCTATGAATTTTTTCTCTTGGAGGTGTTTTAGGTGGGCTCCACTCCCATTTAAATTTAGCAATTTAACTTCAATCAGCCAAGGAAAGAAAAGGGAGAAGATCAAATTGAAGGGTGGAAGATCAAGTCAAGATAACCATCTTTATGAAGCATTGGCACCCATTCCATAACCTCAAAAATTGTAATTCCCTCTTCTTTTATCTGAATTTGAGTTTCAACCCATCTTTCTACTTGTAATGAGGATATAAATAGAGCCCAAAACCTTTCTTTGTAAGCATTATATTTTGAGTAATGAAAAGACAAAGAGCTGTTGCATTTTCTCCAATTCCTCCATATCTAGTTTGCTTAAAGGTGCTAGGTGAGACGCCTAGAACAACTTGGATACGACGTCCAAGTTTCATAAGGTGTGACGCTCTACTTATCGGTTCTGGTTCTTTAATCAAATTTTCCATTTGAAGACTTTTTAAGGTCTACATCCAATCCTTTGAAGAGATTCCTGAAGCAAGTCGAAGAAGAAGACCCCGGGGGCATAATCAACCTTGATGCCAACCTTCTTCCCCACCTTTTCTGGTAATTAACTCTGATACTTTTTATAGATCCTTTGGAGATCCAACTCTGAAGATCGGAGTCCTTGCTTTGGAACGGTGTGATTGGAGTCCAGACGCCGGATCGATCAATTTTGGAGTCGGGTTTGTCAACTCTAGTGTTGCGATCAAGATCTTCAATCGAGGGAATTTCAAAGCGTATTGGAAAATCTGAACCCCTTCCCTTCCACTAGATCTAAAACTCGAAAGTAGGTAACCTAATCTAGGATGGTTTCTCAATCACCACGATCCTCCCTTATAGTTATTTGATAAGATCTACATGCGGGTACGTAATTTCGATAACTAGTTGTCACTTTATTTTTTTTAGGTCTTCTTGTTTGTTTTGCTGTTAGGATATCAGTTATTGCTCTCATATATATATATATATATATATATATATATAATCAAGATAAGCATGGCACATCACTCATCACCATCCCATCCCGCATCAAGTTTTCTTCAAAATAGGTCAGATTAAAACTTGATTCAAAATATAACATGCATTATTAATAGCTTCACCCCAAAAATATCTCGATAAATCGTTTTCACAAAACATCGTGCATGCCATTTCTTCTAAAGTACTATATATATATATATATATATATATAAATCAAGATAAGCATGGCACATCACTCATCACCATCCCATCCCGTATCAAGTTTTCTTCAAAATAGGTCAGATTAAAACTTGATTCAAAATATAACATGCATTATTAATAGCTTCAGCCCAAAAATATCTCGATAAATCATTTTCACAAAACATCATGCATGCCATTTCTTCTAAAGTACTATTTTTCTTTTCTACTATCCCATTCTGCTAAGGTATCCTAGGTGCAGAAAAATTATGTTCTATACCTTTTTCATTACAAAAACTTTCAAAATCTTAATTTTCAAATTCAGAACCATAGTCACTGTGAATGCAAATAACTAAAACACCTTTTTCATTTAAAACTTTTCGGTAAAACTTTATAAATGCAAAAAATGATTCATCTTTATGAGCTAGAAAGAAAATCCAAGTAAATCTAGAAAAATCATCCACCATAATCCATATCTCTTGCCTCCTAGATTGGATATTCTAGTTGGTCCAAAGAGATCCATATGAAGTTGTTTTAGTGGCCTACTAGTAGTCACAAAATCTTTAGGTTTGAAAGAAGTTTTAACTTATTTTCCAAATTGACATGCTTGGCAAACTCTATCTTTTTCAAAACAAAGTTTTGGTAAATCTCTAACTAAATTCTTTTTATAAAGTTTTGAAAGTAGATACATACTAGCATGCCCTAATCTTTTATGCCAAAGTCAACTAGTCTCATCTTTAGTAGAATTCATTGCAACAAGGCATTCTTCATTAGGCAAAGATAGATCATCAAAATCTACCAAATAAATATTACCTTGCCTTTTTTCAATAAATTTTACTCCATTTTTATCTGGACTAGCAATCATACAATAAGATGATTTAAAAACAACTTGAAAACCTTTATCGTAAAATTGACTATTACTTAAAAGATTATGCTTTAAACATTCAACTAAAAGTACATTGCTAATACAACTAGAAGAGTAATGTGAACGTTACCAATACCAATGATTTTTTCTTTACTATTATCCTCGAAGGTCACACTCCCTCCATTCATTGCTTCAAGAGAAGTGAATTGCTTCACATCTCCCATCATGTAACTTGAGCAACCACTATCAAGATACCAAAGTCTTTTGTTCTCCTTAGTTGCAAGACACACATGCAATAAAAATCAAGCTTTGTTTTTAGGTACCCAAGCCAACTTCGGTCCTTTAGGGTTAGCACTTAAAATGGTTCCTTTTGGAACCCAAACTTTTTCAAAAGAATTAAATTTTCTCATATTGCATTGAAAAGATTTATGACCTTGCTTTTTGCATGGAAAACATGTTATGCTAAATGATGCAGGTACAAAAAAGCTTTTGAAATACTTTTATTATTTTTGGGGTCTATAACCTAATCCTGCTTTGTTGAAAATGGCTCTTTGGCTATTTAAAAGTAGGTTTAGTTTTTCTAAACTATAGGTAAATTTATCAACAAAATGTTTCATTCTATCAAGTTCATTTTGTTCTTTTCATTTTATAAGTCTAAATCCTTATTTTTCTTTAAAAGATAACCATTTGAAATAATAGTTTTGCATCTTTTTAAAACTTCATTTTCCATTGTTAAAACATTAATTTTCTTTTCTAAAACATCTAGTTTAGTTTTCAAATTACTAACTTCATTTAATAAAAATTATTTTCATGAGAAAAACTGTTTGCATGCTTTTTTAATCTTTTATTTTCAGATAAAATTAATTTGTAATCATGCATAAGTTCATCAAAAGCATTTCTTAATTCATCGAAAATAAAATCTACTTCTGTATCAGAACTTACCTCTTCTAGCTCTTGATGGGCCATGAGACAAAGATTTGCAATTTCAGTCTGCTCTTCTTCTGAACTGGAATCCTTGCTATCACTCTAGGTGGCCATCATTACTTTCTTCCTTAGCTTCTTCCTTGACTTCTTTAGGAGAGGGCAGTTAAATTTGTGGTGTCTTGACTTCTTACACTTGAAGCATGTGGGTATCTCCTTCTCCTTTTCCTTTTCCTTTTCTTTCTCTTTCTCTTTTCCCTTTTCTTTATTTGATTGGAACTTCTTCTTGAAAGGGAACTTCCTTCTCTTCATAAATTTTCTAAATTTTCTTGTGAGGAGTGCTTCTTCATTTTCATCATCATCTTCTTCTTCAGACTCATCAATTGAGGATTCTTCTTGTATAGTAGATTTGAATGCAATCCCCTTTTTCTTCTTATCCATGTCCATAGACAATTGCTTTAAATTCAGCTCATAAGTCATGAGCGATCCTACCAGTTGCTCCAAAGGTAGCTTGTCAACGTCTTTAGCTTCTTGAATGGTGATCACCTTTGGATCCCACAACGTTGAAAGTGACCTGAGGATTTTGTTGACAAGATCAGCATTAGAGATTATTTTTCCTAAGCTTCTCATTCCATTTACAATATTTATAAATCTAGTGTACATATTAGTGATAGATTCATTAGGTTTCATTCATGGTGGGGGAACCAGGATCAGACACAGATTACTGGGTCCTATTTGGTTTACCTAGCCATGTATCAAATTTTGTAATCAACTAGAATTAAGTCCTATAATAAGTTGAGGTTAGTTGATTTGTCTCAACCCTCAACCTAGTCATTATTTTGAGTCCTGTATATCAGTGATGAGTCCAATATGGGCTCAATTTTTATACAAGAGAGGAGGTTACCATATTTTAGAGTTCCACCAGGCCACATCCAGGAGTCAGAGGCCACTACATCAGCCCATTGGATTTTGTGTGACAACCCAGGATCCAAGATGTTTCCGGAAACCTTGATTCCTTCCAGATGCGCAGATTCCTTTCCAGATGCCAGAGCATATTCTCAAAATTGGGCATCCATGATTCCAGAGGTCCACCAACATCCAAGCCCAAAGAAATCAAGCCCAGGTGGCAAGCCCAAGCACTTAAGAAGCAAGATTCCAGGGAATATTCCTGCTACCAGGCTAACAGGCCACCCCATCTTCCAAAGGCCAAAACCCATGCACCCAAGCCCCTTTAGGCCAGCCCCTTGCTGCTCCTAGAGGTCCAACATGCCCCCCTAGGCATCCTTGAAGTGCTGACCAAGTTCAAGAGGTGTCCTTGAGTGGAATAGTCAAAGTATGAAGGAAAAAGGAGAAGACTTGGTCAATTCCTAACCTAATGGGGATTTGTTTTTCTAACCTAGCTTGGAAAGGACATGTATTCCAATTGTAAAGAGGACTTGTAACCCAAGTGTAACCATGGTTAGTGAGGGCATGGGAACTCTATAAATATCCCACCCCTCCCCATCTTGTAAGCATCTCTTTCATATGAATACAATTTGCTGAAATTTGAGTTATTGCCTTGTGTTGGTGTTTTGTTTTGGTTCTTTGGTTTGTGTTCTTGTGCTTGGATGAATTCCTTGCTGCCCTCGCTTACTTCCACACCCTAACTCACTACCATCCAAGCCTTCACACGTCCAAGAAGAAGTACCCTAGGCCACCAAGCAAGGAGATCTTCAACAAGCTTCGAACAGCCATCTTCTAACCCTAATCCTGATTCCTTTCAATCCATAGTTCCTTTTCTTATTTTTTAATTTCTATTTTGATTAACCCAGATGCTTGTAGGATTCCCCAGGTGCTTCCCCTCCCTTGAGGAGGCCTTCTTTGTTGCCCATATCGCCCAGATCAGCCATCAAATTTGAGGAAAATAAGGCTTCTTCTTCCAGGCTCCGATCAGAGTTGTGAGTAATCTCTTCTGCTATTGATATTATCATCTCTGACTGGTATGAAACCTGCCCTTCTCTTATTATCTGATTTGCTTGAACTTAACTATCCTAAGCCAAGAATTCCTCAACTTTCGGGTCCTGTCTTTTAGTTATCTTGCATGATTCAGCCTGCGACAAGTTGATTCTTAGAATTATTGAATACCTGCTAGTTCTTTACTTTACTTTGAGAAATTAGCCATCAAACCTAAATCTATAAATCACAAAAAAATTAATTTACTACTTTTTCTACATATTTAGCATTCTTAAAGTCATCCCGCATCAGTTTGGTATCAGAACAAATTTAGGATAGTTTTTATTTTCTTTGCATTCACAAACCCTAATTCTGCATTCTGTCCACTGCATTAGTTGTCTAGGTTTTATTTGATTTCAGCATCATAAATATTTTATTTTTCTATTAAAGTTTTACTGAATGTCCTATATTTTGTTATAGTAATTATCAAAATTTTTAATTATTTTTACTGAACATATAAATCTCTAAAATTTGGCATAATAAAAACCCTAATAGAATCATGATAATTCCTGCAGCAGTCTATAAAACTCTAGGTTTGCATTATCATATGATTTTTTTTATGCATGAAATTTGTTAGGTTTCATCATCACTATCTATCCTCTATTTCAGATTTTTTTTGATTTTTTTCTGCATCAGGATCTGTGACAAACTTTGCAACAACTGAAACCTTAATTCACTGATTTCTGCTACATTCTGCATCGTGACACAACCTAAACCTAATTAACTTCTGAACCCCCAATCCCAAGCCAAACTTTGTTTGATAACCCCAGTTAACCTAAAACTAATTTGACACTTCATAAAACATTAAAATATATATATATTTTTTATTTTCTTGATTATTTTAGATTGCATAAGGGCCATCGATTGCCATCATTTTAACCTAATCTTAAGGGCAACTCAAAATCTCAGATCTGGGCAGGATTTCAACACCTGTCCTGGGCCCAAAACCACCATCATCATACTAACCCAAGCCTAATTAAAATCAATTAGAACTAATTTGCCCTAGTGGGCTAGGAGACATCAACAGGTTGGGTCCGAGCTGTGTGGGCCAACTAGTGCATTTAACCTTTTAGCTATTACTGAAAGCTGGTGTCTAAGGCAAGGGGTCCAGAGTTAAAGACTTAAGTGGTGCTGTGGTTTTTAATTGGGTCCCTGTGAAAGCAAGAGGGGCCTCCCACACTCCCACCCCCTACCTGGCAGTGGAAGGATTAGCTATTGGATTAGGTGTAAGTTGAGCTGACCCACCCAGTTTCTGGCTCTAGGTCTAAGAAACCCTAGATTGTACTAGCCTTTTCTTTTTTATTTGTATGCTTGGTTGCATCATTTCATTTTGATTGTTTGATTTGTTGCATGACCACAAGATTAGGAATCCAATATCAAAAATCAAAACCCCAACCAAACCCAACCATGGATCCTAATTTAGAGGCCATCCTAGCCCAGCTTACCTAAATGAACCAAGTCAATACTCAAACCCAAGTCCAGCTTACCCAAATGAACCAAGCCAATACTCAAACCCAAGTCCAGCTTGCCTAATTAACTATCCAAATGAACCAAGCCAATGTCCAATCTCAAAATCAGCTTACCCAAATAGACCATAGGTTTGACCAGTCCAATACCAAGTTTGATCAAATGAACCAAAGATTCAACCAAGTGGACCAACAATTTGAACAAGCAACCATTAGGATCAACTAATTAACCAATAGGCTTAACCAAGTTGAGAACCGACTAGAGACTATAGAGAAAACCCAAGAGTCCAACACTGAACCAGACCTGGATTCCATCCCTTCTACCCCTTAAAATCCTAGAAGAGTCCAAACCCATGAACCCTATGTAGAGCACAACCCTAGGATACCCCAGAACCAGGATCAATTTAGGGAGCCTAACCATAGGGAAAACCAACACCAGGATCAATATCATGACCCCAACCATAGGAGACCCAATCATGAGGACCAAAACAAGATGATAGGCTTCTTAGGAGCATTAAGATAGATGCACCTACCTTCAATGGCAGTCTAGATCCAAAGGTCTATACAGATTGGGATGGAGGTATGGATAGGTACTTCAAATTTTATGGCTTGAGTGATGAGAAAAAGTGTCAATTTGTCCAGCTCAGGCTAACTGATCAAGCTAGATTGTATTGGGACCGAGTAGAAAGACTCAATAATCAAATAGGCAACCTACCCATTATCACCTGGAAAGCCATAAAATTAAAGCTTAAGACTAAGTATGTTCCCCCATACCATCAGCAATGTCTCTTAGATCAATGGTAGAAATTAAAACAAGGGACCAAATCTATGAGTGAATACATAACCCAGTTTGATGAGTGCGCCCTAAGATGCGGCATAGATGAACATGAGTCAGTTATCCTCTCTAGGTTTAGGAATGGTCTCAGAGAGGAGATCCAAAAGGAGCTGTACCTTAGGGATGTTGATAGCATGGCCCATGCCTATCGGGTAGCTGAAAACTTTGAAAGGTTCCAGAAAGCACCTGTAGTTAGGAAACTTGAACCCTTTAGGTCCAACACTCATAGCTTTAGATCCAACCAGAACCAGTTCTACCCAAACCGACCAAGCTACAACCAGACTCGCCCCAACCTTAACCAAAGTTGGCCAAACCCAAACCTAAGTCGACCTAAACCCAATCCAACCCATCCCAACCCTAACCCACCTCACTCTAACCCATGTCCGAGTCAGGCTAGCTAAAGTAACTTTGCATCTTTAAGGAATGATAAGGGTAAGGCACCAATTATTCAAAAGAACCCAAGCCCTAGCCCAATGCTTGTTTTAGGTGCAATAAGGTAGGTCACTTTGCTAGCCAGTGTCCCACCAGGTCTTTGCACATAGGGGAGCTTATAGAAGATGAGCCTGAACCCAATGAGGAAGAAGAGGAAGAGGTCTTTGAAGCTGAATCGGACTTAATTGAAGAATATGAAGGAGATGAGGAGGACTTTGAACAAACAGACCTCACAGGGGTAGTTAGATGCATCTTGTTCCAGAATAAAATCCAAGAAGATTGGCGTAGGACCAATATCTTACAGACTTTAGTAAAAATTGGAGACAAGGTGTGTAAAATAATCATAGATAGTGGGAGCTGTATGAATGCCATATCCCATAAGGCTGTCAAAATCCTAGGCTTACACCCAGTTCCTCACCCAAGCCCCTATAAGGTATCCTAGATAGATTCTACCTCTATACCCATTAAATCCAGATGCCAAGTCCAACTTCAACTTCAATCCTATCAAAATAGAGTGTGGTGTAATGTTGTGCCCATGGGGGTAAGTAGTATCATCCTAGGATGGCCATGGCTTTATGATCACGATGCCACTCTTTATGGTCGAACTAATGCTTGCATGTTTATTTCCATAGGAAGAAGATCACCATAAACCCCACCCCACCTCAGGAGTTAATTAAGAAGGGATCTAGCTTACTTAACAAGAAAAAGTCTAGAATTAACCTAATCACTGCAAAAGAGCTAGAGAAGGAGATATTTGAGGGCACTACTGTATGGATGTTAGCTGTGAAGGAAGTATCTGATCCTATTGATAGAGAGTACCCTCAGGAGGTCAAGGGAGTCTTGAATGAATTTAATGATATATTTTCTGAAGATTTACCTAACCACTTACCACCTCTTAGGGATGTCCAACATGTAATTGATTTAGTTCCAGGAGCTACCTTGCCCAACCTACCTCATTATAGGATGAACCCAGCTGAACACTAAGAGCTTCGAAGACAAGTAGGTGAGCTTCTTAGAAAAGGGTTTATTAGGGAGAGCCTAAGTCTTGTACAGTACCAGCCCTATTAACCCCTAAGAAAGATGGCACATAGAGAATGTGTGTTGATAGTCGTGCCATAAATAAAATCACTATAAAGTATAGGTTTCCCATCCCCCGCTAGGATGATATGTTGGATATGATAGCAGGAGCCACAAGCTTTTCAAAGATAGACCTTAAGAGTGGCTACCATCAGGTTCGAATTAGACCGGGGATGAATGGAAAACAGCTTTTAAAATGAAAGATGGTCTATATGAGTGATCCGTAATGCCTTTTGGGTTATCCAATGCCCCTAGAACTTTCATGAGAATTATGACCCAAAACCTTAGGATGTTCATAGGTAAATTTGTGGTAGTATATTTTGATGACATCCTGATTTATAGCAAAACCGAGGAAGATCATATAGAACATCTAAAACAAGTTTGCTTAACCCTTAGGAAAGAGAGCCTCTATGCAAATTTAAAGAAGTGTGATTTCATGACCCATAGAGTTATCTTCCTAGGCTTTGTGGTAACTCCTGAAGGTGTAGCAACTGACCCTGAAAAGGTCAGATCCATTGTAGAATGGACAGTACCCACTAGTGTCCATGAAGTTAGAAGTTTCCATGGTCTAGCCACTTTCTATAGAAGATTTATTAGGGGATTTAGCACCATAGTAGCATCAATCACTGACTGTATTAGGAAGGGTAATTTTGAATGGACCAAATCTGCAGATAGAGCCTTCCTAGAGATTAAAACTAAGATGACACAAGCACCCATATTGAGGTTACCTAATTTCACCAATGTTTTTGAGGTAGCTTGTGATGCTTCAGGAGTAGGCATAGGAGGAGTTTTGAGCCAAGAGAATCACCCAGTAGCCTTTTTCAGTGAGAAACTTAATGAGGCTAAATTAAAGTATTCAACCCATGACAAAGAGTTTTATACGGTAGTATAAGCTCTTAGATACTGGAGACATTATTTACTACCCCAGGAGTTTGTTTTATATTCTGATCATGAGGCACTCCGATTTTTGAACTCCCAGAAGAAACTAAACCCTAGGTATGCTAAGTGGGTAGAATTTAACAAGCGTATACCTTTGTACTTAAACACCAAGCTGGATCTAAAAATAAGGTAGCAGATGCCCTTAGCAGACGAGCCTTACCGTTGAACAGCATTAGCACTGAAGTTATTGGATTTGATAGGTTAAAAGACGAATACACAACCTGTCCAAACTTTATTGACATTGTCCAATCCTTAGCCTAAGGACCATCTAGTACCCATAGTGAATACATCCTTCAAGATGGTTATCTATTTAAGAATAATAGACTTTGCATTCCTAGAACCTTACTTAGAGAATTCTTAGTTTGGGAAACCCATGCTGGAGGCCTTGCTGGTCACTTTGGAAGAAATAAGACTATCTCAGCTGTAGAGGACCAGTTCTTTTGGCCTAGTTTGAAGAGGGACGTTGCCAATATACTGTATAGATATAGAACCTGTGCTATTACAAAATAGCAGAAACAAAATACTGGATTATATACCCCTCTACCCGTACCAGACCGTCCATGGCAATACTTAAGCATGGACTTTGTTTTAGGCCTACCTAAGACCCTCAGGAAACATGATTCAATATTTGTAGTGGTCGATAGGTTTTCTAAAATGGCCCATTTTATACCCTGCTCTCAAACCTTTGACGCATCTAGAGTAGCCTGTCTTTTCCTTGACCAGGTGGTTAGATTACATTGATTACCTAAAACAATAGTGTCAGATAGGGATGTCCGCTTTATTAGTTACTTTTGGAAGATCCTTTGGCACCTATTAGGAACCAAATTGAAATTTTTCACCGCTTACCATCCACAGACTGATGATCAGATCGAGGTAGTGAACAGAAGCTTAGGAAACCTTCTTAGATGCCTCGTAGGTGAACACACGAAAAATTGGGACCTATTGTTACCCCGAGCTGAATTTGCTTACAATAGTTCTGTTAATAGGTCCATAGGGAAGAGTCCTTTTGAGGTTGTTCATGGATATAAACCCAATAAACCTCTTGATTTTATTCTCTTACCCTCATATGCACGAGTTTTTAAGTCTGCTGAGTCTTTTGCACAGCATGTTAGAGAACTGCATAAAGAAATTAGCCAAAAGATAAACCTAAGTAATGAACTATATAATAACTTAGCTAATTCTCGAAAAAGAGCTAAAGAATTTTCTACAGGGGATTTTGTGATGATCAGGCTTAGGTCTGAATGGTTCCCTCTAGGGACCGTAAAGAAACTTCATGCTCGTGGAGCTGGCCCATTTAAGATAATCAAGAGAGTTTGACCCAATGCCTATGTGCTTGAGTTACCACCCGACTTAGGCATTAGTTCCACCTTCAACATCTTAGATCTTATAGAGTATAGGGAGCCAGCAGTGATTCCCAGTGAGCCTTTTGGACCTATCCCTTCCCATGAGAGTGAGCTTGCCCTAGAGTGTCCACCAACCAATTGGCCAAATAGTAAGGAAAAGATCGAGAGAATCCTGGACGATCAAGCCATATGTACCCGAAATAGAGGCTATAAGAGGTATTTGGTTCGGTGGCAAGGTTGGCCAGAACTTGAGGACTCGTGGATCACTCGCGAGGATCTGCAGCGCCTCACCCAGACTTACTCGAGTACTATGAGAGCTAAGTTATCCCACACTCGACGGGGTCGAGTTCCTCCCACCCCGAGAGAATTGGTGGGGGCACCAGGATCAGACACAGATTACTGGGCCCTATTTGGTTTACCTAGCCATGTGTCAAATTTTGTAATCACTAGAATTGAGTCCTGTAATAAGTTGAGGTTAGTTGATTTGTCTCAACCCTCAAACTAGTCAATATTTTGAGTCTTGTATATCAGTTATGAGTCCAATATAAGCTCAATTTTTTTACAAGAGAGGAGGTTACCATATTTTGGAGCTCCACCAGGACACATCCAGGAGTTAGAGGCCACTACATCAGCCTATTGGATTTTGTGTGACAACCCAGGATCCAAGATGCTTCCGAAAACCCTGATTCCTTTTAGATGCCCTCCAGATACTCAAATTCCCTTCCAGATGCCAGAGCATATTCTTAAAATAGGGCACCAATGATTCCAGAGGTCCACCAGCATCGAAGCCCAAAGAAATCAAGCCCAGGTGCCAAGCCCAACCCCTTAAGAAGCAAGATTCTAGAGAATATTCCTGCTACCAGGCTAACAGGCCACCCTATCTTCCAAAGGCCGAAACCGATGCACCCAAGCCCCTTTGGGCTGGCCCCTTGCTGCTCCTAGAGGCCAAACATGCCCCCCTAGGCATCCTTGAAGTGTTGACCAAGTCCAAGAGGTGTCCTTGAGTGGAATAGTCAAAGTATGAAGGAAAAAGGAGAAGACTAGGTCAATTCCTAACCTAATGGGGATTTGTTTTTCTAACCTAGCTAGGGAAGGACTTGTATTCCAATTGGGAAGAGGACTTGTAACCCAAGTGTAACCATGGTTAGTGAGGGCATGGAAACTCTATAAATACCCCACCCCTCCCCCTCTTGTAAGCATCTCTTTCTTATGAATACAATTTGCTAAAATTTGAGTTATTACCTTGTGTTGGTGTTTTGTTTTGGTTCTTTGGTTTGTGTTGTTGTGCTTGGACAAATTCCTTGATACCCTAGCATCCTTTCACACCCTAACTCACTACTATCCAAGCCTTCACACGTCCAAGAAGAAGTGCCCTAGGCCACCAAGCAAGGAGATCTTCAACAAGCTTCGAACAGCCATCTTCTAACCCTAATCCTGATTCCTTTCAATCCATAGTTCCTTTTCTTATTTTTTAATTTCTATTTTGATTAACCCAGATGCTTGTAGGATTCCCCAGGTGCTTCCCCTCCCTTGAGGAGGCCTTCTTTGTTGCCCATATCGCCCAGATCAGCCATCAAATTTGAGGAAAATAAGGCTTCTTCTTCCAGGCTCCGATCAGAGTTGTGAGTAATCTCTTCTGCTATTGATATTATCATCTCTGACTGGTATGAAACCTGCCCTTCTCTTATTATCTGATTTGCTTGAACTTAACTATCCTAAGCCAAGAATTCCTCAACTTTCGGGTCCTGTCTTTTAGTTATCTTGCATGATTCAGCCTGTGACAAGTTGATTCATAGAATTGCTGAATACCTGCTAGTTCTTTTCTTTGCTTTGAGAAATTAGCCATCAAACCTAAATCTAAAAATTACAAAAAGTTTAGTTTACTACTTTTATTACATATTTAGCATTCTTAGAGTCATCCCGCATCAATTCAGAACATTTTATATGTGTGCACTAACATGTTCACTTTTGAATTTTTCACTTGATCGGTACCCTTATGGTTAACTTCAAGTATGTCCCATATTTTTTTGGCTGATGTACAAGTAGATATCCTATTGAATTCATTAGGATCCAATGCACAATAAAGAAGATTCATTATCTTTGCATTGATCTCGGATTGTTTAATATCATTTTCATCCCAATCCTCTTAGAGCTTTGGGATGGAAATACCATTAACCACAATCGAAGGAATATGTGGACCTTTATCAACTACTTTTCATAAGTTGTAATCAATAGAATGCATATAAATTCTCATCCTAGTTTTTTCATAAATATAATTTGATCTATTAAAAAATAGAGGTCTATTTGAGGCTTGTCCCTCAACTACACTAGTACCAACAGGGGTTGCCATAGTTTTTTACTCAAGGCGGTAAAGCCTATAAACTGAGAATAGGGCTCTGATACCACTTGTTTCCCAGTAAGCAACCCAAGAGGGGGGTGAATTGGGTCTTTAAAAATTAATAGATACAATGCAATAGTATGTCATCCAACCTAACAATTAACCAAGTACTATGAATGCAAATGAAGTGCTCTTAAGTAAATGTGCAGCAAAAATATAAAGCAATAAAAGTAAGAGCAATGAGAAGAAACAAGCAACCAAAAATACAAAAAAGTATAGTGGTTTGGTGCTATCCAATGCACCTACATCCACTCCCCAAGATCTCCTTGGAAATTCACTATAATCTCAACCGATTATAGCCGATAAGTTTTCCGGGCTCACTAATCAAAATCTGACTTATTTTCATAAGGCTCATAAGTCAAAACCTCACTTGGTTTTACGGGCTAACTAAGAACCTAAATGGTTTTAAGGCTCACCACCAACCTTCCTTGGTTTTGCGAGCTAACCTAGAATCTAATTGGTTTTCAAAGGCTCACCAATAACCTTCTTTAATTTTGCAATTGGCTAACCAAGAACTTTTACAACAAATAAGTTTTGAAGTAGAAAAATAATAAAAGCTTTCTAATAAAAAGTCGGTATCTCTTCGAAGCTCATTGTTGTGAAGCTTTGAATTTGATGAAGCCTCTTTGATTGCTCAAGAATGGTTGATCTTTAATGCTCTTGATGTCTCTTGAATGCTTGGAGGCTTGCTTTTGCTTGAGAGTAGTTAAACTTCAATGAATAGGAGTGAATGCTCTCTTTTCTTCTCTTTTTATTCTTCCTTAATCAATCTCTTCTTTTTTGATTTGATTTGGAGCATATAAATACCTTTCCAAGGCCTCAAATCCAGTTTTTAGCTATTAGACACAAAAATCTAGCCATTGGGGGCGAAGAGGGATGAGTTCTGCGTTTGAAAAACTAGCCGTTAATATTCCCAAAACTCCATGTGTCGATACTTCAGGCTGTGAGTCGATACTTCAGGTTGACACTTGAACTTCTTGAGTCGACACCTAGTTCAAAAGTCTTCAATGTAGCTTTCTGGAAATCTTAGATGTGTCGACACTTCTTCAGGTGAGTCGATACTTTGAGTTGACACTTAGCATCCATATGTTGACACTTCACTAGTTCTTCAACTTCAACAAGTTCTGTGACCAAAAAATCTTAAGCAATGAGCTGATCCATGTGTTGACACTTTGAGTCGACACTTCAAGTCCATGTGTTGATACTTCAGCCATGTCATCTGAAACTTTCTTTGCGTACCGGCTTAAGTCGACACTTCACTGTCATGTGTCGACACTTGGTGTCATGTGTCGACACCTCACTGAGATCTTCACAAAAATACCTGAACTTGTATTGAATCAAGTATGTATTGAACTTATGTATTGATTCAAGCAATCTTCACTTATTCAAGTCTTCTTTGAGTAGATCTTTCATCTAAACTTTGGCTTCTTCAATTAAACAATCATTTATCAAATTGATAAGCATATTTTTCTATAAAAACATACTTCAAAAAAATCATTAGTACTCAACTTATACTTAAACATTTTGCTTATCTTCAAAATCAATAATGGAGTCAACAGAGGGGTATCTCTTCTTCAATGAGCCCTTTTTTAGCCTATTGCTGAACTTTGTCATCTTCTTCTTGTAGGCATGAAGTTCTCGATGTAGGAGCTTCTGGAGGCCGCCCACAAGAGAGGGCTGCCGCCTGGGCCCGGGGAGGCTCCACCAAAGAGGGCCCAAGTTGAGCCAAGCCAAGTGGTGGGGCCTGCTTCAGTCTCTGGCCCTACGGGGCAAGCGATCAAGCCAGCCCCTAGGTGTTCAGAGTAGTGTGCCCAGCTTCTGGCCTAAGAACCTGATGTAGGCATGCTGGCCAGGCCAGCTATAGCGGTTGTGGTCCACCTTCCTGCAGTCATCGAGGTGGATGCAGAGGGAGAAGGTGTGGTGGAGCAATCATCGCCGATGCCATCGCTTATGGTGACAAGCTCCCCACCGCCAGATTAGATGCCTTCAGAGGTGGCTCCCCCGGACGTGGCGGCACCCACAGCACCAAGGAGGGCTGATGCGGGAGGACTCTAAGAATGCTAAATATGTAGAAAAAATAGTAATCTAATTTTTTTATATTTTTTAAATATTAAATTTGTAGGCTAAATTTTTAAAGTTAAGACTAGCAGGATATTCAGCAATTCTAAGAATCATCATGATCGCAAATAACTCATGCAAGATATTAAGTAGCTAGGACCCGAGAGTTAAGAAACTCTTAGTTTAGGATAGCTTATCTTCATCAAATCAGAAATTAAAAGAAGGAAAGTTTTCTTACCAGTCAGAGATTATAAATTCAGTAATTGAAGGGATCACTCACACTCTGATCGAAGCCTGGAAGAAGAAGCTTCAGTTCCTTGAATCAGATGGCTGATCTAGACCCGATCTGAAGGCAAGGAAAGCCTCCTCTAAGGAGATAAAATATCTCATGGATCCTACAAGCATCAGGGTTAAATCAAATTAGCAATTAAACAATGGAATAAAAACTAGGGTTTGGAATTGAAAGAACAAGGTTTTGGTGTGGATGTCCCGGGGAAGAAGTAGTTGCTTGATTGGGGCAGCAGCTTGGGCATCTTCCTCTGGGTGCGGCTGATCTCCAAGGATGCAAAAGGATGCTAGGGCAGCAGGGATTCAGATAGGGCACACAAGGAGAGCACTTAAAGTAAAGAACCAAAATAAAGACACTAATCACAAGGCAATAACATAAAATTTCAGCAAGTTGTATTCATAAGAAAGAGATGATTATAAGAGGAGGAGGGGTAGGGTATTTATAGAGTTCCCATGCCCTCTCTAACTAGGGTTACACTTAGGTTAACAATCCTTTTCCTAGTTAGATTACATGTCCTTTCCTAGATAGGTTAGGATTACAAATCTTAAAAGAACTAGAAATCCTAACTAGGTTAGGCTAGTTTTCTCCTTCTCACTTAAGGACACCTCCATTTGAGATTGGACTTGGTCAACCCTCCAAGGATGCTTAGGAGGGCATGTTGGGCTTCTAGGGGTAGCAAGGGGCTGGCCCAAAGGGGCTTGGGTGCATGGGCTTGGGCCTCTAGAAGTCGGGATGGCCTGGTAGCCTGGTAGTAGGAATATTCTTTGGTATCTTGCTTCTTAAGGGCTTGGGCTTTGCACCTGGGCTTGATTTCTTTGGGATAGGATGTAGGTGGACCTCTGGAATTATGGATACCCTAGTTTAGGAATATGCTCTTGAATCTGGGGAAGAATATAGGCATCTGGAGGACATCTTGAAAGAATCAAGGTTTCTGGAAGCTGAAAGGGATATGCCCTGGTGGGGACACCAGAGGCACCAGAATAAGACAGAGGCTTTTCAACCCTCTGTAAATTGATCAATAATTTATGAGTCCATCTGTAATAAGGGCTTAGCTCATCTGAGTCCATTTTAGTTGTTATTTGAGTATTTTTAGTTGTTATTTCAGTTATGTACTAGTCAGCTCATGTTGAGCTAGTTCAGTCCAATGCTAGTCAGCTCATGTTGAGCTAATTTTATTTTTTTTGAGTCCTGTCCAAGCATACCGAAGACTCAATACTATATCATACAAGTGAAGACCAAGTCCAACTAGATTGAAGACATGGAAATATAGCACAAGTCCAACCCAGCTTGAAGATTTGAAGACCCCAGGAGGAAAATTCAGAAAACCCTGATTTCTTGCAGATGCCCTCCAGATACCCAGATTCCCTTCCAGATGCCAAAGTATATTCATAGATAAGGGCATCCATGATTCCATAGGTCCATCAGCATCCTAGCCCAAAGAAATCAAGCCCAGGTGCCAAGCCCAAGCCCCTAAGAAGCAAGATACCAGGGAATATTCCTGCTACCTGGCTACCAGGCCATCCCAGCTTCCAAAGGCCCAAACCCATGCACCCGAGCCCCTTGGGCCAGCCTTTTACTGCTCCTAGAAGCCCAACACGCCCCCCTAGGCATCCTTGGAGTCTTGACCAAGTTAAAAAAATTTTTAGAAATTTTTCTACCTAATATTTCCTTATTTTCTAGCTAGGGTTTGAGAGGGAAAAGGATTCTTATGTAAAGACTTATGTACCCTTACTTGGAGCCCAAGGTTAAGGGTCTATTTAAGGGACCCTAGCCTCTTGTATGAAGGAGAATTTTGATGAATGAAAACCTTGAGTTCTTCTATTGAGTTGTGTGATACCCTGTTGTATGCATAAAGGGGTTTGCGAGAGTTCTTCTTCCCAGTGCTGCAATCATCTTCCTGCTACCAACAAGCATCTCAGATCCCTGGATGCCCACTCCAAAAGAAGCCTTTCCTTGCTATTTTTCCTTTGTTTTCTTATTCCTTCGTGAGTTTCCTAACACCTGATAGGTCGTTTGTAGGTCCCCGAGTTCCTACGAATCCAACGACTCCAGCCAAGCCTCAATCGGATCACCGAGCAGAAAGCAGGGTATCCGCGGGTCTTTGGCTCGGTTTTCCAGGCCGCATCCATCGAGGAACGAGAAACCTCTTCACTGCGATCTTCATAGATATTGTCAGGTACACCCCTCTACCTCCAGTAGTTTTATTGCAGGAGAACATGCCCTAACCGAGGCTTCTCAGCCCCGACGGTCCTTTGCTACTTTTCTAGGTCCTAATCTACATGCTGATCTTCAAAAATTCATACAAAACTCTCTACAAATAATTTTGATCTGAAATTTGGGAATTAATCACCTAACGCAACATATAAAACATACAAAAAAAAATGGCATGCATATTGGTCCCCCATCATTTGGTATCAGAGCTTAGATTAGGGCTTGTTTTCTACAATTTTTCAGTCCGTATATGCTCTATTTTTTAAATTATTTCTCCCTATTAAAAACTCAAAAAAAATTTAAATTTATTTTGTTGGATTCATCATAATTCACAGTAATTCTCATAAATTGTTTATATTTTGTTATGGCTTGTGAATTTTCTGCAAACCGAAATACAGCCTGTAAATTTTTGGCTCTGTTTTTTTTTCAGCAAGACAAGTTTGGAAGTTTTAGGGTTTTATCTAGCATTTTTTGCATATCTTATAATTTTAGTATATTTCTTGCATATTAGGCCATAATTTTTAAGTGTTCTTCTATTTAAGAAATTACAAAAAAAAAAATACATATTCTCCAAAAATACCAAAAACATCAAAACCTTAATTTGCATCCTCATCTGCCTGCCATCATTGCATAATTTACTTTTAAGGGCACTCTTGCTATATCAGATGGGGGGAGGATTTGATCACCTCTCCTTAGCCCAAAACCACATCCCTTTCATTCGGTACCAAGCCTTAACCAAAAATTAACTATACTTAATTTGCCCTAGTGGGCTAGGAACACCAACTGGTCAGGTCCGGGCTAGTGTTAGAACACTGTGTCAAGTTAACCTGTGTGTGCCTTATGCTCAGTGTCTAGAACGGTGGTTTAGGGATTCAATCTCGAAGGGCTTATGTGCTGGTCCGCCTACCTGGCCAATCTCTGATTGGTGTCTAGGATTGGCAATTAGGGACCAAACACTCCCCTTACACCTGCCTGGCTGAGTATAGGGTTACTATAGGCTAGTTTGCCACCCTGATTGAGCATCTAGTTTGGACTCTAGGTCTAGTCAGCTATAGTTGGTCTGATCGAGTCTTGTATGAGCACTAGATCAGGAGTTTCATATCACCCACCTCCTTCACAAATGTCTGAACCCATGGAAAACTTACAAGCACAAATAAAAGCCCTAGCTGATCAAATGGCCTAGATGGCTACCCAGATGACTACCCAGTTAACTCAGTCTGCTAACCAAACCAACAATAGAATTGACCATCTTGCCAATAGGTTTGACCAGTTAGGAGGCCGTGTAGGGACCATAGCAAAAACCAATGGGTCACAATTTGAGCCAGATCCTGAGTCCCCTCAACCTAGGAGAACCCCAAACCCTAATCTATACCATGAGGTCGAACCTAGGAGATCCCCTTATTCTGACCCGTACTACAATCCTCAACCTAGGAGGACCCCAAACCCTGATCCATACCGAGAGATTGAACCTAGGAGAGCCCCTCAGCCTGACCCATACAATAATACTGAACCTAGAAGAATCCCTTACCATGACCCTTATTATGATACTGAACCTAGAAGAACCCCTTACCTTGACCATTATTATGATACTGAACCCAGGAGAACCCAATACTCTGACCCATATAGGGAGTCCAATCCTAGGAGAACCCAATACTTTGACCCATATAGGGAGCCCAACCCTAGGAGAACCCAATACTCTGACCCATATAGGGAGCCCAACCCTAGGAGAACCCAATATTCTGACCCATATAGGGAGTCCAACCCAAGGAGAACCCAATATCCTGACCCATATAGGGAGCCCAACCTTAGGAGGACCCCATACCATGATCCATCCTTAGAACCTGATCATAGAGCTGACCCAAAATCCTATGACCCCAGATCCTATAATCCCATGACCCATAGATCTGCACCCTTGTCCTCTGAGCCTAGAGAACCCATAACCCCTAAGTATCAACCTAGTACTAGTCATGCTTCTCCTAGTCAACCTGAACCCCATAGGATTAGTATCCCTAAATATGAACCCAGTAGTGAGCCACTACCCCTTATACAACCTGAACCTACTAGGAGTAGTACCCATAATCAGAGACCAGAACCTAACCAATTTCTTGCTAGCCAACTTCTCCAACCATTCCTGAGATTACATTAACGCGGAAGTGTATGAAGCTGATGATGCAGAACGAAAGCTCTGATACCAAAATTGATGCAGAACGAAAATGTGGAATGCGGAAGCAAGTTAAAATTAATGTTTTTTTTTTTATTTATTTATTTTCAGAAGTTGGCTATGACTCAAAGGAAAGATAAACTAATGTTGAAAGAAACTAAGAAATGACAGAAAGCACAATTAAAAGGAGTGGATTATCAGAGTAACTCAGAAGTAGGATCGCTGGGGATTGAGAAACCCCCAGACCTAGGGTTTACTCCTCTTTCAAGAAACAGATGAAGAGAGAAGAGAAGGTTTTATAACTGACTGTGATATCTCTCATTGCTTCAATTGAAGGACACTCTCGAGCAGATTGTAGGATCCTTGGAGATGGGGTATCTTCGCAATGGATCCTCGGATTGTAGTCCTATGGCAAGGTTGGCCTTCTTCTCGAACTCAGGATCTGGAAGAAGAAGAATAAAAAAAAAAGAACCAGAAACTCAAAGAAAGACACTGACCTGAGGAATTAATGAAGATTATTGGATGTAGAAGTTCGGAGATCTTGATACTGATCTGACTCTTCGTTGAACTTGCTCTGTAGTTGAAACAGTTGATCTGAACATGGATGCTGGTGGCCGGCCTCTATGTGGAAGAGAGGGGCCATGGGATGTAGATGGAAAATTAGGGTTTGGTGGTGGTGGAGTAGAGATGGGTGGACTAAGCTAGGGTTTTGGGGTTGGAGATCTCACACCTCCTCAAGGTTCCTAGGGAACCTGGATTTACTCCCTCACGGAGCTCAACACTTGAATACAAGTGCAGAAGAGAGAAACACAAAGTTGCTCACAAAGAAATTGATTTCATTCATCATTTATCATTTTTTCAAGAGTTACATAGAGTTGAATATATAGACATAACAAAGAAATAAAATTTCATACACTTTCCATGTGGGACTAATAGGACTAACCCACACTTTAGGCATCAAATTCTCTTCCCAAGACTCCTTCCATGAGTGGGCAGCCCAAAAACTCCAAGAAAACTTGAAAATCAGCTCCAAATGGCAGGTTATGGGGGTGTCTCCTAGTATCTCTACATGAATCAAGGATTTTTCCTTCATGGTTTGGCTCTTTTGGACACCTCCTAGTCTTGCTCCACAAGTTTAGGCTTCTTCCTTTCATGGCTTTGGCACTTTAGGAAACTTTTGGGTGCCTCCTTGATTTTCTCCCCAAGACATGCTCTCTTCCCTTTTATAACATGGGTTTTTATGGAACATTGTGGGGCACCTCCTTGATCCTCTCTTCAAGAAAAATTCTTGCCATCCTAGCTTGGGTTTATCTAGAAAGAAGTTGGCTCCTCCTTGGATTGAGGTATCTTGATGGATTTCTCCCCTAAGTGGTGCATGAAAGAAGGGACCTGCTTTCTTGTGGTGTGGGGACCAAGGCACACTGGATGGAGATGTGGCACCTCCTGGACTCTGGCATGTGGCTGGGAGTGTGGCACCCACTTGCTTGGTCCTGGGAGAAAATGTGGCACCTTGGAGAAGACCTAGACAACTACTAGGACTTGTATTGAGTCAACATGACTCAATAAAATTTAAATTGCAGGGAAATACAGACTCAAACTAAAATTGAGTTGACCAAGTCAACCCTTATTACAAAACCAGAAAACCCTAATTCTTCAGGCAATGTCAATCAGAGATCCAGATGGAGCCCTGAAGTCTTCTTCTGAGTCTGGTGCCTGCACCAGCTGATGTGAGCCTAGTGGATGAGTATGAGGGAGAAGAGGAGGCACCTTTAGTAGACCTCGAATTAGCTGACCCAGTAGATACCCAGGTAGAAACCAACCCAAAGCTAGTTGACCTTGACCACATCCAACCTAAAGCTATAGTGGAAGAACAAATAGAGGAAGGGAACCTAGGTACTGCTGCTAGAGCCTTACCTGAGGAAACCATAAAGGAGAGCCAAATTATAGAGTCTAGTCCTAAAATACAAGAACCGGAAGAATTTATTATGGACCTTATCTCTTTGAATCAATACCTTCAAGATGAGTCCTCTCCTATAGTTCCTATTAAGGACCTCTTCCCCAAAATTAGCGACCCATCCTTCCATTATGCAAACCCTGTAGATATAGCTCAACCTCGTAAGGTTAACCTCATTAGTATAGGATTAGTTCCTGACACCCCGTCTTTTATCCTACTTTATCCAACTAACCATGAACCTTTTTCTCTACCTTACCAAACTAATTCTGAACCCACTTCCTATTTTCTGCCCTTTTCTGACACCTCCAGCATTTCTAGGATCATTAGATAGCATTTAGCTGAGATTAGCATACTACATGCATTCATCACGCATGTTAGGTTTGCATCTTACTTCTGGCATACTCTTTGGAATTTGCTAGGAGTTCATTGTAAATTTTCATGTGCATGTCAAGCTAGGATCAAACCTAGAGAACCTATAATCTATTAGGTTTAGATCCAAAGAGTTCAATAAAATTTCCTTCGATAGGAATGCATAGTCGAGTCTGTTAGGTGTCAGTATGAGTCCTTTGCATCAATTGTTAGGAGTCTGCATGTGCCTAGCATGTTCACCACCCACACTAATCTTAAAACAACTGGCTAATTCGCGAAGAAGGGTCAAAGAATTTGATGTAGTGGATTCTATCTTGGTTAGGCTTAGCCCTAAAAGAAGTTTCATGCTCACTGAGCTGGACCTTTTAAAGTGATAGAGAAGGTTGGATCAAATGCCTAGGTGTTAGAATTGCCTTCGGATTTGGGCATTAGTTATACCTTCAATATTACGGACCTGGTTGAGTATAGGGAACCGGCAGCGATACCTAGTGAGGACTTTGGACCTATTCCTTTTCATTGTGAGTGACCCTAACCTAGAGTGTCCACAAACAAATTTGGCCTGAGAGAGGAGAACGGATCGAGCGTATCCTGGACGATCAAGCCATCACAACCCAGGGCCATGACTATCAACGCTTCCTAGTCCGATGGCAAGGCCGGCCAGAGTCGGACGATTCATGGATTTCTCGAGAGGACTTTCAATGCCTCAACCCAGACCTTCTCGAGAGATATGTGAGCCAGTCTGACCTTCACTCGACAGGGTCGAGTTCCTCCCACCCCGGGAGAATTGGTGGGGACACCTGAGGCACCAGAATAAGACAGAGACTTTTTAACCCTCTGTAAATTGATCAATAATTTATGAGTCCATCTGTAATAAGGGCTTAGCTCATCTGAGTCCATTTTAGTTGTTATTTGAGTATTTTTAGTTGTTATTTCAGTTCTGTACTAGTCAGCTCATGTTGAGCTAGTTCAGTCCAATGCTAGTCAGCTCATGTTGAGCTAATTTTATATTTTTTGAGTCCTGTCCAAGCATACTGAAGAATCAAGACTATATCATACAAGTGAAGACCAAGTCCAATTAGATTGAAGACTTGGAAGTATAGCACAAGTCCAACCCAGCTTGAAGATTTGAAGACCCCAGGAGGAAAATTCAGAAAATCCTGATTTCTTGCAGATGCCTTCCAGATGCCCAGATTCCCTTCTAGATGCCAAAGTATATTCATAGATAAGGGCATCCATGATTCCAAAGGTCCATCTGCATCCTAGCCCAAAGAAATCAAGCCCAGGTGCCAAGCCCAAGCCCCTAAGAAGCAAGATACCAGGGAATATTCCTGCTACCTGGCTACTAGGCCACCCCAGCTTCCAGAGGCCCAAACCCATGCACCCGAGCCCCTTGGACTGGCCTTTTTCTGCTCCTAGAAGCCCAACACGCCCACCTAGGCATCCTTGGAGTCTTGACCAAGTCAAGAAAATTTTTAGGGATTTTTCTACCTAATATTTCCTTTTTTTCTAGCTAGGGTTTGAGAGGGAAAATGATTCTTATGTAAAGACTTATGTACCCTTACTTGGAGCCCAAGGTTAAGGGTCTATTTAAGGGACCCTAGCCTCTTGTATGAAGGAGAATTTTGATGAATAAAAACCTTGAGTTCTTCTATTGAGTTGTGTGATACCCTGCTGTGTGCATAAAGGGGTTTGCGAGAGTTCTTCTTCCCAGTGCTGCAATCATCTTCCTGCTGCCAACAAGCATCTCAGATCCCTGGACGCCCACTCCAAAAGAAGCCTTCCCTTGCTATTTTTCCTTTGTTTTCTTATTCCTTTGTGAGTTTTGTAACCCCTGATAGGTCATTTGTAGGTCCCCGAGTTCCTACGAATCCAACGACTCCAGTCAAGCCTCAATCGGATCACCGAGCAGAAAGTCGGGTATCCGCGGGTCTTTGGCTCGGTTTTTCAGGTCGCATCCATCGAGGAACGAGAAACCCCTTCGCTGCGATCTTCATAGACATTGTCAGGTACACCCCTCTACCTCCAGTAGTTTTATTGCAGGAGAACTTGCCCTAACCGAGGCATCTCAGCCCCGGCGGTCCTTCTTTGCTACTTTTCTAGGTCCTAATATGAATGCTGATCTTCAAAAATTCATACAAAATTCTCTACAAATAATTTTGATCTGAAATTTAGGAATTAATCACCTAACTCAACATGTAAAACATACAAAAAAAATGGCATGCATATTGGTCCCCCATCATGCCCTATAAGCCAATCAATATCGTATCTCCCAAATCAATGTAATTGACAATATTCTAATAAAGGCATTATTTTTCATCATACGCTATGTTTTATTATGATGAACCCCATAGATTAGGGCTATGATTTTAGGGTTATGATGAGATCATACCAGTGAGACCTAAAGTCTTAAAACCTTAATCTAAAATATTCCTAGTCAAAGGAACCCTGAGTAGGGGATTAGGGTTTTTCCGGTAAGACTAGCACATCCCATGTATACTGGAAAGGGTGACTGCTCTCACAGTCACTTGTGTATGATACTAATACTAGGATGTGGGTGCTCATTAGTGAATGAGTTCACTGATATGATCCAACTTGAGAACATCTAATGGAGTCTTAGCTACATGTCAATAGAAGGTTCTCATAGTGGGAGTGGTACAAGTAATCCTTTGACCTGAGACTTCCATAAGTACCAAATGTACATGAACCCATCCTTTGGTTCAATCCTAATCATGACATTGAGTCATGCACAGGATTGATACTGGGAATGGTGAATTGTATATGAAGGTAATGAGTAGGTTAACAAGGAATCGATCACTCTTAGTAAGACGAGATTGCATCCAGCTAGTTATCAATCGGATGATGATTCAGGGAATCTTTGATCAAAGTAAAGATATTAGAGATGGTTTCTAATATCAAGATAATTGAATCATCAATATAAGATTGAGCTAGAAATAAATATAATATTGGATTTGACATATATCCATATCCATAATTATATTTTGGGTGCAGGCTGATCGAAAGATTTAATTATACGGTAACTTTCTACTGAAGGGTAGTTTTGGTATTTCACCTTTATTTCTATATCTTCCAGGTAGACATGACACGTTGCTAGATGTCAATCTTGTCTTGTGGGTTGATCAAATTTAAAGATCACTTATTAGGAAGAGTCCTAATTGATCAAGTCAGGTAAGCTCGATTTGACCTAAATCGATTAGAAAGAGTTCTAATCAAGTTAGGTCAACTTGTACTCAAACATACTGCCGGCTGGATATGGAACCCAATGGGTCATACACTTAAGAGGATTGATCAAGAGTTTAATTTGTAATTAAATCATCTTTGTAGGATAACACTCTAGCAGGTGTTGCAAACCCTAGCTTCTATTCAAATTGGATTTGAATTAGGGTTCCGAATTGGATAAATTTGGGTTCTAATTGGACCTAATTAGACTCTAATTAAATATATAGAACTTTGGGCTAACCCATGGCTAAGACTACATCTTAATTAACACCCAAGCCCATCCATATAGGTCGCCCAAATTATTTGTGCGCGTGGATAAGAGGAAAGACTCCACGCGCGCATGGACTCTTCATGCGCGCGTGAAGTCTTCTTATTTCACCACAATTTTTGCATTTTGGTCGGTTATTCTCTATTAGCGCATCTCCTAATGACCATTAGATGGTCATCTAACGGTTTGGGGGATTTTGAGAAAGATAAAAGGTGCTAACTCTTCCCGGTTGCGTGATATAACGTCTCTTCGAAGATCGAAACATCGCGACTTCCTTCTTCTTAAAACTTTACGACTTTTCTTTTAGGAAGAGCCATGAGTTTGAATCTGAAGGGCCGTGAGAAGGAAGGAGAGGGCATGAGAAATGTGGAAAGCCATGAGAAATAGTTTACAGAGAGTTGTGTTCTTTTGAAAAGACATCTTTTTATAGTCTATTTAAGGAACAGAGGCTTCGGGTGTTTTTCTGATGTACGATAGAAGTTTTTTTTTATTTTTTTTTCCTTTCCAGGAGACTGATTCCTCCTTAGCTTGTTTAGGACACAAGAGTTTCCCTTTTACAAAATTCTCTTCTCTGTTGAAACTCAAGTCTAAAACAAGAGATAGGAAGAATCTCTCGAACGGTAAAAGAAAAGAAGATATACTCTATTTTTATTTCCTTTTTCATTAAGACATTAGTGTCTTAAATCCTCCTCCTTCTTCAAGACAAGAGTGTATTCTTAGGACAAGCTCTTAAGAAAGGGAGAGGAAGAAGAAAGAAAGGAAGTAAGAAGTCCCTGCCGTGGAGTTTTTCAGCCATAGTCCTCTTGAGTTCTAGGAGAAGAATTCAAGTGAAGGAACTTTTGAAGAAGCAAGCATCTTGATCAATTTTGTTATGGATCACCATTGGAGGGTGGACATTTGGATGCCTGGTGAATTCAAAAGGGTCATTCAACATCAAGTTTTGATTCTACATCAAAATTGGATTTAGCGATAACAGGTTGGTGACCTAATTCTAATAGTGTAGGTTTGCATGTTTCTCATATGTTTTAATCCTGAATAGGGAGATCCTGGCTAAGGGTTTTGGTATAAATTTCATCATTTTGAAATTATCTTTTCACTGTGGTGCATTGGAACCCTAACAGAAGCATCTTGGATCCTGGGTTGTCACACAAAATCCAATAGGCTGATGTAGTGGCCTCTAACTCTTAGATGTGGCCTGGTGAAACTCCAAAATAGGGTAACCTCCTCTTTTGTACAAAAATTGGGCTTATACTAGACTCATAAGTGAAGTACAGAACTCAAAATGCTGACTAGGTTGAGGGTTGAGACAAATCAACTAACCTCAACTTATTATAGGACTCAATCTTAAGTGATTACAAAATTTCTAAAACTTTGACACATGACTAAGTAAACCAGATAGGGCCCAGTAATCTATGTTTGATCCTAGTGCCCCCACCAAGGGTTGCAGTTCGAAAGGCAGCACTTGGTGATGGGGGACTAATATGCATGCAATTCTTTTTGTATGTTTTACATGTTAAGTTAGGTGATTAATTCCCGAATTCCAGATCAAAATTATTTGTAGGGAATTTTGTATGAATTTTTGAAGATCAGCATGCAGATTAGGACCTAGAAAAGTAGCAAAGAAGGATCGCCGGGGCTGAGAAGCCTCGGTTAGGGCAAGTTCTCCTACAATAAAACTACTGGAGGTAGAGGGGTGTACCTGACAATGTTTGTGAAGATCGCAGCGAAGGGGTCTCTCGTTCCTCGATGGATGTGGCTTGAAAAACTGAGCCAATGACCCGCGGATACCCGGCTTTCTGCTTGGTGTTCCGATTGAGGCTTGGCTGGAGTCGTTGGATTCGTAGGAACTCAGGGCCCTGCAAACGACCTGTCAGGGGTTAAAAAACTCTCAAAGGAACAAGAAAAAAAAGGAAAAACAGCAAGGGAAGGCTTCTTTTGGAGTGGGCATCCAGGGATCTGGAGGGTTTGTTGGCAGCAAGAAGATGATTGCAAACACCGGGAAGAAGAACTCTCACAAACCCCTTTATGCACACAACAGGGTATCACACAACTCAATAGAAGAACTCAAGGTTATAATTCATATCAAAAATTAGGTTTCATACAAGAGGCTAGGGTCCCTTAAATAGACCCTTAACCTTGGGCTCCAAGTAAGGGTACATTAGTCTTTATATAAGAATCCTTTTCCCTCTCAAACCCTAGCTAGAAAATAAGGAAACATTAGGTAGAAAAAATCTCTAAAAATTCTCTTGACTTGGCCAACACTCCAAGGACACCTAGGGGGGCGTGTTGGGCTTCTAGGAGCAGCAAGGGGCTGGCCCAAAGGGGCTCGGGTGCATGGGTTTGGGCCTCTGGAAGCTGGGATGGCCTGGTAGCTAGGTAGCAGGAATATTTCCTGGTATCTTGCTTCTTAGGGGCTTTGGCTTGGCACCTGAGCTTGATTTCTTTGGGCTAGGATGCAGATGGACCTCTAGAATCATGGATGCCCTTATCTATGAATATACTTTGGCATCTGGAAGGGAATCTGGCCATCTGGAGGGCATCTGCAAGAAATCAGGGTTTTCCTGAATTTTCCTCCTGGGGTCTTCAAATCTTCAAGTTGGGTTGGACTTGGGCTATACTTCCATGTCTTCAATCTAGTTGGACTTGGTTTTCACTTGTATGATATAGTCTTGAGTCTTCAGTATGCTTGGACAGGACTCAAAAAAATAAAATTAGCTCAATATGAGCTGACTAGCATTAGACTGAACTAGCTCAACATAAGCTGACTAGTATAGAACTATATCTACAGGGACTAATCCTAGACTAATGAGGTTAACCTTACGAGGTTGAGCTATATCTATAGGGTTTGCATAATAGAAGGATGGGTCGCCAATTTCGGGGAAGAGGTCCTTAATGGGAACTATAGGAGGGGACTCATCTTAAAGGTATTGATTCGAAGAGATCAGGTCCTTAATAAATTCTTCTGGTTCTTGTATTTTAGGACTAGACTCTATAATTTGGCTCTCCTCTATGGTTTCCTCAGGTAAGGCTCTAGTAGCAATACCTAGGTTCTCTTCCTTTATTTGTTCTTCCACTATAGCTTTAGGTTGGATGTGGTCAAGGTCAACTACCTCTAGGTTGGCTTTTACCTGTGTATCTATTGGGACAGCTAATTCTAGGTCATCTAAAGGTGTCTCCTCTTCTCCCTCATACTCATCCACTAAGTTTGCATCAGCTTCATACACATCCGCATTAATGTAAGCCTTGTCAATCTCAGGAATGGTTGGAGAAGGTCGGCTAGGGAAAAATTAGCTAGGTCCTGGTTTCTGATTATGGACACTAATTCTAGTAGGTTCAGGTTGCCTAAAGGGTAGTGGCTCACTACTCGGCTCAAATTTAGGGGTACTAATCCTATGGGGTTCAAGTTGACTAGGGGAAGCATGACTAGTACTAGATTGATACTTAGGGGTTATGGGTTCTCTGGGCTCATAGGACAAGGGTGCAGATCTATGGGTCATGGGATTATAGGATCTGGGGTCATAGGATTTTGGGTCAGCTCTATGGTTAGGTTCTAAGGATGGATCATGGTATGGGGTCCTCCTAAGGTTGGGCTCTCTATATGGGTCAGGATATTGGGTCCTCCTAGGGTTGGACTCCCTATATGGGTCAGGATACTGGGTTCTCCTAGGGTTGGACTCCCTATATGGGTCAGAATATTGGGTTCTCCTAGGGTTGGACTCCCTATATGGGTCAGAATATTGGGTGTTGGGTCTACTAGGCTCATAGGGTGTGGGTGCATAGGATCTATGATCATGGGATCTAGAGTCATAGGATCTAGGTTCATAGGTTATGGATTCATAGGTTCTAGGTTCATAGGATTTGGAGTCATAAGATCTATAGGTTGTGGGTATACTAGGCTTATAGGGAGTGGGTAAATATGATCTATCTTCCTGGTCTATATAATCCTGATTGGGTCTTCTAGGACTAACCTTAGCGATTGGGTCATGACGATGGGCTCTCCTAGGTTCAGCCTCAAGGTATGGATTAGGGTTTGGGTTCCTCATAGGTTGAGGATTGTAGTACGGGTCAGGATAAGGGGCTCTCCTAGGTTCGACCTCATGGTATAGATCAGGGTTTGGGGACCTCCTAGGTTGAGGGGAATCAGGATCTAGCTCAGACTGTGACCCATGGGGTTTTCTTGGGGTCCCTACCCGGACTTTTAACTGATCAAACCTATTGGCAAGATGGTCAATTCTATCATTGGTTTGAATACCAGACTAAGTTAACTGGGCCATCTAGGTAGTCATCTGGGTAGTTATCTGGGTAGCCATCTGGGCCATTTGATCAGCTAGGGATTTTATTTGGGCTTGTAAATTTTCCATGGATTCAGACATTTGTGAAGGAGGTGGGTGATATGAAACTCCTGATCTAGTGCTCATGCAAGACTCGATCAGACCGACTATAGCTGACTAGACCTAGAGTCCAAACTAGATGCTCAATCAGGGTGGCAAACTAGCCTATAGTAACCCTGTACTTAGCCAGGCAGGTGTAAAGGGAGTGTTAGGTCCCTGATTGCCAATCCTAGACACCAATCAGAGATTGGCCAGGTAGGGGACCAGCACATAAGCCCTTCGGGATTGAATCCCTAAACCACCATTCTAGACACTAAGCACAAAGCACACACATGATGCGGCAAGCATATGATTAATGTTTTGAATATGGTTTGTAGAGCAACGAAACCTAATTACATTAGCATTGTACTCATCATAATAAGTCTTAAGGATTACATGAAAAGGGACTTTTACTTGATTAGACACAATCCTAAATTAAGAAGGAAGAAGATCTAGATAATAGAGGCTAATGATTATGGACTTACCGTGATGAGCTTTCCAACCTTATTTTGATTCATACCTTGAAACTACCAACGCTCAGAACTGAAGAACCTTGGATAACAGAGATCAGAACCCTGGACTTGGGCTTCAGCTTGTTGGTTCCTTGTCAAGGAAGACCCTGCTTGCAACTCAAAAACCTCGAAGGACCCTGCATATAAAGAATAAGAGTTAAGGAAGAAGAAAGGCATGCATATGGAAGGGATGGAAAATTTGTGAGCAAAGAAAGAGATTTGAGATGGCTTGGCCGACTCCAAGGCTTTCTTCTTGACTTGGGCGTTGGATGCTTGGAAGAGAGAATAGTTTGGTGTGGAAGAGGGGCTTAGAGACAATCACTCAAAACATAAAACTTCAATTCAACTTCAACTTTCATTAATCTCCAAAAATCAAATCCCCTTTTACAATGGGGCATCCAAGGCTTTTTAATAGCCTTACAAAACTTTTGAAATTTGAAAACTTCCCAAATTGTGGAGGATTACAAGGGAGGTTGGAGGATATGGGGCCTTGTTACATGGGATAAGGAGAAATTCAAGGAGATTCTCCCCAAATTATGGAGGATTACAAGGGAGGTTGGAGGATATGGGGCCTTGTTACATGGGATAAGGAGAAATTCATGGAGATTGGCTGGTTTCTTTGAATTTAAAATGCTTGGTCGATCTCCCCTTTAGGCGCCCATTTGAAGGTGACGTGGCTGATGATGTGGCATCCTTGGTGGCTACTTTGTTGGCATGGTGATGTGGAATTCCAGCTTGGTGGACCAAGGTCTTGATTTGGAAGCTCCAAGTGGTTTGGTGAACCTCAACTTGAAGTAGCTTGGACTTGATTTAAATAAACCTAATGGAACTCTAATTGAGTTCTTATTTGAGCCCAGATTGAGACAGGACATAATTACAGGACTCGATTGGACATAATTACAGGATTCATGAAATTGAAACTAAGTAATTACAGGACTCTTAAAAGTAAATTACCCTTTACAAGAAAAATTTAGCCTAGTGATCTTCGATCCAAAGTGGAATCAGGTTAACCTTATTTGAGCGGGGTTTTATTCTGCTTCTGCTTCTGGTGTCCGCACCAATTCTCCTGGGGTGGGCAGAACTCGACCCAGTCGAGTATGGTTCAGTTTTGCCCTAGTAATGCTCGAACAAGTCTAGGTTAAGTCTTTGCAGGTCCTCTCGACTAATCCAAGAGTTGTCGGACTCAGGTCGACCTTGCCATTGAACCAGGTATCGCTGATAGTCCTTATTCCTGGTAGTAATGGTCTTGTCATCCAGGATTCTCTCAATCCTCTCTCTCCGCTCAGGTAGGGTTGGTGGTGGACACTCGGAAATATGTTCACTCTCTATGAAAGTTTCTGGTCCAAAAGGCTCACTAGGTATTAGTACTGGTTCTTTGTATTCTACTAGGTCTGAAATATTAAAGGTTGTACTGATACCCATATCAGGTGGAAGTTCCAAAACATACGCATTAGGCCCTATTTTCTTTAAGATCTTGAAAGGTCCCGCTCCGCGGGCATGCAGCTTCTTTATGGTTCCAGAGGGGAACCGTTCAGGGTTGAGCCTAATCATCGCATAATCTCCTTCACAGAATTCTTTAGCTCTCTTATGTGAATCAGCTAAATGTTTGTAAGTCTCATTGCTCAGTTTGATCTTATTACTGATTTCTTTATGCAAATTTGTGACATGCTGTGCGAAAGATTCAGCAGACTCAGAAATTTATACAAGCACTTACAAAATGCAGACTGAACTAGGCATCCTTATTGAGAGGAATTTTATTGGACTTTCTAGGACCTAAACCTAATAGATTAATGACTCTCTTGGTTTGACCCTAGTCTGGTATGCACATGACAATTTACCATGGGTTCCTAGCAAATGCCATAAGGTTTTCCTAAAGTAGGTAGCAAAAGGAATAGGCTTTAAAAGCTCATGCATCCTAGTAATCTCATCAAAATGAAACTTAATGGCTCTAAAATTATGATAAGACTCAGGGAAAGGCAGGAAATAGGAATCTGAGACTTGGGATAATTTAGGAAAATCTTGAAATAGACCTTGGTTACTCATGATGACCTTAAGATTAGAATTTTGATCTACAGGCGGGATGCTTCTAGGTAGTTGAAGGTCATCAGGAAAGTCTTCTAGAATAATGATTGGGTTCTTCTTAGGTACCTGAAGGAGTTCTTGTGTCGAAGCTAAAGTATTGGATTCTTCCTGAGGGCATTGTCTTACGGGAACCAAGTCCTCACTAAATTTTGGTTGTTCTAATGTTTCAGGACTAGGCTCAATAATCTTTTCTTTACCAAAGGTTTCCTCAGGTAAGGTACTAAAGTTGTTCTCTTCATAATCTTCCCCTTCATTTTCATCTATTAAACTTATGTCGGTCTCATACATATATTTACTAGGTTCAAATTTGCCTTCTTCCTTCCCTAGCCCTTCAGTTTGAGGATACCCTAAGTCTTGAGTATTCATGAACTCAACTTGTACTTCAGAATTCTTACTCTTATCATTCATATGAGCTAATGGGAAAGTAGGAGTTGGTTGGTCTAAGGAAAATTGTTTAGCCAGCATTTGGTTCAATTGGGCCATTAGATCATTTAGGCCTTTCAGCATGGTTTCAAGATTCGGGTCCATGGCTACACTGGACTGGGCTTGGATTGGTGAATATGGTGTCCCTGCTCTAGTTGTCATGCATGCAAATGGACTCAAGCTCGAGCTAAGGTTTCCTAGACCTAGAGCACAAATTAGAGGTCTAATTAAGTGAACCAACTAGCTAGTAGTACTTATGGGACTTAGCCAGGTAGGTGGTGGGGAGTGAAGGTCCCTGATTGCCAACCTTAGACACCAATCTGAGATTGGCCAGGTAGGCGGACCAAATCACAAGCCCTGATGCACCAATCCTAGACACCAAGCCAGTAAGCACACACCAATTAGCTGACACAGTTAACTTGACCCTAACCTGAACCCAATTTGTTGGTGTCCCTAACCCACTAGGGCAATTAATGTTCTACTCAATTTTAATTAATGGGCTGGGATCGATATGCTGGTTGGTGATTTTTGGGCTAGGAACAGGTGATGAAATCCTGACCCTATGTCAAATTGATGTCCTTAATTTGATTTCTTATGAGATGAATGAAATGCAAAGGTGCTGCAAAAGTGTGTTGCAGTTTGAAAGTGGTGTGGAAAACGTGATGAAAAAAATATCCAAAAATTCTAAAAAATTCACAGAGGATTCCTAACTTATATGTTTCAATGAAGGTGAAAGAAATTTTAAAACTAAAATCTATACTACTCTAAGCAGATTCTACAATTGAAGATAAATAAAAAGGACAGAACAGAACCCTAATGACAGTGTCGAACTGCAGAAATTTTCATTTTTTTTATAATTTTTTTATGTTGATGAAATTTAATATGGTGATAATTGACTTAAAAAGGAACAAGAAAAAAATAGTTCAACAAAAAATTAGTGACTTGCCTTTGGAGCTGTAGACGGATTACAGTAAACAGATGCAAGTTTTCTGAAAACAGAACCTAATCAAACAAGTGCAATGGCTTACCCAAACTTCAATCTAAAAAATTCACGTCCGGCCAGGGGCTCATTATTCCCATGGGTCATGACAGTGTACTGGAGTACACCCGCTCAGGAGTTGTGAATTTTAGATCTTGCTTGGATTTAAAGAAAACTATTCTACCCTAATGCAACCATGCTCTGATACCAATTTGATGCGGCAAGCATATGATTAATGTTTTGAATATGGTTTGTAGAGCAATGAAACCTAATTACATTAGCATTGTACTCATCATAATAAGTCTTAAGGATTACATGAAAAGGGACTTTTACTTGATTAGACACAATCCTAAATTAAGAAGGAAGAAGATCTAGATAATAGGGGCTAATGATTGTGGACTTACCGTGATGAGCTTTCCAACCTTCTTTTGATTCATACCTTGAAACTACCAATGCTCAGAACTGAAGAACCTTGGATAACAGAGATCAGAACCCTGGACTTGGGCATCAGCTTGTTGGTTCCTTGTCAAGGAAGACCCTGCTTGCAACTCGAAAACCTCGAAGGACCCTGCACATAAAGAATAAGAGTTAAGGAAGAAGAAAGGCATGCATATGGAAGGGATGGAAAATTTGTGAGCAAAGAAAGAGATTTGAGATGGCCTGGCTGACTCCAAGGCCTTCTTCTTGACTTGGGCGTTGGATGCTTGGAAGAGAGAATAGTTTGGTGTGGAAGAGGGGCTTAGAGACAATCACTCAAAACATAAAACTTCAATTCAACTTCAACTTTCATTAATCTCCAAAAATCAAATCCCCTTTTACAATGGGGCATCCAAGGCTTTTTAATAGCCTTACAAAACTTTTGAAATTTGAAAACTCCCCAAATTGTGGAGGATTACAAGGGAGGTTGGAGGATATGGGGCCTTGTTATATGGGATAAGGAGAAATTCAAGGAGATTCTCCCCAAATTATGGAGGATTACAAGGGAGATTGGAGGATATGGGGCCTTGTTACATGGGATAAGGAGAAATTCACGGAGATTGGCCGGTTTCTTTGAATTTAAAATGCTTGGTCGATCTCCCCTTTAGGCGCCCATTTGAAGGTGACGTGGCTGATGATGTGGCATCCTTGGTGGCTGCTTTGTTGGCATGGTGATGTGGAATTCCAGCTTGGTGGACCAAGGTCTTGATTTGGAAGCTCCAAGTGGTTTGTTGAACCTCAACTTGAAGTAGCTTGGACTTGATTTAAATAAACCTAATGAAACTCTAATTGAGTTCTTATTTGAACCCAGATTGAGACAGGACATAATTACAGGACTCGATTGGACATTATTACAGGATTCATGAAATTGAAACTAAGTAATTACAGGACTCTTAAAAGTAAATTGCCCTTTACAAGAAAAATTTAGCCTAGTGATCTTCGATCCAAAGTGGAATCAGGTTAACCTTATTTGAGCGGGGTTTTATTCTACTTCTGCTTCTGGTGTCCACACCAACACGGGTTAGCTTGACACAATGATCTGACACATAGTCCGGACACGACCAGTTGGTGTCCCTAGCCCACTAGGGCAAATTAAGTCTAGTTAATTTTAGGTTAAGGCTTGGGATTGAATGCAAGGGATGTGGTTTTGGGCTAAGGAGAGGTGATCAAATCCTCCCCCCATCTGATATAGCAAGAGTGCCCTTAAAAGTAGATTATGCAATGATGGCAGACAGATGATGATGCAAATTAGGGTTTAGATGTTTTTTTTTTTTGGTATTTTTGGAGAATATGTAATTTTTTTTTTATTTTTGTATTTATTAAATAGAAGAAAACTTGAAAATTATGGCCTAATATGCAGGAAATATACTAAAATTAAAAGATATGCAAAAATTTCTAAACAAAAACCTAAAACTTCAAAACTTGTCTTATTGAAAAAAAAACAGAGCCAAAAACTTGCAGGCTGTATTTCGGCTTGAAGAAAATTCACAGTCCGAAATAAAATCTGAAAAAATTCTGAAAATTACTTTTAATTATGTTAAATCTATAAAAATAAATTTAAAAATTTTTGGAGTTTTTAACAAGGAGGAATAATTAAAATAACATAGTATATATGGACTAAAAAATTGCAAAAAATAAGCCCTAATCTAAGCTCTGATACCAACTGATGGGGGAGTAATATGCATGCAATTCTTTTTGTATGTTTTACATGTTAAGTTAGGTGATTAATTCCCAAATTTCAGATCAAAATTATTTGTAAGAAATTTTGTATGAATTTTTGAAGATCAGCATGCATATTAGGACATAGAAAAGTAGCAAAGAAGGACCGCCGGGGCTGAGAAGCCTCGGTTAGGGCAAGTTCTCTTACAATAAAACTACTGAAGGTAGAGGGGTGTACCTGACAATGTCTGTGAAGATCACAGCGAAGGGGTCTCTCGTTCCTTGACGGATGCAGCCTGGAAAACCGAGCCAATGACCCGCGGATATCCGACATTCTGCTTGGTGGTCCGATTGAGGCTTAGCTGGAGTCGTTGGATTCGTAGGAACTCAGGGACCTGCAAACGACCTATCAGGGGTTAGAAAACTCACAAAGGAACAAGAAAATAAAGAAAAAATAGCAAGGGAAGGGTTCTTTTGGAGTGGGCGTCCAGGGATCTGGAGGGTTTGTTGGCAGCAGGAAGATGATTGCAAACACCGGGAAGAAGAACTCTCACAAACCCCTTTATGCACACAGCAGGGTATCAAACAACTCAATAGAAGAACTCAAGGTTTTAATTCATATCAAAAATTAGGTTTCATACAAGAGGCTAGGGTCCCTTAAATAGATCCTTAACCTTGGGCTCCAAGTAAGGGTACATTAGTCTCTACATAAGAATCATTTTCCCTCTCAAACCCTAGCTAGAAAATAAGGAAACATTAGGTAGAAAAAATCCCTAAAAATTCTCTTGACTTGGCCAACACTCCAAGGATGCCTAGGGGGGCATTTTGGGCTTCTAGGAGCAGCATGGGGCCGGCCCAAAGGGGCTCGGGTGCATGGGTTTGGGCCTTTGGAAGCTGGGGTGGCCTGGTAGCCAGGTAGCAGGAATATTTCCTGGTATCTTGCTTCTTAGGGGCTTGGGCTTGGCACCTTGGCTTGATTTCTTTGGGCTAGGATGTATATGGACCTCTAGAATCATGGATTCCCTTATCTATGAATATACTTTGGCATCTGGAAGGGAATCTGGGCATCTGGAGGGCATCTGCAAGAAATCAGGGTTTTCCTGAATTTTCCTCCTGGGGTCTTCAAATCTTCAAGCTGGGTTGGACTTGAGCTATACTTCCATGTCTTCAATCTAGTTGGACTTGGTTTTCACTTGTATGATATAGTCTTGAGTCTTCAGTATGCTTGGACAGGACTCAAAATAATAAAATTAGCTCAACATGAGCTGACTAGCATTGGACTGAACTAGCTCAACTTAAGCTGACTAGTACAGAACTGAAATAACATCTCAAAAGACTCAAACAACAACTAAAAAAATGACTCAGATGGGCTAAGCCCTTATTACAGATGGACTCAAAAATTATTGATCAATTCATAGAGGGTTGAAAAGCCTCTGTCTTATTCTGGTACCTCCGGTGTCCCCACCACTTGGGGTGAGATCAAATTCGGCGGTCACCCAAGGCCATGTTCTTGCAGAGCGCATGATGGAGTTCGCAGTCCAGTCATGCGACCGCCGTGAGAGGGGAGGCTAGACGCTGGCAGAGGTCCTTCTTGGCACTCTTCCTCTCCACTTCACAATAGTCTTCTGCCTTTATGTTGCTTCAGTCTGACTGCCAGGGCTAACATCTTTGATGGTGCAGATCGGGACCGACATTCTTCTTGTTTGAGACCACTGCACCCAATAAGAGTGGGAAAGGATGTCACTGGTGGCCAAGGCCCACGAGTAGGTTGGCAGGGCCCGGGCCTTGGAGGAGAGGAATAGGATCCTTCATGCCAAAGTTATCGATGACGAGAATCGGGTCAGGGACCTCGAAGCATCCTTGGCCTGAGAAAGAAATTGGGCCTCCTGCCAGGTGAAGGAGCTCAAGGTTGGCGTTGCCCGAGCAGAAGGGCTGGTGAGTGGCTTCCAAGCATGGCTGGAGGAGGTACAGGCTCGGCAATCGGTGACCTAGGGGAAAGCTGCTAGGGTGGTGGCTCTGATGGAGGCTGCAAAGAAGGAGGTTGCCGAGGTGGTGCCTTGATTCAGGGCCTTGTTGGAGTTTGCCGATGAAGTCCGGGAGGCGGCCACAAATTCCTTCATCAAAGGGTTTGAGGTCTACAAATCCTTGGTGGCCTATCACTTCCCAGGGCTGAGGCTGGATGAGATCATGGTCCTAGGTGGCCTTGGTGTAAGCTTAAGGGGAGCCATGACTCCTATAGCCATGGATGAGGTGGAGCCTGCCCCCATCGTTGAGAAGGTCCCGCCGCTAGGGACTACAGAGGCCCAAGAGGACACTGGCATGCCTATCCACCATCCCGGGAAGGAGCCAGCTGAGGGATAGGCTACGATCTCCCGAAACTTGCCCTTCTTCTCTTTTTTTTTTTTTTTGTGACTGCTCGGCCTATCGGGGTTCCTTTGATGATATATCCTTTTCATGCAACATCAATGAAGCCCTTCTCACTTCACTAAGTTTTTATTTTCATGGTTACCTTGAATCTCTTCAGTTAAGCCAGGAGCTGGTGGATGGCTTGAGGGAGGGGGCCTGCATGGCCCTGAGAGATCGTCAAGTTGGGGAACTTGACATAAGGAGTCTTGAGATTGTCCTCACTGGTTCTGAGTCTGGCCGGCAGAGTGTGGGTGATGTGGGATGATTCTAAGACTGCTAAATATGCATGAAAAATAGTAAAATAAATTTTTTAATTTTATTTACAGGTTAGTTTCTAAAATAAAGTAAGAACTATCGGAAAGACTAGTAGTATAAAGAATCATCGGATTGCAGGCAAACTCATACAAACTAATGAAATAACCAGGACTCAAGAGTTGAAAAACTTCCTGTTTAGGATAGCTTATCTTCATTAAATTAGATAATAAGAGAAAGGAAGGTTTCTTACAAGTCAGAGATTGAAAACTTGCAGTAGAAGGGATCACTCACACTCTGATTGGAGCCTAGAAGAAGAAGCCTCGATTCCATTGAATCTGAAGGCTGATCTGAGAGGTCCTGGAAGCAAAGAAGTCCTCCTCGGGGGAGGCGAAGAACCTCGGGGATCCTGCAAGCATCAGGGTCAATCAAAACAATAATTAAACAAAGGAATAAGAAACTAGGGTTTATAATTTAAAGAACAAGGTTTAGGTGTGGATGTCCCGGGGAAGAAGCAGTTGCTTGATTGGGGAAGCAGCTAGGGCATTATCCTCTGGGCATGGCTGATCTCCAAAGATGTAGATGGGAGCTAGGGCAGCAAGGTTTCAATCCGGGAACACAAGGAGAGCACACAAGAACATGAGAACCAACACTAGAACACCAAACACAAGGCAATATCACAAAATTTTAGCTAGTTGTATTCATAAGAAAGAGATGATTACAAGAGAGGGAGGGGTGGGGTATTTATAAAGTTTCCATGATCTCACTAACCATGGTTACACATGGGTTACAAATTCTCTTCCCAATTAGACTACAAGTCTATTCCTAGCTAGGTTAGAATTACAAAGTTTAAAAGGATTAGAAATCCCAACTAGGTTAGGAAAAACTTGGTCTTCTCCTTCTTCTCTTCAACTTGGACTTAGTCAAACCTTTTGAACTTCTACTCCTTGGGTGTGTGGACTTTAGAGCAACAAGGGGGAGGTTGGCCATGGGCTTGGAATACTTGTGCTTGGGCCCCTTGGAAGCTGGGGTGCCTGGTTCCCTGGGCTGGCATATTCCCGGCATTAAAATGGAATCTTGGTTCTTCTTGCTTGGACTTGCTTCCTGGGCTTGAATTTGGAGGCCTGGAGTGCTGGGATAACCTGGTAAACATGGGCTCCTAGCATATGGAATATTCTGGAAGTGTCTGGAGGGAATCTGGCATCTAAAATGGTATCCAAAGGAAATCAGGGAACTTAGGTGTTGATTGAGCTCCCTTAAGCTGATGTAACTGCTTCCAATTTCAGAATGAGGTATGGTGGAACACTAAAATATCATAGCCTCCTCTCTTGTACAAGAAGTGAACTCATACTAGACTCATACTGGTGTACATGACTCAATGTACTGGACTAAATTGAGGGTTGAGATAAATTAACTAACCTCAACTTATTACTCCAACTAACCTCAACTTATTACAGGACTCAATCCTAATTGATTACAAAACTTTGACACATGGCTAGGTAAACAAAATAAGGCCCAATAATTTGTGTCCGATCCTGGTGCCCCCACCAATTCTCCCAGGGTGGGAGGAACTCGACCCCGTCGAGTGTGGGATAACTTGGTTCTCATAGTATCGAGTTGGTATGGGTTGAGGCACTGCAGATCCTCATGGGTGAACCATGAGTCCTCAGATTTTGGCAAACCTTGCCTGATGTAGGGGTGTAGGGTTGGGCTAGAGATGCTAGTATGGATGCTTATGATGTAAAGAAATTTTTTTATAGTTGATGATTTTTAGATTTTTTTTTTTTTTTGGTTTTTGATTCCCGATCACAAACAAAGAATAGAAATAGGAGAAGCTGAATAATAGAAGCCTACATTAGCAATTCAAGTCCCTAAATAGTGAAAACGAGAACAGGATCCCAGGATTAAGAAACCCCGATAGGACTAAGCTCGATACACAATACCTACTTAGGAGATAGGGGCAAACCTCACATGTCTGAAGTGCCCGATGCAGAGATCACTCAACTCGGTGGATGCGGCCTGGGTGCCTGAGCAGTCGAACCTATGGATGCGCCAGCTTTCGGTTAGGTGGTCATGATGGCAAAGCAGACTGTCTCCGGTGCCCGAGATACCAAGGAGGACATGTAGGCAAGCAAAGTAGGGATTAGCGAAGTGGAGAGACATATTGAAATGGAACTAAGGTAGGGTTGAGAAAGGGGCTTCGAGCCCGATGTTCGTCTAGATTCCGAAGTCGAAGAAGGAGATAACTTGGGGCCTCACACCCCGCGACGTCTCGGAGGATGAAGGATTTTGGCCTAACACCGCTCGACGTCCAGGAGGACGAAGGACTTGCGATGCCCTGGGATGATGGAAAGGTGGCCTTACACCACTCAACGTCCCTGGGGACAAAGGAAGCTTCACTCAAACGTAGTCTAGGAGACAATGGTTGGAGGGGAAACAAGACTCAAGCTTTTTTTTTATTCAATCATTCAATACCCTTTACAATGGAGGGATTGGGTCCTTTAAATAGGCACCCAAGGCCCATTTGAATTCAAAACAAATTAAACCGTTGAACCCAAATTACAACCCAAAAAAAATTGGCGCCCACATGAATGGGGAAAGATCTTCATGGCCGACCAAAGGGAGGAGGGGATTGGCGTGGCATGTGGGCAGGCTTGGAGAGGGGGATTGGCCTTTTGACTTCCTTCTTTGCATGCTCACTTTGGGAAGAAAACAAGGAGCAAGGCTTGCTTGAAGGGATGTGTCTCCTTTGGGTTTCTTCCTTGCCTAGTTGGAGTGAGTCATGGCTAACCAAGGAGGGAGCTTTGGGCATTGCAAATTTGAGGGCTTGGAATGGGGAATGCGCTCTTTGACTTTCCTCTCTTGTGTGACTACTTTGGGAAGAAGACTTGGGAGATGGCTTGCTTTGTGGCTTGGTCTCTTCAAGAATCTTCAACGCCCCATTTAATGATGGATCATGGCATGATCTTGGGGAGGGAAGAGGGAGATGATGTCTCCTCCTTCAAAGGTCGCCCAAGAGAAAATGGTATGGAGAGGGCATGTGGAATGCATGAGGATGCCTCCTTGTTTCCTTCCTTGGATGCCCAAGTGGCAAGTGATGTGGCGCCACATAGGTGGCTGAGGTGGTGCCTATGCAGGCATCTTTCCAAGTGTAAGAGGTGGGTTGGCCCACAAGGAACTTGACTTGGTCTTGAAAGCCAGGTTGACTTCAATTGGGCTTGGGCCCAAGCCAAACTCAGACTCGAACCAAAAATAAATACAGGACCCATGACCTAAACTTGACCCAAATTGGTCAATGTATAAGACTAAACAAACTTAAACTAGGTACATGACTGAAAATTACTTTGGCTTATAGCGTTATTACAATACTCACAGAAGGGGAACCCTAATCTGAGATCCACAGAGGGTTGAGGAGTCTCTGTCGGATCCTGGTGCCCACACCAGTTCTCCCAGGGTGGGAGGAACTCGACCCTGTCGAGTAATGGTTAGTCTGGCTTTAGTACTTCTTCAGGATATCGAGGTCGATGCGCTGCAAGTCCTCCCGTGTGATCCACGAGTCATCGGATTCAGGTCGGCCTTGCCATCGGACCAAGTAACGTTGATAGCCTTTGCCCTGGGTAGTGATAGCTTGGTCATCCAGGACATGCTCGATCCGCTCTCCTCACTCAGGTATATTTGGATGTGGACACTCAGGTTCAGGTTCACTCTCAAAAGGGAGGTCAGGCCCAAATGGCTCGTTGGGTATGTTTGTGGGTTCCCTATACTCGACTAAGTCTGAGATATTGAATGTCGAGCTAATTCCATAATCCAGAGGTAATTCTAGCACATAGGCATTAGGGCCCATTCTCCTAATCACTTTAAAGGGACCAGCCCCATGAGCATGAAGCTTCTTAACGGTTCCCGGTGGAAAATGTTCAGGCCTGAGCCTAATCATTACAAAATCCCCTATTTCAAACTCTTTTGCTCGCTTTCAGGAATCAGCCAGCCTTTTATATATGTTATTACTTATATTAATTTTATGGCTAATTTTTTTATGCATGTCCCTAATATGCTGTGCAAGTGATTCAGCGTACTCAGAGACACGTGCATGGATGGGTTGGGGAATCAGGTCAAGAGGTCGGTTAGGCTTGTATCCACAGACAACTTCAAAAGGACTCTTCTCGGTGGTCCTATTCATAAAACTATTGTAGGCGAACTCGGCTCGAGGTAAAAGAAAATCCCAATTTCCCATATGTTTGCCTATCAAGCATCTAAGATGGCTCCCTAGGCTACGGTAAACTACCTCAGTTTGTCCTTCGGTTTGTGGGTGGTAGGCAGTGGAGAACTGGAGCTTGGTGCCTAGGAGGTGCCAAAGGGTTTTCCAGAAATAGCTAGTGAAGCGAACATCCCTATCGGACACTATGGTCTTGGGTAGGACATGTAACTTAACCACATGTTCAAGAAAAAGCTTGGCAACCTTGGAAGCATCTAGGGTCTGGGAGCAGGGTATAAAATGAGCCATTTTGGAGAACCTATCCACTACTACAAAGACAAAATCGTGCTTCCTTGCGGTCTTGGGTAATCCTACCATAAAATCCATACTGAGGTCTTGCCAAGGGTGACTAGGTACGGGTAAGGGTGTGTAAAGGCCAGTATTATGTTTCTAGTGCTTGGCCACAGCATAGGTCCGGCACTTAGAGATAATGTTGGTGACATCTTTCTTAAGGCTAGGCCAAAACAACTGGTCTACAATAGCTAAAGTGGTCTTCTCCCTACCAAAGTGACCAGCTAGACCTCCCATATGGGTTTCCCACACTAAAAAATCCCGGAGTGAAGTCTTGGGAGTGCACAACTTATTACCCTTGAAGAGATAACCATCCTGTAAGGTATAGTCACTATGTGCACTAGATGGTTCTTGGAGCTTAGATTGGAAGATCTCACTAAAGTCAGGACAAGATTCATATTGTTCCTTAAGTCGGTCAAATCCTACAACCTCAGTCTTAACTATGTTTAACAACAGGGCATGACGGCTAAGGGCATCAGCTTCCTTATTCTCAGTACCAGCACGATGTTTAAGAACAAAGGTATAAGCTTGGATATACTCGACCCACTTAGCGTGCCTAGGGTTCAATCTTTTATGGGAGTTCAGGTACTGAAGGGCTTCATGGTCTGAAAACAGAACAAACTCATGGGGTAACAGGTAGTGCCTCCAGTACCTAAGGGTTTGGACGACTGCATAAAACTCTTTATCGTAAGTTGAGTACTTAATTTTGGCCTCATTAAGTTTTTTGTTGAAGAAGGCCTCGGGGTGATTTTCCTGACTAAGTACCCCACCGATTCCAACTCTCGAAGCATCACAAGCAACCTCAAAAATCATAGAAAAACCTGGGAATCTTAGGACAGGTGCTTGTATCATTCTATCCTTAATTTCAAGGAAGGTTTTGTCTACAGCTTTAGTCCATTGAAACCTCCCTTCCTGATGCAGTCAGTTATAGGTGCTACAATTGAACTAAATCCCTGAATGAAACGTCTATAAAATATGGCTAGTCCATGGAAACTACGTACATCGTGGATACTAGCAGGGACAGGCCACTCAACTATAGCCATAACTTTTTCGGGGTCGGCGAAACCACCTTCAGGGGTAACTACAAAGCCTAAGAAGGTAACCTTAGTTGTCATAAATTCACACTTCTTAGGGTTGGCGTAAAGGCTATTCTCCCTAAGGGTTTGGCAGACTAACCTTAAGTGGTTAGGGTGGTCCTCTTTGGTCTTGCTATATATCAAGATGTCATCAAAATATACTACTAAGAATTTTCCAGTGAACTCTCATAAAACTTGGGTCATGACTCTCATAAAGGTACTGGGTGCATTTGACAACTCGAAAGGCATCACTACCCACTCAAACAGACCATCCTTAGTCTTAAACGCCATCTTCCATTCATCCCCTGGTCGAATCCTAATTTGGTGGTAACCACTCTTGAGGTCTATCTTGGAAAAGATAGTGGAACCGACCATCATATCGAGCATATCATCCAAGCGGGGAATAGGAAACCTATATTTGATTGTAATTTTGTTGATAGCCCCGCTATCAACACACATTCTCTAGGTCTCATCTTTCTTAGGGGTAAGTAGGGTAGGGACGGCAAAGGGACTTAAACTCTCCCTAAGAAAACCCTTCTTAAGCAACTCTCCCACTTGTTTCTGAAGTTCTTGGTGTTTAGTGGGGTTCATCCTATAGTGGGGAAGGTTAGGCAAAGTGGATCCTGGGACCAAATCTATAGCATGCTGGATGTCCCTAAGGGGTGGTAATTGATCAGGTAATTCTTCTGGGAAAACATCCTCAAATTCTTTTAGAGTCTTCACTACCTCTTGGGGGTGTTCTATGTTGGTTGGTTCATGACTTTCCTTAGTGGCTAGAATCCAAACAGGGGCTCCCTCTAAAATCTCTTTCTCTAGCTCCTTGGGTGTGATCAGGTTGACTCCGATTTTCTTCTCTTTAAGGCCACTAGATCCTTTCTTGACTGGGTCCTTTGGCTGGATTGGGTTGATTGTAATCTTTTTCCCTTGGTTAAAAAAGACACAGGTATTGGATTGACCATAAAGGGTGGCATCATGGTCGAAAAGCTAGGGTCGTCCTAGGATGATACTACCAACACCCATCGGTAAGACGTCACACCAAATCGATTCTTCATAGGAACTCATTTTTATCTTGATTTGGCACCTAGATTTTACTGGGATTTAAGTTGAATCTATCCAGGAGACTTTGTAAGGGTTGGGGTGGGGAACTGTGGCTAGTCATAAAGATTTGATAGTACTTAAGGAAAGGGCATTAACACAGCTTCCACTATCAATAATGACCTTACATTCCTTATCTCCTAGCTTGATCAGGGTTTGTAGGATGTTAGTCCTATGCCAGTCTTCCTGCACTACGTTTTGGGCTAGGATGCATCTGACTACTCCTAGAAGGTCTTCAGATTCATACACCTCTTCCTCTCCCTCGTACTCTTCCAACAACTGATTTTCAGGATCATAGACTTCCTCCTCAGGTTCTGCAATGGGTTCGGGTTCAGTTTCAGTCGGTTCATCTATAAGTAGGGCAGGGGCAGTGCACTGACTAGCAAAATGACCAGGTTTATGACACCTATAGCATTTACCTTGGGGATCGGGTCCCTCTGGACTTCAATAGCCTTATCCTTGTCCTCTCTACTGTATTGGGGTCGATTCAGACTGGGACGACTAGGACTGGGTCGGGTTAGGGTTGGTCAACTAGGGTCAGGTCGGTTTGGGCTTGGTCGACTTGGGTAAGCCTGGCTATAACCTTGGGTGGATCCGGGGATACGGCTCTGGTTCTTAAAGGGCTCAGGTCGTCTTTAGGTGGGAGCTCTCTGGAAACGCTCACATAGCCTAGCAACTTGGTAAGCTTCTTCCAAGGTTCTGGTTGCCCTAAAGTATAGTTCTCTCTGAATGTTTGGGTGTAGGCCAGCCCTAAACCTAGACAGGTTTACCTCTGGCGATTCTACAATCTTACATCGCATAACATTTTCATCAAACTTGGTGATGTAGTCGGCCACACTCTTACTCCCTTGACTTAGGGTTTGTCATTGTTCCAATAGTTTCTGGGTGTAGGATGCAAGTAGGTATTTCCTTCTAAGCTTATCTTTCATTTCCCCCCAGGCTGTTATGGGTAATTGACCTTTTTGCTCTATGTAATTCTCGACGCTATTCCAAAACAACCTAGCTTGGTGAACCAACCTAAGCTTGGCAAACTTAAACTTAGTTCTATCATACATAGAATACCAATCAAAATATTGTTCCATAGCAGACTCCCAATCTTCATACACCCTGGGATCTAAACTTCCATCGAAAGTGAGTGCGTAAAGCTTGATGCCCCTAATGGCTCTTTCTTCCCAGTCCTCCAGATTGGGTCTCCTAGGACGGGTATCAACAAAGGGATCAGGGTCTCTCCCAAATTCATCCTCAAAGTAAGGGTCTTGTTGCAGGTTTTTCCTGGGATGAGGGGACTCAGGACCGGCTTCAGGTCGAGGCCTAGCAGCTTCCTCTAAGGTTCCTAGTCTGGCCTCTATTTGATCAAGTCTAGTAGTCACCTGGTTGCTTAATTGAGTCATGGATTGAGTCAGGGTTCCAATGTCAGCTCGAAGTTGGTCCTTGGCTTCGGTAGGGGGTGGAGAAGGTGGGTGAAAAGAGGTTCCTGATCTAGTGCACATGTAACACACACACAGAACGGTGCTACGGTTCGCTAGACCTAGGAGATCTCACCAAATGTGAAGTCAAGAAGATGAACCTGGAAGTAGTAACTTGGCACCTGGCTAGGTAAGTGTAAGGTTAGTGAAGGTTCCTCTCTGCTTGCCTTAGACATCAATGAAATTGGCCAGGTAAGCGAACCAACCCACTTCCCTTCGGGATCTAGTCCCTGAACCACTTTCCTAGACACCAATTACTCAAGCACACACCAACAAGTGATCTAGCTTGGCTCGGCACTTGGGTCGACCAGACTTCATGGGTGTCCCTAGCTCACTAGCACAAATTAAATGTCTAATCAATTTTAGTTAACGTCTAGGGTTCGACATGTTGGGTGGTGGTTTTTGGGCTAGTGGCAGGTAATGAAATCCTGACCCTATGTTAATTTGACATCCTTAGGATGTGTTATGCAAAATGATGCACACAAATGGCTAATGAAATGACTTAAAATTTTCTTGTTTTTTTGTGTCTTTCAGATGTGTGAATGCTAAACAAAATGCAGGAATTGAAATATGCCCCTAAATGCAAGAAATAAGCTAGATGGATGAATGAAGCAAGAAATGAGATGCTTGTAGGAATTTCAGACCTGAGATTTTCTTAGATAGTATTTTGGCTTGTAGAAATTCTACAAACTGAAATAAAATCTTACAAAATAGCCAAAAATACTTTAAATTAAGTGGGATCTAACAAAATAGAAATCACGAAATTTAGAGGTCCCTACAGAGAGAAAAAAAATTAATGTTCAGACTATATACAGGCTGAATAGAATGCAAAAAATGAAAGGAAAAGATGCACTAGTCCTAGCCTTGCTCTGATACCAATAATGATGTAGGGGTGTAGGGTAGGGCTAGAGATGCTAGTATGGATGCTTATGATGTAAAGGAATTTTTTTATAGTTGATGAGTTTTAGATGTTTTTTTTTTTTTTTTGGTTTTTGATTCTTGATCACAAACAAAGAGTAGAAATAGGAGAAGCTGAATAATAGAAGCCTACACTAGCAATCCAAGTTCCTAAATAGTGAAAATGAGAACAGGATCCCGGGATTAAGAAACCCCGGTAGGACTAAGCTCGATACACAATACCTACTTAAGAGATAGGGGCAAACCTCACACGTTTGAAGCGCCTGATGCATAGATCGCTCAACTCGGTGGATGCGGCCTGGGTGCCCGAGCAGTCGAACCTGCGGATGCGCTGGATTTCGGTTGGGTGGTCGCGATGGCAAAGCAGATTGTCTCTAGTGCCCGAGATACCAAGAAGGACCTGTAGGAAAGCAAAGTAGGGATTAGCGAAGTGGAGAGACGTATTGAAATGGAACTAAGGTAGGGTTGAGAAAGGGGCTTCGAGCCCTATGTCCGGCTAGATTTAAAAGTCGAAGAAGGAGATAACATGGGGCCTCGTACCCCGTGATGTCCCGAAGGATGAAGGATTGTGGCCTCACACCACTCGACGTCCAGGAGGATGAAGGACTTGCGATGCCCTGGGGCGACGGAAAGGTGGCCTCACACCACTCGACGTCCCTGGGGATGAAGGAAGCTTCACTCAAACCTAGTCTAGGAGACAATGGTTGGAGGGGAAACAAGACTCAAGCTTTTTTTTTCATTCAATCATTCAATACCCTTTACAATGGAGGGATTGGGTCCTTTAAATAGGCACCCAAGGCCCATTTGAATTCAAAACAAATTAAACCCTTGAACCCAAATTATAACACAAAAAAAATTGGTGCCCACATGGATGGGGAAAGATCTTCATGGCCGACCAAAGAGAGGAGGGGATTGGCATGGCATGTGGGCGGGCTTGGAGAGGGGGATCGGCCTTTTGACTTCTTTCTTTGCATGCTCATTTTGGGAAGAAAACAAGGAGCAAGGCTTGCTTGAAGGGATGTGTCTCCTTTGGGTTTCTTCCATGCCTAGTTGGAGTGAGTCATGACCGACTAAGGAGGGAGCTTTGGGCATTGCAAATTTGAGGGCTTGGAATATGGAATGTGCTCCTTGACTTTCCTCTCTTGTGTGACAACTTTGGGAAGAAGACTTGGGAGATGGCTTGCTTTGTGGCTTGGTCTCTTCAAGAATCTTCAACGCCCCATTTATTGATGGATCATGGCATAATCTTGGGGAGGGAAGAGGGGGATGATGTCTCCTACTTCCAAGGTCACCCAAGAGAAAATGGTATGGAGAGGGCGTGTGGAATGTATGAGGGCACCTCCTTGTTTCCTTCCTTGGATGCCTAAGTGGAAACTGATGTGGTGCCACATAGGTGGCTGAGGTGGCACCTATGCTGGCATCTTTCCAAGTGTAAGAGGTGGGTTGGCCCACAAGGAACTTGAATTGGTCTTGAAAGCCAGGTTGACTTCAATTGGGCTTGGGTCCAATCCAAACTCAGACTCAAACCAAAAATAAATACCGGACCCATGACCTAAACTTGATCCAAATTGGTCAAGGTACAAGACTAAACAAACTTAGACTAGGTACTGACTAAAAATTACTTTGGCTTATAGCCTTATTACAAGACTCACAGAAGTGGAACCCTAATCTGAGATCCATAGAGGGTTGAGGAGCCTCTGTCAGATCCTGGTGCCCACACCATTGCCACCATACCAAATATCTCTAATAGCCTCTATTTCGGGTACATATGGCTTGATCATCCAGGATTCTCTCAATCTTTTCCTCACTATTTGGCCAATTAGTTGGTGGACACTTTGTGGTGGGTTCTCTCTCAAAGGGAGGGATAGGCTCAAGGTGCTCGCTAGGTATCACTGCTGGCTCCCTAGACTCTATAAGATCTAAGATGATGAAGGTGGAGCTAATACCTAAATCAGGTGATATCTCACGCACATAGGCATTGGGTCTGTTACTCTTCATTATTTTGGATGGGCCAGCTTGGCGAGCAGAAAATTCTTTACAATTACAAAATTCCCTGCAAAATTCTTTATCTTACTTTTGGGAATTAGCCAAGTTGTTATTTAGTTCATTAGTTATGTTTAGCTTTTGACTAATTTTTATATGCTTATGATGTGCAGAGGGTAGTGCAGGTGCAGACATGTAATTCAAGCTGTGCATTTATTGGACTCAACTAATATCTAATAGACTCGCTTAGACATCCCTATCAAAGGACATTTTATTGGACTCTAAGGGACAAAACCTAATAGATTATAGATTCTTTAGGTTTGACCCTAGCATGGCATGCACATGAGAACTTACTATGTACTCCTACTTTCCATAGGATTTTCTTAAAGTAAGATGCAAACATGATGGGGGACTAATATGCATGCAATTCTTTTTGTATATTTTATATGTGGGGTTGAGTGATTAATTCCCGAATTTTAGATTAAAATAAGTTGTAGGGAATTTTATATGAATTTTAGAAGATCAGCATGCAAATTAGGACCTAGAAAAGTAGAAAAGAAGGATCGCCGGGGCTGAGAAGCCTCGGTTGGGCAAGTTTCTCTTACAATAAAACTACTGGAGGTAGAGGGGGTGTACCTGACAACGTCTTTGAAGATCGCAGTAAAAGGGTCTCTCATTCCTCGACTATGCGGCATGGAAAACCGAGCGAAAGACCCGCGGATACCTGGCTTTCTGCTCGGTGATCCGATTGAGGCTTGCTGGAGTTTGGTTCATAGGAACTCGGGACCTGTAAACACCTGTCAGGGGTTAGAAAAATCACAAGGAACAAGAAAACAAAGAAAATAGCAAGGGAAGGCTTCTTTTGAGTGGGCGTCCGGGATCTGAGATGTTTTTTGGCAGCAGGAAGATGATTGCACACTGGGAAGAAAAACTCTCGCAAACCCCTTTATGCACACAGTAGGGTATCACACAACTCATGGAAGAACTCAAGGTTTTCATTCATCAAAAATTCTCCTTCATACAAGAGGCTAGGGTTCCTTAATAGACCCTTAACCTTGGCTCCAAGTAAGGCACTTTAGACTTTACATAGGACTCCTTTTCCCTTTCAACTCTAATTGGAATACAAGGTAATAGGTAGAAAACTTTAACTCAAAATACTCCCCTCTTGTCCTTCTCTTGGTCGGCCAAGGTGGTGACCAAAGTGGCCGACCAAGAGGGGAGTGACCCTAGGGAGGGGCGCCCTAATTCTACCTAGGGCCTGGGCTGGCCCAAATTCCTTCCAGCTGGTCCAGGGTTTTGAATTTGTTCCTGATTTTGTCTTCTCTTCCTGGACTCTTCAAGTCTTCAAGCTGGGTTGGACTTGGGCTTAAATTTTATGTCTTCAATTAGGTTGAACTTGGTCTTCACTTATATGATGTGGTCTTGAGTCTTCAATCAGATTGGACAGGACTCAAAAATTGAAATTAGCTCAACATGAGCTGGCTAGCATTGCACTAACTGGCTCAATAGAGCTGGACTAATTACAGGACTCAAATGTAGCTGGACTAAGCTTTATTACAGGGACTCAAATATTAACTAAGTGATCCACAGAGGGTTGAGAAGCCTCTGCCTTATTCTAGTGCCTCTGGTGTCCGTACCAAAACATGACATGAATAATGAATGAATGCAACATGCAAACTCCTATAAAATGCAACCTAATAGTAAAGAAAATAGAAGAAGTTTTCGAAAATGGTAGAAAATAAGATGGTTTCAGGGTAGTCTGATTGGGTGGAAAGTAAGAAAAGGGTTCGGGGTTCATTGGATAGATTAGGATATAAGAAGGGGTGTTAGGGATAATCCTAAACTAATAATTTACCTTAAGGGATTGGTGTCTATCTACTGGGTCTGCCTTATGGTAGAATGGGTTCACTAATTTCAGGGAAAAGATCTTCAATTGGATCAAGGAAGTGACTTCATCTTGAGGGTACTGGGTGAGATAAGCTAAGTCCTCAATTAACTCTTTTGGCTCAGGAAATTCAGGACTAGGTTCTATAATTGGATCCTCTTAAAGTCTCCTCTAATTGCTCTTCCATTGTAGCTTGGTGTGATCTGGGTTATCTATTCTGGGTCAGCCACTAACTGATTATGGTCAAGGTTAGCTAAATCTGGATTGGCTACTACTTGGTATGGTCAGGGTCAACTGATTCTAGGGTGGCTTCTACCGGGTATCTATTGATTCAACTAACCCTAAGTCTTCTATGGGGAACTCCTCTTCTTCCTCCTCATACTCATCCACTAAGCTTGGGTTAGCCTCATATATCTCTTCTTCAAGGTCATTTGGGTGAACCAATGAGGTGGTAAGAGGGGTTTGGCTACTGGAAAATTGACTAGTGTCTGGGGTAACAGGGGTGGGTAAATTAAGGGTTATGGGTTCATAGGTTTTGGGTTTAAAGGTTTTGGTTTCAAAGGTTATGGGTTCAAATCTAGGGTTATCAATCCTATAGGGTTCAGGTTGACAGAGGGATATTGGGTTACTATTAGGTTCATATCTAGGGACTATGGGTTCCTAGGGTTCAGTTCTATAGGTCTTGCATAGGGTTCCTACTTGGTTGAGTTTTTGTTTCATTTGGTCAAGCTTAGTATCAGATTGGTCAAACCTATGGTTTATTTGGGCAAGCTGATTTTGGGTCTGGGCTAATTGATTTTGGGTTTGGGTGTTGGACTGGTTTATTTAGGTAAGCTGGGCTTGGGTTTGGGTATTGGCTTGGTTCATTTGGGTAAGCTGGGCTAGGATGGCCTCCAAAGTGGGATCCATGGTTCGTGCTGAGCTGAGGTTTGGACTTTTGATATTGGATTCCTAATCTAGTGGTTATGCAACAAATCAAATAATCAAAATGAAATGATGTAACTAAGCATGCAAAAGAGAAATAAAAATCTAGTATAATCTAGGGTTTCCTAGACCTAAAGCCAGAAACATGGTGGGTCAGCTCAACTTACACTAACCCAGTTGCTAATCCTTCCACTGGCCAGGTAGGGGGTGGAAGTGTGGGAGGCCCCCCCTGCTTTTGCAGGGACCCAATTAAAAATCACAAGACCACTTAGGTCGTTTGACTCTGGACCCCTAGCCTTAGACACCAGCTTTTAGTAAGAGCTAAAGGGTTAATGCACTAGTTGGCACACACAGCTCGGACCTGACCTGTTGATGTCTTCTAGCCCTCTAAGGCAAATTAGGTCTAATTGATTTTAATTAGGCATGGGTTAGTATGATGATGGTTGTTTTGGGCCCAGGATAGGTGCTGAAATCCTGCCCTGATCTGAGATATTGAGTTGCCCTTAAGATTAGGTTAAAAATGATGGCAATCGATGACCCTGATGCAATCTAAAAAATCAAAAAAATAAAAATATTTTATGTATATTTTATGCAATGACAAATTAGTTTAAGTTGATTACGTTAGCAATCAAATTAGACTTGGGATTGGGGTGTGTAGAAGTTGATTAGGTTTGAGTTAGTCATGTGCAAAATCAGCAGAAATCAAAGAATTAGGATTTCAGTTGATGCAGAATTTGACATAGATCCCGTTGCCAAAAAAAATCAAAAAAATCTAAAATAGATGATGGATGATGATGATGAAACTTACCAAATTTCATGCATAAAAAAATCATATGATGATAAAATCCTAGGGTTTTGGGACTGCTATAAAAATTATCAAGATTCTTTTAGGGTTTCTAGGATGCTGGATTTTTATGATTTAGGTTATCTATAAAATTAACTAAAAATTTTATAAAATAGAGGAGATGACAAAGAACAACTCATGCAAATTTCAGAGAAAATAAAATTTTTAGATGGTCGAAAATAGATGCAAAATAGATACCTAATGCAGTTGATAGAATGCTGAAATTAGGGTTTGTGAATGCAATGCAAATAAAAACTATTCTAAACCCACTCTGATACCAAACTAATGTAGGATGACTCTAAGACTACTAAACATGGATGAAAAATAGTAAAATAATTTTTTTATAATTTTTATAATTTTATTTGCAGGCTAGATTCTCAAAATAAAGTAAGAACTAGCGAAAAGACTAGTAGTGCAAAGAATCATCAGATCGCAGGCAAACTCATGCAAACTAATGAAATAGCCAGGACCCGAGAGTTGGAAACTCTCGGTTTATGATAGCTTATCTTCATTAAATCAGATACTAAGAGAAGGGAAGGTTTCAACCCATCAGAGATTGAAAACTTGCAGTAGAAGGGATTACTCACACTCTGATTAGAGCTTGGAAGAAGAAGCCTCGGTTCCCTTGAATCTGAAGGCTCATCTAGATGGTCCTGAAAGCAAAGAAGGCCTTTGTTTCCTTGAATCTGAAGGCTGATCTGGGAGGTCCTGGAAGCAAAGAAGGCCTCCTCAGGGGAGGTGAAGCATCTCAGGGATCCTTCAAGCATCATGGTCAATCAAAATAGTAATTAAACAAAGGAATAAGAAACTAATGTTTAGAATTGAAAGAACTAGGTTTAAGTGTGGATGTCCCGGGAAGAAGCAGTTGCTTGATTGGGATAGCAGCTAGGGCATCTTCCTCTAGGCATGGCTGATCTCCAAAGATGTAGATGGAAGCTAGGGTAGCAGGGTTTCAATCCAGGAACACAAGGAGAGCACACAAGAACAAGTGAACCAACACTAGAACACCAAACACAAGGCAATATCACAAAACTTCAACAAGTTGTATTCATAAGAAAGAGATGATTACAAGAGGGGGAGGGGTGGGGTCTTTATAGAGTTCCCATGCCCTCACTAACCATGGTTACACTTGGGTTACAAGTCCTCTTCCCAATTAGACTACAAGTCTATTCCTTGCTAGGTTAGAATTACAGAGTTTAAAGGATTAGAAATCCCAACTAGGCTCCTTCTTCACTTCAACATGGACTTGGTCAAACCTTTTGGATGCCTACTCCTTGGCATGTGGACTTTAGGGCAGCAAGAGGGAGGTTGGCCATGGGCTTGGAATGCTTGGGCTTTGGTCCCTTGGAAGCTGGGGAGCCTGGTTCCCTAGGCTGGCATATTCCTGGCATCAAAAGGAAATCTTGGTTCTTCTTGCTTGGGCTTGCTTCCTGGACTTGAATTTGGAGGCCTAGAGTGCTGGGATAACCTGGTAAACATGTTCTCCTGTCATATGAAATATTTCGAAAGCATCTGGAAGGAATCTGGTATCTGAAATAGTATCCGGAGGGAATCAGGGCACCTAGGTGTCGATTGAGCTCCCCTAAGCTGATGTAACTACTTATGGGTTTAGAATGAGGTATGGTGGAACTCCAAAATAGCATAGCCTCCTCTCTTGTACAAGAAGTGAACTCATGCTAGACTTATACTGGTGTACATGACTTAATGTACTGGACTTGGTTGAGGGTTGAGACAAATTAACTAATCTCAACTTATTACAGGACTCAATCCTAGTTGATTACAAAACTTTGATAAATGGATTGGTAAATCAAATAGAGCCTAGTAATTTGTGTCTGATCCTGTTGCCCCCATCAGTGGGCCTTCGGGAGTGCCCCACTTTGTTGTCTTTGAACTGGGGTCTAGCAGTTGAATGCGGGGCTTCCAGAGTTTTCTAGCTTAAGGTACCGGGCTGTGAGTTAGGCATTAGATGGCAAAACTTTTTGGGGATCCCGTTGACATCTCTGGACTATGAGCACGGTGATAGGTGCATGGCTTCGGGAGTTTCCTGGCTTGAGGTGCTAGTTGTGAGTCAGGTGGTAGATGGGAAAGCTTCTAGGGGGTATCGCTGAAATCTCTTGACTGTGAGCAGGCAGTAGGTGCGGGGCTTCAGGAGTTTTTCGACTTGAGGTGCCGGGCTATGAGTCAGGCGGTAGATGGCATAACTTTTGGGGGGTCCTGCTAACATCTCCGGACTATGAGCATGGTAATAAGTACGGGTTTTCAGGAGTTTCTCGACTTGAGGTGCCGAGCTGTGAGTCAAGCGATAGATGGCAGAACTTCTAGAGGGTCCCATTGACATTTCTAAATTATGAGCACGGTGATAGTTGTGGGGTTTCAGGAGTTTCCTGGCTTTAGGTGCCGGGCTATGAGTCAGGTGATAGATGGTAGAACTTCTGGGGGGCCCCGTTGACATCTCTGAACTGTGAACACGATGACAGGTACGGGGTTTCAGAAGTTTTCCGGCTTAAGATGTCGGGCTATGAGTCAGGCGGTAGATGGCAAAACTTCTGGGGGATCATGCTGACATCTCTGGACTATGAGCACGGTGATAGGTATGGAGCTTCAGGTGTTTCCTGACTTGACATGCCAGGCTTTGAGTGTTTTCGGGTTTTGTTGCTGGGCTTTGGTGCCGGGCTTCAGAAGTTTTCGGGCTTTGGTGCTGGGCTTCGGGAGTTTTTGGCCATTGGTGCTGGGCTTCGGGAGTTTTTGGCCGTTGGTGCCGGGCTTCGAAAGTTTTCAAGCATTGGTGTCAGGCTTCGAGAGTTTCCATGCTTTGGTACCTGGCTTCAGGAGTTTTCAGGCTTTGGTGTAGGGCTTCGGAGTTTCCACGCTTTGGTATCGGGCTTCGGGAGTTTCCTGGCTTTGGTGCTGGGCTTCAAGAATTTTTGAGCTTTGGTGCCGCGCTTTGGGAGTTTCCGGGCTTTAATGCCGGGCTTCAGAATTTCCAGGCTTAGGTGCCAAGCTTCTGGAGATTTTGGGCTTTGGTACGGGGTGTTACTTCCCGGCTTCGATGAGAGGTACTGTGGCTCCCGGCTTTGGTGCAGGGTGCTACTTCCCGGCTTTGGTGCGAGGCGCTGTGCTCCCAGCTTTGATCCCTGGGCCCGGGGTTGGGTGATGGTTTTCCTGCAGTGCAAAGACAAGGTTGCACTGAAAGGAAATTTTTATTGGAAAGGAAAGAACCTTACATTTTTGGAGGTAAGCCCTGAGACTTTCATTGCCATTGATATCGATGAGGTGGTAGGCTCCGGTAGAAAGACCTCGACTACTCCACAGGGGCCTTCCCAGTTTGGGGAGGGCTTGCCCCCTAACACATCATGCCCGCGGGCCTCACGGTGGACCTGTTGTTGACTGCAGGGGCAGGTGGAAGAGCCATAAGCGTCTGGGGCTCTACAGGGGTCTTGCCCCCCATGAACATCCCGAGGTAACCCCTCCTTATCAGATCTTTGATCTCTCTTTTGAGGTGGCGGTAGTCCTCGATGTCATGGCCGTGGTCATGATGGAACCAGTAGTATTTTGTCTTGTCATGGCCACCAGGTGACCCCAGCGGGGGAGGGCGGCGTAGGTAGTGCTTGCCCTCAATCTCTATGTGGGTCTTCGATCTTGGAGTGAGAGAGAGGTGTATGTTTCTTCCAAAATGGGACCGCTCTTTGGCTTGGGCCCCGTTCGGAGACTGGGGTTTGGCCTAGGCCTGCATGCCTCTGGAGCCTTCCTCGAAGCTTGTCTTTTTAGGGGATTCCCAAATAGTTCTCTCCTGGAACGTTCTGCTTCCTCAACATGAGCATACTTATGAACATAGAGGAGGAGGTCAGAGTACATATTCGGCGGCTTCTTGTCCAGGGAGTAAGTCAAGCGAAAAGTCCAGAGCCCTCTCTTCAGTGCCATTATGGCGATGGGCTCATCCAGGTTATATATCTCTAGTGCGGCAACCTTGAAGCAGGCCACATAGTCCTGCAAGGGCTCATGGTCCTACTGCCTGATGGAGAAAAGGCTATCGGCTTCTCACGGCATCCTTCAGTAAGCATTGAAGTGTGCCACGAACCTTCTTTCCAGCTCTATGAAGGAACTGATGCTTTCAGGCTCGAGGTGGGTAAACCAGACTTGAGTGGCCTTCCACTGGGTAGTGGGGAATGCTAAGCAGAGGAGGGTGTTTTTTGCCCCGTGGACTCTCATGAGAGCTTTGTAGCTCTCCAGGTGGTCCAGGGGTTGGTGGTCCTGTCGTAGGGATCCACCTGAAGCAAGCAGAACCAACTCGGGATCTGCCCCTCTTGGATCTCTTGGGAGAAAGGGGGATGGGCATCATAAACCGCCGACTCTTTGGAGGAGCCTTACATGTTGGCAAACTGGCAGGAAGTTCTGCCAGCCAACACTCTTGTTCTTCCAGGTGCTTCTCTGGCACGCGCCTGATAGTCTCATCAGCGAAGTCTTCCGTTGAGGATGCTAGAGATGATGGAGGCAAATGTTGAGGAGGGTCATGATGGTGGACCTTGCTCTGCCAGTGCCTACAGCGCCTGTGGGAGGCATGCTTCAAGCCTAGGGACTGCTCTCCCAGTTGATCGACCCGCTCCTCTATCGCTTCACCGGGGCCTGAAGGCTATCCCAGGGATCAGTCACGGCTCGCAACTATGAAGGCCTTTCTTGGAAGGGATCCAAGCTGCCACAGGGGGGTGGTGACTTGAGCCGCGGAGGTCCCCAACTGCTGCTGGGTAGCCAGGGACCATTGCTGGTGTCGTAGCTGCTGCACTTCCATGGGTAGCACTTGCATCTGCCGGGTGAATGTGGTGGGTTGGGCATCCGTCGGAGGTGGTTATGGTGGAGCTGGGAGCTCCTCCTCTAGGTTATGTGGGCCTCCTTTGGAAGGAGGGCCCTCCATGTGGCTAGCGGAGGCTTCCTGTGCACGTGTCACCACCATGCCTCAAGTGGAGCAGCTTTTGTAGTGGGGGGACTAGTTTGACTGATGCTTCAGCATCCTGTGTCCGCCGTCCCTACCTGGCATGCCAACCTATTGTCGCCTAGACCATCATGGCCTATAGCTCCGGCGTGGCATCGGGCATCGCTCCCCTCAACTGGGATCCTGCATGCGTACATGGACCCCTGCAAAAGAAAAGCAACCCGAGCCAGGGATTCCAGCGGGGGCACTCTGACGATCAAGATAATGGGCGATCTAGGGTAATAGATCCCCCTCAGTGGATCTCGATGAGGTCTCCACATTCGGGGGTCATGTTTTCAAAAAAGAAAGTGAGTGTAGGGAGTAAGCAGAGAAAGAGGATGGAGTAGGGTCGGGTGTGTCCATGGGATTCTTCCAACAAATTCCTGAGTAGATGCGGGATGACTCTAAGATTGCTAAACATGCAGAAAAAAATAGTAAACTAATTTTTTTATATTCTTTAAACTTTTTTAATTTTTTTATAATTTAATTTGCAGACTAGATTCTCAAAGTTACGTAAGAACTAGCAGAAAGAGTAGCAATGCAAAGAATCACCATGATCGCAGGAAAACTCATGCAAATAATAATAACTAGGTGATGTGGGCATCAGGGTTTGACTTGAGCCCTTCAAACTTCGGGGGATCTCTGTTTAGGGTTCTGTGTTTATCGAGTCCTGTAATAAGGATGTCAGTCTCTAGTTTATTTAATTAATTGGAGTATGTACCTCGACCCATCGGGTCGAGCTGAGTTTTGTAATAAGTCGGGCCGAGTCTAAGCCCATGAAGTCTTTAGTGGTTCGAAAGTTAAGTCTCTTTTAAGCCTAACAAAGGCAAGGAGACATGTCAGCTCAGGGCCCACCTTATCTATTTATGTGGCGCACTGAGGTGATGACATGTGGTTTGTTTTGGGCGCCCAAGAAAGGGGACCACTCACATGATCCATGCCCCCTTCCCCTCCTTTCTTCAAGCTCTCTTCCAATCTAGGATGGGCGGTCATGGAAAGAAGTTTCAAATCTCTTGATGCATGCCTCCACTCAAGACTCCTTCCATAAAGAAGTCAAGCAAGAAAGGCATCCTTCATTCTCCAAGTGGAAGGATGTTTCAAATCCCTTGATGCATGCCTCCACTCAAGCCTTCTTCCATAAAGAAGTTAAGCAAGAAAGGCATGGTGAAGACATCAAGCCTCAATCCAAGCCTTCTACCAAAATAAGCCATGCAAGGAAGGAAGGTCAAAGACCAATCCCCCTCTCCAAGCATCCAATCATGCCACGCCTAGGATTATTCCCATTTGGTCGGCCTTGAATCAAGCCAAGAAAAGTCAAAGTAGGACAAATCCCTCCAAGCTAGCCTTACTTCATGTTTTCTACCAAAACCAAGCAAGCAAAGAAAGAAGTTCTCCTCCAAATTTTGGGTGCTAAGTGTAATGGGGTAGTTTAAATTTCAAAGTGCTCTTGGGTGCCTATTTAAAGGACCCAAACCCCTCTTGTAAAGGATTATTGATGATTGATGATTAATGAAAGAAAGCTTGTGTGTTCCATCCTCTTCTTCAATCCTTGTCTCTTAGGCTAGGTTGAGTGAGAGCTTCCTTCATCCTCAGGGACGTCGCGTGGTGAGAGGCCACATTCCTTCGCCTGAGGGCGTCGCGTGGTGAGAGGCCACATTCCTTCATCTTCTGAGACATCGCGGGGTGTGAGGCCCCAAGTTATCAACTTCGATTTCGGACTCCAGTCGGATACCGAGCTCGAAGCCCTGTTTCTCTACCCTAACCCTATTTCAACTTCAACACTTCTCATCTCTTCCCTAACCGTTCTTTCTCTTGCTGCCTACAGGTCTTCCTCGGTGCTACGGACATCGGAGATGGGTCGTCTTGCCATCACGGCCACATGATCGGGAACCGGCGCATCCACGGGCACGATTGCTCGGACATCCAGGCCGCATCCGTCGAGTGGAGCGATCTCTACACCAGGCACTTCGAAATTTGAAAGGTTTGCATCCCCATCTCCTAGGTAGGTATTGGGTGTATCGAGATAGTCCTAATCCCGGGGTTCCTTAATCTCGGGGTCCTGGTCTATCTTTTCTTAGGGATTGATCTGCTAGCATAGACCTCTTTTCTTTCAGTTTTCCTAGGTTCTCTTTGCTTGCAATCGGGAACCAAAGATAAAACCCTAAAAAAAAAATATAACAAAATTTGCATCATCCGTGCTAGCATCATCATCTTCATCCTTTTTTTTTTTTTACCCGCATCATTCTTGGTATCAGAGCCTAGGCTAGGACTAGTGCTCTAGCATTTAGTTTCTGCATTCTATCCAGTTTGTAATTGGTTTGCTATTTTTATTTTTTCTTTTTGTAGAAATCCCAGTTTTGTTTAGTTTTTCTTTTGCTGGATCTATTGCATTTAGAGGATTTGTTTGTTATTTTCTCATATTTTATTCCAGCCTATAGAATTTCTACAAGCTGAAAAATCACCTGAGAAAATCTCAGGCCTGCAGTTTTAGCAAGCATCTCTTTCTTGTCTCATTTAGTTAGTTCATGTATTTAGTTCATGTTTAGATTTTTATATTTTGCTTAGCATCCATACATCTGAAAGGCACAAAATATATAAAATAATAATAATAATAATCATTTTCTTAGACATTTGTGTGCATACATTGTTCATAATACACCTAAGGGCGACAAGTTAACATAGGGTCAGGAGTTCATAACCTGTCCCTAGCCCAAAAACCACAACCCGGCATTTCGAACCCTAGCCATTAACTAAAATCAATTAGACGTTAATCTGCTCTAGTGAGCTAGGGACACCCACGAAGTCGGGTCAACCCAAGTGTCGAGCCAAGCTAGATTGTTTGGAAGTGTGTGCTTGTGTAGCTGGTGTCTAGGCAAGCGGTTCAAGGACTAGGTCCCGAAGGGAAGTGGGTTGGTTTGCTTACCTGGCCAATTGCAAGATTGGTGTTTAGGAAAGCAAAGAGGAACCTCCACTAACCTTACGCTTACCTGGCCAGGTGCCAAGTTTCTACTACAAGGTTCGTCTTCTTGACTTTTCATTTGGTGAGATCTCCTAGGTCTAGCACACCGTAGTACCGTTTTGTGTGTTTGCATGTGCACTAGATCAGGAGCCCTTTTTCACCCACCGTCTCCAACCCCTATCGAAGACATGGACCAACTTCGTGTTGAGCTTGCAGCCATGAACGAATCCCGGACTCAATCCATAACTCAGTTAAGCACCCAGTTAGATGATAGATGTGATCAAGTAGAGGCCAAACTAGGTCCCATAGAGGAAGCCACTAGGCTTCATGAGCGTTTCCAGAGAGCTCCCGCCTATAGAAGACCTGAGCCTTTTAGGAACCAAAGCCACATCCCCGGATCCACCTAAGGTTATAGCCAGGCTTACCCAAGTCAACCAAGCCCGAACCGATTTGACCCCAGTCGACCAAGCCTAGCCCAACCCAATCCTAGTCGTCCCAGTCTAAATCGACACCAATACAGTAGAGAGGACAAGGGTAAGGCTATTGAAGTCCAGAGGAGACCCGATCCCCAAGGTAACAACTATAGGTGTCATAAACCTGAGCATCTTGCCAGTCAGTGCACCGCCCCTGCCCTACTTATAGATGAACCGATTGAAACTGAACCCAAACCCATTGAGGAATCAAAGAAGAAAAGATTAGAACCCTTCTGTGAGTTTGAGGAAGTCATATATGAGCCTGACATAAGCTTGATTAATGAATATGATGAAGAAGAAGAAGAATGTGAGGAGGTATCGCCTGATAATTTAATTGATCAACTCCCACCTGATGGAATCATTAAGGATACCCCAGAAGTTAGCAAGGACCCAAATGATAATGATCCTGAATCCACTATAGACCTTGAAGCAGAACTGACCAAGCCAGGATCAAACGAAGTAGATGAAGGTATAGGTTCTCAAGATGAATGTTCCGAAGACCTTCCCAAAAGCCCTCCACTATCTAGGAGCATCCCGCCTACCCGAGGACTTGCACCTATCGATCCTCCTAGTACTGACCATGAGGTTAAGATGAGCATGCCTGTAGACCTACATTCACATATTAAGGTCAGTAGCCTAAACCTTGAACTAGTCCTTGAGTCTCCTCCTTATTTCCTACCCTTCCCCTAACCTTCGTACATTTCTAGGGCTATGAGTGCACTTTTTGTTATCATTTTGCATGACTTCTTAGAGCCCATCCCATTCACCCTCTACTTCTGGCATACATTATGGCATCTGTTCAGGATCCTTAAAAATTTTTCTTGTGCAAACCAGGCTAGGGTCAAGCCTAGAGAACCAATGGTCTAGTAGGTTTAGGCCCTAGGACCCCAATAAATTCCTCTTACTAGGAATACCTAGTTTAGATTACATTTGTGTCTAGTTAAGTCTCAGAATATGCATGATCACTTGCATTGCATACTAGGGACATGAAAATTAATTTAAATAGTTAAAGTTTGGTCGTTCCCGAAAGCAAGCTAAGTAGTGAATTGGGGATTCTGAAATAATAAAGAAGTTTTTATGCTCGCTGAATTGGTCCCTTAGAGTGATAGGAGAGTGACCCTAATACCCTGATTTGGGACATTAGCTCGACTCTCAATATCTTGCACTTAGTTGAGTATAGGGAACCAGCAAACCACCTAGCAAGTGATTTGAGCCTAATCCTTTTTGGAGAGTAAACCTGACCAGAGTGTCCACATCCCAATTGACCTGAGTAAGGAGTGCGGATCGAGCTTATCTTGGATGGTCGAGCTACCGCAGCCCAGGGCAAAGGCTTTCAGGTTACATGGTATGTTGGCAAGGCCGATCCCAAATCTGATGACTCGTGGATCACCCAGGAGGACCTGCCATTCACCGACTGCTAGAGAAGTACCAAAGCCAAATCAACTTCCACTTGACAGTGTCGAGTTTCTCCCACCCCGGGAGAATTGATGTGGGCATCAGGGTTTGACTTGAGCCCTTCAAACTTCGGGGGATCTCAGTTTAGGGTTCTGTGTTTATCGAGTCCTGTAATAAGGCTGTCAGCCTCTAGTTTATTTACTTAAATGGAGTCTGTACCTCGATCCATCGGGTCGAGCTGAGTTTTGTAATAAGTCGGGCCGAGTCTAAGCCCATGAAGTCTTTAGTGGTTCAAATGTGAAGTCTCTTTTAAGCCTAACAAAGGCAAGGAGACATGTCAGCTCAGGGCCCACCTTATCTGTTTATGTGGCGCACTGAGGTGATGACATGTGGTTTGTTTTGGGTGCCCAAGAAAGGGGACAACTCACATGATCCATGCCCCCTTCCCCTCCCCTCTTCAAGCTCTCTTCCAATCTAGGATGGGCGGTCATGGAATGAAGTTTCAAATCCCTTGATGCAAGCCTCCACTCAAGACTCCTTCCATAAAGAAGTCAAGCAAGAAAGGCATCCTTCATTCTCCAAGTGGAAAGAAGTTTCAAATCCCTTGATGCATGCCTCCACTCAAGCCATCTTCCATAAAGAAGTTAAGCAAGAAAGGCATGGTGAAGACATCAAGCCTCAATCCAAGCCTTCTACCAAAATAAGCCATGCAAGGAAGGAAGGTCAAAGACCAATCCCCCTCTCCAAGCATCCAATCATGCCACGCCTAGGATTATTCCCATTTGGTTGGCCTTGAATCAAGTCGAGAAAAGTCAAAGTAGGACAAATCCCTCCAAGCTAGCCTTACTTCATGTTTTCTACCAAAACCAAGCAACCAAAGAAAGAAGTTCTCCTCCAAATTTTAGGTGCCAAGTGTAATGGGGTTGTTTAAATTTCAAAGTGCTCTTAGGTGCCTATTTAAAAGGCCCAAACCCCTCTTGTAAAGGATTATTGATAATTGATGATTAATGAAAGAAAGCTTGTGTGTTCCATCCTCTTCTTCAATCCTTGTCTCTTAGACTAGGTTGAGTGAGAGCTTCCTTCGTCCTCTGGGATGTCGCATGGTGAGAGGCCATATTCCTTCGCCTGAGGGCATCGCGTGGTGAGAGGCCACATTCCTTTATCCTCCGGGACATTGCGGGGTACGAGGCCCCAAGTTATCAACTTCGATTTTGGACTCCAGTCGGATACTGGGCTTGAAGCCCTGTTTCTCTATCCTAATCCTATTTCAACTTCAACACTTCTCATCTCTTCGCTAACCGTTCTTTCTCTTGCTGCCTACAGGTCTTCCTCGGTGCTACAAACATCGGAGATGGGTCATCTTGCCATCACGGTGACATGATCGGGAACCGGCGCATCCACGGGCATGATTGCTCGGACATCCAGGCCGCATCCATCGAGTGGAGCGATCTCTGCACCAGGCACTTCAGAATTTGAAAGGTTTTCATCCCCATCTCCTAGGTAGGTATTGGGTGTATCGAGCTAGTCCTAATCCCGGGGTTCCTTAATCTCAAGGTCCTGGTCTATCATTTCTTAGGGATTGATCTACTAGCATAGACCTCTTTTCTTTTAGTTTTCCTAGCTTGCAATCGGGAACCAAAGATAAAACCCTAAAAAAAAAATATAATCATATTTGCATCATCCGTGCTAGCATCATCATCTTCATCCTTTTTTTTTTTTTTACCCGCATCACTAGGACCCGAGAATTGAGAAACTCTAGGATTAGGATAGCTTATCTTCATCAAATCAAAAATTAAAAGAAGGGAAGGATGTTACCAATCAATGATTTGAAGAACTTCCGATGAAGAGATCACACAGCGCTCTGATTGGAGTCTGGATAATGAAGCTCGGTTTCCTTGATTAGATGGTTGATTTGGGCAGTCTTGGAGGCAAGGAAAGCCTCCTCTGTGGAGGTGAAACACCTTGGAGATCCAGCAAGCATCAGGGGTCAATCAAAACAGCAATAAACAAAGGAAAGAACTATGGTTTAGAAAGAATTAGGTTAGGGTTTAGAAGTTGGGTGGCAAGGAAGCAAATGAAGCTCTTGATCTGGGGCATCTTCAAGGCTGCTTCTCAAGGGTGATGCGAAAAAAAGGATGGGGATGATGATGCTAGCACGGATGATGCAAATGTGGTTATATCTTGTTTTTTTTTAGGGTTTTATCTTTGGTTCCCGATTGCAAGCAAAGAGAACCTAGGAAAACTGAAAGAAAAGAGGTCTATGCTAGCAGATCAATCCCTAAGAAATGATAGACCAGGACCCCGAGATTAAGGAACCCCGGGATTAGGACTAGCTCGATACACCCAATACCTACCTAGGAGATGGGGATGCAAACCTTTCAAATTCTGAAGCGCCTGGTGCAGAGATCGCTCCACTCGACGGATGCGGCCTGGATGTCCGAGCAATCGCGCCCGTGGATGCGCTGGTTCCCGATCATGTGTCCGTGATGGCAAGACGACCCATCTCCAATATCCATAGCACCGAGGAAGACCTGTAGGCAGCAAGAGAAAGAACGGTTAGCGAAGAGATGAGAAGTGTTGAAGTTGAAATAGGGTTAGGGTAGAGAAACAGGGCTTCGAGGCCGGTGTCCGACTGGAGTTCAAAATCGAAGTTGATAACTTGGGCCTCGCACCCCGCGACATCCCGGAGGATGAAGGAATTGTGGCCTCCCACCACTCGATGCTCACAGGCGAAGGAACGTGGCCTCACACCACTCGACGCCCTCAGGCGAAGGAATGTGGCCTCACACCACTCGACATCCCTGGGGATGAAGGAAGAGTTTCACTCACTCACAACCTAGTCTAGGGAGACAGAGGATTGGAGAAGAAAACACTCAAAAATTTTTTTTTATATTCATTCATAACTGTTACAAAGTGGGGTTTGGGTCCTTTAAATAGGTACCCAAAGATACATTCAAAATTCAAAAGAAAACCCATTCAAAATTTGAACCAAAAATACAACTCAATTTGAAAGTGGCGCCCAAGCTTTGGAGAGATTTCTTCTTGGCCGACCAGCTTGGTATGGCATGATGCTTGGCTTGGAGTGGAGGAGTTGCTCCTTGGACTTCCTTCTTTGCTTGCTTGGTTTTGGTAGAAAACATGAAGTGAGGCTAGCTTGGAGGGATTTGTCCCACTTTGACTTTTCTTGGCTTGATTCAAGGCTGTCCAAATGGGAATAATCCTAGGCGTGGCATGATTGGAGGCTTGGAGAGGGGGATTAGTCTTTGACCTTCCTTCCTTGCATGGATTATTTTCGTAGAAGGCTTGGATTGAGGTTTGATGTCTTCACCATGCCTTTCTTGCTTAACTTCATCAAGGGATCATGCCTTTCTTGCTTAACTTCTTTATGGAAGAAGGCTTGAGTGGAGGCATGCATCAAGGGATTTGAAACTTCTTTCCACTTGGAGAATGGAGGATGCCTTTCTTGCTTGACTTCTTTATGGAAGGAGTCTTGAGTGGAGGCATGCATCAAGGGATTTGAAACTTCTTTCCATGACCGCCCATCCTAGATTGGAAGAGAGCTTGAAGAGGGGAGGGGAAGGGGGCATGGATCATGTGAGTGGTCCCCTTTCTTGGGTGCTCAAAACAAACCACATGTCATCACCTCAGTGTGCCACATAAACAGATAAGGTGGGCCCTGAGCTAACATGTCTCCTTGCCTTTGTTAGGCTTAAAAGAGACTTAACTTTTGAACCACTAAAGACTTCATGGGCTTAGACTCGGTCCGACTTATTACAAAACTCAGCTCAACCCGATGGGTCGAGGTACAGACTCCATTTAAGCAAATAAACTAGAGGCTGACAGCCTTATTATAGGACTCGATAAACTCAGAACCCTAATCAGAGATCCCTCGAAGTTTGAAGGGCTCAAGTCAAACCCTGATGCCCACATCAAAGGGCATGGCTGATGCTTGGAAGCTTGATTCACTGCTGTGGGCATGGAGGATTGCAAGGGATGGTCGGCCAACACAAGAACAAGGAACCAAACAAACCAAAGAAACAAAGTAACACAAACACAAGCTCGCAAGCTCAAATAAATTTTACCAGGGTTTTTGATATCATGAATAAAAATTGATTATAAGAGGGGGAGGGGTGTGGTTTATATAAAGCTCCCATGCCCTCTAACTAGGGTTATATACTTGAGTTTGAATAACTAAACCCAAACAATTTAAGAATAGGAATCCTTGTTAGGTTAGGAATTTGACCTAGTCTTCTCCTTCTCCCTTCATGCTTTGAGTAGTCAACTCATGGGCGCCTCCTCTTAGATTGGACTTGGTCAAGCTCCATAAATTCAGTTTTAGACCTTGGGGTAGCAGCAAGGATGCCTCTTTCATGGGCTTGGATGAATTTTTGAGGGATCCTGGTGGGCTTCTAGGGGCTGGGTCCATGGGCTAGCATATTCCAGGGAATCTGGCTGGAATCTTGCTTCTTAAGGGCTTGGGCTTGGCGCTTGGGCTTGATTTCTCCTTGGCTAGGCATAGACGGACCTCTGGAATCATGGATGCTCTGGTTTGGAAATATGCTCTGGCTTCTAGACTAGAATCTGGACATCTGGAAAGCATATGGAAGGAATTAGGGTATCTAGAGAGCAACTGGAGGGTATCTAGGGCTCCGAGGTGTCAAAAAAAATCCCATAAGCTGATGTAAATGCTTATGGCTCCTGGATGAGGCTTGGTAGGACTTTAAAATAGGGTAACCTTTTCTCTTGTATAAAATTTGAACTCATATTAGGCTCATAGCTAAAGTATAGGACTCAAAATGCTGACTAGGTTGAGGGTTGAAACAAATCAACTAACCTTAACTTATTACATGACTCAATCTTAATTGATTACAAAATTTTCAAAACTTTGATACACGACTAAGTAAACGATCTAGGATCCATTGATCTGTGTCTGATCATGGTGTCCCCACCAATTCTTTCGGGGCGGGAGGAACTCGACCCTGTCATGTTTGGGTCAATTTGGCTTAAGGAAGGTCTGGGTTGAGGCACTGCAGATCCGCACCAGTATTCTACAAGTCCTCAAATTATGGCCGACCTTGCCACCGGACCAAATACTGCTGATAATCTCTATACCAGGTACTGATAGCTTGATCATCCAGAGCTTTCTCAATCTTTACCTCACCAAAAGGCCAAATTATATGTGGTCGCTCTGGGGTGGGTTCTCTTTTAAAAAATGGGAGTGGCTCAAGGGGCTCACTGAGTATCATTGTAGGCTCCCTAGACTTTACAAAGTCTGAGATGATGAAGGTAGAGCTAATACCTAAATCAGGTGATATCTCAAGCACATAGGCATTGGGTCCACTACTATTCATTATTTTGGATGGGCCAGCTTCACGAGTAGAAAATTTCTTTATCATCACATATTCCTCTGCTTAAAATCCTTCATCTTTCTTTTGGGAATTAGCCAAGTTGTTATTTAGTTCATTAATTATGTTCAGCTCTTGACTAATTTCATGATGCATATGCTGTGCAAAGGCTAGTGTAGGTGCAAACATGTAATTCAGGCTATGAATTTATTGGACTCATCTAATACCTAATAGACTCGACTAGACATCCCTATCAAAGGAAATTTTATTAGACACTATGGGACAAAACCTAATAGACTATAAACTCTTTAGATTTGATCCTATCATGGCATGCACATGAGAATTTACTATGTATACTTACTAAATACCAGAGGGTATGCAAGAAGTAAGATGCAAACTTAACATGCACAATGTATGTATGCAGCATGCAAACTTCTACAAAATGCAAATGAATGGTTAAAGAAACTTAAGAGAATTCATAAAAAGGTAAAAAATATGAGGTGGATTCAGGGTTAGTCTGGTAAGGTAGAAAGTAAGAAAAGGTTTTAGGGTTATTTAGAAAGAGTAAGATATAAGAAAGGGTATCAGGGATTAATCCTAGACTAATGAGGTTAGCCTTATGGGGTTGATGTCTATATAAAGGGTTTGCATTATGGAAGAAAAGGTCATTGATTTCAGGGAAAGGATCAAGTGGAGTTAAAGAGGTGACTTCATCCTGAGGGTACTGATTCAAAGAGATCAGGTCCTTAATGAATTCTTTTGGCTCAAAAATCAAAGGACTGGGCTCTATTGTTGGGCTTTCTGTTAGTGTCTCCTCAGGTAAAACTCTAGTAACAATATCAGGGTTCTCTTCCTCTAATAGCTCTTCCATTACTTGGTTAGCTAACTCTATGTCTGTTATTGTTTGGGTATGGCTAGGGTTAGCTAAATCTAGGTCGGCTCCTACTTGTGTATGGTCAGGGTTAACTATTATTGGGTGGTCTTCTATCTGGGTATCTATTAATTCAACTAACTTTAAGTATTCTATGGGGATCTCCTATTTTCCTCCTCATACCGTTCCACTAAGTTAGGTCAGCCTCATATATCTCTTCTTCTAGGTCATCTTGGTGGACCAATGAGGTGGTAAGAGGGGTTTGACTAAGGGATACCTGACTAATACTAGGTTCAAATATAGAGGTATTAATCCTATAGGGTTCAGGTTGACTGAGGGATAATGGATTATTACAGGGTTCATATCTAGGGACTATGAGTTCTTGGGGATTATAGGGCAAGGGTTTGGCTCTATGGGCCTTGTCTAGGGTTCCTATTTGGTCGATCCTAGTGGTTGTTTGGTTATTGGTTTGAGTTATCTGGTTAAGTTGAGTGGTCAACTAGGTAAGCTGGGTTTGGGTTTGATCATGTTTGAGGTCTATCTGGGCTAACTAATTATGGGTTTGGGTATTGGATTGGTCAAATTTGAAGTCCATCTTTTTACTCAGGGCTTTTATAAGGGCTTCTATATTGGACTCCATGAGTGAGCTGGGTTGGGGTGTAGACTTTTGATATAAGGTTCCTAATCTAGTGGTCATGCAACAAACTATCAGTTAGAATGAAATGGTGCAGCCAAGCATGCAAAATGGGTTAGCATAATTTAGGGTTTCCTAGACATAGAGCCAAAACTGAGTGGGTTAGCTCAACTTACACTTAACCTAGTAGCAAATCCTTCCTTTGGCCAGGTAGAGGGTGGGAGTGTGGGAGGCCTCCTTGCTTTTGCAGGGACCCAATTAAAAACCACAACACTATTTAGATCGTTTGACTCTGGACCCTAAACCTTAGACACCAGATTTCAGTAATAGCCATAGGATTAAATGCACTAGTTGGTCCACACAGCTTAGACCCAACCTGTTGGTGTCACCTAGCCCTCTAGGGCAAATTAAGTCTAATCAATTTTAATTAAGGCTTGGGTAGAAATGCTGGGTGGTTGTTTTGGGCCCAGGACAGGTTATGACCTCCTGCCCTGATTTGAAATATTGAATTGCCCTTAAGATCAATTTAATAGATGATGAACATACAATGAATCCTGATGCAAACTAAAACACAACAGAAAATAAAATATTTTTTTAATGATTTTATGTTGTGTCAAGTTAGGTTTAAGTTAACTGGGATTATCAAATAAAGTTCGGCTTGGGATTGGGATGGATGGAAGTTGATTAGGTTAGGTTGAGTTAAGTATGTAAAAATAGTAGAAATCAAAAAATTAAGATTTCAAATAATGTAGGTTTTGACATAGATTATGATGCATAAAAAAATCAAAAAAAATTATAAAACAGAGGATGGATGGTGGTAATGAACTCTACCAAGTTTTATGAAAAAAAAAATCAGATGATGATGCAAATCCTAGGGTTTTTGTACTGATACAGATCAGGATTTTAGTTAGGATTTCTAATATGCCAAATTTTAAAGAATTAGGGTTTTGGTAAAATTAATTAAAAATTATGATAATTATTAGGATAGAACAGAGGACATGACATGAAATTTCACAGAAAAATAGAATGTTTAAGAGATTGAAATCAGATGAAACCTAGACACCTAATGCTGTGGACAGGATGCAGAAATTAGGGTTTGTGTTCCTAAGGCAGATAAAAATTATCCAAAACATGCTCTGATACCAAACTAATACAGGATGACTCTAAGATTGCTAAACATGTAGGAAAAAATAGTAAACTAATTTTTTTAATATTTTTTTATAATTTAATTTGTAGGCTAGATTTCTAAAATTAAGTAACAACTAGCAGAATGAATAGCAATGCAAAGAATCACCATGATTGCAGACAAACTCATGCAAAATAATAAATAACCAGGACCCGAGAATTGAGAAACATTCGAAATAGGATAGCTTATCTTCATCAAATCAAAAATTAAAAGAAGGAAAGGATGTTACTAATCAGTGATTTGAAGAACTTCTGATGAAGAGATCACACAGCACTCTGATTGAAGTCTAGATGATGAATCTCGGTTCCTTTGATTAGATGGCTGATTTGGTTGGTCGTGGAGGCAAGGAAAGCCTCCACTAAGAAGGAAAAATATCTCAGTGATCCTGCAAGCATCAGGGGTTAATCAAAATAGCAATTAACAAAGGAAAGAACTAGGGTTTAGAAAAAATCATGTTAGGGTTTAGAAGCTAGGCGGCAAGGAAGCAGATGAAGCTCTTGATTTGGGGCATCTTCAAGGCTGCTTCTCAAGGGTGTGGCTGATGCTTGGAAGCTTGATTCACCACTGCGGGCATGGAGGATTGCAAGGGATGGTCGGCCAACATAAGAACAAGGAACCAAACAAACCAAAAAAATAAAGTAACACAAACACAAGCTCGCAAGCTCAAATAAATTTCACCAGGGTTTTTGATATCATGAATAAAAATTGATTACACGAGAGGGAGGGATGGGGTTTATATAGAGGTCCCATGCCTCTAACTAGGTTTACATACTTGAGTTTGAATAAATAAACCCAAACAATTTAAGAATAAGAATCCTTGTTAGGTTAGGAATTTGACCTAGTCTTCTCCTTCTCCCTTCATGCTTTGACTAGTCAACTCATGGGTGCCTCCTCTTGGCTTGGACTTGGATAAACTCCATAAATTCAATTTTAGACCTTTGGGCAGCAGCAAGGATGCCTCCTTCATGGGCTTGGATGAATTTTTGAGGGGCCCAGGTGGGCTTCCAGGGGCTGGGCGCATGGGCTGGCATATTCTATGGAATTTGGCTGGAATCTTGCTTCTTAAGGGCTTGGGCTTGGTGCCTGGGCTTGATTTCTCCTTTGCCGGGCATAGATGGACCTCTGGAATCATGTATGCTCTGGTTTGGAAATATTCTCTGGCATCTAGACTGGAATCTGGATAATTGGAAAGCATATTGAAGGAATCAGGGTATCTGGAGAGCATTTATGGGGTATCTAGGGCTCCGAGGTGTCAAACAAAATCCCATAAGCTGATGTAAATTTCTCTGGCTCTTGGATGAGGCCTGGTTGGACTCCAAAATAGGGTAACCTTCTCTTTTATACAAAATTTGAACTCATACTAGACTCATGGCTAAAGTACAGGACTCAAAATACTGACTAGGTTGAGGGTTGAGACAAATCAACTAACCTCAACTTATTACAGTACTCAATCTTAATTGATTACAAAATTTTTAAAACATTGATACATGAATAAGTAAACCATCTAGGATCTAGTGATCTATCTCTGATCTTGGTGTCCCCGCCACACGCGATCTCGGACCCCTGCAAAAGAAAAAAGACCCGAGCCGGGGATTCCAGCGGGGGCACTCTGACGATCAAGTCATTGGATGATCTAGGAGAATAGATTCCCCTCGGTGGGTCCCGGTGAGGTCTCCACATTCGGGGGTCATGTTTTCATAAAAGAAAGTGAGTGTAGGGAGTTAGCGGAGAAGGAGGATTGGAGTAGTGTTGGCTGTGTCCATGGGATTCTTTCAACAAATTCCCCGGTAGCCCATAGAGCGCTGCATCTGGTTTGCTCTCACCTTCTGTGTGCCAACCTTTACCTCCCTTACCCCTTCACTAGTTTTGCCTCTTGTTGCTCTCCTCTCGTTTGGAGGCCCCTCTTTGTTTTTGTTGTGAAGAGGCCCTGCGTGTCCTCTTGCTTGGTTTCCAGATGTTCCCCTTTTAGGGGAGTCCTAGGGGGTGACAACTGGTAGCACATGGGAACTGCACGTGAGCTCCTATTTGCCCCATTAAGGTGGGGAGTTATGTTGCTGGCTCTGATATTTTGGTTGGTCATCATGTTTCGAGAAACCTGGCAGAGCATTGTCATGCGGGCGACCGTCCCAAGGTTTGAATCCTTTCGCGCGGCCTTCTACTTATGGGTAGTGCAGACGGTAGACTGGGAAGCATCGTGCCTTGACAAGGATGTTCCTTCCTGATCAATGAAAATCGGGGCCTAACGGGGCCCTGGTGCTCCGGCGGGGTGCCCCTCTTCACAGGACTCATGCGAGGGCTGTCGCTTGTCAGTTTTACTATCTCGGTGGTTGGGTCTCGGTGAGGGCAACCCTCTTTCCCACCATGATTTGAATCTCTGTTTCCTTTCCTTCTTCACTGGATAGTAGCTTGAGCTTGACCTCGGCCGAGAGCTGACCTCGGTAGGGGACTTACTTTGGTTGCTTGGGTGCCAAGCTTAGGTGGCACTTCTGTCTGCTGGCTTGCAACTGGCATCCAGATGACTCCACGTCAGTGGATATGACTGCATCAGTGACTAACTACGGATCTCCCTTCTACCAAAGGGTTGCTGGCGAAGAGATATGGGTATATGTGTCCCTCAGACCTAAGGTCACCATGGTAGCTAGCAAGCAACTCATTGTACTTTGGTGCTAGACTACCTGGATTTCTAATTCAGTGATGAAAGGCTTCTGGATATAGTGAAGTACTTTTAGAGTGGTGGTGGATCTAGATGGGATTTACCCCTCCAAATGGTTTGGAGTTAATGACTCATTATGTCTTAATTTAGCAAAACCTTGGCTAGGATAGTTCTTATGAGGAGTTATAGAACTTGTAAGGTTGAGACACGATCTGGATGTACCAGGTTAGGATTGGCAGTCAAACCCTAGGACAACCTGAGTTTTATGAGGTCAATGGGATGAATTATGTGCTAACCATATACCATATATTCTAGAAAGTTGCTCTGCAATCTTCGACATACATAGATATCGGGTATCATTGATAGATGATAACTTTGACTGGTACTGGAAGTATTCCAGTACTACCGGCTTAGTATTCAAACCTATGGGGTCACACACCATAGAGATTTCTATCTGGTCTAAAGGCTGATCGACGATTGAGAATCGTTTGCTGTCACTGGAGGTCAATATGATTGACCATGTTCCAAGTGTCGACACTTCCAAGTGTTGACACTTGAAATGTCGACACATACAAGTGTTGACACTTGGAAAGTTGCCACTTGGAAGGTCGACACTTGGCTGCGACGAGTAGAAATTCTATGAAGATTTTATGGAATGTTTTGACCTCAATTCGAATTTTGAGTTCTTGTTGGTTTAGGCTCCAAGCTTTCATGGAATGATGGTCATTGTTTGGAAGATTTTGACCACAATTCAAATTTCAAATTTTGGCTAGTTTTCGCTCCATGCTTTAATGGAATGATGGTCATTCTTGTCTTATGAGCTTAGAGACAATTTGGTATGGCCCTTGACCTTCTCCCCTAATCACTCTTCCTTCCTCTTTCTTCCTCTCATGGCTGCCTCTACAAATAAAGGTTATTTTAAGGGCTGCCAGGTGAGAAGAAAGAAAAAAATAGTTTTCTTGTTGAATAAGATTGTTGAAATTCTAAGAGAAAAAAGAAAAGGGGCTTGGGAGAACTAGGGTTTTGGGTGTGTAACTACCTAGCACTCAAGCTAGGTCTTGGGAAGAGAGCTAGTTAGGAAGGGTTTCACCTCTCCTCCTTATCTTCCAAGAAGAAGTAGATCAGTCTCAAAGATCCTAAGGAGCTAGCACTCTAAGGGAGTTGATCATAATCGAGCCCTGATGTGAACTACCTGTAGAGGCCAGACACGTATATAGCTCGAGGGCTTTTCACAACCTCCTCTTTAAGGTATAACGGTAAGGTATCCTTATGCCTTTTGGTTATTTTCCTGCTTATGATATCTTTTGCAAGCTATATTATAATACTTGTTCCTATTACTGGTAGATTGGTAGATCATTTTGATCAATCTGCCAAACCTTCCACTATGCTTGTTTTAAAATTATTTTAAAATATATTTTTTTCTGCCATGCATGCTCGTTTTTCTTTCCATTCACTTTAAAGATTCTCTGGCTCTCCTCGTCAGTCTTGAGGTCATGTTGATGTGAGTGTAGGGCTTCTGGAGTTTCCTGGCTTGCATCTTTGGATTAGAGGAATGAGATGAATGAATGATAAGTATGGGGCTTCCAGAGTTTCTCGACTTTAAGTGCAGGGCTTCCGAAGTTTTCCAATTTTTAGTGTGGGGCTTCATAAGTTTCCTGGCTTTCTTCTTCGGACTTGGAGTTGGGAGGATGAGTGTGAGGCTTTATAAGTTTCCCGACTTTGAGTGCGGGGCTTCGTAAGTTTCCTTACTTTTTTTGTCAGACTTGAAGTTGAACGGGTGAGTGTAGGGCTTCGTAAGTTTTCTGGCTTTAAGTGCGGGGCTTCATAAGTTTTCAATCTTTCTTCACTGGACCTGGAGTCGGGTGGATGATTGCGGATTTTCATAAGTTTTCCAGCTTTGAGTGTAGGGCTTCATAAGTTTCTCGGCTTTCTTCATCGGACTTGGAGTCGGGTGGATGAGTACGGGGCTTCATAAGTTTCCCGACTTTGGATGTGTAGCTTCCTAAGTTTCCTGGCTTTCTTCGCCGGACTAGGAGTCGGGTGGATGAGTGCAGGGCTTCGTAAGCTTCCAGGCTTTATGGTGGGGACACCAGGATCAGACACAGATCCCTGGATCCCATATGGTTTTATTAGTCATGTGTCAAAGTTTTGAAAATTTTGCAATCAATTAAGATCGAGTCCTGTAATAAATAGAGGTAAGTTGATTTGTCTCAACCCTTAACCTAGTCAGTATTACAAGTCCTGTACATCAATTATGAGTCCAGTATGAGCCTAATTTTTGTACAAGAAAGGAGGTCACCCTATTTTGGAGTTCCACTAGGCCATATCCAGGAGTCAGAGGTCGCTACATCAGTCCATTGGATGTTGTGTGGCAACCCATGATCCAAGATGCTTCCCTAAACCCTGATTCTTTCCAGATGTCCTCCAGATGCCCAGATTCTAGTCCAGATGCCAGAACATATTTTTAAACCATGGCATCCATGATTCCAAGTGTCCACCTACATCTCAACTCAAAGAAATCAAGTCCAAGTGCCAAGCCTAATCCCTAAAGAAGCAAGATTCCATGGAGTATTCCTGCTACCAGGCTACCAGGCCACCCTAGCTTCCAGAGGCCCAAACCCATGCACCCAAGCCCCTTTGGGCTGGCCCCTTGCTGCCCCTAAAAGCCCAACACGCCCTCCTAGGCATCCTTGAAGTGTTGACCAAGTCCAAGAGGTGTCCTTGAGTGGAATAGTCAAAGCATGAAGGGAAAAGGAGAAGACTAGGTCAATTCCTAACCTAATGGGGATTTGTTTTTCTAACATAGCTAGGAAAGGACTTGTATTCCAATTTGGAAGAGGACTTGTAACCCAAGTGTAACCATGGTTAGTGAGGGCATGGGAACTCTATAAATACCCCACCCCTCCCCTCTTGTAATCAACTTTTATTCACGATATCAAAACCCTGGTGAATTTATTTTGAGCTTGCGAGCTTGTGTTACTTTGCTTTTTTGGTTCTTTGGTTTGTGTTTGTGTTTCTTTGCTGCCCTAGCATCCTTTCATGCCCTAACTCACTACCATCCAAGCCTTCACACATCCAAGAAGGAGTGTCCTAGGCCACCAAGCAAGGAGATCTTCATCAAGCTTCAAGCCGCCCCGCTTCTAAACCCTAACCTGATTCCTTCTAAACCTAATCCCCTTTCTTTTTCTTACTTGCTATTTTGATTGACCCTTGACATTTTGCAGGATCCCCGAGGTATTTCACCTCCCCTGAGGAGGCTTTCCTTGCATCCAAAACCATCCAAATTAGCCATCTAATCAAGGGAACCAAACTTCATTATCCGGACTCCAATCAGAATGCTTTTTGATCTCTTCATCGGACGTTCTTCAAATCACTGATTGATAACATCCTTCCCTTCTTTTAATTTCTAATTTGAAGAAGATAATCTATCCTAATCCGGGAGTTTATCAATTCTTGGGTCCTGGAATTTATTATTTTTCATGAGTTTGCCTATGATACGATGATTATATGCATTGCTCTTCTTCTTGCTATTTCTTACCTTTATTTGAGAATTTAGCTTACAAACAAAATTATAAAAATCACAAAAAATTGTTTTACTATTTTTCCTGCATGTTTAGTAATCTTAGAGTTGTCCTGCATTAGTTTGGTATCAGAGCAGGTTTAGGATAGTTTTCTATTTGCTTTGCATTCACAAACCTTAATTCAGCATTCTGTCCACTGCATTAGGTGTCTAGGTTTTATTTAATTTTGGCATCCTAAATATTTTATTTTTTTATAAAATTTGCAATAAATGTCCTTTTATCTATTCTAGTAATTATCAAAATTTTTAATTATTTTTATAGAAACCCTAAAGTCCTAAAAGTCAGCATCATAGGAACCTTAATAGAATCCTGAAAATTTCTGCAGTAGTCCAAAACTCCTAAGATTTGCATTATCATTTGATTTTTTTTCTAAATAAAACTTGGTAGGTAGAGTCATCACCGTATATCCTCTGTTATATAATTTTTTTGATTTTTTTTTGCATCGAAATCTATGTCAAATTTTTCATCGGTTGAAACCCTAACATCCTAAATTCTGCTATTTCTACATTTTGACTCAACCTAACCTAATCAATTTCCAAACCCCCCAATCCCAAGCCAAATTTTGTTTGCTAACCCCAGGAAACTTAAACTTAACTTGACATCTCATAAATTAATTAAAAATTATTTTATTTTCTGATTGTTTTAGATTGCATCAAGACCATTGAATGTTCATCATCTTTTAATCTAATCTTAAGGGCAATCAATATAACATCAGGGCAGGAGGTCATAACCTGTCTTGGGTCCAAAACAACCACCCAGCATTCCCACCCAAGCCTTAATTAAAATTGATTAGACCTAATTTGCCCTAGAGGGCTAGGTGACATCAACAGGTTGGGTTTGAGCTGTGTGGGCCAACTAGTGCATTTAATCTTATGGCTATTACTGAAAGCTGGTGTCTAAGGCTAGGGGTCCAGAGTTAAACGACCTAAGTAGACTGGTGGTTTATAATTAGGACCCTATGACAAGCAGGGGGAGCCTCCCACCACCCCACTTCCTACCTGGTCAGTGGAAGGATTAGCTACTGGGTTAAGTGTAAGTTGAGCTGACTCACCCAATTTTGGCTCTAGGTCTAGGAAACCCTAGATTAAGCTAACCCAATTTTGCATGCTTGGCTGCACCTTCTCATTTTGACTGATTGCTTGATTGTATGACCACTAGACTAGGAACCCAATATCAAAAGTATAAACCCCAACCAAACCCAACCATGGATCCCAATTTTGAGGCTTTCATAAAAGCCATGAATGACCAGATGGTTATCCAATTAACTGCCCAAATAAACCAATCCAATACCCAAATTAATAACAAGCTTGACCCAACCAATGACCAGATAACCCAAATGAACTACAGGTTTAACCAAGTAGACCAACAATTTGACCAGGCAACCACTAGGATCGACCAATTAACCACTATATTAAACCAAGTAGAGAATCGACTAGAGACTATAGATAAAACCCAAGACTCCAATGTTGAACCTAATCCTGACCCATCCTGTTCCACCTCTCAAAACCCTAGGGGAACCTTAAATCTAGATCAAGTTATGGAACTCAACCCTAGGAGGACCAAAACCCAAGTACAATTCATGGAACCCAACCCTAGTAGAACCTAAACTCAGGAACCATACCAAGAGCCTAACCAAAGGATAGTTCAACCTCAGGAAACATACCAAGAGCCCAACCATAGGGAAGTCCACAACCTTGACCCTATCCAAGACCCAAACCATGAAAGGCCCCAACATGAAGCCCATGATCGAGATGAAAGGGCCATGAGGAATATTAGGATTGAAGCACCCACCTTTGATGGGAGTCTTGAACCAAAGGTCTATGTAGATTGGGTAGGTGATATGGATTATTATTTTGAATGGTATGAAATGAGTGAAGGGATGAAATATAAATTTTCCAAGATGAAGTTGATTCATCAAGCTAGATTACATTGGGCTAATCTTGAGTGTACTAGGAGACAACGAGTCCTTCCACCTATAACTACTTGGCAAGAGATGAAATTGCAACTCAAAGAGAAATACCTACCAGAATCCTACAATCAGCAGCTCTTAGACCAATTGAACAAAATTCATTAAGGGAATAGATCAGTGTCAGATTATATTATTGAATTTGATGAGTTTGCTGTTAGGTGTAGTGTAATCGAGTCCTTGACCAAACCCTATCCAGGTTTAGAATTGGATTGTGTGAGGACATTAAAAGAGAACTATACATGAGGGAGGTCCATGATTTGGAACAAGCCTATCAAATAGCTAGACATTATGAACAATTCCAAAGAGGACCTACCTATCAGAAATTTGTACCTGTTAGGAACAATACCCAATTTCTAAGATCAAACCCAAACCAGGTATACAGGGTAAACCAAATCCTAACCCCAACCCAGGTCGATTTAACTCCAGCCCAGTTAGGCCAAACCGTAACCCAGTCTGACCCAACCCTAATCCAACCCGATTCAATCCCAACCCAAACCCATCTCGACCTAACTCGAGTCCGAGTCCATCTAGTGCAAGTAATTCTGCACCTACTAGAATCGACAAGGGTAAGGCACCCATGTCTCAAAAAGCCCCAAGCCCCAGCCCCAATGCCTGCTTTAGATGTAATAAGGTAGGTCATTATGCTAGTCAGTGTCCCACCAGGTCATTACACATAGGGGAGCTTGAAGAACAAAAGACTGAACCCAATGTGATGACCTAGAAGAAGAATTTTATGAGGCTGAACCAGACTTGATAGAGGAATATGAAGGAGATGAAGAGAAATTTGATCAAGTAGGGGTGGTTAGATGTATTTTAACCCAAACCCAACCTGAGAAAGATTGGCGTAGGACTAGCATCCTACAGACTTTTGTTAAGTTTGGGAATAAAGTATGTAAGATTATAATTGATAGTGGTAGTTGTGTCAATGCCATTGCTACTGAGACAACTAAATCTTTAGGCTTGACCCTAGTTCCACACCCTGACCCCTATAAAGTATCATGGGTAGATTCCACCTCTATACCAATCAAGTCTAGGTGCCAAATCCTAATTAAATTGCAATCATATGAAGAAGAGATTTGGTGTGATGTCCTTCCCATGAAGGTTAGTAGTGTCATTCTAGGTCGACCATGGCTATATGATCATGATGCTATCTTATCTGGTCAAACCAACATCTGTACCTTTCATCGTCATGGAAAAAAGTTTGTGATTTACCCCAGTCAGCCTATGAATTTAAGAAATTCTAGTAGCCTTAGAGCAAAACCAAGAGTAAATCTAATTAAGGCTAAAGAATTAGAGGTAGACCCTTCTGAACCCACTAAGAAAGTTATGAGAATTGATCCTGAACCAACTTTAATAATTGAAGAATTAAATAAGCCAGGATCAAACTTTATGGGTGAAACTGAGAAATTACAAGTGTTATTCATAGAGGAAGCCCAAGATAAAATCTCTAAAGAACAACCAAAACAAATAGGTATATGTAATGAAACAACATCTGAATGTGAGTCCAAAGACTCAATCTATATGTCTGCACCTACATTAGCCTCTGTACAGCATATGCATCATGAAATTAGTCAAGAGCTGAACATAATTAATGAACTAAATAACAACTTAGCTAATTCCCAAATTAAAGATGAAGAATTTTTTGCAAAGGAATATGTGACTGTCAGAGAATTTTCTACTCACGAAGCTGGCCCATCCAACATAATGAATAGTAGTGGACCCAATGCCTATATGCCTGAGATATCACCTGATTTAGGTATTAGCTAAACCTTCATCTTCTCAGACTTTGTAAAGTCTAGGGAGCCAGTAGTGATACCCAGCGAGCCCCTTGAGCCACTCCCATTCTTTGAGAGAGAACCCACCCCAGAGTGATCACATATAATTTGGCCTTATGTTGAGAAAATGATTGAAAGAGCTCTGGTTGATCAAGCTATTGGTACCCAGGATAGAGACTGTCAGTAGTATTTGGTTCGGTGGCAAGGTCAGACAGAATCTGAGTACTTGTCGAATGCTGGTGCGGATCTGCAGTGCCTTAACCCAGACCCTCCTTGAGCCAAATTGACCAATACTCGACGGGGTCGAGTTCCTCCCGCCCCGGGAGAATTGGTGGGGATACTAGGATCAGACACAGATCCTTGGATCCCATATGGTTTAATTAGTCATGTGTGGTGCGGGCACCAGACTCAGAAGAAGACTTCAGAGCTCCATCTGGATCTCTGATTGACATTGCCCGAGAAATTAGGGTTTGTAATAAAGGTTGACCTGGTCAACCAGTTTATTTATTTCTTGAGTCACCATTTAAATTTTGTTGAGTCATGTTGACTCGGTGCAAGTCCCGATGTGATTTCAATTTGGTCCAAAATGGTGCCACATTTGTCTTCCAATCAAATCAAGGTTCAAGCAAGTGGAGGCCACACTCCAAGCCACACGCCCAGCCACACTCCGAGCACACACCAGAGTCCAGGAGGCACCACAGAGGCATCCCAGTGTCATGGTCCCCACACCCAAAGAAGAAAAAAATCAAATTGGAAGCTAATTTAAAGGAGGCGCCCATACCTGCCTATTTTACCTAAGCAAAGAAGGAAGAAAACTTCTCTTGGAGAAGAAATCAAAGAAGGACATCCAATTGAAGTTCAAATCAAAATCAAAGAGCTTAACTTGGAGTGGAAGAAAAGAAGAAATGCCATAAGAAGAGGAGGACTCCAAATCCAAATCCAACTCCAAAGGAGGCGCCATAAAAATTCCAAAAAAAATTTCTTTATGGCCGTCCCAATTTTTTTTGAAGTCTTGGTCGACCAAGAGAGGGGGTTTTCTACCTAATCTAGAGGTTGGAAGAGTTTAGTCCCACATGGGAATTTGTACAAGCTAGAAGAAAATTTTAGGTCTATATAATAGACCTCTCTTTGTAACTTTGAAAATCAATGAAGAAAAATATTTTTTTTGCTACTCTCTTGTGTTGAGTGACCTAGGTTTCTCTTCTTCCGCACTATTCTAAGTGTTGAGCTCCGTGAGGGGGTAATCCGGGTTCCATTGAAGCCTTGAGGAGGTGAGAGATCTCCATCTTTATCCAAAACCCTAGGTTAGCCACTTGAAATCCCAAAACCCTAGCCACCCTTCATTATTTTCAATCCATCAAACCCTAGATCCATCCATCTCCCACGGCCTCTCTCTCTCTACAAGTCCAGGCCATCCACCTTCATCCAGATCTAGTCTGGCTACTTCAGATCTAGAGCAAGTTCCAAGGAAAATCACATCAGCTTCCAGGAGAATCCAATTTTCAGCAATTTCAATCTTCAAGTTCATCAACCTGGTAAATTCATCCCTTGACTCTCTGATTCCATCAATTGTTTTTCTTCTCTTCCAGATCTTGAGTTCAGGAGAAGCCAACCCGCCAAAGGACCAGTACTGGAGGATCCATTGCGAAGAAATCTGAATCCGAGGATCCAACAATCTGCTCGGGAGAGTTCTTCCACCAAAATCTGTGAAGATCATTGTCTGGTTAGGTAAACCATCTCTTCTCTTTATTTCTGTTCTTTTGAAAGTTCGAAGCGAAACCCTAGGTCTGGGAGTTTCTCAACCCCCAGCGATCCGTTGCTTCTGAACTACTCTGATACTTTAGTTTCCTTAAAATTGTGCTTTCAATTATCATATTAGTATCTTTCAATGTTAGGTTAACTTTTCTTTGATTTGAAGCCAACTTCTACAAACATATAAAAACAACAAAAAAAAATTAGTTAATCTTAATTTACTTCCGCATCGCATCCCTTCATTTGTTCTGCATCATTTTTGGTATCAGAGCCCAGTCTAGGGTTTCTGATTTGCTTGCTTGCTTGTTTTGATTGTTCTCTTTTTATTTTGTCTGCTCGAAGTAGACTCCCCAGGATGTCCGGTCCTAGGAACTAAGCGAGGCGCAAGCCTCCTCCTCCCATTCCACGGGGTGTTCCTAGGGCGTGTAGGGGATCCATTGGGTTATAACTTCGTAGCAGGGATTATAAACGGGGAAGACAATCTAGTTGCAGCCCGTAATTGCCCTGTTGTCTGAATTATTTCTCCCTGCATAAAACTTCGAATTGCATGATTTTTGCTTTTTTGAAACCAGTATAATTGATCCTATTTTCCATAATTTCTCTGTGATTTATTGGTTTTGGTAAAAATTCTGAGAATTAAAATACAGCAACTCTATTTTTTGTGTTCTGCAATTCAATTCTTTTTGGAGTGATCATCTCATAATTTACTTAAGGGCAATTGAGCATCTAAGATAAGGGGAGGAGTTGATTACCTCTCCTTAGCCCAAAACCACCATCCAATCATTCGAACCTAGACCTAATTTAAAATCAGTTAGACCTAATTTGCCCTAGTGGGCTAGGGACACCAATTGGTCGGGTCTAGGCTAGTGTTGAGTCAGTTTGCCGAGTTATTCTGTGTGTGCTTAGCACTCAGTGTCTAGAATGGTGGTTCAGGGATCCATTCCCGAAGGGCTTGTGTGCTGGTCCGCCTACCTGGCCAATCACTGATTGGTGTCTAGGATTGGCAATCAGGGACCTAACACTCCCCTTACACCTGCCTGGCCGAGTCCTGAGTTACTACAGGCTAGCTTGCCACTCTGATTGGGCATCTAGTTTGGGCTCTAGGTCTAGTTAGCCCGTAGTCGTTTAGTTGAGTCTCATTTTGTGTGTTTGCTTGCATCATGTCTACCCGGAATAGAGTGCCCTACCAACCTGGTCAAACCCAACCTGATTTAGAGGCCATGGTTAGAGCTCTTACTGAGAGCATGAACAAGTTAAGCCAGGATTTGACTGCTACTGTTACCCAGTGTATAGAACAAGTCCATGAAAATTTTACCCAGCTTAGGGATCAAGTCCAAGTCCTTGAGAAACGTAGACATCAAAATTGGATCCTTGATCCAAAATTTAATAGGCCCCAACCTCATCCATACCAGGAACCTAGGAGGACCTTATACCGTGATCCCGAGCATTACCTTAGGAAGCCTAACCATGATATCTATAGTGTGGATCGTGTCTATGAGAGGTCCTTACAATATTCTAGACCAGTCACTCAACAACCCAAGTCTTCTAGATCAAACCTTTTAGATCCACACCCATGCCCAAGTAAGGTCTCTACTAGCTTGAAACCCAGTGTGACCAGGTTCCTATATCTCAAGAATGTTTGTTTTGTGGAGAAAGAGGCCATAAATCTAGTCAGTGCCCATGCATAGGACTGGCTTGTGCACAGCTAAGTGGTAAGAATCCTAAGGATGACATTAATGAGGGAGAACCCAAGCCTACCAATGAGGAAGAACGGTTAGGTATGACAAGCCTAGAATCAGTTGACCCGATTACCACTGACCCGAAACCCATTGAAGATGGCATCGAGGAAGTATATGATGCTGGCTTGAGTCTAGTTGATGAATGTGAGGGGGAAGAACTTGAAGAATGTGACATTGATACTATTGGTTCCTTACCTGAGGAGACCTTGGAAAGCAACCAACTGATAAGACCTAGTTCAGAAATTCAAGAGATTTGTGAGAACCGGGTTCCTTTAGTCAAATACCCCCTGGAAGAACTCATATTGTTAGCCCGAGCTATTAGTTCGTACCCTCTAATGACAGTCATTCCCCAAGTACCAATTGAAGATCTTTGCACTGAACTGTTTAAGTTTGCCCACCCTATGGTAGATCCTCTCCTTAGGATGACTGAATCAAGCCTCTTACAATTGGACCTTGTCCCAAGCCCAGCCACTAAGGTCTCTCCCATAATCTCAGTTGAACATCCTTGTCTTGAGCGGATTGGTTCACCCAGTCCTATAGAAGTCCTCCTTATGGCCCCAGACCCCTTCCTTTGCATGACTGACCTACCCTTCTATAGAGTATACCTTTCGACACCCATAGGTCAAATTTCAAGTCTTGAGGTCATCATCCATAGGCCCTTCCATGAATCATTCTTCAATCCAGTTCTTAAGAAAATGGATCATTATTTGCTTAGAGAACAAACTTTAACTATTGCAATCACATGTCCTAGGCTGCTTCCCGAACCATCTCTTGATCCATTCCTGGGAGTAGCAAACTTTTCCTTTCGAAAGGATGACTAGTTGACACTCATAGATCACCATTCAAACCTTCAGGTCACCACCTTTAGTCAGCAGGTAATTCGTGACTCCATCTCATATTTCCTTCCTTTTCTAGGACTTCCAATGCTTCTTACACCACCCAAGTTTACTTTGTCGAAGTCTTTAGAGTGAACCACGTGTCGGAACCTATTAGGTTTGCCACCTACTTCTGGAAGACCTTATGGCACCTACTAGGCACCCATGATAAGTTTTCATGCTCTGCATGCCCTCCTCCGACCCAAGGTCAAACCTAGAGAGCCTTAGTTTGTTAGGTTTAGACCTAGGGTTCCTTTGGAATAAAGTCCATTCTTTAGGAATGCGTTGTCAGTCTAGTTTAGTTTTTCTTGACCCTTTACTAGGCTTTGGCTCAGATTTTGGTTTGATTGAGAGCACCAGGAATTGGGATTTGTATTTTGTCCAGGACTAAATTTGCGTACAATGACTCGGTCAATAGGTCTACGGGTAAGAGTCCATTTGAAATTGTACATGGGTACAAACCTCACACACCTCTTGACCTAGTCCCTTTACCTGTCCACACTCGAGTCTCCGAGTCTGCTGAGAATTTTGCACAGCATGTAAAAGACTTGCATAAAGAAATTCATGCCAAAATAAATTTAAGTAATGAAACTTATAAGAAGTTGGCTGATACTCAAAGGCGAGTCAAATCTTTTGTTGAGGGAGACTATGTGATGATTAGGTTAAGGCCTGAACGGTTTCCTCCTGGAACCGTTAGAAAGTTACATGCTAGGGGAGCTGGACCATTTAGAGTGGTAAAAAGAGTAGGATCCAATGCCTATGTGCTCGAGTTGCCTCCAGAACTAGGCATTAGCTCTACTTTCAACATTACAGACTTAGTAGAGTACAGGGAGCCAGCTGTGATTCCTAGTGAGCCTTTTGAGCCTAACCCTACCATTGAGAGTGATCCCGACCCTGTGTGTCCACCAACAAACTGGCCTGTGAGGAAAGAGCAGATTGAAAAGATCCTGGATGATCAGGTTATCTCTACTCGTAATCGAGGATACCAAAGGTACCTGGTCCGCTGGCAAGGAAGGCCAGATTCTGATGACTCTTGGATCTCCCGAGAAGAATTACAAGAATTGGACCCAGACCTCTTGGAGAGATACCAGAGCCAACTTGAGCCTTACTCGACAGGGTCGAGTTCCTCCCACCCCGGGAGAATTGGTGCGGGCACCAGACTCAGAAGAAGACTTCAGAGCTCCATCTGGATCTCTGATTGACATTGCCCGAGAAATTAGGGTTTGTAATAAAGGTTGACCTGGTCAACCAGTTTATTTATTTCTTGAGTCACCATTTAAATTTTGTTGAGTCATGTTGACTCGGTGCAAGTCCCGATGTGGTTTCAATTTGGTCCAAAATGGTGCCACATTTGTCTTCCAATCAAATCAAGGTTCAAGCAAGTGGAGGCCACACTCCAAGCCACACGCCCAGCCACACTCCGAGCACACGCCAGAGTCCAGGAGGCGCCACAGAGGCATCCCAGTGTCATGGTCCCCACACCCAAAGAAGAAAAAAATCAAATTGGAAGCAAATTTAAAGGAGGCGCCCATACCTGCCTATTTTACCTAAGCAAAGAAGGAAGAAAACTTCTCTTGGAGAAGAAATCAAAGAAGGACATCCAATTGAAGTTCAAATCAAAATCAAAGAGCTTAACTTGGAGTGGAAGAAAAGAAGAAATGCCATAAGAAGAGGAGGACTCCAAATCCAAATCCAACTCCAAAGGAGGCGCCATAAAAATTCCAAAAAAATTCCTTTATGGCCGTCCCAATTTTTTTTGAAGTCTTGGTCGACCAAGAGAGGGGGTTTTCTACCTAATCTAGAGGTTGGAAGAGTTTAGTCCCACATGGGAATTTGTACAAGCTAGAAGAAAATCTTAGGTCTATATAATAGACCTCTCTTTGTAACTTTGAAAATCAATGAAGAAAATTATTTTTTTTGCTACTCTCTTGTGTTGAGTGACCTAGGTTTCTCTTCTTCCGCACTATTCTAAGTGTTGAGCTCCGTGAGGGGGTAATCCGGGTTCCATTGGAGCCTTGAGGAGGTGAGAGATCTCCATCTTTATCCAAAACCCTAGGTTAGCCACTTGAAATCCCAAAACCCTAGCCACCCTTCATTATTTTCAATCCATCAAACCCTAGATCCATCCATCTCCCACGGCCTCTCTCTCTCTACAAGTCCAGGCCGTCCACCTTCATCCAGATCCAGTCCGGCTACTTCAGATCCAGAGCAAGTTCCAAGGAAAATCACATCAGCTTCCAGGAGAATCCAGTTTTCAGCAATTTCAATCTTCAAGTTCATCAACCTGGTAAATTCTTCCCTTGACTCTCTGATTCCATCAATTGTTTTTCTTCTCTTCCAGATCTTGAGTTCAGGAGAAGCCAACCCGCCAAAGGACCAGTACTGGAGGATCCATTGCGAAGAAATCTGAATCCGATGATCCAACAATCTGCTCGGGAGAGTTCTTCCACCAAAATCTGTGAAGATCATTGTCTGGTTAGGTAAACCATCTCTTCTCTTTATTTCTGTTCTTTTGAAAGTTTGGAGCGAAACCCTAGGTCTGGGAGTTTCTCAACCCCCAGCGATCCGTTGCTTCTGAACTACTCTGATACTTTAGTTTCCTTAAAATTGTGCTTTCAATTATCATATTAGTATCTTTCAATGTTAGGTTAACTTTTCTTTGATTTGAAGCCAACTTCTACAAACATATAAAAACAACAAAAAAAAAAAATAGTTAATCTTAATTTACTTCCGCATCGCGTCCCTTCATTTGTTCTGCATCAATGTGTTAAAGTTTAGAAAATTTTGTAATCAATTAAGATCGTGTCCTGTAATAAGTTGAGGTTAGTTGATTTGTCTCAACCCTCAACCTAGTCAGTATTTTAAGTCCTGTACATCAATTATGAGTTCAGTATGAGCCTAACTTTTATACAAGAGAGGAGGTAACCATATTTTGGAGTTCCACCAGGCTACATCCAGGAGTCAGAGGTCACTACATCAGTCCATTGGATCTTGTGTGGCAACCCATGATCCAAGATGCTTCACTAAATCCTGGTTCTTTCTAGATGTCCTCCAGATGCTCAGATTCTAGTCCAAATGCCAGAGCATATTCCTAAACCAAGGCATCCATGATTCCAAGTGTCCACCTACATCCCAACTCAAAGAAATCAAGTCCAAGTGCCAAGCCTAAGCCCTAAAAAAATAAGATTCCATGGAATATTCTTGCTACCAGGCTACCAGGCCACCACAGCTTCCAGAGGCCCAAACCCATGCACCCAAGCCCCTTTGGGCCTGCCCCTTGCTGCCCATAGAAGCCCAACACGCCCCCTTAGGCATCCTTGAAGTGTTGACCAAGTCCAAGAGGTTTCCTTGAGTAGAATAGTCAAAGCATGAAGGGAAAAGGAGAAGACTAGGTCAATTCCTAACCTAATGGGGATTTGTTTTTCTAACCTAGCTAGGAAAGGAATTGTATTCCAATTTGGAAGAGAACTTGTAACCCAAGTGTAACCATGGTTAGTGAGGGCATGGTAACTCTATAAATACCTCACCCCTCCCCCTCTTGTAATCAACTTTTATTCATGATATCAAAACCCTGGTGAATTTACTTTGAGCTTGCGAGCTTGTGTTACTTTGCCTTTTTGGTTCTTTGGTTTGTGTTTGTGTTTTCTTGCTGCCCTAGCATCCTTTCATGCCCTAACTCACTGCCATCCAAGCCTTCACACATTCATGAAGGAGTGCCCTAGGGCACCAAGCAAGGAGATCTTCATCAAGCTTCAAGCCGCCTTGCTTCTAAACCCTAACCTGATTCCTTCTAAACCTAATCCCCTTTCTTTTTCTTACTTGCTATTTTGATTGACCCTTGACATTTTGCAGGATCCCTGAGGTGTTTCACCTTCCCAGAGGAGGCTTTCCTTGCATCCAAAACCATCCAAATCAGCCATCTTATCAAGGGAATCGAACTTCATCATCCAGACTCCAATCAGAGTGCTGTATGATCTCTTCATTGGATGTTCTTCAAATCAATGACTGGTAACATCTTTCCCTTCTTTTAATTTCTGATTTGATAAAGATAAGCTATCCTAATCTGGGAGTTTCTCAACTCTCGGGTCCTGGAATTTATTATTTTGCATGAGTTTGCCTGCGATACGATGATTCTATGCATTTCTCTTCTTCTTGCTAGTTCTTACTTTTATTTGAGAATTTAGCTTATAAACTAAATTATAAAAATTACAAAAAAAATATTTTACTTTTTTTCTTGCATGTTTAGCAATCTTAGAGTCATCCCGCATCACTTTGGATGCAGGACTTCATAAGTTTCTCGGCTTTGGATGCGGGGCTTCAAAAGTTTCCTGGCTTTCTTCACTGGACTTGGTGTTTGGAGGATGAGTTCGGGGCTTTATAAGTTTCCCAAATTTGAAAACGGGGCTTTGTACGTTTTCCATCTTTGAGTGTGGGGTTTCGTAAGTTTCTCGGCTATCTTCACCAGACTTGGAGTCGGGCGGATGGAGTTCCTACATAGGTGGGAAATAGTGTTAAACCATAAAGGAACTTTAAGTATTGAGGGAGAGTCTTACATTATTGATAATATATTATTAGGTTCCTGGCATTCCAGGTTCAAGGGACACATGCACCATCGAGTCTGATGAGGTAATAGGCTCCGTGTGGTGGAGCCTCGACCACTTTGTAGGGACCTTCCCAATTCTGGGAGAGTTTGCCACATTCCCCTAGTTAGGACACTCTCGCTTGGTTAAGAACTAGGTCGCCCAGATGGAATGCCTTGGGCCTGATGCAGGAGTTATAGTAGTGAGCTACCCGCTACCGGTATGCAACAATTCAGAGTCAGGCTTTGTCCCTCATCTCATCCAACATATCTAGGTTAAGGAGAAGGTGGGCCAGATTTTTAGCTTTGCCATCTTGCTCCGCCCATAGTGTGGGCAGTCCCACCTCCACTGGGATCATGGCCTCGAAACTGAAAATGAGGCTAAATGATACGGGACAATATGCAAAATTAAATTACTAATTTTAAATCTAATTATTAGAGATAAATTCAGAGATTAATTTTCTAGATTTTATTATAATTAAAGACTCAAAGCATCGAATAAGGTAAGACTAGTTAACTAGTTATCACCGGCAAGTAGATCTAACAAAATAAACTAGAAAAATCAGGATTTGGTGATTAAGAAACCACCTTAAACTAGGGTTAAAACCTTCAACGAATTAGAAATTAAGAGTAAAGGAAGAGGTTTTATTTTACCAACAGTGAATATAATTCTCTGATTGTAGATCTGATTGGACTCTCGAGGATCTTAAGGCAGGACTTCCAGATTTTGATTTTAGGCTTCGATCTTCAGCTCAACTAGTTCCAGGGCAAGACATACCATCGCATCTGACCTGGATCACCTGCAATCATTCAAACACTCAACAAGATGAAACAAAAATTCAAAGGAAGTGGAAAAGGGAAGAAGAAGATGAAAAGGTGGCTAGGGTTTATGATTGTTGGATATGTAGGATAACTAGGGCCTTATACCCCATGTTGCCACCAAGATCACCGTAGCCCGTAGCTGCTGTCGACGTTGGATTGCCCCTCATCTCTTCGGGACTGGCCTGCTCTTCGGGACCTGCAAAACAAGGTTAGAGACTCGGCTTGGGGATTCTGGCATGGGCACTCCGATGGTCAAGTCAGTGGCGATCTATGGGAACAGATCATTCTGGTCGAGCCCCTGAGGTGGAATCCATGTTAGGAGGAGTGAAAAATGTGTGAGTAGGGTGCAAATATGCTAGGAAAAGTGGGGGCCGAGGTGAACTGGAGCTGGTTCTCCCGTGTGGCCTCTTCTCCCTTGCTTGAGTGTGTTGAGTATGTTCGTTACTTCCCTCGTTGGGGATATTGATGGCTCTTTTAAGTCTAGGTGGTTGCTAAATGCCTACCTCGGGATCTCCCCTGTGTCAGCAGGCACGTGCGACGGTGTTCCATGCATGGATGAGATGTCTTTCTTGGTTCATGATTGGGGAACCTGCTATGCGCTCTGACATTCCTTCTGGTCGCTCCATTCCAGGAAACTTGGCAGGGCTTTGATCGGGGGGTCACCGACCCCGGGAATCGAATCTCCTGGTTAACTTTTTCTTTCGGGTGGTGCAGGTGGTTGGTGGAGAGCGTGGTGCCTCGGTCAGGGAGCTTCTTCCTTTTTTGGTGTAAGTGGTAGCTGCAGACAATTATTATGGCCTGGTGGGTGCCTCTTTGCGATTGTTGGGTGATTCGCCGGCATCTAGGGAGGGCAGCGTCAACCCTTCGATTATTGGTGGTTTCATCTGAGGTGGAGGCCGAACTGTGAGGTAGGGCTCGACCCCGGTCCAGGGGCCTGACTTCGAGGGGCTCAACCTGATAGAGGAGGGTAGGGCTCGACTCTGAGGGGCTCCACCTCGAAGGGGCTCTACTTGGTGGAGGAGGGCTGGGCTCGACTCTGGACCAAAGAACTCAACTTCGAGGGGGCTCGACCTGGTGGAGGAGGGCATGGCTCGACTCCAGATCAAAGGGCTCGACCTCGGAGGGGCTCGACTCTAGACTGGAGGGCTGGGCATCGGAGGGGCTCAACCTGGCATAGAAGGGCAGGGTTCGACTCCGACCCAGGGGGCTCGGCCTCAGAGGGGCTCGATCCGGTGGAGGAGGGAAGGGCTCGACTCCGGACTGGAGGGCTCGGCCTCAGAGGGGCTCGATCCGGTGGAGGAGGGAAGGGCTCGACTCCGGACTGGAGGGCTCGGCCTCGGAGGAGCTAGACCAAGCGGAGGAGGGTAGGACTTGACTCTGGCCCAGTGGTCTCGACCTTGGATGGGCTCGATCTGATGGATGATGGTAGGGTGTGACTCTGGCCCAAAGGGCTTGGCCTCGGAGGGGCTCGACCTGGTACAGGAGGGCAAGGCTTGCCTATGGCCCAGGGGGCTCGACCTTGGAGGGGCTTAATCTGATGGAAGAGATCGCTCGGCTCTGGCCTAGGCATCCCGATCTTGCAGAGGCTGTCCTGGCAAAGGATGGTACTCGACTTTGACAGGCTACCTCGACACTCTGGAGGAGCTTGGCCTGGTGAAGGAGTCTGAGGAGGAGTGTCCATCATGGCAGCCCTCTCTGACATGGCATCTGACAGGGATTACACATCAGCGTTCTGCCACATCATTTTCCCCCCACACCTAAGTCTCGTTGGCACGAGGTGCTCAGGGCGAAGGGAGTAAATGCAATGCTGACATGGAATGGTGAAAATCCAGCATAATGATGGCCACGATTATCGATGCTTCATGAAGCAGTTTCTCCAGCCTACCTTGGGGAGCCACGTGGACATGTCCGAGGAGTAGTTATTTCGGGCATAGAATTCAGAGTGGCCATAGTCAAAACAAAACACCAGCCTTGCCAATTGATGACACGTGAAACAGATCCATCGGTGGGGAACTGAAACGATATGGTTGGGCACTGGTCATTTTGAAGGGAAAGGTAATCTTTTCCAAAACATACCTTCTTTCAAATCTTGTTTGCCCACCATTGTACTAAAGTTCTTCCTTTGCTCTCATGGCCATCTTTGTCTTCCCAAGTTCACTAGGTTAGTCTCCTTCCTCTTCATTCCGGCCGAGTAGAGACCTCTCCTAGGGTTAGGTTCTTCCCTGGACTCCTGTCTGTCCTCTCCTATTTTCTACTTTCCCTCAGTCTCTCGCTTTTACCTTCTTCTCAATGTCCCGCTTCGACCCAAACTTTCACCCCACAACTAACCACGGTGAGGCCGGGCCTTCTAGGCCAAGGCTGCCTTCTTCTTCTTCTGATGAGGAAGAGGATTTGGCACGCTTTGAGCTCAGTAGAAGGCCCATGCCTAAAGGGATAGTAATTAGGGAACCTGCATCTTCTCCTCTGCCTTGTCTTCTTCCTCCACCTGAGCCTCTCCCTGATCCTCTTCGGTCGACAGGTCCCGGCGAGATTGCTTCGGTGATCACTATCGGGGAGTCATGACCATCTGAAAGACCTATGGTGTCCCAAAATCTGTCCGGCTCTCAGTCCCTCAACCGGGAGAGTGGGTTACCACTAGTGGCCCGCGCTGAATTGCCCTCTACAAGGAAACTCTCACGAGGGGCCTCCAATTCCTATTCCATCCATTTTTCTTTTTTGTTTTGGACAATTACCATCTTGTTCCTGCCCAACATGTCCCAAACGCCATCAAAACAATTTTTTGTTTCAGTGTTTTATGCCATTTTCATGGGATAGTCACCCATTTTTTCTTGTTCATGGCCTTTTTTACCCTGACATGCCATCCCACCGAGGAGGGGTGGTGGTCTTTTTCTTCCCACCCAAAGGGCATCAAATTTGAACTCACTTCTTCCATCAAAGGGTGGAAGAGCAGATATCCTTTCACCTCGGTTGAGGGAGTTGACTGGGTCTGGAGCGACCCAGATAAGACCCCTAACCGGAACTCTGTATTCAAGGCGGCCGACCGGGAGGTGTATGACCAACTCTGCTCTGCTTAGATCCCTTCACTCAAGGTCCTGCTGTCAAAGCAGAATATCTTCGAGGCTGGGGTCAGCCCAATATGAGCGTTGGGTGAGTTCGGCTCGATATCATTTCCTTCCATTTTTTTCTCCTTATTTTTTTTTCTCTCTTTTTTTTCAGAACTGATGTCTCCTTTCTTGGTGCATGCATGAATCTCCATGGATGAGCTCCTCTCGTTCTTCGAGGAGAGGGACCAGGTGGAGAGAGTTGGCGAGCCTGCTTCAAAGAGGGCTCGCATAGAGGGGGGCGCGAGGGCAGTATCTGCCGCGCCAACCGAGCCTGCTCCCGAGCTGAGCAGGAAGGCTGCCGAGGCTATCCCCGAACCTTCGAGGCAGCATGATCTAGTCTCAGTGCTGGAGACCGAGGTGGTCGCCCGGGCCAGATCCGCTGCTGCTACTGCTATGGTGGCATCTCCCCCTCTGAAGATCATCAAGGTTGAGGAGGATGGAGAGCCATAGATGGTGGGGCTGACACCGTCGGTGCTGTCTGAAGTGGTGCCGAGCTCTCAGTGATGCGGGATGACTCTAAGATTGCTAAAGATGCAAGAAAAATAGTAAACTATTTTTTTAATGATTTTTATAATTTATGTTTGTAGGCTAAATTCCCAAACTAAAGTAAGAACTAGCAAGAAGAATAACAATGTATAGAATCATCATGATCGCAAAGAAGTCATGCAAGATAATAAGTAGCCAGGACCCGAGAGTTGAGAAGCTCCCAGTTTATGATAGCTTATCTTCATCAAATCAGATATCAAGAGAAAGGATGGTTTCTTACCAGTCAGAGATTGAAAACTTTGCATTAGAATGGATCACTCACACTCTGATTGGAAACTGGATGAAGAAGCCTTGATTTCCTTGAATCTGATGGTTGATCTGGGTGGTCGTGGAAGCAAAGAATGCCTCCTCTATGGAGGTGAAGCACTTCAGTGATCCTGCAAGTGTCAAGGTCAATCAAAACAGCAAATAAGAAAATAGAAAAGGAACTAGGGTTTTGAATTGAAAGAACTAGTTTTAGGTGCGGATGTCCCGGGGAAGAAGCAGTTGCTTGATTGGGGCAGCAGCTAGGTGATGCAGAACGAAAACTCTGACACCAAAAATGATGCAGAACGAATATGTGGAATGCGGAAGCAAATTAAAATTAATGTATATATATATATATATATATATATATATATATATATATATATATATTTTTTCAGAAGTCGGCTTTGACTCAAAGGAAAGATAAACTAATGTTGAAAGAAACTAAGAAATGACAGAAAGCACAATTAAAAGGGGTGGATTATCAGAGTAACTCAGAAGTAGGATCACTAGGGATTGAGAAACCCCCAGATCTAGGGTTTGCTCTGAGTTTCAACGAAACAGACAAAGTGAGAAGGGAAGGTTCTTGTTACCTAGCAGTGATATCTCTCCATTTGGTGGAAAAAAAAGACTCTCTCGAGCAGATTATTAGATCCCGGGAGTCAAGGTATCTTCGCAATGGATCCTTTGATAATGGTCCTTGGCAAAGTTGGCCTCTTCTTGAACCTTGGATCCTGGAGAGAAGAAGAACAAGGTTAGGAACAAGAGACTTAGGGAAGAGAGTTACCAGAGTAGAAGAAAGGATGGGATCTGAAGGTCTTTGGCTGATCTGGAACTCCTAGGCTGCGGATTTGGGGCTTCCTCTCCTAGATCTGCTGGATGGACTCTGAAGCAGTGTTAGCTAACTTGAAGATGGCTGAACTGGGGTCTTGGTGGTCGGCCACCCTTTGGAAGAAGAACCTTGGAGATGGTGTAGAGGCTAGGGTTTGGTGGTGGTGGAGTAGAGATGGGTGGACTAAGCTAGGATTTTGGGGTTGGAGATCTCACACCTCCTCAAGGTTCCTAGGGAACCCGGATTTACTCCCTCATGGAGCTCAACACTCAGAATAAGTGCGGAAGAACAAGACTTTGCTCAAAAACAAGGGATTTCATTCATAGGATTCTGGAAAGAAGTTGGCTCCTCCTTGGATTGAGGTATCTTGATGGATTTCTCTCCCAAGTGGTGCAAGAAAAAGGGGAACTTACTTCTTATGGTGTGGGGACCAAAGACACTGGATGGACATGTGGCAGGGAGTGTGGCACCCACTTGTAGCTGGACCATGGAAGAAAAAAATGTGGCACTCTATGGCCAAGGGAATGGCGCCAACCTGGACCTGGACTTGGACTGAGTCAACATGACTTAACGAAAATTGAAATGACAAAATTATAGACTCAAAATTGGATTGATCAGGTCAATCCTTATTACAAACCCTAATTTTCTCGGGCAAGGTCAATCAGAGATCCAGATGGAACCCTAAAATCTTCTTCTGATTCTGGTGCCCGCACCACTAGGGCGTCTTCCTCTGGGCATGGCAAATCTCCAAAGATGTAGTTGGAAGCTAGAGCAGCAGGGTTTCAATATGGGAACACAAAGAGAGCACACAAAAACAAGTGAACCAACACTAGAACACCAAACACAAGGCAATATCACAAAATTTCAGCAAGTTGTATTCATAAGAAAGAGATGATTACAAGAGGGGGAGGGGTGGGGTATTTATAGAGTTCCCATTCCTTCTCTAACTAGGGTTACACATAGGTTAACAAGCCTTTTCCTAGTTAGATTACATCTCCTTTCCTAGCTAGGTTAGAATTACAAAGCTTAAAAGAACTAGGAATCCTAACTAGGTTAGGCTAGTCTTCTCCTTCTCACTTAAGGACACCTCCCTTTGAGCTTGGACTTGGTCAACCCTCTAAGGATGCCTAGTAGGGCGTGTTGGGCTTCTAGGGGCAGCAAGGGGCCAGTTCAAAGGGGCTTGGGTGCATGGGCTTGGGCCATTGGCAGCTGGGGTGGCTTGGTTGCCTGGTAGCAGGAATATTTCCTTGTATCTTGCTTCTTAAGGGCTTGGGCTTGGCACCTGGGCTTAATTTCCTTGGGCTAGGATGTAGGTGGACCTTTGAAATCATGGATCCCTAGTCTGGGAATATACTCTGGCATCTAGAAGGGAATCTGGGAATCTGGAGGGCATCTGGAAGGAATCAGGATCTCCTGAAGGCATCATGGATCCTGTGGTGTCACACAAAATCCAACAATCTAATGTAGTGGCCTCTGACTCCTGGATGAGGCCTGGTGGAACTCCAAAATAGGGTAACCTCCTCTCTTGTATAAAAATTGGACTCATACTAATGTACAGGACTCAATGTACTGGACTTAGTTGAGGGTTGAGACAAATCAACTAACCTCAACTTATTACAGGACTCAATCTTAATTGATTACAAAATTTTCAAAACTTTAACACATAACTAAGTAAACCAGACAGGGCCCAGTAATCTATTTCTGATCCTGGTACCCCCATAACTCAGCCTGCACCGGTAGCTTCTCCCACTGATGACCCTGCACCGGCGGTGAGCATGAAGGATAGGGACTACCTTCGGGTGCCCTTCAAGCTGGCACCTAATGTCTCCCTGATCAAGGACCCAGCCCTTGTCGAGTGCATGATGGACTTTGCTTTCCATTCATGTGACCGACGAGAGAAGGCCGGGAAGCTTCTGGGAGATGCTATTAGTGCCACTTTTTCCCATCTGTTGCCCAAGTGGCTACCCAAGAGGGGGGTGAATTAGGAATTTAAAAATTTAAAGCAAGTAATGCACAATTAAAAATCCCTTAGAAGGTGTTAGGTGCTGTGACGGAGTTATAATTTGCAGAAGCTAAAAAGAAGTGAAGAAGCACAATACAAACACACCAAATTTATAGTGGTTCGGAGCAACCCAGCTCCTACGTCCACTATCCAAGATACCACTTGGGATTTTCACTATATTCACACCCGAATACAGTAGGATTATTTTACAGGATCACAATCTAAAACCTCTACACTTTGGTTTTATGGGAACATCAAAGAAAACCCAACACTAGTTGGTTTTAACAGGCTCACCAAACAAACCTAACTTGGTTTTACCAGGATCACCAAGAACCTAACACTTGGTTTTTATGAAGGCTCACCAAGAACCTAACTTGGTTTTTCAACCAGGCTCACCAATAATCCAACAATTCAAAAATTGAATTGAAATAAATGCAACAAAAATGATAAACTCAATTTGTCGGATAGTTGCTGGTGCAGCTTGATGGAAGTCCACTTGAATGCACTTGAATAGGCTTTAATTGCTTCAGTGGCTTCTTCCCAAAGTTGCTTCAAATTTCAAATAAGGGTTGGTGAAGTCTTGAAGACTAGCTTGAATACTCTTGTGCTCTTTTGCTGTTGGTAGGTAGAATATTCAATGAAGCTCTCTTAACTTTTAAGAACTTTTCAAAAACTTGTCTTGAATTCTCTTTTTGGATGTTCGAATCCTTCAAATATAAGGTCTTCCATCACTCCAAGGCAGTTAGAGATGTTTTTGACCATTGGGATGTGACTTGTGACCAGTGGAGTACTTTTTGGCATTCAAAAGTAAATTCTGGAACTAGCCGTTAGATACTTGGAAACATCGTTCGAGTCGGCTCGGATCCTTCGAGTCGATAGGTCGAGTCGTCAAATCTTCAATGCAGTCAGCATTTTGTCTCAAGGTGCAAAACATCACTCTAGACGAGTCGGCTCTTGATAGCTCGGGTCGGCTTAAACTTGAATCTTTGAAAAACTTGAACTCGAGGAGTCGGTTCTTTTCAGCCTTGGTTGGCTCTTCTTCTCAGGTTCGAAAAACCTCACTCTGGATGCATTGGCTCGATGTAGTTCAGGTCAGCTCACTTTCTCAGGTCTTGAAAATTAGGTCTAGCAGAGTCGGCTCTTTCTGGTTCGGGTCGGCCCGCCTGGCTGTTCTCAGAAATCTTTAGAAATAGGACTCTGGAGGAGTCGGCTCGGACTGATTCCAGTTGACTCGAATTCAATAGAGTTGGCTTGGTTACCTTCGAGTAGGCTCTGATTTGTTGCATTCCAGAATCCTTGCTACATGCCAGTAAGTGGAGTCGGCTCTTCAACAAGTTGGGTTGGCTCGAGTATCTTCTTCAGGATTTTTATATTTGAACTTAAAGAAAAACTCTTACAAGCTCTTTACATTTTCAAGCATACCAACTCAAAACTAATTTCAATGCACACACACACACAGAAGTAACCCTTTTCACATGATTTTTTCTTAGCTTTTTCATTAGGTTCTTCTTTATAAAAATACATTACAACACAACTTAAACAAGAAAATAGAGGTGTAGGAGTTGAAGTTTGAAGATTTAATCAATTCTACAAAAACTTGTAAAACACTTGAAGAGTTGTCAGAAATAAATATACGTGCTCCAATATTTGGTTATCATCAAAATCACTTATGGGGTTAACAATCTCCCCCTTTTTGATGATGACAAAACACTGGGCATGAAAAAGCAATATAAAACTTTACATTTACTTGTATGACTATATTTGCAAGAGCATATAAACAAGTAAAACGAATTGACTTCAATTAGTGCCAAATTATGGAACGAGAATTAGGGAAATGAGAGATAATCTCCCTCTCAATAGGATACTCCATGTTTTGGCTCACATTTTATGTATTTTCAGAGCTCAAAATGTTTCAAGAGAACATTAAGTATCAGAGCTATTAAAAGTCAAAACTTAAAACATTATGTATCAAAAATATGTATCATGATATATCAGAGCCTCTTAAATATGTATCATGATGTATCAGGGCTTAATTTGAGCTTAGCTTTCAAGCTTTGTGCATTAGACCAAATCTTTGTGTATTAAAGCAAATATATGAGTATATTTTACCCTTTTCATGCAATGAGTTTACAATTTTCTCTCCCTTTTTGTCAATCAATCAAAAAGGTAGAGTAGGAGTTAAGCTTAGATTTTAAAATAGAATGAGAAAGTATTTAAAATTTGTTTGAGATAATTTCACTTTCTCATATTCATCTTGAAATTCTAATTAAAAAATCAGTCATTGTATGAACAATTGAACATAAACATTCATTTGCATAGAGAAATAGAACAATTTAAGAGACAAAAAGTGTAGTTTTCATTTCATTTCAAAGAAGTTCAGTACAAAGTACAAAGTGAAGAGTAATACGCTTAGTCCCTATCTAAGTCTACTCTAGGATGTGAAGGTTGACTGGGAATCTGAATGCCAGGTGGTAGAGAAGCAATTGGGTCAACAAATTGTGTTATATTGTGGATTCCTTGTGGCCTAAGGTGTGGAGCAGGTTGTCTTGGATGAGCAGATTGACTAGGAAAAGGTGTAGAAGATGAGGGAGGAGCACTTTGAGCAACTTGGATTTCTTCAATCTTAGTAAACAATTTCCATAAGAAGCTGTTCATAGATTTCAATTCTGCTTCTATTTTCTTTGTGCTTCTAGAGGCAGCTAAATCTTCCATTGATTCTTTTATATGTGCCACTTCTTTTTGCAATGTAAACATTTCTGTGGCTTGAACATTAGCAAATGCTTCTGCTGAGCCTCTCAATTTTCCAAATTCACTTCTAATTATTCCAGTGCCCTTGGTGTAGTCATCTTCCACTCTTTTACCTGCTTCAATTGACCCCATTCTGATCTCAAGTTGTCCATCTCAGTTCTATAAGCTTCAAGTACTAATGTAACAGAATTTCTCAATTTTCTCCGAACTTGAAGTAATTAGCTGTAAAATCGGTTGCATATCTGTGTCAGTTGTATGTACTGTGGTATTTGAAGTTTCAAGAGATTCAATTCTACTTTTCAGAAAGTCTATCTGTCCTTCAAATTGATTAAGTCTCTCATCAACTAATTTATGTAATTCTTTAAACATTCCATCCATAGAAGACTTTATAGTTTTAGTCATGTTATTCATTTGCTATGTAATGAAGTCTTGTAACAATGAAGTGTTTACAGCAGGAGCAGTAGTAGTGTGACTGTGAACTGGAACATCAGTAGAATGAGTAAAAGTAGCTGTACCATATGGCATATCAGGCATATCTGGTACTGAGATGTCTAGAAAAGAGGTGTCGAAGTTTACTTGGACTGAAGATCCCATCTGTGGCTGTGGTTTTGGAATATGCATTGTAGTGTCTTCACCAGCCTCTAACTCTGTTTGCTCTTGAATCTCTTTGATTTCTTCAACTGTAAGAGCATCAGTCTTCTTTTTCTAGGTGCCATCTGACAACAAATATCCCATCCTTTGAGAAGTTTTTGTAGTATAGGTATCTGTGTGTAGAAGTGTCTTGCTGTCCTCTCTAGTCAAGTCTATGTTTGCATTTTGAAAGAATAAAGTGAGGACCATTCCATATGGCAGGCAAGCCTTGACTTTTCTTACTGCCTCCTTCATCTGGCTGATCATGATAGCTGGTAAATTAATCTTATCACCATTAATTAGAAGCTCCGTGAAGCATATATCTGTTTCACTAACCCAATCAAAATGTCCAGTTCTGGATAAGAAGATCCTACTTATAAAATTGTGTAGAGCTCTCATCTTAATAGATAACATGCTTGCTTTGAGAATTCCTATTTCATTTACCTCAGTTCTATTTAATACTGTTTGCAGTGCTTTGGTTCTGTCTTTCAGTACTAAATACTCTATGCCTTCAAAAGGCATTTTCAAAACACTTCCCCGAACTTCAGCAGATATAATTATCCTTCTTCCCTTAACAGATGATTCAATGAAGTTCTCTCCAAACCTTAAATTTTCATAGAACATCCTTACTAGGTTTGGGTAGGTTTTAACATCTAGGGAGCACATGTTCCTCCATCCTTGATTCTCAATAAAATTACCAATCACAAAGCCGATTTCTTTCAGATATTCAAATAAAATCCGTCTGTCAGTGGTGATTAGTCTCATACTTAGAGAGATTTGGTGACTGGGAGAAACTGGGCTAGGCTCTTCCTCAGACTGTGGTGGATTCCAGGAAACATTATCTTCTCAGAATTTCGTCCTCCTTTCTTGCAGAGCCACTTCACCCTCTTGTCTCGATTTCTTCCCAACAGCTCTTTTTCATGCCATAGTGCACAGATATTCGAATTTTGAAGGAGTTTTTGGAAGATAGATGTATTTGGAAGGTTTCTTAGAGAGAAATATAATATGATTTAGGAATAAAAATGGGAAAAACAAACCCTATGGCTCGAACTAAAAAGAGACGGCTCAACATCTGAGCCGGCTCAACCAACAGTTCATCTGCTTGAGTCGGCTCGAGCAGAGGGAGCACAAAAATAAGTTTTTGGATTTCAATCAAAGCTCATTTTATCACAAAATTTGAATTAGGAAGTTATCTAGATAATTTTTCCTTAAGACTATGTGAGTATTTATAGAGAGGGTCACATAATCCTAGTTCACTTCTGATCATTGTGAATCTATCAAAACTCAATGGTTTGGTAAAAATATCAACAAGTTGGTTTTCAGTTGGCACGTATTCAAGAATAATATCATTATTCAATACATGTTCTCTTATAAAATGGTGCCTAATTTTAATGTGCTTGGTTCGTGAATGCTGAACAGGATTTTTTATCAAATTAATGGCACTTGTGTTATCACATTTGATTAGAATTTTAAATTGTGTAACACCAAAGTCTTTTAGTTGTTATTTAATCCATAACACTTGAGCACAACAACTACCAACAGCAATGTACTCTGCCTTAGCAGTGGACAATGCTATGGAGTATTGCTTCTTACAGTGCCATGAAATTAAATTCAACCCTAGAAATTGGCATGTACCACTAGTACTCTTTCTATCAATTTTGCAACTAGCATAGTCAGCATCAGAAAAATCAATTAAATTCAAAGATGATTCTTTAGAATACCAAAGATCTAAATTGCTTGTACCTTTCAAGTATTTGAGAATTCTTTTAACAGCAAGCAAATGTGTTTCTTTAGGATTGCATTGAAATCTAGCACAAACACATACACTCTACAAGATATCAGGTCTACTGGCTGTCAAATATAAAAGGGATCTGATCATACCTTTATAAAGCTTTTGGTCAACATTGGATCCACTGTAATCTTTGTCTAGTCTGCAGGTAGTGCTCATGGGTGTGTTAGCCTCTTTTCTTGTTTTCATGCCAAATTTGTTGATCATCTCTTTGATGTACTTGGCTTGGTTTATAAAGATTCATTCCTTCATTTGTTTGACTTGTAATCCAAGGAAGTAGTTAAGCTCACCCATAAAGCTCATTTCAAACTCATCGTGCATCAGCTCAGCAAAATCTTCACAAAGATTTTCATTAGTTGTACCAAATATAATATCATCAATGTAAATTTGTACAACTAACATATCATTTCTTTGCTTTTAATAAAAAGGGTTTTGTCAATATTTCCTCTTTTGAAATTATTTTTAAGTAAAAATTTACTCAATCTATCATACCAGGTCCTAGGTACTTGATTCAAACCATATAAAGCTTTGTTCAATTTAAATACATGATTTGGAAAAGCATGATTTTCAAAACCTGGTGACTATTCTACAAAATCTTGTTCATAAATAAATCCATTTAGAAAAGTACTCTTGACATATATTTGAAAAAGTTTAAAGTTCATGTAGCAAGCAAATGAAAGAAGTAATCTAATGGCCTCAAGTCTTGCTACGGAAGCATAAGTTTCATCAAAATCAATACTCTCTTCTTGATTGTACCCTTTTGCTACCAAACTTGCTTTATTCCTTATAACCTTACCATTTTTATCTAGTTTGTTCCTATAGACGCATTTGATTCCTATGATTGGATGGTCTGTAGGTCTACTAACTAGTGTCCAAACATTATTCCTTTCAAACTAGTTTAATTCATCATGCATGGCCATCATCCAGTTATGATCAGTTTCAGCCTCTTCTAAACTGTGTGGTTCAGTTTGAGAGACAAAGCTAGGTAGTCATGTGCATCTTTATGTGCTGACCTAGTCCTAACACCATGAGAAGGATCACCAATAATTAAATCTTTGGAATGTGAAGTTACATACATCCATTCCTTTGGTAAATCAATATGATCTTTGCTTACCATTTCACTTTCATCTTGCGTTGGCTTGTCTTGAATGCTTAGATCTTCCATTTCCTTTTATAGAGTACCTGCATCATTATCTACGCACTCATCTTTTCTAGATGGTGAGGGGTTAGCTTCATCAAAAACAACATGAATTGAGTTTTCTACAGTAAGAGTCCTCTTATTAAACACTTTATATGCTTTGCTATGTAAAGAATAACCAAGGAATATAGATTCATCAGATTTTGTATCAAACTTTCCTAGGTTATCTTTGCCATTATTTAACACAAAGCATTTACATCCAAAAACATGAAAGTAATTAATATTTGGTTTTCTTCCATTCCAAAGCTCATAGGGGATTTTTTTTGTAATTGGTCATATTAAAACTCGGTTTAATATATAATAGGTAGTGTTCACCACTTCTACCCAAAAGTACTTTGGAAGATTGCCTTCACACAACATGGTTCGGGCCATTTCTTCTAGAGTCCTATTCTTCCTCTCTACAACACCATTTTGTTATGGTGTTCTATGAGCGGAGAAGTTGTGATCAATGCCATGCTCAGTGCAATATTCATCAAAAAACTAATTTTGAAATTCAGTTCCATGATCACTTCTTATTAAAATAATGGAAATATTTTTCTTATTTGAAACTTTCTTATGAAATTTTCTGAATACATCAAAAGTTTCATCTTTATATGCAATAAATAATATCCATGCAAATCTAGAAATGTTATCTACAATCACAAGGCCATATTTCATACCTTCTAGGCTTGTGGTCCTAGTTGGTCCAAATAAGTCCATGTGAAGTAGCTCAAGGGGTTTGGTTGTTGAAATAATATTTTTCAATTTAAAACTCCCCCTAGTTTGTTTGCCTAATTGACAAGCATCACATACATAATCAAGATCAACTTTAAAATGTGGCAAACCTCTAACTAGATTCTTTGAGATTAATTTGGCAATTGTTTGCATGTTAGTATGACCTAATCGTCTATGCCATAATAAACATGACTTTTTGGTCTTAGCATTCATTGCTACTAGACTAGAACTACTAGACATGGCTAGATCATTTAGATCTACCACATAGATGTTTCCAAGTCTATGGGCAATAAATTTGTTGCTAGAATCAAGAGAGTTAGTTACTATACACATAGATGATTCAAAGATAACTTTAAAGCCTTTATCACATAATTGACTAATACTTAATAAATTATGCTTCAATTTATCTACTAGCAGTACATCTTCAATGAAAGTACACGGGGTTATATGATCTTACCGATTCCGATTATTCTCCCCTTGCCATTATCTCCAAATATAACCAATCCTCCTCCTTTCATTTGTAGGGTGATGAACTGTTCCTTGTCACCCGTCATATGCCTTGAACAGCCATTATCAAGATACCATCTTTTCTTTAAATTTTGGGATGCAAGACAATCCTGCAAAATAATCAAAGAGTGATTTTAGGTATGCAAGCTAACTTGGGTCCTTTCGAGTTAGTAAAATTGGTTCCCTTTGGAACCCAAATGGTTCTATATTTCAATGCACCAATCATGGAATTTTTTCAAAGAATTGCAATGATAAGATTTATGCCCAAATCTACGACATGCATACCAAATAAGTTTATCATTTTTGAATGATGCATGCTTTGAAGCTATAAAAGATGCAGAAACAGAAATATTTGGTTTGAAAGATTTTTGCATAGAATTCTTAGGAACATATTTCAAGCCATATGAAATAGATTTTGATGGAAAAGCTTTTTAAAATTTAGCATTTGAAGCTAAAGCCTTTGATGATTCAAATTTTGTTGCTGAAATTCCTTTAGCATTTAAAGCATTAAATCCAATTCCAGCTTTACTTCTTGAATCCTTTTGTTCTTTCAAAATTAGCTCAAGTTTGTTAGAACTCAAAGTAAATTTTTCTACTAAAGGCTTAAGCTTCTCAACCTCCTTTTTTAAATCAATATTTTTGGCGGCTAAAATTCTGTTTGTCTCATTTAAAGCATTTTTCTCATTATTCAAAATAATAACATTTTCAAAAAAGTTATTCAATTCTTTTTGTAAAATGTTATTCTTTTCAGAAATCTCATCCTTGTCTTTCAATAAAACATCATTTTGTTTCTTCAAGGATTTAATTTTAACCCCAGCTTTCTTGAATTCGATAAGTAAATCATGAAATGCAGAATTCAATTCATCATATGTAAATTCAGCTTGAAGCTTAGGGGATGATACCTCATTTTCAAGACCTATCAGACATAGATTTGTAGATTTCATGGTCTCTTCTTCTTCAGTAGATGAGGACGCTTCGCTATCGCTCCACGTCGCTACCATAGCTTTCTTTTTCTTTTTCTTAAAGTCCTTTTTTAGTAATGGACAATCTGGTCGGATGTGCCCTGGCTTTTTGCATTCATAACAGGTGGGCACTTCTTTTTCTTTCTTCTTTTCCTTGTCCTTCTCCTTACTGAAATCATTGTTCTTGTGGAATTTTCTGAAGTGACTTCCTTTTCTTCTTCAAAAGAACCTTTTAAATTTCCTGACGACCATGGAAACATCTTCATCTTCCATGTCACTTTTAGTAGAGGAGCTTTCTTCTTCCGATTCTTCATCCTTTCTAGAATCCATAGCAGCTTTGAAGGTGATTGATTTCTTCTTCTTTTGATCATCTTCAGTTCGGTGCTGCATGGTCAATTCATGTGTGATGAGAGATCCTAACAGTTCATCCAGCAATAAGGTATTCAAATCTTTTACTTACTATATGACAATCACTTTTGGATCACATTTATCTGGAAAAAATCTCAGAATCTTCTGTACTAGATCTGCATTAATATACACCCTACCAAGACTTTTTAAGCCATTAATAATATCAGTGAAACGAGAAAACATGGCAGAGATTGTTTCATTCGGTTCCATCTTAAATAGTTCGTAACTATGCACAAGAAGATTAATTTTAGAAGACTTCACTTGAGATGTTCCTTCATGAGTCACTTCGAGTTTATCCCAAATTTCTTTTGCAGAGGAGCAAATTGAAATTCAATTAAACTTATTGCTATCCAAAGCAAATATAAGAGATTCATTACTTTGGCATTTAACTCACCCATCTTCATGTCATGTTCGTCCCAATCCTCTTCAGGTTTTGGAACGTCCATTCCATCAATTTTAGTCATGGGGATATAAGGACAATTTAGAATGACCTTCCATAACTAAAAATGGATTGCTTGAACATAAATTTTCATTCTAGCTTTCCAATATGCATAATTTATGCTAGTAAAAAGTGGAGGTCTATTAGTTGATTGGTCTTCAGCCAAGGACATACTCATTGGATGAGCCATCAATCTTTACTCTAATGTATTCAGAGACACTGCTTTGATACCAGTTGTTGCAAAGGTGGCTACATAAAAGGGGGGTGAATTAGGAATTTAAAAATTTAAAGCAAGTAATGTGCAATTAAAAATCTCTTAGAAGGTGTTAGGTGCTGTGACAGAGTTATAAATTGCAGAAGCTAAAAAGGAGTAAAGAAGCACAATACAAACACACCAAATTTATAGTGGTTTGGAGCAACCCAGCTCTTACGTCCACTATCCAAGATACTACTTGGGATTTCCACTATATTCACATCCGAATATAGTAGGATTGTTTTACAGGATCATAATCCAAAATCTCTACACTTTGGTTTTACGGGATTACCAAAGAAAATCCAACACCCTTTGGTTTCAATAGGCTCACTAAAGAAACCTAACTTGGTTTTACCAGGATCACCAAGAACCTAAGACAAGGTTTTTTTGAAGGCTCACCAAGAACCTAACTTGGGTTTTCAACCAGGTTCACCAATAATCCAACAATTCAAAAATTGAATTAAAATAAATGGAATAAAAATGACAAACTCAATTTGTCGGATAGTTGCCGATGCAGCTTGATGGAAGTCCACTTGAATGAACTTGAATAGGCTTTTATTACTTTAGTGGCTTCTTCCCAAAGTTGCTTCAAACTTCAAATCAGAGTTGGTAAAGTCTTGAAGACTAGCTTGAATGCTCTTGTGCTCTTTTGCGGTTGGTAGGTAGAATATTCAATGAAGCTCTCTTAACTTTGAAGGACTTTTCAAAAACTTGTCTTGAATTCTCTTTTTAGATGTTCAAATCCTTCAAATATAAGGTCTTCCATCACTCCAAGGCAGTTAAAGATGTTTTTGACCATTGGGATGTGGCTTGTGACCATTGGAGCACTTTTTGGCATTCAAAAGCAAATTCTGGAACTAGCCGTTAGATACCTGGAAACATCGTTCGAGTCGGCTCGGCTTCCTTCAAGTCGGATCAGATCTTTCAAGTCGATAGGTCGAGTCGCCAGATGTTCAATGTAGTCATCTCTTTATCTCAGGACGCAAAACATCACTCTGGACAACTCGGCTCTTGATAGCTCGGGTCGGCTCGAACTTGAATCTTTGAAAAACTTGAACTCGAGGAATCGGCTCTTTTTAGCTTGGGTCGGCTCTTCTTCTCAGGTTTGGAAAACATCACTCTGCAAGAGTTGGCTCGATGCAGTTCAGGTCGGCTCGCTTTCTCAGGTCTTCAAAATTAGGTTTGGCAGAGTCAGCTCTTTCTGGTTCGGGTCGGCTCGCCTGGCTGTTCTCAGAAATCTTTAGAAATGGGCTCTGGAGGAGTCAACTCGGATTGATTCCAATCGACTCGAATTCACTAGAGTTGGCTCGATTACCTTCGAGTCAGCTCGGATTGCTGCGTGCTAGTAAGCGGAGTTGGCTTTTTAACAAGTTGGGTCAGCTCGAGTATCTTCTTCAGGATTTTTACATTTGAACTTAAAGAAAAACTCTTACCAACTCTTTATATTTTTAAGCATACAACTCAAAACTAATTTCAAGGCACACACACACACAGAAGTAACCCTTTTCACTTGATTTTTTCTTAGCTTTTTCATTGGGTTCTTCTTTAAGAAAACACATTATAATACAACTCAAACAAGAAAACAGAGGTGTAGGTGTTTAAGTTTGAACATTTTATCCATCCTATAAAAACTTGTAAAATACTTGAAGAGTTGTCAGAAATAAATATACATGATGCGGGATGACTCTAAGATTGCTACACATGCAGGACAAATAGAAAAATAATATTTTTATAATTTTTATAATTTAGTTTGTAAGCTAAATTTTCAAATAAAAGTAAGAACTAGCAAGAAGAAGAGCAATGCATAGAATCATCGTATCGTAGGCAAACTCATGCAAAATAATAAATTCCAAGACCCGAGATTTGAGAAACTCCCAGATTAGGATAGCTTATCATCATCAAATCAGAAATTAAAAGAAGGGAAGGATGTTACCAATCAGTGATTTGAAGGATTTTCGATGAAGAGAACATGCAGTACTCTGATTGGAGTCTGGATGATGAAGTTCGATTCCCTTGATTAGATGGCTGATGTGGATGGTTCCGAATGTAAGGAAAGCCTCCTCTGGGGAGGTGAAACACCTCGGGGATCCTGCAAAATGTCAAGGGTAAATCAAATAACAAGTAAGAAAAAGAAAGGGGATTAGGTTTAGAAGGAATCAGGTTAGGGATTAGAAGCGGGGCTGCTTGAAGCTTGATGAAGATCTCCTTGCATGGTGGCCTAGGGCACTCCTTCTTGGATGTGTGAAGGCTTGGATGGCAGTGATTTAGGGTGTGGAAGGATGCTAGGGCAGCAAGGAAATAAAAACACAAACCAAAGAACCAAAAGAAATAAAGTAACACAATCTCGCAAGCTCAAAATAAATTCACAAGGTTTTGATATCATGAATAAAAGTTGATTACAAGAGGGGGAGGGGTGGGGTATTTTTAGAGTTCCCATGCCCTCACTAACCATGATTATACTTGGGTTACAAGTCCTCTTCCAAATTGGAATACAAGTCCTTTCCTAGCTATGTTAGAAAAACAAAGTTTAAAAGGATTAGAAATCCCAATTAGGTTAGGAATAAACTTGGTCTTCTCCTTATTCTCTTCAACATGGACTTGGTCAAACCTCTTTTTACGTGGTCAACACTTCAAGGATGCCTAGGGGGGCATGTTGGGCTTCTAGGGGCAGCAAGGGGCCGGCCCAAAGGGGCTTGGGTGCATGGGTTTGGGCCTCTGGAAGCTGGGGTGGCCTGGTAGCCTGGTAGCGGGAATATTCCATAGAATCTTTCTTCTTTAGGGCTTGGGCTTGGCACTTGGACTTGATTTCTTTGGGCTAGGATGTAGAGGGACCTTTGTAATTATGGATGTCCTGGTTTGGGAATATGCTCTGGCATTTGGACTGGAATCTGGGTATCTAGAGGACATCTGAAAAGAATCAGGGTTTCTGGAAGCATCTTGGATCCTGGGTTGCCACATAAGATCCAATGGACTGATGTAGCGGCCTCTGACTCCTAGATGTGGCCTGGTGGAACTTCAAAATAGAGTGATCTTTTCTCTTGTATAAAAATTGGGCTCATACTGGACTCATAACTGATCTACAAGACTCAAAATACTGACTAGGTTGAGGATTGAGACAAATCAACTAACCTCAACTTATTACAGATCAATTCTAGTTGATTACAAAATTTGACACATGGCTAGGTAAACCAAATAGGGCCCAGTAATCTGTGTCTGATCCTGGTGCCCCCACCAATACATGCTCCAATGTTTGGTTATCATGAAAATCACTTATGGGATCAACAATCTCTCCCTTTTTGATGATGACAAAACACTGGACATGAAAAAGCAATATAAAACTTTACATTTACTTGTATGACTATATTTGCAAGAGCATATAAACAAGTAAAGTGAATTGACTTCAATTAGTGCCAAATTATGGAATGAGAATTAGGGCAATGAGAGATAATCTCCCCCTTAATAAGATGCTCTATGTTTTGGCTCACTTTTTATGTATTTTCAGAGCTCAAAATGTTTCAAGGGAACATTAAGTATCAGAGCTATTAAAAGTCAAAACAACTTAAAACATTATGTATCAAAAATATGTATCATGATGTATCAGAGCCTCTTAAATATGAATCATGATGTATCAGAGCATAATTTGAGCTTAGCATTCAAGCTTTAAGCATTAGAGCAAATCTTTGTGTATTAGAGCAAATATATGAGTATATTTTATCCTTTTCATGCAATGATTTTACAAATTTCTCCCCCTTTTTGTCAATTAATCAAAAAGGAAGAGTAGGAGTTAAGATCAGATTTTAAAATAGAATGAGAAAGTATTCAAAATTTGTTTGAGATAATTTCTTATCAACCTCCACCTTTCGAGCACTGCGGGAAGAACACCTTCGATTCCTGCACCGGCGATAGCAGAGGAGCGTGCAGCCATGGCTAAGCTGAGCCCGTCAGTGGTGGTGGCTGAAGGAGGGGCCCTAGCCCCAGAGGCTGGAGAGGGCAAGATTTCACTTGGGCACCGTCTAGGGAAGGCACCGGCCGAGCAGGGTAGGGCTCCATAGCAGCTATAACCCTTTTCTTCCTTGTTTCTTTTTTTTTGTTTTTGACCCGGGCTGCCTGGCATGTCGGGGCCTAGGGATAATGTATTATTTTGCTAAGTAATGGAAACTCTTTTCACCCAACTCGACTTATTTGTTCTCTTCTATGTTTGTATCTTTGTACTGCAAGCACCTCCTCTTCACTACTTGATCATCTGGATGCATGTACTTGTGCGGGCAAACAGCACTGAGGTACCAAGTGCCCAGGTGACCCTTCCCGCGGATCCTTGGATAAGTGAGAAGGTGAGGGAGGAGTTCTTGACTCACCTAGTCATGCCCAGCTTGGGGGCGAAGTGATTACGAAAATCCCTCTGCTCTACTCAGCATCAGGAAGCCTGGGTCCTGGAGTCAGAACGAGGTCCAGTCTTTGGTGCCGGAGGGGGTGAGATCCGGGCTTTGAGTGCCAGGAAGCTAGGCTCATGGTGCCGGAGTAGGGTTCAGTCTATGGTGCTGGAGAGTCGTGGGATCTGGGCTTTGAGTGCCAGGAAGCTAGGCTCCTGGTGCCAAAGCAGGGTCTGGTCTTTGGTGCTGTAGAGTCATGGGATCTAGGCATTGAATGCCAGGAAGCTAGGCTCTTGGTGCTGGAGCAGGGTCCGATCTTTGGTGCCGAAGAGTCATGGGATCCGGGCTTTGAAAGTGAGGAAGCTAGGCTCCTGGTGCCGGAGCAGGGTCCGGTCTTTGGTGCCGGAGAGTCGTGGGATCCGGGCTTCGAGGGCCAGGTTATCAATATCAGAATCGTGAGGAAGCTTATCACATAGCTAGAGAGTTTGAGTCTTATCAAAGGGAACTCACGTCCAGTCACTCTCAATCTAACAGGGTTAGTACCTCTGAAACCAAGCCCAACCCTAACATGAGTCGACCCACCCATGCTACATCATGTGTTCACCATGATGACATTAAAGAAGAGTAATATATTATAGACATTGAATTGGTTGACCAAAAAAACACCCAGGCTGAATCTATTTTGGAAGGACCCTCAGAAGATCCTGAACCCACCAGTGAGCCTGAAGTAGAAGTATATGAGGCTGACATGAGTTTGGTAGATGAATATGAAGGAGAAGACTGTGAGAAGGACAACTCTAGTACCTTACCTAAGGAAACCCTGGGAGAAGATAAGATTGTTAAGCCTAGTCCTGAAACATCAGAACAACAAGAAATTAGTGACGACATGGTTCCTGTAAGTCAATGCCCTCAGGAAGAACCCACTCTTTTAGCCTCAACCAGAGATCTCATTCAGCTCCCTTGTAAAGAGTTCATTCTTTTAACCCAAGTTGATGACCTTTTTCTGGAACTGACTAAGTCTTCCCTTCTTGAAAAACCTACACTTACAATGACCAAATCTTCCATCCATCAACTTGACCTTATGACACCCATAGATCAATATCCAAATCTTAAGGTCATCCTGAGTAACCGTGGTCTATTTCATGCTTCGCATAGATTGCCCCAAGACTCTGATTCCTATTTCCTACCCTTTCCTGAGTCTACACATGTTTCTAAAGCCATTAGGTTACATTTTGTTGAGATTGCCAGACTGCATGACTCCTTAGAGCCCATCCCTTTTGCCATCTACTTCTGGTATACCTTATGGCATTTGCTTGGGGTCCATGGAAATTTTTCTTGTGCATACCTGACTAGGGTCAAACCTAGAGAATCAATAATCTATTAGGTTTAGGCCCTAATGAGTCCAATAAAATTTGCTCTATAGGAATGCTTAGTTGAGTCTGCATTTTGCATCATGTTAGAATTCTACATTAAGTACAAATTTTAAAATAATTTGGCTAATTCCTAAAAGAGAACCAAAGGGTTTGATCAAGGAAATTTTGTAATGATTAGGCTTAGGCCCTAACGGTTTCCACCGAGAACCTTTAATAAACTTCATGCTCGTGGAGCTGGCCCATTTAGAGTGATAAGGAGACTTGGCCCTAATGCCTATGTGCTTGAGCAACCCTGGATTATGGCATTAACTCGACTTTCAATATCCCGGACTTAGTCTAGTATAGGGAACCAGCAAACATACCTAGTGAGCCATTTGGGCCTAACCTTTCATTTGAGAGTGAACCCGACCTAGAGTGTCGACCTCCAATTTTACCTGAGAGAGGAGAGCGGATCGAGCATGTCCTGGATGATCAAGCTATGACCACCCGGGGTAAAGGCAATCAGCATTACTTGGTCCGATTGCAAGACCGATCGCAGTCTAATGATTCGTAGGATACCTGAGAGGACTTGCAGTACCTGACCCCGACCTTCTGGAAAAATATCAAAGTCAAATCAACCCTTACTTGATAGGGTCGAGTTGCTCCCACCTTGGAAGAATTGGTGTGGGCACCAGATCTTTGATTAGGGTTTCAGTTTTTGGATATTGTAATAAGGCTTCAAGCCTAAGCATTGTATTTTGTCATGAATTTAGTCTCAATTATTTTTGTTTTAGTCATGTACCTTGACCAATTTGGTCAAGTTGTGTATATGGGTCCTGTAATGATTCCAGTCCGAGTCTATTTGAAGATTGGGCCCAAGCCGGAGTGGTCTTCGAGTCTAGTCCAATTTGTAATGGGTCAAGCCATCTCCCAAGCCATGAAAGATGCCACTTGGCACCACCTTATATATCCCATGTGGCACCACATAATCTTGACATGTGGTCGGCCAAGGCAAGAAGGGAATGCTGGAATTTTTGGGCGCCATTCCTTGATTTTTTCCTCCCTTCCCTCCCCCTATCAAGCCTCTTTCCAAAGGAGCTATGGACATCCAAGGAAGGTCAATGGGCAATGAAGGCATGATCCTTGTTTCAAGCCCCATATCAAGCTTACTTCCCAAAGAGCCTGGTCGACTATGGAAGAAATGCATTGACCCAAAAATCAAGGAGACAACTCCCATCTTTCAAGCCCAAATTAAGCCACAAAATCTTGGTCGGCCAAGAGAAGAAAAAAAAATTGAATTTGGGTGCCCTCTTCAAGAAGCTTTGTATTTTTTTTCATTTGAATTTAAATTGGTTTTAAGGTGCCTATATAAAGGGCCTTACCCCTCCATTGTATGGACTAATGTTGTTGAATGAAAAGAAAACCATTGAGTGTTACTCTTCCTTTGTTGCCTTCGTTCCTTAACAATGTCGATCTCCATGAGGGAGCGCCTTCACCTTCGGGCATCGAGAGGTGTGAGGCCTCAAGTTACCTTCTCTTCTACCAATCCATCTTCCATCTTCGAGTTCAGAGGTCAACTGGATGATCCATCAAGGCACCAGCAAGAAGGCCCCCAATCAACATCATCTTCAACCATTCTTCCTTTATTTCTTCCTGCTACTTGTTGATTCCTAATCCTTCCCCTTGATTGCTCATAGGTCCTCCAGGTACCATGAACACAGAGTCGATCTCCCTCGCTTTCGAGACCTTTGGATGGAAAACCAGCGCATCCATGAGGTTTGAAGGCTCGAACATCCAGGCCGCATCCGCAAGAGCGAGTCAACTCGGCATCGAGCACTTCAGAGCTTTTAAGGTTTGCAACCCTAAAACTCCTAAGTTCATATTGATTCGAGAGCTAAGTTCTATGAGATTTCTAATCCCGGGGTCCTCTTCCTATCTTGTTTAGGGACTTACTTGCTTGCTTGAATTTCTTATTATTGTAGAACCTTAGATCTATTTTTTGTCTGTCTTCGGGAATCCTAAATCCTAAAAAAACTAAAAATCACAAAAAACAAATTCACCTGCATCATTCCTCTTATCTTGCATCTAGTTAGATCTGCATCATGTTTGGTATCATAGCATGGTTAGGACTTTGCACTTCTTAAGTACATGGATTAGGTGCTTCACCAGGCCGTCCGGTTATAGAAAACAAGAAGGGCTGCAAGACCCTCACTTTTCATTCTACGGGGATTTCCTATGGCATGTAGGGGTACCATTATGATTGACCTTTGAAGGAAAACACAAAGAGTTAGGTTGTTTTTTTAAAAAAAAAAACCAAAAGAAAATTTTTGCATCATTAGATCTCATCTTCTTTAAATTTCTGCATTTTTTCTTTCTAAACATGGCCTGTTGTTTTAGGTGTTGCTGTTTGTAGGAACCTCCAAACTTTATAAGTTTTTTTTTTAGATTCCACATAATTGAATGTAATTTTGATAATTTTCTCATGTTTTATTGCAGCCTGTAGAATTTCTACATGTTGGAATACTACCTGAGAATGAAATCTATTCTGAGATTTTTAGTAAGTGCATCTTTTCATGTTTTCATTTCTCAAATAGTTTAATTTTGAATTTAGCTTCATCTCTTGTCATTTCCAGCACCTTATTTCTGCTATCATACATCAAAAATCCAAAAATATAACTTAAATACATCTCATTAGATCATTTGTATGCCATCATTTTCATAAATCATTTAAGGACGTCAATATCAAAAGATAAGGGAAGGAAGTCATTACCTTTCCTTAGCCCAAAAACAACCACCCTACATATCGAACCCAACCCCTAATTAAAACTGAGTAGACACTTAATTTGCTCTAGTGAGCTAGGGACACCCACAAGGTCGGGTCGACCAAGTGTCAAGCCAATTTAGACAACTTGTTTATGTGTGCTGGTGTATCTGGTGTCTAGGTAAGTGGTTCAGGGATAAGAGCCCGAAGGAAGTTGGGTTGGTTCGCTTACCTGGCCAATTTCAAATTGGTGTCTAAGGCAAGCAAAGAGGGACCTCCACCAATCTTACACTTACCTGGCCAGGTGCCAAGTTACTACCACCAAGATTGTCATCTTGACCTAACATTTGGTTTGGACTCTAGGTCTAGCAAACCCCTAGCCCGAGTTTGAGTCCGTGTGTGCATGTCAACTAGATCAGGAGTCCCCTATCATGCCCATCATTCCCGACCAAGTGAACCCATGGAGAACGATCAAGAAGATCAATTAAAGGTCCTCATTGAACAGTTAGCTAGGGTGAACAATAGGCTTGATAAGTTTGAAGATAGATTTGAAGCTCGCAAGGCCCATGCTAAATTCAACTCTTCTAGGCCCAATTCCCTTGATCCAAGAGCCTATGATCATGATCTTGCCCCTGAGACTAGCCCTAAGAGCTAATACCCATACTTGGTTGACTCCAAGGAGGGACCCATTAGGAGCACCGAACCTTATGCACCCACTTTTGATGGAAGACAAGAGGTGTATATCGATTGAGAGGAGAGCATGGATCACTATTTCGAGTACACTAGGATGTCGGAGTTAGAAAAATTAAGATTGGCCATACATAGGTTAACCCGATATGCTATGTGGCATTGGATAGCTATTCAGGATGATTGTTATCAAAGAGGAGAAAGAATACGTAGCTGGAAAACTATGAGAAGTAGGCTAAGAGAAAAGTACATAGGTAGATTCTATGAGCAAAGACTTTTAGACCAATGGTACAAACTAAGATAGGGTGATAGACCAGTGTCTGAGTATATTAAGAAATTTAATGGGTTTATTAGGAGATGTAGCAGAGTTGAGTCTAAGGCTATGATCATATCGAGGTTTCGAACTGGCTAAGTAGGGACATCCAAGAGGAACTATCCCACTGGAAAATTCAGAATCGTGAGGAAGCTTCTCATATAGCTAGGGAGTTCGAGTCTATCAAAAGGAACTCATGACCAGTCACTCTCAATCCAATAGGGTTAGTACCTCTAAAACCAAGCCCAACCCTAACACGAGTCGACCCACCCCTGCTACCCCATGTGCTCAACATGGTGACATTAAAGAGGAGGAATATATTGCAGACATGGAATTGGTTGACCAAAAAAACACCCAGGCTGAATCTATTTTGGAAGGACCCTCAGAAGATCCTGAACCCACTAGTGAGCCTGAAGTAGAAGTGTATGAGGCTGACATGAGTTTGGTAGATGAATATGAAGGAGAAGACTGTGAGGAGGACAACTCTAGTACCTTACCTGAGGAAACCTAGGGAGAAGATAAGATTGTTGAGCCTAGTCTTGAAACATTAGAATAAGAAGAAATTAGTGAGGACTTGGTTCCTGTAAGTCAATGCACTCAGGAAGAACCCACTGATTTATCCTCAACCCGAGACCTCATTCAGCTCCCTTGTAAAGAGTTCATTCCTCTAACCCTAGTTGATGACCTTTTTCTGGAACTGACTAAGTCTTCCCTTCTTGAAAAACCTATGCTTACAATGACTAAATTCTCCATCCATCAACTTGACCTTATGACACCCATAGATCAATATCCAAATCTTAAGGTCATCCTGAGTAACCATGGTCTATTTCATGCTTCACATAGATTGCCCCAAGACTTTGATTCCTATTTCCAAACCTTTCCTGAGTCTACACATGTTTCCAAAGCCATTAGTGGTGGGGACACCGGAGGCACCAGAATAAGACAAAGGCTTTTCAACCCTCTGTGAATTGATCGATAATTTATGAGTCCATCTGTAATAAGGGCTTAGCCCATCTGAGTCCATTTTAGTTATTATTTGAGTCTTTTGAGTTGTTATTTCAGTTCTGTACTAGTCAGCTTATGTTGAGCTAGTTCAGTCCAATGCTAGTCAGCTCATGTTGAGCTAATTTCATTTTTTTGAGTCCTGTCCAAGCATATTGAAGACTCAAGACTATATCATACAAGTGAAGACCAAGTCCAACTAGATTGAAGACATGGAAGTATAGCCCAAGTCCAACCCTGCTTGAAGATTTGAAGACCCTAGGAGGAAAATTCAGAAAACCCTGATTTCTTGTAGATGCCCTCCAGATGCCCAGATTCCTTTCCAGATGCCAAAGTATATTCATAGATAAGGGCATCCATGATTCCAAAGGTCCATCTACATCCTAGCCCAAAGAAATCAAGCCCAGGCACCAAGCCCAAGCCCCTAAGAAGCAAGATACCAGGGAATATTCCAGATACCTGGCTACCAGGCCACCCCAGCTTCCAGAGGCCCAAACCCATGCGCCCGAGCCCCTTTGGGCTGGCCCCTTGCTGCTATTAGAAGCCAACACACCCCCCAAGGCATCCTTGGAGTGTTGGCCAAGTCAAGAGAATTTTTAGGGAATTTTCTACCTAATGTTTCCTTATTTCTAGCTAGGGTTTGAGAGGGAAAAGGATTCTTATGTAAAGACTTATGTTCCCTTACTTGGAGCCCAAGGTTAAGGGTCTATTTAAAGGACCCTAGCCTCTTGTATGAGGGGAGATTTTTGATATGAAATAAACCTTGAGTTCTTCAATTGCTTTGTGTGATTACCCTGCTATGTGCATAAAGGGGTTTGAGAGTTCATCTTCCCGGTGTTTGCAACCATCTTCCTGCCGTCAACCATCCTTCCAGCCCCCTCCAAACTTTCTTCCCTTTGATGTTTTCCTTTATTTTTTTGATTTCCTCTGAGTTTCCTAACCCTTGATAGGTCGTTTGCAGGTCCCTGAGTTCCTACGAATCCAACGACTCCAGGCACGCCTCAATCGGACCACCGAGTAGAAAGCCGGGTATCCGCTGGTCTTTGGCTCGATTTTCCAGGCCGCATCCATCGAGGAACGAGAGATCCTTCACTGCGATCTTCATCGGGCACTTCAGACATTGTCAGGTACATCCCCTCTACCTCCAGTCTTTATATTGTAGGAGAACTTGCCCTAACCGAGGCTTCTCAGTCCCGGCGATCCTTCTTTAGTACTTTTCTAGGTTCTAATCTACATGCTTGGCTTCAAAAATTCATACAAAATTCTCTACAACTAATTTTGATCTAAAATTTGGGAATTAATCACCTCACCCCACATATAAAATATACAAAAAGAATTGCATGCATATTAGTCCCGCATCAATTAGGTTACATTTTGTTGAGATTACCAGACTGCATGACTCCTTAGAGCCCATCACTTTTGCCATCTACTTCTGGTATACCTTATGGCATTTGCTAGGGAACCATGATAATTTTTCTTGTGCATACCAGACCAGGGTCAAACCTAGAGAATCAATAATCTGTTATGTTTAGGCCCTAGGGAGTCCAATAAAATTCTGCTATATAGGAATGCTTAGTTGAGTTTGCATTTTGCATCATGTTAGAATTCTGCATTAAGTATAAATTTTAAAATAATTTGGCTGATTCCCGAAAGAGAACCAAAGAATTTGATCAAGGGGATTCTGTAATGATTAGGCTTAGGCCTGAGCAGTTTTCATCGAGAACCATTAAGAAACTTCATGCTCATGGAGTTGGCCCCTTTAGAGTGATAAGGAGAGTTGGCCCTAATGCCTATGTGCTTGAGCTACCCCAGATTATGGCATTAGCTAGACTTTCAATATCCCGGACTTAGTCGAGTATAGGGAACTAGCAAATATACCCAGTGAGCCATTTGGGCCTAACCTTTTATTTGAGAGCGAACCTGACCCAGAGTGTCCACCTCAAATTTTACCTGAGAGAGGAGAGCATATCGTGAATGTCCTGGATGATCAAGCTATGACCACTTGGGGCAAAGGCTATTAGCATTACTTGGTCCAATTGCAAGGCCGACCACAGTCCGATGATTCATAGGATACCCGAGAGGACTTTTAGCACCTCGACCCCGATCTTCTGAAAAAATATCAAAGCCAAATCAACCCTTACTCGACAGGGTCGAGTTCCTCCCACCCCGGGAGAATTGGTGTGGGCACCAGACCTCTGATTAGGGTTTCAATTTTTAGGTCTTGTAATAAGGCTTCAAGCCAAGCATTGTATTTTTTTAGTCATAAATTTAGTCTCAATTATTTTTGTTTTAGTCATGTACCTTGACCAATTTGGTCAAGTTGTATCTATGGGTCCTATAATGATTCCAGTCTGAGTCTATTTGAAGATTATGCCCAAGCTGGAGTGGTCTTCAAGTCTAGTCCAATTTGAAATGGGTTAAGCCATCTCCCAAGCCATGAAAGATGCTACTTGGTGCCACCTCATCTTTCCAATGTGGTGCCACATCACCTTGACATGTGGGAGGCTAAGGCAAGAAGAAATTGCTAGAATTCTTGGGCACCATTCCTTGATTCTTTCCTCCGTTCCCTCCCCCTATCAAGCCTCTTTCCAAAGGAAATATGGACATCCAAGGAAGGTCAATGGGCAATAAAGGCATGATCCTTATTTCAAGCCCCATATCAAGCTTACTTCCCAAAGAGCCTGGTCGACTATGGAAGAAATGCATTAACCCAAAAATCAAGGAGACAACTCCCATCTTTCAATCCCAAATCAAGCCACAAAATCTTGGTCGGCCATGAGAAGAAAAAAAATTTGAATTTGGGTGCCCTCTTCATGAAGCTTTGTATTTTTTTTCATTTGAATTTGAATGGATTTTAAGGTGCCTATATAAAGGGCCTTACCCCTCCCTTGTGTGGACTAATATTGATGAATGAAAAGAAAACAATTGAGTGCTACTCTTCTTTAGTTGCCTTCGTTCCTTAAGAACGTCGATCTCTGTGAGAGAGCACCTTCGCCTTCGGGCATCGAGAGGTGTGAGGCCTCAAGTTACCTTCTTTATCACCATTCCATCTTCCATCTTCGAGTTCAGAGGTCAACTAGATGATCCATCTAGGAGCCCAGCAACAAGACCCCCAATCAATATCATCTTCAACCATTCTTCCTTTATTTCTTCCTGCTACTTGTTGATTCCTAATCCTTCCCCTTGATTACTTGCAAGTCCTCCAGGTACCACGAACATGGGGTCGGTCTCCTTGCCTTCGAGACCTTCAGACAGAAAATCAGTGCATTTGTCGGGTTTGAAGGCTCGATCATCCAGGCCGCATCCATGAGAGCGAGTGAACTTGGCATCGAGCGCTTCAGAGATTTTAAGGTTTGCAACCCTAAAACTCCTAAGTTGATATTGATTTGAGAGCTAAGTCCTATGGGGTTTCTCAATCCCGGGGTCTTCTTCCTATCCTGTTTGGGGACTTACTTGCTTGCTTGAATTTCTTATTATTATAGAACCCTAGATCTATTTTTTGTCTATCTTCAGGAATCCTAAATCCTAAAATAACTAAAAATCACAAAGAACAAATTCACTTGCATCATTTCTCCAATCTTTCATCTAGCTAGTCCCACATCACTGGGCTCCTGGTGCCGAAGCAGGGTCCGATCTTTGGTGCTGGAGAGTCATGGGATCCGGGCTTTGAATGCCAGGAAGCTAGGCTCCTGGTGCCGGAGCAGGATCCAGTTTTTGGTGTCGAAGAGTTGTGGGATCCGGGCTTTGAATGCCAGGAAGCTAGGCTCCTGGTGCCGGAGCAAGGTCCGATCTATGGTGTCGAAGAGTCGTTGGATCCAGGCTTTGAATGCCTGGAAGCTAGGCTCCTGGAGCTAGAGCAGGGTTCTATCTTTGGTGCCAGAGAGTCATGGAATCCGGACATTGAATGCCAGGAAGCTAGGCTCCTGGTGCCGGAGCTGGGTCCAGCCTTTGGTACCAGAGAGTCATGGGATCCAGGCTTTGAGTGCCAGGGCCTGGGGTCGGGCGATGATTCCCCTGTAAGGGAAAAAGGATTGGCACAAGGATTTGAAGCCATCTTAGAGTTAGCTGACTTTAACCACACCCAACTTGTAGTAGAAGAACCTTTAAAGGAGGAAGACCATGAGGAATCCAGTCCCACTATTAGAGCTTTACTTGAGGAGCCACAAGAAGAAAGCCCAATCTGAGAGCCGGTCCTTTGATTTATGAACCAGAAGAGTTTATTAAGGACTTAATCTCTTTAGATCAATGCCCTCAAGATGAACTCACCTCTTTGACACCACTTGATCTTTTTCCTGAAATCAATGAGCCCTTCTTCCATTATGTAGACCCTTTAGATATGCCTCAAACCCATAAGGTAAATCTCATTAGTATAGGCCTCACACCTGAAATCCCTTCTTATCTCCTATTCTACCTGATCAACCTAGAACCTTCTTCTTACTTTCTATCCTATCAGACTAACCCCGAGTCCACCTCATATTTTTTTCCTTTTCTTGAGTTTTCTTATATTTCTTTAATCATTCACCTGCATCATGTAGAGGTTTGCATGTTGCATTCATTTATCGCCCACGTTAGGTTTGCATATTACTTTTGGTACACTTTGTGGCATTTGCTAGGAGTACATAATAAACTTTCATGTGCATGCCATGATAGGATCAAACCTAAAGAGTCTATAATCTATTAGGTTTTGTCCCTTAGAATCCAATAAAACATCCTTTGATAGAGATATTTAGTCGAGTCTATTAGGTATTAGTTTTGAGTACAATAAATTCATAGCCCAAATTACATGTTTGCACCTGCACTACCCTTTGCACGGCATAAGCATATGGAAATTAGTCAAAAGCTAAATATAACTAATGAACTAACTAACAACTTGGCTAATTCCCAAAAGAGAGATAAAGAATTTTGCAGGGGATTTTGTAATTGTCAAGAATTTTCTGCTCGCGAAGCTGGCCCATCCAGGATAATGAATTTCTGTGGACCCAATGCCTATGTGTGTGAGATAATACCTGATTTAGGTATTAGCTCCACCTTCATCATCTTAGATCTTATAGAGTCTAGAGAGCCAGCAATGATACCTAGCGAGCACCTTGAGCCTATCCCTTCCTTTGAGAGAGAACCCACCCTAGAGTGTCTACCAACCAATTGGCCAAATAGTGAGGAAAAGATCGAGAGAATCCTGGATGATCAAGCCATTTGTACCCAGAATCGTATCTATCAGAGGTATTTGGTCTGGTGGCAAGGTCGGCCAGAATCTGAGGACTCGTGGATCACCCATGATGATCTGTAGTGCCTCAACCCAAACCTACTCGAGCACTATGAGAGCCAAGTTATCCCACACTCGACGGGGTTGAGTTCCTCCCACCCCGGGAGAATTGTTGGTGGCACCAGGATCAGACATAGATTACTGGGCCCTATTTGGTTTATCTAGCCATGTGTCAAATTTTGTAATCAACTAGAATCGAGTCCTATAATAAGTTGAGATTAGTTGATTTGTCTCAACCCTCAACCTAGTCTGTATTTTGAGTCATGTACATCAGTTATGAGTCCAATATGAGCCCAATTTTTATACAAGAGAGGAGGTTACCCTATTTTAGAGTTTCACCAGGTCACATCCAGGTGTCAGAGGCCACTACATCAGCCCATTGGATTTTGTGTGACAAACTAGGATCCAAGATGCTTCCAGAAACCCTGATTCCTTCTAGATGCCCTCTAGATGCCTAGATTCCTCCCCAGATGCCAGAGCATATTCCCAGAATAAGGCACCCATGATTCCAGTGGTCCACCTGCATCACAGCCCAAAGAAATCAAGCCCAGGTGCCAAGCCCAAGCCCTTAAGAAGCAAGATTCTAGGGAATATTCATACTACCAGGCTACCAGGCCACCCTAGCTTCCAAAGGCCCAAACCTATGCACCCAAGCCCCTTTGGGCCAGCCCCTTGCTGCTCCTAGAGGTCCAACATGGCCCCCTAGACATCCTTAAAGTGTTGACCACGTCCAAAGAGGTTTCACCAAGTCCAAGTTGAAGAGAAGAAGGAGAAGACCAAGTTAGTTCCTAACCTAGTTGGGATTTCTAATCCTTTTAAATTTTGTAATTCTAACCTAGCTAGGAAAGGACTTGTATTCTAATTTGGAAGAGGACTTGTAACCCAAGTGTAACCATGGTTAGTGAGGGTATGGGAACTCTATAAATACCCCACCCCTCCCCCTCTTGTAAGCATCTCTTTCTTCTGAGTACAATTTGCTGAAATTTGAGTTATTGCCTTGTGTTGGTGTTTTGTTTTGGTTCTTTGGTTTGTGTTCTTGTGCTTGGACGAATTCTTTGATGCCCTAGCTTCCTTCCACACCCTAACTCACTGCCATCCAAGCCTTCACAAGTCCAAGAAGAAGTGCCCTAGGTCACCAAGCAAGGAGATCTTCAACAAGCTTCAAACAGCCCAGCTTCTAATCCCTAACCTGATTTCTTCTAAACCTAGTTTCCTTTCTTTTTATTACTTGCTATTTTGATTGACCCTTGATGTTTTGCAAGATCCCCGAGGTGCTTCCCCTCCCATGAGGAGGCCTTCTTTGCTGCCCGAACAGCCCAGATAAGCCATCAGATTCAAGGGAAACAATGTTTCTTCTTCCAGGCTTCGATAGAGTGCATGTGATCCCTGCTGCTACTGAATTTTAATCTCTAACTGGTAAGAAACCTTCCCAACTCTTATTTTCTGATTTAATGAAGATAAGCTATCTTAAATCAGGAGTTTCTCAACTCTCGGGTCCTGGATATTTCATTGGTTTGCATGAGTATGCCTGCGACCCGATGATTCTTTGCACTGCTTGTCTTTCAGCTAGTTTTTACTTTATTTTGAGAATCTAGCCTGCAAATTAAATTATAAAAATTATAAAAAAAATATTATACTATTTTTCATGCATGTTTAGCAGTCTTAGAGTTATCCCTCATCAGTTTGGTAGTAGAGTGGGTTTAGGATAGTTTTTTATTTGCATTGCATTCACAAACCCTAATTCTACATTCTGTCCACTACATTAGATGTCTAGCTTTTATTTTATTTCAGCATCATAAACATTTTATTTTTCAATGAAATTTTCACTTCATGTCCTTTGTTTTATTATAGTAATTATCAAAATTTTTAATTATTTTTACTGAAACACTAGGTCTCTAAAATTTGGCATAATAGGAACCCTAATATAATCTTGATAATTTTTGTAGCAGTCCAAAAACCCTAGATTTGCATTATCATATGATTTTTTTTTGGAATGAAATTTGGTAGGCTTCATCATCACCATCAATACTCTGTTCTAGACTTTCTTTGAATTTTTTATGCATCAAGATCTGTGTCAAACTCTGCAATAACTGAAACCCTAATTCACTGATTTCTGCTACATTCTGCATCTTGACTCAAGCTAACCTAATCAACTACCAAACCCCCAATCCCAAGCCAAACTTTGTTTGATAACCCCAGTTAACTTAAACCTAACTTGACACATCATAAATCATTAAAAAAATATTTTATTTTTTGATTGTTTTAGATTGCATTAGGGCCATTGATTGCCATCATTTTTACCTAATCTTAAGGGCAACTCAAAATCTCAGATAAGGACAGGATTTCATCACCTGTCTTGGGCCCAAAACCACCATCATCATACTAACCTAAGCCTAATTATAATCAATTAGACCTAATTTATCCTAGTGGGCTAGGAGACACCAACAGGCCAGGTCTGAGCTGTGTGGGCCAACTAGTGCATTTAACCTTTTAGCTATTATTGAAAGCTGGTGTCTAAGGCTGGGGGTCCAGAGTCAAACGACCTAAGTGGTGTTATGGTTTTTAATTGGGTCCCTGCGAAAGCAGGGAGGGCCTCCAACACTCCCACCCCCTACCTGGCCAGTGGAAGGACTAGCTATTAGGTTAGGTGTAAGTTGAGCTGACCCACCCAGTTTCTGGCTCTAGGTCTAGGAAACCCTATATTATACTAGCCTTTTTGATGCGGCAAGCATATGATTAATATTTAGATTATGGTTTGTAGAGCAATGATACCTAATTACACTAGCATTGTACTCATCATAATAAGACTTAAGGATTATAAGAAATGGAACTTTTACTTGATTAGACACAATCCTAAACTAAGAAGGAAGAAGATCTAGATAATAGGGGCTAATGATTGTGGACTTACCGTGATGAGCTTTCCAACCTTCTTTTGATTCATACCTTGAAACTACCAACGCTCAGAACTGAAGAACCTGGATAACAGAGATCAGAACCCTGGACTTGGGCTTTAGCTTGCTGGTTCCTTGTCAAGGATGACCCTGCTTGCAACTCGAAAACCTCGAAGGACCCTGCACATAAAGAATAAGAGTTAAGGAAGAAGAAAGGCATGCATATGGAAGGGATGGAAAATTTGTGAGCAAAGAAAGAGATTTGAGATGGCTTGACCGACTCCAAGGCCTTCTTCTTGACTTGGGCGTTGGATGCTTGGAAGAGAGAATAGTTTGGTGTGGAAGAGGGGCTTAGAGACAATCACTCAAAACATAAAACTTCAATTCAACTTCAACTTTCATTAATCTCCAAAAATCAAATCCCCTTTACAATGGGGCATCCAAGGCTTTTTAATAGCCTTACAAAACTTTTGAAATTTGAAAACTCCCCAAATTGTGGAGGATGACAAGGGAGGTTGGAGGATATGGGGCCTTGTTACATGGGATAAGGAGAAATTCATGGGGATTGGCTGGTTTCTTTGAATTTAAAATGCTTAGTCGATCTCCCCTTTAGGCGCCCATTTGAAGGTGACGTGGCTGATGATGTGGCATCCCTGGTGGCTGCTTTGTTGGCATGGTGATGTGGAATTCCAGCGTGGTGGACCAAGGTCTTGATTTGGAAGCTCCGTGACCATTTGAAGGTGACGTGGCTGATGATGTGTCATCCCTGGTGGCTGCTTTGTTGGCATGGTGATGTGGAATTCTAGCTTGGTGGACCAAGGTCTTGATTTGGAATCTCCAAGTGGTTTGGTGAACCTCAACTTGAAGTGGCTTGGACTTGATTTAAATAAACCTAATGGAACTCTAATTGAGTTCTTATTTGAACCCAGATTGAGACAGGACATAATTACAAGACTTAATTGGACATAATTACAGGATTCATGAAATTGAAACAAAGTAATTACAGGACTCTTGAAAGTAAATTGCCCTTTACAAGAAAAATTTAACTTAGTGATCTTCAATCCAAAGTGGAATCAGGTTAACCTTATTTGAGTGGGGTTTTATTCTGCTTTTGCTTCTGGTGTCCACACCAATTCTCCTGGGGTGGGCAGAACTCGACCCAGTCGAGTATGGTTCAGTTTTGCCCTGGTAATGCTCGAACAAGTCTGGGTTAAGTCTTTGCAGGTCCTCTTGAGTAATCCAAGAGTTGTCGGACTCAGGTCAACCTTGCCATTGAACCAGGTATCACTGATAGTTCTTATTCCTGGTAGTAATGGTCTTGTCATCCAGGATTCTCTCAATCCTCTCTCTCCACTCAAGTAGGGTTGGTGGTGGACACTCGAAAATATGTTCACTCTCAATGAAAGTTTCTGGCCCAAAAGGCTCACTAGGTATTAGTACTGGTTTTTTGTATTCTACTAGGTCTGAAACATTAAAGGTTGTACTGATACCCATATCAGGTGGAAGTTCCAAAACATATGCATTAGGCCCTATTTTCTTTAAGATCTTGAAAGGTCCCGCTCCGCGGGCATGTAGCTTCTTTATGGTTCCAGAGGGGAACCATTCAGGGTTGAGCCTAATCATCGCATAATCTCCTTCACAGTATTCTTTATCCCTCTTATGTGAGTCAGCTAAGTGTTTGTAAGTTTCATTGCTCAAGTTGATCTTATTACTGATTTCATTATGCAGATTTGTGACATGCTGTGCAAAAGACTCAGCAGACTCAGAGACTAGTGTGTGAAGAGGTAGTGGGATTAGATCTAAAGGCTTCCTAGGCTTATAACCATGGACTATCTCAAAGGGACTTTTGCCCGTAGATCTATTGACCGAACTGTTGTAAGCGAACTCAGCACGTGGCAATAACAAATCCCAGTTCCTTAGACTTTCTCCCACTAGGCATCTCAGTAAGTTCCCTAGACTTCTATTTACAACCTCGGTTTGTCCATCAGTCTAGGGATGGTAGGCTATGGAGAATTTCAGTCTGGTTCCTAATAGGTGCCATAGGGTTTTCCAGAAGTAACTTGTGAAGCGGACATCCCTATCAGAAACTATGGCTTTTGGTAACCCGTGGAGTCTGACTACTTGATCAAGAAAGAGTTTGGCTATCCTAGAGGCATCGGAAGTTTGAGAGCAAGGTATGAATTGGGCCATTTTTGAAAACCGGTCGACCACTACAAAGATTGAATCATGTTTTCGAATGGTCTTGGGTAATCCTAGAACAAAGTCCATGCTTAGATCCTGCCATGGACACTCAGGTACAGGTAATGGAGTATATAGCCCGGTATTCTTCTTTTGCTGCTTTGCAATAGCATATATCCTACATCGGGCTACAAGGTTTGCTACTTGTTTCTTAAGGCCTGGCAAGTAAAATTGTTCCTCAATAGCCAAGATAGTCTTGTTTCGTTTGAAGTGGCCAGCCAAACCTCCCGCATGTATCTCCCAAACTAAAAAATCTCTTAAGGAGGTTCTTGGGATGCAAAGCCTATTCTCTCTAAAAAGATAACCATCAAGAAGGGTATAGTCACTATGATCACTAGATGGTCCTTGACGCAAAACCTGATAAATTTTACCAAAATCTGGACAGGTTTCGTACTGCTCCTTAAGTCTTTCAAAACCTATAACTTCAGTACTGACTGAAGATAAAAGTAACGTTCTATGACTTAGGGCATCAGCTACCTTATTGTCAGTTCCTGATTGATGTTTTAGGATAAAAGTATAAGATTGGATGTATTCTACCCATTTGGCATGCCTAGAGTTTAGTTTCTTTTGGAAACTCAAAACCTAAGGGCTTCATGGTCTAAAAATAAAACAAATTCTTGCGGTAGGAGATAATGCCTCCAATACCTTAATGCTTGCACTACCATATAAAGCTCCTGATCATATGTGGAGTATTTCTTCCTGGCTTTATTCAATTTCTCACTAAAGAATGCTACGGGATGGTTCTCTTGACTCAGAACTCCACCAATCCCTACTCTCGAAGCATCGCATGCTACTTCAGAGACCTTAGAAAAATCGGGTAGCCTTAAGACTGGTGCTTGGGTCATCTTATCTTTGATGTGAAGGAAGGCCTTATCAGCTGACTTCGTCCATTCAAAATGGCCCTTCCTAATACAATCCATGATAGGAGCAACTATGGTGCTAAACCCTTTAATAAATCTTCGATAAAACGTAGTGAGGCCATGAAACCTTCTTACTTTATGAATATTATTGGGTGTTGGCCACTCTACAATTGCCTTAACCTTCTCAGGGTCAGCAGATACTCCTTCAGGGGTCACAACAAATCCTAGGAAGATAACTCTAGTAGTCATGAAAGCACATTTCTTTAGGTTGGCATAGAGGTTATCTTTCCTAAGTGCTAAACAGACCCGCCTCAGATGTTGTTGATGATCTTCTCTAGTCCTACTATAGATAAGTATGTCGTCAAAGTATACGACAACAAATTTCCCAATAAAGGCCCGTAGGACTTGAATCATGATTCGCATAAAAGTGCTAGGGGCGTTTGATAACCCAAAAGGAATGACTACCCATTCAAATAACCCTTCCTTAGTTTTAAAGGCAGTCTTCCATTCATCCCTTGGCCTGATCCTAACTTGGTGATAGCTGCTCTTCAGGTCAATCTTAGAAAATATTGTTGCACTGGCCATCATATCTAACATATCATCCAAGCAGGGAATGGGAAACCTATACTTCACCATGATTTTATTTATGGCATGACTATCAACACACATTCTCCATGTGCCATCTTTCTTAGGGGTAAGGTTGGGACTGTGCATGGACTCAAACTTTCCCTAATGAATCCTTTCTTTAGGAGTTCTCCTACTTGTCGTTGTAATTCTTGGTGCTCGGTAGGGTTCATTCTATAATGGGGAAGGTTCGGTAGGGTTGCTCCGGGGACTAAATCTATCGCATGTTGTATATCCCTAAGAGGTGGGAGTTGGTCGGGTAAGTCATCGGGGAACACGTCTTTGAACTCCTCTAGTACTTCACTGACTTCTGGAGGTTGTTTTTTTGAAAGAGGTTCCTGATGATCCTTAATGGTCAAAATCCAAACAGGTGATCCATTGCTAATTTCTTGCTCCATTTCTTTAGCAGTGATCACATTTATCCCTTTTTTCTTATCACTCAATTGGCTTGATCCTCTCTTAATAGGGTTCTTAGGTGGAGAAGAATGGATTACGATCTTCTTTCCATTATGAGTAAACGAGCACGAATTAGAATGACCATAGAGTGTTACATCAAGATCGTACAACCATAGTCGGCCTAGTATTATGCTACTTAATCCCATTGGAAGTACATCACACCATACTTTCTCTAGGTAAGATTGGAACTGAATGGTTACTAGGCACCTAGACTTAATGAAATCGTGGTTGAGTCTATCTAGGATACCTTATAGGGATTGGGGTGGGGTACGGTGGGCAATCCTAGGATTTTTACTGTGTTGGTAGATATGGCATTGACACAACAACCGCTATCTAAAATGACTTTGCATACTTTCTCACCTATCTTAATGAATGTCTGTAGGATGCTAGTCCTACGCCAATCTTCTTGGGTATTAGCCTGGGTGAGAATACACCTAACCACTCCTACCAGATCTTGATCTACCAGGACTTCCTCTTCCTCAAATCTTCAGCCAAGTTCTCATCTCCCTGGTATACTTCCTCTTCAAATTCACCTTGGGATTCTACGGCTTCCTCTTCTACTTCCCCTATATGTAGGGCTCTATTGGGACAGTTGCTAGAATAGTGACCCACTTTGTTACACTTGAAACAGGCATTTGGAGTTCTTTGGGTCTCAGGTGTTTTCCCCTTGTCATCTCTTCGGGTCACAGGCACATTAGGATTGGGTCGGTTGAATCTAGGCTGATTGGATCCTGACTGCTGGTAAGGTGCACTAGTCCTACGGGCTTCGGGCCTACAATAGACTGGACATCTATGGAATCTCTCAGCATCCCTAGCTATCTGATAGGCCAATTCTAGGTCATGTACCTCTCGCATGAACAATTCTCTTTGAATTTCTTCCCTCAATCCAGCTCGAAATCTAGACAAGGTCACCGACTCAGATTCATCAACATTGCACCTCATAACGAATTCATCAAACTTTGCTATGTACTCTGCAACACTCCTATTTCCTTGAGTGAGTCTTTGCCATTGATCTAAGAGTCTTTGGTGGTAGGACATAGGAAGGTATTTCTCCCTAAGCCTAAGTTTCATAGCTCGCCAGGTCAATATGGGCACATCACCTCTCTATCTAGTGAGTCTCTCAACATTTTCCCAATATAACCTAGCTTGATGCACAAGTTTAAGCTTTGCAAACTTACACTTGCACTCTTCACTCATCTCAAACCAGTCAAAATACTGGTCCATCTCACCTTCCCAATCAATGTAGATCTTAGGATCTAAAATTCCATCAAAGGTGGGATCTTCCAGCCTAATGTTCTTCATGGTTCGGTCATCTTGATCAAAGTGAATTGGGGTGGGTCTCCTGACATTGGGTTCATAGTTAGGCTCATGATGGAACCTCCTTGGGTTGGGATCGATGGTTTGATCAGGGTGGGGTCCTCTAGGAATTGGATCATAAAACTGATCTTGGGGAGCTCTCCTAGGGTTTGTTTCGTAGAGAGGGTTTTGATATGGAATCCTTCTAGGGTTCAATGGGGTCTCGAGTTTAGGTGCAAGACTAGGCTTAGGCTCAGTCTGGGCTTCATGATTTGTTTCAGGGGTTCTAGCCTCGAACTGATCCAACCTAGTAGTGATGTGGGCTAACTGCTCATTCATGTCTTGGTTGGTTTGTGCCACATTCTGATTTGTTTGGGCTAATTGCTCAGTTAAACTCTTAGTCAGTTGGGCCACTTGATCATTTAGGCCTTTGATCAAATTCCCTAAGCTTTGGTCCATGGCTACGCTTGACTGGGCTTGGATTGGTGAATATGGTGTCCCTGCTCTAGTTGTCATGCATGCAAATGGACTCAAGTTCGAGCTAAGGTTTCCTAGACCTAGAGCACAAATTAGAAGTCTAATTAAGTGAACCAACTAGCTAGTAGTACTTATGGGACTTAGCCAGGTAGGTGGAGGGGAGTGAAGGTCCCTGATTGCCAACCTTAGACACCAATCTGAGATTGGCCAGGTAGGCGGACCAAATCACAAGCCCTGATGCACCAATCCTAGATACCAAGCCAGTAATCACACACCAGTTAGCTGACACAGTTAACTTGACCGTAACCTGAACCCAACTTGTTGGTGTCCCTAACCCACTAGGGCAATTAACGTTATGCTCAATTTTAATTAACGGGCTAGGATCGATATGCTGGTTGGTGATTTTTTGGGCTAGGGACAGGTGAGAAACCCTGACCCTATGTCAAATTGATGCCCTTAATTTGATTTCTCATTAGATGAATGAAATGCAATGGTGCTGCAGAAGTGTGTTGCAGTTTGAAAGTGGAGTGGAAAACATGATGAAAAAATGTCCAAGAATTCTGAAAAATTCATAGAGGATTCCTAACTTATATGTTTCAATGTAGATGAAAGGAATTTTAAAACTAAAATCTGTACTACTCTAAGCAGATCCTACAAATGAAGATAAATAAAAAGGATAGAACAGAACCCTAATGACAGTGTCGAACTGCAAAAATTTTCATTTTTTTTGTAATTTTTTTTCTGATGATGAAATTTAATATGGTGATAACTGACTTAAAAAGGAACAAGAAAAAAATATTTCAAAAAAAAATTAGCGACTTGACTTTGGAGCTGCAGACGGATTATAGTAAACAGATGCAAATTTTCAGAAAACAGAACCTAATCAAACAAGTGCAATGGCTTACCCAAACTTCAATCTAAATAAAAATTCACGTCCGGCCAGGGGCTCATTATTTCCATGGGTCGTGATAGTGTACTGGAGTACACACGCTCAGGAGGCGTGAATTTTAGATCTTGCTTGGATTTAAAGAAAACTATTCTACCCTAATGCAACCATGCTCTGATACCAAGATGATGCGGCAAGCATATGATTAATATTTAGATTATGGTTTGTAGAGCAATGAAACCTAATTACACTAGCATTGTACTCATCATAATAAGACTTAAGGATTATAAGAAATGGAACTTTTACTTGATTAGACACAATCCTAAACTAAGAAGGAAGAAGATCTAGATAATAGGGGCTAATGATTGTGGACTTACCGTGATGAGCTTTCCAACCTTCTTTTGATTCATACCTTGAAACTACCAATGCTCAGAACTGAAGAACCTGGATAACAGAGATCAGAACCCTGGACTTGGGCTTTAGCTTGCTGGTTCCTTGTCAAGGATGACCCTGCTTGCAACTCGAAAACCTCGAAGGACCCTGCACATAAAGAATAAGAGTTAAGGAAGAAGAAAGGCATGCATATGGAAGGGATGGAGAATTTGTGAGCAAAGAAAGAGATTTGAGATGGCTTGGCCGACTCCAAGGCCTTCTTCTTGACTTGGGCGTTGGATGCTTGGAAGAGAGAATAGTTTGGTGTGGAAGAGGGGCTTAGAGACAATCACTCAAAACATAAAACTTCAATTCAACTTCAACTTTCATTAATCTCCAAAAATCAAATCCCCTTTAAAATGGGGCATCCAAGGCTTTGTAATAGCCTAACAAAACTTTTGAAATTTGAAAACTCCCCAAATTATGGAGGATTACAAGGGAGGTTGGAGGATATGGGGCCTTGTTACATGGGATAAGGAGAAATTCATGGAGATTGGCTGGTTTCTTTGAGTTTAAAATGCTTGGTCGATCTCCCCTTTAGGCGCCCATTTGAAGGTGACATGGCTGATGATGTGGCATCCCTGGTGGCTGCTTTGTTGGCATGGTGATGTGGAATTCCAGCTTGGTGGACCAAGGTCTTGATTTGGTAGCTCCGCGCCCATTTGAAGGTGACGTGGCTGATGATGTGGCATCCCTGGTGGCTGCTTTGTTGGCATGGTGATGTAGAATTCCAGCTTGGTGGACCAAGGTCTTGATTTGGAAGCTCCAAGTGGTTTGGTGAACCTCAACTTGAAGTGGCTTGGACTTGATTTAAATAAACCTAGTTGAACTCTAATTGAGTTCTTATTTGAACCCAGATTGAGACAGGACATAATTACAGGACTCGATTGGACATAATTACAGGATTCATGAAATTGAAACTAAGTAATTGCAGGACTCTTGAAAGTAAATTGCCCTTTACAAGAAAAATTTAACCTAGTGATCTTCAATCCAAAGTGGAATCAGGTTAACCTTATTTGAGTGGGGTTTTATTCTGCTTCTGCTTCTGGTGTCCACACCACTTTTCTTTTTCTTTTACATGCTTGGTTGCATCATTTCATTTTGATTGTTTGATTTGTTGCATGACCACTAGATTAGAAACCCAATACTAGTAGACTTAATGCAACCCAGCTAGTGTGACCATGAAGTCCAACCCTAGGAGATCACAATACTCTGATCCATGTAGGGAGCCTAACCATAGGAGAACCCCATACCATGACCCATACATGGAGCCCAACCCTAGGAGAACCCAATACTCTAACCCTTACCAAAAGTCCAACTATAGGAAGCCCAATTATCAAGTACCCACCTTCAGTGGCACATCAAATCCTGAGGATTACATAGACTGGGAATAAGACATGGAACAATATTTTGAATGGTATGGCTTGAGTGATAAGAAAATGTGTCAATTTGTCTAGCTCAGGCTAACTGATCAAGCTAGATTATACTGGGACCAAGTAGAAAGACTCAATAATCAGATAGGCAACCTACCCATTACCACCTGGGAAGCCATGAAGTTAAAGCTTAGAGCTAAGTATGTTCCCCCATACTATCAACAGTGCCTTCTAGACCAATGGAATATGTTATATCAAAGAAATAGGTCTGTGTCGGAGTATATAGCCCAATTTGAAGAATGTGCCCTTAGGTGTTACCTGGACGAACCTGAATCAATGACCTTATCCAGGTGTGAGACTGGCCTTTGTGAAGACATCCAGTGGGAACTATCTCATTGGCAAATTCAGAACTTAGAGGAAGCCTATAACATAGCTTTGGAATTCGAGTCAACCCTTAGGACTGAACCCATAACCTACGAACCCATAACCCTTAGTTAGCCTGAACCCCATAGGATCAGCACCCTAGACCCTAGCCAGTTTTCCTTTAGCCAAACCCCTCCAACTACCTCATTGGTTCACCAAGATGACCTAGAAGAAGAAATATATGAGGCTGAACCAAGTTTAGTAGAGGAGTATGAAGATGATGAGTCTATTATAGATCTAGAGGAAGAAACACCTATAGAAGACCAAGAAGTAGTTGACTATAACCAAACCCTAATAGAAGCTAACCCAGAATTAGTTGAGTCTGTAGTCCAACCCAGTTCAACCATGGAGTCCAATCTAGAAACCCTCAAGGCCCTAATTGAACAATGGGCCCAGAAAATTATCCAATTCCAAATCCAGTTTACCCAATCCACCATCCTAGAATCAGTTGACCCTGACCAAACCCAGGTAGATGCCAATCCAATATTAGTTGATTCTGTAGAAACCCAGGTAGAAGCCAATCCAGTGATAGTTGATCCAGTAGATACCCAGGTTGAAGCCACCCTAGAGTTAGCAGACTTTAAGCACACCCAACCTGTAGTGGAAGAACCTTTAAAGGAAGAAGACCATGAGGAATCCATCCCACTATTAGAGCTTTACTTGAGGAGCCACTAGAAGAAAGCCCAATCAGGGAGCCCAGTCCTTTGATTTATGAACCAGAAGAGTTTATTAAGGACTTAATCTCTTTAGATCAATGCCCTCAAGATAAACTCACCTCTTTGACACCACTTGATCTTTTTTCTGAAATCAAAGACCACTTCTTCCAATATGCAGACCCTCTAGATATGCCTTAAACCCATAAGGTAAATCTCATTAGTATAGGCCTCACACCTGAAATCCCTTCTTATCTCCTATTTTACTCGATCAACCCGAACCTTCTTACTTTTTATCTTATCAGACTAACCCCGAGTCCACCTCATAATTTTTGCCTTTTCTTGAGTTTTCGTATATTTCTTTAATCATTCACCTGCATCATGTAGAGGTTTGCATGTTGCATTCATTTATCGCCCACGTTAGGTTTGCATATTACTTTTGGTACACTTTGTCGCATTTGCTAGGAGTACATAATAAATTTTCATGTGCATGCCATGATAGGATCAAATCTAAAGAGTCTATAATCTATTAGATTTTGTCCCTTAGAGTCCAATAAAACATCCTTTGATAGAGATGTTTAGTCAAGTCTATTAGGTATTACCCTAATTCTCCTTCCATAGTTTGGCACTAATTGAAATCAATTTCATAAATTCTTGCAAATACAGTTATACAAGTAATTGTAAAGTTTATCTTGCTTTTTCATGCCCATTGTTTTGTCATTATCAAAAAGGGGGAGATTGTTGACCCCATAAGTGATTTTGATGATAACCAAACATTAGAGCATGTACATTTATTTCTATCAACTCTTCAAATGTTTTACAAGTTTTTTTAGGATGAGTTAATTATTCAAACTTCAACTCCTACACCTTTGTTTCTTGTTTAAGTTGTGTTGTAATTTGTTTTTGTAAAGAAGAACCCAATGAAAAAGCTAAGAAAAAATCATGTAAAAAGGGTTATTTCTGTGTGTGTGCGCCTTAAAATTATTTTGAGTTGGTTTGCATGAAAAATGTAAGAGAGTTGGTGAGAGTTTTCTTTGAGTTCAATTGTAAAAGTCCTGAAGAAAAATACTCGAGTCGACCTAGCATGTTGAAGAGCCGACTCTACTTCATGGCACGCAGCAAGGATTTGGTGCACAGCAATCCGAGCCAACTCGAAGGTAACCAAACCGACTCTAGTAAATCCAAGTCGACTAGAATATGTTCGAGCTGACTCCTCCAGAGTCCAGTTTTTTAATATCTTTGAGAACAACCAGGAGAGCCGACCCGAACCAGAAAGAGTCGACTTTGCCAGACCTAATTTTGAAGACCTGAGAAAGCGAGCCGACTCGAACTACATCGAGCCGACTCTTCCAGAGTGATGATTTCAGAACCTGAGAAGAAGAGCCGACCGATGATCAAAACAGCTGACTCCTCGAGTTCAAGTTTTTTCGAAGATATAAGTTCGAGCCGACCCAAGCTATCAAGAGCCGACTTATCCAGAGTGAAGTTTTGCACCCTGAGACAAAGAGCCGACTGCACTGAAGATTTGGTGACTCGACCTATCGACTCAATGGATTCGAGCCGACTCGAAGGAATCCGAGCCAACTCGAACATCGCTTTCAGGTATCCAATAGCTAGTTCTATAATTTATTTTTGAATGCCAAAAAGTGCTCCAACGGTCACAAACCACTTCCCAACGGTCTACAATGGCTAGAATTACCTTGAAGTGATGGAAGACCTTATATTTGAAGGATTTGAACTTCCTTGAAGTAAGAGATTGAAAAAGTTCTTCAAAGTTTAGAGAGCTACACTGAATATCCTACCTAACAAAAAGAAAGAGAGCACAAGAGCATTCAAGCAAGCTTTCAAGTCTTCACCAATTCTAATTTGAAGCTTGAAGCAAGTTTAGAAGAAGCCACTAAAGCATTTAAAGCTCATTCAAGTGCAAGTCAAGCTGCACCAGTAACTATCTGATAAATTAAGTTTGTCATTTATTGTTGCATTTACTTCAATTCTTTTTTTGAATTGTTATTGGGTTATTGGTGAGCCCTGTTGATAAACCAAATAGGTTCTTGGTGAGCCTTAATAAAAACTAAGTGTTGGGTTCTTGGTGATCCTGGTAAAACCAAGTCAGGTTTCTTTGGTGAGCCTGTTTAAAATCAAAGGGTGTTGGGTTTTCTTTGGTGATTCCGTTAAAACCAAAGTGTAGAGGTTTTGGATTGAGATCCTGCAAAATAATTCGATTGTATTCGAGTGTGAATATGGTAGAAATCTGAAGTGGTATCTTGGGTATTGGACGTAGGAGCTGGGTTGCTCCGAACCACTAAAAATTTCATGTGTTTGTGTTGTGCTCACTTAATTCTATTTAGCTTCTGTAGTTTAATACTCTGTCATAGCACCTGCCACTTATAAGGGATTATAATTGCACATTATCTACTTTAAATTTTTAAATTCCAAATTCATCCCCCCTCTTGGGTAGCCTCCTGGGCAACATGTTGTCTAAATGTTCGGATGTCTGGATGAATGGATGTCTAGATGTCCGAATGTCTTAATGTTTTGATAAAAAAATAAAGACAACCATTTTTTTGACATAAAATTGGCCAACCAAGATAAATGACATGGTAGGTGATGTTGTCCCAATGCAGTGGCAAGTGATGTAGCATGTGGCATGTGACTTAGGCTGATGATGTGGCTTGGGCATCTAAGAATTTGTTGTCATGTGGAAAGTGATTTGGGCTAGCACATGGAGTCACATGGGTCTTAACTTGGATGCACATGGTGTCTTGATTTGGATCTCCTCTTGTATTATAGGACTCAACTAAATAATTACAAAGACTCAATTTAAAATCTAACTTGAACCATTTGATCAAAAGGCATAACCAACTTAACAAACATGGTAAATAGGGTTTGGCCCTAAAGGGTTTAAATAGGTTTTGACACAACCTGCTAAATAGGGTTTATATATAAAACCATAATTGGTAAAAAGGGCTAACTAACATTGGACCATTATAACAGAATTATGACCCAATTGAAATTGGAGTTTTTTTATAGACTCAATTTTGGATCCAGGGGTTTTTATAGGGACTCAATTTTGGGATTTAGGGCTAAACCCAACTAGGCTAAAATAATAGAATTTAAGATAACTATTTACAATTGAGGTTAGAGCTTAGGGCTTCATTCACAAGTGATCCACAGGGATGTAGGTTCAACTTGTCATTTTTTTCTGGCCCTGGTATCCACACCAATTCATCTTAGGTGGGAGGAGCTCGACCCTGTCGAGTATGGGTCAACTTTGTTATGATAGTGCTCTAGTAAGTCTGGGTCAATTCTTTGCAAGTCCTCTATGGTGATCCAAGAATCATTAGTTTCGGGTCATCCTTGCCAACAAACCAGATATTGCTGATAGTCTTTTCCCTGAGTAGCGATAATCTTATCATCCAAGATCTGCACGATCCTGTCTCTCCAGGTTGATAGTATGGCAGGTGGACACATATGGGTTGGCTAATTCTCAAGGATTGGATCAGGATGAAAAGGCTCACTAGGAATCAACGTTGGCTCCCTATACTCTATAAGGTCTGAAACGTTGAAAGTAGAACTAATGCCTAGTTCAGGTGGTAACTCGAGCATGTAGGCATTAGATCCAGTTTTTCTAATTACTTTGTATGGTCTACTATTACGGGCATGTAACTTCTTCATGGTTCTAGGTGGGAACCATTCAGGTCGTAGCCTAACCATGACAAAGTCTCCTTCATTGAATTCTTTGAGTCTTTTTCTCTTTTTTTCTTATTGACATGCATGTAAACCCTAAACTACAACTGAGTTTGACATTTGGTTGGTGGGTGACATGCAGATAGAATGGTGCATGGACTCCTACTAAATGCCATAGGGTTTTCCAGAAGTAAGTGGCAAAAAAATATGCTAAAAAAATGTATGTAACTTGCTAACCTCTATAAAATGCAAACTAATGGTCCTAGAAATATTGGAAACTTCAGGGAAGGGTAGAAAATAAGAAGTGGATTTGGTGTTAGACTGAAAATAAGAAGGGGTTTCAGGGAATAGTCCTAGACTAAAGGGGTTGACCTTAAAGTTTAGACACTGAATTACATCTACAGTTACTAAAAGGTCCACTTGATGGAAAAAATGGGTCACTAATCTCAGGAAAAGGATCTTCAATGGGAACTACATTAAGGGATTCATCCTGAGGGTACTGGATTAAATAAGCCAAGTCATCTCTGATTTCCTTTGGTTCATGAATTTTAGGCTTTATGACTTGAGTCTCTTCTAGTATTTCCTTAGGTAAAGTCTCAGCAGTAGGTTTAGGTTTTTCATGGATCTCTTTTTCTAAGGGTCCTACCAGTACAGTTTCAGTCAGGGTGTAGTCATGGTCAACTAAATCTAGGCTGGCTTCAGTCTGGGTGCCTATCGTGTCAGCTAATTCTGCATCTAGCTCCTGTATCTCCTCATCTTCATATTCATCTACTAAGCTCACATTAGCTTCATACACTTCCACTTCAATGGCATCTTGGAGAACCAATATGGTAGTAGGAGTGTGTTGGCTAAGAAAACATTGATTAGGATCTGGGGTAGTGGGAAAGGGTTGGCTAAGGAAAACCTCAATAGAAACTAGGTTTTGACTATGGGTACTAATTTTAGCATGTTTAGGTTGACTAAGGGAAACCTAACTGGAACTAGGTTGATACCTAGAGGTTATGGGTTCCTTGGGCTTATAGGATATGGACTTAGAGGATCTGGGTTCATAGGATCTAGGTTCAGAGGATCTGGGTAGGAATTATCCCTAAGTTTGCCCTTCATGGCTCTCTAGGTAATTATGGATGTTTCTCTATTTTGTCTAGTCATTCTCTCAAACATATCCTAGTATATCCTAGCCTAGCAAACTTATATTTTCTTTTTTCACTCATCTCATCATGTTCAAAGTACTGGTCCATACCTCTTTCCTAATTAATGTAATCCTCAAGATCAAGATCACCACCAAATGTAGGTGCTTCTACCCTAAAGTTCCTAGTTGATGGGGGATGGGACCAGGGGTAGGATCGTCGATGAGCTGAGAAGTCACCGAGATTAGGGTACTACTATATATTTTTTTTTGTAGAAGGTGGTGAAAGAACAATGGAGATGGAAGGTAGAAATTTGGACTCTCATAGACTTTGGGAATCAAACTCACGAAGAGATCTCTCACCTCTACGGCATCTTACCCATCTCACTAATGGAGCTGTTAAGGTAAATCTCAAAGGACATGAGGGTAGTAAGGAAGATGGAATCAAGGAAGGGGATAACTAGACATGTGTTGGGGGACAGGACCAGGGGTAGGATCGTTGGTGAGCTGAGAAGTCACCGAGATTAGGGTACTACTATATTTTTTTTTTTGTAGAAGGTGGTGAAAGAATAATGGAGATGGAAGGTAGAAATTTGGACTCTCATGGACTTTGGGACTCATACTCAAGGAGAGATCTCTCATCATTAGTGGCTCTCTCATCCTGGTCTATGGAATCATAATTGGGTCTCCTTGCACCAAGATCCCAGATTGGGTCATGGTGAGGGGCTCTCCTAGGGTTGGGAGGTGTAAGACATGGGGTCTCAAGTTTAGGCTTAGTATGGGTCATAGGGGTTCTCTCTAGCTTTTCAAATCATTTATCCAGTTGGTCAAACCTAGTGTTGAGTTGTCCTAACTGTTCAGTCATAGTCCTAAAGAAGGTCTCAAGGTTAGACTCCATGGTCAAGCTAGGTTGGGTTTGATAAGACTTCTGGTATGGAGTTCCTAATCTAGTAGCCATGCAATACAATCACACAAATCAAACTAAGATCTCCTAGACCTAAAGCTCAAGTAGAATGTGTTAGCTTAAATTACAACCAAGTCAGCAATTACCCTGTCCACTGGCCAGGTAAGAGGTGGGGTCATGGGAGGCTCCCCCTACTCTTGCAGGGTCCTAATTAAAAACAATGAGTCCACTTACGGCGTTTGCCTTTAGACTTCTAGCCTTAGACACCAGATTCAAGAGATAATCAAGGTATTGGGTGCACTAGCTTTCACACATTACTTGGAACCTGATCTTGTTGGTGTCCCTAAACTGATTTAGGTTTTCAATAAATTTTAATTAGGCTTAGATTTTATGCAAAGATGGTTGTTTTGGGCCCAGGACAGGTAATGAAATCCTGCCCTGATTTAAGATAGTAGAGTGCCCTTAAGATTAGGTTAATAATGTATGCACACAAGATGAAACCCTAATATGCAATAAAACTAAAATAACCAAAAATAGAAGAAAATAAATTAGTTTTTTTAAAAATCTCAAATCTGATTAATTTTAGATTTTTGATCTAGGGATATCACATCCGACCGTAGCTCATTACTACCATGGGTCGAGACAGTATACTTGCGTATACCCGCTCAAGAGGCATGATTTCCTTCCACAAGAAAAAATAGCAAATAAATTTTTTTTTCTGATTCTTTTTCTAAGATTAGTAGAGGATTAACAGAGTATTAACAAAAAATTTATTTATAATTTTTTTGTATTTTATTAGGATGGTTTTTATGCAGTTTAATTTCAGCCCAGTTCTAGGTATGCAAAAATTTCAGAACTAGAAGTTAAACCCTAGTTTAACATTCGCTCTGATACCAAAGATGATGCGGGACAATATACAAAATTAAATTAAATTACTGATTTTAAATCAAATTATCAGAGATTAATTTTCTGGAATTTATCATAATTAAAGATTGAAAGCATCGAATAAGGTAAGACTAGTCAACTAGCTATCACTCGCAAAGTAGATCTAATAAAATAAACTAGAAAAACCTGGATTTGGTGATTAAGAAACCACCTTAAACTAGGGTTAAAACCTTCAACGAATCAGAAATTAATAGTAGAGGAAGAGGTTTTATTTTACCAATGGTGGATATAATTTTTTGATTGTAGATCTGATTAGACTCTTGAGGATCTTGTGGCAGGACTTCCAGATTTCAATTTTGGGCTCCGGTCTTTAGCTCAACTGGTTCCAAGGCAAAAAATACCATCACGTCCGACCTCGATCACCTATAATCAGACAAACACTCAATAAGATGGCATAGATGATAGGAATATGCCCTATAAGCCAATTGAAATTGTATTCTAATGGGATATTCTTATATCTTCCAGACCAATGTATTGACAATTTTATCAATAAAGGCATTATTTTATCATTCGCTGTGTCTTAATTATAAATTAGGAAATGATAAACCCCATAGATTAAGGCTATGGTTTTAGGGGTATGATGTGATCATACCAGTGAGACCTAAAACCTTGAAACCTTAATCTAAAATATTCTTGGTCGGTGGAATTTTAAGTAGGGGATCAATTTTTCCGGAAAGCCCAGCACATTCTATGTATGTTTGGGTGACTGATCTCACTGTCACAGGTGTAGGACACTAATACTAGAATGTGGGTGCTTATTAGATAATAAGTTCACTGAATGGATCCAACCTGAGAATCTCTAATAGAGCCTTATCTGCTTGTCAATAGAATATTCTCATATTAGAAAGTTATACATATAATCCTTTGACTTGAGATTACCATGGAACCTTGTATCCATGAAACCATGTTTTGGTTCATACTCATTCATGACTAAGTAATGTACGGGATGTTCTAGATATGGTGGATTGAATATGAAGGTTGTGAGTAGATCAATATGGAAACGATCACTCCTAGTAAGAGGAGATCGCATCCTACTTGTTTTTAATTACTTGATGGTTCGGGAGTCTTTGATCAAAGCATAATGAATATTAAAAATGGTTTCTAATATTGCATTAAATTTGAATCCTCATTATCAATTTGAAACAAATATGAATATGATATTGAATTTGACATAATTCCATATTCAGAGTCATATTCGGGATGTTTGGTGATCACAGGATTGAATTGTATAGTAGCTTTCCATTGAAGGGTATTTTTGGTATTTCCACCAAAAATTCCATGTCTTCCAGGTAGGTATGAAATGTTGCTAGAAGTCAATCATGTCTTGTAGGTTGATCAAATTAAATAGTTTTAATTAGATAATGAATTAGAATGAGTTCTAATTTTCAATCGGGATAGCTTGGTTTGACCAAAATCGGTTAGAAAGAGTTCTAATCAGGTTCGGTCAACTTGCACTCGAACCTACTGCTGGCTAGATATGGAACCCAATGGGTCACATATGAAAGAGGATTGATCAAGGATTTAATTTGGATTAAATCATGTTTGCAGGACAAACACACTAGCATGTGTTGCAAACCCTAGCTCGAAATCAAATCGGATTTGAGATTATGGTTCCGAATTAGCCTTAATTGGGTTCTAATTGAGCCTAATTGAAGACTAATTAAGTAATTTGGGTTTTGGGATAATCCATGGCTAACCCAATTGGCTAAGCAAACACCCAAATCAGCTCCTCCACTCGCCCATTTTATTTTGTGCTCCGAATGAGAAGAGTCCATGCGCGCATGGACTCTTCACATCTTAGCGCAAAAAACTTCGTGAAGAGTTTTGGGGAGGCCTCCTTTCTCAAATTAGCACCCCTTTTGTTGATCATTGGATGGCCATCAAATGGTGGGAATTTAATCTGGATTTTAAGAAAGGCGTGGTTGCTTCCCGGTTGCATGAAATGATGTCTCTTCGGAGATTTAAGTTCGCGACTTCTTCCTTTTAAATTCATCGCGACTTTTCCTTTAAGAAAAGCTGTGAGATTAAATCTGGAAGGCCATGAGAAATTAAGAAAGGGCGTGAGAAGAGTTTTGCAGAGGGATGTGATCTTTGGATTGACATCTATACGTAAACTATTTAAGGAGTGGTATTATGGGTGTTTTGTTTATTGGTTTTCTTCCTCTCCTGAATACTGTTTCCCACTTTTCTTGTTTAAGAAGAGTTTCCTTTACAGAGTTAGAACTCTGTCGAAACTCTAATCTATAACAAGAGTAAGAGTGAAACTCTTGAATGGCAAAGGAAAGAAATAGAAAATTTTTTCCTTCTCTCTTGTTTAAAGATAATAGTTATCTTAGTAGTTTTTCTTTAAGATAATTTATTAATTTAGGACATTCTTCTTTCTTCAAGAAAGTAGTGTTCTTTTGAATAAGTGCTTAAGGGAAGACAAGGACAAGGCTAGGAAGAAGGAAGTGCAAAGGAAGAGGGACCATTTCATAGAAGAGTTAGTGTCTTGATTGCTTCTCTTGTGGATCACCGTTGGAGGGTGGACTTTTGGACACCTGGTGGAGTGATCAAGTTTGTTTCAAGAAATCTGTAACCAAATTTGGATTTAGCGATCAAAGGTTGGTACTTTAATTTAATGTGTTATTTAATTGCATGTTTGTATGATTTTGTCTATCATAAGGAGGTCTTGTTTTTAGGGTTCGGTAAGGATTTCATAATAATTTTTGAAATCCATGCTTCCGCCCTTGTTACTGAACCCTATAGTGGTATCAGAGCCACCTTATTAGAGCTAAATCATACAAAATTAAGTTGCCCAATTTTGTAGGACTCTTGAGGTTGCCCATTTTGGTAGGACTATACAAAATTGAAGTTGACCAATTTTGTAGGACTCTTGAGGTTGCCCATTTTGGTATGACTCTACAAAATTGAAGTTGACCAATTTTGTAGAACTCTTGAGGTTGCCCATTTTGATAGGACTCTACAAAATTGAAGTTGACCCATTATGTAGGACTCTTGAGGTTGCCCATTTTGGTCGGACTCTACAAAATTGAAGTTGCCTAATTTTGTAGGACTCTACAAAATTTTAAAGTTACATATGATTGATATGTTTATGCATATATGTATGTCACTGGTTAGGGTTTTCACTTAAACCTTAATTGATATAGAGATATGTTTAGCTTTCTAGTCATCATACTGAAATAAGGTTGCCCTGGCATAATGGTGGATCCATTATGTGGTAGATGGTTGTCCTAGTATGATGACACACTTGGCACATTATAAAATGATATATGATGAATGTTAATATTAGAATATGTTTCTATTTGAATTGCCATATATTAAAATAATATTAAGTTGTAATATGATTAACAAATAGCAATATTGGTCCGAATGTACAATAAATCAATTCGGTGTCTAGAAAGATGGTTCATGATCGGTAAAGAGATCGTGGTTTTTAATTGGTTCCATTGTCTGACCTGGCCAATTTTTATTGGTGTCTAGGAAAGCAACGGGGGGACTCCCACCTCTCTCCCATCTGCCTAGCCAAGTTGATTAATTATTATTTTGGACTAGCATGCTTAGTGTTAATCTACTACATTAGGGCCTTCCTTCATGCTAAAGTACTATTATATTATAAACCATATTAGGTTTGTTGTGTTAATGCAAGACCTAATATAGTGAATGATGTAATGTTACTTTAGTGCATAGAGATGCTTACAGGATATTCAATATAATACTTTGTTGTGTTACTGTAAGGGTACTTATATTTGAATGTTGACTGTATTGAAATGAAGGGTCTTACTTAACTAAAATATTATGGTTTGTTGTGTTACTACAAGGCCAATAATATTTTAGAGACAAAGTTTTTAATGTATTAGATATAATTGGAAAGAATTTCCTACCTATGAACTTATAGAAGATTTGTTGTGTTACTGCAAGATCTTCTATAAGTAATTAGGATCTCAACACCACTAATTGTATGACATAATGAGGGCTATGACATTTAGTGGGAGACATATTTAAATTAAAGTCCAAATTTAATTATGATTGTCAATACATGGTTGTTTGCTTATGTAATGTTTTTATTAATGTAGATAAATGGCATCTTCGTTATCACTGCGAAGCATTTTAGATACCAACAAATTAACTGGTCCAAATTATGTGGACTAGTTGAGAAATCTAAAGATTATACTCAGTTCAGAGAAGCTTGCTTATGTTCTTGATAACCCTAGTCTTACTCCACTAGGGGATGATGCTACAGAGGAAGATAGGGCCACATATAAGATGTGGCAGAATGATTCTCTTTCTGTCAAGTGTATCATACTTGCCTCCATGACTAATGAGTTACAGAGACAGCATGAAAGTATGGATACACATTCCATATTGCTCAATCATAAAGAGCTCTATGGGGAATATAGCCGGACTGCTCGATATGAAATATCCAAACAATTGTTCCATGCTAGAATGACAGAGGGCTCATCTGTACAAAACCATGTACTAATGGTTATTGACCTGATCACTCGATTAAGTCAATTAGGTTTTGTTATGGATGGGGAGTTAAATCAGGATCTGATCCTTCAATCACTCCCGGAATCATTCTCCCAGTTTGTTCTAAATTATCATATGAACAAACTAAATACTTCCTTGCCCGAACTATTAAACATGCTGAAAACAGCCGAGTGCCATATCAATAAGGATAAGGCTCCACTTCTTCTTGTGAAAGGGAACAACAAGAAGAATGGTGCGGGCACCAGACTCATAAGAAGACTTCAGGGCTCCATCTGGATCTCTGATTGACCTTGCTCGAAGAATTAGGGTTTTCTGGTTTTGTAATAAGGGTTGACCTGATCAACTCAATTTTGAGTCTGTAATTTTGTCATTTCAATTTTTATTGGGTCATATTGACTCAGTCCAAGTCTAAGGCCCAGGTAGGTGTCATTCCCTTTGCCATAGGGCACCACATTTTCCAGCTACAAGTGGGTGCCACACTCCCTGCCACATCTCCATCCAGTGTACATTGGTCCCCACGCCTCAAGTAAGCAGGTTCTTTTTTCTTGCACCACTTGGGGGAGAAATCCATCAAGATACCTCAATCCAAGGAGGAGACAACTTCTTTCCAGATAAACCCAAGCCAGGATGGCAAGAATTTTTCTTGAAAAGAGGATCAAGGAGGTGCCCCACAATGTTCCATAAAAATCCAAGTTATAAAAGGGAAGAGAGCATGTCTTGGGGAGAAAATCAAGGAGGCACCCAAAAGTTTCCAAAAGTGCCAAAGCCATGAAAGGAAGAAGCCTAAACTTGTGGAGCAAGACTAGGAGGTGTCCAAATGAGCCAAACCATGAAGGGAAAATCCTCGATTCATGGAGAGATACTAGGAGACACCCCCATAACCTGCCATTTGGAGCTGATTTTCAAGTTTTCTTGGAGTTTTTGGGCTGCCCATTCATGGAAGGAGTCTTGGGAAGAGAATTTGATGCCTAAAGTGTGGGTTAGTCCTATTAGTCCCACATGGGAAATGTATAAAATTTTATTTCTTTGTTATGTCTATATATTCAACTCTATGTAACTCTTGAATTTAAAAAAATGATGAATGAAATCAATTTCTTTGTGAGCAACTTTGTGTTTCTCTCTTCCGCACTTGTATTCAGGTGTTGAGCTCCGTGAGGGAGTAAATCCGGGTTCCCTAGGAACCTTGAGGAGGTGTGAGATCTCCAACCCCAAAACCCTAGCTTAGTTCACCCATCTCTACTCCACCACCACCAAACCCTAATTTTCCATCTACATCCCATGGCCCCTCTCTTCCACATAGAGGCCGGCCACCAGCATCCAGGTTCAGATCAACTGTTTCAACTACAGAGCAAGTTCAAAGAAGAGTCAGATCAGTATCAAGATCTCCGGAACTTCTACATCCAACAATCTTCATTAAGTCCTCAGGTCAGTGTCTTTCTTTGAGTTTCTGGTTCTTTTTTTTTATTCTTCTTCTTTCAGATCCTGAGTTTGAGAAGAAGGCCAACCTTGCCATAGGACTACAATCCGAGGATCCATTGCGAAGATACCCCGTCTCCAAGGATCCTACAATCTGCTCGAGAGTGTCCTTCAATTGAAGCAACGAGAGATATCACAGTCAGATATAAAACCTTCTCTTCTCTCTTCGTCTGTTTCTTGAAAGAGGAGTAAACCCTAGGTCTGGGGGTTTCTCAATCCCCAGCGATCCTACTTCTGAGTTATTCTGATAATCCACTCCTTTTAATTGTGCTTTCTGTCATTTCTTAGTTTCTTTCAACATTAGTTTATCTTTCCTTTGAGTCAAAGCCGACTTCTGAAAATAAATAAAAAAAAAAATACATTAATTTTAATTTGCTTCTGCATTCCACATTTTTGTTCTGCATCAATTTTGGTATCAGAGCTTCCGTACTGCATCATTTTTGGTATCAGAGCCCAGTCTAGGGTTTCTGTTTTGCTTGCTTGTTTTAAGTCTCTCTCCTTTTTACTTTGTCTGCTCGAAGTAGACTTTCTAGGATGTCCGGTCCTAGGAACGAAGCAAGGTGCAAACCTCGTCTTCCCATTCCATGGGGTGTTCCTAGGGTGTGTAGGGGATCCGTTGGGTTACAACTTCGTAGAAGGAATTGTAAACGGGGGAAGCACCTGTTTTCAGTCCATAACTACTCTGTTGCAGGAATTGTTTCTCAGTGAAGGTAACTCCAAATTATGTGATTTTTGTTTTTTTGGAACCAATATTATTGAAGCTATTTTACCTAATTTTCCTGTGATTTATTGGCTTCCTTGAAATTTTTGAGAGTTAAATTACTGCAACTCTATTTTTGTGTTCTGCAATTCAATTATCTTGAGTGAACATCTCCTAACTCATCCTGAAGGCATTTGAGCATCTAAGATTAGGGGAGGAGTTGATAACCTCTCCTTAGCCCACAACCACCACTCCCTCATTCGATCCTAAGCCTAACTTTAAATTTATTAGACTTAATTTGCCCTAGTGGGCTAGGGACATCAACAAGTCGGGTCAAGGCTAGTGTCGAGTCAGTTTGTCTAGTTACTCTGTGTATGCTTTGTACTCAGTGTCTAGAACAGTGGTTCAGGGACTACGTCCCGAAGGGCTTGTGTGCTGGTCCGCCTACCTGGCCAATCACTGATTGGTGTCTAGGATTGGCAATTAGGGACCTAACACTCCCCTTACACCTGCCTGGCTGAGTCCCGAGTTACACAGGCTAGCTTGCCACTCTGATTGGGCATCTAGTTTGGACTCTAGGTCTAGTGAGCCAGTAGTCACTTTAGTCTAGTCACATTCTGTGTGTTTGCTTACATCATCATGTATGCCCGGAATGGAGTACCTTACCAACCTGGTCAAACCCAACCTGATTTAGAGGCCATGGTTAGAGCTCTTACTGAAAGTATGAACAAATTGAGTCAGGATATGACTGCTACTGTTACCCAGTGTAAAGAATAAGTCCATGAGAATTTTACCCAGCTTAGGGATCGAGTCCAAGTACTTGAGAAACGTAGACATCAAAATTGGACCCCTGATCCAAAATTTAATAGGCCCCAACCTCATCCATGCCAGGAGCCTAGGAGGACCTTATACCGTGATCCCGAGCATAACCTTAGGAAGCCTAACCATGATATCTATAGTGTGGATCGTGTCTATGAGAGGTCCTTACAATATTCTAGACCAGTCACTCAACAACCCATGTCTTCTAGATCAAACCATTTAGATCCACACCCATGCCCAAGTAAGGTCTCTACTAGCTTGAAACCCAGTGTGACCCAGGTTCCTATATCGCAAGAATGTTTGTTTTGTGGAGAAAGAGGCCATAAATCTAGTCAGTGCCCATGCATAGGACTGGCTTGTGTACAGCTAAGTGGTAAGAATCCTAAAGATGACATTAATGAGGGAGAACCCAAGCCTACCAATGAGGAAGAAAGGTTAGGTATGACAAGCCTAGAATCAGTTGACCCGATTACCACTGACCCAAAACCCATTGAAGATGGCATCGAGGAAGTATATGATGCTGGCTTGAGTCTAGTTGATGAATTTAAGGGGGAAGAACTTGAAGAATGCGACATCGATACTATTGGTTCCTTACCTGAGGAGACCTTGGAGAGCAACCAAGTGGTAGGACCTAGTTCAGAAATTTAAGAGATTTGTGAGAATCAGGTTCCTTTAGTCAAATACCTCCAGGAAGAACTCATAGTGTTAGCCCGAGCTATCAGTTCGTACCCTCTAATGACAGTCATTCCCCAAGTACCAATTGAAGATCTTTGCACTGAACTGTTTAAGTTTGCCCACCTTATGGTAGATCCTCTCCTTAGGATGACTGAATCAAGCCTCTTACAATTGGACCTTGTCCCATGCCCAGCCACTAAGGTCTCTCCCGTAATCTCAGTTGAACATCCTTGTCTTGAGCGGATTGATTCACCCAGTCCTATAGAAGTCCTCCTTATGGCCCCAGACCCCTTCCTTCGCATGACTGACCTACCCTTCTATAGAGTATACCTTTCCACACCCATAGGTCAAATTTCAAGTCTTGAGGTCATCATCCGTAGGCCCTCCCATGAATCATTCTCTAATCCAGTTCTTGAGAAAGTGGATAATTATTTGCTTAGAGAACAAACCTTAACTATTGCAATCACATGTCCTAGGCTACTTCTTGAACCATCTCTTGATCCATTCCTAGGAGTAGCAAACTTTTCCTTTCGTAAGGATGACCAGTTGACACTCATAGATCACCATTCAAACCTTCAGGTCACCACCTTTAGTCAACAGGTAATTCGAGACTCCACCTCATATCTCCTCCCTTTCTCTAGGACTTCCAATGCTTCTTACACCATCCAAGTATACTTTGTCGAAGCCTTTAGAGTGAACCATGTGTCAGAACCTATTAGGTTTGCCACCTACTTCTGGAAGACCTTATGGCACCTACTAGGCATCCATAATAAGTTTTCATGCTCTGCATGCCCTCCTCCGACCCAAGGTCAAACCAAGAGAGCCTTAGTTTGTTAGGTTTAGACTTAGGGTTCCTTTGTAATAAAGTCCATTCTTTAGCAATGCGTCGTCAGTCTAGTTTAGTTTTCTTGACCCTTTACTAGGCTTTGGCTCAGATTTTGGTTTGATTGAGAGCACCAGGAATTGGGATTTATATTTTGTCCAGGGCTGAAATTGCATTCAATGTTTCGATCAAAAGGTCTATAGGCTAGAGTCCCTTTGAAATTGTTAATGGATACAAGCCTCACACACCACTTGATCTGATTTCACTATTAGCCCACACACATAAGTCTCTTGATGCACTTGCATAGCATGTAAAGGACTTGCATAAAGAAATTCATGCCAAAATAATTTTAAGTAATGAAACTTATAAGAAGTTGGCTGATTCTCAAAGACGAGTCAAAACTTTTGTTGAGAGAGACTATGTAATGATTAGGTTAATGCCTGAGCGGTTTTCTCTTGGAACCGTTAGAAAGTTACATGCTAGAGGAGCTGGACCATTTAGAGTGGTGAAGAGAGTAGGATCCAATGCCTATGTGCTCGAGTTACCTCCTGAACTAGGCATTAGCTCCACTTTCAACATTATAGACCTAGTAGAGTACAGGGAGCCAACTGTGATTCCCAGTGAGCCTTTTGAACCTAATCCTGTTATTGAGAGTGATCCCGATCCTGTGTATCCACAAACAAACTGGCCTGTGAGGAAAGAGCAGATTGGAAAGATCCTGGATGATCAGGAAATCTCTACTCGTAATCGAGGATACCAAAGATACCTGGTCTACTGGCAAGGAAGGCCAGACTCTGATGACTCTTGGATCTCCCGAGAAGAACTACAAGATTTGGATCCAGACCTCTTGGAGAGATACCAGAGCCAACTTGAGCCTTACTCGACAAGGTCAAGTTCCTCCCATCCCGGGAGATTTGGTGCGGGCACCAGACTCAGAAGAAGACTTCAGGGCTCTATCTGGATCTCTGATTGACCTTGCCCGAAGAATTAGGGTTTTCTGGTTTTGTAATAAGGGTTGACCTGATCAACTCAATTTTGAGTCTGTAATTTTGTCATTTCAATTTTTGTTGGGTCATGTTGACTCAGTCCAAGTCCAAGGCCCAGGTAGGTGTCATTCCCTTTGCCATAGGGCACCACATTTTCCAGCTACAAGTGGGTGCCACACTCCCTGCCACATCTCCATCCAGTGTACCTTGGTCCCCATGCCTCAAGTAAGCAGGTTCTTTTTTCTTGCACCACTTGGGGGAGAAATCCATTAAGATACCTCAATCCAAGGAGGAGACAACTTCTTTCCAGATAAACCCAAGTCAGGATGGCAAGAATTTTTCTTGAAGAGAGGATCAAGGAGGTGCCCCACAATGTTCCATAAAAATCCAAGTTATAAAAGGGAAGAGAACATGTCTTGGGGAGAAAATCAAGGAGGCACCCAAAAATTTCCAAAAGTGCCAAAGCCATGAAAGGAAGAAGCCTAAACTTATGGAGCAAGACTAGGAGGTGTCCAAATGAGCCAAACCATGAAGGGAAAATCCTCGATTCATGGAGAGATACTAGGAGACACCCCCATAACCTGCCATTTGGAGCTGATTTTCAAGTTTTCTTGGAGTTTTTGGGCTGCCCACTCATGGAAGGAGTCTTGGGAAGAGAATTTGATGCCTAAAGTGTAGGTTAGTCCTATTAGTCCCACATGGGAAATGTATAAAATTTTATTTCTTTGTTATGTCTATCTATTCAACTCTATGTAACTCTTGAATTTAAAAAATGATGAATGAAATCAATTTCTTTGTGAGCAACTTTGTGTTTCTCTCTTTCGTACTTATATTCAGGTGTTGAGCTCCGTGAGGGAGTAAATCCGGGTTCCCTAGGAACCTTGAGGAGGTGTGAGATCTCCAACCCCAAAACCCTAGCTTAGTCCACCCATCACTACTCCACCACCACCAAACCCTAATTTTCCATCTACATCCCATGGCCCCTCTCTTCCACATAGAGGCCGGCCACCAGCATCCAGGTTCAAATCAACTGTTTCAACTACAGAGCAAGTTCAAAGAAGAGTCAGATCAGTATCAAGATCTCCGGAACTTCTACATCCAACAATCTTCATTAAGTCCTCAGGTCAGTGTCTTTCTTTGAGTTTCTGGTTCTTTTTTTTTGTTCTTCTTCTTCCAGATCTTGAGTTCGAGAAGAAGGCCAACCTTGCCATAGGACTACAATCCGAGGATCCATTACGAAGATACCCCATCTCCAAGGATCCTACAATCTGCTCGAGAGTGTCCTTCAATTGAAGCAACGAGAGATATCACAGTCAGGTATAAAACCTTCTCTTCTCTCTTCATCTATTTCTTGAAAGAGGAGTAAACCCTAGGTCTGGGGGTTTCTTAATCCCCAGCGATCCTACTTCTGAGTTACTCTGATAATCCACTCATTTTAATTGTGCCTTCTGTCATTTCTTAGTTTCTTTCAACATTAGTTTATCTTTCCTTTGAGTCAAAGCCGACTTCTGAAAATAAATAAATAAAAAAAAATACATTAATTTTTATTTGCTTCTGCATTCCACATTTTCGTTCTACATCAATTTTGGTATCAGAGCTTCCGTACTGCATCAAAGAAGGCAGGCTAAAAGGGTTTTAATAAGAAGAAACTAAACCCTAAAGGTGGCATCAGCAAGAAAAAGGGAAAGAAGGCCTCCGATAAGATGACCTGTTTCTTCTGCGAAAAAGTAGGTCACTGGAAAAGGAACTGCGAGGCTTACCTTGCAAGTTTGAAGCCTGGTGCATCAAATGCGTCAAAAGGTGTGTATGAAATACATACAATATTGTCATTAAATTCTTCCATTTCAAATACTTGGATATTAGATACCGCCTGTGGTTACCATATCTGCAAATCATTGCAGGGACTGCAGAAGCTTGAAATATTAAAGGAAGGTGACTTCGAACTCTATGGTGCTGGAGGAGAAATCATCCAGGTTGAAGCTGTAGGAATCTATTACTTGAAGTTACCGTCTGGGAAGATCTTAGAGCTAAAGAATTGTTATTATATGCCTAAGATCACTAGAAATAATATATCTATACCCTTGTTGTTTGAACAAGGTTATGTAATAGATGTAAAGAGAAATGGTTGCTCTATTAAGTTTTCTAATGAAATTATTTGTTCTGGCATATTTTGCAATGGTATCTTGACTCTATCATTCAATGACAATGTGTTTCATATTAATGAACATAAACGAAAGAGAGAAAATCTGAATAACACATTACTTTGGCATTGTCGCCTTGGTCATATTAGTGAAAACAAGATTAGCAAGTTATACAAGGAGAAAATCCTTGATCCTTATGATTATGAATCGTTAGGAACTTGCGAATCATGTCTCATGGGTAAGATGACCAAGACTCCATTTAGTGGACATGGAGAGATAACAACTGAGTTATTAGGACTTATACATACTGATGTATGTGGTCCAATGACAACTCAGGCTAGAGGAGGATACTCTTACTTCATCACATTTACTGATAATTTATCAAGGTTCGGATATGTGTATCTTATGAAACACGAATCCGAAGCTTTTGATAAGTTCAAAGAGTATCAAAGTATGGTCGAAAAACAAACCAAGAAAAGTATAAAAGTTCTTCGATCTGATCGAAGAGGAGAGTACTTATCCAAGGAGTTCTTAGACCATCTTAAGGATAATGGAATTCTCTCAGAATGGACTCTTCCTTTTACACCGCGCTTAATGTTGTAAGTGAAAGGAGAAATCGTACCCTATTAGATATGGTACAGTCCATGATGTGCTTCATAGATTTATCTATTTCCTTCTGGGGTCATGCCTTGGAAACTGCTGCATATATTCTGAACAAAGTACCTTCTATATCTGTCTCTAGCACTCCATATGAAGTATGGAGTGGAAAGAAACCTTATCTTAAATAATTTAAGATATGGGGATGTCTGGCTTATGTCAAAAGAAATTTTGGACATAAGTTGGATACTAGAGCAGATAAATGTCTATTTGTAGGATATCCTAAAGAAACTAGGGGATATCTATTCTTTAACCCTACTGAACAAAAGGTGTTTGTCAGTAGGCATGCGACTTTTCTGGAAAAGGAATTTATCCTACAAAAGAATAGTGGGAGAAATTAAGAAAGGGCATGAGAAGAGTTTTGCAGAGGGATGTGATCTTTGGATTGACATCTATACGTAAACTATTTAAGGAGTGGTATTATGGGTGTTTTGTTTATTGGTTTTCTTCCTCTCCTGAATATTGTTTCCCTCTTTTCTTGTTTAAGAAGAGTTTCCTTTACAGAGTTAGAACTCTATCGAAACTCTAATCTATAACAAGAGTAAGAGTGAAATTCTTGAAAGGCAAAGGAAAGAAATTGAAAATTTTTTCCTTCTCTCTTGTTTAAAGACAATAGTTATCTTAGTAGTTTTTATTTAAAACACAATATATTCATTTAGGACATTCTTCTTTCTTCACGAAAGTAGTGTTCTTTTGAATAAGTGTTTAAGGGAAGACAAGGACAAGGCTAGGAAGAAGGAAGTGCAAAGGAAGAGGGACCATTTCCTAGAAGAGTTAGTGTCTTGATTTCTTCTCTTGTGGATCACCATTGTATGGTGGACGTTTGGACACCTGGTGGAGTGATCTAGTTTGTTTCAAGAAATCTGTCACCAAATTTGGATTTAGCGATCAAAGGTTGGTACTTTAATTTAATGTGTTATTTAATTGCATGTTTGTATGATTTTGTCTAAAATAAGGAGGTCTTGTTTTTAGGGTTTGGTAAGGATTTCATAATAATTTTTGAAATCCATGCTTCTGCCCTTGTTACCGAACCCTACAATAGAAAAAGGAAAAAAAAATCAAAGGAAGTGGAAAAGGGAAGAAGAAGCTGGAAAGGTGGCTAGGGTTTTCTGATTATTTGATATATAGGATAACTAGGGCCTCACACCCCGTGATGCTCCGAAGAACAAAAGAAGGGCCTCATACCCCATGATGCACACAGCAAAGAAAATTTGACAGAATGTTAACTTTATTTTATAAATAATAATTGAATTTACAAGAGGAATTGATGGTGCTATTTATAGACCATCTACAAGTAGAGTAAGGGCAAGTAACTTCCTTGATTGTTTCCCTTGGACATTAAAGACTATGAAATTTCTTCTTGGGTGTCTTGGAACTCTTAGTTGTGATCTTTCCTTGGACTTCATCTGGCTTGGGTGACATTAGTTGAGAAGCTTCGTCCCTTTGAATTTTGGGTGATAAAATGAGGAGTCTTTCTTGTTTACTCCTCTTAAAATCAGCGATGCCTTGTATATTATTTAAATGGGCGACAATAAGAAGGATGGGCACTAATATTTCATGAGATGTTGGTGACAAAATGGCATTCTCCTCTTGGATTTGAATTTAAATGGTATCTATTATTTTCTTGAATTCAAACTCAAGCTTGTTAGGATAAATAAGAGCCCACTTGTAGTTGAATTCTTCAAGGTATGCACCCCATTTTTCCTTAGCCGACACTTCTTGGAATGAGCAACAAAATAAGAAGAGGATGGGTATCAAAATAAGGTGTAGAGTTCTTCTCTTTTACTCTGGAAGCAGAGAGTCCCCCCAAGCTCTCCACACCAGAGGTCTTCTGTTTCCGTCGATCGTCCCACTGACTTGATCATCGGAGTGTCTTTGCTAGAATCCTTGGCCTAGGTCCGCCCGATGGAGGGAGCCGATTCACGAGGTCGGAGGCGAGTGCCCAGCGGGAGGGACCCGACGCGCTAGAGCAACGGGCCACGACGATCCAGGCGGCCACAGATTGGCACGCTAGGAAGGGGGGCAGATCAAATCTTTTCAATTGGTGGACAATAGTAGCCACCTTCATCCTCAACCCCGGGGGTAGATTGGGGACACGAGGATGGGGGCACGGGAGCTCCCCCTCTCTCGAGGCTCCGGGGAGTGGACTCGAGAAAAGGTTCTGAGCCTGAAGGGGCGTCGTCATCCCCAGCAAGATCACGGGGAAATGTTCAAACCCATGCCAATGCTATGGGTGGTTGACCGCACAGGTTCCAAAAAAAAATTAAAAAATAAAAAAGAAAGGAAAAAGGGGAAGAAGAGACGAAGAGGAGAAGGAAAAAGGGTCTAATTATCGTGGAAAGAAATCCATGCTCGTGGTCTTTTCAAGCACCTGGCACCTTTCACGGAGTTCCATCTTCCCAAACAATGGAGTCTCATACTCCCATGCAACGGAGTCTCATACTCCAATGCAACGGAGTCTTATCTCTCCCATGCAACAGACTCCTACTCTCCCATGCAACTGGGTCTCTTTCCTCCTATGCAATTAATATGAGACACTACGGCACATAAATTAATATGCTGATCAATTGAATGAACCTAGAAATTCCACCGCAGACCTTTTCCTCCAACCCCTCTCAAAAGGCTTAATGTGAAGGAGAACGAGTAATACCTCATCCTTTATATAGACTTCAATCTTAAATTAACGGATAAATAAGAAAATCTAAAGTTTCCATTTAGTCAAGAAATGTCTGCTTTGTAACAAAGATATATATATATATATATACATATATATATAAGGTCACCTCACCACTTCAAATTGCCAACCTATGTTGGTCAGAAAGGGGAATTCTTTGTGCATCGCTATCAACGGAGAAAAAATATGTCACTCCATATAATTGAATTAATAATTAATAAAAAGGGTTTCATGATCTTCAATGCTGCAGGGTTTTAATATAGAATAATTTTTTTATTTTAAATTTTTAATAATAAAAATATTATTTTTTTGAAAATAATTATGATATTTTATGGTTGAATTATGAAATGTCATAATTTTTTCAAAAAAAAAATTTGTTATCAAAATTTTTATAAATTTTTCAATAATAAAAATATGTCTTTAATTTTTTAGAAGAGAAAAAATATTTTTATTATTAAAATTTTGAAATAAAAAAGTTTGGTTATATTGGTTCAATGTTGTGTTGAAGACCGTATGGCCCACATATTAACATGTTGATCAATCGAAAGAACCAAGAAATTCCATTGCATAGCTTTTCCTCCAACCTGACTCAAAAGGCTTTACGTGAAGGAGAACAAGCAATGCCTTATCCTTTATACAAACTTCAAGCTTAAATTAAAGGAAAAATGAGAAAATCATATTTTCCCAAATCATGTTTTTAAATTGAATAAAGCTTTATATGGTCTGAAACAGGTAACTAGAGCCTGGTATGATAGACTGAGTAAATTTTTAATTACAAATGAATTTGTTAGAGGTAGTGTTGACACCACTCTGTTTATTAAAAGAAAGAAAAATGATATTTTGATTGTTCAAATTTATGTTGATGACATTATCTTTGGATCTACTAATGAATCTTTGTGTCAAGACTTTGCTAAGCTAATGCAGGGAGAATTCGAAATGAGCTTGATGGGCGAATTAAGTTACTTTCTTGGACTTCAAATTAAACAAACTAAAGAAGGTATTTTGATCAACCAAGCCAAGTACATTAAAGAAATAATCAAGAAATTTGGCATGGAATCAAGCAAGAAAATTGGAACACCAATGAGTCCTGCATGTAGACTTGACAAAGATGAGAATGGCATAAATATTGATCAAAAGCTATATCGAGGTATGATCGGATCATTACATTATTTAATAGCTAGTAGACCTGATATATTATTTAGTGCTTGTATGTGTGCACGTTTTCAATCTAATCCTAAAGAATCATACATCACAGCTATTAAGAGAATTATTAAATACTTGAAAGGCACTTGTAATGTTGGTCTGTGGTATTCTAAGAATACATCACTGAAACTAACTAGTTATTCTGATGCTGATTATGGAGGATGCAAAATAGATAGAAAGAGTACAAGTGGCACCTGTCAATTTCTAGGTGTTAACTTGATCTCTTGGCACTATTGCAAACAGAACTCTGTAGCTTTATCTACTGTTGAGGTAGAATATGTAGCTGTTGGGAGCTGTTGTGCTCAAGTGTTATGGATCAAGCAACAACTAGAGGATTATGGTGTTGTCCAATCTAAAATTCCTATCAAATGTGATAATACTAGTGCTATTAACTTATCAAAAAATCCAATTCAACACTCATGAACTAAGCACATTGAAATTCGACATCATTTTATTCGTGTTCATATTTTGAATAATGTTGTTGAACTTGAATTTGTACCTACTGAAGACCAATTAGCGGACATTTTCACTAAACCTTTAAGTCAAGACAGATTTGAGATAATTAGAGGAGAATTAGGGTTATGTGACCCATTTTGAACCTATCTGACCTAATTCTTGAAAATTATGGAAAAATTATCTAGAAATTTCTAAATTCTCTTTAGAGCATAGGGCAACCTAGATTGGACTCTAGGAACCCTAGAAAATTGAGTTTGACCATTTTTGAATTTTAGAATAGATTTTAGCTCGAGCCGACTCGAACTTTCAGTATTTTGGCGAGCCGACTCGCAGGACAGACCGAATGTTTTTTAATAGGGTTTCCACTTTCCCTATTCACCACTCTTTCTAAATTTCAACCTTTTCTCTCTAGCCGACTCTTCTCTTCTCACCAAAAAATCACTCCAAAACCCTTTCTACCTTCTCAAATCCTTAATCTTTGGAGAATTGGGCCTCGCAAGGTGGTGGCAAAGAATGCAACACGAGTTGTTCGGACTGCAGCAGAGGAAAGGAAGAGCAAAAGGCATTTAGATACTTCATTTCCACAAGAAGAGCAGCTACTTGAGCAAGAAGAAGTTGTTCCTGCACCCCGGTGGTGTGGACACCAGAAGCAGAAGCAGAATAAAACCCTGCTCAAAAAAGGTTAACCTGATTCCACTTTGGATCGAAGATCACTAGGCTAAATTTTTCTTGTAAAGGGTAATTTACTTTTAAGAGTCCTGCAATTACTTAGTTTCAATTTCATGAATCCTGTAATTATATCCAATCGAGTCCTGTAATTATGTCCTGTCTCAATCTGGGCTCAAATAAGAACTCAATTAGAGTTCCATTAGGTTTATTTAAATCAAGTCCAAGCTACTTCAAGTTGAGGTTCACCAAACCACTTGGAGCTTCCAAATCAAGACCTTGGTCCACCAAGCTGGAATTCCACATCACCATGCCAACAAAGCAGCCACCAAGGATGCCACATCATCAGCCATGTCACCTTCAAATGGGCGCCTAAAGGGGAGATCGACCAAGCATTTTAAATTCAAAGAAACCGGCCAATCTCCATGAATTTCTCCTTATCCCATGTAACAAGGCCCCATATCCTCCAACCTCCCTTGTAATCCTCCATAATTTGGGGAGAATCTCCTTGAATTTCTCCTTATCCATGTAACAAGGCCCCATATCCTCCAACCTCCCTTGTAATCCTCCATAATTTGGGGAGTATTCAAATTTCAAAAGTTTTGTAAGGCTATTAAAAAGCCTTGGATGCCCCATTGTAAAAGGGGATTTGATTTTTGGAGATTAATGAAAGTTGAAGTTGAATTGAAGTTTTATGTTTTGAGTGATTGTCTCTAAGCCCCTCTTCCACACCAAACTATTCTCTCTTCCAAGCATCCAACGCCCAAGTCAAGAAGAAGGCCTTGGAGTCGGCCAAGCCATCTCAAATCTCTTTCTTTGCTCACAAATTTTCCATCCCTTCCATATGCATGCCTTTCTTCTTCCTTAACTCTTATTCTTTATATGCAGGGTCCTTCAAGGTTTTCGAGTTGCAAGCAGGGTCTTCCTTGACAAGGAACCAACAAGCTGAAGCCCATGTCCAGGGTTCTGATCTCTGTTATCCAAGGTTCTTCAGTTCTGAGCGTTGGTAGTTTTAAGGTATGAATCAAAAGAAGGTTGGAAAGCTCATCACGGTAAGTCCACAATCATTAGCCCCTATTATCTAGATCTTCTTCCTTTTTAATTTAGGATTGTGTCTAATCAGGTAAAAGTCCATTTTCATGTAATCCTTAAGACTTATTATGATGAGTACAATGCTAATGTAATTAGGTTTCATTGCTCTACAAACCATATTCAAAACATTAATCATATGCTTGCCGCATCAAATTGGTATCAGAGCGTGGTTGCATTATGGTAGAATAGTTTTCTTTAAATCCAAGCAAGATCTAAAATTCATGCCTCCTGAGCGGGTGTACTCTAGTACACTGTCATGACCCATGGGAATAATGAGCCCCTGGCCGGACGTGAATTTTTAGATTGAAGTTTGGGTAAGCCATTGCACTTGTTTGATTAGGTTCTGTTTTCTGAAAACTTGCATCTATTTACTGTAATCCGTCTGCAGCTCCAAAGGCAAGTCACTAATTTTTTGTTGAACTATTTTTTTTCTTGTTCCTTTTTAAGTTAGTTATCACCATATTAAATTTCATCATCATAAAAAAATTATAAAAAAAATGAAAATTTCTGCAGTTTGACACTGTCATTAGGGTTCTGTTCTATCCTTTTTATTTATCTTCAATTGTAGGATATGCTTAGAGTAGTATAGATTTTAGTTTTAAAATTCCTTTCACTTGCATTGAAACATATAAGTTAGGAATCCTCTGTGAGTTTTTTAGAGTTTTTGGACATTTTTTTCATCACGTTTTCCACACCACTTTCAAACTGCAACACACTTTTGCAGCACCTTTGCATTTCATTCATCTCATGAGAAATCAAATTAAGGGCATCAATTTGACATAGGGTCAGGATTTCATCATCTGTTCCTAGCCCAAAAATCACCAACCAGCATATCGATCCTAGCCCATTAATTAAAATTGAGAAGAACATTAATTGCCCTAGTGGGTTAGGGACACCAACAAATTGGGTTCAGGTTAGGGTCAAGTTAACTGTGTCAGCTAATTGGTGTGTGCTTACTAGCTTGGTGTCTAGGATTGATGCATCAGGGCTTGTGATTTGGTCCGCCTACCTGGCCAATCTCAGATTGGTGTCTAAGGTTGGCAATCAGGGACCTTCACTCCCCACCACCTATCTGGCTAAGTCCCATAAGTACTACTAGCTAGTTGGTTCACTTAATTAGACCTCTAATTTGTGCTCTAGGTCTAGGAAACCTTAGCTCGAGCTTGAGTCCATTTGCATGCATGACAACTAGAGCAGGGACACCATATTCACCAATCCAAGCCCAGTCTAGTGTAGCCATGGACCCGAATCTTGAAACCATGCTGAAAGGCCTAAATGATCTAATGGCCCAATTGAACCAAATGCTGGCTAAACAATTTTCCTTAGACCAACCAACTCCTACTTTCCCATTAGCTCATATGAATGATAGGAGTAAGAGTTCTGAAGTACAAGTTGAGTTCATGAATACTCAAGACTTAGGGTATCCTCAAACTGAAGGGCTAGGGAAGGAAGAAGGCAAATTTGAAACTAGTAAATATATGTATGAGACCGACATAAGTTTAATAGATGAAAATGAAGGGGAAGACTGTGAAGAGAACAACTTTAGTACCTTACCTGAGGAAACCTTTGGTAAAGAAAAGATTATTGAGCCTAGTCCTGAAACATCAGAACAACCAAAATTTAGTGAGGACTTGGTTCCCGTAAGACAATGCCCTCAGGAAGAATCCAATACTTTAGCTTCGACACAAGAACTCCTTCAGGTACCTAAGAAGAACCCAATCATTATTCTAGAAGACTTTCCTGATGACCTTCAACTACCTAGAAGCATCTCGCCTGTAGATCAAAATTCTAATCTTAAGGTCATCATGAGTAACCAAGGTCTATTTCAAGATTTCCCTAAATTATCCCAAGTCTCGGATTCCTATTTCCTACCTTTCTCTGAGTCTTATCATAATTTTAGAGCCATTAAGTTTCATTTTGATGAGATTACTAGGATGCATGAGCTTTTAAAGCCTATTCCTTTTGCTACCTACTTTTGGAAAACCTTATGGCATTTGCTAGGAACCCATGATAAATTCTCATGTGCATACCAGACCAGGGTCAAACCTAGAGAGTCATTAATCTATTAGGTTTAGGTCCTAGAAAGTCCAATAAAATTCCTCTCAATAAGGATGCCTAGTTCAGTCTGCATTTTGTAAGTGCTTGTATAAATTTCTGAGTCTGCTGAATCTTTCGCACAGCATGTCACAAATTTGCATAAAGAAATCAGTAATAAGATCAAATTGAGCAATGAGACTTACAAACATTTAGCTGATTCACATAAGAGGGCTAAAGAATTCTGTGAAGGAGATTATGCGATGATTAGGCTCAACCCTGAACGGTTCCCCTCTAGAACCATAAAGAAGCTGCATGCCCGCGGAGCGGGACCTTTCAAGATCTTAAAGAAAATAGGGCCTAATGCGTATGTTTTGGAACTTCCACCTGATATGGGTATCAATACAACCTTTAATATTTCAGACCTAGTAGAATACAAAGAACCAGTACTAATACCTAGTGAGCCTTTTGGGCCAGAAACTTTCATTGAGAGTGAACATATTTTCGAGTCTCCACCACCAACCCTACCTGAGAGGAGAGAGAGGATTGAGAGAATCCTGGATGACAAGACCATTACTACAAGGAATAAGGACTATCAGCGATACCTGGTTCAATGGCAAGGTCGACCTGAGTCCGACAACTCTTGGATTACTCGAGAGGACCTGCAAAGACTTAACCTAGACTTGTTCGAGCATTACTAGGGCAAAACTGAACCATACTCGACTGGGTCGAGTTCTGCCCACCCCAAGAGAATTGGTGTGGACACCAGAAGCAGAAGCAGAATAAAACCCCGCTCAAATAAGGTTAACCTGATTCCACTTTGGATCGAAGATCACTAGGCTAAATTTTTCTTGTAAAGGGTAATTTACTTTTAAGAGTCCTGCAATTACTTTGTTTCAATTTCATGAATCCTGTAATTATGTCCAATCGAGTCCTATAATTATGTCCTGTCTCAATCTGGGCTCAAATAAAAACTCAATTAGAGTTCCATTAGGTTTATTTAAATCAAGTCCAAGCTACTTCAAGTTGAGGTTCACCAAACCACTTGGAGCTTCCAAATCAAGACCTTGGTCCACCAAGCTGGAATTCCACATCACCATGCCAACAAAGCAGCCACCAAGGATGCCACATCATCAGCCATGTCACCTTCAAATGGGCGCCTAAAGGGGAGATCGACCAAGCATTTTAAATTCAAAGAAACCGGCCAATCTCCATGAATTTCTCCTTATCCCATGTAACAAGGCCCCATATCCTCCAACCTCCCTTGTAATCCTCCATAATTTGGGGAGAATCTCCTTGAATTTCTCCTTATCCCATGTAACAAGGCCCCATATCCTCCAACCTCCCTTGTAATCCTCCATAATTTGGGGAGTATTCAAATTTCAAAAGTTTTGTAAGGCTATTAAAAAGCCTTGGATGCCCCATTGTAAAATGGGATTTGATTTTTGTAGATTAATGAAAGTTGAAGTTGAATTGAAGTTTTATGTTTTGAGTGATTGTCTCTAAGACCCTCTTCCACACCAAACTATTCTCTCTTCCAAGCATCCAACGCCCAAGTCAAGAAGAAGGCCTTGGAGTCGGCCAGGCCATCTCAAATCTCTTTCTTTGCTCACAAATTTTCCATCCCTTCCATATGCATGCCTTTCTTCTTTCTTAACTCTTATTCTTTATATGCAGGGTCCTTCGAGGTTTTCGAGTTGCAAGCAGGGTCTTCCTTGACAAGGAACCAACAAGCTGAAGCCCATGTCCAGGGTTCTGATCTCTGTTATCCAAGGTTCTTCAGTTCTGAGCGTTGGTAGTTTCAAGGTATGAATCAAAAGAAGGTTGGAAAGCTCATCACGGTAAGTCCACAATCATTAGCCCCTATTATCTAGATCTTCTTCCTTTTTAATTTAGGATTGTGTCTAATCAAGTAAAAGTCCCTTTTCATGTAATCCTTAAGACTTATTATGATGAGTACAATGCTAATGTAATTTGGTTTCATTGCTCTACAAACCATATTCAAAACATTAATCATATGCTTGCCGCATCACCCGGCAGATCATTCCAATGGGAAATCGTCAAGTGACACCCGGTAGGTGCATTGATTTCAATTTTATTGAGCAAGAACAGTTAAATATTAGAATGTGGCTTGAAGGACAGGGTTGGAAAGAGCTTTGTCAGTTAAATGTTCCAACCTACCCAAATTTGGTTAGACAGTTCTTTGAAAATATGTCCCTAAGAGCTTTTCACATTGAGGGATCAGTAAAAGGGAAACTGATTGAGATAAATGAGCAAAAATTGGCAAATTTGCTGAATATTCCTGAAGAAGGGGACTGTTATTCGGTAATGAAGGAAAAGCTGAAGACTTTCAGACTTATTTTAGGAAGATCCAATGTAAAAGGAGTCATTCATGTGCATGCAAATCAGCTCTTATTGGAAATGAGACTGTTGCACAACATTATTAGTCTGATTTTCCTAGGTAGGACAGGTAGATTTGACTGGGTTAGTGAGCGAGATCTTGTATTCATGAGGCGAATGATTGAGGGGGAGCCCCTCAACCTTCCATTCATCATGATCTCACAAATGAGAGAGGCTGTACGTAGGGCACGAGCCTGTTTTCCCTATGGGATGGTTTTCACCTTGTTATTTCAGGAGGCAGGCATAGATCTTACTGGAGAGGATTGTCGGTTGTTGCTGCACACCAATAGGTATACAGTGAAATCCCTGACTAGGATGGGATTTGTCAAGGTTGATGGGAACTGGATCAGGAAGATCTCAGGAGTACCTGTAGCACACTCTGAGGACTCAAATGATGACATTCAGGCTACACAGGGTCTTGGTGAGCAGGCTGAGGGACATACAGATGAGGCTAGGCCTTCCGAGCCAGCTCCTGCTTCACCACATTCACCTATCAGGACTCCTACTGCTGCTAGAGCTGATATTGTGGATAAACTCCACCGACTTTTGGAGGAGATTTCTAGTCTCAGGACTGATACTGACCGGAGGATCACTTCTCTATAGTCCAAGATGCAGCAAGGCTTTCATGACATCATAGTTATATTGAGGTAGTTATCAACAGCCAGCTAGCATGGACCTTCTACTGGCAAAGCTACCGGCACAACGATTGGCATGGGTACTGAGATTGATACTGGCACACATGCTGAGCAGGGATAGGAGGCGCACTGCACCGAGGCACCATATCATGACACACCTACTTTTGGTGAGCCTCAGGATGGTATGGAGGCAGCTGGATCTGTTGATATTGGAGTGACTCTGGCCACTCAGATACTTTTTTCCACCAGTACTTTGGCCCTATCTCATGATCCACCTACTGCCAAACCTACACCCATCTTTATTTCATCTGAATCAAAAACCAAACCTAAACCTAAATCTAAAGTTACTAGGACTTCCACACCCACTAGGACTAGAATTAGGGATCTCCGCCCTAGGTTTCCCAAATTCAAGCCTAGTCCAGGTATTTTAGAGGTCGGTTCCTCCTCTGATGAGGAAGAATCTGACAGTGGTCCAAGCACCTCTTTCTGATGGTTAGGTTTTATCTTTTGAGACTTTTTATTGTTGTATTTTGGTTATGTGATACTATTTTGTTGTGCCGTGGCATGTTTGTAAAGTATCACATACACTATGTATTGACTTACTTTATATATCTATATTTTACTTGTCTTGATACATTCTTATATACATACTTGGTTATGATTGAATCAATATTTCTCATTTGTTATGAATATATTCTATGAATGTTTCTCTATTTCTCATCTACCTTTTGTTGATGACAAAAAGGGGGAGAATGGAGACTATGTATGTTTGGGCATGAAAATTGCTATTGATTTCTGAAAATTGCTATTGATTTCATGAAGTTTATTCAAAAATTGGTTACAAAAGCTATATGGATAATTGAATGTTATGAAATTTTGATAAAATGAATGTTTGATTCATAGAAAGTTGATGAAACTTAAGTTGACTTAAAAAGGTTGAAAATTCTATAAGTTTCAATACACTTTATATAGTTAATACCTTTGACACATCATGTATCGATACATCTTGTTATGATATATATGAAAGTTCATGTTTCGATACACTTGATACATAATATTTGGTATTTAGCCTTGTACATTTGATACACTTTGGCACATTGTAATGATACACTGATACCTAACCTACATGATATGCATAGACTTGAAAATACTACAATTGTAAAGTGATTCCATTTTTTTTGATCATGCCCAGTGTTTTGTCATCATCAAAAAGGGGGAGATTGTTGACCCCTGGAATGATTTTGATGATCACAAAACATTGGAGCATGTATTTGATGCTAACTCTTTACAAATTTTAAGAAGTTTTTGCAGGAATGAATTACCTTGGTTTTAAAATGGTATTCAAATTCACTTAAGGAAATTTAATTAAGTTTGTAAATGCCCTAAGTAATGAATGTTGTAATCATGAAAAATGGGCTTAAAAGTATAAATAATTGATAAAGTATGTAAAGTAGCTTCTAGTTATTTCAATGATGAAGTTTTTGGGAAGCTTGAAGCAAATTTTAAAAACTTGTAAGAGCCGACTCAAAGTGGCATGGCACGGAGGCAGAATTCAGAGTTTCAGAACTAAGAGCCGACTCCCAGCTCAAGAGCCGACTCTTACAGAAGTATAGTTTTTGAAGTTCTAAGACCTAGAGTCGACTCCCAGATCAAGAACAGACACCAGGTATGCATGTTTGTCAAGAGTAAAACCTTGGAACCTAGAGCCGACTCCTAGTCCAAGAGCCGGCTCCTATAAAACTTTGATTTTGGCATTCCTGAGATTTCGAGCCGACTCTTGGAGCTCGAGCCAGCTCGTAGAGCCGTTGCCTGTACTTCAACGACTAGCTACATAATTTGAAATTTGAATGCCAAATCACCTCCAACGGCCATTTCACAATTTCCAAGGCCTTACAACGGTTATATCACTTGAAAAACTATAAAGGGGATCATTTTTTGAAGGATTAAAGAATTAATGAAAATTTATTTCTGAATATTCTTAAGAAAAAGAAGAGCTTCCAAGTTATTCCTTCACCTACCTCAAAGAGCATTCAAGTGAGATTCAAAGCTTCACCAACTCCATTCCATCATTGAATCCACTCATTGAAGAATGGAAGAAGCAGCTTTAAAGAGCATTGAAGTGTATTTAAAGCTTGACTTCGTTTTGATCTTCATCGGCAACATCAAAACAACTTTTGTTTGTTGTAGTTTCTTATTTTACATTCTTTATCTTGGTTTACTCTCTTAGAATAGCAAGGGGCTGTATCTAGAGAGAGCGTTGAAGGTTTTTGGTGAACCTTTTAAAACCTAAGTTTGGGTTCTTGGTTTTCCCAGTTTGAAACTAAGTGTTTGGGTTTTCTTTGGTGATCCCATGTAAAACCATAGGGAGTTTGGGTTTCTTTGGTGATCTCGATAAAATCAAAGTGTATAGGTTTGGATTGTGAGCCTGGTAAAATAATTTAACTGTATTTCGGTTGGGAGATATAGTGAAAATCCCAAGTGATCCTTGGGTAGTGGATGTAGGAGCAGGTTGCTCTGAACCACTCTACTTCTTGGTGTTTATGATTGTGATTACATTGCTTGATTGCTTTAATTTGTTTACTTTCACTTTGCACACTTCACTTCTACACTAAAAGAATTCAAAGTGCACATACTTGCAAAAAATTTTTTAATCCCAATTCACCCCCTTCTTGGGAAGCCACCTGGGCAACAGAATCTTATTCCTATTTTCCATTTACAACTATCAAACTCTTGAACTTGAATGGCTTTAGTAAAAGGATCAGCCAGATTCTCCTTTCCATCGATCTTTAGAAGGTCAATATCACCTCATTCCATGATCTCTCAAACAAGGTGATAGCATCGCAGAATGTATTTTGTACAATGATGAGACTTTGGCTCTTTGGCTTGAGTAATGGCTTTAATGCTGTCACAATACACTGAAAAAGGACCATCCAGGGAAGGTGCCACACCCAGCTCACCAAGGAACTTTTGCAACCACACTCCTTCCTTTGCTGCATCCAATGCTGCAAAGTATTCTACTTTGAATACTGACTCCACCACAGTAGGTTGCTTGGAACTTTTTCAGTAGATCGCTCCTCCATTTAGGGTAAAGACAAATCTTGACACACTCTTGCTATCATCCCTATCTGCTTGAAAACTGGAGTTAGTGTACCCCACAAGTTTTAAGTCAGGTTCTCCATAAATCAGCCATTGGTGCTTAGTATTTCGCAAATACTAAAGGATGGTCTTTACCACTTTCCAATGAGCTTCACCTGGGTCAGATTGGTTCTACTCAAAATGCCTAGTGAGTATGCTACGTTTGGTCTAGTACATGTCATGGCGTACATGATAGAACCCACTATCGAAGCATACGGGATTCTACTCATATGCTCTCTCTCATTAAGAGTTGTCACACAATCCCTTTTGGAGAGAGCAATTCCAGTGCCTATTGAAAGATAGCCTTTCTTAGAATTTTCCATGCTGAACCACTTCAGCACTGTGCTGATGTATGTAGACAGGGACAATCCCAGAAGCCTCTTAGATCTATCTTTATAGATCTTTATACCCATTATGTAAGAGGCTTCACCTAAGTCCTTCATAGAGATTGAGATAACAACCATACCTTTATTCCTTGTAGTGTTGGGATGTCATTCCCGATTAAGAGAATCTCATCCACATACAATACAAGAAACACAGTCATAGAACCATTAATCCATTTGTAAATGCAAGGTTCTTCTCCATTCCTAACAAAGCCATACGACTTGATATACTTATCAAATCGCATGTTCCAACTCCGTGATATTTGTTTTAGTCCACAGATGGACCTTTGCAGCTTGCACACCTTTGACTCATCTATGGATGTGAACCCATCAAGTTGTATCATATACACTTCCTCTTCCAGCTCACCATTCAAGAAAGCTATTCGGACATCCATTTTCCATATTTCATAGTCAAAGTATGCCACTAAAGCAAGCATGATTCGATTGGATTTGAGCATTTCCACAGGAGAGAACGTGTCATCATAGTCAATACCATAACGTTGATGATACCCTTTGGTAACCATATGGGCTTTATAGGTCTTTACCTGCCCGTTTTCACCCCTTTTTCTTTTGAAAATCCATTTGCACCCAATGGATTTTATCCCCTCAGGTGGATCAACCAATGTTCATACATTATTGATTTCCATGGACTCCATTTTGGATTTCATGGCTCCTAGCCTTTCTCAGAGTCGGACCTCTACATCACATCCATATAGGAGATCGGATCCTCATTGTTCTCATCGAGTTCAATGGGATCACCATCCTGGACCAAGAAATCATAGTATATGTCTGGTCGACTCGGAACCCTATCGGATCTCCTTAATGGTTCTTGTGTGGGCTCTGGGTGTGAACTAATCACAACCGGTTCTATGTTATCCCTTAAGTGTATCGGTTCCTCTACTTGTTGAACTTTACTAAGTTCAATCTTAGTGGCTATAGTTCCTTCACCAATGAACTCCTTTTCTAAAAAGATAGCTTAAGATTGATGAACAGCTTTTCTTCCTCAGCCAAGTAGAAGTAACACCCCTTAGACTCTTTTAGATACCCAACAAATAGGCACCAGCCAGACCTAGGTCCAAGTTTATCCATTCCCAAATGTTTTACATAAGCTGGGCAATCCCAGTCCTGAAGGTGTGAGAGTGTTGGCTTACGTCCAGTCCATATCTCATATGAGATTTTGCTAATGGACTTACTCAAAGTCCTATTCAAAAGGTAACAGGTTGATTCTAGAGCATCTCCCCAAAAGGATAGCGATAGAAAAGTAAAGCCCATCATGGACTGAACCATGTCTAACAGAATTTGATTTCTCCTTTCTGACACTCCATTTAACTGAGGTATCCCTGGAGGTGTCCACTGAGAGAGAATCCCATTCTCCTTAAGATATGTCAAAAATTCATCGAAAAGATATTCACCACCTCAATCTAATCAAAGGGTTTCGATATACCTTCCAATTTATTTTTCTACTTTATTACGATAACATTTGAACATTTCAAATGATTCAAATTTATGTCTCATCAAGAAGACATAACCATACCTCGAAAGGTCATCTGTAAATATAATGAAATAACTATACCCATCTCTGGCACTAATATTCATGGGTCCGCATACATCAGTATGTACTAGACTTAGAATCTCTTTAGCTCATTCACCTTTTTCAGTAAAAGGTGATTTTGTCCTCTTTCCAAGAAGACAAGACTCACAGGTTGGTAGTGAACCTCTTTCACTAATCTCGAGGAGACCTTCACTTTTCAACATATTTATCCTGTTCCTGTTCATATGACCTAGCCTACAATGCCATAGGTATGCATCACTAACATTATCTATCCAAGAGAATTTGCTAGATGTGTGCACTACACTAACAGGTTGCGATAGTTATAAATGCCATCGTTCATATGTCCATTCAACATAACAGAACCATTCCAAATGATTTTGAAAATATCATTCTGTATTGATAGTTCATAACCATACATGGCCAATTGGCCTACAGAAATGACATTCAAGATGAAAGATGAAAAATAATGATACTCATTCAAAATGATCGTACAAGACTCGAAAACTAATTTGAGGACTCCCAACGCCAGGACTAGAACTTGGCTTCCATTTCCCGCATTCAAGAATCTCTCGCCATCCTCGAATCTTCTACTAACTTGAAGTCCCTGCAAAGAATTGTAAATATGAATTTGACTTCCTATAACTAATATCAAATTAGTAGTATCACAGATAGAGAAACTACAAAGTGTTGCATATAAATACCTTGTCCAACACCGTCCTGCTACTTTCTCTTCTTGGACATGTTCGGGTCAAGGGATGCAATATAAAGATGACAGTTCCTCTTCCAATGACCCTACTTTTTATAGAAGAAGCACTCCGCTTGGCTCTTATCAGCCATCACCCTCTTAGCCTTACTGGGCCTAGAAGCATTCTGCACCTTTTTCCCTTTATTCTTCTTTTTTCTCTTTCTTGAAGGGACGATGCCCTACTGAAGATCCTCCTAGTAGATTGACCACTCTATTTAGTTGGTGGTCTTTCTCATAAGTCTGCAATAACACCAATAGACTGTGATAGTTAACTATAGGCCAATTCATTCTAAAATGATCGAAAAAGTCTAGATAGAAAGAGGGTAGGGAATTCAGAATTGCATCTTTCCCAAGCTGTTCATGCAAGGGACATCCGAGCTTGCCCAGGAACTCAATCATCTCGATCATATACAATACATGATCAGTGACTGAGGCCCCATCATGCATTCGTACATTGTAGATAGCACAGGAAACCCTGCACCTCTCAACGTCATCTGGTGTGCTGAAGGACTCTTTCAACCTTTGAAGGATTTTCTTTAACTGGGCTTCTTCAAATTTGCGACTGAACTCGTCATTCATCACTGACAACATAATTTATCGAACAGTGGTCCTATCGAAGAGCCACTTTTGATAAGTATCTCTAACCGAACCTTGAGCATTGGGAACAAGGATTTCAGGTGCTAGATCTGATATCACATACAAGATTCATTCATGCCCTAGGACAATCTTGAGCCTTTGATACTGGCTATCGAAGTTGGGCCCCTTGAGCTTCTCGTTATCGAGAAGAGAGTGGAGTAATAGTTTGTAAGACATCTGAAAGGAAAATCAAAACTTATTAGTGTATATGAATTATTAACCTAAAGACATAGACTTTAGTTTAAAGGCCCCCCTACTATTTTGTTCAGACTGGTAGCCTCTACCTCCAATCCGAGGAATCACTTTAATTCCTTAGTGGGTACTAGAACCCAATAGATAACACATGAGCCCAACTTTGGCCAGCTCATCCATGAGCATCTAAAGGTAAGTTCTGATGGGGACCGAGAGCCTATTTTATTTTATTTGAGTCCTTTAGTCATGTGTCACTTTAGTTAAAGTGAGCCAATCGAGTCCTGTAATAAAGTGAGACAACTGAGTCAGTTGAATCCACTTAGTCGGATCCAGTCTATTAGTTTAGTCAAGTCTAGTTGAGTCGTTCAAGTCAAGAGAGTCATCAGCAGCCAAAAGATTCACCATGCTCCCTAACCAGAGCTGGCCTTCATGCACCGGGCCCTTTCATGCTGCCAAGCCCGCAAGAGAGAGCTCCAATCCAAGACAGTCCCACTATTGACCAGGTCCACCAGGGTTTCTTTGCCCACAAGTCAGGGTTTCTTAGCCCTCAAGTCATGTTTCCTGGGGTGAATCTATAAATACCGCCCCTCCCCTCTTGTATTAAACATCTTTTTTCTTATGAATAAACTTTTGCTGAAATTTTGCTGAATTATCTTGAGTTTGAGTTTGGTTCTCTCTTTGAGTGCTCTCCTTGTGCTCTTGGATTGAAACCCTGCTGCCCTTGCATCCCTAGAAATTAGCCACACCCAAGGATTGGAAGCCATAGCTTCCATCCAAGACCAGGAGCTGCTTCTTCCCTGGCTGCATCTTCTAACCCTAATCTCAATTCCTTCCAAACCATAGTTTCTTTTATTATTTGTTTATTGATGTTTTGATTGACCCTGATGCTTGTAGGATCCTCGAGGTGCTTCCCCTCCCTTAAGAAGGCCTTCTTTGCTTCCAGGACCACCCAGATCAGCCTTCAGATTCAAGGAAACAAGGCTTCTTCTCAAAGCTCCGATTCGAGTTGTGAGTGATCCCTTCTGCTTCTGAATTTCAATCTCTGACTGGTATGAAACCTTTCCTTCTCTTATCATCTGATTTGCTTGAAGTTATCTATCCTAAGCCAGGAATTCCTTAATTTTTGGGTCTTGTTTTTTATTTATCTTGCATGATTCAGCCTGCGATATGATGATTTCTTAGAATTGCTAAATACTTGCTAGTTCTTTACTTTGCTTTGAGACATTAGCCATCAAACCTAAATCTTAAAATTCCAAAAAAAATTGTTTACTACTTTTATTGCATATTTAGCATTCTTAGAGTCATCCCGCATCGCTCTGTCCCGCATCTGGTTCTTCAACCGATTACTTCTCCAAGTAACTTCTAGTATTTAGGTTTTACCCCAAGATGCACTTCAATCGGCCTTTGGGCCTCCTATTGAAGGTCCTGGTTAGGTCCAACCATTAACATGATAAAACTCAATGCTTCTAACTAATAAATAGTCAAGCCTGACTTTGGCCGGCCCACTTGACTACCATTAAGAGAGTCGCACTGAGCCATCATATTAGGAACAGTAATTCTAATAGCTCAATGAACACCCGATCTTTGGATCTGCCGATGAACACCTAACTATTGGACCCATTACCATCCCACTTAATAGGAGACTAAGACTCGGTTATCCCCATAACTTCATCTTTTTATGGATCTAATAATTTAGAGGGTTAAATTTTAATGTGACAAAAGAAGAGATGAGAAGACATGGATCAACCTCCCACTGACTAAATCAGTTATCAAGGAGGGTTACACATAACTAATGATTTATGGGCACCTAAAATCAGTCAAGACTGATTAACCTTGGGTGACATGGGTTAACACGAGTCAGTGAGCTATCTAATCAATTCTGATCGGCCACATTGGCCAGGTAAGTGAGATCATGGGTTGGGTTCACTTACCTAAAGACTCGGGCTGCCCATTGAGCTACTAATTAGGACCATTTAGATTTATGGACTAATCAATCTAACTATCAGAAAGATCTAAAGAGAAGAAATTTTAACTCAACATTTGATTAGATTAGTTCTCCATATAGTCCAATGCATCTAAACTTAGGTCTAACCCAATTAAGGACCTAATAGAAGCTAACTAATGACCCTTAAGGCTTATTGAAATGACTTAAAATCTTTGAATCAAATTCCTAGAGTTCTTTGTCACTCAAGGTAACTTAATTCTCAATTAAGTTCAAAACCTTTATAAATTAAAATAATTTTAATTTATAATGCAAAATAATTTTACAACGAATCAAAATTTGAATTCACTATTTTTTTGCATTCTCAAGTCAAGTGTTGACACTATGCACTCATGAGTCAACTCAGAACTCGACTCAAAGCCTGAGATAGAGTGCTAATAGAAAGTCATAATTTTTGCAAGCATGCATGAGTCGACTCAAGTGTTGACACTTGGGTCGACTCAAGGCCTGTCACATGGCAAAAATAATGATTTCAAATCCAAATTTTTTTTAAAAAAACTTTTAATCAATACCGATCAAAACAAAACTCTTAGATCTCATCTAAATTAGTTTTATGATCATAACATTAGATTAAAATATTATAATCTATATTTTTTTTATTTTTCTTCTTCATGAGTCAATCACAAGTGGCACCTCTACATGCCATAAGAGATCCCATTGAATGGAAAGAGAGGGTCTTGCAGCCCTACTTCTCTCCTATGACCAGACGGCCATGCTGAAGCACTCAGTGCAAGTACTTTAAAAGAAAACTATAATGTTAAAGCATGCTAGCATTATTATACTATGAAGAACCTCGCTCTTATACCATTGAAGGGAAAGCAAAACAACCATGCATGGCAGAAAAAAATATGCTTTAAAATAATTTTAAAATAAGCACAGCCAAAGGCTTGGTAGATCGATCAAAATGATCTACCAAACTACCTGCAACAAGAACAAGTATGATAATGTAGTATACAAAAGACATCATAAACAGGAAAAGAATCAAAAGGCATAAGGATATCTTACTGTTATACCTTAAGGACGAGGTTGTGAAAAGCCCTCGAGCCAAACACGTGTCTGGCCTCTACGGGTAGTTCAGACCAGGCTCAACTCCCTCAGAGTGCTAGCTCCTTGGGATTCTTGAGACCGATCTACTTCTTCTTGGAAGATAAGGAGGAGAGGTGGAACCCTTCCTATCTAGCTCTCTTCCCGAGACCTAGCTTGAGTGCTAGGTGTCACACACCCAAAACCCTAGCCCTCCCAAGCCCCTTTTCTTTTTCTCTCAGAATTTCAGCAATCTCATTCAATAAGAAAACTCTTTTTTCTTTTCTTCTCGATTGACAGCACCTAAAATAACCCTTATTTATAAAGGCAGGCATGAGAGGGAGAAAGAGGAAGGAAGAGTGATTGGGGAAGAAGTTCAAGGGCCATACCAAATTTGCTCTAAGCTCATAAGGCAAGGATGACCATCATTCCATGAAAGCTTAGAGCCAATCTAGCCAAAATTCAAAATTCAAATTGAGGTTAAAACCTTCTAAATAATGATCATCATTCCATGAAGGCTTGGAGCCAAACCAACCAAATTCAAAATTCGAATTGAGGTCAAAACTTTTCAAAAAATCTTTCAAAAGTTTTTGCTCATCATAGCCCAGTGTCGACACTTCCAAATGTCGACATTTGTAAGTATTGACAATTCCAAGTGTTGACACTTGGAAGTGTTGACACTTCAAGTATCGATACTTCCATGGTAAATCATATTGACCTCCAGTGATGGAAAACGATTCTCAATCATTGATCAACCTTTAGATCAGATAGAAATCTCTATGGTGTATGACACCATAGGTTCAAACACTAAGCTGGTAGCACTGAAACACTTTCAGTACCAGTCAAAGTCATCATCTAGCAATGATCCCCGACGTCCAGATAGGTCGAAGATTGCAGAGCAACTTTCTAGAACCTTTGGCATATGGTTATTGCATAATTCATCCCTTTGATCTCATTATGCTCAAGATGTCCTTGGGTTTGACTACCAACACTAACCTGGTACATCCAGATCATGTCTTAACCATAGAAGTTCCGTGACTCCACACAAGAACTACCCTGGCCAAGGTTTTGTTAAATTGAGACATAATGAGTCATTCACTCCAAACCATTTGGAGTGGTCAATCTGATGCGGGATGATTTATGCATGCAAAGTATTTTTTATGATTAAGCATGAAGTTAAGGTTTTAGATCCTAAATTTCAAGCCAATATTCAAAGTATAAAATTATATGAAAATTTTGAAAGTCTTGCATGCAGAAATAAATCCTAAAGTAATTGATAAGCAGGATCACCAAGGTTGAGAAACCCTGGTCAACTAGCTTTCCTACAATACCACTACTGATGAATCAAGGGGGTGTACCTAGCAACAGTAGAAGTACCTGCTAAAGATCGTTCCATGAAGAGATCGCTCACACTCCTGGATGTGGCCTAGAAGAACAAGCTTCTAACCCTACGGAATCATTGCTTTCTGCTCGGTGATCCGACGACTGATAGAAGGTATCCTCGGACTTGTGGGAACTGAGAGACCTACAAATCACCAACTGGGGTTAGAAAACTAAGATTATGAAGACTGAATAATTGAAAGAAGAAAAAAGAAAGGCTTTTGGATGATGGCGACCAAAGGTTGGAAGGAAGGGGTGGCTAGGGTTTTGATGTTGTAGATAGAGGCAGGGCACAGGAACAAGAAGAACTCGCACATAGCAAGGGCATACAGCAAAGAAAAAACGTAATTTTAATTCATCAATATTCTAAAATAACAAGAGAAGGGGAGGCCTTTAAAGAGGATTACAAACTTGGGGCTCAAGTAAGGGTATTCATGAGAAATTACATTAGTCTTAAATCGATACAAAGACATAGACTAGGGCTCTCTACTTTTGACTGAGCCTTTCTCTCTCCCTCTCCTTCTCTTGGTCGGCCAAAGAGGGCCAACTCTAAGGGAGGCCGACCAAGGGGGTGAGCATAAGGGTTGGCGCCCCTCTTGATGCTCCTCATGGGCCTTGGGCGGCCCAGCATGCTCCAGGCTACGATCCAGGGTGATGAGGGATGACTCTAAGATTGCTAAAGATGCAAGAAAAATAGTAAACTAGTTTTTTTTTTTTTATAATTTATGTTTGTAGGCTAAATTTCCAAATAAAAGTAAGAACTAGCATAAGGAGTAGCAATGCATAGAATCATCATGATCGCAGGCAAACTCATGCAAAAATAATAAATTCCAGGACCCGAGAGTTGAGAAACTCTGAGTTTAGGATAGCGTACCTATCATTAGATCAGAATTCAAGAGGGGGAAGGCTTTTACCAGGAAGCAATTGTAGTTTCTTCGATGAAGAGATCTCTCAACCTCTAGATGGCGCCTAGAAGAACAAGCTTTTGGTTCTCGAATCTGAAGGCGATTTGGATCCGATCTGAAGGCAAAGAAAGCCTCCTCTGGGGAGAGGAAACACCTCGGGGATCTACAAAAGGTCAAGGTTAGGCACGAATCAGGTAATCAAAGGAAAAAAATAACAAGATGAAACAAGGAAGGAAGGGTTAGGGCTAGAAGGGCTAGCGACCTGGAGAAGGAAGACTCCTGCTTTTAGGGACGGCATTAGGGCATCTTCTCAAAGGAGTGGCTGATGTCAAGAGGCTTGAGTTGCTGCTTGGGCATGGAGGATTGCAAGGATAGGGTGGCCAACACATGAACACAAAGAACCAAACCAAAGGAACCAAAAGAAAACACAAGACACCAGTCTTAAAAAGAATTCAGCAGAGTTTTAATTCATAAGAGTTGATTGATTACAAGAGGGGGAGGGGTGGGGTATTTATAAAGTTCCCATGCCCTCACTAACCATGGTTATACTTAGGTTACAAGTCCTCTTCCAAATTAGACTACAAGTCCTTTCCTAGCTAAGTTAGAATTACAAGGTTTAAAGGGATTAGGAATCCCAACTATGTTTGAATAGACTTGGTCTTCTCCTCTTTCACTTCAACTTGGACTTGGTCAAACACTCTTGGACACCCCTCTTTGGGTGTGTGGGCTTTATGGCAGCAAGGGGGAGGTCGGCCATGGGCCAAGGATGCATGGGCTTGGGCCTCTTGGAAGCTGGGGCGCCTGGTTCCCTAGGCTGGCATATTCCCAGTATCAAAAGGGAATCTTGGTTCTTCTTGCTTGGGCTTGCTTCCTGGGCTTAAATTTGGAGGACTTGAGTGCTAGGATAACCTGAAAATATGGGCTCCTGGCATATGAAATATTTTGGAAGCATCTGGATGGAATCGGGCATCAGAAATGGCATCTAGAGGGAATCAGGGCACCTGGGTGTCAATTAGGCTCCCCTAGGCTGATGTAACTGACTCTGGCTTCAAAATGAGGTATGGTGGAACTCCAAAATAGCATAGCCTCCTTTCTTGTACAAAAAGTAGACTCATACTAGACTCATGCTGATGTACAGGACTCAATGTACTGGACTAGGTTGAGGGTTGAGACAAATCAACTAACCTCAACTTATTACAAGACTCAATCCTCGTTGATTACAAAACTTTGACACATAACTAAGTAAACCAAATAGGGCCCAGTAATCTGTGTCTGATCCTGGTGCCCCAACCAATTCTCCCGGGGTGGGAGGAACTCGACCCCGTCGAGTAAGGGTTAATTTGGCTGCTCAAGGAGGGTTTGGGTTGAGGCATGGCAGATCCTCATTAGTGCTCCACAAATCCTCAGATTCTGACTGACTTTGCCATCTGACCAAATACCTTTGATAACCTTCATCTCAAGACTGATGGCTTGATCATCCAGGATTCACTCACTCTTTTCCTTACTTATTGGCTAATTGTATGTGGACACTCTAGGGTCAGTTCACTCACAAAGGAAGGAATTAGCTCAAGGTGCTTGCTAGGTATCACTATTGGCTCCCTGTGCTCCATAAGGTCTGAAATGTTGAAGGTTGGGGTAATACCTAAATCAGGTGGTCTCTTAAGTACATAGGCATTGGATCCACTACTCTTCATTAGTCTGAATGGGCCAGCTTTGCAAGCAGAAAATCCCTTTACACTCACATAATCTCAGCTTCGGTGTAGGGCACTGTTCTCCCAGCTTTGATCGCCAGGCCTGGGGTCGAGTGATGGTTTTCCTACAGTGCAAAGACAATATTGCACTGAAAGGAAATTTTTATTGGAAAGGAATGAGCCTTACATTTTTGGAGGTAAGCCCTTAGTCTTTCATTGCCGTTGATATCGATGATTTGGTAGCTCCAGGTGGAAAGACCTTGACTACTCCACATGGGCCATCCCAGTTTGGGAAGGGCTTGCCCCCCAACACATCATGCCCACGGGCCTCACGGTGGGCCACATGGTCCTGCAAGGGCTCATGGTCCTACTTCCTGATGGAGAAAAGGCTATCGGCTTCTCGCGGCATCCTTCAGTAAGTATTGAAGTATGCCATGAACCTTCTTTCCAGCTCTACGAAGGAACTGATGCTTTTGGGCTTGAGGCGAGTAAACCAGACTCGAGTGACCTTCTGCTGTCTAGTGGGGAAGGTTATGCAGTGGAGGGCGTTTGTTGCCCCTTGGATTCTCATGAGAGATTTGTAGCTCTCCAGGTGGTCCAGGGGGTCGGTGGTCCTGTCATAGGGATCCACCTGAAGCAAACAAAACCATCTCGGGATCGACCCCTCTTGGATCTCTTGGGAGAAATGGGGATGGGCATCATAAGCCACCAGCTCTTTGGAGGAGCCTTGCATTTTGGCAAACTGGTAGGACAGCTCTGCCAGCCAACGCTCTTGTTCTTCCAAGTGCTTCTCTGGCACGCGCCTAATAGCCTCATCAGCGGAGTCTTCCGCTGAGGCTGCTAAAGAAGATGGAGGCAAATGCTAAGGAGGGTCGTGATGGGGGGCCTTGCTCTAACAGCACCTACGGTGCCTGTGCGAGGCACACTTTAAGCCTAGGGATTGCTCTACTAGTTGATCGATCCGCTCCTCTATCGCTTCATCAGGGCCTAAAGGCTACCCCAGGGATTAGTCGTGGCTCGTGTGATGTGGGACTAATATGCATGCCATTTTTTTTGTATGTTTTATATGTGGGGTTGAGTGATTAATTCCTGAATTTTAGATTGAAATAAGTTGTAGGGAATTTTATATGAATTTTAGAAGATCAGCATGCAGATTAGGACCTTAAAAAGTAGAAAAGAAGGATCACCGGGGCTGAGAAGCCTCGGTTAGGGCAAGTTCTCCTACAATAAAACTACGGGAGGTAGAGGTGGTGTACCTGACATTGTCTATGGAGATCGCAACGAAGGGGTCTCTCATTCCTCGATGGATGCGGCCTGGAAAATCGAGCCAAAGACCCGCGGATACTCAGCTTTCTGGTCGGTGATCCGATTGAGGCTTGGCTGGAGTCGTTGGATTCGTAGAACTCGGGGACCAACAAACGACCTGTCAGGGGTTAGAAAACTCATAAAGGAACAAGAAAACAAAGGAAAACAGCAAGGGAAGGCTTCTTTTAGGGTGGGCGTCCAGGGATCTGAGATGCTTGTTGGCAGCAGGAAGATGATTGCAGCACTGGAAGAAAAACTCTCGCAAACCCCTTTATGCACACAGCAGGGTATCACACAACTCAATAGAAAACTCAAGGTTTTCATTCATCAAAAATCTCCCTTCATACAAGAGGCTAGGGTCCCTTAAATAGACCCTTAACCTTGGGCCCCAAGTAAGGGTACTTTAGACTTTACATAGGACTCCTTTTCCCTTACAAACTCTAACTAAGAATACATGGCATCCTAGGTAGAAAAATTTTAAATGGAATGGGACTCCCTCTCCTTGTCTTGGTCGGCCAAGGGGGTGACCATAAGTGGCCGACCAAGGGGAAGGTAATTCTAAGGAGGGGCCCTAATTTCTCCCTGGGCCTGGGCTGGCCCAGTTTCCTTCTGGTTGGTCTCTAGGCTTCAGGTTTGCACTTGTTTTAATTCTCCTCTGGGGATCTTCATGTCTTCTAGTTAGGTTGGACTCGGGCTCAACATCCATGTCTTCAATCAGGTTGGACTTGTCTTCACTTGTATGATGTGGTCTTGAGTCTTCAATATGGTTGAACAGGACTCAAAAATAAAATTAGCTCGACATGAGCTGACTAACATTGGACTGGACTAGCTCAACATGAGCTAAACAATTACAGGACTTAAATAAAAATAACTCAGCTGGACTAAGCTTTATTACAGTGGAGTCGAATGTCATTTAAGTGATCCACAGAGGGTTGAGAAGCCTCTGCCTTATTCTGGTGCCTTTGGTGTCCGCACCAATTCTCTCGGGGTGGGAGGAACTCGACCCTGTCGAGTGAAGATCAAATTGGCTCACATATCTCTCAAGAAGGTCTCGGTTTAGGTGTTGCAAGTCCTCTCGAGAAATCTACGAATCGTCCGACTCTGGCTGGCCTTGCTATTGGACCTGGAAGCGTTGATAACCGCGGCCCCGGGTCATAATGGCTTGATCGTCCAGGATACGCTCGATCCGTTCTCCTCTCTCAGGCCAAATTTATTAGTGGACACTCTGGGTTAGGGTCACTCACAACGAAAAGGAATAGGTTCAAAAGCCTCATTAGGTATCGCTGCCGGTTCCCTGTACTCACCAGGTTATTGAAGGTAGAACTAATGCCCAAATCCGAAGGCATGTCTAATACCTAGGCATTTGATCCAACCTTCTCTATCACTTTAAAAGGTCCGGCTCTGTGAGCATGAAGCTTCTTTTAGGCCTAAGCCTAACCAAGATAGAATCCACTACATCAAATTCTTTGATCTATCTTCGGGAATTAGCCAGTTTGTTTAAAATTAGTGTAGGTGGTGAACATGCTGGGCACTTGCAAACTCCTAACAAATGATTCAAAGGACTCAAACCTACACCTAATAGACTTGACTGTGAATTCCTATAGAAGGAAATTTTATTGAACTCTTTGGATCTAAATCTAACAGATTATAGGTTCTCTATGTTTGATCCTAGTTTGACATGCACATGAAAATTTACAATGGGCTCATAGCAAATTTCAAAGGGTATGCCAGAAGTATAATGCAAACCTAACATGTGTAATGAATGCATGCAGTATGCTAATCTCAACTAAATGCAATATAATGATCCTAGAAATGCTGGAGGTGTCTGGAAAGGGCAGAAAATAGGAAGTGGGTTCAGAATAAGTCTGGTAGGGTAGAGAAAAATGTTCAAGGTTAGTTGGATAAAGTTCGATATAAGAAGGCATGTCAGGGACTAATCCTAGACTAATGAGGCTAACCTTATAGGGTTGCGGTATATCTATGGGCAAGAAAAGGTCCACGCTATGGAAGGATGGGTCAACAATTTCTGGGAAGAGATCTTCAATAGGAATGGTAGGAAGGGATTCATCCTGAGGGCAATGGGTTAAGTAAGCCAAATCCTCAACAAAGTCTTCTTGTTCATGGAATTTAGGAATAGGCTCTGCAATTAGATCCTTTTCTAGTGTTTTCTTAGGTAAAATCCTAGTATCAGAGTTCTCATTCTCTAATTGTTCTTCCACTATAGCTTTAGGTTGGATGTGGTCAAGGTCAGCTAATTCTAGGTCTACTAAAGGTGTCTCCTCTTCTCCTTCATACTCATCCACTAGGCTCGCATCAGTTTCATACACTTTCGCATTAATGTAAGCCTTGTCAATCTCAAGAATGGATGGAGAAGGTTGGCTAGGGGAAAATTGGCTAGGTCCTGGTTTCTGATTATGGACACTAATCCTAGTAGTTTCAGGTTGCCTAAGGGGTAGTGGCTCACTATTGGGCTCATATTTAGGGGTACTAATCCTATGGGGTTTAAGTTGACTAGGGGAAGCATAACTGGTACTAGATTGATATTTAGGGGTTATGGGTTCTCTGGGCTCATAGGACAAGGGTGCAGATCTATGGGTCATGGGATTATAGGATCTGGGATCATAGGATTTTGGGTCAGCTCTATGGTCAGGTTCTAAGGATGAATCATGGTATGGGGTCCTCCTAAGGTTGGGCTCCCTATATGGGTCAGGATATTGGGTTCTTCTAGGGTTGGACTCCCTATATGGGTCAGAATATTGGGTTCTCCTGGGTTCAGTATCATAATAAGGGTCATGGTAAGGGGTTCTTCTAGGTTCAGTATTATAGTATGGGTCAGGCTGAGGGGCTCTCCTAGGTTCAACCTCTCGGTATGGATCAGGGTTTGGGGTCCTCCTAGGTTGAGGATTGTAGTACGGGTCAGTATAAGGGGCTCTCCTAGGTTCGACCTCATGATATAGATCAGGGTTTGGGGTCCTCCTAGGTTGAGGGGACTCGGGATCTGGCTCAGACTGTGACCCATTGGTTTTTCTTGGGGTCCCTACCCGGACTTTTAACTGATCAAACCTATTGGCAAGATGGTCAATTCTATCATTGGTTTGAATACGAGACTGAGTTAACTGGGTCATTTGGGTAGTCATCTGGGTAGTTATCTGGGTAGCCATCTGGGCCATTTGATCAGCTAGGGCTTTTATTTGGGCTTGTAAATTTTCCATGGATTCAGACATTTGTGAAGGAGGTGGGTGATATGAAACTCCTGATCTAGTGCTTATGCAAGACTCGATCGGACCGACTATAGCTGACTAGACCTAGAGTCCAAACTAGATGCTCAATCAGGGTGGCAAACTAGCCTATAGTAACCCTGTACTCAGCCAGGCAGGTGTAAGGGGAGTGTTAGGTCCCTGATTGCCAATCCTAGACAACAATTAGAGATTGGCCAGGTAGGCGGACCAGCACACAAGCCCTTCGGGATTGAATCCCTAAACCACCATTCTAGACACCAAGAACATGGAACACACAGGTTAGTCTTGACACAGTGATCTAACACTTAGCCCGGACCTGACCAGTTGGTGTCCCTAGCCCACTAGGGCAAATTAGGTCTAATCGATTTTAAGTTAGGCTTGGGACCGAATGCAAGGAAGGTGGTTTTGGCTAAGGAAAGGTAATGACCTCCTTCCCTTATCTGGTATAAAGAGAGTGCCCTTAAATTAAATTATGTAATGATGGCAGGCAGATGAGGATGCAAATTAGGATTTAGATATTTTTTGGTATTTTTGGAGAATATGTAATTTTTCTTTTTCGATATTTTTTTAAATAGAAGAAAACTGGCAAATTATGGCCTAATATGCAGGAAATATTCTAAAATTAAAAGATATGCAAAAATGCTAAACAAAACCCTAAAACTTCCAAACTTGTCATGCTGAAAAAACAGAGCCAAAAATTTGCAGGCTGTATTTTGGCTTGAATAAAATTCACAGGACATAATAAAATCTGTGAAAATTCTTAAAATTACAGTTAATTATGATGAATCCAAAAAAATAAATTTCAGAATTTTTGAGTTTTCATCAAATAGAAATAATTAAAATAATAGAGCATATACGGACTAAAAATTATAGAAAACAAGCCCTACTCTAAGCTCTGATACCAAATGATGTGGGACTAATATGCGTGCCATTTTTTTTGTATGTTTTATATGTAGGGTTGAGTGATTAATTTCTAAATTTTAGATTAAAATAAGTTATAGGGAATTTTATATGAATTCTAGAAGATCAGCATGCAGATTAGGACCTAGAAAAGTAGAAAAGAAGGATCGTCGGGGCTGAGAAGCCTCGGTTAGGACAAGTTCTCCTACAATAAAACAATAGGAGGTAGAGGGGGCGTACCTGACATCGTCTGTGGAGATCGCAGTGAAGGGGTCTCTCATTCCTCGATGGATGCGGCCTGGAAAACTGAGCCAAAGACCCGCGGATACTCGGCTTTCTGCTCGGTGATCCGATTGAGGCTTGGCTGGAGTCGTTGGATTCGTAAGAACTCGGGGACCTACAAACGACCTGTCAGGGGTTAGAAAACTCACAAAAGAATAAGAAAACAAAGGAAAAACAGCAAGAGAAGGCTTCTTTTGGGTGCGCATCCAGGGATCTAAGATGCTTGTTGGCAGCAGGAAGATGATTGAAGCACTGGGAAGAAAAACTCTTGCAAACCCCTTTATGCACACAGCAGGGTATCACACAACTCAATAGAAGAACTCAAGGTTTTCATTCATAAAAAATTCTCCCTTTATACAAGAGGCTAGGGTTCCTTAAATAGACCCTTAACTTGGGCCCCAAGTAAGGGTACTTTAGACTTTACAAAGGACTCCTTTTCCCTTACAAACTCTAACTAGGAATACATGGCAACCTAGGAAGAAAAATTTTAAATGGAATGGGACTCCCTCTCCTTGTCTTGGTCGGCCAAGGGGGTGACCATAAGTGGCCGACCAAGGGGAAGGTAATTCTAAGGAGGGGTGCCCTAATTTCTCCCTGGGCCTGGGCTGGCCTAGTTTCCTTCTGGCTGGTCTCCAGGCTTCAGGTTTGCACTTGTTTTAATTCTCCTCCGGGGATCTTCATGTCTTCTAGTTAGGTTGGACTCGGGCTCAACATCCATATCATCAATCAGGTTGGACTTGGTCTTCACTTGTATGATGTGGTCTTGAGTCTTCAATATGGTTGAACAGGACTCAAAAATAAAATTAGCTCGACATGAGCTGACTAACATTGAACTAGACTAGCTCAACATGAGCTAAACAATTACAGGACTTAAATGAAAACAACTCAGCTGGACTAAGCTTTATTACAGTGGAGTCGAATGTCATTTAAGTGATCCACAGAGGGTTGAAAAGCCTCTGCCTTATTCTGTTGCCTTTGGGGTCCGCACCATCGTGTCTGCGATGGCCTTTCTTGGAAGGGATCCAAACTGTCGTAGGTGATGATGACTTGAGCCGCGGAGGTCCCCGATTGCTGCTGGGAAGCCAGGGGCCATTGCTTGCATCATAACTGCCGCACTGCTGTGGGCAACACTTGCATCTGCTGGGCGAGTGTGGTGGGTTGGGCATCCATCGAAGGCAATTGTAGTGGAGCAAGGAGCTCCTCCTCTAGGTTGTGTGGGCCTCCGTGGGTAGGAGGGCCCTCCATGCAGCTAGTGGAGGCTTCCTGTGCACGTGTCACCACTATGCCTCAAGAGGAGTTGCTTTTGGTGGGGGGACTAGTTTGATTGATGCTTCGATATCCTATGTCTGTCATCCCTACCTGGCGCACCAACCTATTGCCACCTGGACCATCATGGCCTGTAGCTCCAACATGGCGTCGGGCATCGCTTCCCTCACCTGGGATCCCGTGCGCGATCCTGGACCGCTGCAAAAGAGAAGAGACCCGAGCTGGGGATTCTAGTGGGGGCACTCTGACGATCAAGTCAGTGGGCAATCCAGGAGAATAGATTCCCCTCGGTGGATATTAGTGAGGTCTCCATATTCAGGGGTCATGTTTTCAGAAAAGAAAGTGAGTATAGGGAGTTATTGGAGGAGGACTAGAGTAGGGTCGGCTATGTCCATGGGATTCTTCCGACAAATTCACCGGTAGATGCGAGATGACTCTAAGATTGCTAAACATGCAGGAAAAAAGAGTAAACTATTTTTTTAATTTTTTTAATTTTTATATAATTTAATTTGTAGGCTAGATTTCAAAAGTTAAGTAAGAACTAGTAGAAAGAGTAGCAATGCAAAGAATCACATTATGGCAGGCAAACTCATGCAAAATAATAAATAACCAGGACCCGAGAATTGAGAAACTCCTGGATTAGGATAGCTTATCTTCATCAAATAAAAAATTAAAAGAAAAAAAGGATGCTAGCAATTAGTGATTTGAAAAACTTTCGATGAAGAGATCACACAGCACTCTGATTGGAGTCTGGATGATGACGCTCTTTTCACTTGATTAGATGGCTGATTTTGGCGGTCCTGGAGGCAAGGAAATCCTCCTCTGGGGAGGTGAAACACCTTGGAGATCCTGCAAGTGTCAGGGGTCAATCAAAACAACAATTAACAAAGGAAAGAACTAGGGTTTAGAAGGGATCAGGTTAGGGTTTAGAAACTGGGCGGCAAGGAAGCAAATGAAGCTCTTGATCTGGGACATCTTCAAGGCTGCTTCTCAAGGGCGTGGCTGATGCTTGGAAGCTTGATTCACTGCTGTGGGCATGGAGGATTGCAAGGGATGGTCGGCCAACACAAGAACAAGGAACCAAACAAAGCAAAGAAACAAAATAACACAAACACAAGCTCGCGAGCTCAAATAAATTTCACCAAGGTTTTTGATATCATGAATAAAAATTGATTACAAGAGGGGGAGGGGTGGGGTGGTGTGGGCACCAGACGTCTGGTTAGGGTTTCAATTTTTAGGTCTTGTAATAAGGCTTCAAGCCTAAAACTTGTAATGTCGTTAGTTTTGAATTGAGTCGCATATGTCTGTGTCTAGTCCTGTACATTGACCAATTGGGTCAAATTGTGTCCTGTACTGAGTCCAGTCACAAATTGAGTCCAGTCTGAGTCTATTGGAAGTATGGGTCCATGCAAGAATTTGTCTTAAAATTTAGTCTCCTTGGAGCCAATTCGGGAAGGAACCCAAGTCAGCTCAGGGCCCACCTTTTCATCCTATGTGGCACCATGACAACTTACCATGTGGGCAGCACACTTTTCATCCTTGGACGCCCAAAGGAAAGGAACACATCACTTAACACTAGCCCTTTTTCCCTCCCCCTATCAAGCTCTTTTCCAAGTGAAGGTGGTTGGCCAAATGGAAGGTTAAAGGGGAGTTGAAGTTGGGAATTCAAATCCCTTGCTTCAAGCCCTCCAATCAAGTATTCTTCCCAAATTGTTTGAACCCCTTTGGAAGGAAGGGACAAGATCCATGGGCGCCTCCACTTCCCACACCCCATGTCATGCTTTGTACCAAAAAGGGATGCACAACCAAGGAAGGAAGAAGAACACATGCCTTGCTCCAAGCTTCACTTCATGCTTTTTTCCAAAACAAAGGAGCTACTTTCCAAGTTCAAGGTGCCAAGATCTCTCCTCCAAGCCTTGCATCATGCCACGCCCATTCAAGACCAGCTCTTGGTCAGTCAAGGAGAGAAGAAAGTCAAAAGTTTTGGGTGCCCATTCAAGAAATCTTGTAATTTTTCAATTGAATTTCAAAAGGGTCCTAAGGTGCCTATTTAAAGGACCTAACCCCTCCATTGTAAGGTTAATCTTTGATGAATGAAAAACTACATTTTTTGAGTTCCAATTTTTCTCTAGATGCCTTCGTTCACTAGGAATGTCGATCTCCGTGAGGGAGCGCCTTCGCCTTAGGGCATCGAGAGGTGTGAGGCCTCAAGTTACCATCGCTTCCGCAACTCCATCATCCGACTCCGAATCAAGAAGAACTCCACCATCTCTACAACAACTCTCTTTCTTTTTTCGATTGCTTTCTTTCGATTGAAACCTAACCCTTCTTTAAATGCTTGCAGGTCCTCCAAGTGACACGAGTACGAAGATGGTTGCCCTTGCTATCGAGATCTTCAGACAGCCAGCCGGCGCCTTCGTAGGGTTGACAGCTCGATCATCCAGGCCACATCCGCCAGAGTGAGGGATCTCGGCATCAGGTGCTTTAGATCTTTGAGGTTTGGCCCCTGACTCCTAAGTAGGTATTGATCTGAGAGCTAGGTCCTGTGGGATTTTCAATCCTGGGATCCTCTCATTATCATTGCTTAGGGACTACTTGCTTACTTGATAGTTCTTGTTATTATAGAACCCAAGATCAGCTCTTACTTATTTTCGGGAATCCAAAGAAAATCATAAAAATCTAAAAATCACAAAACCAACAAATCACTTGCATCATTCTTCATTTTGAATTTAGTTAGTCCCCCATCATTTATGGTATCAGAGCATGGTTAGGACTTAGCACTTCTTAAAGTATTGGATAAGGTGCTTCACCAGGACGTCCGGTCTTAGGAGAAAAGTAGGGTTTCAAGACCCTCTCCTGTTGGGAATCCGGTGCACCATTGTGAAAAATAATTTCAAAAATGATGAAATTTACACCATAAACCCTTAGCCAGGATCTCCTTATTCAGGATTAAAACATATATTAAACATGCAAACTTACATTGTTAGAATTAGGGCACCAACCTGTTAACGCTAAATCCAATTTTGATGTAGAATCAAAACTTGATGTTGAATGCCCCTTTTGAATTCACCAGGCATCCAAATGTCCACCCTCCAATGGTGATCCACAAGAAGATTGATCAAGATGCTAGCTTCTTTAAAATTCCTTCACTTGAATTCTTATCCTAGAACTTAAGAGGACTATGGCTTTAAAACTCCACGGTAGGTACTCCTTATTTCCTTTCTTTCTTCTTCCTCTCCCTTTCTTAAGACCTTGTCCTAAGAATAAAACTCTTGTCTTGAAGGAGGAGGAGGATTTAAGACACTAATGTCTTAATGTAAAAGGAAATAGAAACAGAGTAGTAATTCTTTTCTTTTACCGATCGAGAGATTCTTCCTATCTCTTGTTTTAGACTTGAGTTTCAACAGAGAAGAGAACTCTGTAAAAGGGAAACTCTCTGTGTCCTAAACAAGCTAAGGAGGAATCAGTCTCCTGGAAAGAAAAGAAAAATAAAAACCTCTGTCGTACATTAGTCAATCACCCGAAGTCTCTGTTCCTTAAATAGATTACAAAAAGATGCCTTTTCAAAAGAACACAACTCTCCGTAAAATATTTCTCACGGTCTTCCATATTTCTCACGCCCCCTTTCCTCCTTCTCACGCCCTTCCAGATTAAAACTCATGATTTTTCCTAAAGAAAAGTCATGAAATTCCAGAAGAAGGGAATCGCGATGTTTCGGTCTCCTAAGAGATGTTATTTCGCGCAACCGGGAAGAGTCAGTGCCTTTTGTCTTTCTTAAAAATCTTCCAGCCGTTGGATTCCCATCCAAGGGGGGACAAGTGAAGCGCTAACTTTAAGAAAGGAGGCCGCCCCATCTTAATTCATCGAAGAATTAAGTGGGGCGCGCCAAGAGTCCATGCACCATGGACTCTTCCAAATGGCGCACCAAGAGTCCATTAGCGAATGGACTCTTGGTATTTTGGCATGAAAAGAATAAGGAGTAGGTGGGGGGCTAGCCTAGGTGCATGGTTAGCTAATAGGGTTATCCATAATCTCTATTTTCATAATTAGGGTCTAATTAGATCCAATTAGAACCCAAATTGAACCAATCCAGAACCCTAATTCGAATCCGATTCGAATAGAAGCTAGGGTTTGCAACACCTGCTAGAGTGTTATCCTGCAAAGATAATTTAATCACAAATTAAACTCTAGATCAATCCTCTTAAGTGTGTGACCCATTGGGTTCCACATCTAACCAGCAGTGGGTTCGAATACAAGTTGACCTAATTTGATTAGAACTCTTTCTAATCGATTTAGGTCAAACCGGGCTTACCCGATTTGATTAATTAGGACTCTTCCTAATAAGTGATCTTTGAATTTGATCAACCCACAAGACAAGATTGACGTCTAGCAACGTGTCATGTCTACCCGGAAGATATGAAAATTCTGGTGAAATACCAAAATTACCCTTCAGTAGAGAGTTACCGTATAATTAAATCTTTCGATCAGCCTGCACCCAAAATATAACTATGGATATGGATATATGTCAAATACAATATTATATTTATTTCTAGCTCAATATATTGATGATTCAATTATCTTGATATTAGAAACCATCTCTAATATCTTTACTTTGATCAAAGATTCCTGAATCATCATCCGATTGCTAACTAGCTGGATGCAATCTCCTTTTACTAAGAGTGATCGATTCCTTGTTGACCAACTCATTACCTTCATATTCAATTCACCATTCCCAGTATCAATCCTGTCCATGACTCAGTGTCATGATTAGGATTGAACCAAAGCATGGGTTCATGTACAAAAGGTACTTATGGCAGTCTCAGGTCAAAGGATTACTTGTACCACTCCCACTATGAGAACCTTCTATTGACATGTAGCTAAGACTCCATTAGATGTTCTCAAGTTGGATCATATCAATGAACTCATTCTCTAATGAGCACCCACATCCTAGTATTAGTGTCATACACAAGTGACTGTGAGAGCAGTCACCCTTTCCAGTATACATGGGATGTGCTAGTCTTACCGGAAAACCCTGATCCCATACTCAGGGTTCCTTTGACTACGAATATTTTAGGTTAAGGTTTTAAGACTTTAGGTCTCAATGGTATGATCTCATCATAACCCTAAAATCATAGCCCTATTCTATGGGGTTCATCATATAATATAAACACAGCATATGATGAAAAATAATGCCTTTATTAGAATATTGTCAATTACAATGGTTTGGGAGATACAACATAGATTGGCTTGTAGGGCATATCCCTTTCAATCTCCCACTTGCACTAAAGCCAATCGCCTTTAAATCTTAATCCCATACACTCGAGGTGGCGATCAAACTCTCGCTGTGGTAGAGCCTTAGTGAATGGGTCTGCTACATTGTTCTTTGTATCAACTCTATTTATGTAGACATCTTGTCTTTCTACTATTTCTCAGACGAGATGGAAGCGTCTCAGAATGTGCTTGGACTTATGATGAGCTCTTGGTTCCTTAGCTTGGGCAACAGCCCTAGTGTTGTCACAGTAAAGTGGCACTGGGTTTTCAATTTTAGGAACAACACCCAACTCTATGATGAACTTCTTCATCCAGACTTCTTCCTTCGCGGCTTCACTGACAGCAATGTATTCTGCCTCTATGGTTGAGTCAGCTACAGTCTGCTGTTTGGTACTCTTCCAACTCACTGCTCCACCATTTAGGGTAAAAACATATCCCGAAATGGATTTGCTATCATCAGGGTCTGATTGAAAACTAGAATCAGAATAAGCTTCCAGTTTAAGATCAGAACCACCATAAACCAGAAAAATATCCTTAGTCCTTCTTAGGTACTTAAGAATATTTTTAACTGCTTTCCAATGATCCTCTTCTGGATCAGCCTGAAACCTACTGACAATGCCTAAAGCATATGCCACATCAGGCCTGGTACATAACATGGCATACATTATGGACCCTATTGCCGAAGCATAGGGTATAGAATTCATTCTATTTCTTTCTTCAGGTGTCTTAGGAGACATCCTTTTAGAATGATGTATGCCTTGACTCATAGGAAGATAACCTTTTTACTTCCATCCATGCTGAATCTTTTCAGCACTAAGTCAATGTACCTAGATTGGGATAAACCTAGCATCCTCTTAGATCTATCTCTATAGATCTTAATACCTAGTATATAGGATGCTTCTCCCAAATCGTTCATAGAAGACTGGTTTGATAGCCAAACCTTGACTGATTGCAACATTGGGATATCATTCCTAATGAGGAGTATGTCATCTACATACAGAACCAAGAAGACTATGGCACTCCCACTAGTCTTCTTATAAACACAGGGTTCATCCACATTTTTGATAAAACCAAACCTTTTAATAGTTTCATCAAAGCGGATGTTCCAACTCCTTGAAGCTTGCTTTAATCCATAAATGGATTTTTTTAGCTTGCATACTTGATTAGGTTTATTCTTTGAAATAAAACCTTCTGGCTATGACATGTAGACTTCTTCCTCAAGGAATCCATTGAGGAATGCAGTCTTCACATCCATCTGCCAGATCTCATAATCATGGTATGCTGCTATAGCAAGTAAAATCCGGATTGATTTGAGCATGGCAACAAGTGAGAATGTTTCATCATAATCAATTCCCTATTTTTGTCTAAAACCTTTTGCCACTAATCTGGCTTTATAGGTTTCAACTTGGCCATCAGCCCCAATCTTTTTCTTATAGACCCATTTGCACCCAATAGGATTAACACCCTCTGGTGCATCGACCAAAGACCATACTTGGATTACATACATAGAGTCTATCTCGGATTCCATGGCTTCTTGCCATCTATCTGAATCAGTACTCAAGATAGCTTTCGTATAGGTCAGAGGTTCATCATTTTGAATGACTTGGGCTTCATTATTTTCAATAATAAACCCATACCTCTCAGGTGCCCATGGCACTCTATCAGACCTACGGGGAGGAGTTTTGTGTTCTGGTTCTATCCTAACTATATGTTATAATGGTTGAGAACTGTCTATCTGTGTTTCTTGTACTTCTCCAAGTTCAACAGTTCTACCATTGCCCTTTTCTAAAATGAACTCCTTTTCTAGAAAAGTGGCATGCCTGCTGACAAAAATCTTTTGTTCAGTAGGATGGTAAAACAGATGTCCTCTACCCTCTCTGGGATATCCTACAAATAGATATTTATCCGCTCTAGGTTCCAACTTATGTCCAAAATTTCTTTTAACATAAGCTGGACATCCCCATACCTTAAAATATTTAAGATACGGTTTCTTTCCACTCCAAATTTCATATGGAGTACTAACAATGGATTTAGAAGGTACCTTGTTCAGAATATAAATAACAGTATCTAGTGCATGACCCAGAAGGAAATGGGTAAATTTGTGAAGCACATCATGGATCGTACCATATCTAATAAGGTACGATTCCTCCTTTTAGGTATACCATTTAGCTATGGTGTATAAGGAGGGGTCCATTCAGAAAGAATTTCATTAACTTTAAGATAGTCTAAAAACTCCATGGATAAGTATTCTCCTCCTCGATCAGAACGAAGAACTTTAATACTTTTTCCAGTTTGTTTTTCGACCATACTTTGATACTCCTTAAATTTATCAAAGGCTTCAGATTTATGTTTCATAAGATACACACATCCGAACCTAGATAAATCATCTGTAAAAGTGATAAAATATGAGTATCCACCTCTGGCCTGAGTTGTCATTGGACCACATACATCTGTATGTATAAGTCCTAATAACTCAGTTGACCTTTCTCCATGTCCAGTAAATGGAGTCTTGGTCATCTTACCCATGAGACATGATTCGCAAGTTCCTAATGATTCATACTCATAAGGATCAAGGAATTTTTCCTTGTATAACTTGCTTATCCTAGACTCATTAACATGACCAAGTCGATGATGCCAAAGTAAAGTATCATTAAAGTCTTTTCTTTTTCTTTTATTATTGACATGAAAAATACTATCATTGGAAGAAAGAGTTAAGAGCCCATTGCTAAATATGCCAGAACAAATAATTTTATTAGATAACATTATCGAGCAACCAGTGCTCGTTACATCCATTACATATCCTTGTTTTAATAACAAATGAATAGATATAATGTTCCTAATAATCTTAGGCATATAGTAACAATTTTCTAACTCCAAGATCTTCCCTGAAGGCAACTTCAAAATATAGGTCCCTACAGCTTCTGCTTGGATGATATCACCACTAGCACCATAGAGATTGAAGTCACCTACCTTCAATACTTTAAGCTTGTGGAGGTCCTGCAAAGATTTGCATATATGGTAACTAC